>OY743225.1:90905547-92323636 GCA_963555765.1 Orthonevra nobilis | reverse complement strand
AGCGAAGAAATCTAGAAAACATGGCAACATCAAATACAGTAAGCCACCTAGTTTTAAGCATTGATCCAATTAAATATCTAAATAACCTACCAACTTTTGATGGAAATAGGGACAGCCTACATAGCTTTACAGATCTTGTAGATAGAATCTTTCCAACTCTAGGACAGTATGATGCCGCTGGCCAGAGTATTTTTTTCGACATAATTAAAAGTAAACTAATAGGAAAAGCAAGAGAAGCTATTGAAATTAACAATAACGCACAAAATTGGGATGAAGTGAAACAGGTATTCTACCAGTATTTTGGTGACAGAAGGTCGATAGAACAATTGTACGATGACCTCAGAGGCGTTCAATTCAGACATAACTGCCAGGATTTCTATAATAACATCAAAACATTATTAAGACGCCTTAATAATAAAACCAAGATAGAACAGGGAAGTAGCTCTATAGAAATAGAACAAAATTGCAAGGCAGCCTTGCGTATATTTACCAGTAAGATCCCCGAACCCATGAAAGGTTTGCTTTATTGTAGAAATCCAGCTAACCTAGAAGAAGCAATGCAAATTCTTCACGAAACAGGATACGCATACGTAGGACCAAACCCCACACAAAATAGACAGAACAATGTAGGACAACGAAAAGACTTTAGGAATATACAACCTCAAAATACACACAACCAAAATAGCGGGAATTATAGGCGGCAATTGCACGCAAATAATTCAGACGCATTTAGAACTAACAGCAACCAGGTAAGAAACAACCACAACCCGTTCAGAAATAATAGTAATCAGTTTAGAAACAACAACCAGAATCAATCAAGAAATAATAGTTTTTACAATGATGTAGAGCCCATGGACACACTTTCAGCAAACAGTAGACAAATTAATAAATTAGAGAGCAATACGGATTTTCGGGAAGAAAGCCTTGCGGCAGACTACCTTATATAGTGGTCAAAACAAAAGATGACAAACGCCCACTAAGACTACTAATAGACCCCGGCTCAGAAACAAGTATACTTAACACAGGAATATGCCATCCTAAATGGCAAACTAAATTACAAAAACCTATCCAACTCCTAACGACTAGCACACCTTTATACATAAATACTAAAGTAAAAATACCGCTTTTCCAAGAATTCGGAAAACCGAACAAAACCGCAGAGTTCCTCGAATTTAAATTCCACCAAATTTTCGACGGATTGATAGGAAATAATATCCTACTACCCCTTGAAGCAATCCTCGATTACAAAAGAAGGACTTTAGTAGTAGCAGAAAACGAAATCCCAATTTTCTTTAACAGAGACGAAGAAGAGTTAAGATATGAAATATACCAAAAACAAGTACCCAGCCTAGAAATATATTATACGGAGCCGAGCAAGGAACCTATAATCAAACAAATCAGAATAAATCATTTAAACGAAGAAGAGAGTAAGGGAATATCCAACCTTGTCTCCCAGTATTCATCAATATTTTACCAAGAAGGGAGTGATCTTACATTCACTAATGCTATAAAGCACCGAATAAGGACAAGGAATGACATCCCGATCTACACGAAAAGCTATAGGTACCCAGAAATACACAAGGGCAAAGATAATCAAGTAGCAGATGGACTGTCTAGAATGGAGATTTACCTCAACGAAAATGAGAAAACTCCCGAAACCCGACAAAATAACGACAACACAGAAGACATCCAATCCATGGTGGCCACTATTCACAGTGCAAATGAAGATAGTAGCGACCATATCCCGATAATAAACACACCAGTGAACCTCTACAAAACCCAAATTATCTTGAACACAACAGATAAAATCAATAGTCATAAAGTTTACAGCGAACTCGGTAAGAGAAGAATAGTTATCGAATTAAAAGATCCTAGGGAAGACTTTATTCTAGAAATTATGAAAAATTTTTTTCCAGCCAAAGGAATGGTAGGAGTCTACTGCAACAACGACCATTTGTTTGCCAAATTCCAGGACGTTTATCTTAAGTATTTCTGTAAAAATAAACTTTTGAAAGTAATAAAATGCAGTAAATTCTTAGGAGACCTTTCAGACGAGGAAAAATTACTAGAAGTAATCGAAAAGACCCATAAGTTATTAAACCATAGAGGAATCAATGAAACATACTCGGAAATAAGAGATGTCTATTACGCACCAAAACTCAAAGAAAGAATCCAAAGGTTCATAAACAACTGCGACGTTTGCAATAGGGCCAAATACGAACGACAACCGTACAAAATTCCGTATAACATAACTCAAACACCACATAAGCCTAACCAAACCATCCACATTGACATATGGTATGCTAATATCAATCTGATGTATGTCACAATGATAGACAAATTTACGAAACACGTGACAGTATATGAGATCAAACATAGAAATTGGACGGCGCTTCTGAAAACCCTCCAACAAAGATTTGCAAGCCTCGGCATACCAGAAAGGATAGTCACAGATGGAGAAACTGGTTTCTCTTCGGTCTTAATAAAAGAATATCTTAAAGAACAAGACGTTGAACTTCACATAACAACCCCCTATAGTAAAACAGGGAACTCAGACATAGAACGTTTCCACTCCACCCTTAACGAACACATACGAACCTTTACAGCCGATAACGACAATAGAGATACTTTACGCAACATGGTTTTTAAAGCCGTGACTATTTATAACAAAACAATCCACTCAAGCACTAATAAAAGACCAATAGACTTCCTCAACGGAACCATAAAAAGCGAAGATTATACAGAAATCATAGAATCAGTCAGAAAAAAAAAAAGAAAAATACATAAATAAGCTTAACAAAAATAGGAAAGACATCGATTTTACAGAGAAAAAACATACGTACCTTAAATCCAGGAATAATAATAAACTTAAGCCTACCCATAAAAAAGCAGATGCTGTAGTTTTAGATAAAAATCACGTTAAGAACGAGAAAGGGAACAAATTCTATAAAACACAAGTGAAGCGAATATATAAATATGAAAACAATTAATTTCAGGTACTGATCTTATTAATGTGCATTTTGGCAGCTCAGACGCAACGTATTGACGTACAAGACCTTAACAACGGACAGGGATACGTGACAATACAAGACGAACGACTCCATGTAGTAACCAGCTACACAAAAATTCTACACACTATAAATTTAACTTTGTGGACAGAAAACCTGAGTATAATAGAACATAACATAAAGCAACTTAACTACAAGAACAAATACCCAACGATGACACATGACTTCAACCTTTTAGCTAGCGAAATAGAAAGCCTGCTAAAACGTAATCACCATAAAACAAGAAGAGGTCTATTTAACATAGTTGGCAAAAGTCTAAAATACCTAGCAGGAACCATGGACTACGACGACGAACAAGAAATCAAGAAAAGTTTAGAAACCAATAAAGAAAATAATCATAATTTAATAAACGGTCTAAATGACCAGATCAAAATAAATCACCATTTCAATGAGGTAGTAGACAATATCACAAGACATATTAACGAACAACAACTCGATATAAAGAAACAAATACTGACGCTAGGCAACTCAATAAATCAGGAATTTTCAGAAATAATCCAAATGCAACAAGTTTTCCAAATACAGTACGATCTTCAATTATTGAGAGACCAAGTTAGGAAGGTGAAGGAAAATTTACTATTAAGCAAATTAGGAGTTCTAGGAAGAGACCTTTTATCACCAAAAGACGCCGAGAAATTTAATATAACACTTTACGAATTATCAAACATTAAGAGTTCCGTCATTTCACATGAAGATCAATTAATTTTCATTTTGATGCTTCCAAATTACTCCAAAGTTAAATTTCACAGGGTTCTCATAGAGCCTCTACCAAATAAAAATAAACTTGAACTAGCGACATCATACAGGTCATTCATTACTGATGGAAACCTTATTTTTGAAAATGTAAATCAAACAGTAATAAAGAATAACCTCAAAATAATAAAAGATAATTGTATTTCAAATATATTTAAGTTAAACCCAATGTGCAATTTTAAGGAAAATAAAGATTTTGAAATAAAACAAATTACAAATAATATTGTTATAACTAAAAATGTTCCATATACATCTATTAGACATACCTGTAATAATTATAGTCTAAGTATAATCGGTAACAATGTCATACGTTTCGAAAATTGTAAAATTACGATTAACAATGTTACATACGAGAATTTTATAACATATAATAATTTCATTATACCTAACTTTAGCAATTCAACGATACAAAAAATTGTAATGAACTTCACCACAGAGGAGATGCATGTTAAACATCTAGAAAACAGAAAGCTAATAGAAGAAATAAAATTAAGAAACATTACACATGAACGCATAAATTTAGGAGTAATCTTCATAATAACCTTGATTCTATTCACAATCAATTTATTAATTTATAGGAAAAAATGTAATAATGAGACAAAAACAAACGTAAAAGTCGAAATTAAAAATTTGGATTCTCCGGAGAAGAATCTTAAGGGGGGAGGAGTTACGTCGGCATCTTCACTTCCCTTCAGCTTCACCACCCCTTTTTGACCTAAATCCAGACTCGGTGCACTAAACGTGCTGATCTTGCATATTTCACAATGCACAACATAAGTCGCTACACGCGCATGCCGGACGTATCATTTGACACCTGCACAAACAAGCTGCATTCCATTCCCACGGGAAGCAGCTTGATGAGCCAGCAGTAGATAGATAATAAATACCTGTGGAGAAGTTCAAGTAGGTGTCAGTTCAATTAGTTCAGTTCACTCGTCATTCTGTCAACATATTTAAATTTTAATCTTTTTATGTTCGTTCAGTAAATAAAATAAATACACAAAATTAATAACTTACTCGATGTTACTTTTATTAATAATATTTGCTAATAAACATTAAAAAAAATAAAAGACAGTTTTTTTTGGTAAACCGGGGGATAAATAACGTAAATGTTCCAGCATTGATCCATAGGTAAACCCCCAATAAACATAAAATCAAAGTTGTTTTCGCCTACTACTCTTTGGAAACTTGGAGAAAATGAGAAACGATTTCTCAGCTTCCAGCAGACCTTATCAAAGGCCTTCGAAAATCCAGCAGGAGGAGGAGTTGGATCTGCTTAGCAATAATTTTCTCGTAGTACTTTGACAATCACGGCAATATGCTAATGGGTCTATAGTCACTCGCTTCAGTCGCACTCGGTCTTTTTGCAATTGGTACAAGTTTTGCAAGCTTTCAACTCTATTGATAATGTGAGTAAAATGTCTGACGACAAAAGGAAGTATGAATTTAACTAATCGAAGTGATCCAATCCATCTTCTCCAATAGCGTTTGATTTGATCTCAGTAATTCTCAGAGTGACGTCATTCTCAGTTACAAACTGAAAGCTAAGTTCGTTTTCAAACTTACGGTTGTATTTGAAACAAAGACTCGATTTAAGGCGTTGGGATATATTTTGTAAGAACTACTTCCCTTCGAACTGATTCCGATTTGCCTAACATTTTGCCAACGTTTTTTTCGGTGGCAAGGCGGCATTGAGTTTGGAAGAGAAGTAGAACATCGAACCTCCCACCGTTCACAGTAAGCACTAAGAGGATGTTTTACCGCCAAAACAACCTAGGATTCGCACCATCAATGACGAACTCAACGAACGAACGAACAGTTACCTGTCATCAACATCAATTCTTATAATAAGATCAAAACTAAAAAAAAAATTTGTTTTAGTAATTTGCAATTATCTCAAAAACTAGAAAGCATAAAACCATTCGGTTTTTTTGTTCGATTCAAAATTGTTAAAAGCATTGACTGCAAGAAAACAATTTAGCACTTCATTTCACAACTTTGAAAGAAATTGATCTTAATTTTTTTACATTTCATTTGAAATTTTGATTTCCATGCGAATTTTTCAAAAACTATAAGCATAAATAATTTAATTTTTTCAGCTTCAGCTTTTTATAGCTTCACTCCAAAACTATGGAGGAAAGCTAAAGTGGTATTCACACCAAAGAGTGTGATAGCCACACACAGCTCATCAAGGGATTTCAAACCCATCGCCCTCCCCTCATTTCTTCTGAAAACAATGGAAAGGCTGGTGGATCTACATAGTGGGGAAGGCATCAGCTTCAAATCTATATCACCTTCTCAACATGTTTATCGTAAAGGATACTCAACAGAAACAGCACTTCATTCCTTAGTCAGCACCATTGAAAATTCCTTTGATAACAAAGAATATACAATGTTTGCATACCTTGACATAGAAGTTGCTTTTAATAATGTTAAGTCCGAAGCAATAAGCAATGCCCTAATCAGACTTAAAGTCTTAGAGACTGGATTAAAGACGTCTTATCCTGTAGAAGTATCTACTCCGAGCTAGGACACTACAATATTATCAGGAGAGCACTCAGAGGAACCCCGCAAGGAGGCGTAATCTCCCCACTCCTCTGGATACTGGTAGTGAACGAAATTCTTATGATGCTTTGTCATATCGGCTGCAAGCCGATAGCCTATGCAGACGACATAGCCCTAGTCGAAAAAGGAAAATTTCTTCATACCATTAGAGATATTATGGAAACTTCGCTTAATAAGCTAACAAAGTGGACAGGAAGAGTAGGTCTAGATGTAAACCCATCTAAAACAAAGCTCGTACTGTTCACAAGAAGATACAAAATATCTCAAATAAGCCCACCAAAAATCCGGAATAAGGAACTAAGTTTCACTAGTCAAGCCAAATACCTAGGGATAATATTAGACAGCAAACTAAGCTGGAAACCAAACATACAAGATCGTATTAGGAAGGCAGCGGTGGCTATATATACATGCAAGAGGGTCCTCGGCCCTAAATGGGGACTGAAACCGAGATAGACGCACAGTATCCTCGTATGGAAGCCAGCTATGAATATAAATGAAAATCTGAGAAAAATTGGCAGAATCCAAAGATCGGGGGCACTTCGTTCCACACCTTCAACCGCCATGGAAATTATGCTACAACTGCTTCCCATGGACATATGCAGGAAACTGATAGCTACCTAGGCAGCAATTAGGTTGACTGAGTGTAACTACTGGAGCAAAACACATAGCCCAGGTCGTACGGATATAATAAAGAATGCGAGAATTCCGAGACATACAGACTATATCACACCAATCCTAGACTTCGAATCAGGATACAAAATACTGATCCCAGATATCTCGCCGGAGATTTCCTTCTCTCTGTCCCCTCGATTGCCCAACCACTACAGTATATTCCAGGCAGAAGTTAAAGCTGTCCAAAAGGCTGTCCGCTTACTGTCAATGAATCCGATAGACGGGTTATCTATCGTCATATACAAAGACAGCCAGGTGCCCATCAAGGCTCTGTATACACTATCAATAAAATCCAAGATGGCAAAACTTTGGCGCCTATCTCTCAGGGAAATAGGAAATAGGGAATAATGTAACCTTGCCCTATGCTGGGTCCCTGGGCATAGTGCTATTCCAGGCAATGAAAGAGCCGACGAGCTATCTAGAATAGGGGTGAGCTTGCCACTGGCAATAAATCAGGAGACTCCTTACCCCTCAATTCAAGCAATAAACACCATGCTCAATACAGATGCCATCAATATCACCAATCGGAGATGGGTGGAACTAGACACCTGTAGGACTTCGAGGCAAATTTGGCCTCTCATTAATCCAAAAAAGACATGTATAGTACACTCCTTAGTCTTAACAGATATATAATGAGCAAGGTCGTAAGAATTATAACAGGTAACATGGGCTCATAGGCATTAAGAATGTTATCCCCCCATAACGACTTTTGCAGGTCTGCAGGGACGAGCAAGAAGTAGAAAGCGTACTTCACTACCTAGGCACCTGTCCCGCCCTCGCAAAAATGAGGAAAAGCACGCTAGGAAGCTGCTCATTCGGCAACCTAGAAGATATGTCAGACATAAAGATTCAGAACATAGCAAAATTCATTAAGAAAACAAACTGGTTATAACCGGTAATAAAGGGGACAATCTCTACAGAGACCACTTGGATACCAATGTAAAAATCACCGGTAAGTAATAACACAATGGATCCAAACAGGAGCTATGTAGGATATCCTGTGATAGGATAGAATCACAGGAAAGACCCACTCTTCCTCAAATGGTAAAAAATGCTTGGCTGAGACTTCTTTATAAGAGTCTTTTTTGGTGGCCAAGTTATCTTACTCTCTCCCTTTAATAAATACTGCGTCCCCTCCACATCGTGTGGTACTATGATAATTTGTCTGATATTTCTGTTTAATAGGAATAAGCCCTAGCACTGTCACCGTATCCGCCAATGAAAAAATATGCCTTTGACTTAGAAATGAACGGACTGGCAGCAAAAATACGAAAGCGTTGTCGATAATTGACTACGGAACCCTTATAAAATGAATGAAGCTTATTTCTGTTTTGCGCACAAAAATATGCAAGAAAATTTTACAAGTATCTTTATCTGTTACATCTTCTGAGGACGCGACGAGAAAAGGTATGCTATGACAGTTTTGAAAGCTCTTTAATAACAATAATGCTTATTTATTTTATGTCTGTTCATATGAAAAATTATATATCTTTTGTGTTTTATGTGTGATGATCTTAAATTTGATCATCTGTTTACAAAGGAACGTTAGGTAAACCTTCGAACGGTGTTTGAACCAAATATTATTTTATTATGTTAATATTTGTTAAAGATGCATACCTATCTTTAAAAACACAAAAGATATGAGTATCATCTTAAGGAAGAATATATATGTATATGTATAGTAAAAATAAATATGCGCAAGAGTCTTAATAATCATAGCAACGTCTTCGAATAATAAAAACATTGAACAAAAACAGAACTAATCGCAAAAATTCTGGTTTTATGTACATACATATCTCTTCTACGTACATAGGAATGCACTTGGGCAAGCTAGGTTGCTGCCATGTTTTTTTTTCCTTTCCTGAGGTTTCCATGACCAAGTGGATATAACAAGTTTGCTACGATTGTCGCATTTTGCAAAGAAGACAAGACACAGAAACTATTTGCAGCGCATCTTCGGGACAACATATCAAATGTTACCATAGTACAAGACAATCTTATAAAAGGGCTTCGGACTTTGCTCCTTGTACCATTTTCATTTAAGACTTAGTGAAGTGAGGATAATAATAGACAAGTTAAAATAACATTTATTTAGAAAACAATATTCAAAGGTGAGACAAAGACTTATTATTCTTTATAATATATTTGTTAAGTCAGTTATGTATATAAATCATTTGTATGATTTACTGAGTATTAGAACAAGTCTTTCTTTCGGTTGTGATTTTATGTTCGGTGCAACAATTTGAATTAAAGAAATAACATTTCACGGTTATGCTACATTGGAAGAAATGTTCTTGACCTCGCGCAACAAACATGATCTTGGCAAACCTGTTCACTGCAATGGTCCAGAAAGGAGGAACTCGTAAGGGAGTCTAGATGCTTAACTTACCGGTTATTCAAGAGAATCGTTTTTCTTACTTGGGCAGTTGATGTGTACATAAAGCAGTAGGATTTTTTTTTAAGTAAATTATCTCTCCTTAAATCGATTTGCTTTTGGAGGATAATCATCGCATGTACATTTTATTTTTCGTTCTTATTTTGTTATTTTGTTTTTTTTTTTGTAGATGTTGTTACTTACTTTTATCGGAGTATTGGCACTTACACATGCCCTTCCAACACAACAAATCTTGACTCCTGCTGCAACGCTGGCTGCTATTCCTGCCACAAATCATATCCTCATACTAACTCCACAGGCCCAAGTTCAGCTTGAGCCATCATTGAAATTTCCACAGCCGTTGATTCAGCATTTAGCACCAGTTGCCCGAATTGATGGTCCATCTGATCAAACAGTTGTTTTTTACCCCAAGGAAAACTTGATTGAAGCATTTTCTGCACCAGAACACCAAGCAAAACAGCTTGAGCCTACAAACATAACGAATATAGTAAACCAATTTGTATCGGCTGGACAAACGGCACAGGCTCAACTGGAAGCTTTCCAACAACAATTAACACAAGGACTTGAGAGCCTTATCCAACCGTCCGGTGGACAAAAGACTGAAAACGATAAAGACTCACAAATGGAGGCAATGAAACCTGCTCTAGCCACAGAACAGCTGCCAGAAACTTCTCGCCAAGATGGTGGACGTTTCTATAGCGTCTCCAATATTCCACAATTTTATAGCAACTTCGAAATCATTCACACCCCAGTTAATCCACTGTACACAGTTCAACCGTATCAAGCTCTCCGAGCAAGGAGCGTTGCCTACCCCGAGGACAAAATTCTAACAAATGTCCCTCAGGCATCCGTTGATGCTCTAAATTTACCGAAAATTGTAAATCCAATTGAAAAACCAGAAAAAGAAATTCTATCGAAATTACCAGAGGGTGGTAAGAATATTTAACAATATTTGTTTGTAAAAATGTTCTCTAAAATTTTCTATTCCAAAAGATAACTTAGCCCGCAGTGTAGAAATTGTGGGATCGCTCATTCCTCAGCAACAACCTGAATCAGTTAAGGCTCATGTTATTGCCACCGAGCACGAACAGTTACCAGTTGATTCACACTTCGGAAAATATTTAGGTTCATTAGAAAAGGTTGATGCTTCTAAGGGAATCAAATCAGATTCATATGAAAAAGAAGGTAAGATCTGAAGAAAATTTGTATTCTTTTCTTTGCATAATTAAAAAAAAAAACATTTTCAGACTTAAATATTCGTCTAAAGGAAAAGCCACAAGGTAGTGAATTGGTGAGCTTTGCAGAAGCCATTCCAGCTGGACTTGCTATAAGCGGTGAAGGAGGCTTGTCACAAGCTAAACCCATTGGATCGGCAATTGTCGGCAAGGACGGCGTTGCATATTCAGCTCCATCGGGAACCGCTATTGCCGGCTCAAATACTGAAGAAAAAACATTTTAAATATTTTAAAATTACGAACAAACAAAATACATTGTGAACAGAAACTATTGTCAGAAATTTAACATCGATTCCAACTTCAGCACTAACCCACACGACCAATTCGTTGTCATATCCATTATCATAAGAAAATAATTGAAAGGTGGAAAAGAAAATAAACAAGTCCAATCACACTTACTGAGTTAAATTCTTTTATTTTTTAGATGTCAGCACACAGCTTTCACTGTTAGCTTTACCCCACTTGTGCGTTTACGTTAAATGAATGTGCAAAAAGAGGTGCTAAACCGAATTTCTCGGTTGTGAATATCAGTTACAAGAAAAATTCGGACAAGAGCACATGCCACGGTACCACGATTCGTCAGTAGTATTTTTTTAAACTTTTTATTTAAACCCAATTGTATAAAATCATACACTTTGAAATGAATTTGCGAGATAGTCGTCGAAGCTGGCTAAACTATTTTAGACTTAGTGCATTTGTCTATATGCTTTGTTTAAATAATGTATCCTTAGTTTTTTGCATTGAAAGAGTTTCTGAATCTAGTGCCCATACCCATAGTTCAGTGAAGATTTACGGTGAAGGTGAAGAATCAAAACTGCCACCATTTCTGGAGAACATACTGCAAAGAATTCAATCATTTTTCTCGGTCTATCAGAAACCATTACCCGCGCAAGTGCTTATTTCATATAACAACAGTTTAGATGTTATGCCCACTACCACGCCAGTTGTTAAGATAACATCGACTGTTACAACAGAAAAAATTATCCAGCGAACAAATTCATCACAGGATCTTAAGGACCCGGATAGTAACGAATTAATTTCGATTGCAGACGACAATGGATTTATAACAGTTGGAGATTCGGATGAAAATGATGTTGCAGAAGATTTCAAATCATCCCTGGCCAGAATTAAGAAGAAAACTCGAATAATAAAATATAGTGTACAAAAAAATGTGAACGTTGCCTAAGACCGCGAATTCATGTAAAAAAAAAACTTAAACTGAAATACACAATCAAATTTTTTTTATTTAGCTACTTAACCCTAGAAAGATAAACTTTTTTTTATTAAGTAAAACATAAATATCATTAATTTTTTTATGTATAATAGGATTTTATAAATGCAAAACATAAAGGAACACAAAATTAGAAATATCAGTTATTACTAATAGATGACATTTATTCAAGATAGTATGTCTTACTAACTGATGACTTACAATATATAATATAATCAGCCAATGTTGCAATCATCATGTTTATGTTCACCACACACTTTTTACATTTCGTGCATGTCATCTTAGACATTCTTTTCTCTTTCGTTGTACATAGGCTAAAGTTCTTCATCAATTCCTTCATGACTTGACTTGTTTGTGGCAAGAGACTATGAATATTTTCCTTCAAACGTCTTGTCAAAGGAGGGAGTTCAAATCTGGATCATGTCCACGGTGCTGATAGGTCACAGCTTAGCTTCTTCGCATATTCTCTACGGTTCAATTGTTTTTGTCTGTTGAGTTCAACGTTATGCGTGTGAATAATATACGAATTGACAAAGGCTATAAATGGTACGCCAAATAAATTTTTTGAAAATGCTATAAAAAAAACCTGCTGAATATTTTCTCAAATTTCTTTTTTTATTTGAAAATACAATCCTTCCGGTTAATAATGGAAAATAATTTCATTCAACTGGCTGCCTCGGCTGGCCATGCAGTAGCCTACACGAACGGTCCAATTTTTAAGCACATTATCGATTGTGTGCAGCTGTATTTCACCAATGGCTTCACAAATATTGTCCTTTAAAGCGTCAATTGTCTCTGGCTTGTCGGCGTAACACTTATCTTTGAGGGCACCCCACAAATAATAGTCCAACGGTGTCAAATCACAGCTCCGAGGTGGCCGAAAGACATCAGCTCAGCGGCTGATAATGCGATCTTCAAAAACAGGACGCAAAACATCGTTTGTAGCTTCGGCTATCCTCCTATTCAATTTTTGTGAGCAAAAATTCGTTCAACATGGCCCGATAACGATCGCCATTGACTGTAACGGACACTCCTTGCTCATTTTCGAAGAAAAATGACCCAATTATGCCTCTGGACCAAAATCCGCACCAAACAGTGACTCGTTTTGGGTGCATCGGCTTTTCAATGTATGCGTGCAGGTTTTCTGGGCCCCAAATGCGACAATTTTGCTTGTTTAAATACCCGCCAAGATCAAAATGAGCTTCATCTGAAAAGATGACTTTTTTTGGCAAAATCGGCATCTTCTGTAAGTCGATCGCAGGCCCACTTAGCGAAGCGAAAACGCATTGGATGGTCAGTTGGCTTCAACTCCTGAACCGATTGGACTTTGTATGGCGTCATATCAAGGTCTTTATGCAAAATCCGTCTCAATGATATCTCCGAAATGTTCAATTGTTGAGAACGACGGTGAATTGATGTTGATGGCGCTTCACGCACACTTTCTGCCGCAGCAGCAATATTCTCGGGTATACGCACTGTTTTTGGCGTTTTGGCTTTGGTTTATCGATGAAGATGCCAGTTTCTTTCACTTTTTTCACAAGATGACGAACGTACGGAGCTGACGGTGCTTCTCTTCTTCCAAAATCCGTACGCAATTTTCGAACACATTCTGCAACATTACCATGATTTTCAAAGTAATGTCGCAATATTTCCCAGCGTTGTTCAAGCGTATACACAACCATATTCGTTCAGCGGAAGGATAAGACTAATTATCTGTCAAATCAGACATGAGCTAAGTGTTACCATTCACGAAATAAGCACAAGTTGAAAAAAAAAAGTTAGATGGCGGACCCTTTATTTAAAATGCCATAAAACATTGTCATCGGCCATCTGTTTGTCTTTCTAGAACAAGACATGGAAGAGCACATTTGGCTAAAAGTGTCGACGCCGCCTTAAGTCTGGTTGTAGAACATAATAATCTCAGCTTTGCCAGTTGTAGAATTTGTACCGGCACCTTCATCGCTTGAAAATAATAAGTATATTGGGCTTCGGCTTGTACGACACTCGAGTTAGATTTTTTTAATTATTTTCTTTGCCCTTCAAGAGGATATTAAGACTCTTATAATGCGTTTAGCACAGAGCGAGCGGAAGAATTAGGAGAAGAATGAAAGATTGTGTAGTGGTTTGAGAAACTCAGGTGTAATTGGTTTGAACTCACTTCCATGGGTGGAGCCCGAAACGGGACGGAAGATTCTGATATCGACGTATTTGCTTTAACCTAATTCGCAGGATTTTATTCGACATTAGTTTTGATCTTTGAACCTTGAAAGTTTGAAAGATTTAGCTTAAACACCCCGCTGTCAGTGTTATGCCTTCACAGAATAGCCATCACATCACACACAATCTACAAAAACTGCGATTTTGAAAACACGAATTAGGAACTAAACCGATACAACAACCACCACAACAACGCCACCCATTAGTCAGACTACTATCACTGGTTAACCAACCCATTGATAGTGCCATTAACTGTATCCCAATGGCAAATGGTGACTGGACCAGATTCGAAAAACTAAACCACTACTCTAGGAATCGAACCCGGGACCTATCAATTAACAACTTCGTCACCCACTTGTCGAGAACGGGCGTTTTTCAACTGTTCAGGAATTTCGCTTTTGTTTGACCGTACCAACCATTGTCAACTTTTAGGGCAGCAGTGATTTTGCGATAGGGATAGACGAGAACCAATTGTCACACGTTATATTGCGTAGTGTGATATGAACTAGTCGTGATAGTTCCTTCAAGTAGGATTCTCCTTGCTGGCATGTTTGGCATAGCAGTCAGCATATAACAGGTTCCACTATCGCACTTTACTGGGATTTTTATTCTATACTTACTCGGTTTGTTAAATATATACGCTTGGGACGGGCATCTTACCCGGAATCCAAGTAATTGTTCATCAATAGTGGCATTGCTTCCAGAAGTATAGTTCAAACAGGAATGAATTGATCTTGGTCACGACAAGCAGGGCGTAGAGTCTTTTCATCCATTCTTAGACATCTGATAATAAAATCTATCTATCTCTACTCATTAATGCCACATATCTTGCGCCGCCAAATGAACTATCAAACAATTCAACGGCTGATAAATGGTTATCTTTCATTTCAACACTAAGAGTAAGTATCCAATAATTCTTTGATTTCAATAGGATTCGTATCCCTAAATGTCGAAGAAGTCATACTCTCACAATGTTTTATTGATATCTCCACATTTGTCTAATGAACGAGCTCTTGAATGATATCGACACATTCGAGTAGGACCTCTATTAAAGCGAATTACTACTGTGTCCAAAAAATAAGGTGACATTGTATTTATTTTGAAAATTCTTTGTTTATTCTTCCAAATCAATTTCATCCCCTTCAAAGTAATCCCCTCCCGATGCAATGCACTTATGCCAACGGATTTTCCAATCTTTGAAACAGTGGTTGTAGTCACTTTCCGGGATGGCCTTCAGTTCCGTCTTCGCTGCGGCTTGAATCTCCTCTATCGTATCAAAACGGTGTCCCCGGAGCAGTCTTTTGAGCTTGTTGAACAGCCAGAAGTCGCACGGCGCCAGATCAGGTGAATACGGTGGTTGCAGAACGATATGGGTTGAGTTTTGGGCGAAATGATCACGAATTACGAGTGCGGTATGGGATGGTGCATTATCGTGGTGTAAAAACCAAGAATTGTCTTTCCACAATTCCGGCCTTTTTAGGCGAATAGCGTTACGCAAACGACGCATAACGTTCAAATAATATTCCTTGTTGACTGTTTGGCCGGTTGGAAGGAATTCATTAAGCACAACACCACGATAATCGAAGAAAACAGTCAACATGACCTTGATTTTTGAGCGACTTTGGAGCGGTTTTTTTGGTCTCGGCTCTCCTTTGGCACGATATTCGCTCGATTGATCGGTTGTTTCGGGGTCGTAAGCATAGATCCAAGTCTCATCGCCAGTTATAATGCGTTTCATGACATCCTGGTAGTCGGAAAGCATTGTTTCACACACTTCAACGCGACGCCTTTTTTCCAAAAAATTCAATGTTTTCGGTACCGAGTCGAGATTTGACGCGCTTGAGGCCCAAAGCATCCTTCAAAATTGTATTGACTGAGCCTTTCGATAAGCCAACTTCATCAGCATCAGCATCTAATCGTTAATCGATAGTTTTTCAACACCAAATCTTTGATTTGTTTGACGTGAGCTTCATCGGTTGAGGTTGATGGTCGCCCAGAACGCTCTTCGTCTTCGACACGTTCACGGCCGGCTTGGAAATCACTATGCCACTTGTAAACATTTTTTTAGACATAGCCTCATCATCAAAGGCTTTCTGCACCATCCTCAACGTATCCGCAGCAGAAAATTGATTCCGCAAACAAAATTTAATGCAAATTCTTTGCTCAATAAATTTCGACATCGCAAAAAACGAAAAACTCACTTTTAGCAGCTCACAAAACGACGCGTATCTCAAATACTATGAATATATTTTGACATGAAATTTCACATAGATGTCACTGACAGTACTACCAACCTAAAAAGAAAGAAAAATTTCCAAATCCTTCGACGCGCGCAGTTTAAATTCATATGTCACCTTATTTTTTGGACACAGTGTATATTGATCGCAGATGTTCTTCCATGACTTTGACCCTTAGTGGTAGCCCAAACGTGTGTATTCTTACCTCTAATTAATCTTTGAGCCGGAATAATTATGCGGTGGTTATGTCCGGGGTTTTCAGATGTCGAGACGTCATTTAAATTTTCTTCTATTACTTCATCTACGTACTCGTCGCCAGTTGCACTTTATCATCTTCACTTATATGATCCTCAAACTCACTGTCACTCCCATCATTTGAAAGATCTTCTTCTTGATTGAAAATACAATGGAATATAATATTCACAAGAAATCGCATAAAAGTTACACAGAAGATAAACATGCGGAAGCATATGGAACCCAACGCATTGCTATAACTAAAAATCTGTGAAACTTACCGAAGCGAAACGACCGCCTCTCGCAAGTGTTAATCGAAGACTGAGTTGACATTAAAAAAACAATCTTGGTCGAGCGCCGGTTAAAAGAAGAAAGCAGTATATGAGTTTCGCGGGAGCATCCGAGGCGCAGTTTATCTTTCCAGGGTTAAATTACTAAGTCGATCGTTCTCAATAAAATTTTTTATTTTAATTCAAGAAAACTTATGTATTCATATTTGAAAATTAAAAATCTACGATTTTTATTGGAAAGATGGACAGATTAACTTCGAATAAATAGGTTATTCTCGTCAATTAACATATCCTTGCAGAATCGAAGATCTCCATCTCCGTTCAGGGTGATGTGTATTTCTTGTCGATGTTTGTGGAGACTTTAACAGTGATCCTCATGCCCACTGAATGGTCGATGGTCTATGATAAACTGTCAGTGTCGGGTTGTGTAAGTCTATTTCTCGCGATCTTTTCCCTGAAGTTTTAGAAAAAAAAGCCAAGTGATAGACCGACTCTCACATGAAGGGTTCCGCGCCTCCCAAGAATATGCAACGCTTGGTAATGTTGTCATGCGAGTTGACACAAAGTAATGATTTTATGAGCCTGTTCGATACTGTAACGAAATTCGCCTTGCAAAGGGGTTTACAATGATTGACGTGCGGAGGAGAAGAAACAAAAAAAAATCCCCGGCTAGGCAATGAAAAAAAAAACAAAATTTAAAAATTAATTCCCGAGTGGGTTTGAAACTTTTTTTATTCTTTTTTTCTTTATTTGAATTAAAGTTATTTGAAAATTGACTGTTTTATTCCTCACCCATATTACTGCAGCGGTTCCTTTTATAGCTCTCCAGGAGGGTAACAGTCTCCTGTCAGGCACGTTGGAAGATTGGACATTCCGCCATAATGACTTTTCATTTTTGCGGGAAGTCAAACAATCATTTTTTTTGTGAATTTTCGTCATCATTTTCGCATTCCTCGGGAAATTTCACGACTTTTCATGTGCCACAGTCCCGGAAAAGTCGTCGGTTAGATACATCTCGTGTTCGGAAGCGACCAGACGATTGATCCTTTGTTGATCAATTTAATAAAAAAAGAATGGCGTTAATAAATTCCAAGTTTTGTTAGGTGGTTTTCCAGTGGCAGCCTCGACAGCTGATCTCTGGTCGGAACCAAGGTGTGCTTCGCGCGACGGGTGGCGGTGCTGCATTTTCTGCCGACTGGCAGTATTTTTTTTTATTTCAGGGCCGATGAAGACTCCGCTGGACTCAGTGTCGCAGCATTTGGTGGTGGGGCAGGGATAAAGTTTTATTTTGATGTGTAGTGCTTAAAAAATTGTTAATTTCGGATTTGTAAAATGTGTTAAAGCTAATAATTAAATGGAAAGATATATGTACTTGTGTGTTTTCTGGCCTTGTGTTTCCAATTTTTTTTTTTTGAGGTGTTATTCCTTGTTTGTTACAATGGTCCCGTTCCAACACGCCTTTGTAAACTGGTGTACTGCTTTGCTACGGGGAAATTGCTCTGGAACGCATTTGGAGCAACAGAAAATATGACGTCACATTAAGCAGCAAATCAAATGGGGCTTGGCAGCTTTCCTTAGAAATCTTTGGTAAATTTCCCTCAAATATCCCTTAAATTTCCCCGTAGCGACTCGCTACCTTTCGCTACGAGAAGAACTGTCATCGCAGTACATTTTTCGCGTAGCGGATCTGGGCTACGGCGTGCTGGAACGGGACTAATACAAAGTAATAGCTCGATATCGGTTTATATGAAGGTGATTCCTATCTAGGAGTGGGCCTGCCCATACCATCAACTTCCGATCTCAAAATAAAAAAAAATGAAGGGCCTGTTTTATTTGCTGCTTTGAAAACATTCGATCCCTAGACAAATGCATTGCAAACAAAAAAAAGCATAAATAATTTTTTAAGCTGCCCCGTAGCGATATATTTGTTTTTGAATTTTTGAATCATTTAAAAAAAGATTTGTGAATTTAAAATTAATTAATCACACTTTTCTTATTGATCAAGAGATTTTGAGGTGTGGAAACCTTCTACTAGCCACCACAAAGCCTAGCCCCACGGCAAAATCGAAAAGCCTCAATCCGTTCTCAGAGGTTGTGTAGTGAATCATAACGGTCATATAGACAGAATTAAGAAATAATATGTAGGTAAGTTTCAAGAGTATAAAATTTTGCAAGGACTTACTCTGTTTAAAGGGATTCATATTTAATAGGTTCGAAGACTAGTTGCACTGTAAGAGTCGAAACTCGTCGTCGTTCGACTGACTTCTGTTCAATTTTAAGAAACGATTTTATGTGAGTCCATGTGTATAATCTCATTAATATCGGAGTGTGTTTCAGTAAATTCAAACTTTTTATTTATTGGTTTCCTATCGTACTTTGCCGCTGTACATATATCACAATTATTCACAATTTTATGAATTAAAATTCTAAGATTTGGACAATAGATAATTTGATACAATACATGAATGGCCAGACTCCCTTTTATGGTAAAAAGAGATCTGTCTTAGAGCTTCGCCTTCACAAGTGAGGTCTTTTGCAAAATGCTTACATTTTGTTGTTGAATGGGAAGAGTTGTGACAACTTAAGCTGCACCTGGTTATACACTGAATCATCTAGTTCTGAGTACAATCCAACTTTCCCTTTGATGATATGTCTTTGGACAATGTCGTTGATATCTCTCGGTATATCTTTGCTTGGTTTACTATTATGATTTGTGTTTTAAAACGATTGACAGCTGTGTCCAGAATAGGGATCACATTTTGGAGGTTTACCTGTTGTGAGGATCCACTATCTATATTGTCGACATTTTCTAATCTACTTAGGAAATCCGCTATTTTATTTTCTCTACCTTTTAAATACTCTACTTCGTAACTAAACTCTTGGAGTTTTAATAACCACCTTTAGTTTCTTGGATACAATAATTGTAAATTATAAATTGTAAAAGAATTATTCTTTTGCGCTATATTTTGTAGTAAGATATTTTATAGGTTGATGATCTGTTATAATTTTTAAATTGCTACCCCACAGATATGGCCGAAAATAACTAACAGCGCAAACAATAGCCAAAAACTCTTTATCTGTTGTTGAATAAAACTTTTCATGATCATTTAAAGACCCCGAAGCAAAACAGACTAGTTAGCCTTCTTGTGTGGGGACCGCTCCAATTGCATAATTGGAATCATCAGTATAGAGAACGAACGATATTTCAAAATCCGGAAATCTTAGAATCGGGTGGTTAATGATTGTGGTTTTTAGTGCATCGAATGATAAAACATATTCGGGGTCTATTTAATTTATTTTGGCACCTTTTTTTTTAGATATTTAACCATAGGGTAAGCGAATTTGGAATTATTCTATACAAATTTCCTATAAAAGCCTGTTACCCCTAGGAAGCCCTTCAATTGCTTGACAGTTTCTGGCAACTTATAGTCAAGAATGCACTTTAACTTTAAAGGATTGGGTTTCATTCCATCTTTTGTAAGAATCTGCCCCAAAAATTCGGTATCTTGTTTAAGGAAGGAGCATTTATGAAATTTAACTTTTAAATTATGTTTTGCTAAAATTTTAAAAATAGTTCTGTATGCCAATAGATGTTCCTCGAGGCTGGTGGAAAAATATAAGGATATATCTAAGTAAACGATACAAGTCTTATTTATATGATCTCTCAATTTTTCATTCTTCAATCTCTGGAAAGTTGTTGGGGAATTTTTTAGACTGAATTGCATCCGGGTGAATTCATAGAGACCATTTGGCGTTGCAAACGCAGTCTTATGGTTGTCCTTAGAATGCATAAGTGTTTGATAATATCCCTTAGCAAAATCCAGAGTTGTAAAATAATGAGCTCTCCCTAACTTGCATAGTATATTACCATTATTAGGCAGAGGGAACTTATCATTAATAGTTATATCGTTAAGTCTCCTGTAATCGACACAAAGTCTAAACTTCTGTTTTCCTGAACTACCAATTGTTTTAAGCACCACTACAATTGGCGAAACTTATTTACTGTAGGATTGTCTAACTAGGCATTGCCTTTCCATTTCATCTACTAGTCTTTTTACCTCATTTTCGTGATTGGGGGGTAGTCGATACAATCGAGAACATATTTGCTGATCAGTGTTAGTGTTTATCTCATGCATTATTGAATCAGTATTTGTCAACTGATCACCTTCTTGGTAAACGAGGATTTTAAATTTCATTGACTTGTATTCGTTCATTTAGTTTGACATGAGATAATTCTATGTCCTTGCTTCAAAGCATTCCAATATTTCGAACTCCTCTGAAAACAAGCCTATTTTTGTAGTATTTGTAAGCGTTATCAATTTTTCTCGGGAATTTAATTCTACGGCATTTTTTCTAAAGAAGTCCATCCCGAGAAGTTAATCATAATAGGACTACCGGTTAAAAATTTTTCAAAAATCAATGCTTTATTGAGGAAAACTAGATATAAATTCAATATTTAAAGTATTGCCCATCGCTAGCCACACATTTTTCCCATTTTTCTGGCAATTCATGGATACCCGTTCTGGAAAATTCGACCGGTTTGGCCGCAATCCACGAATCGATCCATTTTTTGAAATTATCGAAATGACGGAAGTGCTGCTCAGCCAGGCCATGTTGCATCGATCGGAAGAGATAGTAATCGGATGTCGCAAGGTCTGGACTATACGGTGGGTGGGGTAGGACATCCCATTTAAACGTTTCAAGGTAAGTTTTGACGTCATTTGCAACATGTGGCCGAGTATTGTCATGTTGCAAAATAACTTTGTCGTGTCTTGCGACCGTTTTTCCACCAGTGCTCGGCTCAAACGCATCAATTGTCGTCGGTAGACCTCGCCGGTGATTGTTTCATTCGGTTTTAGCAGCTCATAAAACACAACACCCTTCTGGTCCCACCAAATGCACAGCATAAACTTCAGGCCATGAACATTCTGAACAGCCGTCGATGTTGAGGCATGTCCGGGGTATGCATACGATGCCCGACGTTTTGGATCATCGTAATGTACCCATTTTTCATCACCAGTGACGATTCGATGCAAAAAAGACTTCTTTTTGTTGCGTTCAAGCAGCATTGCGGACATGCAAATTCGGCGTTCGACGTCTCGTGGCTTCAATTCATACGGCACTCAATGTCCTACCTTTCGGATCATTTCCATTGCTTTCAAACGATCGGAAATGGTTTGCTGAGCTTGATTTTGCAAGTTCTTCTTGCGTTTGTGACGGATCTTGATCGAGCAATGCCTTTTTCACCTGGCCGGGGCATTCTTTGTCTTCGGTGTCGAAATCACCATCTTTGAACAGCTTAAACCATCGCTTACACATTCTAACGTCTATAGTATAGCCCGGGCAAGCTTCGGTAAGCAATTGATGCGCTTCGGTTGCTTTTTTCTTTAAATGAAAGAAGCATATTAAAACTTCCCGCAAATGTTGTTTTGATGGCACGAATGTAGACATTTTATGGCTTTACAAAAACTTGTGTGTTTCCACTAATGACCAATAACCTAGACTGAAATAATTAGACAATGACATGAAGTTTCTGATGTGACAGCTGTCATGGTCAAAATTCACCTCAGAGTAATAGATATGAAGTTGTCTGCAATAACGACATTTTCAACCGGTAGTCCTATTATGTCTTTCTTTTTAAGCCATTTTTTACCATTTAATTTTGCTTTGAGGACTCGTTCTAAATTCTGAAGGGGCATCAGTGACGACGACTTTAACTAATTGTGAAGATACATTATTAATCCTGTTAAAAGTTACTGTTTTACCTTCGTGTATTGAAAAATTATGACAGTCGACTTTTGTTGAATTTATAAGACTAATTGTTGATCCAGTATCTATCAACGCTTTATATGTTTTCTGATTAATTGTCAAATTACAATTAAACTGTTTTCCGAGGCCTAGTTCCGAAAATCCTCTGGTTCTATATTATTTCTGTCTTCATTGTTATTACTATGAGTGGATCTTACATTCAGCCTGCTGCTTGTTCGCTCAAATCTTCGTTGATTAAAGCCATTCTTCTCAATTTACCTGGATTTCTAAATTGTGGTGGCGTTTTTTTTTTCTAAAAGTATTTCTTTTAAGTCACTTTCTACTCGACCTGGTTTATATATTTCGGGTTTAGTGTCATCATAATCATAAATTTCGTTTATTTCAAAAATAGCATTTTTAAATTCATCGAAAAGTTCTTTTAAACTTCTAACCTTAACTAACTACGGCAATAGTTGAAAATCTTCGAGTATGTCTTGTTTGGTCGGAAGTGTTGCTTAAGTTGAGCTTTTGCTGCATTCCATGTCACACCATCACCCAACTGTCGGATGCACCTAGCTACTTCTCCATGGATCTTTTCCGTTAAAACAATCTGAGTAGCGAAGTTGTGTAATTCTTGGATTTCCCCACAGAGTCCCAATGATGCTTCAACCAACTTGATGAAGCTGTATAGATTATACTCCGGTTTTCCCTCAAAGCATTTAGTTGTCGAAACTGATTAATTCTATTGTTAGCACTCATGTTTAGTTTATGAATGCCTCGATCACTTTGGTCAGGCTTTCCCAATTGCTCTTACATTTGCTCTTGAGCCTGAATTATAGCTTGAAAAGCTGCAATTTGGGATGTGTGTTCCACTGATGTTGTAGTACTGTCTAACATTTTTAATAATTTAATATTGTTATTTTTTTCCAACCAATTCGGATAATCTTTTTCACTAGACTTATTCCCATTTAACTATTCACTTTAACACAACAATGAAACACAAGTGCACAATACTAAACAAAAACTTAAGTTTCTGTGTTTTTTTTTTCAAGTTAGTCACGGGACGATTGTTTTTGTTTTTAGGCCGACTGCGCCATTTAAATAAAATGAAAAACACTTTGCTGTTTGGTGGTGGTCTTAAGACTGACTTTTATTTATTATCCAAAACCTTAGCATACCTTAAAAAATTAACTTAAGGATGTTTTCGCACAGTCAGCATACGAAGTTCAATAGCCATTGCAAAACACGACAACGGCAAGGTGAGCAAATTAAACGGAAGTGCAAACACAATGACCTAATTAAATAATGCAATGAACTTCGTATGCTGACCGGTGGAAAATTCGTTAGTCAGGTGAATGCCCGACGTAACTCGCGCGGAATTGCATATCTTTCATCATGATGCCAGACGACTCCAGCTAATAAATTACAACACTCGTACGGAAACAAATGTAGTTACCTACATATTATTACATAGAAAACCACCATTTCCTGTATTAACATACTTATTTAATAAACATACTATTTAATGAAGTTTTTTGTTTTATAGCTAACATTTTTTTTTGCGAGGCCCCTAGAGGCGCGAGGACGCGAACGGCGAACGCTGACATCGCTGACGCCTAGCGCCGCCTCTTTTGCTGGAAATGCTTTGTTTTGTGCCAACCAGTCTTTCAAACCGCTAGTTGTAATACTTAACCTTGTGACATATTCGTAGGGAAATTGAAAGGCATGCATCTTGATAGTAGGCTTACATTTAACGAGCATATTACAAAATCTCTACATAAAGTTGAAATTGCAATTTCTGTGATGTACCCATTATAAAAAGGAAATCAATGTTGTCGAAAGAAAATAATATAAACATACTTAAAGTTGTATTTCAAGCAATCTTGCTTTATGGATGTCAAGCGTGGGGAGGGTGTGCAAAATTTCACATTCGGAGATTACAAGTAGTACAAAACTATTGAAGTTTATCCTCAACCTTCCGTGGTATCATTAAAACTCTGAATTCCACAAAAAAGGAAATGTTGAATTGATTTACTCTAGAATCAAAAAACTTAAAGATAAATTCATGAACCGCTGTGCATTCGCCGATAGATTTTTGTTAATCAATTATCTGGCTAAAATTACTTATTAAATTTATATTTATTAATATAAAGTTCAACTGTGATTATATTTAATTATATATAATTTATTTATTTATTTATTCATTAATTAATAAATTATTCAATTAATTTATTTATTTATTTATTTAGTTATTTTTGATTGATTAGTTTATTTATTTTTAATTTATTTATTCGTTTATTTATATATTAATTTATTTACTGATTTATTTATTTATTTATTTTTTTTATTTATTTATATATTTATATATTTATTTATTTCTTTATTTCTTTATTTCTTTATTTCTTTATTTCTTTATTTCTTTATTTCTTTATTTTTTTAATTTCTTTATTTCTTTATTTATTTATTTACACGCTTATTTATTTATTTATTTACTTATTTATTTATTCACTTGCTTAATTATTTATTCATCCACTTACATGTTCATCTGTTTGTTTGATATATCTGTTTATATTTACATACTTAATGTATATTTTTATATTTATATACTTTGTATATATACACATTTTATTATCACCCTATATTTCCAATGGTAATGTCCGGCAGACGTTTCGAAGAAATATTGAGACGCATAAATTCAAACTCTAATATCCTCGACAAATACACACAAAAAGTTACAGGAGTTTTGGGTTTATTCAATGAACAGTTAAAAAAAATTACAAACCAGGCAAAAATTTGTGTGTTGATGACTGCATTTCCGACAGTATATAAAAAACAAAAAGGCGAAATATGGAATAAAATTTTTCGAGCTATGCGAACCAAACGGTTACGCTCTAAATATTGAGATATACCAAGGTAAAGATCATGAAGAAGTGAAAAGACAATCAAAAATAGACAACTTGGTTTTACGCTAGATGAATCCTTACCTTACAAAGGTCATTATCTTTACATGGACAATAAACTATTAGCTCTTCGAACCCATACGACTGAAACTTTACGAGCAAACAGAAAAAAAAGTCCCAAGGAAGTAATAGGTACGAAACTTAAAAAGGGTGAGCATATATGGAGAAGGCAAAACAATGTATACGTTTCTAAGTGGAAAGACAACAGGGATCTCTACATGATAACCACAGCATATCATCCAACCTTAAAAACAGTTTTAAAGTCGCATCAATAAAGCCTCGTGAAGTAGAAGAATATAATGCCAACATGGGCGGAATCGACAGGCTCGACCATATTACTCCAGTCCTAGAAAAACAGTTCGATCGTACAAAAAAGTTATATTTCACCTCTTGGATGTAGCAACTTTTAACTCATATTTAATTTATATGAAACATACAAACAAATCAAGACCTACAATCCTGAAACAGTAAAAGCTCCACATTTCCCGGAGAAAATACCGAAACCTGGCGGAAAACAAAATCAATCTTCCGGAAATGTCGTTATTGCTACAAAAATAATGTACGCCGTGAAACATCTCTTCAATGTGATTCTTGTCTGGATAAGCCATCGCTTAACACTCACTTTGTAATTTCTTTTTTATTCCATTTTATAAGAATGAAGTCTCATTTTATTTCATTCATTATGTTCATTTTATCTATGTTTTTTTTATATAAAATGAAAGCAAATGAAGTTCCTTTTGTTCTATTTGGTAAGAAAAAAATCTCTTTATTAATGTTTTTTTTTTTAATTCAATAACAAAATAAATGAAATTTAATCATAAGTTTGACGTTTATACACGTCATGTAACTATACATCTCTTTTATTTCATTAATTTGAGCAGGACGGATATACACGTCTCTAAAAAAAAAACTTTAAGGACTTAATTTGCTTTAGCTTATCCTGCTTGTATGTACGAAACCCTGAATTTGAAAGACAGAAACCAGTCGCAGTTTATTTGTAAGTTGTTAACAGAATGTTATTGTTAGTTTTCAGAAGCAGCCAATAATTAGCAGTTTGTAACTTTATGATCATATGACTGTTTTAACCATCATCAATCCTTTATTTCAGGTAACTTTATAGTTCCTTGTGGGTCAAATTGACCCACAAATTTCAGGTCATATATTTTTGTTTATGAATGAAATCAAGAAGGCTTTCTAATTGAAAATCGTTTAAAGAGATCAAAATCAATTCAATCCGGTTACTGATGTGCATTTTTCGCGTTTTTTGAAGTAGTGGGAAGGACAGACATTTAACACACACACTTATCACACCGTGTGGTGTGTTTGTTTGAGCTCTTTTGTTAGTGACTGGTTGGTCAATAAACGGCAATGATTCCGTTTTGGTGGTTCTGCTAATTGTGGTGAATGCTCAAACTGAACTGCACTTGATGTTGATGTCATTGGATTCCTGTTGATGTTCACAACAGCAAGCGTATTTGCGCGACGTGGCATTCTTTTACGTTGCTTGATATATGGACTGCAAAACGATTGACCAAGTTCCATCAAAAACAGTCTTCTTCTGATATTTTTCTTCAAAAAATTCCAAAAGGGATTCAATTTCGTTTAAATTACAAATTGACAAAGAAGAATAACAAAACATTAGCCTAGCTATTCATTGGGCAAAACTCGGAATTGTAAATTCTCTCATTCTATCTTAAGAAGAAATAAGCCAAGTCATTAACACGCTCAATAAAGAAAATATCCCTTTCCCCAATATAGAAGAAGCTTTAAATTTTGCTAAAAAAAATTGTAACTAACACTATTTCAATTCTTTACATTGTTAATATTTCAATAACAGATTTAAGATAAGGGATGACAACATGAATTACACATAAAGAAGCTTTAAAAAATAAATTAGTGTATGTAATTCAATTATTTACTCCACAAGCATTTCAAAATTTTACTTCAATTATTAGTAGTAAAACAGCCACATGAAATCTTATAAATATTCAGCACATCCTGACAATCGATGAAATATCACCTGGAAAAATATTACTTAACGGCTTAAATGGGATCTTCGAAGCTGAGAGCATACTCCACAATCTAACTGGTATCTTCCTGATTAAATACGATAAAACCAATGTTACCACCAACAATAAAATATTCGTTGCGACAATTACCTACACATACCATTCTATTAGCTATATTGCAGCAGACTACAAAAGAAAACACATTTCATAGACTACTGTCCCTGGAAATGATGGGAGCGACGAAGGAGATTCAACTGTTACAATTCGAAAATTAATTACAAAAAATCATCAGCTATGGGACAATCATTTTCATTGGCATCCTTCTGTTAATCCTACCAATAAGAAGAATTTTGACCAGATGGGGAACAACGCAAGTAATAATTCAGCAACCAGAGTTACCAGATATGAGGAACATTGAAAAACCTCCGTACACCAAGAGTGCTCCAAAAACAGATGACTCCATTGCACCACTAACGAAGTTTAATGAAGTTCCATATTTCTAAGCGATTGAGGACCATCGCATTTAAAATGGGAAGAGTTAACGCAAAACAAATCAAATTCCCCAAGTTCAACAGCAGCCATTCACACGACCTAATTACCGTCTAGGCCGATAGACCGAATACCTGGATTCACTTGCAGCAACGTACAACTGACTTCGTATTTTGTATGTTGCCGGCCTAATCTGAATTTATCAATAAATCCATGCGAAGTTCGAAATTATATTTAGTCTTAAGTTTGATTCAATAAAATAAAGGACAAGCAATCTGCGTAGAAAATATTTGTTAATAGAAAAACATGCGTTTCAGCATCAGCGGCGATCCACAATTTCAAATCATATTTGATTGGTTTCGATATACTGTGTAAATGGTGATCTACCACGATATGGTAACAGTTGGTCATCAGCAGTAAAAAAATCTCCGACGCAACACAATATTTTATGCAGTTGCACCCATTTATCAAACATTTTAGGTATCGGAGGTAGTTTATCTCTTTGCCTCAATCTGGTGTCCTTTTCATAAAAACATAGGCAACCGCTGATTAGTTTGAAAAGTTTTAGCGCCATCATTGATGCGAAAATTTGTCTGTCATTCTTATCGTCCCAAAGTTCGGTAACACACACTCATTTTGAATGATAAACTCCAGCCAGGAAAAGTAAATAAAAAAAGCACGTGTTTCAATTAAGTCTATGTCTATCCAATCATTAATATATCGGCAATATCGGAGAACAATTTTTTCAAACGGTTGAATAAAAAGTAAATGTGTTGACTCGCATTTTTTGGGGTCAAAAGAAACAATCCTTGGGATAGTTACTTTACAATGTTTGAATTGTCCAAAAATCCATGGGATAGTTCTTCGCTAAAAACGAAAGATTAACTTCTCCGTCTTTGTTCAGTTTTCAATTCATTTATTCCCATTAATCGTAACTTATTTATATAAAAACTTAACTCTATTTATTGCCTTCGTTGACATTACTTTGATAATAATAATTGTGTTCAATCGCTCTTTTCGATGTTGACGATTGGCGCGTATTGCTCTTCTCACTGCAATACGTTGCATCTAGCTCATTCATACGTTGGCTAGTATTCGGTTTCTGATGGTTTTGGCCTTTGGGTGTGTCATCATTAATGTAATGTTTTTGTACAGTAAAAATGATGTCATAATATCCGTACACCGACCAGAAGCAAATACCGTCCTTGAAGTTTAACAAAATAATTGCTATAATATGAGCCATGAAGCAAACGATCTAAAGTTCTACCTTGTCTACTGCCGAATGTTGTGGTCGAAAATTATTTCGAACGGGACAAATGGCATTGCTTCTTTCGAATATTTAATTTTTTTGTTTTTCGTCAGCAGCACTATGTTTGGTTGTATAACGGCAGCTTCTCTGGTATTTTGATCGATATACTCGACTCGTAAGTATCTCGCTATTTGATTCGTTTTCACTTGGTACGAAGTCATCATCACTATCTGACTCGTGAATGGACAAATCAATTTTTTTTAGATCAAAACAACAAATGAACGAATGACTAGTCTTGCCAAAGCAAACGATACACAACGAACGTCAAAACAAGGCTGTGTTCCAGTTTGACCCACAAGAGCCTATTAAGGAAATTTTTCAATAAGTGCGCTACAAAAGTTTTTTTTTAAAAAAACAAAAACGGTTTCGGTATACGGATATCAATGAAATTTTGTATTCCTGTGAAAGTACGTTCGATGCCATTATGTATGGAACTTTCTTTTGTATGGCCACCACTGGCACGCTTGCAGAAGTCCAGACGCTGAACCCAATTTTCGACGGTTTTCAAGCACAAATCGGCCGATACTGCTGCAATTTCACGTTCGATGTTCGTACGAAGTTCATCAATCGTCGCTGGCTTGTTGGCATAGACCATAGACTTGACGTCTCACAGGAAATAGTCTAACGGCGTCAAATCGCACGACCGAGGCGGCCAAGCTACTGGACCATTTCGTGAGATAACACGTTCTCTAAACTTGGTTTCCAATAAATTGACTGTGACATTTGTTGTGTGGCTTGTGGCGCCGTCCTGTTGGAACCACATGTCCTCAAAGTCCATATCATCCAATTGGGGCCAAAAAAATTCGGTAATCATTGAACGGTAGCGATCCCCATTCACAGTAACGTGCTGGTCTCGATCATCACGGAAGAAGTACGGCCCAATGACGCCGCCGGCCCATAAACCTCACCAAACCGTAATTTTTTCGGGATGCAATGATGACACATGATGTACGTGTGGATTGCTGCCTGACCAATACCGCATATTTTGTTGATTAACGGAGCCATTCAGCCAGAAATGAGCCTCATCGAAAAATCGATGCAAATCCGAATCATTTTCAAGTTGTTATTCAGCCTAATTCACGAACATACGACGCTTCTGGTGGTCAAGCGGCTTTAGTTCTTGCGTCAATTTAATCTTGTACGGATGTAGGCCAAGATCTTTTCGCATAATTCGCCACAACGACGTCACAGAGATGCCCAACGCTTGAGAACGACGTGTGAGAGACACATTTGGGCTTTCTGCAACTATAGCCTCAGCTGCAGCAATATTCTCAATTGTTCTGCTAGGACGATAATGACGATTAACGTTAATGGCAAAACTTACTGTCGCTCTACTTTTGTAGCATCCCTGTTGAAGAACCCTTTACTTGTGAACTAAATCCAGATGATGTCCTCCATTTTCAAAGAGATTCAACTTTTTTATCATGCACGCTGTTAAATCCGATTCTGTTCAAATGGTTTTCATACTTTTTACAATTTCTGCTTGTAATTGCTGCTTTAGAGTAAGTTGGATGGGTGGTTTCAATAGATTCGCACTGTTTTCTTCTTCTTTATCACTATTAGAAATGTTTTGGTGTTGGTTAGTAGCAGTAAGTCTCTGAATTAGTGATTTTATCTGTTTTTTTTTATCGTAGCTTGACTAGGAGACAAGAATACTTCACCAGAATATTGTGTTGATGGATTTTGGAGATAGTTAAGCAAACCAGTTAATTCCATGCGCCGTCTTTGCTTTATTCTTTCTGACAAAGATTTCGTCATTTTTTTGGCTAAGATTGTATTTTTGTAATGACGAATCGTTCAAGGATAATAAAAAGGCTATTCCATCTAGTCTTGCAATCTAAAAGTAGTGACAGCTCTTTTCGTGTTCAGCCTTAACATATTTTTGGAGAATCTCATCGTTTTTTTTTCGGCGATCTCTTGAAGTACACAACAACTATGCGCATTTTTTTGATGACTTCATTTATATTTTGCTCGTTTGTGAAATCTGGAACATGTTCGATTCCATTATGTGGGGAAATCACAATTAAAGCTTCCGAGTCCTCGAAATCTTCGATGTCATGGCCATTATTGTCTTCATCTTCAGTGTCCATTGTATCGTTTGTTGACTCATACAAAGTTGGTTCTTGTTCATTTTCGACTTATGCTTTTTTGTTGTAAAGGACGTCACAAAGCAAATTTGATGTTCAGTGTCAAGCTGATTTCCCATACTTATCATAACATTTGTTCCATCAGTGACAATTGCAATAGTAAGGTTGTGAAGAGGGAGGCGATCCTTAAGCAGCTTTATACATATTTTCGGGTTCACTGATCCAGAAAAATGAATTAGGTCCAGACTGCAGACTTTATTCCGTGAGTGAACATTAATGTTCATGTATCTTTGATTGGCATGGGAGGTCCATTCATCGAATGTCAAGCTAAATCTTTCATCCAACTGCTTTAAATTATTTATTTCTATGGTAATCTAATGCCTTATTTCAAAACTATAGTCAACCACACGTTTCCGAATTGCCGCGGCCGATTTAGGTTTGGAAATCGGTAAATTTTCTTAAGTCTGCTGATTTAATAAAAGTAACGAACGCCAGTCCATCCAAAGCCGTCATACGTGATAAAACTTTATCGAGAGTGTCAGTATCAGTTCTTAAAAAGTAGTCATCCATTTTCCGTTTAACAGGTGGCCCTATAGTTTGCTTCTCTCCTGACTGTCGACTAGTCGAAGCAATGCTCAGTTCACCTCCCACTTTGGATTTATGGATGGCTAGTAAGTGGGTGTGTAAGCCTTTAGTTGAACCTCCTAAAGACTTCAGGACAGACTTTACACTGTGCACTTTTTCCATCTTTTGATGTGTAAAAATGATGCCAAACTGATGGTGGTTTAGATTCACAGTCTTTTTTATGTTTGTTAAAATGAGTTTCACTTGACATTTTCAAATCACAATAATTATAGGTACTAGGTCTTAATTTGAAACGCGTGCGAGAACACCACAAACATAATAGCATCTAAACCATTTCTATACTTTCTCGTACAGTATTTTTATGTAGCACTTGCAACATCGCTCCCTCTTTTTCGGAAACAATTCTTTCTCCTTTAAACAGGTTTTCATGTGTCTAGGTAATACAAACCACCCTTAGTTGCATGCGCAGCGCAATCTTGACTGCGTTCTTCTCACAATTTTGAAAAAAAATTGGTCTTAACTTGTTTTTTTAAATTTTTTTATCAAAATTTTGAGTTTGTATGCGAATTTTTCAAAAACTATTAAAGTTTACTATTTAAATTAAGCCCAGGATTAAAGAACATGTTTCTGGCTTTCAAAGCCGGTATAGTACTTTATTGTATGTGTTGCCGTTGTTGTTGTTTTTTTTTTTTTTCATTTTAAGTCATCTTTTTTTTAATTGCTCCTACCTCCTAAACGGTGCGAGATAGACCCCCCCTCCCATAGTAAAAAATGCTTGTTTTTGACCCCTCTACAAGAAATAGTTATCAATTTTTGGCGCCCAAGTTATCGTACTCTCCCCGAGGCAGAGAGTATAAAAAAAATCAGCTTTTTCAATCCCGAAAATCCCCGGGATTGGTGACTGGTGATCCCGAGATCGTTTAAGAGCAAAAATCTTCCGGGAACCCTGATTTGCCTAGCCATGAAGCAAACGATCTTAAGTTCGACTTTGTCTACTGCCGAATGATGTGGTCGACATTTATTTCGAACGGGGCAAATGGCATTGCTTCTTTCGTATATTAAATTTTTTTAGTTTTTCGGTAGCAGCACTATGTTTGGTTGTAAAACGACAGCTTCTCTTTTATTTTGATCGATATACTCGACTCGTAATTATCTTCGCTATTTGATTCGTTGTTACTTGGTACGAAGTCATCGTCACTATCTGAATCGTGAATGGACGAATCCATTTTTTTTAGATCAAAACAACAAACGAACGAATGACTAGTCTTGCCAAAGCAAACGATACACAAGGAACGTCAAAATAAGGCTGTGTCAGTTTGACCCACAAGAACCTAATTAGGAAATTTTTTGTACAACCTATGAGCGAAAACATAAAATATATCCTACCTCGATTTGACGAAATGAAGGCATAGTAATCTGAACTTAAATTTCAAACGTGTGTCAGATTGACCCAAGAAACCGATAAAGCTTAAGGCTTAAACAGCAGAGGTTTGCTTATGCCAATCAGTGTCGAAGGCAATTTCGAAGTCAACCAGACAAGCAGCCTGCATTTTAATCAAATTTATACATTTTGTCCGTTTATTCTGTTTCATTTATTGTCATCGAAATAAGATGAGAATAAAAGTAATCAGATTAACAAACCAGAAAAATTCAATTTATGTAGTGGCTTTTTGACCACAACATAAATTACGCAAAATATTTTTGCTAAAGAATAGAGTTATTTTAAGCCAATTAACATCTTAACTTTTTTTTTCTTCGTCTACTGAGGAATACTAACACAGAATGAGAAATTTTTCGTCTACTTAGAAAAAAAATGTTGAATTGGCATTTATTTATTCATTCGAAATAAGTTTAATTTAACTGACATTTTTCTTCTAATATGTTTTCTTACTGCAACTAAACAAACCTAAAATCTATAAATATTTCTATTACCGGACTTTGCAGTTGATTGTGATATTTATAGATCTTTGTATGTATATACTATCTATCTACCTATCGTATTTCTTATTTGAGAAAACTGGATTTATTCAGTGTCTAGCTTTAAAGATAGGTGTCTATAGAATTCAATCTTAGGTGGAATATGACTACGAAACTTGTTATTAATAAACAATTCTCACATTAAAACTATAAGCCGATTTACGTCGAATTTTTAGGGGCGTATATTCTTAAAACTTGAATGCTTCCGGTGTATATGAGTTACAATTTTCCGATAGTCATCATGAATTAATTTAAATTCTGTTTATACTTGGTTCAAGCCACGCATTTGTAAATTGATGTTCGCACATACTCGTGTTTATTGGCTGTAATATGGAAATCGGCCGTAGTTCCCCATTGACCCCTGGATTTTTTTTCCAAAGGAATGTTTGTTCAATTTGGAGAGTTTGCTTCCAACAAACGTATGTATGGTACAGCACAGTAACTTATTTACACAAACATAGTATGTACATGTTTACTTTGGACTGAATTCTGAGGTAAAAATATGTGAATCAATTTTATTTATTTTTTATCATCACATAAATTATAATCAATATTAAATGACTCTTGTAAATGAAGTCTAACCCGTAGAACTGATTTCGAAACGAAACAAGTCAGCAACAGTCTACTAAATTTTGTGCAGTGTTTTTCGTTTAAGCTCTGAAAAAAAAACTGGCTTTAATATTGTTGTCGCAGAGGTCTTATTAAATATTGTTGTTGATACTTAAAAAGAAATAAAAAGGAACAAGCAAAAGTTTTGTATAAATATATTTTTTATTGGTTCGAAAACTTCTTAATTTTTATTATATTCTTTTTTTTCAATAAATTAAAGCTGATATTATTGTATATTCAACATTCACACTTTTTAAATTTAAGGCTTTGTTAAATTCTTTAGTTATTGTTAATCGCGCGCAATTGTTCCAATTCTTCTCTTTCCTTGATGTTGCGCAACAATGGAACGGAATAGTCGAATTTGTAGAAGAAGCCACGAGGTTCACCTTTCTCCTCATCTGAGGGTATATACTTAGGTTCGATATGCTCATATGGAACTATGTTTTCGGTCGGATTGTACTGTCCTTCTCTCTGGTATTCACTGCTAAACGGATCTGGATTTTGACCGTTTGCCTGAGCGAGTTCAGCCCAAAGCCGGAAATGTTCTTCCTTGGCAGCTTTTACAGCTGGAGTATCAGTTGCTGGCTCCTTTTCTTTTGCGGGACGATTGTCTTCATGATGAAAACCGGTCTTGTCAGCGTAGTAATTTGCAATGAAATCGCGTCCTCTAGGATTAACATATTTGTATGTGCCTTTGACCACACCGTCTGGGGTTTTCTCTTCTGCTTTTCCTTGATTCCAATCTTTGTAGCCATAAACATATTGACCTAAGCCATCTTGTCCATGGTATTGGTTGGCAGTATAATGCTCTTCGACATACTCAGAAGGGTTATCAATTTTTCGGCCTTGATAAATAAAATCTCCTTGTTCATTTTTGAGCACAGGCAAGGGATTTTCACCAGTTTTCGGGGCATACTCGATGTTAAGATTTGCTGATTGCAAATATTGTTGCGCTTCCTCAGGACTGATGTTAATTTTAAATATGTTTTCACTAGAGACGGTTGAAACAACCTGAAAATTATACAAACAAGTACGTTTATTAGTTAGATCCGGTTTCGTTCACATTCGATTAATAAAAAGTCTTTAAAGTAATTTCAAATAAAAATGATAATGTTTTGTTCAGAACACTTTCCCAACAAGGAATTTAAAAAAATATTTAATTTACCAAAATTAACACTGTAAACACAATGCACCGCATATTTAAATTGTTATTAATTTGCACCTTCGACGACAAAATATTCAACTTCCGTCACGACTCAATCGATTAAAAAAATAATAAGAGGTTAGCTAACTGGCAGCACGGCTCGCGACTGTGTAATAATGTTTTGGTTAAGATGAGTATCTTCTTATATAGAACTTCAACCGAATGAATATCTTAAATTATTTCTCCTGAAGATGTTCTCAGTTAATTTCTACTGCGAATGGAAATCTTGTTTATTACTCACACTTGACTTGTGTTTGGTTTTTTTTTTCCACCCAGAGATTGCAAATTAATGATTGTGGAACCAATGTTCTGTAGGTGATAAATATTAGATAATAGTGTGTTTTTTTTAACGTAAGCTTTGAGATGTAAAACAACTTTAATTGAAATAACGTTTTTGTTGGTTGCAGTCTAAACGAACAGATTTTTTTTCCAACACTAAGGTTAGCTTTTCAATTTCACTGTGGAAGCAGCAACATTAAAAATGTTCTTGAAATGTTAACTTTTAAAATGAAAAGTCTTATTTAAGATAACGCATTCGAAATATGATTTAGAATGACAAATCATCACTTTGAAAAGAATTCATATCAATATCATTATGAGAAAAATTAAAAAGAAAAAATAGTTTTATCCTTAAAAAATGTATATAATCCAGGACCAAGAAAAGTTGCTGTTACGTACAAAATATTAAATATTAAATACAATAAAACGCAATGGTATCTGGATTCATCCACCTCCGCATTTATATCGAATGAAACCTGCTTTCAAAGGATTTGAACTTGATTCTTTAAAAATTCTTGACAAAGCTCAAATTTTGTTGCAACCGTAATAAATTCATTCAATTTATTCAAACTTGAACTTGATACTTTATCATATACTGGTCGTGGTCGATATACGAGTGTACCCCTTTTGTTAACTTATTGTTAGTTTATATACATATATTGGCAAAAACAATTGAAATGTTGCACGACTTGCAAAATATTTTGGTACAAACAATTACGTATAGGTACTTAATTTCAAAAGAGATTTCCGACAAAATTATACATCAACGACACCGATTGCCCAAAGGAGAATACTGCAGCGTTTGCCGAAAGTGCGTTCCTAACCAGGACCCTGATGACGGCAATGGGAAATGAACGTTCATGTTTTTTTTTAACAAATTCAACATTTTATTGAACGTAGTATTAACAATTATTCTTAAATCAATTAACATTGTCATTTTTTTTAAATGGGTGCAGGCTCACAAAAGGGGCCCAGCGAAATACATTGTTTTTTTTCTGTAATTAATACATACATACAAGTCAAAAAATAAAAATTGCTGTTGGTTAAACCTCGGGTTGTTCAAATCCGGGTGGTCGATGTTCTGCATGTTGTTTTGCGGCCTCATCCGCGGTGATAGGTTGAGTCTACTTCCTTGTAAAATGCTGCTGGTCCTTCGTCGACGTCGGTAGGGAAGAAGGCCTTTTGTAACATCGCCATTGCAATAAGGTATCTGTGTTCTCCTGGTATATCTTCGTTGTTGCCTTAAGAAATTTTCTGAACATCAACGGCATATAGGGGCTGAACGGAGTTATCCGGGCAGCTGCATTGAGCTCGCACGTGCTTTATGGTGACTCTGTCCAGGTGCAGTCCGGTGTATATCCTTATAATCTTTCTTTGAAGGCTTCCAGGTTCAGCATATATAGTATATCTTTGAGCCCGTTTTGTTTCCGCATCAGTGGATTAATCCCGTGGAAGGCGAAAATGGACCCCTTCAGGATGAACTTGACGTGTCCGCTCATGAAATAGTATCCCAAGATAATTTCATGGGGCTTATTTGGATATCCTACTTCCAGTAGTACTCGTAGAGTTGGCGAAAGTGTATCTCTACTCACCGTGAGTCATCGGCATACAGGCAGCATTTAGTTGTATTGTCCAGCGGTGGACACGTCATTATAGTGAACAGCTTCGTTCCAACTTTGGTTCCTTGATCTACACCGGCTTCCATTATCCTCAGGCTGGACTGCTCCTGGTTCATCTGAACGTAGAATTATCTGTGGATGAGAAAGGAGGATATAACTTTTATTAATGACGTTGGAAAATTTTGTGTTGTCAGTTTGTTAACGAGTTTTTAAATCCAGACTGTGTCAAATGCTTTCTGGACATCCAGGTAGCATGCCACAGTGACTTGGTGATTGTTCAAGGCGTGAGAGGATACAGGGTTGAGTGTTTTTCCCGGATGCCAAATTGAATGTCTGGGATAGTCCTGTTGTCGGTGCAGAAGCGTTTGAGTTTTGGAACAAAAAGTTTTTCTAGCACTTTGCTTATGGAAGAAAGGAGGGAAATTGGACGATACTAAGCCTCATTGCCTCTACTTTCCTATTTGGGGATTGCCACAATTTTAGACACTTTCCATGCCGAGGGAAGGAAGCTATTATTGATGCAATTGTTCAGCAACGCCGTTAGGAGGGTGAAAATTGCCTGAGACAGCTTTTTCAGGACGAAGCTGGGGATTTTGTCGGGTCCGTCCGATTTTTGGAGTGGCCGCACATAAATGAACGTCGATGATACTAGCTTGAGTATAAATTTGCAATCTGCATTAAGATTTGAAGCAGATTGCAAATTGAAGGTCACCCTTAAAATGACCGCCTTCTTATCGCTTCTCTATTAACGCTCACAATTGAAACCTATTTAGTCTAAAAAATCAGTTTTTCAGATGAATCACATTTCATAAGAAGTCGATATATCCTAGACGTGTGGCATCTTGGTGTAGTTTTTGATATAGAAGAATTATTAGTTAATTTTTCTTCCATAGCAACAATGAAAGAAAAGCTGATAACCCATTTTTAATTGCCACAAATTGAGAGTTTCGACTAGAGCGAGCGTTGCATTCTGTCGCCTCTCCTGTGGTCACTTGTCATAGATAAATTCCTTGTCTGCCCAAATGGGACAGGGTATATCACAATAGACTACGCCAGGGCTATCATAAGAGAAAAATATGATACTTAAATCACCAGCGTAATGCATTTAGAATTATTGTAAGTCTAAGAATGGTGTAATTGTGAAGGACTCTCTGTGAAGCCTATCAAAAACGTTCTGGTTCCTACAATGAAGAGGCAACTGACTGTATCTTAAATTGTCATTGAGGAAACCTCTCTGGAATACTACAGAGAAGAAAATTATCCAGGTTCAATTGATTGATTGACCTGCAAAGCTAAGTGAAAACCAACGATTTTACGTTTTTAATTGTCATCAAGATAGATAGATTTATTTATTTCGAGATTAAATTTACAAATTAAGGTGTTACCACACATTTTACAGTTCAGAGATTTTATATGGCTATATATTACTTCTGAAATAGGATTAGATATCCCAATCGAAATGAGTTATACTATACAATAATACAGCGTTTTAAAGGAAAATTCGATAAAAAACCTTTATAGAGGGAACAAAAAAAAAAAAAAAACAGCAAATAGATATATATTTATGTATATAGATACATGTGATGATAAGTAAGTGTTCATATTATGCATATGTTTTTTAAGAATTATTTTATACAAAGCTTAAAATTTAATGACTAGAGTTTAAGTGTTTTAATTACTTTATGTAGGAAACAAGAATGTAAAAAATAATAAATATGCAAATAACGAATTCAATAAATTAAAAAGAAAAAACATAAATAAATAAATGAATAAATAAATAAATAAATAAATAAATAAATAAAGAAATATATAAGTAAATAAAGAAATAAATAAACAGATAAATAAATGTATAAATCAATAAATAAATAAATTAAAAAATAAATAAATAATTGTAGAAATTAATAAATAAATAAGTAAATAAATAAATAAATAAATAAATAAGGAAATAAAGAAATAAATAAATAAATAAAGAAATAAATAAATAGATATATTGATATAAAAATTAATAAATAAATAAGTATATAAATAAGAAAATAAGATGAATAAATAAAGTTCAAGTAAATAATAATGTAATAAAAACATGGGATATCAATTGTATAGTTCGTTAACTAAGTGATTATCAGCAAAAGTACAGCCTAAGTTAAATTTATTATTAAGCTTCTGTATTCGTTCCGAAATCATTTCAAAATTCGCTCTTTCATGAAGGTCTAGGGTAGAGTGGTACCAAGGAAGATTAAGCATCATTCGAAGAATTTTGTTTTGGGACACTTGAAGGCGTTTGATGTGAGATTTTGCACTGTTCCCCCAGACACGGCAGCCGTATAGGAGAATAGCTTGAAAAATCACTTTATGGAGTATTTGCTTATTACCAATACTTAGCTTTAACTTTCTGTTGATAAATGGATATAATAAATTAACGGCTATTTTCAGTTTTCTAAGCGATCTAGAGATATGTTCCTTGAACGTTAATCTGGTGTCAAGATAGATACCTAAATATCTCACCGAGCTCTCCCACTCAATACTTTTTCCAGCAGCTTGGATTTGGCTACTAGGGAGAAAACAAGATTTCCTTTTTCGGCTAAAAAATATTGCTTGTGTTTTGTCACCATTCAATTTTATTTTCCACTTGGAAAAATAAGCTTCTAATATTTCCATCGCATGGTTTAGATTCCTCTCAATGTCGAGAGCGAATTTATGTGATGAAAATATGGCAGTATCATCAGCAAAGATGGCTGCATCACATTGTGGTAAGCTCGGAAAATCAGATGTGTGCAAATTATAAAGTGTTGGCGATAGGACTGCGCCTTGTGGAGCTCCCATCACAACTTGAAATGCATCAGAGCAACTTTTATTAATTTGGACTTTAAAACTGCGACCAGACAAAAAACTTTGGATTATTTTACATGTATACAGAGGAAAATTGTAGTTCATCATTTTATATATAAGTCCATTATGCCATACAGAGTCGAACGCTTTCTCAATATCCAAAAGAATCATACCCGTGGATTTTCCTTGGGAGCGGGAATTCTTGATGTGATTACAGATTCTTAGGACTTGATGCGATGTGCAGTGAAATTTTCTGAAACCAAATTGTTCATTGGGAAATATTTTATATTCTTCTACAATTCTTAATAGTTTTTCCTTAATCACTTTTTCGTAAATTTTGCTCAAGCTACTGAGTAAGCTAATGGGCCTGTAACTGTCTGGTTTTTCAGGTGGTTTCCCCGCTTTGAGAATAGGTATAACTTTAGCTATTTTCCATGCGCTGGGGAAGTAGGTGTTCTTTAAACAAGCGTTTATGATGAAAGTTAAATATTTCGTCGCTGTTCTGGGTAATTCTTTTATAAATAAGTTTCGGATGGAATCAAAGCCTCCTGCTTTACGCAACTTTGAATTTTTTATGATTCGTAGAATGAATTCTTCAGTAACAAAAGCTGGAAGGTGGTTCTACGTTAAGAGAATCTAAGCTTTAAACCTTTCTATTAACTAGATTATTTGTCGTTTCGTCACCCAAATTAGGGGACACAAAATGATTTGCGGCAAAACTCAAAGCAAGAGCATTTGCTTTTTCTCCATCTGTAGAGAGTATGTCATTGGAACTCTTGAGGAAAGGAATTTGTTTGGTTTTGTTTTTTATGACCTTGACTATGTTCCAGAAGGGTTTTGCGTTTTTATCTAGGTTTTCTAATTTGTTATTCCAGATTTCATTTCGATGGTGAAGAATATGTTTTGAAATTATTTTATTGAGATACTTCATTTGATTACGAGACTCAGTTAAGCGATACCTTTGCCATTTTCTTCTAATTACGTTTCTTATGCGAATAAGATTAAGGATAAAAGATGGGAGTTTTGCACAATGGGTTTTAGGGACGGAGTCTTCTATTGTCATCTATTGTCATCAATATTTTTAAGGTTTGGAGATATAGTATTCAGAATTGAAGATACTACAAGATTAAAATGTTGTGTTGTACAATTGTTGAACGTTCTCGGTATTTTGAGGAGACGCAGTGAAGAATTGGCTTTTGAAATCAGGCGACATCGTAATACTCAAAAATTACACTCATTTTGAAAAAAACCAAAAGTATCTAATACTCAGAAATAAGTGTTATTACTATCAACAAGCTTACAAATTCTGGATTGCAGTTTGATTAATTTTACAAAATGTGTTTTGGCCGCATTTCCCAATGGGAGTGCACCAAATCTTAATCGGGAGTCCACTAAAGAGAAATAGATCTGCTTTCGGACATCTTCTGTTTCATACCTTTGGGGGTAAGACTTGGCAGAAGGAGCGCTTTTGAGGTTCGACCTAAACATGGCGATGTGTTCGTGCCATAGGAAATGGCCGCCGACTACGACCCCCAGGTATTTTTTGGATTAATTTTATTATTTTAAGAATTACATTGCTCATAGGAAATAAGTTGAGATTAGAATAGTTAGTGACAAAACTATATATTTATGTAAAAAAGATAGTGGTTAATGTCACTTCATAAGCCAAATCAAAACTTCGTATTGCATATACAAACAAAAAGAAATTACTTTATAATATATTTAACTCTATATGTACATATGCCAATATATATTAAAATAATTAAAATTATGTGGGGTGAACAATACAAAAACTGATTCATAAAAAGAATAGATAAAACAGAATTTGAGGAAAACAATATAAATAATATAACATAAATCAACATTTCTTGTAACAAAAAACTAACCTTGTGTGAGTGGTTTGAAAGGTAATAATATTAAAGACACAGTCTGAAGTGTTTCTCAACCTGGGAGCATCAGATTATGGACTTTGCATGTAGCCACCTCCTTAAAAGAATATATTTAATACTTTGAAATATTTAGTACAAATGTCTTACTGGTAATATTTTCGATGCCATAAAGAGCAGAATAAAGTGGATTAGGCGGTGGGCACCACATATTCTTCTAATTGCGCACTTTTGTACTATAACCAGTGGGTGAACTTTAGTTTTGTAAGCGCCACCCCAACAGCTAATACCGTACTGCAATTTAGAGTGAAATACTCCGAAGTAAGCCATTCTCAAAATCTTCTTATCACAATTTTGTTTCATGGACGAAATGTGAACAGATCAATTGAGATTTTGGTCGATTAAGAAGCCTACGTATTTAAAATTCCTTACTAAATCTACCTTCCTACCTACAATGTGTCGTTTTGTTACGAAGACAATTAGGAGCGTGGAAAATTACGTTGAAATCCAGAGGCTCCTGAGTTTTCAAGCTGAAGTACATTAACTTGGTTTTGCTGCTAACCTTCAGATTGTGATTGTCAAACCACATCCTCAATAAGTTTACCCAAAAGTAGTACATCACAATCGCTTAACCAGCCCCCAACCTTGACACTCTGTCTTCTATCTTTAAGATAGGACTCAAACCAATTTAGCACAAAACCACGAAAGCCAACACGATGCAATTTCCTTAGAAGAATATTATGATCAACTGTATCAAAGGGTTCTGTGAAAAGTCCTTCTCTGAATCAAAATTGCTTATCACTAAAAAAGTTGGTTCTCTTTAGGTAAGTCAGTATTCTTCTCTTCACGGCTTTGTCAAAGACATTGAAGATTGAAGATAACAAGGAAATTGGCCTATTTCCTTATTTTAACACAGGTATAACGTTAGCCATTTTTAGTTTATCAGGGAAAACTCCACTGAAAATGCATTCATTAAATAGATGCTCGAGAATGTCGACTATAATAATGACAATGCTTTGAAGGGCTACATTAGAAAGGTTGTCATCCGCGTGTGCATTTGAATTATTAAGATTATTCTTAATAGTTCAGAACCTTTCAATTGGTTCAAAGAAGAAGCTTTCATTATGCGAATTGTCTTCCACGAGATTTTCAAAACGCAACGCTTACAATGCACGGTTGTCTTATCTGAGGACTGTCCAACTGATGCATTGTCTGCTAATGTTACCTCGCGAATTGGATACTTTAGTTAAATAGTATCTTATTTTTCTGTTAACATTCCGACGCATTCTTTTGAAGAGACTTATTAGACTTTTGTTAAGCGGATGTTTAAAGCACTTTTTACGCAGCTTATTTTTAAGTTTTATGCTTTTAAGAATACCACGATTTATCCAGGGTTTCAAACCTACTTCTGATTTTCTCTGCACTACGGTGTTGCTCGAAGTTTCTATGTGCGATTGTAAGATGTCGTGAAATAAGTCATGAACCTTAGATTCAAAAACTTCGACAAGAACGTTTTGAGTTTTTGCGTTTCACTCCTTGTTGTGGAACCATACATTCAGTAAGGCCTACGACTGTGACGAAGTTCGAACGTTCGAACGTTCATTAGATTCGTTTTTTTAAAGTTTGGAACAAGTTCGTTATCGTGACACCACCTTGAAAGTCCGTCGAACTTCTCCTGCATTATTTGCGTGGCGGTTGCAAGACGATGTGTTTGACGAGGATGGCAATGTCGTCTGCATATGCAAAAGCTGTACCTCGTTTAAATATGCGAAGAAGCTCATTCGTAAAATGAATGAACAGTAATGGTACCAGTATTGAGCCTCGCGGCACCTCAAAGTAACTGTCTTTTTCAACACTGGTGGTGTTGAATAATTTTACGAACTAGCCATGGCTAATTCTAAAACCGCGTTCACTACTGCGAAACCTTTCTGTGGACTAAACCACAGGTGTGATCAGTAAACGGGAAAACCAACTCCGAATCGCCCGCTGGAGGAATTTACCGGGACTAAGGCAATCAGTCCCTTCTCTTCCAGAGAAATCCTTAAACTAAGCAAGGAGAGCATTAGAAAGATCGTTAGTTTCCTTTTGCCGCTGGAGATCACATCATACCAAGTTACGGCTTTGAACAGTCGCCGAGGACGACGAAACGGCCAAACACGTTCTTTTTGAATGTCCAGTTCTAATTTGGTGAACAAGGCGTATCTTTCTCAAAGAGATCTATGCCCCATTTGACATTAGACAGACCAAAGCCAAAGAGGGATGGAAAATTTGTTAGCCTAATTTTTTTCCCCACGATACAATAGGTTTTTTCTATCTGCCATTTGGGCAGGGAATGATAAAAAATCTATTAAAGTTGTATGCGTTATACGCTGTATTTATATTAACGGAAACTTGAACAAAACCAGGCAAACATGTAAGTACGGATACAGTAGATGACAGTCAATTATTGTTTCCTACGACTCATCATAAAATCTTAATCACCTTGGTCATCTTTAAAAATTGTTTCCATAAAATTGCAAGATGCACTTCTATATTCTTTTGATGACGAGCATACCGGGAAACAACTGCTATAATCAGCTCCAATGAGTCACTTATCAGCACTATTTTATCTTTTACTTGTTAACTCTAGTATTCCATGGCAATTCTAGTTATACACATTCATTTCAGAATAACATTCGGATCAGCATTTGACTTACATGCTCAAGGAAATATAAATTTTATGAAGAGAATTTTATCAAAGTTGTTCAACCAATTTAAGCAAAGTAACCGGATGAGCAAAGAACAATTTTGAGAGTATGTTGCTCAGGAACTACGTGGCTTACGATACGATTTCTGCAAACGAAAGCTCAAGCGTAAGACTCGTAAGGATTTTTGCCTTATCAATCATCAGATCAATGTTGGCACCAACGGATTGAATTGTGTATACGTATACTCCGCCTCACTTCTTTTCAGCCGGCAAAACTTCGAGAATTGTTAAGGCTTTTTTTTAATAATGCTTACCACAAAAGCTGCTGCAAATTTTTGCTTGTAATATGTCATAACGTCACTCTTAATGTGCATATCCACTTGAAAGTAAAATGTCTGCGAGTAGCTCTTAGGCTCACAGAACACTCTCGAGAGTTGGACTTTCTAAGAGATTCACGATAATGGACACTTTCGGGAACCACTCTCTATTACAATTGTGGGTTCGACTTCAGAAAAATTCAACTTAATTATTCTTAAAATTAATTACATTGATTTCAAAGTGAGATAAGCGGGAGCTGATGTGGCCTGGATTCAAGATCACCATTTGCCTCTCCAAGTCAATCGAATTTGGTAAGTTATTTAAGTTTTTTTAAACTAGCTATTGACTATGCAATATGTCTGCATTGCCATGGCACGTCTCCGGCAGAGGTTATGCGAGGCATTGTAGGTGTCCATTGTTACAGCCTCAAGAGAAAAATATGAATTTTCCAAATTGTTCTCCAAACGCCAATTTCCTTGTACTATTTTGTGACTTTTTAATTCTTCAGTATCTATCGTACCCATGTTGAAATAATTAGCTTCATATCTCTATAGCAAAACATTGTGAAGGGCACAAATAGCCATGACTACATCTCTTGCGCGATCCGGATTAAGATGCATTGGTTTTCTACAACTCGAAAACGGTTTGCTAAGATACGAAAAACATTTTCAACTATTCTTCGTGCTCTACTCAAATGGTAGATGAAAATACGATTTGATCTGGTTGATTACGAAATGGATAAGGCTTTAATATAAGAGAAATCATGGCGAAAGCTTATCAGCTACATAACAGTACGGGACTGGCGTGTTTCTACCGAGATGTGGTTCTGGATCAGGTAAATGAATAGTGTTTTGTGCCAGTCCATCATTCAAGGATGAGTTGATAAATATTGAGGAAAACTCGACACTTCAACGTTATAAAATTCTTTATTTTTTGTTACAATTGGACTTATGCCTTGATTCAAACACTTCTTAGACTTCTTACTTGATACATTCTACGATTGCAAATGTGTTTAAAATTGAATCTGACTTTAAATGTCGACCTTAAGCTTTTCAAACAGCTGTACAATTTTACATTATGTAACCGCGATCATTGAACTTTACAAAATTCTCCTTTCACTAATAATTATAGAATTTCCCCTTTCCTTTGGGTATTACTTATATTAATACCCCGCATTAAGTGCGTGGGCCAAAATGGTTGAACAATATGCTAAACAATATGCCCTCTCCTACTCTAATCGAAAATTAAATGGTATTATTGTCTCGAAAAGAGGACGACGATCGCAGTCAACTGTCAGCGCCTTGACAATTATTTTTGTCAATTTTGGATCGAGCAGTCTAGTTTTAGTTTTATCTTTCCGGGGTTTATTTGTTGCTGCTCGTCTCGGTGGTGTTTTTGTTGGGAACCAACACATTGCATCCAACGTCAATGTAAATGAATTTATTATTCGCGTCAACAACTGCCATTGAAACAATACTATGAGATCCTTTATAATTGTAACAATGGCTTCCGGTATTATTTGGAGCTTGTATTACAATATGCTCTCCGTCCAATCTTCCAAGGCAATGAGGGAAATTCCAACGACTTCCAGGGCTACTTCTTGTAATGAACCATCGAAAAGCATTCTTATCGGCAAGGACACCGAATTGAAGCATAAGCGAAAGAAAAGGAAATATGAAATTAATGAAGTGGACTCTCCCGAAGCCGCTCTGCTAATTTTAGCTAAGGAACCGGATGAGCATGACAAATTTGTAGAGTATGTTGCTCAGGAACTACGGGCTTTGCGGTATGATTTCTGCTAGCGAAAGCTCAAAAGTGAGATTTGCTAGACAATTGTCCGTATTACAGACGAAGATGATTCCTTTTCGCCATTAACTATAGGCTTTTTTCCGTCTCCATGAATGCTTTAACATCAACATCTTCAGAACAGTTTCCATTTCCGGAAATCCACTTAAGGCGGTATTCTAGTCTAGAAATTTAAAGAAAATCGATCAAGAATATATCTACAAGAGGATTTTTCAAAATTTAAATAATTTGCGGAGATGTCGGTATTTTGCTGACCCGGCATCCAAACTGGTTCGGCCAGAACTAATCGAACAAAAGACTTTAGGGATTCTCCGTCTTCCTGAATCCATATTTCTCAGTAAAACCTTTTGTCCTTTGTATATATTGTTATACAAGAACCCAAGATGACTTGTATCTTTTATATTTAGTGTTCACTTACGTCCATCTGCTATATTGTGAAGTATTTTTTTTAATAAAAAATCCTAAGCGCAAAGGATTACGCGTCCAGATCGACAATAAAAAATGCGATTTCACAGCAATAGATTCACGGCACAGGAAGACACCAGTGTAACGAGTGCATCAAAGGAGGCCAGAACTGCTCGATATGAAGAGAGAAACGCGGAAATTATTTTTTTTTTAAGTCGAGGAAGGTCCGATGTATGAAGCAAGAATGGCAGATTGAATAAATGTAAGTCTACAATTTCATTTAATGACGTAGACTGCGAAAAACTTTAGGCGAAACTCTAAACGCGTTTTTCTCGAAACTGTCCTTTTCAAAACAATACCCACGATTTCACAGATTTTACTGGACCGATTTACCTGAAATTTGTTTTTTTTCAGGCAGTCGCCATTTTGTGAAAAATAAATTTTTCAACTTTTCCGTAGTTCCAGACATTGCGACATTATTCTAGATTAATAATCTTATTTTCTTTTTGGTTTGAGATTTCTAGGAGGGTTTAAATCGTGGATATGGTTACGCGCCCATCTTTTGAGGCCCCCACTTCATCAACAGCTAATTTTTGAAATTTTCAACTTTTATTTAATTTTTTATTTTTTTCTGTATTCTTGTTATGTTAAAAAATAACTAATAAAAAAATGGATACTTAAAATATTAATTGCCTTTTTTTATGATACTTCAAAAATTACATGAAATTCATGCCTCTGGAGTAGAATACCCCCTTAACGCAAGAGCCATCAACTGAATTGCAAACGCCTGCAAGGGATTTTGTTGAAAACTTGGAATGTGAAAATTTATTAAAATCACATTCTGTGTAAAATTTTTGATTTATTAATAAAAGCGAAAGAAAGTGTGCTCAGTTTTACCTTCGGATATTTATCTTATAAATTGTTGAAAATTGCTTGACAAACTTCTTTTACAATTCTTCCGATAGTACACAAAGATGTATGAAAAAGATTCTGCAGACTACAATCCCAACAGTCTCTACATCACAACAGACAGTCATCTGCAGAGATGAAAAATAAAGCACGCATATTTTTTATTTGTCCTGCAATATGGAAATCTTACCAGATGTCAGAAATGTGAGTGTTAGCAAAACACGTTCATGCACTGGTATAGCTTTTCGTAATTTGGCGTCTTTCTCGAAAATGGTGGCACCAACGGATTGAATTATCATCTTCAATTTCCAATTCTCTTGTTAAAGTTGATCCCGCACCAAATTCATTTCTACGGTCCACCCATGGTTTAACCCAACACATTTTTTTCCTTTCATTTATTTTTGTTAGCTGCTGCAACTCCCTGCCTGAAGGATGTCATGTTACTCTGAAAACTACCAATCGGTCACTGTCACAAAAATAAACTAAGTGGACACAGGTCTGAGAGTTATCACCGAGATTTTGCTCACAAGATACTCCCCTAAGCCACCCGAAAGTAAAACCGCACTAAATTTTAACGCGAATGGAAAGCCTTCTGAGAGCTACTCTTGAGAGTTAACTAGCGATAGTGCTCTCAAATGGACATGCACCTTGATCAGCGTTGCCAATTTAGTGCTTTCAGCGTTCAAAAAATTATTTCAGTGCCCAAAATGTCATTTTAGCGCTCGGGCGTTCTTTTAGTGCTTTCATTTTATTTTTAGTGCTTCATTATAACTCTGTTTTTTAACGCTGAAGCCTACTAAAATACTTATGAAAACATTTACGAACTAGCTTTGAAACTGCTTTGTTTGCCACATTTTAATGGCGATGTTGAAAGGGTTTTTAGTCAAGCAAACCTAGTCAAAAGCAAACTTAGGAACAAAATTAGTTTGGAGATGTAAAATGCAATTTTGCAAATACGCTTTGCGAATACGCTAATACAGTAATTCCAGTCAGGAGCTCTATAGGACTCTTTTGTCTGTTATTCTAGCAGCATGGTATATAACGAGGATATTGCTCGAGTCCGACAAGCAGCCATGTGCGTCTAAATACAAAAATGCCTGAGGTGATATGTTTTTTAAAATATCCCGGGTTAGGATAAAACAATCCTGATTTGAGTTCGTTCTCAATTACATTTGCCGATCGCGCAAAATGATTCCTCAGTAAGCCCATGATAATGTTGTCAATTCTAGACGCTCCGGAAGCATCCAATAGTCTTTTGTTTTTTGCTGATGCCGCAAGTCGGAATGAGCGCTTCTGTAAATCGCGTGCAAACTCGCAAGCACTTATTTTCGAAAACTCTATACTATATTCCACCATACTGCACTCGCATAGGTCAGAATTGGACGCACAAAGGCTTGGTAACACTTATTTACGACGTGAGCTAAATAAATGTTTTTTTTTTCGGAAAACTGGAAAACGATTTTTTTTTGGTGCCCAAGGTATCAAAATTAATGCTGAAAATATAAGGAACGGTGCTTTGGCTCAGAAAAGACTTGGCAACACTGACCTTGATAATACAATTGTCGAAGTCAATATTGCTGCCAACGCCAAATTGTTAGAGAGTGAAAAGTTAAATATTGGTTGGGATATACTACACAAGTCGTGTATACCAGCATTTCGGTGATTAGATATTTTAATTGTTGTGGCTATAGCCACTTGGAAACACACACAACGACTATGCATTATCCAAATGAAATCCAACTTGATGGCTGTCATCTATATAACTGCTTAAGTGAATCAAGTCACACCGGTGAGGTCGCGTTCTACATTAAAAACGAAATAAAGTGTTCAATTGTCCCAAAAGTCGTCTTTCCAATGGGACTCTGGTGTTTAATAATTATGGTGCAATCAAAACAAGGTTCAGTGATATACTATATATAGTATGTGTGCAATCTACAGGTCCCATTTATTTTCTAAAAAAAAAATTTGGGAAGAATTCGCGCAAATCATCGGAAGTGTGCAGCAGTACAACATGAACTTGGTAATATTTGGCGACCTTAACATTGACTGGTTTAATTACTCCAATAGGAAGAATAACACCTACCCCACGAACATTAATTGATTACACTTTGACAAACAATAAACAATCAGTAAGTGCAACATTACAGATCTCGAACAAAATCGGTGTGCGGTAAAAGTTTTAAATGTTATTATCAAACCTTTTTTTTTGTTTTTTTTTTAATTGCAATTTTGTATTTACTATATTACATGAATAACTTCATTGCTAGACAAAAATATCTTAAAACTAGCTAAAAAAAGCTTTTCTAATCTAACTTACTGGCCCTAAACGGGCTTTCTTCGCTAAACTAACTACTTTAATTATGTTTTTCGACTCATGTTATAATGTATGTTATAAGTATTTCCTTATAAATGCTGACTAAAAACTGAGAAAATGAAGTTTTGAACAAAAAGTTAAATTGCGTTTTTTTTAAATAAAAATAGTCTGAAATAACTTAATTCTACCTTAAAAACTATCTTATTTCTAGCTTAATGTGTACCTGCAAGACAAGAAAAAACACAAACACATGCATTGTCATGCTGAATACATGCAAGAACATGTGCACATATATCAACATTTACAAAATACACGTATATGTGGATGTGCCCCTCTTGCACATACACATCCATACCCACTAAAAACTAAAGAACCTTATCCTATTTAAATAAGCCACCATTTCTACGACAAACAAAAAAAAAGTTATTTAGCATAAAGAAGGCGACCAACAATGCCCTTATGGGCTTCTCGTCGATGGAAGGATGCGACGAAAGAACTACTTCCCTGTGTTCTCCAAGCTACCAAAATTGTCGATGCTGGCGTTCTGAAATTATCAAACCCTATTTCTAGTATTGTGTGAGTGTTTTATTCGTTGCACCTCAATACCAAAAATGCAGATTTAAAATATCTCAAAATAAAGTTATATGTATATTATTTAAGTGTGACAAAAACACCTCGACAAATTTTATGCTGAGTACGCTATGCTGACTAAATAATATAAATAATATAAATGCGATGTTATTCATCCATAAGATCAAAAACGCAATGTGCCCAAATTACCTTAGCGGGAATCTCATTAATAACGATGGTTCATCATCTTGGTTTCAGAAGTGAAGGCAATATAGGAATACAAAGAATGAGAGCAACAAGACGACAACGGACTACAAAGTAGGTATATGGATTATCAAGCTTTTAACAATCTTCTCACTTAAAATGAGAGACTACTTTTTATACATTAAAAAGATATATTATTAATTATGTAAGAGAAAACGTGAATTAAGTATGAATTAAAAAAACGCAGTTGTAAAAAATATTATTTGTTTATATTGTCAAAAATTGTGAATATTGTCAAAATGGCTAACACTGTCGAAGAAAGATTAAACTAACTTTACAATTGAAAATTAAGTTTCATCAAAGGAAATGTTTTTTTTTTTGTTTTTCCATTGATAACTGGCTTTTCACTTTTCTTCAAAATACATAATTGTTATTCGAATTCCAAATATTCATTCATTCACAAATTCCCTAATTTAAGCACTTTTACACCAGCACTACGTACTATGTTTTTTTATTAAAATATACTCTCCAAAGACCGGTTTTTGGATAAACAAACATCTAGTCGTCTAGGGTTATAGAATCTAGCGCTCGAATGATAAACAAGTATTAATAGAAATTAGCTCAACGTTATTATACCTTTCATTTGAACCGCGCATAATTAATTATTTAAAATTTTATATCCCAAAAATCACGCTGGCAGGTGATTCACCCTCCGATTTAAACAGAATCAAAACATTTCCAAGAAAGATGTTCTCCAAGAACGATATTCAAAACTAGTTATTTTCATCTAGTTAACATTTCTCTTCTTTGGAATAAATTTCGGACATCAATATCAAAACAACTTCAACGAATTATCTGTATGCATGAGGGATTCATCCGGGACATTATTTATATATAATTGATGAATGAATCAAGAAAAATATACAATGTTCAATGTCTGACAATAAAAGTTGTTAATTATAATAAATATTTAGGTCTCGAAAGCAATATTGTTATCATTTAACAATATAGCTTGCTAAAAAGCAGAAGTCTACAGCTCTACTCAATGATCTCGCGACCAAATTCATTCGAGTGAATCATATGATCTTGTGTCAATTTTTTTGACAGTTTATATCTTAGTAGTAAACACCAAAAAGTGAGCACGTGTTTGTGTGACTAATTGACGTGTTTAGAAATTGCTGCATCTTTGGATGGCTCATTAGATCTTTATGGTTTCTCCTTAATATAATCAAAATCGATAATTTTATTGTTTAAAAATGCAAACATTATTAACTGCTTATAAATTAACTGATGAGAATATGTACACGTTTTTGCTTAATTAATATTAGAGCACGAAATTCAAGTTATTAAGGTTAGTATATTTTCATACCCACACATTTGACTATCAAGTGGTTAAAACTTTGAATATCTTGACAAAAATAATAATGAATAAGAATGAGTTTGGGTTGCAATTGGAGGTTGAAATTTATACAATCGTCCTCTAGTAGCTTAAACAGCATAGAGACTTATGAAATTTAAAACGTCTTCACTGCAACAGAAAATTTTGTTATTCTGAGCCTTCAAATATCTTCCATCGTTAGCTTTAGTCAGATAGCACGAGTCAACGGGAGCAGAAAGTTACTGGAGAACTTTTCGATTCAATTCGTACTCTCACGTACGGGTAGCTGCTGGAAGCCTGAGCGGTAATATTGAGAAGTATATCTCCAAATAGCTGTGCATTCTCTAGCTCTTTCAATAATGTAATAGAACACTGATCGAATCATATAACCTAACACCACAGACAACTAGATAATATGTGCAAACACAATAAATCATTTTGTTCTAATTTTACTCCGCGTGATTTTATTTAGAAGTTTCATGATGTTGCAAATACTATATTTAACGTAATGGTATTAAAATATAAATTAAAACTAATTAATCACTGACAAAATTTTTGAAATCGATCAATAAATGACTTAAGCCCGTACTACACGGCATGGAAATCGTTGCATGTACATGCGGGCATGACGTCACCGAAATATCACGCACTCAGGTTAACTATTCGTTGCAGCCATCTAATGTCCTTGCATGCAAAAAATATCGGTAGTACACGGCATGTAGGACTTGCGACGTTGGCCCTCGCATGCGTCGTGCACACATGTGGCGCTAGTACAGGACATGCAAGGCGGTGCACATGCGTAGCGTTCTATGAACAAAAAAACAGCATTAACTTTTTTGGTTTCCTAGTACACGGCATGTATCCATGTGAATATATTTTTTCGCTGTCATGATGCACCTGAAGTGTGTTTCAGGTTGCTATTTGTAAAATATTAAAATTTCGAAAAAAAAACTGGAAAACATTGTTATTGTCTACAAATCAAATTAAAAATGCCAAAAAAGCTTAGTATAGTGAGCATTATAAAGCTCAAATTTAAAAGGAGGAGTATTTATTTGGATGAAAGGGCTCAGCGGACCAAATCGATTACTTGCTAGTTATTCCAAAAATCTGATGCCATGACCGTCTTGTGCTGACAGAACGCGATTGTGTGGGCTTTGTGCATTAAGATGGAGACACAATCGATTTATTTTTGCATCCTTTTTTGCAGATATCTGCTGGTTATTTTTTGAGGGCTTCAGTCAAAAAGAAATTTATTATATAGAAAGTTGTTTTAATGGTCGATAGCAAGAGGGCAAAAATTTTCGTCATCCTGATTTGTCAAACCATGTTTACTTTTTTTCCATGTGCCAAATTGCTTCCATTGCGGATGAGGGTCCCTCGAACGATTTGAGTTTGGCCGTCGCTGATCTCTTTTAATTAAACAATTTTTGTTACCGAAAGTATATTTTAATACTCTTAATACTACTTAATAATAACCAATCATAAACACCAAGCGTTCGAGGCCACACAAATGTAACTGGCTGAAGCAGATTTCATATATTTGTAAAATAAATGGTGTGTGGATCATGGCCCAAAATTGTTTATTGTTCTATGAAAAATTCACATAGAAAACTTCGTACTCGGAATAATAGGTGGATTTTGCTACGGAAGCCTTGAATTCTCACGTCTTAACTTCCACTTGTGGAGCAAACAATAAACTCTAAAAGGTATTTATGACACACATTTGAAAACCGTCAGATACAGACTTTAACTGAAAATCGTTGGCTTTTGTATCGGGTCAATCGGGCAAATAAGAATGTAAAATTTTGCTAATCTTATATAATTGAAAGCATCGTTTTTCGTATTAAATCTTCAAAAAATGTTTTAATTGTTTTACCCTTTTTGGGCTAAAGATTCAGTTAAAGAAGAGAAGATAGATAGAGATATTTTCATGATTCTTTCACGCTTTTATTTTATTTTACTTGACTTCAACAATCAAGAATCAAGAAATGAAAAGTGGATATTTCTCCAATGGCAAAATAGACATATTGTTAATGAAACTATTTGAATTGAAATTGAACAAAAAAAAATGTGTATGAATTTGTCTAGAAACTTATGAACGGCAGTGTTTATAATCATACATATTTTCTTATCTATTTTAAACTAAATTGATTTTTATTTAAGGAGTGATATTGTCCCTTATTTTGACAGATTTTCGTCATAAAATTTAACCAAAAGCTTTTCAGGAGATCTTTGTTCACACACGAGTCGAATGGAACCAATTTGGATTCGATAGCTTGCTTTGTTCTCGAGTTTGGTTGTAGGAAGGAATCGGCGCAAACGTATGACATCTTTTTAAAAACCATGGAATCCGACTAACTGGGACCTCGAAACGTGGAGAAATTAAAATATTTAGAATTCCGAAAATCGGACCGATTACAAGAACTTCGTGGTGTAAAGTTAATAAAAATATATAAAAACAAAATTTGCAATTATCGAGTCAAAATTATTTGAAAAGTTATAATTACAAGGTCAAAATGATTCAAATTCAACTGTTTTGAAAATCGAGGAGTTGCGTGAATCGAGAATTGCGTAAATCGAGAACACACTGTTCCAATAAAGGTTAAAAAATTACAATTGAAATATTTAGAGCAACTAAAAAATGATGCAAAAAGAAACAAAGAGACAGAGAAAACAACCATTTAAACCATAATTAGTGGCATACTCGTACTTAAAAATTTATTTGATTTTAGGAAGTTTATTTAGGAAAGCCGGTCTCCAATATGGCATAATTATGTTAAATATTTGTCATATTATTTGTATTGTTGTAAATGAAAAGAACTCAAAAAAAATTAATTTTGGTCGCCGCCAAAAATCATAATTAACAATGTGTCAAAAAAATGCTTCTTGACGACTCTTGCGCCGTCTGTGTATTCCCAAAAACAAAAGCATTGCCAGGTCAACAGCATTACCAGAGGCATTACAGCTCGGGCAATCTGATAGACTGAAAATTCTTACTGATAGGATGTATATTGCTTAACTACCTGAAAGTGTTACACTTTGCCCGACCCTCGCGACGGCCTTTGTCCCTTCTCTCTCATCAACCCAGAGTTTCAACGTAGACGCCTCTATTATGCCTTCATAGGATATTCGCGTTATTTGAGAATTAACGAGATATCGAAAATTAATAACATACAATTATCTATACTTGATAAGGCCCTCGATACTTGAGATGAGTTTTTTATTCGTACCAACCGTTGTTTCCACTTTGGGCAGCATAGCAAAATCGCCGGACTATGCTTAAGCGCATGGTAATGCTCGTTAAATTGCTGTGAATTCTCGATGGCCGATACAGCTCCTTGACGCTACCTGTATAAGTCAATGGATTCACTAGAGCCCAATTTTACTTCCAAAAACTCTGATATTCAATCTCCTTATTGCGTTGGCTCACCGAAAAAAACAGCATACTGGATGTTTGACCGTTTGCTCGTCGTGAAGCTACTGCTGCCTTAACGCGGTGAAAGTTACGATCTTGTAGAAAAGATGCAAATTCGGAAAACTCGAAGCAAGGCCCACGATTGCCGATAATCCGCCGCGGCCTATTTTTATATTAAAAAAACGATTGAGTGAAGCACACCTCTATCGTGCTCGTCGAATTAACAGGATATAGTTTCACGAAAAGTAAAAGCGACCACCAGCACCGTTTCGAAGCAACTGGTGGCAATGGGCCTAGGTGGTCAAGATGCATTGCATCAAAATGTACGGGTTTATTCAGAATCATATGCAGATTACGTGCGCTGACCTTTGTCGGCGCCGAATACAAAAGACACCTTTGCAATTGTAAATTAATCTTTCCGTACCCTCGCGCATGCTAGGAAACCAATTGTGGCACTGAAGCTGGTCCATACAGTTGCTTATACCGAGATGTTCAATTTTCTCATGCACTATCCGAATAATGTTGTTTACTATTTAATCTGGCACATACAACATCAACCTTCCACGTGAATCCACCTTATAAACTAACCCATTACTTAGCTCGAACACTTTTAGCGGGCCTTATATCATCTATTTCTACGTCCCGGCTTTGAGTGGCTTGCAGCCGCAATTCGACATCATCCACTCTGACCACCGCAATAAGGTGACACAGGCTATGAGCGCCCGCATGCCCCATATTCAACCAGCTCCTTTGTTTGATTTGATTTGAACGCGCTATACACGGACTGATGCCCTTTCGTTTCAGCTTCATAGACAAGGAGTTACAATCAGTCACAATACGGAATGGAATACCCTCCAAGTAGCACGGAACCACCGCAGTGTATAAGGAATCACTAGAGTCTCGTTGGAGGCTATGATAATTTGACTCCCGTGCTGTACTGCTTTTTGAAAAAAAAAGCCACCGGATGCAGTTTGCCATCTTCTTGTCGTTGTAGTAGGACACTTCCAAAACCCTGGGAACTAGCATCACAATATAGCTCGGTTTCTCTCTTAGGCCTATAAATTTCTAAGACAGGCGCTAGTCCTAAATGATCTCGCAGTACCTTGAAGGCTTTCCTTTTCCAATAACTTTAGCAACGGTTGGTCAATGCGAATTACATACCTCAGCAACGAGCATCCGCAAACAACAGGAAATGCTGACCCAGAGCTAGCCAATGACCTGCCAAGTTCATACAAAATAAAACCAAAGACAAAACCGCTTACTTGGTGATTTGTATGACACGATCGTTGGTCATCCGCATGAACTGGCTTCCGTTTATGTTGTTGCTGCATCAGCATTTGATAGATCGTAGATTAGCAAGTAAGAAATCGAAGAGTCATTTTCTAAGTGCGAACCAATAACGTTGCTTTGTTGCTAAGTTTCGTGTTTTAATTTTGATCATATAGTATATTAAATTTGTATTTTGCGTGAGAAAGATAAAACAAAACGACGGAAATAGGAGAATAATTCGAGACACGAGTGTAGCTACCTCGCGTTCTATGGCACAGGAAAATGTCGAATCGACTCCAAATGACTTGTGCCTGGCCGCACACCCCTTTTGTCGATCGAATATCCCAAATAATCGATCTCCGCATAACAGAATTGGCATTTCGATAACTTGAATTTTAGTCGATATTATGTTTATCTTCGTAGCAACCGCTTAAGAAGTCTAAAGTGCTCTTCTGGGGTTTTGGTCCCTAACATAATATCATCCATATAAACTATGATTTCCCCAGCTTCCACAAAATCCCTTAAAATACTCAAAAAACCGTTTAGAAACACTTGGCGCATTATTTAACCCAAAAGGCATACACAAGTATTCATACCGGCCTTGGGGTGACATTTGACGTTAAGCTTATGGATTCCGCGTCCATTTTCACATTTCACGCGTCCATTTCTTTCAAATCGAGAATACTAAATTCTCGTTTATTCTCTGCGTAGGCTGCTAGATATATTTCTGGCCTAGGCAACACTAAGTGTTGCCATGTGCAATCTGACATTTCCATTGGAAAGTTTGACATTTTTTAGCATTACATCACTCAGAACGTGTTGTCATTTAATCGTGAATTGTTTTATTTACAGAGACATGAAAAATTCATCTCGGCAAAAAAATGGAATTAACTCGTGAACACTTTCGTGCGATCATTTTTCACAACTTTCGACGTGAATTATCACGACAAGAGTGCATTGACGAACTTAAAACTTTGTATGGCGATGAAGCATCATCCTATAGCACTGTGAAAAACTGGCCGACGCTCGCTCAAAGACGCACTCCATGAAGGTCGTCCAAAAACGGCCTTTGTGCCAGAGAACATTGATGCCGTGCGTGAACTATAATGCAAGATCGTCATGTGACATACCGTCAAATAGAGGCATCCCTGGGCATCTCTCCCACCATCATATAGTACATTCGATATTGCATGAACACCTGGCCGTAAAAAAGGTTTGTTCTTTTGTTCTCGTTGGATCCCTCACAATTTGACAATCGCTCAAAAAAAGGCTCGTGTCGATTGGTGCAAAGAAATGTTAAAAAAATGCGATAGCGGTGCTTCAAAAGACGTTTATAAGATTGTCACAGGTGACGAATCGTGGATCTATGCGTATGAGCCCGAAATAAAACAACAATCTACCGTGTGGGTCTTCGAAGACGAGCCAAATGCAACAAAAGTTGTTTGTGGAAGAAGCTCTTCGAAGCAAATGGTCGCCTGTTTCTTCGGCAAAACTGGTCATGTGGCGACTGTTCCGCTTGAGCAACGTAGTACGGTCAATTCTGAGTGGTACACCACAATTTGTTTGCCTGAAGTCTTCGGAGAAACTCGAAAAACGAACAAGGGAAGACGAATCATTGTTCATCATGACACTGCGAGCTCGCACACATCGGCTCAAACCAGCGCCTTTTTGACCGGCCAAAACGTCGAGTTGATGAGTCATCCGCCGTACAGCCCTGACTTGGCACCCAATGACATCTTTTTATTCCCGGACATCATGAAAAAAATGTGTGGTCAACGATTTTCGTCACCAGAACATGCTGTTGAAGCGTTCAAAAACCATGTTTTGAAGGTGCCTCAATCGGAGTGGAAAAAGTGTTTCGACAATTGGTTTGAGCGCATGCAAAAGTGTATAAATCATACTGGAGAACACTTTGAAAAACAATAAAACCACTTTTGATGATAAATATTCGCATTTTCATTATTAGGCCAGAAATATATCTAGCAGCCTACGTATGTACTCTAGACAACCTTCGATTAACAGTAATGGAAAATTATAGCTCACGGTTATCTTATTAAGGTGCCTATAATCAACACACAGCCGAGTCACTCCGCTTTGTTTTCACAAGCAGTATGGGGGCGATGCGTAAGGTGAACTACTTGGCCTAATGAACTTTTCTCAAGTAAATCGGAAATTATTTTGTTCACCTCATGATAGAACAATCGTCTCGGCGGACAATTCGTTCAAATTCAAATCTGGATCGAAATTTGGTGACTAGAATGATGAGATGAACTTTGAAAATTTGTCCAAATGGTAAAGAGAACAGGTTCTGCAGCATGAACAATGCATCATATACCAACAATTTAAGAAACCGTACGCCAACCCTATCAACAACAAAATTTGAGTTTACTAATTAGTTGGTAGAAAATAATATCGCACACAGCTTTTCAATGCTTAAAGATCCGTAGCGTGAAATAGAAGCTCCCATTATACCATCCGGACTTAAAACCGATTGGGAATATATGGGGTATTGTGAAATCAAGAGTGGCGGTTTCAAATGCTACATTTAATCTGGACACCGTCAAGGAATTAGCACTCCTCCAGTCGAGGAATGGAAAAGTACCTGCCATAAGGAGAGAATACAATTATTTTACATATGGACAAAGTTGGGATACCTTCACCCAAAGAATTGTTATTAGACCCTGCGAAGACTCATCAAGTGAAATGAAAAGCTACGGCGAAGATGGTGATGATGATACGGCCGATGATAAAAGATTGCATTAAAATAGAATCTTATAAATAAATATTGATTTTTAAATGAAAAAACACATGCTTTGAATTTTTTAAATTTTTCATACCCATATTTTTAAGAGAAATTCATATTGAGAAAACACTCATTCTTCCTTTTAACACAATTACTGAGAACTATAGATCTTTAACCATTCTTCGCACAAATCGTTATTACCCACTTCACTAAAAGAATAATGAATGGATACTCCGCACATTCTCTCAACACTCATTTTTCATATTTTTCACATTTGGCAACAGCACCTTTTTATTTCCTGTATACCTTATCCACCAATCGTATTCAAGTAATCAGTGTTGAGAATTCACGCAGTAAACATCAAAAGGAGGCTTAAAGCGATTTTTTTCTTCTGTTTTGTGTGGAATGACTGCGCGAACTTACTGCATACTCATTTGAAACGATCTATAATATGCGACCCAATGCTTTCAACTCTAATCTACCCCAAAAATCGACTTCGTCCTGTATCATGTCAATAGCAAATATGTAAGGCTATTCATATTTCCTTATTCAGTTTTCTGAGGAAATAAGAGCTGACGAACTTACTACGGACCAAACAAACAACTATTACACAACACTCGACGAACTGACTTTCATATTCAGATATCTGAATAACAAAAAGACTTCCGGATTAGATGGGATTCCAAACATTGTACTTACATAGCATAGTCCAATCGAAATCATAAGGCAATACTGCTTAACAACTGCTACTTCCCAAGCTGTTGGAAAATCTCGAAGGTATATCCAATAGTAAAAAAAAAAGAAGGATCCTTTAGATCCCTCGAATTATAGGCCAATAAGTCTCCTGCCTAACATTGTGAAGGTTTTCGAAGTAGTTATTAGCAAGGCAATCTTGTACGAATGCGATAAAGAGGAGATTATACCGCGGAATCAGTTTGGATTCAAAAGGTGCCATTCGGCAGTTACGACATTAGTTTCAGACATCAATTGGAACTTAAATGCTAAAAGATATACAAGTCCCTGTCTAGTGGATATCGAAAATGCCTTCGACACGGTTTGGATTGACGGGCTAATTTATAACTAAATCAAATATGAGTTTCCACGCCACCTCATAAACGTTGTCATTTCTATGATACGATCGAAAAAAAACTTGTTGTAACTGATAGAGTCTGCATGACGACTGCGGTTTTTGATGCCATCAATGGTCTGTTGCAGGGTACAATGACGGCACCGATACTCTTTAATATTTACATTTCTAAAATGACCAGGGACTTGGATGGTAATGCAAGTGGCATTCGCTGATGATGTAAACTTATATGTTCACTGCTTAAAAGTTAAAAGATATACAGAAAGATCTACAAAAAAAATTCGATAACCTTCAGACATTCTGCCATGATTGGAAGCTCACTAGGTAAGGGTAGTTCTGATTTAAGACGCAATTGGAGAAACTTGTTAGTTAAATCTTCAGACGGACTTTACATCGAGTCAAAAACTGTTGTGAAATATTTAGGTGTTCACAAATTAGCTTGCACTAAGTTACACAGGAGCGCGTATACTGATTACAAGCATTATGTTTTGGATAAGGTCCTTCTAGACACAGCCGACATACCCAGGATAGACAATTTTATCCTTAGGCTAATAAGAAATCACTTCGCGCGATCAGCGAATGTTACTGAGAACGAACTCATATTCATATCAGGCTTGTTTTATCCTAACCCTGAGTATTTTAGAAACACTTTAGCAACTGGACATATACCACCTGAGGCATTCTTGTATTTGGATGCGCATGGCTATTTGTCGGACTAGAGAAATGTTCCCACTTTATACCATGTTGCTAGAAAGGCAACCGACAAAAGGGTCCTTTATGCGCCAGAAAACTTGGAGTTTGAGTCTGTTGAATGGAGGTATTGTACGAGCGTACCTTAAAGAGAAAGGCTTGCTTGCTGTAGGCTTAATAGGGACAAATATTGGTGGCTTGACTGGGTTGAAGCTGGCGCTTAGTTTAAGTTAGGTTAAGTTAGGTTACTTTATTTTAAGTTATTTTATTTTTGTAAATAGCTCTTAAGTTAGCTCGTAAGTTAAAACATGATAAAAAGGAAAATTTTTTACCACATTTTTGTTTTCCAAATTATTCTTATAATAATCATAATTAATAATATAAATCGATATTGGTCCTAGAATTAGAAATATGATATATAAGATGTTAAGTACTACATACCGGATCTGTAACAGTTCTTGTACCCTTTATATTAAGTTATGTTTAAGATTTTTAACTCCTTTGTCTTAATTATTTAAATTGATCGATGGTGAACATAAATGAGTTAAAAAAAAAGAAAATATGTAAGGAAACTGACAAATTTCTACTGAACAAACTTCTTCTTTAGCTTGATGATCGGGAACAATATGATCGTTTACAATATAGTAAGTCGTGTATCTAGAACGGTGTGAGAAGTGCAAATCATGTTTATTTTAAATAACGTTTGTTTGTTTATATTTTTACAAACAGCGTTGAGTGACATCATTGACTTCATCTTAACACATAAGCAGACATTTAGTAAACGTTAAGTATCTCTGTGTAATAGAATTGGTAGCGGAAGCACATCATCTGCAATTACGAAAAAAGAAATACTATATCTTTCAGTTGATTGCCAAATCGAATTTTGAATGCTATTTTTCCGTATGTAAATAACTTGGTTATACGTAATCTACGGTAGTTTGAATAAAGCAATTTATTTCTTCCGGAAGGAGAGGACCTGCTCCTTGTTGTCCGATGGTGTATCTGCTGATCTGTTGTTGAGAGCTACGCTATTACTCTTAACTTAACAAAGGCTTAACATATTACAATATAAATCTTTTTTTTTTTCATGCACTTTTTGCAGACGACGCCTTGTTATATGTGGAAGGAGCAAGGCCTGACGGATGTGAGAAACTGATGCAAGATGACCTACGTAGAAAAGGTTTATGGGTAAGGTCAAGTAAGCTTAAATTGTGATGTGAGATTAAATCTGAAAATGGAGAACGAAACCTTAAAGCAAGTGTATGAAACGAAATATCAGGTTGGCAACTAAGTAATTGCGGATTTTTTGTAGAAGATAAAAGAAATTTTTTTCATGGAACGAAATAACTTTTGAGCATGACCTTTTGCCATCTTTCACTATAACACACTCTCACGATACTATCGCTCCGAGATGACTTTTCTGACCTTTTACAGAAATGTGACACATTGGCCAGAAAGGAACTTGCAGACAAAATATGAAATTCATTCGAGTTAATAGACGCTATGTACTTTAAAAATGACTACAATTTCCATGTTTTAAAAAAATATGCTCGAATATGTTTTTTAGAAGTTTGTGGTGGTTGCAGTAAATTCTTATTTGGATGCGTATATACATATGCACCAGATGTAGCTCAATACTCAATCAGAGATCTTTCTGAAGAGTTAACTCCTGCGTTCCCTAAAATTGTAATATGTGGTGAAATTAATCTTAATATTCTGACGAAAATAAAACGGTCAAGGAAACGATACATTCACTCAACATTATCTTCGCTTACCGCACTCAACCAACACATATTTTTCCTAATTGTACATCCTCTCTAGTCGATGTAGCACTTGTATCTCATCCCGAATTAACCTTGCACTATGACCAACTTCCAGCGCCTTCCTTTTCCCATCATGACGTACTACCAGCTGCAGTAAGTAATACCTTTAAATCATTTCGATATAAATCTTGAAGAGCTTTTAAATGAATATCGAAGCCTGGATTGGGGTCATTTCTGTAGCACAAACAACAGTAACGACGAATTTAACTTTTTCAATACCCAAATTATTCACCTATTTAATGAGCATGTACCGATTAAAGTCATTGTTTATGGTTTACGCAATAAGTAGGTACCAAAGTCATCTTCAAAGAACTGTGTCGAATACCGCCCTATAGCTATTCTTCCTTTTCTGAGCAAAGCTTTTGAAACTCTTGTCACCAAATTAAACAATTTTTAAATGAAAACAAATTAATTACAAGATTTCAGTGAGACTTCGGCGCAAAGCATAATTGCACAGCAGCAGTGTTGAAGGTTGCGATAACTTACGTACCGGCTAAGACAAGACTATGATTGTAATGTAATTTTATTTTTGGATTTTTCTAAGTCATTTGATTCCGTCCATCACAACCTTTCGTAAAAAAAATTGAAAGGGAATTTTCGTTCGAAAGATCTTTATGTAATTTCGTGTCGTCATACTTTAGTGATCGTTCATAGTACGTTTTTATGGGGACAAATTTTCAGCCTGCCTTCCTGTACCCTCAGGTGTTCCTCAGGGTTCAGTACTGGGATCCCTGCTGTTTATTTGGACGATGTGCAAGTATACTATATGTTTCATTTATCACAGAAAACCCAGGCTATAGAATCCATCAATAAAGAATTGAGGAAGATATACGAATGGTCGATGTCAAATAAACTACTATCCCTGAAAAACAAAATCTAAAATTATCAATATAAGTTGAAATAAAGAGCTTCCTCCACTTTTCCTTAACTGTTCTCTTGGAGAATATCTACAGAATGTAAAGAGCTGTGTCAAAAAATCTATGGAGCACTCCGGGGTCTCAGAATAAACTAAAGACTTTAACAAATGCTTTATCCTACCCAGATGTGGACTAGGAGTCTTATAGAAAACTTACTGTTGCCTATAATAGATGTGCCAAGTATATTTTTCACTCAAAAATTGAGTGAATTTCAAATAATATTTTCTTTTGTTGCTAAGTAATGTCTCTAAATTGCGCTAAATGCACTACTAAAATAAAAACTTTAGACTGTATCATGACGCATTTGTTACGTGCTTATAGGAATAAAAATGTATAAGAATAAATAAAAATTAATTCTAACTTCTGCTAAAAGTGTGAATTTTGCTCAAATAATCCGGAAACATTGTGCTCTCAAAAAATCAGTGATCTTATTAATTCAATAAATGAGCTTAGATCTGAGTTTGAAGAATTTAAAAGCATTCAAAGAGTAAATGCAATCATTAAACCGCGAACAAATAGTGATGCTTAACCAGAACCGCAAATTGTAACTCGCTCAAGGCTTAGGCATAAAGTGATTGAACATCTTCGTCCCTCCTCCTTAGTATCTTGTCTTCTCCTTCTTCCCGCTGGAGTCTAAATATCGCTTAAAAAAGTTCTAATCCAAACTCTTCGGAACAAGAGCTCCTGTTATTGAGTGTGTTTCTCCTCTCCCAGCAGAGGCGAATTTAGCTTCTCCAAAAAAATGTGTTGACACTCTCTCTGTTAACAATGAAGATGCATCGAAGTCGGAGAAAGTTCTTGCTGTTTCGTATGCCAATGTTGCTGCTGTACCCGCTTCATCGCTTGAAGGTGTCTCTACTCCTTCAGCTGTACGTGTCGCGGAAATAATTTCTAAAGTTATTCTGCTCAATAACGTGATTACCAAATCGAATATAAACAAGTTTCCAGAGGTCATATTGAGAACTGCAACGCAAATTCGCACAGGAACCAGTTGTGAAAGGACTACAACCCCGAGCGAGTTTTTCCAGTATGGCTCCTTTGGGGAGTAAAAAACAAAAACAACAAAGCCGGCACAACAAAGACTCCAACAACTCACACAACAAACCCAGCAACAAAGTCCTTTAGTGACGCTGAGGGTCTATTCGGGACGGATCTACTAACCTTGGTCCAAAAAGCCAAAAAAGGAGTGCCTAGTAACTACGGAAGCCTAGATGATAAGGCGAAGACCAGGTATTGGGGCAACTGAATGTGAACTATGCATACAATAAATAGATAGTAGATTTAAGCCTTAGATTTAGAATAAAATACGTCCAGACACTAAGTTTTGCTTAACAAAAAAATGTTTCTTAGTTCAAAATTTGTTAACGTTAAATTAATATTAAAATAGTTAGATTAAGTCGAAAGACATATAATTAAATACTAGTAATAGCTTAGAGCGCCCGCATAGGGCCAGTAAGTTAGTTAAGCAAATCTATTTATATAAACTAGTTTAAGCGTTTTTGTCTAGTGTATAAGAAGTTCTAATAAGTTAATAAAAAATGCATTTAAAACTAAAACTAAACTACAATAAATAGGCTGAGTATATTTTCATATAATGATAAATCCATAAGCGCTTTACTACTGTATCCAAAAAATAAGGTGACATTGTATTTATTTTGAAAATTCTTTATTTATTCTTCCAAATCAATTTCATCCCCTTCAAAGTAATCCCCTCCCGATGCAATGCACTTATGCCAACGGATTTTACAATCTTTGAAACACTGTTTGTAGTCACTTTCCGGGATGGCCTTCAGTTCCGTCTTCGCTGCGGCTTGAATCTCCTCTATCGTATCAAAACGGTGTCCCCGGAGCGGTCTTTTGAGCTTGTTGAACAGCCAGAAGTCGCACGGCGCCAGATCAGGTGAATACGGTGGTTGCGGAACGATATAGGTTGAGTTTTTGGCGAAATGATCACGAATTACGAGTGCAGTATGGGATGGTGCTTTATCGTGGTGTAAAAACCAAGAATTGTCTTTCCACAATTCCGGCCTTTTTAGGCGGATAGCGTTACGCAAACGACGCATAACGTTCAAATAATATTCCTTGTTGACTGTTTGGCCGGTTGGAAGGAATTCATAAAGCACAACACCACGATAATCGAAGAAAACAGTCAACATGACCTTGATTTTTGAGCGACTTTGGCGCGGTTTTTTGGTCTCGGCTCTCCTTTGGCACGATATTCGCTCGATTGATCGGTTGTTTCGGGGTCGTAAGCATAGATCCAAGTCTTATCGCCAGTTATAATGCGTTTCATGATATCCTGGTAGTCGGAAAGCATTGTTTCACACACTTCAACGCGACGCCTTTTTTCCAAAAAAAAAATCAATGTTTTCGGTACCAGTCGACATCCTCCACAATGGTATTGACTGAGCCTTTCGATAAGCCAACTTCATCAGCAAGGTCTCTGCTCGTTAATCGATGGTTTTTCAACACCAAATCTTTGATTTGTTGGACGTGAGCTTCATCGGTTGAGGTTGATGGTCGCCCAGAACGCTCTTCGTCTTCGACACGTTCACGGCCGGCTTGGAAAACACTATACCACTTGTAAACATTTTTTTTAGACATAGCCTCATCATCAAAGGCTTTCTGCACCATCCTCAACGTATCCGCAGCAGAAAATTGATTCCGCAAACAAAATTTAATGCAAATTCTTTGCTCAATAAATTTCGACATCGCAAAAAACGAAAAACTCACTTTTAGCAGCTCACAAAACGACGCGTATCTCAAACACTATGAATATTTTTTGACATGAAATTTCACATAGATGTCACTGACAGTACTACCAACCTAAAAAGAAAGAAAAATTTCCAAATCCTTCGACGCACGCAGTTTAAATTCATATGTCACCTTATTTTTTGGACACAGTAGATGGAACTTTGAACTTGTTCCTCAAGTCAAAGAAACCTGATATTATTTTATTACAGGAAACAAATTTGACACAAAAAATCGCTACAGCCCTGAAGAGTTCAATATGTACAGAGAAGACAAAATGACTGGAGGACGAGGAACGGGGAACAACCTTTGAGGAGAACAACACAAATTTACTGGATTGACTAGGATGGAGACAACTGCTGTCATCATCAAGGTGTCTGCAGACGAAACGCTGCTTGCCTTTTGAGTTTACCTTCACGGTTACAATTCTAAGGAGAACATTAATAAAAATCTCCATATCGTAAACACAGAAGCCAGGCGTTACACCTACTGCATTATTGGTGGCGATATCAACTATCAAAAATAACACGTCGAATGTTGACTTCTCAAAAAACGTCCACCAACATCTTTGGTTTATCGGCATAGACTTCTGACTTAACGTACCCCTAAACGTAGATTATCTTAATATGCGAGATAACAGTGTAGTGGAAGGCGGATCACAGGTCCATTATGCGAAAATATGCGCTCAGCAAATGTTTCTCGCGTTATGTGCCATGTTGCGCTGTATTGTTGAAACCAAAACTCTGATACGTCAATGTCATTTACAGCAACATTTTGGACGGCATCGTCCTAAAAGAAATATGCTCCGATGATTCCATAGCCCATAAAGCACACCAGAAAGTGAGTTTTAATGGATGTAAGGGCGTCTCGAAAAGGCTTCTTGGTTTTCTCTCCACTCTAAATTCTGCAATTTTGCTTGTTTACATATCCATTTAACCAAAAATGGGCCTCATCAGGGAACAAAATCTTGCACATTAGGTTCAAGCTGAATCATGTTTTCGGCCCAATCACCGAACCTACAATGCGTAAAATAGTAACGCGGTTTTAGTTCTTGGACAAGATAGACCTTATGGTGGACTCGGATATCTCCAATTGCTGTGTACGATGGCTAATCGACTCATTCGGATTCTCAACACTGCGCTCCACAACGGAAATAACTTCTTCTGCTTGTCGCGGTGCGAAAACTATTCATCGTTTTCCGAATATCTTCTCAGATACGATTATGTCGACTGTAAAAAAATTTATTGTTCTGGAGTTAATCTATTTATCGTAAAAAGGAAAAAATAATAATCACAAATCAATTTTCAGCTGTCAAATGGACTATCTGTAGAAACACTGTTGCCAGTTTAAAAATTCCAGGCAATTGACAGAGTTTGACATCCGGTCGAAAATGCGTGCATACGGGATCGGTGAGCATCTTCGATCGATTAGAAACTAACATTCGAGTCGTAAATAAGTTGTATTGGACTGTTTCAAGTCTGACATCCACCATATAAATGCTGGTGTTTCCCAAGGCTCGGTTTTATCTAAGACTATCTTTTTAATCTTCATTAACGATCTCTTTTCTATTAAATCTAATCCAATATATTCCTTGGCAGGTGACTTTACCCTCAGTTTCACATTAATGTTTATGATCTAAACCACCTTCTCTTCGGACGTAGATATTGAACGGCAACGTGACTCCTTAAATTCTGATATTGACAGCATTATTGAATGGGGACTAGCCAACAGAGTAGAATTTAATGCTTCCAAAACACAATTCTGTCTTTGTCATAAAAGCGAAACCCTATTACCCAGCCACTGTCCATGAAAGGCACTTGCGTCAATGAAACCGAAAATTTTTTAAATGCTCGGTACGCGCGTTTATTCTAACCTACGTTGGAATGACCACATATTCGATGTTGCCAAGAATGCGGCGAATTGCTTAGGTTTTCTAAAACGGTGCAAGAAGTTATTTACCCCATAATTCATAAGGCTTTTATTCGGCCTAAAATGGAGTAGATAGAATGCAAAAGCGAGCGATAAGACTCATAGACGATGACAACATGATGTATGCAAAGCAAAAATAAGTTTTTTGGAACACTCAAAGTTCATCCGAACGTAGGTAACCATTTTGTTTGCTAAATTTCTTTTCGTAGATGACTACCGCGCTCCCCTGTGGACTGTGCGCGTATTTTTTGAAATAATCCGTAAAGAGTTTATTTAACTTAATCCGTAAAGAGTTTATTTAACTTACCTTACAGCCAGAATTATGTCCAACGCGCGACCTTTTGTCTTCAGGGGTATATAAAAACAATTTTTATTGAAAATACTAAATATTATTTATTTTTATATATAATATAAAAACTGTATAATTTTAAATAAAATACGTACTTAAATTACTAATGGTTACTCAAATAGCAATCTGTTTGTGCTTTTTGTTTCCAATATATTTTCTTTTCATACATCATACCAAAACTTGATCATTTATTGTTTATCCTATTCTACTTGTGTCATTAATTCTTTTTTTTATCTATATATATATATATAAAAAAGTTGCTTAACGTGCAACACTATATCATACTTTATTTAAACTTTTCGCAGCTGTTTATTAAATTCAGTATTGATTTGCATGTAAAATTGTACTTAACTATTTTTATTTTTTAAAGAACGTGTGATTATTGTTTTTGCGTTTGTTCTTTTTCTAGAGGGTGCTTGTATTGTGTGTGAATAATTCAGTGTCGGTTTTCAAAAGCAACTTTTGGGTTATTGTGCGTACAAATATTACGACAAGTTCTGCAATAGTTTTTTTGTCACACAAAATCATAAGTTAATTGAGAAAACACGAGTTCTATTCATATTGCTTCTCTAATTTTTCAATCAGAATGTAAGAAATTGAAATAAAATTATTTTTTTTCTTTAAATGAACTTCAGAAACTATGCAATAGAGGGAATAATTTCCAACAATTGAGTCACATTCCCTACAGAATCGAAGCGGTAGAGCTCTGTTATAGTTTAGTGATAGTTAGCACCACAGAAATAAAGGTGAAAACAAAAAACAAACAATGCTGGTTTTTGCTTTTTAAAGTATTGCGTTAAGCATGCAACATTTGTTTTGTTGAAAACATAACCGAAGTGTCGAACGTATTGAACAATTGATAATGAAAAATTAAGTTAAAAAAATGTCAACACTCTGATTTGCCGGGATGGATCTAAAGAAATTTCAAATTCGCTTGGTTCAAAAACAGAAGATAAAATTATTTCGTTTGTAATTGCAGTACGTAATTGACAGTCAAATAATTATACTATGCCCGGATAGCCCGTTCGAGATTAAGTCGTATTCGATTCCGCAAATGTTTGCCATTAGAGACGGCTTCTCGGATTTAAAAAAAAGATAGTTTAGACATCCAACTTTTACTGTGATCAGAAAAACAAGGAAGTACTAAGATGGATTATGAATTATTTAAGAATAGTTGTTATTGCTCCATCTGATATTTATTCATACAAGAAAAAAATAAATTTCAAATTATAATATAATCCCACTCGTCGAGTTATATCGAGAAGGATTATTTTGTAAAGGTACTGCAATCAAGCACAATTTATCCCGAATCTTTGGCTTTAAGAGAAGATGCTTTTAGAAACAACGTTTATCGAAGTAATAATAAAACTTGAAGTGGTACATTACCGTCTTAATTAAAAGATTACGCACAAAACATAGTTGAATACGATTTAGAGTTTCTACACAAGTGCAGTTAATGAAGTATGAAATAAATAATAGGTGTGTTTTGCAGTCTATTGAGCTTTTTATAAAAAAAAAAACAATTGCTCAGTCTCTCAAAAATCGAGATCTCTAATTAATACATTTGTTTAATGTGCAGAAATTACAATTCGTTAATTAATGACCTTTTTATACAAACATTTGTCTTATAAAATAACATGTTTATTTGGTTCTGATTCTTCTTTATTTATATTTTGTATCATCAGTCGAAATCGTAACATTTTTTCATTTACAGATTATGAACATTTTTATATGTACACACGGTTAAAAGTCAAACAACTACAATTATTTTATCAATGGCTATTTTTTTTAATACTCATACAATGAACTAGAACTTCAAGTGAATAATAATAACACCAATCTAAGATTATGAATCTTTAATTGGTGAACAAGATTAACGAAAAGATTAACATTAATAAGCCGAATAATACTCACTTTAACATATGCGCAAGCAATCACTTATTTTCAAGCGATATTTCGAAAATATTTTAAGACAAATTTTGATTCAAGTTCGTTATCCAATTTAATACATGTACTTATTTAATCTGTGGTCTAATGTCTAATTAAATGAAATTTTAACATTCTTTGTATGTATGACAGCGCCATCTGCAAGCTCTATTATTCAATATAAACACGAATGTTCTTTAAGTATAGTAGTGGCCTCTGAAAGCTAAGCAAAAGAACAGAAATAAGAACGGGCATATTGTAAGAAGGATTCCCGGCAAAGACTACCTCTCTAGTGTGATGGCCTATAAAAATTGTTTGGAAGAAATCTGTTGTTTTTGCTTGAATCTGTTACGATATTAAGTGACACAGTATTTAAAGATTTGACACCTACTGAGTTGGATGTTCTACGCAATAACAGCCACCAAAATCTACATGAGCGCGGCTGGAGCAAACCAAAACCATTCAAATTTCTTAATGCATGGTTAATGTTAAGCAATTTCTATAATTTGCACGTTCATTATATTCTACGTGTTGTTTAAAACACGTTAACAAAGGAGTGCTAGAGTGGACGAGTTTTTGCACTGTGAATTGAAATACGAACAAATATTGGATTGTTCCAACTTTTTGGGTACGGTTCTTTTTGAACTGAATTGATTTGAATTTAATATAAAATAATAATGTAAACAGAGCTACAAAAACTTGGTATTTATTCGTCATAGTTTTGTATCAGCAGAATTAAGAAGGTTTTGAAAAGCGTCATGATAGCATTTAAAAAAACTGCCGGGAAAGTAAATCTGACCATAGCGTCTGTAATCAATGGACCGAAGATCTGTAAGTCTTTCAGAGGGATATGATCTAGGCGATATTTACATTGCGGATGAGACTGCTTTATTCTTCAAATGCCTTCCTGATAAAACATTTACATTTAAAGGGAAAAAATGCTAGGGTGGAATACAAAGTAAGGGATGCCTTACTAATCTTTAATGACTAGTACGGACAAGCTTCCCCTTTTCATCAAGGTGTCAAGACTCTACATGTTGATTATGCCACTAATACAAAGACTTGGGTGACAAGGGTGTTATTTAAAGATTTAAAGCCACCAGTAAACTTCAACCTTTAGATCAAGAGACATTCTCCACGTGCCTCAAGAAAAAAATAACAATATTCCAGCCATGAAAATTACGTTGAAAATTGAGTTGAAGTTGGTCCAAGTAAGGAGGAATTGCAGAGTTTGTGTTTCACGAAACCAGTATTATATTACGACGACGTGGCAACAGCCGGAGAACACAACACACACGACGATATTTTGAATAATCCTGTCTGAGCAGTGTGAGCGTGTGTACTGACGGAAATGAGAGTGAAAATGAAGACGAACAATCACAGATTTTGAATACAGGGGTAGAGAATATTCCAAAGAAGCAAGAAGCTTTAAATGCACTGAATACGCTCCATCAGTTTTTTTTAATTCTCGGCAGTTTTGGATACAACAATTTTTAATCAGTCTATAAACTGGAAAAGCATATCGAAAATGCAAAAACAGAAACGCAAAAAAACTAATAGGTTTCTCTAAGAAATTAGCAACTATGTCAAATTCTAATGAATTAAACTCATGTCAAGTTGTAAATATTGTTTGTATGTTTTAATGAAATGTAAAACTCTTCCAGATTGCCGACGTATCGAATTTCAATAATCTCTGTTTGTGTTGCTTCAATAAATGACTAGGGGTTCACTTATTTTCCACTACATTCGACTAGATATTATGGGATCGAAACATTTGGAAAAGTAAATAGAAGCGAGTGCACATGAGACGATATAAATAGCTAGCTGCTGGAACGTGTGGGGCTGGACTTACTAAGGCGTGGGGATGATATAGGGTGCTGAGTCAGTTGAACTTATGGGTGCTATAGTGAGGCCGCGAAGTTGGGACAGTGGAGAGTTTTGTTTCCAATCTCGGTGCCGTCGGTCGTCGGGAGAGTTAATTTTAATGTTGTTTAGTCACTTCATTTTGCTGTTGTATTTTGAATTTTGTTATATACCTTTCTTAATCCTGTTAAATAAACGAAATTATTTCCTTCTAAAAATGAGAAAACGTACTCCTGTACCGGTATAAGCGAAAAACCTGGTTTAGTGAAAACCTCCATTAGCGAAAAAGGTATTGCGGCCCCTTGAGCTCTCACTTATCCAGGTTCGGCTGTTATCAAACAAACTACCCAAAGAAGAACAATCTGTAAAGTATTGTGCAAAATATAAGCAACCGTTTCATAGAAACAATGTAAGCCCAATTTTTTCATGTTTCAATTCACTAACGGGACTTTTCCAGTACACTCGATTACTAAACAAAAGCCGTGCAAAGCACAAGCTACTGCTGTTGTTTTTCTTCACTTTGCTTTGGTATACACTCGCATAATAATTATTGCTACGATACCTAGAGAACAGTAACGCCAAAAAAAATTTCCGCGATTTTAAAAGCGAAATTCCGTAAATCTCCTTATCGAAGAAGTTACCGAATATGCCAGAAACCAGTGCTTACAAAAGCTCACCTGCGCGAAAGGTTACGCTCCTGACATCAAATATATTTATTTATGTTTACACATTTGTAATTTACAGGTTTAATTTCACAGAAAAACATTCAAGCTTGTCCACTGAAAAGTGTAAACCCATACTTTACAGCTATGAATCAAAAGTTTACCTTTTGAAATCAGGTGATATCTGTACTGTCCGGCAAAGCAAAAACCCGCAAGGTGATAGCCAAGCATGGTGGTGGCAGTGTAATGGTTTGGACGTGCTTTTCCGCAAATGATCCTGGTCCTTTTATTGAAATAGAAGGGATCATGAACCGTTTTGGGTACATGGAAATTTTAGAGAGCCCCATGTTGCAATACGCAGAATGGGAAATGCAACTTTTCAACATGACAACCACCCGAAACATACATCGAAATTGGTAAGAGTGGCTTGTGGAAAAAAGGAATCAAATTCTTTGATGGCCACGACTATCCCCGGATTTGAATTACATAGCAAATCTTTTTAGGATCCTAAAACGTCAAGTCGAAGGGTATTCAAAGAATTTTTACTTAATTCTTCCCAGTGAAATAAAAAGTAAATACTTTAATACATAAAAGTTTCAACGAGATATTTTATTTCTTTTATGAACGTAAAACGAAAAAAAAATATTTGAGATGAAAAAATGGAACCGTTCCATTACATGCTTACTTGTTGCACCATACTGCACGAGTCGAAAAATTTGGGTGATGCGAAATATTTTTATATAAATTGTCCATAATGGCGGATAATTATGAAACTCGAGACAAGAAGTTGTCCTTTCCATATTTCGATAGTTTAGATATTTAAGAATATTTCTCTAAAAGGGTTTTTCCAAAATTCGAATTATTTTTTAAGTTGTAGTCATTTTGGTGACGTAGCACCCTGACCGGTTTGGGCGGGGCGGCTGTAACAATAGGCGATTGAAGGCTGCGGCTCCCTGAAGATGAATTAATCTCTCCGTTTTTCATTATACTTCCACTATAATATATGAAACATTTGAAGAATTTTGTAAACCATGGATGCGCAAAAAAGACCTGGTATACGGGACCGTAATGCATTGAAAAATTTTCGTCATGCTTATTAATGTTTATTGATAATGAAGAAAATCAAATCGTCAAGTTTATCGGGGCTGATGACTCGAAGACTTTAAAAGGTATCCTGGTGGCAAGGGTGGTGGCAAGTTGACTGATAAGATGATCGACGAGTTATCTTTGTACTACGATTTAGCTTTCGTCGTTATCCTGATTCCGTTGAGTATATGAAGCTCGAAATATGTATGGGCAACTGATGGGACGCCTCAGCACATAAATTGCAAATAGTGCAAATAACAAAAATCAGCAGCCGAAGGAACTCTAGATGACTTTCAACACGAAGATCCACGACTTACTGATTAAGTTTTAACATTTTTAAAACCTATTTACGAAAACCTGTCAGATAATTCTTTATTCGAACGTTGTTTGGATTCCAAAACTCAATATAAAAACGAATCACTAAATTCTTTGATATGGACGTTTGGACCCAGACACATCCAAGCTGGAATCCAGACAATCGAAATTGCTACTTATTTAGCAGTCAGTATTTTTAATGAAGTCTTTAATCCCATTTGAAATATAATGAAACTTATGGGGATGAAAATTGGTCTGGTAACCCATGGGTTTGTTGTTTGGCTCAATGAAGTAAAAATTGTACATTCTGAAGTTCTGAAAGAAACGCTGAAAATCAGCAATATGAAGTAGAAGAAGGACCGATGTATGGAGCTGGGATGGCTGATTAAGAGAATGAAAGTTATATGTACGCATCTATTACACTGCCTGAAACTTAAAATCAAACTTTAAATGCGTTTTTCTCGAAACTGCTTTTTTCGATGTGACCTTCACAATATCGAAAGTTCTGGTCGACCGATATATTTGAAACTTGACATGAATATTCTTTAGATACTCATCAATCGTATGAGCTAATAAAAACTAAGTTTTTTTTATTTTAAAAAAAAATAGGAAAAGTTAAAAAAATAATAGAAAATCGATCTCAATTTTTGAGTAGCCACCATTTTGCTGATGAATAATTACCGATAATTTTATTTTTCAGGAGAGTAGATGATGAGTTTTTTTTTTAATTATCCTACTTGTGGAGTGGATAGTAATCACTTTACTTTACTCGTCACACAAGCACTTAAAGGGAACTTTTGTAATTTGTGGGGCTTTAAAAAATACAAAAGTACTAAAACGTGAGAAAACAGTTCATTTGGGTTAGCTTCAATTGTTGTGATTATATACAACTTACTTATTCATGAATGAGGAAGCGTACGAATTTAATATGGAATCATTCAAAAGTAATAAGGTCGGAATACAGATTCATTTTATTGTTAAGTTTGTTCTATTGTGTATTTTGTCACCTAATTAAACTAGTTTAAAGTGCAAAATAAGAAAAAGACTTGTGATTGGTTATTTAAAGCCGCTTTTGAGATCCTGTTTTGCAGAAAATAACATTTAACGTAATAGAGAATAGTTGAATTTGGGAAATGTATGCGCCTTGCACTTATAATATTATAAATTACCTCTGAAGCGACACATGAACATATAAAAGATATCCGTCTCTTGAGTCATATGGGGTGATTGTCCTTTAAAAGCACAATTCATTGATAATTCTTCTCAAATATTCGAATGGCATTAAACAGTGTAAATAAGTACATCTGTTCTAATCTGCTGGTGTTTGTTTTATTTTTTTCATTTTGTTAATGATCTGTAAAAAAATCCATTGAGGTTTAATAAATGCATATCTATTATGGCACGTAAATTTGCAAAGGCATTACGCAAGGCTTATGAAATATAAATGCATCATTTTGATCACATTCTGTAAAGAATGATGTGCTACGCAAATTCGAATTTAAACAAAACTTTCTTCATAATCTGCGTGTGTTTGTATGAAGAAGCCTGCACTCTTTTAAAAATACTATTCAAATTGACAGAAAAGCGCAGGCAGAAGTTGTGTGTTAGTTCTTATTTGGCAGCAGATGCAGCAACTTTTAACTTCATAAACATATTGTCATTACTTGTAGATGTATCTATCTTATTGAGATCTAATTTTTCGACTTCACTTTCGAGATTTATGCAGTTTTTTTCGTATTGTGTTTTAGTGGGTTCGTCTTGTTTATCTTTATTCTTCTTCAGTACATGCAGCAGATTCTTTTCTTTGTCCTTCGAACTCGATTTCGAGTTGTCTTTATCCTTGTCTTTGTGCTTATTATTCTTAAACCTAGGAAAAATGCATCCATTTGGTAGGAAGCCACCCAATTTCTCTTTTTTCGTTGGAGCAGCCGATGACACTTTATTTGGGGTCACTGAACTTGGATTTATATCGTTGGGTGATACCTTTTTAACACAGTTTGCTATGTTGCTAGGCTTTGTAACATTGTCAGTATGATCTGTAGCACACAATTTTGAATTGTGAGTGTTGTTAACTTGAATTAACGCGGGTTCAAAACCTGGTTTTTCAGATTGGTCATTTGGCATGCCAGGCGAATGATCTTTCGTTGTTTCACTTTCTTGGATTTTGTTATTTATTTGACTGTCGTCCTCGTCTCGCGCTACTGCAATTTCACTGGAATCAACAATGAGTTGCATTTCATCTGTGACAACCTTGAGTTGGTGATCATTCTTTTGATCGTTTTTTAATGAACGCGTTGAATCGGGTCCAAATTCCAAGTAAACAGGTTTGCCGTCTGACGCGATAGAAGGGTTAGATGGCATTTGTTGTTCACCAAGTGGTTCATCCAGTGAAGGATTTATTGATTTGGGAAACAATTGTTGCGTGGTATTGTTATGATAATGCTGCTGCTGACGTTGTTGTACCATTTGCTCTTCTCTCTCTCGATCACGCTGCGCCTGCACGGCGTTCCATACATCTTTAAGTTCGCCTGATATATCCCTATCCTTTAATATTATAGCATTCCTGTAAAAAAAGGAAGTGAATTTATATTTTTAATTAAATAAAGTAATCAAGGATAGGTCGTTAACGTAAGCTGATAAAAATCTTAAGGGCAAACATCCGCTTAAAAATATTTTCAATCACTCTCGAAAGGTAGTTTCGTGAGAAGCCATTATTTAGAAGCCACGGAAATTTCTTTATGAACTTCAGGAAGTGCCTTGTAGCTCCCATCAGATGTAAAAGATCAAGATAAGAGATGTAAGACAATTTTGACTAAAGGAAGTTTTTAGAAACTACCACGAGGAGTCGCACTCAACAAATATACAATATTAAATAGAAAATAAAGGAGAGTAGCATCGATAAGCGTATTGAAAAACGAAGGTATGTTTCCCTAAGCTTCACATAATGTAAACCTAAAGGCATAATAAAAATGTTTAGTACCCGGTGTGTCGAACTTAACGATGATAAAATTACAGGGAGATGGAACATTTAACAACTCAACAGAAGCCTAAGCGCTAAACGTGAATTCCACAAGTATCAAGAAGATGGGCTTAAAGAAGCCTTGAAGAACATTTGAAGAAAATTGGCCAATAAGGAAAACCAACGAAGGGGCAACAATCGAAGACCGCATTCATAGCATGGTTGCCGAAACAATTAGAAGAATGGTACCGGATAATGTGCTGAGTGCAGCCGAAGAAAAAAAATCTTCTAGATTGGCTAATGAATTTGGCTTTCCGCAAAAATCTCTCGATCTTTTGAACATGGTACTACTGTGTCCAAAAAATAAGGTGACATTGTATTTATTTTGAAAATTCTTTATTTATTCTTCCAAATCAATTTCACCCCCTTCAAAGTAATCCCCTCCCGATGCAATGCAATTATGCCAACGGATTTTCCAATCTTTGAAACACTGGTTGTAGTCACTTTCCGGGATGGCCTTCAGTTCCGTCTTCGCTGCGGCTTGAATCTCCTCTATCGTATCAAAACGGTGTCCCCGGAGCGGTCTTTTGAGCTTGTTGAACAGCCAAATGTCGCACGGCACCAGATCAGGTGAATACGGTGGTTGCGGAACGATATGGGTTGAGTTTTTGGCGAAATTATCACGAATTACGAGTGCGGTATGGGATGGTGCATTATTGTGGTGTAAAAACCAAGAATTGTCTTGATAGCGTTACGCAAACCACGCATAACGTTCAAATAATATTCCTCGTTGACTGTTTGGCCGGTTGGAAGGAATTCATAAAGCACAACACCACGATAATCGAAGAAAACAGTCAACATGACCTTGATTTTTGAGCGACTTTGGCGCGGTTTTTTTGGTCTCGGCTCTCCTTTGGCACGATATTCGCTCGATTGATCGGTTGTTTCGGGGTCGTAAGCATAGATCCAAGTCTCATCGCCAGTTATAATGCGTTTCATGACATCCTGGTAGTCGGAAAGCATTGTTTCACACACTTCAACGCGACGCCTTTTTACCAAAAAATTCAATGTTTTCGGTACCAGTCGAGATTTGACGCTCTTGAGGGTCAAAGCATCCTTCAAAATGGTATTGACTGAGCCTTTCGATAAGCCAACTTCATCAGCAAGGTCTCTAATCGTTAATCGATGGTTTTTCAACACCAAATCTTTGATTTGTTGGACGTGAGCTTCATCGGTTGAGGTTGATGGTCGCCAAGAACGCTCTTCGTCTTCGACACGTTCACGGCCTCAAAGGCTTTCTGCACCATCCTCAACGTATCCGCAGCAGAAAATTGATTCCGCTAACAAAATTTAATGCAAATTCTTTGCTCAATAAATTTCGACATCGCAAAAAACGAAAAACTCACTTTTAGCAGCTCACAAAACGACGTGTATCTCAAACACTATGAATAGATTTTGACATGAAATTTCACATAGATGTCACTGACAGTACTACCAACCTAAAAAGAAAGAAAAATTTCCAAATCCTTCGACGCGCCCAGTTTAAATCCATATGTCACCTTATTTTTTGGACACAGTAGTACATAAAATTATTCTTGACGACAAAAGAAAGAAACCCTTCAAAAACAGATTGCCAGGTTAGGGCTGATTATCTGGCTTCCGAAAGCTTCTTCCCGAACTGTCCCTCAAAACACCAAGGGGGCTGTTAAAAGGCTCGGGAATCGTTAATGAAGAGTCAGTCAAGAAGTAGTTTGTAAAAAATTATCTTTTAGCAAAAGATGCTGTGAAAACTCTAGAAGACCCTTCCAAAATTTTCAATGGGAATGAAACATAGTTTTGTCATTCTCCGAGAACCTCGAAAAAACTTCTATTTTGCCTTCGGAGGCAAAATAAAGAAAATTAACGTTTAGAAGGCGGAAAAAAGAAAACAAAAAAGAAAGAATTCCCTCTTCGCAATGTCGGACGTTGAGGACAATGACCTTTACTACGTCGGGTGTGCCTCTTGTCCCAAATTGTTCAACCTCAAATGTACACGTTTTCCAGGGACAGAATTTGAGGACATAAAAGATGATACATTTTTGTGCAAACATTGCAAGGAAGTGCCAAAGCGTTAATTTAAATCGTTGAAGTTCTTTTTATTTCTATATTACTTTTTTTATTTTAAACAGTTATTGAATATGCTTTTTTGAAAAGTTATTTGGTCAGAATATTCTTACAATATCTTTTGTGCAATTTATTTTCAGTAACATATTACTATGGGCTTATTTTTTGAAATGAATTATTTTATTTATTGTTATTGTTTTTTTTTATGATAAGGTCAGAAAATGCCATATCATTTCAATTTATTTGAAATGACATTTAATATAATAAACAAATTGAAAATTAAAACATCTGCTTTCATAACTTAGTCAAAACGTTAGAAATAAAGAGGCAAAACTGGGGCCGACTTCTGAGTACTTATGTGGCCGACTGCTACAGAATAGGGGGGCCGACTACTGAATAATGTAGTTTTCATTTACATTTTTGTAAACACTTCAAATTGGGGAACAAATTAACTTTAAAAACCTTGAATTACTTATTTTCCACATTTCAAATATTCAATTAAGCCAAAAAGTGTATTTGCTCTTTGAATAACGGATTTTTGAAAGCAAGTCAAACCTAAAATTAAAGTTAAGGGGCAGACTACTGGTGCCATCGCCCTAGATACAGCTAAAATCATAAATACAAATGCTTAAAAAATCCATTGATCTTTATATAACAATGAGAATTAATTCATTAACAATGCACTGCTTTAAAAACAAACAGAGTGGAATTACGAATTTATCTCAAATTCATTCATTCATACTATTTCGGTAAGATAAATTATATTTTTGCTTTATATCCCTATATCCTGTTACAAAATTCTAGCTGGCTTCAAGATTTCGGTCAGACAACACCCGAAAAAAGATATGTTGAAATCTTAGCTGAGTTGAAAAATTAAACCCAGTTTTAGCTGAAGTGGCATCAATAAAAAACGGTGAAAGAAGTGTATGCACTTTCTTGGTTGTTTGTTTCAAAAGCATTATTATCATAAACAGTGACAGTGACGTGGACGCCACTGATATGTCAACAAACATTACTCTCCAAGGCATGAAGGACTTCATCCCAAACAAAGTGGAGACAATCAGGCAAAGAGAATTCATGGTCAAGAGAGCTGAGTTCCCGGTCTTATAAAGCCAACCCTATAGAGGAATACCGAAAAAAGTTTCAACTGTCCTTATTGATTGTAATGCTCTTTAAGGATGTACAAAGTTCTCCTATCAACTAAAAGTAAGGCAGAAAAGCCAATCTGATTGCTGCACAATTCAGTTCCACACTTCCAGATTGCACTTTACCACCACCTGTGCTCGAGAGCGTCGAGCATTCTATCGGACAAATATATTTCCGCACTCACACAGTCGCAAGAGTACTTAAGGATCTAGACATACACAAATCCGCTGGTCTAGATGGTATTTCCCATAAAGTTCTGAAGAGGGTTTCTTCTACGCTGGCAAAACCGTTACGTAAGCTTTTTCATCTGTTCTACTCTTCTTGTCTCTTCCCGAGTAGAAGGAAAACTGAATTAGTCGCCGGTCCCTAAAAAGGCGATTCTTCTTCTCCCTCCAATTGCAGACCCATATCACTTACGTACCTTCTTTTTGAGTAAAAACAGTGATAAGTCCTCAGTTCGTGAAATATCTTAACTTAAGAAAACTCCTTAAAGACCGACAATACGGTTTTCGTAGAAACAGTTCCACAGGTGATTTGAAGACTTGTCTTACAGAAAAGTGGACCCAATCTTTACATAATTTCGGCGAATCAAAGATAGTTTTACTTGATATTTCAATGGAATTAGACAAGTTTGGCATGTCTCTTCGGAGTCTCTGGGCTCTTAATAACGTACATACGGACAATTCATGCGTCCTTAACAAGTCTGAGCATAGAAAATCATATCAGTCAATGGATTATCACCATACTCAGAATCAGAAGTATACAGGCCACGTTAGGGAACTGTACTTTATCAGAATTAGCCAGCAGAGGAACACCACAGGGTGGAGTTGCCTCACCTCTTCTCTGGCGTATTGGTATGAATAAAATACTCGTAAAACTAGATAGGGAGAGGATTAAAGTAGTAGCATATGCGGATGACTTGGTGATTCTTTTGTCTGGAAAATTTCCTTCCGTGATCAGCGATATCATGGAACTTGCTTTAAAGAAAAGTTGACACCTGGGCTACAAGTTGTCCCTCCTAAACAGTCTACAACTGCCTCTATCACCCAGCGCAAAATACCTAGGAGTTTATCGTGATCCTAAACTCAGCTGGAAGATCAACCTTAATGAGAAAGCACGTATAGCTTTTTATACCTGTAACAAAATCTTCAGTAAAAAGTGGGGCCTAAGACCTTAAATGGTTCAGTGGATGTACATTGCCGTAGAACGTCGAATGCTCACTTACGGATCACTAGTTTGGTGGCCGGCTCTTAAGAAAAAATACAATATTGTAAAACATAGGTACTACAGGCGCCATTAACTCCTTGGAATGCTATGACAGTCATGCTCCATCTGTTGCCTATAGACCTTTACATACATAATATAACTACACATAATACAGTAAGACTCAGAGAATCTAAGCTATGGACCTCAAAACCATATGGACATAGCTGTATTCTTTAATCAATACCGAGGGAAATAGCACCAAATCAGCCAGAATGCACCAACTTATTATGTTGACGTCATTCTTCCGACAAAAGAGGACTGGGATAGTGAACACATTTTTTTCCATCACACAGACGGTTCAAAGATGATGGAGTCGGGGCACGTATCTTTTAAGAAGATCTGTATATACTACTGTGTCCAAAAAATAAGGTGACATATGAATTTAAACTGCGCGCGTCGAAGGATTTGGTAATTTTTCTTTCTTTTTAGGTTGGTAGTACTGTCAGTGACATCTATGTGAAATTTCATGTCAAAATATATTCATAGTTTTTGAGATACGCGTCGTTTTGTGAGCTGCTAAAAGTGAGTTTTTCGTTTTTTGCGATGTCGAAATTTATTGAGCAAAGAATTTGCATTAAATTGTGTTTGCGGAATCAATTTTCTGCTGCGGATACGTTGAGGATGGTGCAGAAAGCCTTTGATGATGAGGCTATGTCTAAAAAAAATGTTTACAAGTGGTATAGTGATTTCCAAGCCGGCCGTGAACGTGTCGAAGACGAAGAGCGTTCTGGGCGACCATCAACCTCAACCGATGAAGCTCACGTCCAACAAATCAAAGATTTGGTGTTGAAAAACCATCGATTAACGATTAGAGACCTTGCTGATGAAGTTGGCTTATCGAAAGGCTCAGTCAATACCATTTTGAAGGATGCTTTGGGCCTCAAGCGCGTCAAATCTCGACTGAAAAAAAGGTGTCGCGTTGAAGTGTGTGAAACAATGCCTTCCGACTACCAGGATGTCATGAAACGCATTATAAGTGGCGATGAGACTTGGATCTATGCTTACGACCCCGAAACAACCGATCAATCGAGCGAATATCGTGCCAAAGGTGAGCCGAGACCAAAAAAAAACCGCGCCAATGTCGCTCAAAAATCAAGGTCATGTTGACTGTTTTCTTCGATTATCGTGGTGTTGTGCTTTATGAATTCCTTCCAACCGGCCAAACAGTCAACAAGGAATATAATTTGAACGTTATGCGTCGTTTGCGTAACGCTATCCGCCTAAAAAGGCGGGAATTGTGGAAAGGCAATTCTTGGTTTTTACACCAGGATAATGCACCAACCCATACCGCACTCGTAATTCGTGATCATTTCGCCAAAAACTCAACGCATATCGTTCCGCAACCACCGTATTCACCTGATCTGGCGCCGTGCGACTTCTGGCTGTTCAACAAGCTCAAAGACCGCTCCGGGGACACCGTTTTGATACGATAGAGGAGATTCAAGCCGCAGCGAAGACGTAACTGAAGGCCATCCCGGAAAGTGACTACAACCAGTGTTTCAAAGATTGGAAAATCCGTTGGCATAAGTGCATTGCATCGGGAGGGGATTACTTTGAAGAGGATGAAATTGATTTGGAAGAATAAATAAAGAATTTTCAAAATAAATACAATGTCACCTTATTTTTTGGACACAGTAGTATATGTATAGCCTTGAGACTGCCGAATGGCGCCAGTATCTTTCAGTTTTCGCCATTAAAGAAGCGTGTCATCTAATCAGATCAATCGAACACACATGCTCTATACAAAGAATAACTATTCTTGTTGGCTATTAACCAGAATAGCAGCCATTAAAGCTATAGTATCGACCACCATATACTCGAAAATAGTATAGCAGAACGATTCAAGGTAACCATTATTTGGGTTACCAGCCACAATCTCATTCCAGGTAATGAAAGAGCTGATGAACTACCTAAGTAAGGTTCCGCAATCAACAGCTCCTAAACTGCGGAGATGTCTAAACCATGAGCACTAGTCAAAGCTAAAATCGATATACATTTCCGGAAAATTGCTGACCTTAGGTGGTCTCAACTTAACACTTGCGTAAAAAACAGGAAATCATAGCAGTTATATAATTAAACACGGACCGATGATCTTCTTAGACCGACCTTGCCTGACATCGCGAGAATAATTGCGGTCATCACAGGACACTGACCGATAGGACACCAAGCAAACAGACTAAACATTCCATTCAACACACACTGTCGCAGCTGTAACGACACTTCAAAAAAGGAGATACTAACTCATTTTCTGTGCAACTTCCCAGCGCTAGTTAGTCAGACAGCGAACACTAGGTTACCCTTTTTGCGAGTCCCTCGATATCATATCAAATAAAACCATAAAGCAACATATTAACATTCTTAATGCAACAACAATGCAATGTTGTAAGATAACTGTAATAACTTATGTAATTATACACAAAAAAAGAGCTCTGGTATCAAAACAGCACATATTGCCAATGGGTTCTCCGAATACCACCACTACACACCCACAGACGCTAAGGTTTCCTTAACCGGTGCAAGATATACTTTACCACTTCTGATCTAGCCACAATTTATAAGGATTTTATTCGGCCAATTTCAAAGTCAGAAACCTATTCTTCAATCCTAAATTTAAATTAAATTATTTATGTAAATAGTTTTTTAAAATTTTGCATGGAAACTCAAAATTTTGTTTAAAAAAAGCTAACATCAATTTTTTTCAAAATTGTAAAATGAATCGCTAAATATTGGATTCTTGCGATCAATAATATATCAATTGTAAATCGAACACAAAAAACCAAAAGGTTTTATAACTTGTTTTGTTTTTTTGGCAATTAGGTGGTCTTCCCTTGAGATAAATGAATGAATGATAGATTAATTGTCTGGAAGGCTACTTTATCAACATCTTTCTTTATAAACAGTACCTGCCTGGATCGCTTCGCAGGAAAATGGGATTTCAACTCTTTCCGTATTCAATCCAAGCTTCACAAAAATCACTCTATGTTCAACCTTAGTGCAAATCGAGTGTAATTGTTTGTGAATATTGAAATGGCGGCTAAGCATCCGCTTAATGATCGTAAACTTAATAATTTTTCGATATTACGTTGGTTCGGGGATTTAATCCATCGCATTTTTAGAAGAAATTGGTCTAAATTCTACTAAAACGTCAGCATCCCCAATGTGTTGCGACTTACCGATTAAGGTGGATAAATTCACAAATATGAAGGAAGTTCGGTTGGAGGTGGCGATGCTCAGAAAAAAAAAACTTAAATAAGATGACAAAACTTGTAAGAAAACAATCAACCCACAAGTCCCACAATTTCGAAAAAAATTTAATTGATCTAACCTTTTTTGTTAATTTAAATTAAGGATTAAAGAATAGGTTTCTAACTTTAAAAATCGGTATAGTACTTTAATGCAAGTATTGCCCTTGAGTTTTATAATTATTTTATGTTGTTTCTCTGATGTGGCTTGGGAAACTATTCAACTATACAACTGAGCGGCTTTTACGAAATAGTGCCTTTCAGATAGCAGACATGCAAACGTAGGCACAAGAAGACTAGTTAGTCTCGGTGATGCTAAGAATTGAAACCTACTATAGAGATACGAATTATAAGCGCCTTGGATGGGATCTTTTATTTACTGATGGTTCCAAAACAACAAATGGGACATCATTCGCTATTGCCGACGAACATGGGTTTGTTATCTCCAAGGGTCTCCTACCTATCTTCGCATCAATCTTCTCAGTCGAAGCCTTTGCCATCCTTAAAGCTATTGAGATGGCTAGCAACAAAAAAACCATAATTTTTACAGACAGCCTGTCCACAATCATCGCTATTAAAAACATCAATAACTCTTCCAACATCATCGAAATCATCCGCGACAAACTCACCTCTAGGAGAGGCAATCTAAAACTCGCATGGATCCCCGGACACGCTGGCATTAAGGGCAACGAGTTCGCAGATGCAGCTGCCAAATCAGCATTAATGGAGCCCCTCAAAACTTTCTACATTTACAATAAGAAAGATATAAAAAAGCATATCATCTCAACTGATGAATGTAGAAGAAGAACCTGCTGGACAGAATACCAACACCTCTACAAGGAATTTAACCCCACAGCTGAAAAAACCATTTATCCAAGGAACGTTTCTATTAGGATGCTTAAAACTTTTATAAGACTCAGGATGGGCCACACTAATATCCCACATAAACACCTTTTTACCAAAGAATCTCCACCGCTTTGCCATTTTTGTGAAGAAAGGCCTAATTTAACTGTAACGCACCTATTGAACTGCAATAAAGTCAACAAAATCTGTCATCAAATATCCGGACAAAATCTCAAACAACTTTTAAGTGCCCCAAACGATAAAAACGTTAAAAGCGTTTTCAATCTCATGTTAGAAATCGATCTTGTTAATAAAATCTAACCTCTCTTTTTACCAGCTAGCCGAAGGCCCTAGCAGCCAGTGCTACAAACTTCTGTTATTAATATTTAATTTACTTATCTATTAATAAAGTTATAATAATAATAATAATAATAATAATAATTTTTCGATATTACGTTGGTTCGGGGATTTAATCCATCGCATTTTTAGAAGAAATTGGTCTAAATTCTACTAAAACGTCAGCATCCCCAATGTGTTGCGACTTACCGATTAAGGTGGATAAATTCACAAATATGAAGGAAGTTCGGTTGGAGGTGGCGATGCTCAGAAAAAAAAAACTTAAATAAGATGACAAAACTTGTAAGAAAACAATCAACCCACAAGTCCCACAATTTCGAAAAAAATTTAATTGATCTAACCTTTTTTGTTAATTTAAATTAAGGATTAAAGAATAGGTTTCTAACTTTAAAAATCGGTATAGTACTTTAATGCAAGTATTGCCCTTGAGTTTTATAATTATTTTATGTTGTTTCTCTGATGTGACTTGGGAAACTATTCAACTATACAACTGAGCGGCTTTTACGAAATAGTGCCTTTCAGATAGCAGACATGCAAACGTAGGCACAAGAAGACTAGTTAGTCTCGGTGATGCTAAGAATTGAAACCTACTATAGAGATACGAAGGTTGGAGTGATTTGAGAATATTAAATAACAAATTAAGCGGTTTGTATTTCAATAAGTTGTCAAAAGACATACCGTATATATTTTTTGAGAAACTAGACACGTGATCGAGCACTACAGATAAGAATTGGAGAAAAGTGGGACAGATCTAGCTATTTTCTTTTTGAAATAACAATACAGTTTGATTTTTCAGGATTTAATACAAGACCTTCGGATTTCCCCCAATCATTTTATAAATTGTCATTAATACATTCATCAATTTGCAATTTGCTTGAGGGCAGCTACAAAGAAGTTGTGCATCAACTGCGTAAAGGTTAATAGAGCAATTCTCAGGAACACCTCCCATTTCGTTAATGTTAAGACAGAAGAGCAATGGACCTAATATGGAACCCTGAGCAGCCCCTCGTAGTACGGGGAGGAAATCCGTCATTTCTTCACCACAAGCGACAACTGGTTTTCTGCCAGATAGATAGGGTAAAATAAATTTTACTACGTGGGGTCAGAAACCGTAAAACCTAGCAAGCTTTTCACAAAGAATTGAATGGCTGATGGTATCGAATGGCTTGTAGATATCGAGTTGAACTACGAACGAAGCATAGTCTTTACCAATTGCTTTCCTTATATCGTCTACTACCTTAAGGAGAGCCGTGGTGCGGCTGTGTTTTGGACGAAAACCTGATTGACGAGCAAAAAGCAAATGATTATCGCTTAAATATAAGCTGATCTGTTTTTGCATAAGTTCCTCGAAGACCTTATAGAGGAAGGGTGGAATGGATATAAAATAGATAATTGAAGCTTAACAAAATTAATTTTTTTTTAATACTTTGCTCGCTCTTCAAGAGGATATTAAGACTCTTATAATGCGTGTAGCACAGAGCGAGCGGAAGAATTAGGAGAAGAATGAAAGATTGTGTAGTGGTTTGAGAAACTCAGGTGTAATTGGTTTCAACTCACTTCCGTGGGTGGAGCCCGAAACGGGACGGAGGATTTTGATATCGACCTATTGACTTTAACCTAATTCACAGGAATTTATTCGACATTCGACAACTTTGAAAGTTTGGAAGATTTAGCTTAAACGCTATCAGTGTTATGCCTTCACAGCGGAGCCATCTACACACAATCTACACAAACAGCTATTTTGAAACCCAGTGATAGTGCCATTAACTTGATTCCAATGGCAAATGGTGACTGGACCAGATTCGAAAAACTAGACCACTACTCTAGGAATCGAACCTGGGACCTTTCAATTGAATCAATTTAAAGGTAGGCGCTCTACCAACTTCGCCACCTAGATGTCAATTAGGTATAAAATAGATAATTAAAGCTAAATAGAGTGTTTTCAATTCAAATTCTTTGCAAACGAAGAATAAAACTATGATTAAAATTTTGATGTCCAACGCAAACGAAAATATGGCAGTAAACTTTGAACATCGCCGCTATACAAGAAATTTTATGGAATGAAAGAAGCGTGTTTTTTGAAGTAGAGTTTTCTCACAGGCAGAAGTCTGATCACAATCCCCATCAAGTCTGAAAGCTTCAACATTGGCGTCATTTTTGCATAAGCTCCAAGTATAGAACAAAAATACGCGCTATTCCGAATTTAAGGTGTTAAAATCTTACTCGGCGAATGTCGCTTCAATGAACAATCGATTTCTTACCCTACAACATCCACAAGCTGACTTGGTGATCTCCAGAATTCCAAATCTTCAACTTATGGTTCACACACACATTCTTATCGAAGCAAGACACTTTTTGATTAGACTGGATGTTCTTTCAAAGGAATCAACCTCGTGTTGGTTGCAATCAGGGTTTTAATGCAGATTTTATGGTCTTCTGAAAACCAGCTTAAAGTGACTCAGTCTATTTTGTTCGTATGATTTGTGGTCAACTTTGATCAGGATAGTGTAGATCTTTTTTAAATTAATAGGTGTGTCGAGCTAGCTGGAAAGGTATATTGATCACGATGCAGACCCACAATGAACGATTGTGATATCGGTTGAGTAACTGTTCCAATTGATCCTCAACGAACAAGAAATAATAGTTTTGTTCACTGACTCTGCTCCGAGCAGAAAAAAGCAGAAAAGAGCAAGATTTAGTGTTCATTGACAAAAATTTCTGCTCGAAACTGCTCTTTTTGTGTTCATTGAGACCTGTCAGAGCAGAAAAGAGCAAGATTCCTTGCTCCTACTTTTGGGGTAGAGCAGAAGTAGAGCAGACTGTCAAATCAGTTGTGAATATATATATTTGAATTAAAAATTTCACTAATTCGTTGGTGATTGATAAGTGCGGTATGTATGAACAAATGGGTTGCTCTTTTCTGCTCTGACGTTTATCTGACATTTTGCTCGAATATGAGAATTTCTGCTCTAGATCTTCGTCAATGAACGAAACTAATAAAGAACTATCTCGCTGTCTTCTTGCTGTCTTGATCTATGGAGGCCTTTGACTGTAGACAACTCGGAGAGAAGGCTTAAAGAACTTCCCACCTGACTGCTGACAATGGTTCTCAGCATATGGGCTGCCTAATAGTGCTTTTGGCTGAGCCTTACGCTTTTAAGAAAAATATTTTACTTACCGAACAAGTTTGACACCTGGATTCATAGCTTCTACAAAATCGCACATAAGCTCAACCATTGCTCGTCTCTCTTCAGGATCTTTGCTGTGCCTTCCGGAATCTTTTAGAACCTCTGGGTTTGCCATTACAGCAAATACAATCGGCGGACTTCGAGGACTACCGGGCGGCACCTTGAGTGTGAAAAACCGACAGTTCTTTACAGAAACAAAAAAACATGAAAATATATAAATTAATTTACCCTCATGCCTCCATAAAGTGGAATTGGGTCACTTGGCTCCTGTGGAATAACGATCCTTGTCCAACTTAGTACATTTATAAAGAGCTCCTCCCCATGCTCAGTCGTTGTTCGAATACACATGTGGGGTTGAGGAGGATTTTTAAAATGTCTGTAGGCACGGGAGTGGCGGTAGTGTGGGGGAGATGATTGTATTATTGAGCCGACATTCATAGATTCATTCTGATAAGGAAGACCAATATTAGTTGATTCACCAACTTGAAATGAGGATGAAGAAGATGGCGCCTCCAAAGTCATATTTTTCGTAAGCCCAAGCTCCTGCTCCAATACGCAATCGTCCGACATTCCTGCCACCGAATATTTCTAATGCTTCTTCCAATAAAGTGACAAAACTAGCATGCTCGAAAAAACATATTGCAACGAGGGACAAAAAGCCAAGCGAAATAAACTTGCAAATTGATCAGTTTACACAAAATAAACACAACACATAAATTTACTTTGTCAATCTCTTGACATTTTAATGAAAACTATCGCCCCATTGATACTTTTCAGACTATTGCACAGATATAACAAGATTCAGGCGACTTGTGCAGTTCACACTATTTTACTAAAATATAGTTGCTGCAGTTATTTATAGATTTTTTGTTTATATAAAAGAACGAAACATTTTACTCCTAACTTCTTCCTTCCATCAACACAACAAGATGAGCTCAGTTAGCTCAAGATTTATTTCCGAACTCCGAACTGAGCACAGAACAAAAATTTCGCAAATTGTCTCACTTCGACATTCGGAACAGTGCTGCCTTTTTATTATTTCGAAGAAAGTACTTTTGAAGTTTCCGTAGTACTATTTGATGTTTTGTAGATTTAAAGGACAAAACGCACAAACAATTAGAGGTAATAACATAAGCTGTATTTTCATACAATGTTTGTAGTCAGCTAAAAGCAAATCGCTTGAGAATACCACTCTACCAAAACGAAGATGGCGCTGAATATTTTTTGTAGAAAAGTATGCATAATTGAAACAATATCGTATGCTTCTTTTGTTATTTTATATGTGGTTAAACCAAAACGAAACCCATGTTTTAAATAAATAATTCTCAACAAAAAAAATTCAAGAAAAAATTTGTTTGGGCTGTCACACTGACATTTAACCCTAGAAAGATAACCTACGTCGAATCGGACGTATGCAGTTTGGAATATATCACTAAAATTTATTTGTGTATTGCACTACACTTCTCTTGCAAACTTAGTAAACAAAAAGATCTTGCAAGAGACGCACGTTCCGATTTGCTAATAGATAGATACTATCGAAATGACTTAAGTAAGCTTTCATGTTACATTTTGAAAAAAAGTTTCAAATGTTTTTCTTATTTTCTTTTCTATGGTATGTTTTAATTTATGGGTTTATGTTAATGTTTTTTGAAGGATACGTTGAAATATAAAACGACATCACAAAACACTTCAGCAAATAAACAGTAAGACAGATTATTGGACGATACATATGAAACCGATGAAGAAATTGGTGAACCGGACATTGAAGTGGAAGAAAATTATGTTGGAAGATGAAGTGGTTTCGAAGATGAAGTGGTAAGTCTAGAGGGAGGAAATATTGAAAATAATGAAAATGAAAATGTCGGCTGCTTTAACCCTCAAACCGTTTTTATTTTCAATAATGCTTTAAAATCAACCATAATTTCGGTTTTTGATAACTAGAGTTTTCTCAGCAATAATCCGAACTTAGTTTGAATTTACCTGTGAAAATACGTGCGTCAGGTGCAAAAATACGTTCACCGTTTGTCCGTCTGACGGTCAAAACGGTTTAAGGTAAAAAAAGTCGGATATTAAATTTATATGTCAAACTTAAGGGATGTTTTATTTCTTATTTAATTAAAGCAAAAATGTATATATATGACAATAATTAACGAAAAAATTAAATTTATTCAGTCAGCTCGGGAAAAGCTCTAACTACAATATCTATTTTCTTGTTTTGTGAAAATCCAAAAAGCAGTTTTTACTTGGCGTTAAACACAAGTTGATTTGGAATTTTATGCAACATACTTGAGTGTCGGATTATTTGCAATGCTTGCATCTCTTTTTCCCCGATTTATCGAACATGCCTGGAATATGTCCAGTATTGTCAAATTTGACATCGTCTGGTGGTCTGTCGCACTTTTGCCCTCTACTTGGCGATATATTGCTTTCGTTTATGATCATAACGAGGTGCTTTGTTTGGTTGTGTTGGAGGACTATTCTTTAGAAACTGCATGACCCCAACGTATGTCGATGCAAGTCGAACTGCTCGATTATCCTTTCATAAAACAGTCGATATATCCACACCATATGCTGTGCCAACAAACTCAACGGCATACCCTCTGTTAGCTTTTTTATACTCTTCGTCTCTTTCATTTGGCAACTTGGAATTCGAAATTCGATTAGAGCGAATGGTACCCAGACTAAAAATTCCTTTTGAACGTAGATAAATTAGAAGAGGTAAAGAAGTATAAAAGTTGTCAAAAAAAGCAACATGGTTTTGAAAATCAGGACCTGATTGGGTGAGATGAACAACGACGTTTGCTGTGTGGCCAAGATCTGGTGCTCCTGACAAGACCGTATTGTCGCCAGCTCCGATAAATATTTCAAATCTATATGCATACCCGAATGTATCGCATAAAACAAACAACTTTATACCCCACTTATGCGGCTTATTCGGCATATACTGCCGTAGATGATGCTTCATTTTTGTTGAACACATTTGCTCATCAACACACAGGCGTGCAGTTTTCGGCACCACTGAGTCAAATGTTTTGTTGAAAAGTTCAGAAATGCTCCTCACACGTTATAAAGCGTCATAACCATCTGCGCCTCTCTTAATACGTTGTTTTTCGTCGGCAAATGATAAATAACGTTTTATATTTTCAAATTGTCTGCATGACATCGTGCTTCGTATTGGTTCAAACGCATTCTTGCTCCAATAACTTTCCATGTTTGGGTATCGATATAGCGACATACTACTGTGTCCAAAAAATAAGGTGACATATGAATTTAAACTGCGCGCGTCGAAGGATTTGGAAATTTTTCTTTCTTTTTAGGTTGGTAGTACTGTCAGTGACATCTATGTGAAATTTCATGTCAAAATATATTCATAGTGTTTGAGATACGCGTCGTTTTGTGAGCTGCTAAAAGTGAGTTTTTCGTTTTTTGCGATGTCGAAATTTATTGAGCAAAGAATTTGCATTAAATTTTGTTTGCGGAATCAGTTTTCTGCTGCGGATACGTTGAGGATGGTGCAGAAAGCCTTTGATGATGAGGCTATGTCTAAAAAAAAATGTTTACAAGTGGTATAGTGATTTCCAAGCCGGCCGTGAACGTGTCGAAGACGAAGAGCGTTCTGGGCGACCATCAACCTAAACCGATGAAGCTCACGTCCAATAAATCAAAGATTTGGTGTTGAAAAACCATCGATTAACGATTAGAGACCTTGCTGATGAAGTTGGCTTATCGAAAGGCTCAGTCAATACCATTTTGAAGGATGCTTTGGGCCTCAAGCGCGTCAAATCTCGACTGAAAAAAAGGCGTCGCGTTGAAGTGTGTGAAACAATGCTTTCCGACTACCAGGATGTCATGAAACGCATTATAACTGGCGATGAGACTTGGATCTATGCTTACGACCCCGAAACAACCGATCAATCGAGCGAATATCGTGCCAAAGGAGAGCCGAGACCAAAAAAACCGCGCCAAAGTCGCTCAAAAATCAAGGTCATGTTGACTGTTTTCTTCGATTATCGTGGTGTTGTGCTTTCTGAATTCCTTCCAACCGGCCAAACAGTCAACAAGGAATATTATTTGAACGTTGTGCGTCGTTTGCGTAACGCTATCCGCCTAAAAAGGCCGGAATTGTGGAAAGACAATTCTTGGTTTTTACACCACGATAATGCACCATCCATACCGCACTCGTAATTCGTGATCATTTCGCCAAAAACTCAACCCATATCGTTCCGCAACCACCGTATTCACCTGATCTGGCGCCGTGCGACTTCTGGCTGTTCAACAAGCTCAAAAGACCGCTCCGGGGACACCGTTTTGATACGATAGAGGAGATTCAAGCCGCAGCGAAGACGGAACTGAAGGCCATTCCGGAAAGTGACTACAACCAGTGTTTCAAAGATTGGAAAATCCGTTGGCATAAGTGCATTTCATCGGGAGGGTATTACTTTGAAGGGGAAGAAATTGATTTGGAAGAATAAATAAAGAATTTTCAAAATAAATACAATGTCACCTTATTTTTTGGACACAGTAGTATACAGCAGAATGCCTATAAACTTGTGAATGTCTGTCTCTGAAACTGAAAACGAAGTATTGATATTTTCTTGATGCGCAGCACGGTTTGTTTCAGCGACAATGAAGTTGACTTTTTCAAATGTAAAAAAGTATTTGAAGCATTGTATTGGCGTTTCTAAATCGTTTATAGTTTGTGGCAAAGAACTATTGCCTCGAAATGCTTCCACAAAATCTGTTGAAATTCTTTCGATTTGATGTCAATTTCGGTTAAATTTTTGCCACTGAAGCCGCCTGTAGATGGAGCTGATGTAGGGCCACCAGTTTCAAATTCTGGTAGCAAAGATCAGGGTCGCTTGGATGGTTTGAAAGACATCGTTGCCGATGTGGTAAGAAGTGGTTCTTCTAATAAAATTTAAATTCAATATTGAAGTTAGAACATATCACCAAAAAGTTCAATGCGATCCTCAGGTTGAAAGTCAGGATCATCAATATCAACGTCACTATCAAAATCATCATTATCCAGTTCATCATCAACAAACAATATTTATGCTGTTATCCCTTCATCAGACATCTTAGACAGCTTAGTTTTTCGACGGTTGTCTTCCGGAGCTTTGATTTTGTGAAGATTAGACTCTTCGCTATCCATTGCTTTCTAAAAGCAATTAAAAAAGTCGAAATATATAAAGCAAAAAACGTTGAATAATCTCCTGTTATGGCACCCACTTAATTACATAAAATCTGGCTTTAACCGTTATGACCGTTTACAACCGGTCATCAGAAAACATTGTGAATATACTAATTTGTTTTGTTTAATTCGAATTAAAACCATATATTATGAAAATAAATAATATTTCACACTTACCATAAAATTGTTAAGTCTTTAAAAAAACAAATAAATACTGCAATTCAAAATTCACTTTTACTCAAAATAATTATTTCACTTTTTGCACTGACTTACAACATTCAACCGACACGTCTACTCTCAATATACAGTAAAAAGCGAATGGTACTTGGATTTTACAAAGCACACTACCACTCAAAATCGCGATAACGGTTTTTAATGTTTCTCTTCTTTTCAACATAAATCTGAAGGAAATCACAAAATGGACAAATGTTGAAATCCGGTCAAAAAAGCAGAATCCATGAAAAAGCAATCTTCCGTTCCAAAACCATCGAAGAGATTCAAGATTTGATTGGTGTATTGATACTAACAGCTGCTTTAAAAAACAACCACTTAACAACGGTGTAACTTTTCGAAAGTTCATACTGTGAAAACAGATACGTTGCTGCGATGAGCAAAGAAAGGATTAACATTTTGATAACATGTCTTCATATGGATGTCAAAACTATGCGAGCAGATCGAAGACTGACTGATTTTGATAAACAATTGCCGTTCCAATTACATCCCCGGAGCATATGTAATAGTTCATGAACAGCTTTTGAGATTCCGAGGCCGATGCCCGTATTGCATGTACATTCCCAATAAACCTAAAAGATATGGGATTAAAATAGTCATAGTATGTGACAGTGCGACATACACCCCTATCGGAAACAATATTTCCCCCGAAATGTTTCCCTTTTTTGCAAAATAGGTATCGCGAATAATTTTCGAAATGGAACAATAGCAATGGTTCTGATGGAAACAAGACGTTATAACAAAAGAAATGGAGGACCTTAAACAATGCTGAGATGGAAAAGCTGAGAAAACAAGAAATAGTAGCAAAGTTGGAACACAAACAGCGCCTTCTGGAATTAGAAGAGGAAGAACTAAAAAGATTTCAATGATTTCATTCACATATGTATTTATTTTTCATTTAAATTATTTATTTTATTGTCGTTCTGTTTAATTTATGTCATATGTTATAAGTTGAATACAATTAAGAATTAAAGTTGAATAAAATCAGTATCAAAATCTTTCCCAACAACCCAGAATTCCTCTCACCATTCAAATATTCCTGTCCGTTTCACAACCTCAATTCACTCACATTCCACACCAGGGAATCGTGATACGCTCCAGCGTGAGAAGCATCAACAAAACGAATTCACATTTGGTTATCGCAAACCTGCAATATTGGAAACTTTATCACAACAAACAAGAGCCTACTTACAAGTAAAAAATCCTTTCCGATTGTAATAAAGTGAGTACCATCAATGCACCCTATTACTCCTGGCAAATTATGCTTTTCATAGAACTGAAGATTTACACTCCTTTTCTCTTCCGTCGTCATTTGCATATTTATCTTAATTGGACAAAGTTTGCTTTCAAATAGCACACTTGAAAGCACTTCGGAGAAAAATGATTGAGCTAATCCAACTTCATGATCCTTTCTCACTCCTACCTAGTAGACACCTTCTGCAAAAATCGCAAGCATGCGCTTAGCTTCACGATTGGGGAGACTCCAAATGATTTTTTGGTTTGCCGCAACGATTCTACGAGCAAATCCAACATGTATTTAAACATTGGCTTGTTTACTCAAATGGATTAGATGCTCCCCTTAAGCATCTTCTAATTGATCTTTTTCGTTTATTCTCTATTTCCTCTTGCTCTTCTGCCGCTAAAATAAAATGCACACTTCTTAGCATTTTTAACTGTTTTGCTGTTGATGTAGATGCTGAGGTAACTCTTTCTTTTTGTACAAGGACAGAGGAGCATCCGGCTAGTTCTCTTAGTGTAGCTGAAATTACAATTTTCAAGGACTCAAATGATGGTTTGTAATTGTTGTAATTAATTTTTTTCCAAATTGCTATAACGCTTATCCATTTGATCACCAAGTACCTCCAACAATTTGTGAACATTATTTGTGTGATGGTCCGACCCAAGAGATTGAGATTCCACCTCACAATAAACAATTACTTTGGATAATCTTACGTTTCGCTCTTCCGATATCTCAATGGTAACGTCAGCGAACACTTTCAATATGGGAAGAATATCCTCTATCATGGCCCAAACTTCAATGCCAGCGTAGCAATAACAGCGCCTTTTACTTTTAAATTTTGTTTAGCATGACATAGGTTGAGTTCCACCTCGTTGGAACATCTTGCTTCAATTTCAATATTGGCATATTCATTTATCTTTGTTTCTCGTGAAGTTTGTAAATGGGCGAAGCAACCTATTGATCGCCATCCGCCTAATTGTACTGCCGATAGCACATTCGCTGCATGGTCGCTTACAATAGCAGCAACTTTGTTTTCAAATTTTCATTAAGCTAACATTTTAAAAATGTGCCTAGATTACTGCTTGTATAGCGTTGGTCATACTTTATACAGCCATAGAAGTTTGATCGTAGTATAACATCCTCTGTATCGAAATAATGGGCTCTGACAGCAAAAAAAACTTGAATTATTAATTGATGTCCATGTATCCGTTGTTTAACAAATAGCAGGTGCATTCGCTATTTTGTTTTCAACTTCTAGTTTTGTTTTTCAATAAAGTTGGGGCAGCAGTACTTTTTTTTTTTGTTTGAAATTGGCCTGGTACTTTTTGTATATGAATAAATTTTTTGTTGGGTTATGGAGGGTATAGGCCTTGGCTCAGTAGTGTTTGTAGGTTCTGTGTTAGTTGAAACGTTTTCTGCATCGGAATCTGCAATATTAATAGCTTCTGTTATTGCTGGCTTTGAATTAGCTTTGTTGAAATTGAAGGATGTCTCCTTGTCAAAAGACGTCCCAGATAACCTAGCCTTTCAAAAGCATGCGATATAATTGTCGAACAGTATTTGCACTTAGCTTTGTTTGGCTCGATTTAGGTAAAATTATCCCAAAGAATGCTGTTTTTTCGCATCGCCATTCAAAAAAACATACATATGTATGTAAGATGAATATCTGTGGAATTACACATTAAAAATTTGCAAAAAAAACAGATGCATTTATAAACGTGCCACTTATCAAAACACATAGTTATACACATCCAATTTATAGCAACGTTACTCTCCTCAAAACGAACAGAGAAATATCATACGACAACAATTCACATTCAAAGAGATAATATCAATAACAAACACTTCAACCTATCTAAAACAACAATCACACACCACAGCTCTCGATCCAATTTTTCCCTCACACATTTCCTAGCGAGCTACATAAAAAAACAAGTCCTTCTCCTTAACACGCAAATCACATCTTTTTCCAAAAGAAACTACGTAAACATATCCGTGGAACGAATTGCGAAAGAGTTCCGTGGAACTAAACATGTCCGAGGAACTGTTGCATTGCACGCTCAGTATTATGACGACTATTACATACAGCAAGATTCAAACGAGTGCAAAAGAGACGGAAGGTCACTTTCAGGTCATTTGTAATGAAACTGAATGATCCCTGAGCAGGTTGATGTTTCCTCCATTGTTTTATCCTGATCCTTTTATTTTTGGCCTTCTCCAAAGCATAATTATAAGCGAAAGAAATTTCTTGGAGAAGTTCTTCATCTTCGCTACTGTCGGTGTCCAAACGTCCTATAACCATTTTTATACAAGACAATACACTGTTTAATACTTTGGATTCCATCTTAGAGATAACCTTCACCCGCGAACTGAGACTGAAAAATTAACGAGAGCTGTCAGAACAACGCGCAGCTCTTGTGCATTAAAAATTCTTCGTGTAATAAGACGGCTTTTACACACTGCATGTTTTGCAAGATTCAAATGAGTGCAAAAGATAGGGAAGTTGAAGCAGCGATAGCCTAGCCCGGACATGCACGGGTTGGATTTTCTTGCATGTTTTTGACGTTTTCTTATCTACTTCTTCTTTATTTCTTCAATGGTTTTATCCTAACTCTTTTTTTTTTCTTTTCATTCCCTGTCTCAAAAGCATCATTATATATATATAATAAAATACCAACAACAAGTTCTTCATCTGCGAACAGCGATTAAAAAATAAAAGATAACTGTTAAAATCACACGCAGCTTTAGCGCATCAAAAAATCTTCGTGTAATAACGTGCGCAGCTCGGAATGAGATTTCAAAAGCAAATTACCGAGAACTGCGCAACGCAAACAGTTGTGAGTGCGGTATGACGATAGTTTGTAGGTGAGAAGAGTCAGTGGTAAGGGAACACGGCAGTCGCGAAGAACATATGGTATAAAAATCGGAGTGGGCAGTCAGGTTCCATGCCCGAAATGATCTGTTTCCATTCCATTTTGTCATTATGGTGGATGATCACAATTGGTTCGGTTATGAGGTGAGGATCGTGACATGCTCCATTTCACGCATTCCACCCCTATTCTATATCAAAGTTGTGCAGCAGTTAGTACTATAGTGTGTAGACACTACATGCCTACTAACTACGCACTCAAAAGTAATCGCCTTAACAGAATCTAACGTATCCTCGGAATTCTAAACATGTCCGAGGACTGAAAGATATTGCATTGGCATTTCCATTTCCAAGGAGCCATATGTTCCATAGTCCTTTTCAAATCCATTGACCCTGCGGAATGATATGGAACGGTTCCGACAGAGGACATAGTTCCAGGAAAGTTGCGGACCTTCCCAACTCTAGTGCGACACAATATATGATTGATGCAATTCCTTATCTATGTCGACGTCAGTTTATGAAGAGTTTGAACGACAGCCGATTAATTCATGGGCAATGAATAGAAAAGAAATTCCAACGTTTTCACTGAGTCTCAAGAACAAAATATTTGAAAGACAAAATGAACCTTTACAAGATGAAAATATTCCTCTTAAAAAGAAGCGAAAGAAAAAAATATCAAAACCGTATTTGTGATTTTTAGAATTAGAACTGAGTCTGAATTCATAATCTAATTATTTTTAAGTTATTTAAAAGACAGAAAATTTTTTTTTTTTTTAATTTTGTTTATATTTTTTTGTGTGAGAAATAAGAATGACTCGCCAAAGGTACTATTTAACTAAAGTATCCAATTCATGAGCTAACCTTAGCAGACAATGGAGAGTCATAAATAGTATAATTAACAATTCTCCTGCCATCATATCTTAAGCTATTGAATTGAACAGCAGTGGTGCTGTTATTAAAGATCCTCTTAAAGTAGCTAACGTTTTTAAAAAATGTTTGCATCAGTTGGACAGTCCAAAGATTACCGTGCATTGTAAGCCTTGCGTTATAGGAAGTCTAGTGGAATACAATTCGCATAATGAAAGTTTCTTTTTTGAACCAATAAATGTTCTGAACTATTAAGAATAACCTATTCCCTTAATAATTCAAATGCACATGAGGATAACAACATTTCTAATGTAGCCCTTAAAAACTATCCCTTAATATAATCGACATTCTGGAGCATCTTTTTAATAAAAGCATTTTCAGTGGGGTTTTCCCTGTGCTTTTAAAAATGATGTCAACAACTAAAATCTCCTTGTTATCTTCAATCTCCAAAGTCTTAGAAAAAGTTGTGAAGAGAAGAATACTAACTTACCTAAAGAGAATCAACTTTTTTAGTGATAAGCAATTTGGATTCAGAGAAGAACTTCCCACAGAAGATGCTCTCCTACAGCTTTGTTCAACAATAAATAAAGGCTTAGATATGAAAAAATATTGCTGTATGTGGATATTACCAAAGCCTTTGTTTGATACTGCTGATCATAATATTCTTCTAAAGAAATTGCGTAGTGTTGGCTTTCGTGGTGTTGTGCTAAGTTGGTTTGAGTTGGGGACTGTTTAAGCGCTTGTGAAGTGCTACATTTTGGTGCACTTATTGAGGATGCGGTTCGGCAATCACAATCTGACGATTAGCAGGAAGACCAAGTTAATGTTCTTCAGCTTGAAAACGCAGGAAGCTCTGGACGTCAACTTATTTTTCCACGCTCGTCTTCGTCACAAAACGACACATTGTAGGTGCGATTCAGAGAGCTCTTCATCTTCACTTCCATCGGTGTATGACAAAGATGTACACCTGCACAACGAACTGTTTCAAGGTCGAGTTAGTAAGGAATTTTAAATACCTAGGCGTCTCAATCGACCAAAATCTTAATTGGTATGATCACATTTCGGCCATGCAACAGTATCTGTGCTTATCAATTCGGTATCTCTTTCACCTTCGAAAATTGCTGCTGCTTATACAAGAAATATTAATTTATGTTATAATAATTATATCGTAGATCACAAATTCTATTTTATCTATTCTTTTTATGAGTCATTTTTGAAACTATTCACGCCTCATTATTTTAATAATTTTGATATATACTATATACGCATATGTACATATAAAGTAATATAAATTATAAAGTAATTTCATATTGTTAGTACATGCAATACGAAGTATTGTGATTTTAACAACCATCACTGTCACTAACTACTCTTATCTCTACTTATTTCCTATGAGCAATGTAAATCTTATGCATGTAAATGTGAAAATTTGAATAATGAATTAATAAAATAAAATAAATAAAAATGGTTCATCCAAACCATGTTTTATTTTAAGGTTCCGTATCTCAAAAAGAAATATGAAAACATTATAGAATCACATTCTTGCGGTCTGCCTGGACCACACTTTTTCTCAGGAACGCGTAAAGGTATCAAGTGGACAAAATATTTTTGCCGCTTATTTTGATACTCGCAAGAGGAATCAAAACCTATGGGGCTCTCCCCGTTGACCTAGAATCATAATATTTGGCAAGAAGCAATTTCTTTCGGCACATGTAAAGCAAAATCCGAAATTTTAAATAAGAAAAATGTATGGTAATAAAAACATACAAACAAAAACGGGAAAAGTCTTCGAGGCTCGATTTCCGGAACCTTTCTTGTGCGAGTCTTGTCATTCAGACCACCGGGATGCAACTGCTTTTGTGAGCGAGCGAGAATCAATTGAAATAATATTGTTTTATTCAAGTTCTTTTGTAATAGAAACACGGTAATTTCTGCGAGTTTTTTCTACTTTATCGATGAATCGCGTTAAGCGTTATTTGAATCGCAAAAATCAAAATACGATAAAAGTATAGATGTTTTCAATGGAACCTTAATTTCTTTTGAAGAACAAATTATTGAACTAAAGAGTAGCATAGAAAGTAAATTTATTAAGCAAATTGGCCAAAAAGGTGATACAATTAAATAATATGAAGGTGTTGAATATATTTCGGGTTTAGTATAAAATCTCAAAGCGGAATTATTTTAAAAGCGTAAAAAATATTTCAAAATCAATAAGTGAAATATAAAATCATATAAAGAAAAGTAATAATCAATCAGTAAGGTAAGTTTCCTAGTAAAACTTACATGAAACATGAGGAAAAGAGACAGAAAACCAATGTCTATTCAGAAATTCTGAAGAGTTCAGAGCCATTTATCCTTGTCTGTCCGAAAAATAAACAGGCATCGGAAGAAATGAGAAAGGAACTTAACAAGAGTATAGATCCTACTAGCATCAGCATAAACAGGGTGATCAACAAAAACGACGGATCTGTTGCAATTTAATGTGAGGATAAGGACCCTATATATTAAAAAATGAAATTTGACAATTATAGTGTGAAAGTGCCCAATATGGTTAAACCATCGTGTGGCCCTCCCACACACGCAATCCAAACATCAGAAAAGTGAAAGACGTTTACCAAATGAGTCGAGACCAAAAGAACTAAGTCGTTTTCAGTCAAAAAAGAAGTCAATGCTCACGGTTTTCATGTATAACAACGGTGTAGTTCATTATGAATTTTTACCAGAAGGCCGGACAGTAAACAAATTTGGGCATTATCAGATGTTTGCGTGAAGCAATTCGCCGAAAGAGGCCGGAACTGTGGGCATAAAACTCGTGGATTTTGCACCATGATAACGCACCGGCGCACAGTGCCATCTTTTTTCTTTATTTTAAGCGAGAAATACAGCAAATACCATCCAACCACCGAATTCACCTGATTTGGCTCCCTGTGACTTCTTTCAGTTCAATCAAGTTAAAAAAAAAAACATTACGGGGAACACGTTTCAGCAGCCGAAAGGGAGTAAGCGCAAGAAGCACCGATGGATATACCGAAAACTGAATATGAAAAATGTTTCGAGGATTGGATCAAAACTGGCATAAGCGTGTTGCAACAATATAGATTTAGATGAATAAAGCTTTTTTTTATTTTCTGCATAAATTCCGGAAACTTTTTGATCAATTGTATTTAAATTTAAGAAACAAAATTCAGAGCTTAAAGATAGTGAAATGAAGTGGTTAAAGTGGAAATCTAAATGCGGTCATTGAAATCGATAGTGTTAGTTTTCAAGAATTTCTTAGAATGGACAAAATTAAATTAGGATGCGTGAAATGTGTCGTAAGGGAGTTTTTTTTTATAATTCAAGCAGTGGTTCAATTGTAAAAGCTATAACCACAAAGCTTGTGCTTGTAAAAATAAAAAGTATTGTATTAAATACAGTGACGACCATGAAACGAAAGATTGCGATAGTAGTGTAAAAAAGTGCATTAGTTCAATCCAATTCGATTAATTTTCCCAACAAAAGTTTAAACATAAGCAATACAGACGTATAATTACTAGATTAAAAAATTAATAAACGATAAGAGTACAGATTAATTACAAATAAAATATAAAAACATTGCAATAAGTTTCCACATTATATCATTTTGCAAGAAATTACTCTGTTTATATGGATTCATACTTTAAAGGTTCGAAGGCTATTTGCATGGTGAAAAATTAAATAACGAGCATGTTCAGGGGCTCGGTAGCCAATCCTTCCTGGAACTGGCTTGTATTTGGAATAAAAATTTGTCTGATTCGGTTGAACTCTTCTTCATCAGAAAACTTTTCATTAAAATTTATGCTGAGCTATCACAGAAACTTCACCCGCAAATTATTATTACTATTATACGTAGTGTTATTCTAATAAAAAAGTTTTGAAATGAATAGAAGGGAAACTCGTGACCAGGCCTTGTTTTTTTTCTGCAGAATTTAAATAGTATTTTCGATATATAGTATGTATACATTGTGAAAGACAGCTTATGCCAGCTCCTTGTCAAATGTATTTTCGAAATTATTTACATGTTAATGTCATCAAATTTGTCAATTGGCCAATTGATGTAACTTTTGGAATTAAAATTGAACAAAACAAAAACACATTATATGAATTTGTCCGGAAACTTATGAGCGGCAGTGTTTATAATTATACATATTTTTGTTTTTTCTGATTAGGTAGTTGTTAACTAAAAATTTACTTGATTTAGAACTTTTTTTTAAGCGATTACAAGAACTTCCTGATGGAATGTTTATAAATTATTTATTTTAAAAAGTTTTTTGAAAAATTCGCATGCCAACTCCAGTTTTGGTAAAAAAATTAAAAAAAGGTTAGGTCAAGTTTATTAAAAAATTGTGAAATGAAGTGAAATAAATGCAGATAACGATTTCAACTATTCCTCAGCCTGCTCATCAGAGCGCGCCTCTTCCAGTCTAAATAACAGAAAAGAAAAGAAAAATCCCGAAAAAAAAACAAAGAACAACAATAATATTACCCTTGATCCTTGTGATTGTCATTATAATGACATTAAATATTACATTTTTCACATTAAATCTAGTTAGTAAAATTTCTTCGTTGAACGCAATCGTATGCCGCAATCCCAATTCAGTTATTCGGCTTTGCGTTCACGAAAAAAAAACGATTTGGCCCCTGGTTTTACTGTTGTAATCCAAACCCTCGACAACAATAATCTTCGTAGAGACATCCTACAACTATCCTCTGTGCCAATAATAATTTAGGGTCTTTTTGATAAATTAAAAAATGTCAATTAAAAAAAATATTTGTTTGCTTTCAAACTTATATATTATTGTTATATAAAATATACAAAGCTTCAATTTGTTTGTTTGTTATCAAAAATGATCGGATAATCTTGAAAAATTACATTCTTTCTTATTTAAATTTTGTTGGATTTGAAGTGACTATCGAAACTTTTTAATTCTTTAATAAATATGTAACTTATTTTTCCCATTTTGGTCAAGAGTCCTTTCAAGATATTTGTATGTCATTTTTGACTGCATAAGAAATAATGAATAAAAATAAGAAAAAAAAGAACTTCCAGATGGGAAGTAAAAAGTGAATGAAATCTTTGATTTTGTTTGTCACTCGAAGCAACCAGGTTTACACTAAAATAAATCCAACCGTGAGACTAAAATATATTTTTATTCTCAACGATATTTTTATCCCAAACCTTTTTATGCGAAAATTAGTTCATATGGTTTTTGACGATATAAGCAAAATATTTTCAGTTGGATTTACAAGATCATTCAGTTTCTGTTTCAAGCTCTTATTCTTCATAGGTTTCAATATTTGAGGACCAAAAAATTTTACGTACACAATTTATTTATTTAGATATGTAAACCGGATACTAATTTTTAAAGTGAAACTTTTATTCCATAGCCTCATTTTTTTTTCAACTATTGCATGTCGCCTGCTTGTGGTTACTGTATTCACTGGATATTCTCTTTTTTTCGCCTGGAGGTAGGCAAGTATTTTCTTTTCTTTTACTCTCGCGGCACTTAGAAAAATTGATAATCTTTACGATGGACAATATCGATATGTTGGCAAACGATGATTCGTCCCTGACCGACCCCTTCCAAAGGAACCCCAAGCTTGTAAGAACTCCACCGGGTTCGGGACTACCTAAGAAAGAGGACGCTCGGGTAGGCGTCTCCTTGTCAGAGGACGAACTGCTAGCCTCGAGCCAGGAAAGGTCAAAAGGATACAGGGAAGTGAACACGCTGCGCACGACACGCTGTGCCTCCATCTCTTCCAGCTTTATCCCGGATATGAGAGCCGCGCTAAGTGCGGCGGTAAGACGCTTGTGCCAAGAATGTAAAAATGCAAGAAGAGTTTCACTTGCTTCGTGGTTTCATAAAACCACACAATGTTTTTTACTTCTTAGGTTCAATAGACTTAAGCTGGATTTCGCGAAGCAATAGAAATACCCAACCATTGATATATCAAAAAACTGTAATGGCAGCAGTTTCAAAGACCCAATAAAAAATCTAAGAACTGCCAAGAATAATAACTTCAGCATTCCATACAATGAATTTCAAAACTTAACGCTATCAGTACTGCTTAGAAAACAAGCTTTGTAAGTGACAGTGTTACTCATATTGCCACAATGACAAAAATACAGCAAAATTGAAAATATGAACCATGCATGTTAAGAACAGATACGTCCAAAAAGTTTACGCTTGAGTGTCAGTTTACTAGAAACAATATCGAACATGTGACAGTTAACATTAGCTTGTATTGACAGCCGCGTTAGGAATTCATTTCAGCCGTAGTTCGGTGGTGGTAATTAATGTCAAAAATGTTAGTTGTTCGGGAATTAAATGACTTAACACTATAATTTACTAGGGTAAGAAGTGCTGATGAGTCAATATTACCAGCTATAAGCTGATGCAAAAACACAATATCACAGACTTCGCGAAGATTTTGCAATGAATCAAGGCCGATAAAAAGAAGACGGTCCTTATAAGGTGGAAAGCGAAGAGGATCAGTCCATGATAAATGCCATAGTGTGAAACGAACGAATTTGCGTTGAAAATACTCGATACGGTCAATATGTGTTAAGTATTCAGGCTGTGGCCTGACAAATGTTGTATACAGGGTACTTGTTATTAATGGAGATTTAAATTCTTTACTCCGAGGAGTTACTTACTTTTTTTGACAATTTGCTCAATATTAATTGAGGAGTCAAGATTTTAAGCGAATTGTGCACCTAAGTCAGTTGCCGGGTTAACTTTGACCAATGCAGAACTATTTAAGGTGTATGCAGAGGTCAGAGGATTAAGTTTTCTAGAAAAGGACATGTTAAAACATTTAGAAATGTTTAATGATAGGCTATTGTTGGCGCACCATGAAAGAATGCGAAAGAATTAGGGTCATCCTGCAAAGCCCACCAGTCTGAAATATTGTTAATTCCGTTAAATATTTTTATGTCGTCGGCATAAATTAGATCTATAGAGTTCTTGAGCACACTTACAACATCGTTAATAGATATAATGAATAACAGGGGACCTAGGTGGCTACCCTGAGGCACACCTGAGGTAGCTTAAATTGATTAAGAGGTTGTTCCCCTAAACAAGACTTGATAGGTTCGCCCGTCAAGATACGAGCATATCCATTCCACAAAGGATGCATGGAAATCAAGGGCTTTCATTTTAAAAGCTATAAGCTTGTGGGAAACTTTAATAAATGCCTTACTGAAGTCGGTGTAAATGCAGTCGACTTGACCCCCTTCTTCTAATGCTTTATTAGTAATGCTTTATTAGTAAAAGAAGTAATCTCTAGCAAGTTAGTCACAGTGGATTTGTTTTTTTTTACAAAACCATGCTGTTTGTCAGTGAGGAAAGGCTTGCAACTTAAGTAAAATCTGTCAAAAATGATATCCTCAAAGAGTTGGGGCAAACAAGATAGCTTAGCTATAAGACTTTAAAAAGTAACATCATCCCGGCAACCTTTTTTGTGTACCGGAATTATGAAACCATTTTTCCATAACTTTGGGAAAACTCTTTGGTGAATGGATGCCTGGAATATGAAATTAAGGGGCCCTGCCAAAGCACTGCCGCAGTTCTTTTAAATTGTTGGAGGTATTCCATCAGGTTCGCAAGTGGTGTCATTTGCTGGTCGAGCGAGATGGTAACCCACGTCATTAGAGGTGTTTTATATTGGACTCATGGAGCTGGGGCAAAAGCATTCGAGGTGGATGAGCTCTTTTGGGTCGGGTGTAAAATTGCCAGATTCATATCATCTGGCTTTTTGCTAGAACAATTCAAGTATGAAAGTGTTGAAGGATAGCCATCAGATTTTTTCTTGCTGTTAATGAACTTCCAAAATAATAAAGGGTCAGTTAGAAGGGATTTACTCATTTGTTTTAGTATATTAGAATTCAGCAATGCTTTTCACTGTTTATTGTTTAGTTTAGAAATACGTTTTTTTTTAATTAGATGTTTCTAATGATGAGAACAACATCTTTTTATTCATCGCTTAAATTCATCTGTCCTTATAATTGATTTACAAATGGGCCATGCTTTCTTATTAAGTGATTTTTGCTTGGCCTACTGTCCCATTCACAAGGTAAGCAGATTTTTGTATTTTATGTGATCAAGCTGCAGTCCCGCGGGCATTGTTTGTACACTATATTTAATTTTTTGACATAGAATTTCATATTTTTGTTGGCCTCTTTGAAATTTGAACCATAAGCTGTAGGAACCGATACAAACGACCCACACCACCAATGTATATAAAAAGACTGCAGTCGTCATTTGAAATAAGTCCAAGTAATCAAAGCCTAGCAAATATTTTTTTTTTGTTGTTACTCATAATTTGCTAAAAGGACCCACAAATTTTTCTAGTTTACTGAGAATCGTTCAGCATACAAAAAACTTATACATTTCGTGTCCACTGCCTGGGATACGTGGCGCTGAACGTGTTAAATTGGAACTTGCTACACGGAAATTCATTTGAATACTGATCTCCATTTGCAGCAGAGAGCGACACGCGTTTATTTTTAACTTTATATCATTTTTAGGGTTCCGTTCCCAAAGGGTCCAAGGAAACACTATTACTAAGCCTCCGATGTCCGTTCGTCGGTCTATCACAGAGCTGTATCTCCTCAACTGTTAAAGGGAGACACTTGCAATTTTCACAGAAGGTGTACTGCTATTGCCGCTACAACATCAAATAATAAAGTTGAAATGAGCAACTTAAATTTTTTTTAATGTATGCAATCATTTCGTCCATCCAGCACAATGTAAAAACTTGAATGAACGAATGCAACTTGTGGAAACGACAGTCTGTGAAATATTTGGAAGCGATTCAAAGGCAACGACAGCAGGAGAAGGAAAAGCTTTGACTCGATAGATGTCGATGGAACATCGAGTATGGTGTTGCTGTCTATGAGGATAGTATCATCTTCTAAGTCATCAGGTATCATAGCTTGAACAAGGGCATCAGAAGAGTTGACAACTGGAATCGTAATGCGATTTCCCGTAGCCATGACCGCTCTTTTTACATCGGCAGCGGACTTTTTTGCGACCATTTTCATTTGCACCCATTGCTGCTTTAATTTGTCGACACTCCATTGGTAACCAGCAGCACGCATACTCTCAGAAATTGAGTCGCAGTCAGCTTTTTTCCTCCAAATCATGTTGATGTCATTGCCTTTTTTCTCGACCACTTCCAAATGCTGTTCCACAAATTGCCGCAGCATTTCCCTTTTCAAAGGCTCCCAGTTGTGTTCTCTGTCTAGTTTTATCTGAAATTATACACAGCTAGTTCTAATATACTTTTAAAAGAAATACCCATAATACTTTCAATTCTTTGTTTGAGTCCACTTTATTTTCCCCTGAATATTTGAAAATTCAAACAAAAACATTAAAATGTACTAGATTTTTGGTTTGTTCGATAAAATCGCTTTTCAATAACACTCTTAAGTCGATACTAGATATACTTACATGGGCATAAATGTGTCTATGAATAACGAAAAGTTAGAGCCAGCTTTTTGATTTAGAGCTGGCTGATAACTAAATTCGACTACAAGCATTATTAATGGGCTGACTATGAATTTGCGCCAATATCTTTAGTTGCGATAACAAAGCACGTACAATTTTCCGTTCAACAACGAATTCCGAATGAATTTTCACTCGGTTTGAGGTGAATTCCTGGCATGAATTTGCAAAATAAGAAGTTCAGAGTCATAGATTCATACATTTCTACAGTAAGTCTGCATCAAATAATCTTTTAATCTTGTGATCGTTTAAAATCCTTATTTGCTTAAAATTTTGTAATATCTTATGTGGAAGTTTTTGTTCTTTTTGGAATTACAAGTAAACCGATATCGAGCTTTTACTTAATCTGGTTAATCTTGGAAATTTTAGGCGAGGAACCCTTCGTGAGAGAGTCTCACTTAGCTACTTTTAATTATTTGTTGTTGTAGCGAGAATAGCAGAACACATTCTGTGAAAATTGTAAGTGTCTCCCTATAGACACTTTAGGAGATACAGCTCTGTGACAGACAGACGGGCGGACAGCGGAGGCTTAGTAACAGGATTCCGTTGGACTCTTTGAGAACGGAACCCTAAAAATACCTTACGATCGGCTATCTTTGAGGAATTAATAAAGGGTTTTGAAGCTCAGAAATTTTGAAAGAAACTATTGATTCATGTTCTCGAAATAGCATTCCTTTTTCTGGAGTTGAACAAAGCTCTCCAAAGAGACAAACAAAAGCTTTTCATATATCGACATTATTTTGTGGCTGCATGGCCGAAAACGATGTGTTACCGTGGTTCATTAAGCTATTGTAGCCTATCCACTCAATCAAAGCTTTTGTTTATAGTTTTCTAACGCTCAAAGCTTTCATTAAACTTGCCTAACGGCTTACACCCAAATTTACGATATATGAACATAAAAAGATCAACTCAATAACAACACACAAAAATTTTGTTTATCGTATTCAGCGAGGTGAGAGAGAGAGTTGCTGCACATCGATTTAGTTTCAAGCCAGGTGTAGTTGTACTGTGGTATCTTACCTGGCCAAGTCTTCAGTCAGTTGGAAGCAGCACTTAAGCTCTCGCGTTGATTTCGGCTCACTCTGGTGTCGTTGTATATTTCATTTATTTACTTGGTGCAAACAACGTTGTGAAAAGTGTGTGCTTTATATATTTTTATTAAATAGAAATAGTTTACAGTGACAACAATTTTGTTAAAATAATTTTTTTAAATTCGATATTCTTTTTGGATTTCACTTTTGAAATCGTGAAAATAATTGTTCAAAAGTGTTTACATAATGTGCATATCTTCACATAAGATTAATTGATCCCAAATTGTATTTGTGATTAACACAATTTTTCTGTGTAAATTTTGGATTTCATAGTTGGATGGATAACTACATACAAACAACATTGGATAACAAAACTGTGCTGGTATGCATTTCAAAATGAAAAGCTCTGCTTTGGAATCTCTTAAGACATTTTTACATAATGATACGTAGGGTAAATAAGAAAATGTTTTTGACCTTCTGGTTAAAAAAAAATTACATCAGGATTGAATTCAATTCATCGATATATTTATATCGAACAAGACTATCTGCTATCCGGCTATGAGCCAATTCACATTTTCATTTTCAATACAAAATAGGGAGGAGCATTTATGATATTTATGTCCAGAAGCAAAACAAGCAAATAATTTCACAGCACGTATGCAATTCTGTTCATGCTAATCAAGCTTTTCGAAATATGTAATTCATTCTAAATAGTGCTGCCATTGAAGACAAATTTATATGCATTCCAGTGTATTGTTTGCATACAACCATATGTATGTACATACATATGTATATCATTGAGTGTTGGAGCCAGTAGCTACTCAAGCGGATCAGTAGCTCTATAGTTCCCATAATCTACAGGTACCCATTCGTACCTCATACTCTTCAATATTAAGCTATTGCGCGCTTTTCTACACAATGAAAACAATGCTTTGGAGTTTCGTTCACTGAGAGTTGCAACAAGCTAACCTTCTATTGCAATGGATAACAAAACTTATTTGAAAATTCCAAAAGAAGTTTGGAATGAAGTATAGTATACCACACACAACTTCTTAACAACTGCACGATAGCCGCCTGCATTGTTGATTTCTGTGACTGGAATATGTACGTATGTGTTAACAATTGAATGTATTATATACTCGTACAAATACAACACATGTAGGCTGAGCAGGTGATTTCTTGTGGCTGCAATCAACAATTTGAGGTCAGCAAATCTGTTATTTTTGCTTGTGGCTTTAGGTTTTTTATCATATCCATGCATAGGGTGTGTACTGTTTGTTCAAATTATCGTGCAGTCTCTGAAGTGATCCGCAAACTACTATGATTTTTTTTTTAATAAAACACGCAGGAAAACAAAGAAGATCCATTTTCGGAGTCACACTTTTCATCCATTGCATATACAGAAGTTATGAAACCGAAAAATGTTTAAATGTGTATTAATTTAAATATTGACGTGATTTAAGGAGAAAACAATACAATTTATTACGTTGAAGTGACGTGTCACTCTTTAGTGAAGGTTAACGTATCAGTATGAAGTGTTATTATTAATTTAAACCGGCGGCGGTGTCCGGCGACTACCGTGTTTAATTGTGCGTGAAACATGTTCAGATAATAAAGCAATAATATGAGAGGGAAATTGTTTCACATACTTTAATACATTTTTTAATGACTTTAAAATTTACAACTGCTATGCAGCAATATATTCTTATTAGATAAATGCTAACACACTTTCTTTGAACGGGTCTTGGATAAAAAATGACAGGATTTACCTGTGTCTTACATTCTTCTAGGGTCTTAAAAAAGTCCCTAAAAAGTATACATGGTAAATTGGGATGTCGAGTGATGAGGTAAAAATGTTGTAGTGGGTGCATTTAATCTATGACACTTCTTATCATTAGTAGAATAAAAGAGGAAGAGTTCATTAACAGTTATATATAACTCTTAAAAACAACTTTTCCGTATTATTAAACAAAAAAATAAACAAATTTTCTTCATCAATTTTCATTTAATCGGCTTAAAGTTATTCCAAAAAATGCATACGGTATCTTTGGTTGACAAGGAAACGCTTCAGCTGGCTTAAGACATGATTTCAATGCTATTTCTAGTAGTAATAAATGTCATCACGACAAAAAATGAATTTTAAAAATTCGGTCACAGTCTTAATCCGAACTCTTCTTTACAAAGAAATTTCTTCCGCGGCCTACATTGCTGCTGGCTATAATGCTTTCAGATTATGCTTTATGGTCCAGATAGTATTTCCCGGGAATCGACGAGTCTCTTCTTCAATGGATGTGAAACTAATAACTAGAAACTGCTCCATTTTACCGCCGATATTTTTTTTTAGTTCTTAACTTCACTCAGGAAATTGTTGTAATCGATCTGATTTTCGGAATTAAAAATCTTTTTATATCTCCACGTTTCGACGTACCAGTTGTTGGACTCTATTGTTCTTAAAAAGATGTCTGTGTGTACGGATGTGCGGATTCTTTCGTTCATGCTGTCGAATCCAAATTGGTTTCATTCGAAGCGTGTGTGCACGTAGGTGATTTAAATTTTATGACGAAAAAACTGTCAAAAAAACGGACGCTTTCACTTCATCAATTAAAATTAATTTAGTTTTCCAATAATAAAACTTTAAATTTATAGATAACAGCTACCTTCTCAAATATAAAAATATGTATAAATATTTACACTGCCGTTCATAAGTTTCCGAACAAATTCATATATTTGTTTTTGTTAAATTTTGCTTCCAAAATTTTCGTCAACATAATGTTTATTTAGCCAATTGACTGAACTTAGTTAGTTAAATAGATAGATCTTTTATTTGATATCATAAACCTTTACAAGTAGGTTTGTCACCGCCCATTTTACATTCAGAGATATGATAATTTACATTTTATCTTTCTACTTAAATATTAATTTTATTTTATAAAGAAAAGAGATTTTTTACATTACATTAAGATTTTAAAGGAAATAACCAGAAAAATCTCAAATTTAAGCAGCAACAAAAAAAAAGTTGAAAAAATATAAGGTATGATATTATATATGTAAATATTTTTATGTCAAATAGTGGTTTAGAAAAAAAAAAGACTAAATTGAAGTCAATAAGTAAAGATAATGTTAAATAAAAGATAAATAAATATATAAATATATGATAAATAAAAAAATATAACTATAATTTAATAAATAAATATGTTAATAAATAAATAAATAATTAAATAAACCAATAAATAAGAGTAAATTAACAGATATAAATATGTATAATTTTGTAAATAATTACGCAAGTAAATAACAACTTAAGGGTAATTTAATTTATCACAGAAGAAACAGATGTTATGAAACATGTTGCAATATGAGAGAAACATTAGAAAGCAATGAATTAAACAAACGCAAAATAGTTCAAACAAAATGTATCTGTTAACAATGATATACAAATAAGCGTAAATAAATGTACTTAAATTGAGCATCATCTTAAGGAGTTTGGTTTGCGATATTTGCAATCCCTTAATATATGTCTGGGCACAGCTACCCCATACTTGACAACCATAAAGGAGAATAGCTTGGAATATGACTTTGTGGATAATGATCTTATTATCATTTGAGAGTTTTGATTTTCGGTTAATGAAGGGGTATAGCAAAAACTTAGTTACTAACTGTAAAAACTAACTAAAGACTAAGAGTATTAAGTTGAGGCTATTTCATACATTGATGTGTCCCTTGCCCTATATCTTGATTCACATTTCCACGGCAGTGCTTGGAAAATTCCTTTAGAAATGTGAATCATGTAAGTCTTTTCCATTTTTCATGATCCATAATGACGTCTTTAGCACTGACACATGAAAACATTCTTAGAAAATTATGCTGTAGCTTGACGCTTTTTTATCGTTGAACTATATTAGCAAAAACAAACTCATGGCGCAACTAACATGAGGCAATTGATTTTGTAGAAAAAGCCTCCAGAGAAAGTTTAATGGCAAAGTTAAAGCACATGGACGAAATTGCATTACTAGTACATTAAAAATCGTTTCAACGAAGATCATTACATCCGAAGATTTAGTTTGTTAACCACTATTTTGGTTTCTTATCGTGCACCAAGTCTAGAGGTCTTTTCAGCAAATGACATAGAGATGAACAATCTCCCGAAATCGGCCTTGGAATAACAAACAAAATCTCAACAGAAAAGAAAACCATGTATTTTCCAAAACGAAAAAGATCTTATGCTTTCTAAAAGGACCTAAAGATAATCAAACTTTAATATTCCGAGCTAACAAATTTGTTGAATGTGCATTGTACATGTTCGTACAAATAATTCCGCAAATACATTGGATAAGGAGTTGAGATTACCGGTCTTTCACAATGTTTCTATCGACACAATTTAAACTTTAAACAGAAAAAAAACAGACCCCGATACAAATTTCCCTTTTGCTCATTCCATACCTTTTTTTTTACTAGTTTCAGTAATAGCTCAGCACAAGTTTTAATAAAAAGTTTTCTGAGGTAGGGCAAGTTTGAAAAGAAATTGCAGAGATCAACCGAATCAGATAAAATTTTTTTCACAGTTTCAGTTATTTTTGACAACCGAGCTTTTGATTATGCTCGAAATTTCTTACTTTTAAAATATTAATCCCCTATAAACAGAGTTCTTACAAAATGTTATACTCTTTAAACTAAGTTATATAATATTTGATAATTCTGGCTGTCTGATTTATAGCACTTTATTGGTGAAGCTTAAAAATAACTGGCAAAAGCGAAGACAATTTCAACTTCCAATGTAAAAGTTGTTGTACTGGAATTGATTTTCGCAACTCTTAATTTGGAACATCTTATCTTCACGTAGAATTGGATGCTCTTAGAAGGATGCCCTTGTGCCACTATGTGCCCACAGAAGACAGGCTAAGAATTTGTGTTGTTCGTCTTATATCTTTTTCAAACTCGATTGATAAGTTGGACATTTCGGGCGCAGACTAAACAATTTCGGTTCCAATCTGATTGCACAACTTCCCTTTGGCATTGACCAGAACAATTAATTCGATCGGCCTTTGAATAAACGGGTTGTGACATAGCTAGGGAAATAAGAGAAATATGCTTAAATTTTTAAGTGTTTTAAATGGTTGCGATTGTTACTGAACCCATCTTATGAGGGCCTATCATCTTCAACGTGAAGCCCAATTAGAAAGAGCTTTCTCCAAAATGCACGCCATAGTTTTTTCTTATAGCCAAGACGCAACTTCATAAAACGAGGTCACAGACGTTTTAATCTCGTGCACAACATTTCCAAGCTATGCCAACGATCGCAGCGTCTATATTGAGAGATAAAGAAACAGGAATAAGGGTCGAAAATTCTACCAGCAGATAAAACAATTATCTCAGGGTTACAGACTTCAAAGTTCGAAATGGAAACATCATAGTAGAATTGCAGTCAATACTGAGAACATGGAAGAACCGACAATGCCCTGTACCCGATCAAGACGAAGTAAAGATAATTGTAATATTTTAGCTTATGTCTCAAAAAGTCACTTGAGCGGACGGTATAGCTGCCGAATTTTTCAAAGCGGTGTTGATGACTTGGTTAGAAGTATGCACCAACTTATCTGGAGCACATGGTCAGAAGAAAGCATACGAGATTAATGGGATCTCAGTATTGGTTGCTTTATCCTGAAGAAAGGAGACCATCTAAGATGTGACAATTAAAGAGGTATCAATATCCTCAAAAAAGCCTTTAACATCTTTTCCGCCGTACTATGTGAACGTCTGAAACCGTTGGTCAACGTTGTGACTCGACCAGAAAAGTCCATCATATACAAATTTTTTTTCCAAGATCTGCTGATATGTTAATTATCGGCAGATCTTGGAAAAAACGCAGGAGCTCCAAATCGGCACGCACTACCTTTTCGGTCGGAAAAGACGTCACCGACCCGCTTGATGTTTTAGACAATGTGATGCGCTGTAATGTAATTTCTTCAACATCATGCTTGGGAAAATAGTGTAAAGGTTACCCAAGTCCGACGTCTTGGTCAGAACATTACCATAGCAACGCTCTGGCTAAGAAAGCTAAGCCTCACTAAAAGAACTTAAGTGTCGCTTCAAAACAGCCACATCATCCTCTTCCTACTATATGGTGCAGAAGCATGGACATTTTCAAAAGCGGACGAAGGCGCCTTTTAATGCTTGTAGCTAAATTCGAGCCAAGTTTTGGTTCATTAAATTAGCCGATCAGGCCATTTTTTCCTTGATGTTTCACAATTTGTCAGTCTAGCCCATCTAAGTTTTGCTGTTTCAAGGAAGTATGAGCATATATTAACTTCTTTGAAGAGCAGATCCCTGCCTAGCAAGTTCATCGGCCCTCTCTTTACCTGGGATGTCACTGTGACCGGGAACCCATATAAGGGAAATGAGCTAACCTTCTAACGACGATTTCGCAGCTCGGCATTCCAGTTCTAATTTTGAATGTGAACTAAAGGAGACAATAGCTTTGACGGCTGCTTGACTATCAATGCATTTGGCAATCTACTGGATTGCTAGGATTATTGGATGTATTTTGTTTTGACAACATGCTTCCCGGATTGCAAAAAGTTCCGCTTGGAAAACATTGGAAGAGCCGGGCAGTCTATAGGCTTTACAGATGTTCAGAGATTCTGAGAACACACTCGCACCGACTCCGCCGTGATGATACCGAATCTCTTGGTATAAGATCAAGCATAGTGCTATGACCATATTGTTAGAAGTCTAGCATTCAGACTTTCGGAGCGTGTGTTTTTAATGTGTAGATCCAAAGGTAGAAGATGCAGTATTACCATCAGAGGATCTAACGGGGTCGATCGCAGAGCGCCTGTGGTACCCATGCATGCTTTTCTCTGTACCTTGTTTAGTTAAATGACATTGTAGATATTTTTCCTAAGGCCCGATCAACATACTAGTGATTCGTATGTCAGAATCGGGCGAACTACCGCCGTATACTTCCGTAGGATTATCTATGATTGGAAACACCTTTTTTGCCAAAGGTTCTACAGCAGGCGTAAAAACATATGCACGCCTTCTAAACTCGCTGATCAACGTTTAGCTTCCAGCTGAGTTAAGGGTCTAAGGTAACGCCTAGGTACTCAGAGCTGGTAGACGCTTTCAAAAAGTCTAAGAGGATTAAAAAGGTAACATATTTTTTATCGACGAGCTTTCTTATGTCATCCACCATTGAAAGCTTGTTCAGGGCCAGATTGGCTTTGACTTACTGTTACAGAACTTTTTCAAACACCTTTGGCTTTTTATTTCGGGATGGGAATGACTTAAGACCTTTTCCATTCACTTGGATAAACGGAAGTGGTTATAAAACTATTGAAAATATGGGTTATGGAAGGTTAAACCGTCTATGCCGATTACATTCCACTTAACCGACAGAACCGCTTCGCCAACTTCTTGATCTTCAACACATTGAAACAAAACGACTCATATGAGACGGCACTGTCTGACGGTTCTAATGTATTATTCCCAGTTTCAGTGGTGAAAGAAGATGGTTTGGTGATAAGTTTGAGGTATTTGTGGTTTGGTAATAAGTTTAGTATTCACGGTTGACTCCATCAGCTTCTTTTAGAATCTCCTTTCCTGCCCCATAGCTTTCTATTTATTTTGTGTCGAACAACTTTGACATAATCGATTGCCTTAGAAAAGTGATTTTGCGGACCTAATGGCTACAACCACTTCGTTACACAAACGACTGTAGTCGTAATAACGCATTACGATTTTATAGCGCCTTTAAAGACTATAAGCTGCATTACGTTCAAAAATCAACTTCTTGATTTCGGGACGAAAACAAGGTGGCGATGCTTTACGGATTACTTCTGTTTTAAGTGAAACATTTTTATCAAACAGGTTTCTCATCTGCTCTTTAAAAAAACTCAACTTTACGTAAGCAAAATGCTTGTGCCTCACATTGTTTCAGTCAATAAACTGAATGTTGTGCAACTAATGTTGATGGTTTACGTTCTTAAAGTCTCGAAACTAGTAACTGATCTCTTTTGATTTGTTTTTAAAATCCAATGTTAAAAAGATAAGATTATATCTTGAGAAACCATATGATTGGAGCCGACTTTACAGTAAAACCTTACTTTTTTTACTGACAAAAAATTGATCCATAAGGGTGTTTTAATTACCATGATAATGGGTAGGAACGCTTGTGTTTATTTGCGTCCAACAAGTTGCAGTAAAGATCGCCGCAATGAACAGCATGGGAGGTATATCAGGAAATTAGCTTAGGAATGTGAAGTACAATATTGACGAAGCAAAAGTCAAGTCCAATGACCTGCTTAGACTTGCAGATCGGTGCATAATGTAAGCCCTCGCGCATAAAAATAGCAGTTCCTCCACCTGCAGGGCCCAACCTTTTACCAGGGAAAACTTTTAAACTATACACTATACAGTCCATCGCCGATATCAGAATGAAACCAAGTCTCAGACACACAAACAACATCATTCTGAGATCCTACAAACAAATATCTTAAGTCCTCTAACTTTAAAGCTTTGTGCAAACTTTGTGCAAGGTGTCAGATTTTCAATCCACTCCTGCGTGCACAAAGTATACGGATCTTTCTGCGAAAATTCGCTTTGTTAGCTTTGAATGGCGAAGTTATTTTGAGTTCAAATTGACGACCGTAGATTTTTTTTCAAAAGCAATTTTATATTTTATTCATATTTAAAGAAAAACAACTGTAAATTAGGCTTACTAATCATTTTTTTGTTGAATGTGCGAGCCCCATCGTGCCTGGTGAAGCGAGTTTTCTATCGTTGCGAGGGCTGGGAACAGTTCACCATCCACCTCCGATCTTAGTGCATATGAACGCAAAGATTTCAATTCCGACCTTGCCTCGTTCAGTGAGACCATCTGTATCGGCATGGTTTCTTCTTCATCATCCTCATCCCTATCGTCAACCGAATAGGGCCAAAATTTCAGCATCGTCGTTATCAGAATGTATGAGGTCTTCGAAAGTCAAATCGCTTTGGTTAGGGAGAAAGTCCCAACAGGAATGAAAAACTGGTTCCGGTTACTGTTGTTGTACCTAAATCGAATCCACAGTTTCTGAAACCGTTGAAAATTGTTGTAAGATTTTCACTTCTCCAGGCCTGATAGCAGCAAGAACTGTTCAAGTTAAGAATCCATTCATCCGTTCTCCGTAATCATCATCAACGTTTTTTTTTTTTCTTTTTGGACGAAAATGCAGGAAATGATTTCACACCCTTGAAACATCGTGGCTTGGTTTTCCCTATCACGAGTGGCTTTGACCTTTCAGATATAGTTCTTCCTTCCACTCCATTTACACTGGCACTTTCGCCACAAGTTTTTTCGAAAACAATGCCGTGACGTTTTTTGAAATTTGTCAGCCACCCTTCACTAGCACTTAATCCTTGAATGCCAATCAAAGTTACAAACAACTGAGCTTTATTCTTCAGCATAAACTAGTATGTTTTGTCCTCTTGTCTCGCAAAGCCATTTAACTAGTCATTCCTCTAGACGGGCATATTGACCTTGCCGGCACCTTTTCTAACATCCACTTTCCTGGCACACGACGATCTTCTTTTTCTTCTTCAGAATGTTGAAATGTTTAGATCGTAGAATTCCAAACTGACTCGCAATGTCTTTTTTTCGCACAACTTTCTTTCTCCACTGCCTCGATAAGTTTTTTTTTTCTGCCCGATAAACAGGCACTTCTTTACACTTGGACTCAGTTTTTCCGCGTCACTTACATAAATGAAACGTCAAGCCAAGTTTAACACACCATGAAATGCAAACTGAATTGCGTAGAGAAATAATCAATGCTGAATTCACAATGTCGCATTTGATCGGTCATTTTTAATAGAAAACACACACACTAGCAAATTTAACGCAAAATATAGTTAGCGCCGCCGACCTAACAAGATATTGAGAATTCAACTTATTTCAGTTTTCAAACAAAGAACTCAATCGTCCGATGTTTTGTTCGACCAAAACAGTACCTAATCTGCTTCAGGCCAGCTACCAAGTGCAAGGTCCTTGCCTTGACCATGGCCGATAACTCGATCATTCGCCCAAAACAAAATGTCGAATATCTTGGAATTCACTTCGAAGAAATATTCAGATTTAATTACCATGCGACAGTCACTCTAAAAAAGGCCAACCAGCACTATCTGTAAATCATCCCACTGATGAGACTAAGAAACGATTTGGATACAAGAACAAAAGTCTTGCAAAAAAAGCAACTAATCCGTCTCACCGTGACTTATTGTTTCCCTATATGGTTCACGATAAATCCGAGCCCAATGACGAAAATTCAAATCTTGGAGTGAAAAGCCCTTCGTTACTGAACAGGTCTGCACAGAAATCCAGACACCCGTCTCTTCTATAATAATGAGTATTTCATTATGCAACACGACAAACATGCCACCCATAGAAAAGTACCTATGCGCACTGTAATCAAAGGTGCTACGCAAAATACCTTTCCACCACAACAATATTTTTATGAAAATAGATAGAAGAAATAAATTAAGTATTTACAAGTTCCCAGCTTATAAGAAATATAATTAATAAATATAAGCAATAACGATATATTATTTTAAATATATGACCAAACAATAAATTAAAAGATAAATCAAAATTTTACTCAGAATTAATGATATAACTACTCAAGTACAGACAAAAATAAATATATATGTACATAGAGCTATATAAATAACAACAACAATAATAAGTAAAAAGAAGTAAATCTAATAATAATAAATAAATAAATAAATTATAAAATTAAATTATAAATAAAATTAATAAATAACTATATAACTAACAAAATAAATAAATAAAAAAATAATAATATAACGAGTAATAAAAAATATAAATCGGATAGGGAATCATTAATTAACCAGGTCTGTTATTAAACTATTATCGGAAAAACTACATGTTGTTAAAAGTCTTTCTTTCAATTTGGAAATTCTTTCACAAATCGGTTGGTTTTCTGCCAAGTCATGGAGGAGGATGGCCGAGAAGTGCCACGGTAGTTTGATGATCATTTTAAGAATTTTATTCTGATTTCTCTGTAATCGATTTAGGTGACTAACCGTCCAATTACCCCAAACCGACGCCGCATAGAACATGATTGCTTGAAAAATTATCTTGAAAATGACTAGTTTATTAGGATAACTTAATTTGGTTTTTCGGGTTTTGAACGGATATAACATTTTAATAGTACTGTTTAATTTGGCAATGACATACTGGATGTGCGGTTTTTTTTATCTAGCACTACTCCGAGATATTTTGTAGTATTCATATATTCTATAGGATGTCCATCGATTGTAAGTATATTATTCGGTAGGAAACAGGCTTTTCTTTTCCTTGTAAAGAATATAGCCTGTGTATTTTGTCCATTTATTATTATTTTCCATTTTACAAAGTAGTTTGTTAATGTATCCAGAGCAGATTGCAAATTAGTATCGACTGCGAAACCAAAAGCATCCAAAGAAAACATACTACTGTGTCCAAAAAATAAGGTGACATTGTATTTATTTTGAAAATTCTTTATTTATTCTTCGAAATCAATTTCATCCCCTTCAAAGTAATCCCCTCCCGATGCAATGCACTTATGCCAACGGATTTTCCAATCTTTGAAACACTGGTTGTAGTCACTTTTCGGGATGGCCTTCAGTTCCGTCTTCGCTGCGGCTTGAATCTCCTCTATCGTATCTAAACGGTGTCCCCGGAGCGGCCTTTTGAGCTTGTTGAACAGCCAGATGTCGCACGGCACCAGATCAGGTGAATACGGTGGTTGCGGAACGATATGGGTTGAGTTTTTGGCGAAATTATCACGAATTACGAGTGCGGTATGGGATGGTGCATTATCGTGGTGTAAAAACCAAGAATTGTCTTTCCACAATTCCGGCCTTTTTAGGCGGATAGCGTTACGCAAACGACGCATAATGTTCAAATAATATTCCTCGTTGACTGTTTGGCCGGTTGAAAGGAATTCATAAAGCACAACACCACGATAATCGAAGAAAACAGTCAACATGACCTTGATTTTTGAGCGACTTTGGCGCGGTTTTTTTGGTCTCGGCTCTCCTTTGGCACGATATTCGCTCGATTGATCGGTTGTTTCGGGGTCGTAAGCATAGATCCAAGTCTCATCGCCAGTTATAATGCGTTTCATGACATCCTGGTAGTCGGAAAGCATTGTTTCACACACTTCAACGCGACGCCTTTTTTCCAAAAAATTCAATGTTTTCGGTACCAGTCGAGATTTGACGCGCTTGAGGCTCAAAGCATCCTTCAAAATGGTATTGACTGAGCCTTTCGATAAGCCAACTTCATCAGCAAGGTCTCTAATCGTGAATCGATTGTTTTTCAACACCAAATCTTTGATTTGTTGGACGTGAGCTTCATCGGTTGAGGTTGATGGTCGCCCAGAACGCTCTTCGTCTTCGACACGTTCACGGCCGGCTTGGAAATCACTATACCACTTGTAAACATTTTTTTTTAGACATAGCCTCATCATCAAAGGCTTTCTGCACCATCCTCAACGTATCCGCAGCAGAAAATTGATTCCGCAAACAAAACTTAATGCAAATTCTTTGCTCAATAAATTTCGACATCGCAAAAAACGAAAAACTCACTTTTAGCAGCTCACAAAACGGCGCGTATCTCAAACACTATGAATATATTTTGACATGAAATTTCACATAGATGTCACTGACAGTACTACCAACCTAAAAGGAAAGAAAAAATTCCAAATCCTTCGACGCGCGCAGTTTAAATTCATATGTCACCTTATTTTTTGGACACAGACATGTGTCGTCTGCGGAAATTGCTGTATGACAGTTAGACGGTTGCGGCATATCAGACCTATATATGTTGTAAAGGACTGGGCTTATGACAGCTCCTTGAAAGACACCTGAAGGGTGTTTTATACAACTTAACTTGGAAACTTTGTCCTGTCAAAAATGATTGCACTATTTAAGTGAGGTAGATTGGAAAATTTAGTTGGGCCATTTTGTGAATCAGTCCGTTATGGCACACTGAGTCGAAGGCCTTTTCAACGCCTAGGAGTACCACACCCGTACTTTGACCTCTATCAAAGTTTTGCTTTATATGCCACTTGATTCAAAAGAGTTGATGCGTTGTGCTATGTAACGGGCGAAAACCAAATTGTTCAGCTGGGAGTATATTATGCTCTTCCATGTGAACTAGAAGTTTACGTTCAATTATTTGCTCGAAATACTTGTTCATGAAACATAGGAGACTTATTGTCAGATGTTTTGTTTAAGTACATAAGTTAGTTTAAATTATCGAAATGTAGCATCTTCTACTTCAATATTTGTTTTTTTAATGAATTTTTTTTCTCATAAGAAGTACTTAGATTTAGACAAAACGCTTAAGCTAGCTTGTATAAACTAATTTTATTTAACTAACTTACTGGCCCTTCGCGGGCGTTCTAAGCTAAGCCTAGTACTAAACTCTATGTCTGTCGACTTAAACAAACTTATTTATTAATTTCATAATATTATCAATTATTAAACTAGGAATACTTTTGAAATAACAAAAAACTTAGTGTCAGACGTTTTTAATTCAAAATCTAAAGCTTAAAACTTATAAGCTGAGTGGCGGAGTTGGTAGAGCGCTTGCCTTTCAATTGATTCAATTGATAGGTCCCAAGTTCAATTTCTAGAGTGGTCTTGTTTTTAGAATCTGGTTCAGTCACCATTGGCCATTGGGATAAAGTTAATGGCACTATCACTGCATTGGTCGATCAGCGATAGTAGTCTGACTTATGATGGGTGGCGTTGTTGTAGTGGTGGTTGTATCGGCTTAGTTCCTAGTTCGTGTTGTCAAAATAGTCTGTATAGATTGTGTGGAGATGGCTCTGCTGTGAAGTCATAACACTGACAGCGGAGTTGTTTAGCTTAAAATCTTCCAACACCTTCAAAGTTCATATGTCAAATTAATGTCGAATAAAATCCTGCGAATTCGGTGAAAGCTAATAGTTCGATAAAATTCCTCCGTTCTCCTTTTGAAGAGCCAATTATAGAAAAAAAAAACATTAAAATTTATCAGAAAATAAACTTTTAACTTTTTATTTATATACATATAATTGAAAAAATACATACGCTAAAATCTACGAAAATGTATATAATATAACAATATATATTTTCTTAACTAATCCTACTTACGCTTAGAAAATTTAAGACTACATAAGCCGACCAAAGCTTTTAAAACAAGAGCTTCCAGATGGTAAGTTAATAAGAAAAGAGACCGACTTTGCCCCATTGCGGTAAAACTTATAAACGACAGCACTTTAACAAAATCAATAAACTCGCTGGAACATCGAAGAAATGTTTCCTGCCTGTCGCTCTTTTATCGCTACTTTTACCACCAATGCTCCGAAGAAATAGGTAAATGCATTCCGCCCCTCCAACAATTCACTCGCAAGAGCCGCACATCATTGAATGCTCATCAGTTTACCCTTAAGCCTATTTTTGGGCGTACTGTGAAATTTAGAGAGTCTTTTATAGGCCGAACATCGCGCATGTGGAATGCGTTTCCTCGCTTTACTATTCCTCTGCAGTGCAACCTACAGCAAATTAAGACCGCTACCTTCTTTCCCTCCCTTCTAACTTTCCTTTCGAGCTGTGTAAACGCACTACAAGGGTTTAAACAATCTCTTGAGCACGTACACTATTTAAAAAAAAAAAAAAAGGTTACCTGACTAAGAAGGGTGTCGACGACAGAGATTCCTATCCGTTATCTAAAAGCCACCAAATTTGTTGGTGCTGCTTTTGTGCATCTACCACATCGCGGGCTGATACCGCTCAGCTGAACCGGAGACAATCTTCGGAACTGTGGGTGAGGTCTGGATTGTAATCGAGACGCATGTCTACACCTGAACGAGTGATGTGGAAAATAAGCGGCATTGCCGTACTATTCTGTATTAAACCTTTAAAATCGAAGTAGAGGAAGGCCTGCGGTGGGACAAAGCAATTTAGGCGAACACTCTCATGGTACAAATCATTGGGGAAGAAAACCCCGGAGATCAGGTTTTTGATCACAGTCATTGTCCTTGTAATGTGTCTTTGAAAAGGTTTGATAAGGAAATTTTCCACTCTGACAAGGTTGGCCTCATTGTAAAGGACCTCATTGCGATAGAATTTGTTGTATGGGGACTCTGGAGTTCTATATAAATGAACACGTGCCCTGAGACATTGTCTTTCAAAAAGCATTTTTATCGAGAGTCGACTGTATAGCGAAATATTTGGTGGGAACAAGTTTTGCACTAAAGGGAGAGGCTATTTAGAAATGGCAATACGTTCTTATGACCCAAAAATGTGAATAAACAATCAAAACCACAAGTATCGACAATTTTCGGCTGCATTAAAATTATTTTCTTTAATAAGATGCGGCTGTATTTGTGGTTTCAATCATTTACTTTTTACATTTTGGCATGTTTTGTTTGTGTTTTTTTTTATACTTAAGTGTCAAGCGATTGTTTCAATTGGATAGCCATAACAGTCTCCGACATTTTGAATGGTTACTATGAGAGAGAAAATTCTATTTCAAGCCATAAAGCTTTGGTTTTCATATCTTGAAACCCAATGATCACAGCATTGCTAACTTGATCACGTTTTCTTATTGACTTTGCGATGTTTAAGTTATGAATCAATAAACTTTTCGCTTTCGTTTTCGTCTAATATTGTCGTTTATTCAACCAAAATATTGGTTTCGGCCACAGTTTCGGTCTCGGAAAAAAATCAGCCGAAACTTCGGCGACGCCGAATTTCAGGGCGCGTGGTTCGGCTTTAGGTTAGGTAAGGTGGCTTCCACAAGGCACACATCGTTTTGGCCCATTGTGATACTACGAGGGTTTTGTGGATTTACGTATCTGCCTATGTTGGGGAGGAGGTGGATTTTGAGAGGCTTTCCTTCTGGATGGTGAAAAAGGGGAAAGTGGAGAGTTTGTTTCTCTAATGTACGGGGCGAGGTCTTTTGGGTTTGCTTAAGCTAGTTGGGGAAAAGCTTTGAAGAATTGGGAATATAGATTTCTTTATCTGTGTATAACTATGGCCGGGCATTCAAGAGATGGGTGACAGTCTCTTCAGGCATGTCTGTCAATAAAATAGTGATCAATGAGAACAAATATGAGAACGTCTAGAAGTTGCTTCTCAAGTTTTGCATCTTTCTAGTTCTCTCTTTGTAAAGGTTCCTGGGTTGCCTGGTAATATTGCAAGATGGTTGATGTATTTATTAAGCTTGCTTATACCGTGCTCACACCCTAGCTTACGGGATGTCGATATATTGTGAGGCGCATCTGTGAGGGTGCATTGTACCTACACGGGAAAGCTTTTTTTGCTCTGCAGTTTCTTTGGATATGTCTATGTCCAAGCACCCCTTAAATGTGAACCCTGTAAAAAGTCCGTTTTCCTCTTAAATGATACCCGGCGTTCCTTGACAAACCTAAAAGAAGTGTTAAGGGGGTATTCTAGTCTTGAGGCATAAATTTCATATAATTTTTGAATTGTCATAAAAACGGCAATTAATATTTTTATCATCCATTTTGTTTTTAGTTATTTATTAACATAACAAGAATACAGAAAAAAAAAAATAAAAAAATAAAAAAAGTTTAAATTCTCAAAAATTAGCAGTTGATGAAGTGGGGGTCTCACAAAACTGGCGCGTTACCATACCCACGATTTCAACCCTCCTAGCAATCTGAAACCAAAAAAAAAAGATTATTAATCTAGAATAATTTCGCAATGTCTGGAACTACGGATAAGTGGGAAATATTTTTTTTCACAAAATGGCGACTGCCTGAAAAAAAAAATGTTTACCACTTTTTTAAATAAAAAAAAGGTAATAGAAATTTGGGGATAGGGATAGGTCCAAACAAAGAGATACATCGGACCTTCCTTGACTTCGAAAAAACTATTTTCCGCGTTTCTCTCTTCATATCGAGCAGTTCTGGTCTTCTTTCAGTCCGGACGTTGTCTCGTTTCACAGCAAATGAATGAGCTTCCGGGCCAATTTTCATTCCCATAAGCTCCATCATTTTTAAAATAAGCTTGAAGCCTTCATTAAAACTACAAACTGCAATAAATGTCGCTATTTCAATCATCTTAGGTCCGGAATGAATATGTTTTGGATCGAAAGTCAAAATCAAAGAGTCTAGAGACTCATTATTATTTTGAGTTTCTGAACCTAAACATCGAGTCAATAATTCCTTTGATGATAAACTCTCGTAAATTGGCTTTAGAACTGTAATCCTTTGCGCTGAGGATTTTTTATCCATTTTATTAAAAATAAATATTTCAAAATATTTTTATTTCGCTCACAGCACATACTATATGTACGTCCACATGGTTTTAAGGTTAGAATTCAACCGTTAGCAGCTGCGCATAAATGAACGTTAAATGTTAAAGATACAAGTCACCCTGGGTTCTTGTGTTACAATATATACAAAGGGCAAAATGATTTTTTTTTAATTTTTAGACTAGAATACCCCCTTAAGCAAAGGGCCAGATTTTACGGTAGCTTGGCTGTCGACGAAAATTAATATTTCCTTTCCAGCAATGCTTATACACAGCAGCCACTTTGCGGCCGTGGTAAATCGTGGAACTAGAGTTCTAGGCTTAGATATCTCGAAATAATAAACTACCAACTCACGGTGGTATAAAATTGGTGGTACTGATGACACGACAACCGCCCTGGTTGTATTATATTTTTCGTGAATGACGGGGGTGGACCTACAGTTTATTGACTACTCCAAACGGACCTAGAAGCCATAAATTGACAATTACACTCATCGGTGGTGCCGTGACAAAATGTCAGATGGTCTTTCCCAGACTTGAACCTCACGATTAGCAGCTGACCCACTTAGCACCTAGCCATAGGCATTTACCAGGGGATACTTGTTTCGAAGTTTGGTTTTGAGACTGTACATATAGTCTATAGCTGTTGGAAAGGGGAAAACTTTTCCAAAGATTGTCGAGTGGCTAGAATCAACTCTGGTGCATGGAGAGATTGCACTAAGTCTTAATAACAAAAAATACGTTTGTTGTTTGACTAGAACAGTTTACTTCGCTTGAGTTCATGATCCGTGAGTCGTATGGTCGCCAGGCCGGCGTGAAAGTGCTTAATTGGTGTTTTTTCTCGCGATAAATGTCTAGGGCGAGACAACTTTTTGTGTTTGTAGGAATACACTTAATTCATACAATACCAATTCCAACATGTCTAAATAAGTTAAGGTTTCGGCCTCGTTTCGCCGGATTTCGTATTTCACAGTCTTGTCCTGTGATCGTGTAAATTAATATTTTTCAACACATAGTATCTTGTGAAAAACATTTAAGTTCATTGAAATGTTAAAAACACATTCGTTACATAGACTTTAGGCTTATTTCACAGCACCCGCTGCCCGTCCGTCCATCAGTCTGTTTGCCCGTATGTCCGTCCGTGTGCCACAGGGCTGTATCTTTTATACCGTAATAGGTTGTCACTTATACTTGTCATACTACTATTGTCGCTATAACAACAAATAATAAAAATAAAGGGGGGGTCCCCGTATACCTAAAAGTAGGCAATCTCGTTTCACGTAGCAACTTGCGATTGGTTATGTTGTCATGCGATGCGACAGTGCAATCTGAATATCTATATATTTCTACCCAAACAAACCAATATATTTTTTAGCTTATAAGATTTCAAACTAGTATTTTTATATTCAAACTATAATAACATCGACTCGACTTTTTACACGCTCACTAAACTCTATTGTATTTTGTTCTTCTTCGTTTCAGATGTGATCGAACGAGCTCAAGTTGAAATTTTACAGTCCGCAGTTTATGAACTAACGATGTTCACGATGTAGTCAAAGTCCTTGTAACTAAAATACAATACATCTTAAACTTCGGAGCTAATTTGTATTATAGTCTTATCCGGATTCAGAGAGTGCTATGATGAAGTCTATATTCGTTAATTTTGTGGTGCTGTTAGTAGTTATTAGCAAACATGTGATCTGCGTTAAAAAAAATGATACCGTCCTTCCTACAAATAAGTTCAGTTTACAAAGTAATGAAGATAGTTTTGAGCTCTCAGCTTTGAAAGATTCCGCGTCTAAGATCCCAATAACTGAAGGTAAGTAATCTTACTCTTAAACATACTTATTTATTTATAAGAAAGAGAAAAGAGTAATTTTAAAAACATTAATTATGGTTTCACCATGTCATTTTCTCCCTTTAAAAAACAATCATAGCACTGCTGTCAATAATTTTATTTGTTAACAAATAACAACTTTGGAAATATAATTCACTTTTATTTTTTTAAAGTACTAACGTTATAAACACATTCAATTGAAAGTTTTTTTGCAGAAGATCATAAACAAACACATCAAGCAATTTGAGATTAAATTTTACTTTATAATAATTATAATTATTATTTTAGTTCTTTTTTTTTAATAACATATTCAATAGTTTTCAAGAATCCGTGGGCTCTTCAATCTTAATTGTACTCTGCCAATTTTTTTGCCGTATTACGAATATTTTTAAAATTTGGTTTTATAGTTTTTTTTGCCTCTATTAGGCATCATGCTAACATAAGAAAACTAAGAATAAACATAGAGGTGAACTGGTAAAGTTATTTAGCTGAGCATATTTTTATTCCAAGATATTTATTTGTATTTCGACTCCGTATGTCGGATTTTCAAATGGGGACTTGACAACGTTGAATTTAATTTGTTAACGCACCCTTCCACCAATCATCGAACTGTCATTGTCAATTTATTCAGTAAATTCAACATTTTCATTATTGTAAAGTACACGAACGAGCAACGTCTGCAAATTATACGAATTCTATTTTCGTCCGAAATTTTCGCCCTAGTAGACAGACAATTACAAGTTTAGTGCAAAAATTTGACTCTTCATATTCGTTGTGTGATGTTGCCCTGCCAGTGAGACAACGGGTTGATCAAAGTATCAAAAAGCGATCCAAATCAAACAACTCCACGGCGTTCTCAAGAATTGGGCATCGCTCAGACCACATTATCGGGTTCAATTAGCAAAATATGCGTTATTGGTCGGACGAAATTCACATCCTTCATCCTTCATCCATAAAAAATAACTGTTTGGTGCAATTTGTGAATTCTGTGAATGGCCAGCGTTATCGCCCCAAGATTACCGATTTTTTGTGGCCCGAATTGGAAGATATGGACGTGGACGACATGTGGTTTCAACAGGATGGTGCCAAAAGTCACATAGCACACCTAAGAATCGATTTTTTGAAGAGTAAGTTTGATGGGCGTATAATCTCAAGAAATGGGCAGTCGAGCGTTTTAACGCCTCTAGATAATTTTCTTTTGGGTACGTTAAGAAAGTGGCTTATGAAATCAAGCCGACGATGTTCGAAGAGCTCAAGCCCAACATTGAATGCGAAAAAGCGGCCGTCTCGGCCGAAACATGTGGCCGAGTCATCGAAAAATGAGTCCAACGAATCGACCGCTGCAAACGTACCCGCGGTGGCCAAATGAACGAAGTCGAGTTCCATTCAAAAATGTTTTTATTGTACTTCAAGCCGAGTATTTGGAATATCTCCAATGGTTTGCATTTTATATAAAAAGAAAGTTGTCAAGTCCTGGAGTTTATCAGCACCTTTTCATATTATGATGAAGGCAAAGCTTTTTAATAGTTTATAAATTAATTTTAAACATCATCGACGTCTGATATGCATTCTTTAAAATACAGTAAAATCTCGATTATGTGAAATAATTAAAACATGGCCGGTTCACATTTTTGAGAGTTTCACATTATCGCATATGGAAAATAAAACAATCAATTTTTGTTGAAAAATATATTAAACTAAATGAAAACGCTGTTTTTGGGGTTAACATAAACAAATTCTTTATTATATTGGATAAACAGCTCAAATAATAAACAGACATAAAACTCATTCAGCAAAAGAAAGGAAAAAGTAAATATAATGGAAACATAAATTATTATTCAAAAACGGAAAAACCAAATTATTTCTTTGTAAAAAAATTCATGACCCTCGTTTAAAGAACGTAAGATAAGGATTTTTCAATCACCATGTTTTAATTATTATTTCAAGCCGTTATGACATCCGTACTCATTTTGTTTCATGAGCCTAATCCAACAAGACATTTGTGCATTGAATTGCATGACAATGAGACGTTTTTGCTTTATTATGTACTTCTTCAGCGGAAGAAGTCTCCACATCTTCAGCGGATTTTTCAGCTTCAGCTTCGTTTATCGCACCATCACAGACGACGACACAAAATCGTATATCCTCGATTGAAATATTCGCGTCTTAAAAGGTTACTCATGTACTGGAGTTGACTTTCAAAACAGGTGGTGTCTTCATGCTCGTTGAGACCACTTAACGAAAAAATGTCTTCTAGTTCTTGTTGAAACATTTTGCTTACAGCATTTCGTAAACTTAACTTTTTTTAAAACTCAGGTAAAGTCATTGTCCTCGTCTTGGGTAGTAAAAATTTCAGAAAGCATTCTTTTCTTTTATTCAAGTTTCAAAAGATTAATTATTTTTTGATCCATAGGTTGGATCAGGGCAGGTACGAGTGGTTGAATAAACATAACAGTTATGTTTCCATCGATGCTTTCAAACTTATCTTCTTTGACGCGACAAGATGCATTATCCAACAGAAGCAATGCTCTTTTTGGTCAGTTATTGTCCCGCAAACAATTTTTTAACGCGTTACAAAATTACGAGCATAAAATTATGATACGTAATAGAGAGAGAAGCTGGCTGATTTTACCTCCTTTACGAAATTATTATTAAATCAGTCTAGGAAAATGTCTGTTGTGATCGAGGCATTTTTCTTGGCTTGTACGAAACAGGCACATTTAAATCCAAAAGCGCCCTGGAATTTTTGGAATTTTCGATTATGAGAGGTTTAAAAATGTGAGTTCCAGACGCATTTGTTGATCCCAAAAAAGTCACACGTTCCTTGCTTATTTTTCTGCTTGGTGCAGTTGCCTCTTTGGAATACACAAGAGTTTTCTCCGGTAGAAGTTTCCAATATATTCTATGCTTATCGGCATTATAAATTTGTTTTGGAGCAAGAGAATTTTCCCTGACGAAGGCATGAAATGCTTCCCGAAAGGGCTTTACACCTTCATTGTTTGCAGACAATTTTTCTCCGCATATTTGAAATATTTGCACTCAATGACCTTCTCAAAAATTTTGACGGCACCCGTCACTAGCATTAAAGCGTTTCTCATACGGTCAATCAATTGACGTTAATTATCGTGTGCGTGTGGATTGACGGTGTGAGTTTTCGTGGTGGTTATTTATTTTTCTGGTGACATCCACTTTTTGTGCATCAGGATACTTCTCTTCATATTTTTCCAATATAAAAAAACTTCATAATCTTGCATTTTTTTTTGTTTTGATCACTATAATCCTTTCTTTTAATATCCCATACACTCGGTAATGACCGATAACTTTCAATTAGTTCCGATATAAATGCTCGGTCTTCATCGTCCCTCAATTTTCCACTGGCGCCAGATATCTTTTCTCTTCCGGGACACAACACAATGAATTTATTATGTCAATTCAACCTTTACGGACATCAATCAGCATGAAACTGGTCATACAAAATCCAACATGCTTTGATTTTCGTCAATCACGCTCCACTCAATTTGTGTGACGCCATCACTTGTAAGTGATTGATGTCCGCTCAAGAGATTCCTTAAACTGATTGTTAAGAAGATTCGCTTGATTTTTGAGTAAGTTATTCGAAATTGGAACATTTTTTTCGGCTGTCTTAAGCCATTCAAAGACGGCAGTTTCCATTTGAGGCATCTCTGAGGTTCTTAAGGTTTTTCTCTTTCCGATTCCAGACTCCGTACTTTTGATAAACTCAAACATTTTGTTTTTTTTATCACTGTTATTGTGGATTTTCTAAACCCATACGTCTCCTGAGGCCAGCTTCCAATTTTTGGCAAATATCAGCTTTTTGCTTTATTGTAAGGAACCTCAGATGCTTTTTCTTTGAAGGAGCCATTGCTTTATAATTTTACGGAAGTGATACACGAACTCAATACAACAGGGCACAAAAGCAATGTTAAACCTTCACAGCAGAAAAAACTAATAGAAATGAACACGTTGCGCGTGTAAAATATCCCATAAACATGGGATAAAAAAAAACATTCGCATTTCCGAACATCAAAAAATGGTCACTTTTAGAGTAGTTAGTGAACCATTTTTCAAGTTCAAAATGTAGAATAGTTCACATTATAGGGTTAACATTATCGAAATTCTACTGTATATTATTTTAATTAAGTTGTGGCACCACCGAGGTGTGGAATCAAAAACCTTTTGCCGTTGCGTTGGTAAATTTTTATGTTGAACCACATTTTCATGTCATTTGCATAAACAGAAACAAGGATGTTTCGTACGACGGTCAACATGTCATTATCACTTGTCATTAAAACCAGGGGTCTGAGAATGGACCCGTGTGGTACCCCATATATGAAAGAAAAACGTTTCACTCAAAATGTGCTGGAATACTTGACAGGGGTTAATTGAGCAAGTGGTTGCATTTTTCAATAATCAATAAATATCAATTTTGTTCGATATCGCATGCTCGGTTCTCCCTGAAGACGTTGAGGAGATTGGTTTTATTTTATATCCCCTCAATCAAAACACTTTGCTGAATACAAGAGGAACGGTCAACCAAGATAAATTTCCGCCAAAAGATGTCCGCCCGAAGCAAATATTTAAACTCTGTCCAACCATATGCTAACGACCATGTTAGGTAAGGTAACTAAGATCCTGTTTGGATCCATTGTGCTATTACCAATCGGTGATTGATATACCGATTCTTCATTTGCCAGAGGGAATAACTGATGTCTAAGAAATAACTGCTGGTATTCGAGTGGTCTCTCCAGAGATTGTCCACTTTATTACCGGTCTATAACCAGATAGCTTTTTTTGATGCATTTTGCTATGTTCTGAATCTTGATGTCTGATATGTCTTCTAGGTTGGCTAATAAGTAGTTTCCTAGAATACTTTTCCTTAAGGGCTGTACAGATGCCCAGGTGGTGAAGAGTGCTTTTTACTTCTTCCTCATCCCTACAGCTCCTGCAATTTCCATTTTTATTGCTTATGAGCCCATGATGCAGTGACCTGTGATAATTCCTACAACCTTACTGAATATATTCCTGAGACTCTGAGTCTGGTGCCTTCGTTCGCCTTGGAACTCTGACTATATCTTTTGCCCGGTCCTCCTTATCTGAGATCAGTATTTTGTTTCCCGATTCGAAGTCTAAGATGAGTGCGATTTGTTTTAGAAATTTCGCTTTCTTCATCAACTGAAGAGACTGTTATATCTACCTTAAAATAATTAAACTTCTAAATAACTTAATTCTACCATAGTAGTATCAGGCGGAGAGATCTAAACGCCAAACATAGCAATTGGAGAAATCATTCACCAAACACTAGAGGGAACCTACTGTTCAATTGGTGGGGTCGGAGTAGTGTCGAATGTCGACTCGATTTAAAAGCGACGGATAGTCCGTCTCATCCCCGATCAGGCTTCTAAATATATCTAATGCTGAAATGGACCGACGAACAACAAATTGTCTTCACACATTCATGTTTCATAGTGACCAGTTTCAGTTTCAATGCATTTTTATTAACTATAAGAATTATTTAATATATTAACTAGACAAAAACGCTTAAACTGGCTTATATATCTGAACTTTTATTAACTAGCTCACTTACCCTAACTAAATCTATGCAAGCCGGCCAAGGTGATTTAAGAAAATCAAATACAACAAAGCAAGCCCAAGTTTTCCCCGTGGCAATCCTTACTTGGAAGGAAATCGACGAGAGAGTTCCTCATAGGTCTTCTAAAAGCCACCAAAATTGTTGGTGCTGCTTCTGTGCATCTGCCATATCCCGGGTTGGTACCGCCCTGCTGAAGCGAAGATAATCTTCGGATCTGTGTGCGATGTTTCGATTGTAGTTGAGTCGCCTGTCAACACACAACGGGCGAAGTGGAAGATTACCGGCATTGCCATTCTGTTCTGAATCAAACCTTAAGAGTCGAAGTAGAGGAAGGCCTACGGAGGGACAAGGCCACTAAGGCGAACACTCTCGTGGTACAACTCGGTTGGAAGAAAGCCCTCCGGGGCTTCAGGATGTTGGTCGAGGTCATTGCCTTGCAATGTGTCTTCGGATAAGCTTTATAAGGAAATTTTGCACTCTGATCAGGTTGGCCCCATTATAAAGAACCTCATTGCGATAGAATGCCTGAGACATTCCTTTTCTAAAACCCGAATCTTTTCCATCGAATATGCTGTCACGTTGAACCACACTCGACACCCATAAGTAATCATTGGCCTGACAAGAGCCGGTGTGCTAGTGGCCATTGCGGATAAAGTGCCGTAGAGTTGGAGGAGTAAGTTCATACGCACACTTACAAATACAGTACTACGCGGTAGGCACGTTTCTCCCGAACAATGACAAGAGCAATCTTTTCAAATTCACAGAACATACCATCTAATAGTAATTTGTCGAACGAGGATATCGACCCTTACCTTAAACGGATGGACCACAAAATAAAAACATACAATGGACAGAACGATTCCGAAGTACGAACTAACAACGATCGACGCACTACACCGACAAAAGAGTCGTTTTCTGACGAGACTTAAACTACACGTTTTACTAACTCACAAAACTCGGAGGTTAGGACACTGAAATCATAGCTTAAGAACCTACAGCAATTAATTCAGCAAAACTACCGTGCTGCAATTAATTCGCATTGGAATAACAAAATCCGGGCTGTTAAAGCTAGCCATCCTAGTATGTTCCCGGAAATTTATAAAATCTTTCGAAGAAAAAATCAGAATGAGCTTTCGTGTCTTAAGCTCCCCCGAACTACAAACAACGAACAAGTACTTGTGACAGGATCGAGTTTTTTTTTTTTTTTTTTTTTTTTTTTTTTTTTTTTTTTTTTTATTGTATTTGTAAGTATTACTTAGTAGAAACAATATATTGCACGAAGTACAGAGATATGGTATAACGCTACCTTACAACTGAAATATTATTATATACGGGTTTTTAGATATATAAGAAAAGTTTAACTATGAGAACAATGTTGAAGGAAAACTACAATCAAAAACCTTCATGAAGCTAGCCTTAATATACTCTAGGAAGAGAGAGAGGAGGGGTTTGCACAGATATCAGAACTTCTTTACAGATCTTGCATATATTTTACAACTTAATATAGTATTTTGTGTACATTAAATTAAAAAATCACCTTAAGAAACATTAAGGTAGACAAGAAAATTTAAAAAAATAAATAAATAATTAAATAAAAAAAAAAAAAAAAATTAAGTGTATAAATAAATAACTAAATAAATAGTAAATAAATAAATAAATAGATAAATAAATAAATATATAAATAAATAAATAAATATATAAATAAATAACTGAATAAATAATAAATAAATAAATAAATAGATAAATAAATAAATATATAAATAAATAAATAAATATTTAAATAAATAAATGTATAAATAAATAACTATATAAATAAATAAATAGGTAAATAAATAAGTAATGATAAATAATAAAATGAAAATAACCAACAAAAAAGAAATTAACACAAAAACAGAGATTTATAAATAAATACATATTTGATAATAATAAGTTCTTTTAAACAGCTAATTCTGATATCAAATCATTGTCGGATATACCACAATTCCGATTGTATTTCTCGAATAGTTTAAGTATTCTTGTAGGCACTTTGTCAACATTTGCTAACCGATGTAGTTCGTTGGTAGAAAAATGCCAAGGCAGATTATAATTCATCTTTAAAATTTTATTTTGTATGGTTTGCAATCTACGAATGTGGCTATAGGCGCAGGATCCCCATACTGGTGAACCGTAAAATATGATTGCTTGAAAAATCATCTTAAATAGTATTATTTTATTTTCTTGACTCATTTTCGACCTTCGATTAATAAATGGATAGAGTATTTTGATTGTGACGTTTACCTTTTTAATAATTTCGTTTATATGCGGAGAAAAGGTAAGGGTTTTGTCAAGGTGTACCCCAAGATACTTGACACAAGTCTTCCAATCGATCCTAGTACCATTTAGTTGTAGCGTGTTGCTTGGCAAGAGACAGGCCCTTCTTTTTCGAGTAAAAAAGACAGCCTGGGTCTTTGAAGCATTTATTTTGATTTTCCATTTGTTAAAGTACGATTGAATGGTATTTAAAGCAGATTGTAAATTGGTTTCGATATTAAAACCAATCTCATCTGAAGAAAAAATACACGTGTCGTCTGCGAAAATAGCAAAGTCAGAGTTACTAAGGTACGGAAAGTCCGAGGTGTAGATGTTATATAGTATAGGACTTATTACTGCTCCCTGGGGTACACCATGATCTGCGTTAATATTATTTGATAGACAGTTATTGACAATAACTTTGAAGGTTCTTCCTGTAAGAAAGGACTGGATAATTTTCACCAAATATATCGGAAAGTTCAGATTAGCAAGTTTATACAGCAACCCGTTATGCCATACTGTATCGAATGCTTTCTCAACATCAAGCAACACAATACCAGTGCTTTTTCCAACATTTAAATTAGTTTTTATGTGCTTTGTAATTCGATGAATTTGATTAACTGCACTGTGGTGAGCTCTGAACCCGAATTGCTGTAAAGGTAAAATGTTGTTGCGCTCAATATGATTTACCATCTTGCTTTTTATAATTTTTTCAAAGCATTTACTGATTGCACTCAGTAAACTAATGGGTCTGTAGCTAGATGTACAGCTGGGGTCCTTGCCCGGTTTTAGAATAGGTATAATTTTGCCAGTTTTCCATGTAGTGGGGAAGTATCCTAGTCTGAGGCAACAATTAAATAATACACACAAAAACTCTATGCCCTTTTTAGGAAGATGTTTGAGGTAGAGGTTTTTGATGTTGTCAAAACCAGCAGATTTGAAAGGTTTAAGAGAACACAGTACATTCTTAATATTTTCAATAGTGATGGGGTCAATATTCTCAGGAATATTGGTACAATTGATTGAAGTAAGAGTGTGTTCAACAGTAGATTCTAAGCTAGAACTACTCACAATATTTCTGGAAATCGAATGGTTATCAAAAAATTGTTCCGCTAAGGCATTGGCCTTTTCATGACTAGCAAATATCACAGAATTATTTCTCTTCAAGGCAGGGATTTCTTGTTTTCTTCGTTTGATGACTTTAGCTATATTCCAAAAAGGACGACTAGATTTTTCTAATCCTTGTAATTTAATATTCCACTCAGTGTTTTTCCAAGCTTTAAGCGAATCTTTAATAATTTTTGTTAATGTTTTTGATTCTGTCAGGTACCATGGATCTCGAGTTCTTAGCCACCAGGCTCTGAAACTATTCCTTGTTTTTATTAAAAACTGTATGTAAGTTGGAAAATTAAATGGGTTTTGGTATCGAATTGATTTCCGTGGCACAGCTTGATTGACACTTTCAATGACGCTTGAAGTAAACATTTCAACTAGTTCGTCTATTTCTTGAGGAGTCATTTGGTCAGAGCTGATTTCTTGGAAAGTTCGGAGTTTAGAACTAACGAGTCTCCCAAACTTCTTCCAGTTAGCGTTATGGAAATTTAATTTAGTGTTGTTCCTTTCGACCGGAGACATACGGATGTTCGTTTCAACCGGAAGGTGATCTGAACAAAGATCATTTATCACTCTTGGCTGGCTGAAAATGTCTGGAGTGTTAGTAAGGAACAAGTCAAGAGCTGAAGGATTAGATCTGGGGTTTGATGGGATAAAAGTGGGGTGGGAAGGATGTAGAATTTCAAATGGGTGCCTTGCTTTCAAATCGGCAAGGATGTTTCCCCAAGTGTTGGCTCTTAAACAACCCCAGTCCCTGTGTCTACAATTTAAATCGCCGCCTACGAGAAAAATATCGTTAATACCTATTATTTTTCGTATGTCTCGACGTACATCAAGGTGTTTCTGATGAGAAGAATTCCCACCAGGGAAGTAAACAGACAATATTTTGATTGAACGACCGTTAGCAAATGGTATTTCTACGCAAACGTTCTCAATGAACTTAGTTTTTACGATAGGAAAAATATCATGTTTAATCGACCTTTTAATAAAAATAGCAACACCACCTCCTCTTCTCTCTTCCCTATCAAAACGATAACATTTATATTGTAAATTTGATAGTTTGACATTGCCATTTAAAAATGTTTCACAAACTAAACAGACATCTATGTTGTTTTTACTTAAGAAATTGAAAAATTCTAAGGTTTTACCTTGGATGCCCCTGGCATTCCAAGAAATGATTTTAAGACTAGCATTCATTTTTTACCTTGATTGTATAAATACTTAATTGTTAATTGAGTTATAACACTAAACTGCTCCGCCTTCGTATGACAGTTTTTTAAAAGAACAATCATCTCTGCTGTTAGCGCGTTGATCTCTTCGATGGAAAATAGTTCATTTGCTTCATTTGATCTGAGCTCAGGTTCTGTATTGGTGATGTTTGTCCATGCATTTCGTAAAGAATTCCCGCACACATTGTCTGCCGGAATGTGCAATGCTGGTGACATGTAGTTGCTCCCCCTCTGAGGTTTAAGGAGTGGGAAGTCATTGATGTTATGTTGGAATGTAATATTCTGCTTGACAGTAGATGTTGGCGACCGGTTTTTATTTTTGGCAAATCTTCTCTCTCTAACTGAGTGGAAATTTTGTCTGCTTATGCATGCTGCATCGCTGGACCTGTGCGCTCCGCTGCAGTTTGCACATTTAACAGTGGTTGAATTGCATTCATTGGTGTTGTGGTTTTCGGAACAGATAGCACAGTGAGTTTTAATATGGCAGTTACGCTCACCGTGTCCGAACATTTGGCAATTGTAACATTGTGTCAGTTTGTTCCGTTGCCTCCGCGCAAAATCCCATTTGACTTGAGTCCGGAAAATTGCTCGAACGTTTTTCTGCAAGTCTCGCAGTCGCACCGAACCGCTCTCGAGAAATACAATGTACATTACGTCCACGAATTTGTCGTATGACTTTTTAATTAGTTTTATGTTCTGACACTTTAAATTTAGTTTAAGGAGTTCATTTTTGATGATGTCAATTGGATATTCATCGAGTCCATAAAGTATAACTTTAAAAGTCTTTGCTAGTGGCACATCATGGGTGTAGAATTGCCAGTTTTTTTGTTTAAGCAGCTCATTAATTTTATTATAAGTGTTGACTGTATCACAATTTATTTTGATACCGATTGAAATTTTTTTAACACAATAATCAAATAAGTTATTATCGTTTAATAGTTTGTGCACGCTCTCACTGTTTTGTTTAACTACACAAATTGGTGGAATTTTGACTTTTTTGATAGGGTTAGCAGGCGGATTGAGCACTTCGTCACTATCGATTTCATTGTCTGAATCCGGCAGACATTGAAGTGGCGCGAAGTAGTTTGTTCTAGAATTACTTTGTCTTGAATTCATTTTTGGGTTTTTAATGCTGGAAGACAAATTGTCTTCAGCACAGGGCGAACGATTACGCTTCGGAATTTTAAATTTTTTTTTATATGCTTTGAAAATCGAATTTGTCACCGCACAGAGAAAAGAAAACAAAAAAAAAAAAACGTCTGCTTCTCACCGATACTGTCACAGGAATGACAGGATCGAGTTGAAGTGATCGAAGATGACAACTTTTTTGTGATCGAAGATCCTTAGAAGATAGTTTTGAACCATACAACTTTTCTTAGTTTTCTAATAAGTTAGTATAATTTTAATATAATTAATAGTATTAAGTCGAAAAACATTATTTTAATTTGTTAGGTTTAACTTAGAGCGCCCGCAGTGTGCCAGTAAGTTAGGTTATACTTAGTTTAGTTAAGCGTTTTTGTCTAGCTTGTAAGTTAATAAATTGAGTAATATAAATGCGTCAAAATGAAATGCAGTTTGTTGTTTGTCGGTCGACGTTGGTCAGTTTAAAAAGTTCGTCGTAAAGGATGAGATCCAGGTAAGAACCGCTTCTAGGAAACGACGGAATACCAGAGGCTTTGAATTAGAGTTAATACTCGACATGGCCCAGACCCTACCAATTAAATAGTTGGTATCCTCTAGAATTTTCTGAGGTATTTCCCCAAATCCGGTGTTTCGCGTTTTCGTAGGCAACGAAAAAGTAGCTCGAGATCTCCGAGTTGGGATCAACGCAATGATCTCTAAAGTTCCCCTCATCTGCGTGCCCTTTACAACTGGAGGCGCTTTAAGCTCGGCTGAAATGTGTGGATACGGTCCACCCGAGTTTTCTGCTCTTGTAGTTGATTTGTAGCTGACTAATCTGCCCTTGAATTGAGATCAAAATAGCTAGCAAATCGGCCTCAGATCCTTGAGGCACTCGAGCCTGTGTAGCAACCTTCAGTTGATGCTGTACCGTATTTTCCCGGCCTGCCGCCATTCACTTGGGGTGTAACGGCTTGAGATGGTAAGCGACTCATCTTTCTGCTGGATAACCTTTTTGAATTTACTAATTTCTTTGAACTTGGGGCAACCCCTAAAGCGGTATGTTCAGTGTTCCCACAAAGTGAAGACGTTAGCAGAATTGCATTTTACAATTCGATGAGGCGTTCCCGAACACCTGCTCCTTTTTACATTTTTCCAGCCTACAACCCGGTAATCTAGGACTCTGATGCTCATTAGACTATGCAGTATGCATTGGGGCGATAGCTGGACCAGGAACATTGGTCTTTTAAACATAATTGTAACTTATCTAGCTTATAAGCTAACCACTATTGATTCGGCTTTACAACATGGTAACCCGAAAAAACGTCCTTTAACATTCAGAACTGGCAGAAATTTTATTAATAGTACGGTTTTACATGTTGCAGAAAATCAAAACACCCAAGCCACTTGAAAAAAAAGTAGGATTCTTATGCCTTTACTTTCAAAGTGTACGGGTATAAGGCACTTAATAAACCGAGAGGACAGGCTCCCAAGCTTCAAAGATCAAGTAGGAGGTGAAGTTATCATAAGAATCCAGAATGGATTAGGAACCTCTTGTTTGTACTTAAGTTGTAGTTGGACATTTGCAAAAAATAATATTTTCAAAGTTGCATACGCAGTATCAGCGATATTAAGAGTCATTTCGTTGTGCATGATTCAAAATAACATGACAGAATTGTAGCCGCACACACAAAACAGCATTTTTTTATTATTTTTTTTTCTGAGAAAGAAAATGTACCACATTGCTGGATTTCTGGTATGGACTGTGCATGTGTTGAGGAAAAGAAAGTGGCCGTGTGCTTCATGTTCATGGTGTTCATATTTACTATCGTTGTGCAACTTTCTCCTCTGGTGTACCTACGCATAAACGATTTTCACCAGATGCAGCTACTTGCAGACATATGATCTGCAGCTTCAACATGCATTTGAGTGAAATGTGCATTTGTGTTAAAAGTCAAATAAAACATTTATGTCCAAAAATAGGTGGTGGAGCACAGGGGCACAAACTGGAACGACCAACATAAGTAAGAACCGCATTCGTTGTCTACTTGTAGCTTAAACGAGTATGTATGGAGATTGGATTCAATATAAAAAGTAAAAACCTTACCACACAATTAATTAAACACGCTTATATAAACATTTTTACTGCCAGCTTTCTATGTTTGTTAAGGCATGCTTATGTCGGCCCGGCTTACACAATATAAACTCAAAGTTAATGAATTGCTTTGCGAGACAATAAACCTTTAAATAAAAAAAAAACCAAGAAAGAAATAGCGATTGCCCTAAGATAATATGCGCGTATATTTATGAAACTTATTATTATTATTTATTTATTATGTTGTAATTGAATCTCATATGGCTTTACAATTTGTTCAGCACTTCAGCCATTGAAGTGACTCTTAAATTATCTTGCGGAAGTTGTGCTTTTGACCATCGATGTTATGCAATTTATGTCGTTTTTGGAAATGGAAACAACATTGTTAAAATTGTCTTCATTGGATCAGATTCGCTTAAAGATTTGTTTTAATCCAAAACAAATAAAACCGGAGTAGAGTTAATGTATTTAATTTAAAAAGAGAGATTCAACTTCTATTTTATTTATTATAATAAAAGACTACGTCTACACGCCGTCGCTGTCGAGACCAAAAAGGGCAGAGGAACAAGCCTGTAGGAAATAGATGGAAGTGACAGCTGACAACTAGAAAATGGATTGTCAAGTGCTAAGGCTCTTTTTGTAAATGTAACAATTTGTTGATTCGCCGCAACTGCAAAGATATTTTTATTCCCTACTTTCGCTATAAAATGCTTACGTAGAACAATTAGGTTTGAAAACAAGCTTTAGATTAAAAACAGTGGACTAAGTCATTTGCTATTCTTCTGAGGTGGCGGCATATTTTTGCTTCTTGAAATTTATGCTATTGAAATCCTTGTTTTGGCCTGTCTTCCGAATGACTTCGATTGTGTGAAGTGATATTTTTGCTTAATTGCTGTGTTAGACCATTTTGATGCACGCAGATTTCAAATAGGTAATAGAAGCAACCTTATTTAATCAGCCTCATTAGCTTTTTCCCAAAGTTTATTCGGAAGGATATTGGCACATTGAATCTTCATCGGGAAAGATGACTGATCTCCGCGGTTTATAACTTTAGTTATATAGTATATTACGAGACTGTACTTCCAGTTGCTTTACTTCACTGGTACTTTGCACTAAAGGGTAAGATTCTAGATAGTTGAAACTGAACGTTAGTCGAATAAGTGTGAACCGGCCGATGGGTCTAGGCTGCAAAACAGACGTCGTATGTAGCCGGCGACAAACAAGTTTTGTACGTTTAAAAAAAGGGCAGGTATTCCGTAGTTTTGTCATCAACAGACTGGCGGGCTGAAGAGTTTTAAACATGTATGTCAAGTTTTTATTTGAGTACTGGTAACATAAACTTTTAATCATGGTGTCATCGATAGATGCATATTATAACATTGGCTATCGCCATACACAAGATAAAAAGTTAAAATAGAACAGCGAAAGTATTGGGTTGGCAACTAAGTAATTGCGAATTTCCCTCATAGATGGCTTTAGTTGAACGCACTGGTCATCCAGTTGAAGTTGATGACAACCAAATCAAAGTAATAATCGATTTGGATCAACACAGTACAATACGTGAGATTGCAGAGAAGCTTCATGTATCACATACATGCTTTGAAAATCGCTTAAAACAACTTTGCTATGTACGAAAACTCGATATATGGGTTCCTCATGAACTGAAAGAAAATCATTTAACACAACGCATTAACAAAAAGCTAATATTCATCAAAAGAAAGTTATGTTATCAGTTTGGTGGGCTTACAAAGGAATTGTCTACTTTGCAACCGAACGATCAATTCAGATGTCAACATTGAACAACTAACAAAATTGAACAATGCGGTTGAAGAAAAGCGGCCCGAATTGACAAATCGAAAAGGTGTTGTATTCCATTATGACCTATCACCGATAAAGGTAACCATTCGATAAATAAACAGCAGCATATTCGAAGCAATTTAGTTTAGTTAAATAACATCGTCGAAACTTCAAAAGCCGAAATAAAAGAAAAGATAAAAAAATACTGAACACAAATGGATGACAAATAATTCACGAAATGCTTGTAATGAAAGAGATAGACTAAATATAGAAAATTCAAAAACAATAGAAGAAATCTCGAATATAAAAAAGAATATAAGAGATTCCGAAATGAAGTGAATAAAATGATTTTTCATGCAAAAAAATGGTACTACATACAGCAATTTGAAAATGCAAAAACGAACCCTAGAAAAACGTGGAAACTGTTCAACAGCATTTTAGGAAAGCAGCATTCAACCTGGACGACACCTTCAATAAAAATTTCGCGAAAGGAGAAAACATAGATGATCTTCCAGACAAATTCGCAAGGGCATTCTCGATCAAAATTATCAACACTGTACATGAATGCAACCAGCAAATATTTCACAACACTACAGATTATATAGAACGATCGATGTATCTATTTAGATGAAGTCACCGTCACAGAAAAAGAAAATACCCTCACGACACTTAACGTGGAGAAATCCCCTGGAATAGATGGCATACGACCGAAGGATCTCAAACTCAACGCAAATACACTTTCTCCAATACTAACAAGAAGATTTTGAAAAGCAACCAATTTGGTTTTCGCGAAAATAAAAGCATAAACCGCTTGCTTGAGGACTTCGCCAATAGATTGTATGGAAGTCTACACAAAAATCATAACTCAATAATATTATTTATTGATTTAAAAAAGGCTTTCGATACACTTAACCACCGAAATATCTTAAGACAACTTGAAAAATTGGCATACGAGGAAAAATATTGAATTGGTTTGCGAGCTACCTTTAAAAGAGGCATTTTAGAGTGAAAATCAATGACAACTTCAGCAGAAGAAGAAGGGTCGAAATCAGGTCCACTTTTGTTAATTATTTATGTTAACGATATGCTTTCAATCGACACAGCTATCATCGTAAGCCATAGGTGTGCTCGAAAAGCTGCCAAAATGATGCAAGAAGAATTCAATGCAATCTCTACATAGTGTCACGATCACGAGCTCATCATTAGAGCTAAGAAGACGAAAATAATGCACATACTCCCACCACATATTTCAAAAACAAAAATTAATATTAAAGTACATGAAATGGAATGTTTGCACGAAGATGAATGTCACCTCAGCCTGGACGATGAAGATAATTGCTCCACATATTTCGAAAATGTATCCACCTATTAGTATCTTGGAATCAAAGTTGATTACAATCTGAAATGGAGCGTTCACATTGAAACTTTGACAAAGAAGATGCGGCAATCGACGATTGCCATATATCATTTATTTATTTTATTTATTTCAATTTATGTACAACCTCAGTACTACGTCAATGTTATTTCAGACTTGTTGAGTCACATTTGAGATATGGCACAATGGATTGGGGTTACGCTTCACAACTGACAACTCTTCAATCAGCTCTAACAAGAATACGTGAGATGGTACATCATTCAAGCAAGGAAAATCAGCACCAAAAGGAAAAATGCTTAACATAGAACAACTACATAAGTGTGAAGTGCTGTCCAAGTTTTATAAGAACAGTGCATACAAGGTCCCGACACAGCAGATACTTAGTATAAAAAGGAGAGAACAAGGACGATTCAAGATCCTTAGGTTCTGGAATGAAAATGGTCGAAGGAGATATGATCTCTTGATCCAAAGAGTGTCTAAAGAGCTCCCATCTAATTCTGAAAATATGAAAATATATATAATATAATAACATAAATAATATATGAAAATTTATTTTAAAAGCCATAAATTTCTACCTTAATTCCGTATAAAAGAAATTTTATTGCTTGTAAATTACAATTGATCTGTATGTATAGTATGTACATATATTGAACTCAACTCTTTGATGTATGCCGGCTTTGCAGATATTATTTTGTAAACCGCAATGAATTTTTAACTTTTATAAATACTAATAATAATAAAAAAATAACTATCCAGGCCCATTCGAATATCATAGCTAACCTTCATTAAAGCAGTCGTGAAATTATACTTTGGTCCAAATCCTGAATGATATGCTGTCAGTAGCTTATTGTCATCGACATATTTTCTAATTTATTTGCTTATTAACAATCATTTCAAAGACTTAGGGGATGATAGCTTTAGTCTAAGTTGTCTTTGGGGTCAGGCACAATTTAAGCCATTTTCCAACAATCCAGAAAGCAAGATGTGGTTATTATTGAATTAAATTTAATATAACTTATCATTAGCAGAATAATATTTATAACGTCAGGGTTATTTCCATCTAGGCCTTCTGCCTTCGATTTCATTTCGAAATAAGAATCACCAACATAGACTTCAGCGAGAAAGACTACCCTTTATGGAAGAGGGAAAGAGGTTCAGAGTCGTAATTTAAATTTGGTTTGTTATTTTGAAAAAAAAAAAAAAATAGGAACCAAACTCATCCAGATTCAAGTCAGTCTCTTGCATTTTTTTAAGAACTATCATGGTTCCATTATTCATTATTTTGCTCCAAAATTCTCAACTAGATCTCGTCTGATAAAAAGCTCCTAACGCTTCCGCGACTATAGACGTCACTTCACTGCACATGGATTCCAGATATTTGAACCCAACTTGTTCATTCACATATATATTTGTGCCGGGTACATTGACCCAAATAAACTAATCAAATTAATCAATAGCTCTGATGCACAATAAATAGCACCTCTAATATGATGATGATGTGAAGATATACTTCATCGAAGCGGTCTACCATTTGGACCTAGTCTACTGGCTGTGACGATGAAAATTAAACAATTTGAAGGCACCTAGGCACTTTAATTGTACAGCGAAGTTTCCTCATGTGCAGAGAAATATACATACATATGTACATGTGTACATATGAACATACATGTGTACACATACATATGTAGGTACATTGTTGGCAAACTCTTTTGAGCAGGGGAGAACTTATTCGATTTCTGTTCGCCAAAGAAAAGTAAGTCAATAGAGACGTACGAATGTTTAAGCTACACAGCACCACGAGTATTTTCTTCAATTTTGTGCGACGTTCTTCTAAACTTGAATAGAAACTTTTGGATATGAAAAATAGAGAAATAATTTTAAATATTTGTATTTATAGTATATCACTTCGACATTGGACACCATTAACGGTAAAAGCAACAGACGCGGTGTTATTTGGTTCGTTGGCATAAGTTTAGGCCAAGGCTTTGGCTCGATGAACACGCAGAGTAACGAATTGCGTCAACGATTAAAACGATTCGGACGATAAGCTTCCATTAAGCTGTCTTGTCACGTCGTTTTTCATGAAATTTTGAATACATACTTGCATACGCGTATGTACATACATATGTATGTATCATTGCATACTTACGATTGTGTACACTATGGCATGAAAGCGACAGAAAAGGCACTCCCAGTATGTTCGTTGAAGGATTTTCGTTTGCTTGTTTGTTTGTTTCCTAACAATTATTCGAAATTTTTATGACATAGCTCTTGCCGCACTATTTATTATAACTCCTTGATTTGTTGTGCATTATATTTCGTCTTCAGAACTCTGCAGCGTAAGCCAAACGTTTTAATTGCAAAAATATTAAATATAACATTTTGCAAGTAATAAACATTTGGTTTTTTTAATGATATATTTGATTCTGCTAACTTCTAAATCAAATGTAGTGAAAATACATGATAATCGATTATTCCTTTCGCGTCGTATTTTTCTGGTGACCAAAGTACTTTACGATGAGTAATTTTTGCCGAGTGACCTAAGATGTGTGTGGCATTGCATTGTCATGATGGAATACAACACCTTTTCGATTTGTCAATTCGGGTCGCTTTTTTTCAACTGCATTGTTGAATTTTGTTAGTTGTTGAATGTAGAAATCTGAATTGATCGTTCGGTTGGGTGGTTAAAGTTCAAAGTAGTTCCTTTGTAATCCCACAAACTGATGAATATCAGCTTTTGATGTTGTTTGAGCTGGTTCACCTGGCTTGCTCCACGATCTTTTCCAATTGACATTCTTGTAAACAACCCATTTTTCATCATCAGTTATCAATCGTTTTCAAAATGGATCATTTTCATTACGTTTCTCTAACAAATCGCAGATGTTAATGCGTTGTGTTAAATGATTTTCTTTCAGTTCATGAGAAACCCATATATCGAGTTTTCGTACATAGCAAAGTTGTTTTAAGCGCTTTTAATGCATTTATGTGATACATGAAGCTTCTCTGCAATCTCACGTATTGTACTGTGACGATCCGAATCGATTATTGTTTTGATTTGGTCGTCATCAACTTCAACCAGAGCGTTTTTCATCTTTGAGTGAAAAATCACCAAAACGAAATTTGGTAAACCAATTTAGACACTGCCTTTCTTTTAAAGCTTCGTAACCATAAACAGCACATAACTTTTTGTGAGCTTGCGATGCGTTTTTTCCTTTCCGGAAATAAAAAAGCAAAATATGCCGTTAATTTTCGTTTTGATTTTCCATTTTTCAACAGACGCCAAACAAAAACTACACAACCGATCAAAAAAATTAGTTTTCTGATTGACAGTTGAAGTACCAACTATCAAATAACAAAATGTGTTTGACATTTCGGTTACGTCAGCAAACCTAAAAATTCAACTAAAGCCATCTATGAGTGAAATCCGCAATTACTTAGTTGCCAACCCAATATTTCCATCCGCAAATCCTACTTACATTACGAAACTTATGTCTATGTAAGCCGGCCATATGTTTTATAAATATAAAAGAGGCCAACTTTGCCCTGCGGGGCTACCTTACTTTGCAGGAAATCAACGAAGGAGTTCCTCATACATTATTACAGACAGCCACCAAAATTGCTGGTGCTTTCTTTGTGTGTCTAATTAATTGCGGATTGAAACCGCCCTGCTAAACCGGAGAAAACCTTCGGAACTGTGTCTCGATTGAAGTTGTGTCGCCTGTCTACACTTGAACGGGCGACGTGGAAGATAAGTGGCACCACCAGACTACTCTGGATCCAACCTTTTGAATCGAAGTAGAGGAACGCTTCTGGAGGTGTCCTACCACTTTCATGATACAAATAACTGAGGTGGAAAGCCCCGGAGATCAGCTTGTTAATCGATGTCATTGACCTGTTTCGGATAAGCTTAATAATGAAACCCTCATCAGATTGGCCTCATTATATCGGACCCCATTGCGATAGAATTTTTTGTTTTGGGACTGTGGAGTTCTATATAAACAAAGACAATCCCTGAGACATTGGCTTTCAAAAATCCGAATCTCTTCATTGAACTTGCTGTCACGTTGAACCACGCGGGGCAACCATAAGTAACCGTAGGCCTGACGAGGGTCATATAGCAGATGACAACAAATGGTTGCTGTAAAACAGTCTCTTTGTCATGGTAAAAGCCGCTTTGGCTCTGGCTAGAGTGACATCAATATGTTTGTAAAAATATAGATATTGACCGAGCCAGAGCCCCAGGTATCTGACTACACTTCTGTTTGCTAATGGTTGCCCATGTTCTCCAAGGATCAAGAATTTTCGCCTATTCTTTCTTGTATCCCTAGAGGCCCTGGCCTAGGTTAACTTTCAGGCTCTCTTAATATCGACGTCAGTTATTTGAGTTTTTCGCAGTGGCTTCATCTTCTCAGTAAAAAACATCCCGAGCTGAATGACTTGCACTGATTAAAATGCTTTTAGATATGTTTTTTAAAGCTTCTAGCGTTTCTGTTTTATGAAGCCTTACAGTTCAGAGCTTGTTATTCTAATGGGTTCGGCAGATGTTAGTAATCGAAAAACTGATTTTAAAATTTGAAAGCCGGTGTCGTTTAAACGGATAGTTGTTCACCACAGCATAGCGCTCCGTTCGTTCACTTCGGCCAAACAAGTCTACAAGTACTGCATATCTACCCACCTACAAAGATTCATTGCAATCATAGCCAGAGATGCACAGTGGAGTTAGCCCAGCAGAAGAAGCTGGTTATCTAGATTCAATTGAGTAACAAATAACCGATTGTGAACTACTTCCGTTGATTTGAGTTAAATCGGATTCGCTTCAATTGTCACAATTGCTTTCTCCTGCTTAGACATACCACTTCCGTTTAATTAGGCTTCGATGTAAATGTTCATTGGTGCATGACAAACCGGAAATTTGTGTTGAGCTGTCTTTTCATCAGTGACTAGCTCTCGGCATAGATTGTGCACTAATTAAGTGAGTCAAATCGATTTAAATAAAGCTTAAAGATTTAAAAAAAAATAAACCTATTTTATCTAGCAAAAACCTTACCAAAGCTAAGTTGTTTTTCTGTGTGTTTCCAAATAACCTTTTTGTACTCAATTATCTTTTAACGTTTAGTTTAGATAACAACAGAGGTAATCCTCCCTTTTTTCATTTCAATTGTTGCTAGAATGAGTTATGGTCCGTGATGAGTGAGGTTTATCATACTAGAATTCCAGCTACACATGTTTGTAATGTAAAGTATATATGTGTGTATGTAAAATCATATAGTTCATGCTGCAAATTGTTTTCAATAACTATTCCAAAAGCAATAGTCACCATCATCCTTACAGCAATCACTTCCGCACTCCCTGATATATTAATAAGCGAGACTCTGAATTTAATCACACTTAATATTATAAAAAGCAAACAATTCACTCAAGCCGCCGTTTTCAAAAGTTTTTCAAAGCATGGTGCGAGGCGAGGCCAATGCAAAATGGTGCTCCAAAAGCGATCATGCAAGTCCTGCACTCTACCAAAATTATATGGCCCTGAAAAAGTTTACCTTACGCATGCTTATAAGAGTAATCATAACAAACTTTCCATCAGATTTATGCAATATAGGTCTGTTATATGCCCACCTCTACGCGTATGTGACGAACGAGGTCATGGTAAGTCTTTTGCAACGTGACTTCGAAAAGATTTAGGGATATTTCTATCTACGCTTGGATTTTGCTACGCTTGAAAGTTGAATATCTGGGCTCCGTTGTCAGGGACCTCTAGAAATACTAGAAAGAAGTCTCGACTGTTCTTTACCGTTAGGCAAAACAGGCAGTCAAAGGCTAATCAAAGTGTTGTCAGATACCTTGGGTTCTGGATAGATCAGTATTTATATTTTGACAAACAGAAAATTTAAATCAGAGCTTACAAATCTACATCATTTGATCCAGCAAAGCTATATAGATGAAAGGCAGTTAAAGGCAGCAACCCAATTAAATTCCCGAAGATCAATAAATTTTGTTGAATGAAAAATCAGAACGAGCTTCCGGAACACAATTTTAGAACAAATACTTTTAACAGCAGTTATAGATTACTTAAACCCAGTCGAAGAAGACAACTGTTTCGAGATCGAAGATCACCAGGAGAATGTTGACGTCAAACGCACGACGGTTCAAGATGTGTGTAAGGCGAGTGCTTGCCTTATACTGAACCATGTTTTAAAAATCGAACATAACTCCGCACACACAACTCCTTCCTTCACAATGACATTGAGAATTAGCGATCGGAGAATATCTTCTAGAAGCGGTTGACATACTATATATACCATTCCGCTTTATAATCTGCTGAACAACACACATTATCTGGTTATTCGAAGATAGCGGTGGTGTAATCCATTCCGAAAAAAATTAAGGAATAATCCAACCCGGCAAATTACCGGTCGATAAGTTTCCTTCCGAACATCGGAAATATATTTGAAAAAGTAATTCAAAGAGACCCAAATATATTATTCCAGATAACCAATTCGGTTTTAAGCTCGTATCGGATATCGAATGGAACAAAAGTAAGAAACCATGTACGAGAGCCTCCCTAATTGACTTGGAAGAGGCCTTTGGCAGCGGGCCTAATTTTTCATATGCTTAAGTTCATTGTGAAGATTAGAAAAGTAACTTCCTCTCTGAAATTAAAAACATGGTGTAGTTAATTCGCCGATTTTATTCACTTCGATCTTGAAGGCTTTCTTCACAACGCTATAGCGTATGCAGTTGACTTTATTGCGTACAGGGTTCAAAGATTGAAAGTCTTTTGCAGCATGACTTCATTAAGATTAATCGATATTGCGACGGTTGGATGTTGAAGACCAACATCTAAAACTAGGAATCCATTTTGTTACGGACGTACCTATCTGGGGCCTGTAGGGATACCAGAAATATTTGCCGAAAGTTCACTATAGTTATACTAAGTAGTTGGACTGGTGAGTTGAAGCGTAGTCAGATATCTTCGGGTTTGACTTGATCAGTATCTGACAAAGAGACTGCTTCAACAACTCATTTGGCCTGTGCTTGCCGTGTCCCGTGTGGTTCAACATGGAAGCAAAATTCAGGGTTATCCGACACAAATCTTAGGGCTAAGCTCCAGAGTCTTAGTGCAAAAAAATTCTTGCTCGCAGTTCAATAATTCAGTTGGGCTGTATCAGTTCGTAACAAGGATGATACCCACGAAAATTGTATGTCATCGCACAATTTACGCAAATAGGTTAAGATTTGATGTTTGCAAATCTTTCTACTGGAAATGAGTTTTACATATGCTTTAACAAAATTTATATATCAGAGTAGAGAAATAAAAACATATATTGAGGAAAAAAAAGTATGTGTATATATATGTATCTATAAACATAACATAGTATCTATGTTTATGCTCATTTATACTTTCGTATATATACGTATATACGTATTGCAGAGCTGTATTACATTGTAAAATTATTATTTAATTGACTATTAAATCTTACAAATTGCCAGCCACATTTAATGTAAAAGTATAAAAGTATAAAACTGATAAAGATTAGCCTTCGTTACTAGTTCTATTCGATTTCTCCAAGGCTTTTGATACCATCAGCCATTCAATTCTTTGTGAAAAGCTTGCTAGATTTTACGGTTTCTCACCCCATACAGTAAAACTTATTTCATCATTTATATCTGGCAGAAGACAAGCTGTCGCTTTTGGAGACTAAATTTCGGATTTCCTCCCCGTACTAACAGGGGTCCATTCCTCTTCTGTCTTCATATTATCGAAGTTGCAGGTGTTCCTGAGAATTGCTCTATTATCCTATACGCAGATGATGCAAAACTTTTTTGTAGATGCACTCAAGTGCAAATTGATGAATGTATTAATGACGATTTGCAAAATGATTGGGGAAAATCCAATAGTCTTATACTTAATCCTCAAAAATCAAAGTGCGTTGTTATTTCAATAAGAAAATCGCTAGATGCCCCACTTTCCTCCAATTCATCTCTGTAGTGCTCCGATAGAATATGTTGACACTGTGAGCAATCTATGAATCGTTTTTAATCGAAACTTAACTTGGGATGACCACATAAATAAGATTGTTGGGAAAGTTACTAAGAACTACACCCCTTTTAAGACGCGAAAAATGCTTGGAAAAACGCTTACGGTTCCCATCCTGATGTACGGCTGTGAGGTTTTTGCAGATTGCGATTCAACAGGCCGAAGGAAGCTCAATGTCGCATTTAATATTATCGCACGTTACATTTACGGCCTGAGGAGTTTCGATCACGTGTCTAGTTTCGCGAAAAATATATACGGTATGTCTTTTGACAACTTATTGAAATATAGAACGCTTAATTTGCTTTTTAATATTCTCAAATCACTCCAAACTTCGTATCTCTTAAGTAGGTTTCAGTTCTTTGCACCACCGAGACTAACTAATCTCCTTGTGCCTAGGTTCTCATGTCTGGTATCTGAACGACAGTTTTTCGTAAAAGCCGCTCGGTTGTGCAATAGTCTCCCGAATCATATCAGAGAAACAGGTATTGAAATGAGGTTCCGTAAAAAACTGCAGTCCTTTCTTTCCTTCTCTTGGCCAACATGAATAGTGTAACCTTTAACTTAACTTTCTCTTTAATCTTTTCACCCTTAAACTTTAATTTAAATTTAACTTTATTTAATTTTTAACTTTTAATGTTCAGTCCTTATTCTTAACTTTTTCTTTTTCTCATGTATTTGTCTTCTAATGTGTATTCTACATAAAGCTGTAAAGATACATTAGATATTGTATCTTCGTGTACAAGCATAGTCAAGAATAAATAAATTAAATAAAGTAAATTAATAAATAAAAAAAAATAATTAAAAAAAACAATAAATAAATAAATGACTATGTAGGTAAATAAATAAAAATGTATAGATAAATATAAAAATGGATGAATAAATAAATAAAAATATTAATATAAATAAAAATGAATAAATAAATAAAAAATTCCTTAATAAAAGTAAAAGTAAATTTTCATAGAAATACAAAATGAATACAGAAGAAAAAAATTATTGTTGCCTTAGTATATAGGCCTCAGACAGTATTTAATTGGTTTTTTAGGGGATTATCAGGAATTTCGTATCTGACATTAAGTGAATCGTTGATTTTGCAGATTTTTGAGAAGATCATTTCAACATAAGCTTTTGTATGTATGTGAGGCCAGAGGAGATGGAGCATAGTTTTAAGTATTTTATTTTGTGAAATTTGTAACTTTTTAGTGTGACAAGTTGCTCAAACAGCCCATACCTTGCATGCGTACAGCAGAATAGATTGAAAGGTTGTTTTGTGGATTATCACTTTATTTTCAAGCGAATGTATTGACTTTCTATTTATAAAAGGGGTATAACATTTTTAAAACTACATTTATTTTGTAAAGCGTTTGCGTTATAAGTCCTTTAAAGATCAATTTTGACTCTAGATGTATGCCCAAACGTTTAACGGAACGTTTCCAAGTTTTTGAGTGTCCACTTATCAATAACTCGTTAGCTGAAATATAACAAACCTTCTTGTTCGCATAAAGAAGATGACTTGTATTTTTTCTCCATATAATTTGATTTTCCACTTTGTGTAGTAGTTCTACAGTATTTCAAATGCATTTTTTATATTCGTCTCAATGTCGAGACTGAATTCATGCGATGAAATAATTGCCATGTCATCAGCATATATTGCTGCCTGACACTTGGGAGGATGGGGAAATTAAATGTGTACAGATTATACAACACTGGTCCAAGAACAGATCCTTGGGACACACCTGCATATCAATGTATTGTATTTCATGCGCTTCCATTGACGTACACTCTTAAACGACGATTAGACACAAAACTTTAAATAATTTTACACAGAAACGGTTGGAAATTTAACAATGATGATGTTTTTTTTTTTTTCTGTTATGCCTGTCCAGCCTAGTAAGTTTTACGATAAGTTTAGGTTAACACTGAAATATATTTTAAGAAACAAAAAAAAACTTGGCACAGCACAAAAACAAAAAATAAATGTTTCTGTACAATCATATTTTTAAATTAAAGGTTAATTAATATTTATGTGCAAGAACACTCCTTTATAGAGTATATGTCCACTTGGAATATCGCACGTGATTTTCTTAGCCCTAGGACTCCTGCACAAATGTCACCATTATCCAATTTGGATCCATCTGTATATCAGAGTTTAGTTATTGTTGGTATTGTAGAACTATTATTTCTCCAAGCTGTCTTCTGGTGAACTTTAATTTTTTAAGCACGACATGTGTCGTCTTAAAAATAAGATCATCTTGAAATCATTGTCAGATTTTTAAATCGATTGCTTACATATTTGCAAACTTTGATAACGTATGTAATACCGAAAAAAGTCCGACGCCTTGGTCTTATTTGCTGATCTGATTTTGATTCCTTCGCGGATTTGAAACCACCAACTCAAGTTCAGCAGTCCACTGAACCACAAAAACCACCAATTGATGTTTTCCTGTAAAATATGAAATAGCTTTAATTTTTCCATTATCATTTTGTTGACGCTATTTGGTTTTTTTTTTTAGCTTCAATAGACGCAAATGTCATGTCCACAACATACCGCTCAGTTCGCCTCAACACATCTTCTAATCCTGCACAAGAACGCGATACAAAGCTTATGAATCTACTAGCAGCTCGCCGCAGTGCTCTCCATCAAGACAGATTCAGAACTCACCGCAGAATTGTGACAACAGGAAGAACAAGACTTCCGATAGAAACAACTTCAAAGAGCCCGCCTGATTCGCGAACAACATGTGTTCGTAATTGCACAAAAAATTTTACCCGACGGACAACTGCGAGCTGTATGCGACAATGTACCAGCATACAGCGACACGAAAACACGACATCTCCAACAAATCCCACTTCAGACGAAGATAAGTCACAAAAAGATAATAACGAAATATTATTTACTGATGAGTCCTCGCATGGGTTTTTCGTTGTCGCCAAAGATGCCAACGATACTATGAACCACATTACTGAACTAAATAAAGGTGTAGTACCAGAAAACACATACAAGATAAATCCAAGACGCAGGATGAACTCTTCGTTGCCCGTTTCCGAGGCGGATTCATATTTATTTTTTGGGAGAAAAATCCCATCCCTGCGTCCTTCATTCTTAAGTATTTCTACCGTAAGCGACGAACATCCGAAGGTGTTAGAAGTTTCCGTTTCTCAAAAACCATCCACGGGTAGATCTAAGAATTCAAACAAATTTAATCTAAGAGACAGAAGTTTCTCACCGTATACGAGAAAAGCGGGTGCTGGTAAAGTTATTCCTGCTATTGCATCATTGACTGAGCCACAACAAGAAGATATAATAAATTCAAAGTCAGAGCAAACTGTTCATGGCAAGAACACGAGTACAGAGAAAGAATCAAATATAGATTTTAAAGAAGAAATTCCATCATCAACTCTTAAAGGCACAACTATTTTAACTAGTGACATCACACCGAGCTTACTTGTTGAAGACAAACCTCTTTCAACCGAAACAACTCAACTTCACGTCTCCACTCCCCTAATTATAAGCGTTCCCGATGAGGAAGAAATAACCAAAAATCCAAATACTGAGTACCTGACTGAAGGTAACGAAGCGAATGAAGGTATAAGTACCGAAGTGGCTAAATTAGAGGCTACCTCGCACATTTTTGAAGACAAAACCAATCTTATCATTTTCGTCAACAAAACCATGAACGTGTCAACATCGCCTTCGTTGCATACATCTTCTCTACCAGACTCGACGACTGAAGTTACAACGGTCTTAAAAACAACCATTCATACATCCATAAGATCGACGGTTTTTCCACCAATCAGCACAAATAACCCGCAAGAGACAGTGAATGTCAGAAAAGCGGATCATTTCAATGGGTTTGTAGGTCAAAGTAGCGCCGCTACAAAAACAACCTCCTTGTTCGAAAATGTCGGGACGAATTCCGAAGGCAGTCTTCCAACAAACAGAATTGCACCAGACGGAAGAGAGGTGACCCCCGACACGAGGAGACTTAATATAGCCACATATGTATTAGCCGGAGTCGGGATGCTTCCAGTTTTGATCGTCATTCTATACTTGACCAAATCTGTTATACTAAAAGGATACGCTAAACACGATGAAGATTTTGATGTTTGCATAACAGATCAGCAACCGATAAGTCCTGTGAAGAAAACTGAAAAGTACGATGATGAGTATGAAAATGAACACTATGAACAATGCTCTATAAGCAGCATGGACGAGTTTAACAGGGCAAATTTACGATTGAAGAGCTTGCTTGGTGAAGGCAACTTCGGACAAGTATGGAAGGCTGAAGCAGATGACCTGAGTGGTCACATTGGCGCTACACGTATTGTTGCTGTCAAGACGGTGCGTTCTGGAAGTTCACAGGAAGGCCTGAAAGAGGAAGCGACTATTATGAAAAAACTTGGTTCCCATCCCAATGTGGTTACCTTACTGGGAGCTTGTATTGAAAGTGGTAAATAAAATTTTGCATTTATAAATAAAAAAAAAAATGCGCTTACATAGTTTAAATTTTAGAGCCTCATATGTTGATAATGGAATTCGCTATGCGTGGAAGGCTTTTATCACTGTTGAGAGCAGCAAGAAGTGCAAAAAATATATTGCCAGCTTCAGTTCCGGGGGGTAAAAGTTTGGCGCCATTGTCTCCAAGGACATTAGCCGGCTTTGCCTCAGATATTGCAGCGGGAATGGAATACATTGCAGGGAAAAGGGTAATTATAAAACTTGATTTTTTGATTGGGACGTATGGTATAAGATAAAGAACCTTGAAAATTATAGGATTTCTTCCTTTCTTTTATTACTTATACTTAAAAAAAAATATATTTTTTGTCACCTACCGTCATTTATGATTTTGACATGGATTCAATTTGAATTCAATTTATTTACTTAATATAAAGATAAGTACAATAAGACAGGGTGTTTTATAAAACAAACAGTATTATGAAATAACTTCCATTTTGAGCAATGACCTTTTGCCATTTTTCAGGCAGCATCATTATTCCACGTTCATAGAACTTCTGGTTTTTTAATCAGCAAAAAACTGGACCAGGAACTATTTATCATCATCATTTTTATTGAAATTTTTACCATTCAAGGAGTTTTGAAAAGATCGAAATGAAAAGTAATCAGATGGTGCAAGGTCAGGACTATATGGTGGATGTGGCAAAACATCCCAACCAAGCTCCAATGTTAATTCGGGCCGCTCTTCTTCAACTTCATTGTTCAATTTTGTTAGTTGTTCAATGTAGACATCTGAATTGATCGTTTGGTTGGGTGGTAAAAGTTCCAAAGTAGACAATTCCTTTGTAATCCCACCAAGCTGATAACATAACTTCCTGATGAATATCAGCTTTTGATGTTGTTTGTGCTGGTTTACCTGGCTTGCTCCACGATCTGTTCTGATTGACATTGTTGTAAACAACCCATTTTTCATCATAAGTTATTAATCGTTTTAAAAATGGATCATTTTCATTACGTTTATTTAACAAATCGCAGATGTTAATGCGTTGTGTTAAATGATTTTCTTTCAGTTCATGAGGAACCCTTATATTGAGTTTTCGTACATAGCAAAGTTGTTTTAAGCGATTTTCAATGCATTTATGTGATACACGAAGCTTCTCTGCAATCTCACGTGTTATACTGTGACTGTCCGAATCTATAATTGCTTCATCAACTTCAACTGGGCGACCAGAGCGTTTTTCATCTTTGAGTGAAAAATCACCAGAACGAAATTTGATAAACCAATTTTGACACTACCGTTCTTTTAAAGCTTCGTCACTTTAAACAGCACAACTTTTTGTGAGCTTGCGATGCGTTTTTTCCTTGCCGGAAATAAAGAAGCAAAATCTGACGTAAATGTTCGTTTTGATTTTCCATTTTTCAAAAAACACCGAACAAAAACTACACAACCGATCAAAAAAATTAGTTTACTGATGGACAGTTGAAGTACCAACTATCAAATAACAAAATGGGTTTGTCATTTCGATTACGTCAGCAAACCTAAAAATTCAACTTAAGCCATCTATGAGTGAAATCCGCAATTACTTAGTTGCCCACCCAATATATCTTTGCAACAAAGACAAGTAATTTAAAATGTTCTTTTTTGAATTAAGCAAAGTTAATTATTCCTTTGATAAGTCCAGGTAAAGAATTCTAAAGACTGGCAGAATGGACAAACAAATTCAACCGGAGCGAAATTATTTTTTTTAAAAGGAGGGATGTTTACGTTACGCGTTCTTTGAGACCGGGAGCAATTCATTTTAGTGAAATGATATTCAGGCTTCCTTCTAACGAGGATTGTATATTTTCATTAGGAAAATAGCTGCCAGAAATGCCCTTAAGATGTCACTGTCAGTGATATACAAACCAGTGACCAAACGGGACACTTGAAAATATTCAATTTCCGCATGGATACAGACATGTTCTGCTCGATCGCAGTTAGTATGAAGTCAACATACTGTTTTCGTCTTTTTGAGGTAAACATTTCTAACCGTGATCATTGGTCAAGCAACACACCCGCCCCTAACCACAGATACTTCATCTGATATGCTGATGGGTCAAAAATGGCAAAAGGAGTAGGTGCCGGTGTCTGCGGACCGAACACTAAAATCTCCTTGCCCATGAGAAACCATCCAACTGTTTTCTAGTGTTTAAAATTAATTAAATTTATAGTTTTCAACTACCGAAAACTTATGAACGGCAACTACTACCATATCAGATATTTTTCTATCTGATATGGTAGTAGTTGCCGTTCATAAGTTTTCGGACAAATTCGTATAACTTTTGTTTCAATTTTAATTCGAAAAGTTTTATCAATTAGTAAATTAAACTAGTTATGAACTATAAGACTAACTCAAAAACTAAAACAGTATTAAGTTAAGGCCATTCCATATTTTGATGCGCCTCTTTCTCTATTTCCTGATACACATTTCCACTGCAGTGCTTGGAAAATTGTTTCAGAAATGTGAATATTTTAAATATTTTTAATTTTTCATGATTCCGAATGGCTAGATTAGCACTAGCAATATTGCAGACTTCAACCGAATCAGACAAAAATATGATTCCAAAAACAATACAATTCCAGCTATGATTGGCGACCGAGCTTTTGATCGTGCTCGTAATTTTATTTGTGTCACCATGCAACTTGTCTTCAAACTTTTAAAATATAGTATGAATCCCTATAAACAGATTAAGTTCTTGATTAATGTTATACTTTTGACACTCACCCACATTATATTTCATAATTGTGACTGTATGTCCGTAACGATTTATAACACTTTATTGATGAAGTTGGAAAACAACTGCCAAGAGCGGAAACAAATTCAACTTCCAATGTTGAAGTTGTTGATATAGAATCGGTTTTCGCAACTCTAAATTTGACAAATCTTATCTTCACGTAGAATTGGATGCTATTAGAAGGATGCCCTTGGGCCGCTACTAGCCTACAGAATACAGGTTTAGAATTGTGTTGTTCGTCATTAATTTTTACTAACTCGATTGGTAATAAGTTGGAAATTTTGGCCACAGACTAAACAATTTCGGTTCCAATCTGATTGCAAAACTTCCATTCTTTTGGCAAACAAAATTCCCTCATAATGTTTAAAGCACTGACGTCTATACGAAAATTAGAATAAAATGGAATGATAATCTGTTCAAAAATTACCCTCTCTTTTTTGTTTTAACTATAACAATAAATGCAATAAGCCGTTAGTTGGAACAAACGAGTTGTAAAACAGTTATGAAGATGTGAGAAATATGTTGTTATATCCTTGTGTGACAAATTTTTCAGTGTTCTAATTGGCTAGTTTAATTTCGTGCACAACATTCTCAAGTTGTGCCAACAGTCGCAACGTCTTTGGAAGAGCATGAGAAACGCGAGATCGATCATGTTGAGAAATTAAGAAACAGGAATGAGGTTCGAAAATTCTACCACAGACCCTAAACCTAAGCCTGCAAAGTTCAAATTGGAAAAATCGTAAAGTGAATGATGAGGACTTGGAAGAGCCACTTTTGTTGACTGTGTAACGGAGATAATGAATTAAATTTCGCTGTCAGGCAGCCTGAACTATTCGATGAAGACGGCCAACAATGGCGTCTACCCGACCTAGACGAAGTAAAGATAGCAAAATCGACCTACTACCTACCGAACCTACTATCTTTTGAAGGTCTGTTCAATAACTCGCATTCGCCGAAGATATTGCTATAATCGGAGAACGCACCAGATGTCAACAGTGCGTTTGTGAGTGTTCAGACAGAAACGGCAAAGATGGGTTTTGCGGTATACGAGGGCAAAGAGGAGCATGTCATCAATCCAATACCATTTTTTTCTTCACAAGATGTAAAATTAATTAATGTAAATGATCTTTTCATTCATTCATACAAGTAAACCGATGTCGAGCTTTTACTTTGGTGTTGCATACCTTTAGAAGGCGCAGAACCCTTCGCTTGAGAGTCAACTCTCACTTGGTTGCTTTTATTACTGTCCCGTTCCTAGAAAGTGCCAACGGAATCTTATTACTAAGCCTCCGTTGTCCGTCCGTCCTTCTGTCACAGGACTGTATCTTCTGAATCAAAATATTAAGGCACTATTTGGCCGCTATAACAACATATAATTAAAATGATTCAGAGTAAAAAACAAAAGGGGGCCCCCATACGAAAAACCTGTGCTTTAATATATAATAATAAGAGATCATGATCGTGACTTCGAACAGTTTGGACGTGCTTCCAATTTCGCTCCCCTTTTTTTTCCACGAAATAACTTATTATTTTAAATTAATTGCTTGATTTCTGCTGAACCGCTTTAAAGTACCGTAGTTAAAATTTTCGTCGAACTTGCGAAGTATCGCCGTCCCAATTAAATCTTTTATAAAAACTTGCAAACTAACTCAATCGCGCCCTCCTCAATCGGTGACCCCAATCTTTTCGTTAATAAGGAAAAAAATAACAATAATAACAAAATATTGGAGATCCAGTGCGGTAACCCTCTTTGTATCATCGATAATATTAATGCTGACTAGATCAGTTGCAAAGGTGTATGTGGTAAGCACTTCCATACGACTTGCACTGGACTTGGTCGTAGAGCATTGACCCATCTCCGAGAATTCGATTCAAATTTTATTTTTTATTGTGATGAATGTAAACAGATATCTTTTTCCCACGTTCTTCTTGCCGTGAAATCCCTTAATGACTCAATGAGCTTAGTGATATCGGAAAATAATCCGTTTTAGAAGAAACAACCAGAACATTTGTCAAAGTACAATGATTTAGTGATATGTGTGGATGATCTCTCATGCTCAATTGATAAATTGACTGATCTTTGTAAGACCAAATTTAAATGTATCGAAAAAGAACTTTCCATCCGTAAAGCGTCTGACCCCTGTGATACCTTCCATAGACTCCCTCTCTAAAGCACGCCTGCAGAATGATTTTGCGAAATCCATCAACTCCCAACGATCTGATCTTGATGTTCATTTTTAAAATACCTCCCATTTCACCGTGAACCGCTCCTCTCACCCTGACCTGTCGGATTTGGCTCGAAAAATTGATACCATTACTGAAGAGCTCCAAACTACTCGTGAAACCATTGGTGGTATTGTAAAGGACCTAAGGAGTCATGATGAAATGTATAACACGTCCATTCTCGCCGAACTCAATGCAGCCACATCGCCAAGAAGTCTGTCTTCAATCTTATCAATACTCACCATCCTCATGCTCTCTAACTCAACCTCCGGCCAGCAACAATAATATTGAGACTCTCTTGTCTACAAAACCACCCTCACCTGCAGTCCCTGTTCTTATCAGTCCTATCATGTTTTCTTCTGATCCTGAAAACTCAATAGTAACTGCGAGTTCCCATCTCTCTTCAGCTTTAGATCAGTACCATCCCCCTCTACATCTTAACTTCGCTTTTGTCTCTGGTCGCACACCCAAAATTTCAGAGAAAATTCAAAGCTCAATAGCCTTCTTAGTAAACTTGACCTTGACACTTTTTTTAAAAAACGATAAAAATGCAACAATTAACAAAGCAACCGAGTTATTAAACACAGAAGTATTTAAATGCCTAACACTCTCGGTTCCTTACGTTCCTATTAAAAACTGTCTGTCGTCGCCACCTTGGTACAATAGAGAGCTATGTTCACTGCGCAATCGCAGAAATAATTTATGGCTCATTTGCCTGTGAACTCAATCCATGCAAGATTTTAACAATTATCATCAGATTTACATCCGTTTTTCCGAACTTTGTGAATCACTGTACCATCGTTATATCACCAGAATGCAGGCCAGCTTATGTTCCGACCCCAAACGCTTCTACAAATTTATTAACGCTAAAAGAAAATCTGACGGCTTCCCTTCTGCACTTAAATTTTTGGACACTTCTTTCTCAGACCCTAAAATAGTTGCGAACATCTTCGCAAATTTTTTTAATCCCTCGTTTGCCAACCACGATCTACATCCCGATATGAATTATTTCTCCTACCTAAATAAATGCCCACAAACATTCTTCACGTATCTTGATATATCAATTAAGGATGTCATCGAAAAAATCAATAGCCTGATGGACGACTTTTCCCCTGGGCCTGATGGTAACCTCCAAATTGTATTGAAAAAATATGTAATCGCAATAGCTCAGCCCCTTACTACTCGTTTCCAACTTTCGCTCGCACAATCCGTTTTCCCGAAAGCATGGAAGGACACGTATATTATCCCCGTTCACAAGAAAGAACGGAAAGAGGAAATATCAAATTATCGCCCCATTGCAAAACTCTCATCCATCCCTAAGCTCTTTGAAAGTATTGTCTATGATTCAGTATACTTCCACTGTAAATCCATTCTCTCCACAAAGCAACACGGATTTATAAAGGGAAGATCCACTACCACAATCCTTATCGAAATTACATCCAAAGTACTGCAAGCTATGCAAGAAGTGAAAGAAGTCGATGTCATTACCACCGTCTTTAGTAAAGCTTTGGATAAAATCTCTCACCGAATCATCTTTCTCAAATTCAAGGCCCTCGGATTCCCCCTTGCATTCATTGATAGGATAAAATCATAACTACAATGTCGGCTATATAGAGTCCTTTTCCGCTCGTCACTATCCAATCCTTTCGCTGCTACGTCAGGTGTTCCCCAAGGCAGTCACTTAGGCCCTATTATTTTTATATTAACGACTAACGAAGTTGAACACATTTTAAGTCACTCCGATCTGTCCATCCATGCCGATGATATGACAATCATCAAACATCTATCATCCCCTACCGATCAACTCGAACTAGAATACGATCTGAATAGCTTTTACATTTGGTGCAATAAAAACCACGTAGAGCTGAATGTTGCTAAGTATAAGACCATCACTTATCTTCCTCCACCCCCTCGTTCTTACTTTTTAACGGCGAACTTATTCCCACTATTGACTCGATGTGTGACCTGGGAGTTCTTTTTTATAAAGAACTCAATTTTCGTTCTCACATCGATTCAATCTTACGCAAAGCAAATTCTATCCTGGGCTTTATTAAAAGATGGTCGAGTCCATTTATACAACGTATAGTATGTCAGACCAATTCTTGAGTACGCTAGTCAAGTTTGGTCCCCCTTTTACGACACCCATTCCCTTAGAATTGAAGCAGTCCAACGTAGTTTTATTCTTTTCGCACTTCGCGGTCTTCAATGGACTGACAATTATAACTTCCCACCCTACCAGGACCGAATTAAACTGATTAAACTTCAAACCCTTAAGTCACGTCGGGATGCTGCCGATGCACTATTTGTTCAAAAACTTCTCTCCTGTACAATTGATTCTTCTTCTCTCCTACAAATGATCCACCTCAACACTAACCCCCGTAACCTTAGATCAGAGCCCCTTTTTCGTCTCTCCAATCATCGCACAAATGATGGTTATTTCGAACCAATGTCCAGAATGCTTCGTACGGCAAATCAATCTCTGGACTTCCACCTTTCCAAATCTTCCTTGAAAAAGATAAGTGATAATAATATCTCCTCCCTCCCTAATCAGCCCACTTAGTTTCAACGAATTTCTCCCTTCCCCCTCCGTATCTAAACTCCTAGTTCTTAAGTAATTGATGTATGTTTTGCTTGTATTAAGTTAATAAGATGTCCGAGCTTGACCCCCGGGCTACAAATTAATAGATGCAATTCTACACCAAATAATAGGCAATGAACCCTTTTCATGGAACAGTTGAAACCAAATACAGCTGAGTTTCGACCACAGCACAATCTTTCCATTCATACCCTCATTTTTACCTCATAAGCAGAAGTAAATAATAATTTGAAAAAAATTAAGATATTGGTTAAGTTAAATTGAAGATATATAGAGTGTTGCATACTGTAGGGTGATGCGGAACCCTTTGTGTGAGATTTATACTCGCACTTGGACACTTTTTTTTTATTTGTTGTTATAGCGCCACTGTAATTCACATACTGTGAAAATTACAAGTGCCTACATATTTTGATTCGGAAGACACAGCCCTAAGACAGACGGACGGACGGACAACGGAGGCTAAGTAACAGGGTTCCGTGGTCGTTTTCTTCATTCGTGTGATATATTGTATTTATATTTCGTTTATTTATTTTCAACTAAGTTTTTGAGCAAAGACATTGACAATCACTATGGATTTCACTTAACAAATTTTCTTGACCTTGCAGATTGTTCACAGAGATCTCGCAGCACGAAACATTTTGTTGGATCATAATGGCATCTGTAAGATTTGTGACTTTGGAATGTCAATTGACCTGGACGTTATTCGAAAGAAGCGAGATAAACAATGTACAGCCGACCTTATACGAAAGAACTCAAGTAAATTCGACAAATTAAAGTTCGAATTGGGAGAACGATTTATTAACCATTGGAGCCATGGCTTTAGTGCTCACAATGGAAAGAAAGCAAATGACTCTTTAGGTCACAGACCGGCCTTGCCCATTCGTTGGATGGCACCGGAGTCGTTGCAATACAATGAGTTTTCAACAGAAACTGATGTTTGGGCGTTTGGAATAGTTTTATGGGAGATAGCAACATTAGGTTTGTTATTTTAAAATAAATACTTACTGAACATGAAAAATTATTCTTTCAATTTACAGGTGCAACACCGTACTCGAATTTATCTGGTCGGGAAGTCGTTCGGCATGTTCTTCAGGGGACAAGGCCTGAACTTCCAAAAGATGGCCGGCATGGATTTTTCGATCTGATGTCGCAATGTTGGCATAAAATTCCTGAGATGCGTCCAACGTTTCGAGAGGCTCGTTCGGAAATTTCACGTTGCATCTGCAAGTGGATGGATGACGATGCAGCAACATCGGATTATATGGACGTTAGTGGCTTTAGTGAGGACTTAGAACACGGAATGGTGTACTTTAACCAAAGGATATCAGAGTTTGAGTGCGAGATATGACAATGATTTTTTCCTTCCCACCTGACGTCTGTGTCTTCAAAATTATTTGCATGAGAAGGAGATGCCTCGGACAGTATTAATGTAATTTACGCCTGGTAAAAAAAAACTTCACTTTTGTAGTGCAAACAAATTTTAAATATTACGTGTGCGTTGTTTTTTTTCACATACCCTTTAAGAAAACTGCGCTATAAAATTTAGTTTCGTCTAGTCTGTTTATTGGTTTTAATTAAAAAAATGCAAAATAATATTTTACGTTATTATTATATATTAAGATTTATTTTTATTTGTTAAGAAAATCATGACATATATGCAAGTTATTTGTTACACGGCTCTTATTTTTATTGTTATTTTAATATTTATTTCTGTTGATACTTTATGAAACAATTAATAAATAAAAATAAAGGCACACACTTTTTTTTCGAATATGTAGACAAATAAGACCATTTTCTTTAAAAATACTCTCATGCATAACATTACAGGAAAATATGGGTGAACTGAATTTCAAAGACACACGGTTGGTTTCACCAGAACTGTTCTGTTTTTAATTTTGTAAAAAAAATGTATCAAAAAAACAGAGACCTCTGTGACCACTTTTTAAATATTTTGTTTTTTTTTTAATGGTTGCGTTTGGCTTTTTGAATCGGGTACTTAGAAAGCTTAAAGTAACTGAGCGTGATTGTTTACGTTCATTTAAATTGCACTATATAAACAGTGCATAGTTAGATTTAATTTAAGCACAATATGGCTCTTTCGAATTTAATGGTATGGTTAAGTTTACAAAATTAAGTGTTAGGTTACAACTATGCATTTCATTTGACTAACTATCAAAGTATTAATATTCCTTTCAAACTTGAATTTTCAATACGTTCATTTAGGACGTGTTCAACTGACTTTGTCTGCGAATTGCTCCAGAAATAAAAAGCTGCATTGGTCATGTTTTGATCAATGCGGTGATGATATGTTTTCGGAGACGGATTCTAGTAAAAGCTTAAGGTTATGACATTTATATTTAGTTCCGGATTGAGATAACTGGAATAATAGCTTTAATTCTTGCATTATTCTTGTAACAATGCGTCTTTACGGAATATTTTTCAAGCATTTTTTAATATCCGCCCTGCCCAAGAGGCCGACAGTGCGGTCGGAAAGAATAGACTTTTAGTATCTTGGGGAGTTTGTTTAGGCTAACAAACATTTCATCCTTCTGATGGAAATCAGAATGCCTTTAGCATTGGATTGTCTTATGTCCAATGGGGACCATAACTCTTTGAAGGAGACACGCCTTCTTAGCCAAATTAGAGCTGGACATTCACAAAGAATGTGTAAAGCCGTTTCGACGTCTTCCAAACAGAGTCGGGATTCGTTGGTTGTACTGAGCTCTAGTTTGACCTGAGAGGAAGCTCACGAGCTTTCTAATGTTCTTGTTGAGTTTAAAGATTTCTCTGTAAGAGAAGGGATTGACTAATAACTTAAATTTTCTGAGTCATGGTAGATTTCTCAAGGGGATAATGCGTAGCTTGTTTTCCCACTTATTGGTCAACCACAGTTTATGCCACAGAAAGGTTCCGGACCAGCGGACACGGTTTTAAAACTAGCCCTAGCTAGGGTTTAGTAGGATATTTTATTTCCAAAGGACAACAACGTGGACCAGGGCGTGGAAACGGAAAATCTTTTGGACTGTGTCCGCCGAATCGCCTTAGAAGCTATCCCCCGAAATCTCTGGCCAGGGAGATAGCACAGACCTAGCCAGAAAAACCATCTGCGACCCTGGATGACGGTTCCGAAGGGGAAGTGTAAGGGATCGACTTAGCTAGAACTCCTTAGGTAGTGTTAAGAAAGTTAAGGCATAGCTTAAGTTAAATTTTTTTTTAAGATTATTTAGGATAGTTAGTTAAGTTAGTTAGTTAGTTAAGTAGCCAGGATAGATTTAAGGGAGATTAAGATTAGGTTAGTTTTATCCTTCTGTTCTAGTTTAGCATAGGGATAGCCTAAGGATGGCTAGGGAAAGTCAGTTCCCGGTTCTTTTCACTAAGATCCCCATTCAGAAAGTAACCCCGAACACCGCTTTTTTCGCTTACGCTCTATGATCTTTCTCTCGCCCTCTCTTTGACGCGACCTTTTCTTTGCTGTTGAGCAGGAGATGTATGGAAATGAGGACAAGGAATACCCCGTCCGACGAGCTCAGCAGAGCAACCGCAAGCGTGCCGCCGTCCTCCTGACCTATATCAAAGATGCCTCCGTGGCCTTCCGTAGCTTAAAACAAATGACTGCTTTGCTGTCTGAATATATTTGAATTCGTGCACCTTTATGGCCTTTTGCAAGGAAAGCACTTGAAGGTTGCCCCATGGTTATGGAGATTTTAGTTTTGCATCCATAGACCTACTCCATTAGCCATTTTTTAGCCATTAGTATACCAAATTAAGTTTCTGCGCTCGGAGGCAGGTCTGTTGCTCGACCAATGATATTGGTTAGGAATGCTTACCACCAAGAGACGCCCAAAACTTTATGTCTTGCTCATACAATCTGGGATCGAGTAGAACATGACTTCGTCCGTGATAAAATTGATTATTTTCAAGTGTCCTGTTTAGTAACCTGGTTTGTATTTCATTACCAGTTGCATCTTAAGGGCATTTATGGCGGCTTTTTTCCTAATTAAGAGGAGACAGCCCAATGACGGCTTCCAGTGCTGCCGCATGGTAGGTGCTCATAGCACCAGTTAGGCCCAAACAAGTTATGCGTTGGACTTTTTCCAGCTTTTTAGAAGTTGCTACTTATTATTATATTTTGCGAGACACGAGAATTTCACTGTAGCTTCAAAGCAAAACATTTTGCGCTGTCATTGATAACATACAAAGTCAATTGATTCTCTTCACCACCCTCGTAACGTCTCCTGTCTAACCATATTTTATCGCTTCTACCACAAGCAGAGCTCTAGCGAATAAGCCAGCTGCATTCCACCCCCTTATCACTTTCACCGTAACACCCGTCTCGCGAGGAAAGCTCATCAGTTCACCCTCAAGCCCAACTTCGGTCTTACTGTCAAAATTATAAAAGTTGACAGGATACAACCTAAAGCATTTATCAAGATAATCTTTTATTTAATCAAAAACTATATTCATAGTGTAATTGTAGTATGATGTATGTTTGCTCGGAATTTGTTGCCAGTATAGGCAGTTATTTTCATAATGATACCATTCGATTGGCGTAGCTCATATATTTAAATACGATATTTGTGTTTTTTGTTCCTTATATACTACCAAAATATAAGGCTACCTTTCCAAGGTAACTTTAGCGAGTCGGCTTTTACAATTTAACCAGGCCAAAGAAAAATTTCATCTCTATTATATTTGAATCACTCCAGTTTTAAGCCGTGAAGATCGCCTCAAGTTGCTGGACGAAAGTACTGGATTGGCGTATTAATTTGTTTCTACTACAAAAACGTTCATGAACTCTTCATTGGAAAACAAATCAACGAATTGTGCGGGACTGATATTCCCATCACACTTCAAACCTGGCCGTACTGTGAAGGGAAAATCTGGAGGCTCGGCTGGAATACCAACCCATTCGCTGTGCGTAAAGTGCAGTGCGCACTCATCAAGCTCTTGTTGGTGGGAATTCTTTTTGAAAGAGTCATCGGAAGAAGATTCTGCTGAGCCAGGAACATATAAATCTTCCCCTTCTGTGGATGAAAAATCATCGGAATTTTCACTGTCCGATGCACTGTTTATAATTTTAGAAATTTCTTTGTGCTGTAAATTGAAATTATAAAAAAACACGCTCGAATATGCAAATGGCTCACTGAACAACTTACCACACAAAGAGGATACCATTAAGGTTGTTGGCACCGCTTATCTTTCATGGACCAGACATTTTCTATCGAGAAAGAGAAACGCTTCAGAAGGAATTAGGCCGTGCAAATCATTGGGGTAAAAAGCCCCGGAGGACAGTTGTTTGTCGAAGTCATTGCTCTACCAATGTGACTTCTAATAAGCTTTATCAGAAAGTTATCCACTCTGATCAGGTTGGTTACTTAACAATTTTTTGTACTCAGACTCTGGAGTTCTACATAAATGGAGAGAAGCCCAAAGGCATCGTTTCTCGAAAACCCGAATCTGTTCTATTAAGCTTGTTCCGACGTTGAATTAAACGGATATCCAGAGGCAAGAATAGGCCGTATGAGGGCCGTGTAGCAGATCACCTGTGTCTTGGCATCGAGTTGACTGCTGTAAAACAGTCTCTTTGTCAAAGTTAAGGCTTCTTTGGCTCTGACCAGAGCAGTGTATATATGTTTGTTAAAATATAGATACCAATCCAGCAAGATCCCAAGGTAAAGAACATTCGCCACATTTTTCTGATATTTCTAGAGGCTCTAGACGACGGAGTCCTGGACAGAATGATCTCGCACTTTCGGGAATTGATCTTCAACTTCCAATCGTCGCAATATCCCTGAATCTTTTCAAAGTCGCGTTGCAAAAGACTTACGATGCCTCGATCGTCGGACTTGACCTGTGCGCGATGGAGTGGCGGAGAGATCCTACAAGATCACTTGTGAAGATCGTAAGGAAAATCGGCGAAATAACTACACCCTATTGTAGACCGTTGTTATTTTAAAAGTTCCAGCAGACGTTAGCCTGCAACCTTACAGTGTGAAAGGACTTCTCCCAGTCAATCAACAAGGCACCCGTGCATTGTTTCTTACCTTTGTTCCATTGGATATCATGCCCCGCTCTGAAAGTGAACTGATTATCCGGAATAATATTTTTGTCCGCAACCCACTCGGTCAGGGCTCTTTTGATAATTTTTCCAAAAACCTTGCTGATGTTCGGCAGGAAACTTATCGACCGGAAATTTGCCGGATTAGAAGTGTCTTTATTCCGTTTATGAATAGGTTGCACCACCGCTGTCTCCCAATGAGCTGGATAATTCATCGGCGACGACATCATTTGCCAAATTATCATCACTGAACCTGGTAAAACCAGTGTTCTCCGATCGCCAGTTCTCAATATCATTTTGAAGGTCGGAGTTGTGTAGGAGGACGCGATTTCCTAAGACATGGTTCGGGTGAGTGCTTACATTCACCTTATACACATCTTGAAAGGTCACGCCTATTACTTCAACTTTCGATCGCAAAAAAGTTGTCATCTTCAATCGCTTCAACTCGATCAATGCTTGCTGTTATAAGTTTTTGGTCGTTGTTGGTAGTTCGAGGGAGCTTAAGGCACGGCAGTTCATTCTGATCTATGTAAGAGCCTGATCTGGGATAAGATGGTAATGATTCTCATCGGAACCCAAACGTAAGTATTGAAAAATTGTCTCGAGCTCTGAGATAAAACAGGTTTGTTGAGTATCTTCAGTTGTATAGGCTGCGATCATATACAGCCTCTATCCACTACGGAGGGGGATGCAAAAATGCAAGCCTTAGCACCTGGAATCTACGCACTTCATCGCTGTACATAACCTTATAACGCAGATTTTTTCTTACGAAGATAGCGACGCCACCAGCTCCGTTGGAATTAGGTCTGTCTCTTCTTATAATATTATACTGACTGTGTCTCAACTTGTATCTCTGAGAAGCTTGGTTTCGCTAACCAAAAGATCGTCGGGGCTTCGGTCATCTAACAACTTCGTTCGATATTTATAGTATTTACGCATTTACATTCACTGAGAGGATCTTAAAGGTTTTCTCCACCATCGAACACATTACAACTGGAGTCGCGTTAGACTCGGCAGCAGAGTGTAGATACGATCTACGCGTGTGGCCTGGTCCTGAATTTACTGTTGCAATTGACTAATTTGCCCCTGAATAGAAAGCAAAATAGCTAGCAGATCAGCATCATCGCTAGGTGCTCCAGGTCGTGGGACCTGAGGAGCAACCTTCGGTGCTTTTTGTATCGTACTCCTTGGAATCATGGCCTGACAATAAAGAAGAGTTGGTTGGCTGATAGCGTTTTTTAAGGGAACTGGTCTATGTCTATAAGATCGCCTGAGGCTAACTGAGTACGGTAACGTCATTTATTAAAACTAACGTCGATATCTCGCAAATCAGATATTTTAACTGATACGCCTGAAAAAAATGTATTGGCACAGGAACAGAGCGAGAAAAAGGAAATTAAATCAAATAAGGAAAGGTAACTAAGAAAGCCAAGTCAACTGAGCCAGGAAATATGAAGAGGGAAAAAACGCCTAAGGAAACAAGGAAGATGTGAAGGCTGTGAAAAGGAAGGTTTTACATGCATCTGAGTCTGATGAAGGAAGTATAGATGATTATTTTTACCTGATATGTTGTGAACCGGCGAGGAGTCGAGCAGGTGAGGAATGGGTACTGTTGTTTGTAAGAAATGGTCACACGTAAGATGTGCTAAGGGAAATGTTTTAGCCTACATAAGTTTCAATTGCGAAAGTGATTTTTCAGACTATTGTGATTGCACATTTTTTGTTGCTTTAAAGATCTGATTGTTTTTGAAAGAAAAACATTACTATTTATATTATTTTTTATTTTTTTTTTGTTCATGTGAGGAGGCAGAATATGTTTTGTAAATTCATAGTACGTTTTTGTTTGATAAAGAGATTTATTGTTTATTAATTATTATTGTTCTTAATAAAGAATGGTTATATTGCTTTTGGTTTCTATGTAAAAATTTGCCCCTTATAGGGTAACAACCAGCACCTGGCGCGGGGCTTAAAGTTACTCGCCTCCTTTCCCAGAATTTGTTTCATTTATTTCATTTGTAATAATCCAAATAGTTACTAAATCGATTAAACCGACATTCCGGTAAAACAATCAAACAAAAAAAAATCTTATATTTCTGTTTCTAGACACTAGATACACTGCTTGGACTCATAACTATTTGATGCTCCATCTTTCTTTCGTGGAGGTCGCCTGTAGTCATTTGGCGTAATGCTTGTTATTTTCCCATCAGAAAGTTCCTGTTATCGGTCCTATTTTCGGAATTCAAAATTTTTACATATCTCCACGTTTCGAGGTCCCAGTGGTCGGATTCCATTGTTTTTAGAAAGATGTCTATGTGCGGGTGTACGAACGTTTGTGCCGTTTTTTCGTACAGCTTAACTCGATAACAAATCAAGCTATCGAATCTTAATTGGTTTCATTCGAAGTGTGTGTATATTCAAGATCAACTGAAAAGCTTTTGGTTAAATTTGACAGGGTGGATTAAATGACGAAAAAACTGTCAAAATAGGGGCAATTTCACTTCTTCAATTAAAATCAGTTAAATTTGTAGTTTACAACTACCTTATCAGATAAATGTATAAAAATTTACACTGCCGTCCATAAGTTTCTGAACAGATTAATATTTTTTTTGTTCAATTTTAAATCCAAAAGCTTCATCAATAAGCCAATTGACTAAATTAAGTTTGTTTTAAGTTAGTATTACGTTATAAGGAATAACTTAAGGACTTAAACAGTGTTAACTTGATTCATTTAAAATGTTGATGTGCCCCTTTCTCTATTTATTGATTAACGTTCCCAGAAAGTGTTTGGAAAAATTGCAAGGAAGATTTAGTTTGTTTACCACTTGTGGTTTCTTATCATAAACCAAAATCTGTTTTGGTTTCAACATTGGCTATCTTATGCATCTCTGTCGAAGACTAAGCATCATTTTAAGGAAGACTAAGCATCATTTTAAGTAACTTGTTTTGTGTTAGTTGTAACTTCTTCACATAACATTTAGCACAATTACACCATACTGGACAACCATACAAAAGAATTGCTTGAAATATTATCTTAAAGATTATCAGTTTATAGTATATTCAGCTGATAATAGCGATTATCTGTAAAAGGGTACATTAATTTGACAGCAACATAAAATTTTTTAATTGAAATTGAAGTGTGTACGTTGAACTTTAATTTCGGATCCAGGTGGAAACCCAAATATTTAACGGAAGATTCCCATTGTACTTCATTTCCATACGAACTAAGTTGATTTTGCGCAAGAAAGCAAGCAAAGCGACAGTCGTCGCCTCACCAACTTGGGGGAAGAACGGGGAAGGCATCGCCTGACCCAAAGCCGCCACCGCCGCCATTATCTTCGTCGGTGACTGGAAACAGGAGGAGGAGTGTAAGACCGACTTCAAACCTAGTAAAACGCCCGTCCCTATCAGCTTCTGTTGAAAAGCTGCAGACTGAAGCGGGGGAATGGGCATCATCGGTAACTGCAGAAACAGCAATAACAACGGCAGCGGCAAAAGCAAAAACAGCGGACCGAGAATATTACCCGACGGCGCCGAGGGCCGCTACACTGGAGGCAGCAATTTCTTCGTCTCGTTGGTTGCCTCAGAGACGGATGACGAAGAAGACTAAATTTGCCAGCTAGAGGCAATAATATGGGCCGTGAAGGGCAAACAATGGTTCGGCGCGAACAAGAGTGCAAAAAGAACAATCACGTACCTGCGTAAATCCGGCACCCGTTGACATACAAGAACAGCAGCCGCAGCTGCATAAGCAGCAGCAAAAACCAAAATTGCCTATGCAGCAGCAACAAACAGAGTTGCCAAAACAGCAACAGCAGAAGCAGCAGCAGAAACGGCAACAACAACAGCAGCAAAAACCAGAGGAGCAGAAACAACAGCAGCAGCAGACGACAGCCCGGCCAAAGGTGCCTCCAATAAACACCTACAGGATGGAGCTACAAGACACCATCAAATTATGTAAGTCGGCCATAGGCGATCATTTTATAATTAAACGTTTAAGTAAGCATAGGCATGCTATACACTGCTTCACAGTGGAGCATCACAAAACAATTAAAAACATATAAGAGAAAACAACGCCCGAGTTCTTCTCATTCACCCCCAAAAGTGAGCGATTGCAGACAATATGTACAGATTCACTATAATTTTCACTTTTCATTTACTCTGTAGTCTTACCGTATGTTATCGTTGTAGTCTTTCTATATTATTTTTATTTCCAATATTGCATGCCTTGCACTTTAGTATTGTTCATGTTCAATACTTTTTTACTTGTTCTTTTGTATTCATTCTTGTAGTCCAAATAATGCTTAGTTAACAAAATGATTGTTTGTTTCTTTTGTACTCTTTCGGTCAATACATTGTGCTTAGTAAGCAAATTATTTGTATAAATAACGATATCCAATAAAGAATAATGGTCATTATTGATCGACTATTAAGACATGTCTTTTTATTGAACTGTCCCAAAACACAATGCGTCTTCGTGGTTTAGATACGTCCACCGATCCCGAGGAGCTCCTTCAGGACCTTGAAGCGAAGGAATGTGACGATCTTAAGTTCGTTAGCGTCCAGCCATTCACTACAGCAAAGGCCAGAAAGGAGAATCGGAAATTACCGTACTTCCTGGTCCAGCTAACTCGCATCAGCAAATTATATAGTCTGAGGAAAATTAAAGTCCTAGATTATCAATGCATCACATGGGAAAAATTAAACCGCAGCGATAACATTTATTAATGTGTTCACTGTCAGAGGTTCGGGCACGCCACTGCGAACTGCCAAATGCAGTTTCGGTGCGTTAAGTGTGCAATGAACCACAAAGCGGACAAATGTCCTCTAGGTTAGGATAGTATTCATGATATCATGTCTCTTAAGTGTATTCTATGTGGTAACTCGGGACACACCGCAATCTATCGGGGTTGTTCCAAGTACTAATATGCTAAGAAGGTACGCCCGGCTCGTCAGCCGAAGGTGGAGGTGAAGCGCCCACCTGTTCTTAAAACCCAGCCGTAACTCCCAATGTGACCTACGCCCAAATGGCGGCCGGTCAGAAGAGTACAGTACAAGAAGCACCAAAGGTTGGCCTCACGATCTGGAGCACCTAGTGGCGATGCTGATCTGCTGGCTATTTGGCTTTCTATTCAGGGGCAAGTTAGTCAGCTGCAACAGCAAATACAGGAATAGGCGACACGCGTAGATCGTATCTACACTCTGCTGCGTCGTCTTACGTGCTCCAGTCGTAATGTGTTCGCTGGTGAAGAAACCCTTAAAGATCCTTTCAGTGAATGCAAATTCACTAATAAATATCGAACGAAGAGCTCTTCAAGTTGTTAGAAGACCGAAGTCCCGATGTTCTTCTGGTTAGCGAAACCAAGCTCTCTCAGAGGCATAAGTTGAGGCACAGTCAGTATCATATTATAAGAAGAGACAGGCCGAACTCCAATGGAGCTGGTGGTGTCGCTATCTTCGCTGTCGCTGCGTTATAAGGTTATGTCCAGCGGTGAAGTGCGTAGATTCCAGGTGCTAGACGCTTGCATCATATGCATCCCCCTCCTTTGTGGGAAGAGGCTGTACATGATCGCAGCCTATGCAACTGAAGCTATTCAACAAACCTGTTTTATCGCACAGCTTGAGACACTCTTTTAATACTTACGTCCGGGTTGGGAGGAGAATTATTACCGCATGGCCGGAGATCTTAACGCCAAACAAAGCAATTGGAGAAATCACTCACCATATACTAGAGGGAACCTACTGTTCAATAGGTGGGGTCAGAACGAGCGAATACATCTGAATGACATGGACCAACGAACAACAAACTGTGTTCAAATATTCGTGTACGAAAGCGACCGTTGTGGATTCAGCGCCGTTAAAACGATTCCCAACGAAATTGCGAAGTTGGAGGAGTATGTTAAAATGCATTCTTACAATTACAGTAGGACGCTGTAAACACGCTTCTCCCCAACTAAGACAAGAGCACTCTCCTCGAATTCGCTCAACCCACCATCTAATAGGAATTTATCGAACGAGGAGATCGATACTTACCTTAAACGGATGCACGACACAATAAAACAAACAATGGACAGAAAAATTCCCAAGTAAAAACTGACTGACAATGTCAATATATACCGCAATGTTACAATTGACGCTCTACACCGAGAAAATAGTAGGCTACTGACAAGGGTCAAATTACTATACAGACGTTTCACTGAACCACAAAACTCCTTCCCTTCTTAAGCGTCCGGGAGGAAAACCTCTCAATACTCACTTACCCCATATCAGTGATGGCTACTTCGGTACCATCTGAAAGGACTTTTTCGAAATCGGGCCAAATATTAAGTGAGAGGCGCAGCTCTATCCAACCACAGCGAACGGAAAAGATTTTATTCTTTTTCTTCTCATTAAATGTTTTAATACTCTTGGTTTAATTTCATTCTAAGCAAAAAATATTTTCTTTGTTGTTTTAGTTTTGTCTAAAATGTTTTCATTTTATTATCATGTTTAATTTTATTCTAAAAATAAAAGATTTATGTTGTTGATTTACTTTTGTTTAAAACATGTTTCATTTCATTTTTCATATTTAATTTCTTTCTGTTTCTGAAAACTATTTTCATGTTGATTTATCGTCATGATATTGTTGCCCATTTGTTACTTTTTCATTATTATCTATTTGTTATATATTAGATTGCTCTATTATTCTAATATAACATAACGGTTAAAATTTTCAAAATTGTAAGTCGATTGCAAATTTTGTAGATTCTGACAACAGTTCACCTGACACAGCTTAGCATGTGATGTTTAAGTAAGTCACAAATATTCTACAAATTATGAATGCTGCGACGTAGGTTGGCTGCTAGATATATTTCTGGCCTAGGCAACAATAAGTATTGCCAGGTGCAATCTGACATTTCCATTGGAAAGTTTGACATTTTTTAGCTCAGAACGTGTTGTCATTTAATCGTGAATAATTTAATTTACAGAGACTTGAAAAATTCATCTCGGCAAAAAAATGGAATTAACTCGTGAACACTTTCGTGCGATAATTTTTCATAACTTTCGACGTGGATTATCACGACAAGAGTGCATTGATGAACTTAAATCTTTGCATGGCGATGAAGCACCATCCTATAGCACTGTGAAAAGCTGGTCATGGCCGACGTTCGCTCAAAGACGAATTTCGTGAAGGTCGTCCAAAAACGGCCGTTGTGCCAGAGGACATTGATGCCGTGCGTGAACTGATAATGCAAGATCGTCATGGGACATACCGTGAAATAGGGGCATTCCTGGGCATTTCTCCCATCAGCATATATTCGATATTGCATGTTCTCGTTGGATCCCTCCCAATTTGACAGTCGCTCAAAACAGGCTCTTGTCGATTGGTGCAAAGAAATGTTAAAAAAGTTACGATCGCGGTGCTTCAAAAGACGTTTATAAGATTTTCGCAGATGACGAATCATCGATCTATGCGTACCAGCCTGAAACAAAACAACAATCGACCGTGTGGGTCTTCGAAGACGAGCCAAATCCAACAAAAGTTGTACGTGGAAGAAGCACTTCGGAGCAAATGGTCGCCTGTTTCTTCGGCAAAACTGGTTCCGCTTAAGCAACGTAGGACGGTCAATTCTGAGTGGTACACCACAATTTGTTTGCCTGAAGTCTCCGGAGAAATTCGAGAAACTAACAAGAGAAGAAGAATCATTGTTCACCATGACAATGCGAGTTCTAACACATCGGCTCAAACCAGCGCCTTTTTGACCGGCCAAAACGTCGAATTGATGAGTCTTCCGTCGTACAGCCCTGACTTGGCACCCAATGACTTCTTTTTATTCCCGCACATCAAGAAAAAAATGCGTGGTCAACGATTTTCGTCGCCAGAACATGCTGTTGAAGCGTTCAAAAACCATGTTTTGGAGGTGTCTCAATCGGAGTGGAAAAAGTGTTTCGACAATGGAGAATACTTTGAAAAAGAATAAAACCACTTTTGATGATAAATATTCGCATTTTAATTATTAGGCCAGAAATATAGCAGCCTACGTAGATAGTAACGATTACTAATTTTCTTAGTAACGAATGCATACGGGTTCGCTTTTTTTCGTAACTTTTACACCGCTACTATTTTTCTGTTTGCAATGTTTTTTTTTATCTTGAGATGGGAAACCAATATTTTTCTATTCTTATTTTATTCGTTTTAGTTAAAAGATTTTTGGCAATTATGCTGTCGTATTTTAAAATGTACGGAAGCATTTTCTAATTTATCTATTTTATGGAAGAATTGGACACATTTTCAACTCCCCTTCAATACCATCAACCTGATGGCAAATTTCATTCTAGCAGGTTAATGATCACAAGATCACAATAAAATGCTTAAAGCACATCATATTTTAAAATTTTTATGGTTTGGTTTTACGATAAGGGTTCGTCCGACTTCTTAGATTACTTTCTTTTGACGCAGTTTATACCTAAAGCCCCCATAGCATGGTCATCAATAATAAAACTGGAAAAAGAGTGTTATGCCCCCAACACATGAATATCCAGCGAAATCAACAACAAAGCAAAAAATAACGATTTTTCAAAAACAGAATATCAAAAGATCAAATAACATTTCCAAGATGGTTATATGCACTGCCTCGCAGATGTGTTTATATATTTTTATTCCTATGTACATATTCCAATAAAGAAAACAATCTTTTCCAATGGTTGAGTGCATAAAGTAAAAGCGAAAAACGTTCTTTCTTCACTGTTTTTCTTCTCCACTTCTTTTTTGTGAGCAAACATCTTTACCAGCAGCATCGATCTGACGGTGAATCTACTCGCATCTAGTGGTAAAACAAAGTGCCTTGGCATTGCTTGAATTAATTCCGCCGTTCAGTTCACGAAAAGAGTTTATCATAGAATAACGCTAGACCAACGAAGAGACATTCATCCCAGTTCAAGAACTTTCGTTATGGAAGCCTAACCGAAGTTAACTAACCGAGCCACGTTCTAAAATGTTAATGTTGCGTGTTGTCTTTGCTTACAATGGTTTTATGATATTTTGTGCAATAAATCGTGTTTTCTGAAAGACATTTTTGGGAAAAGTACTTCCAGCTGGATGGTGCTCAAAACGTTGTTCGTGTAAATTGCCACCCAATGGCGCTCATTTCGAATTTGTGTCAAGTTTGTCTGTGTGTGTTTGTTGGAGATGTGATCTAACTTTTTTTTTTGCTTGTGTTTAAGGTGTTTGACAATTTTAAATGTGCTTAAGAATTTTTGAAAAATCATCATTTTTATACATTTTGAAAGGTTTTTAAAAAGAAAATATTATTCGGAGCAGCAACCCTCTATAAGGTAAGCAATATCTATCATTGAGAATATTTCTGTGTGTCATGTAGCGTACGCGTAGCAGATGCATTGACGGGAATGCAAGTAAAACAAACGAGTATTTTTCGTTCCTTAGGCTGCCTTCAGGTGAAAAATCTTTCCGTCCCTGTGTTGCATGAGCATTTGGTTGCAACACACAGGTGTTCACAATTAATGTAAAAGTAGATAGCGAGCATTACCGGGGGAGTTTCATTCGTTGTGAAAGTAAAAAACAAAATCCTTTGGAATGCAACTGCCGATATTAGTAAGGCTGTTAAGCTATACAGAGTCAATTTCTTTACTTTGAATTTCTCCTTCTCCCTAAGGTCAAAAGTAAATGAACTCTTGAATGCGGTTGCGTTCATTTTTTTATTCAGACTTTTCGTTTCGTTCATTTTTATGAAAACAACTTTCACGTTGTTTGGTAACTTTTCGTAAGTTTTGTTTGTCTAGTTATTGAAGGTCCGGAATCTACCATACTCTAAGGTGAATACAAGCAATCACTTAGAACTAACGAGTAGGCTTGAGGTTGTGGTTGGTGATCTTGATGGAGATGCCAAAAAAGGGCATTGGTTGAAGTGAAAATAACAAATGTTGTACGCGGCACTGACCTTTGTCAATGGTTCTTGGGAAATGGATAGAAGAAGGGGACTGATCTGATGAAATGAAAATCAAAATAAAAGCTCACTTGGTACATGAAATTAATAAAATTACAAATTATTTTAACTGAAGATAATCTATCTTTATATTGGTTCTTAGTTTCGTTTTGAAGCTTTTCGATTCTATTTTGTTGGATGTGAAAAGCGTTCTCCTCTGGAACCAGCCAAAAAGTACACTCTTCATACAGAGGATAAGGTGTTGGGCGAATTGAATTGATATCCGAAAATGCCAGAAAACTTTTGATTTTTTGAGCAGTACACGCTTGTTCATTGTCGTGGCGAGCACACAGTACCACCGAAGCTTTCCAGTGTTTAAAAAAACTTTGGAAAACGGCGACGACCAACTTGGCTCCTGTAAACTAATATGGGTGTTTGGTTTTGAAGTCCCGGAAATATTAAGCAAAATGAATCGGAGCCTGCTTTCGACAGTACGCATTTATTCGTTAGTCTGCGAACTACTTGCAAAGAGTAGCTTATGTAATAGTTCCGAATCCGTTTTGATATTCTCGTCAAACTATTACTGGCTAGAAGGACTGCATTGATCATATTTCAACACGGCTTCACAGCCTTCCATCTTTGTCAATCGCGGGCACGCTGCTTTCAGTTAGCTAGACTAAGCGTTTTGGCATCCTCGATCGCTTCATCCTTAAAACGGAGGTTCGGTCTTCCTTATCGTCTCGATCCTGGGGTCTGTGATGCGAATATCCTCTTTGCTCGAGCATCATCGTCCATTCTGTATTTTTCCTTTCTGTACTACATCCCCATATTGATACAGTTCATAGAGTTTAAGGTCATATCTCCTCTTCCATTCGGCCCCCTCGCAAACGGGTCCAAATATTCGCCGAAGAATTTTTCTCCCAAAAGTATTCAAAATCTGCTTTACATAAAGCCTCGTCTTCCGAGTTAGGAGTTTTGAATCCATTTGTTTCGCCAAACCGAAGTAGCAACGGTTTGGTTCCGTCTTGGCCGAACCACCATTAAGTTGTCATTCGTGAAGTTGATATTCATACTGGGGCAGGCACAATCCTTAACCATATCGAAATTTGCTGATAGTGACGTTTTGTCCTGTGATGCTTCTGTGTTTATTGACAACATGAACTTGGTTTTGTCCTCGTTTACTTCAAAGTCAACTCGTTTCGTCTGTTCTCCAATTGCTATAAAAGCCTCTATGACGGCGCGCTGGGAGCGACTGATGATAACGATATCGTCTACACCTTGTCGTTTTTGATCTGTCGGGCAGGATGCCACACTGGAACGACTTTCACAGAACGTTGGATAAGAACTTATATTCGACATTTAGCAAGGATATGCATCGATAGTTCTTACAAACATGTGACCGCCTTTCTGGATCGCCGATGGTCTGGTCATCGGGCATGGTTTCATCCACCCATACTTGACTGATAATTTGGTGCATGCACCCTACCAAAGTGTCGCCACAATGCTTGAAAAGCTCCGCAAAGTCGGCGGCATTTTTATTCTTCAGCTTTTTTATAGCTGAGCCAAAATCTCTCAAACTAAGAGACGGAATGGGTTTTATATTGACTGAATGCGGGTTCTCTTCTTGCCCTATCGAAGAGCCTGCGTCCCCGGCTTGGATACAGCTGCGAGCTGCTTGGCTTTCCTTTAAACATCCAGGTATTGTTCTAATCGATTCCTTTTTTCTTCTTTCTTTCTTTTGGCTCAGTATTTTTTCCCGCTCTGCCGTTGTTTCGCGCTTGTCCTTTTTGGGTAACCTTTGATTGTCTCGGTTACGTCGTTGATAATGTCGCGGTGATGGTTACACAAATTGTTGGCGTTTATAAATGCACAGCGCAGGGTCTCTCGCTCAGGCGCTCTCTGTAGCTTCTGGCTACAAAATTAATTTTCTGTGCAATACGTATCGAGGAAAGTTACGAAAAGACAAAATACAACTTAGAGGCACAAGCATTATCTCACTTCAAATCAACGTTGGATGTGGGCTGAGATTTTAAAAATTAGCCGAGTGAGAGTTGACTCTAACGCGCGTCAAATAAATAATGAAATAAGAGTGTATCATGTGATTCAACATTGAATATCCTTGTGTGCTTTAAGTGCGTAATCAACATACACAACGTCATTCACTTTGTAGTTCTCTGTTTTAAGTAATTTGAGGGGGGATCCTGCTTTAGAAGGCTCCAAAAATTTATTTTGGGGTGATTTTTTTAGGACAGAAAAAACAAGTGAGCCGAGTTAACTTTTTTGATTCTTTAATTGAACATTTGAACACAAAAAAAATCAGAGAAAAGTATTCAAACGTAGCCGATTTGTATGCCCATTTGTGTTGCACCTTGCAATAGTAGTCTCCAATTAGCGGGAAAGATGAAGCTCGTTATTTTACTGAAATAAAAAAACAAAGAAAAAATTTATTTCCATATGTTTTTTTTTTTCTATATGAAGTGGGTTAGGTTAGGTTGTGCAGGGTTTTGAAGTGCGTCATAAGACACTAGGCACCATACTGGGCCCGTCGCGATCCCTGATGCGGAGCAAAAGAGTAAACACTTTCCTAGAGACAGTTTATTTCCCTACGAAATTTCAAAATTTGTTTATAGTTGATGCGTCCTCTTTCCTCTAGATGAACTAAGAAAAACTCAAAAAATTATGAAAGCGAAATATTTCCTCAAATTGATTAACAAGTGTTTTTCTTTCAAAACAAAAAGAATGTTTCAACTTGCTAAGAAAGTTGTTTAGAAATATTTTTCAGGAATCTTTTTAGTTCAAATAGAATAGTATACACAAAACTGAAGCTAAAAACCTTGGTTTGTTTTGATAGTCTATTTTTTTTTAATCACACCCGCCAGTTAAGAAAATTCGTAAAAACAAAAACTTGAGAAAACGCGCTTTAAAGGTAATGATCAGTAAAATGTCAATTTCTGATTAGTTGCAGTTATAATAGGCTTTTCAGCTATTCATGTGCCCTACATTTAACCTTCAACTTCCTCAAAATAACTCATTTTGATGCAGTTGCTCGAATCTATGGGCAGTGCGAGCTTCTGTGCTGGAAAAAGACGTATGCTGATTTTTCTTCTTGATCCGTTGTGCGTCGTCGTTATCCGGATGCACCGTTCATATCTGGTCGATTTTTAAATCGAGCAGCTGCATGGCACTTAAAACTGCAGAATATGCTTGATTACCGGTAGCCATGTATGACCCAATTTCAATGATTTTTTGGCCAGAATGCAGATGCTTCGGGCTCATGCACCAGATTGTGGAGTTGAAAGATTCGTTTGAATTTTGCGTGTGCCCAACTTAACATTGCGTCAAAAGTTCGTTGCTTGACAGATCTTCGTAGATTCGACGAATATGTTTCTCCACATTTGTGTCAATCAATCGAGCAGGATGCTTGAAAGATGCCAGAGAATCTGTGGCTTCCGGACAATTCTCGTGCCAAGGAAATTTATCACTCGAACAACAATGATCCAGCGTTGCTATTACAGTTTTTTTCATATCTTCGACAGAATTGATATTTCTTCTGATGGCCAAACCATAATGGATTGTTAACTTTTTAATGACACTCTCTGTCAAACACTTTTTACTTCCGGGCTTCTCTTTTTCCGGAGTCGAGTACCCATACGTTCTTAGTAACAGGGCAATCGTCATCATATTCATTCATTTTAAGCAGACCAGCGAAAGTTTTCGAATCGCTTGTTTTACTCCGAATTTTTCAACAGATCTAAAAAATATTTCCACGATTGAATGCACCTCCATCTTCCATGCTGTACAGTATTGATTCTTTATGACTTTCATACCATTCGTCGAATTGGCCATCGTCTAATTTGTTTTTATTTAGAGCACATGAATGACAATATGCAGTTTTAACGGAAGGGTCGTCTACTTTGCCAGAGTAATATCCAATCAGAGTAGTTACATCGACATCGACGTTGAAACCACGTTATTTCCACGATCTATCGCCTGAAACCTTAAAATAATTTGCGGTTCGACCTTTTTCTATATTGTTTTCTTGCTCTTTTTTGATAGCTTTTTCGCAGACACTTTGGAACATTGATGCCTTCTCGTCCAACATCAGGAATAGAATTCGTCTATTTATTTCGTAGCCGGTGTTTATCAACGGTCTTGAATTGATTTCTCGTAGACCACACATGCATGGTAACTCAATTTTGAAACCCAAGCCTCGATACCTGCCCTCTGCTAACAAGAATAAATGATAACTATTCAGAAATTGCAAGACACATTGTCGGAAATTCATTTTTAGGGTTCCATACCTCGAAAGGAAAAAACTGTACCCTTTTGGGATCACTTTGTTGTCCGTCCGTCCGTCCTTCTGTCGAGATCTTTTTTCTCAGGAACGTGTGGAGGTATCAAGCTTAAATTTATATCTCTCTAAGGGTCTACTGACCCTTGGAGGTGTGAAGAAATCATTCTTCTAAGCCAACGCAATCAAAAGGTACAGCAATTAAAGTCGCATATTTTCAAACTCGCAACTACTCGCAAGGGATTTAAAGCCTAAAGGGAACTTCCAGTCGACCTAGAATTTTGAAATAAAAATAAACATTTTTACAGCTTGTCGTAATGGGAGAACTTTTACATATATACCTACAGGTTTATACGGAACCCTTGTGAATTGATTCGCGTAGTATCTGCGTTTTCTTGGCTTCGCAGAACGATCACTGCTCGATTTATCACCTTTGGGATAACTTGACATGATGCTATAAAGACGTGCACTTGACAAGACTCAGAGTATTTGTTTCGAATGACCGTAGAACCTTTTCAGGTAAATATCATAGCTCAGAGTTATTTGACCGAGAGAAGGAGCTCGTGCCTACCTGTTCGACGCCTCACTGCGTTTAGTGCTGTATCTTGGAAAATATTTTGAATTAGTCTCTATAACTTTGCGTACATATTCTTAGATAATAAGGAATATATTTAAGCAATAAAAACAATTCTTTTAACAATTTATTTTTAAAAAATTACATTAACTTTTTTCGGATTGAGAAAAATCTCGCCATGAAAACAAAACTATTATATATGGATGTGACACTTCGTTTGGTTTGGTAGAAAACTATTCGTTTTCAAGGGTAAATTGTACAGAGTCCATTCCTTGGATTGGATGAAGTTCGTCCTGTTCATTTGTTACCGAGATCATAAAGGACTTGAGTTGGTGAGTAGAGATCGGACTGGGCGTACTCCAAGGCACAGTTGCTTGTGGCTCTGTAAGTTAGACTTATTTCCTAATGTCTGCTTTATAGGTGTTTTTACATGTCTCAAGAAGAATAAATTGGAGCTTAATAGAAGAAGACTTAGAGACTTGAGATTCATGCTGCCACGGTGTGTGCAGAACAAAAAAAGACTCTTCAAATAAAAAGAAATCTTTAGAACAAATAAACACTTAGAATTCAATTTGATTGTTAGCTTTGGCTCCAGCGTCTCCAGAGCTTTGAGCTCTACTTTGTTCCCAAACTTTGCTCGTCTGTCACCGGACGGTATCTTCTGAACAGTAGTATGAAATTTTCACTACTACTATGACCACGAAAATAAAAAATAAATAAAATAGTAAAAAGTTTAAAAAACGGCGGGTCACAGTCGAATTTACTCTATGAAGAGGGCTATGAGAAATTAAAAATTTATTTGAAAATCGGTAGAGCGATATAGCTCAATTTTACATCAAGAACAGGGATATGGAAAAAAAGCTTTGCATATTGTGCGGTGGTACGGAATCCCGCATATGCATGGTCCCACTCGCACTTGGCCGTTTTTCTTCCAAGAATGTTTTATTCAACTGCACATTGTATGTTATCAGGTTAGGATCGTGATTCAAAACCATACTTAAAGTGGTTGCACTAATGTTTATGATTTCGGTTTTTGAAAATACATATTTTTATATGTGTGCCCTAACACTGCGGTCTGAAAGATTAAACCTTTTGTATCTTGGCAAGTTAGTTTAGTCTAACAAACATTCCATCCTTCTGATGAAAGTCAGAATGTCTTTGGTATTCGATTGTCTTATGTCCAATGTCTTAGCCAAATTAGAGCTAGACATTCACAAAGAATGTGTACAGCCGTTCCGTCATCTTCTAAATAGAAGCGGCGTTCGGTGGTTGTACTGAGCCCTAGTTTGACCTGAGAGGAAGCTCACGAGCCTTTTTATGTTCTTGTCGAGTTTAAAGATTTCTCTATAAGAGAAGGGATTGACTAGTAATTTAGATTACCTCAGTCTCGATAGATTTCTCAAGGGGATAATGCGTAGGTTGCTATCCCACTTATTGGTTACGCTACAGAATGGTTCCGGACCAGTGAACGCGGTTTTAAAACAAGCCCTGGATAGTTCGTCAGCAATTTCATTGCCTTCGATTCCATGATGACCTGTAACCAATCCTAACCTAAATTTGTTACGTTGTAATTGTAAGGTGTTGTAGCAGCTTTTGACACATTTGGTATCCATTAGATTGTCTGACAATGCCTTGAGCGCTGCTTGGCTGTCTGAATATATTTGACTTCTGGCACCTTTATGGCCTTTTGCAAGGTTTTCATAGCGCAGAATTCGATGGCTAGTAGTTCAGCCTGGAAAACACTTGGATGCTTTCCCATGGGTATAGAGATTTTTGTGTTGGTTCCATAGTCACCGGCACCTACTCCATATGCCAGTTTTGATCCATCAGTATACCAGATTAAGTTTCTGGGGTCGGGGGCAGGTGTGTTGCTCGACCAATGATTATGGTTAGGAATGTCTCCCTCAAAGAGACGCCCAAAGCAGTATGTTATCTTCATACAATCTGGACATGTCTTTATCCGTGATGAAATTGATTATTTTCAAGTGTCCCGTTTGGTCACCAGGTTTGTATTTCATAGCCAGTTGCATCTTAAGGACATTTCTGGCAGCTGATTTTCTTATGAAAATGTTATGAGGAGACAGCTCAATGACAACTTCCAGAGCTGCCATTTTGCTGGTGCACATGGCACAAGGGATGCTCAAGAAGCTATGCGTTGGACTTTCTCCAGCGTTCTATGATGGATTTGATATGTGAAGTCCAGTTCAGTTTCGTATCCAAGATAACACCGAGATACTTGACTTGACTGTAAAATTCAAGGGATCTTCCTTCAATTAGAATTGGAGACAGAGTAAGTTGTCTCCTCGTTGTGAAGGTGACCAGAACGGTTTTGCTAGGATTCAAAGAGAGGCCTTCATACTTGCAACATTCTTAGACTTTTTAAAATGCTGAATGCATAACGCTAGCGATAGTAGTGTCAGATAGCCTATTCTGATACAGCCTATCTCATTAAGGCTTACAGAGGAGAGGTGACAGAACTCCTCTCTTGGGACAAACTCTCGTTGCAGTGACAGACTTTTCCTGGCGAGGGAGTTATACTCGATCTTATCCATCTGTAAGTCTAGTCGTTAATACTTTTACTTCAACTTGCGTTTGTAATGGAGTTGTAACTGGTATTGTCAAAAGCAGCCTCAATAGCCAGGAAGACGCAGAGTGGAATTCCCTTAGATTAAAATGCTTTTTTATCAAGTGTAACCAGATCTTGAATTGCCCCCTCAGTTGACTTTCCCTTCCTGTATGCATATTGGTTGGGGTGCAGTTGAGAGTGAGTTTCCCAGTGTCTTTAAGTCTTTCCATGGTCTTTAAGATGAACGAGGATTTTCTTACAGGCCTATATGAAGGTCCTTGACCTTCTGGAGAAGGACAGGACAGATGCCATCTCCACCGGTTGCTTTAGAGGGTTTGAATGAGCCAATTGCCCATTTGATCTTATCAATACTGAACATTTTTCCGGATAGACTTTTAAACCTGTTAGAAATGCGTGCCCTATGGTAGCTTTTAAGTGGTGAGTCAACCGTAGTGGTAGAGTATCCGCATGGTCCGTAGTGAAGGATCCATTAGATTCCCTTAGAAGTCCTACATTATTGACATGATCCTTGCTAATGGTTTTGTGGGTTCGTGCTGCAGTTGGCATATCAGCAATGTCATTGCAGCACTCCTTCCATGCAGCATGCTTGGATCTTTTCAACTCAACTGAGTTTTTTATCCCACCCTAGATTTTTATGTCGTCACGTATTAGTTCTTGGGATGCTGCTCTCCTGATATGAGGATAAAAGTATCTCGTCCAAGCTTCTAATGGATTCAAAGCCGGAGGTAGCGTATCGAAATTGGAGAGGACTGGATTTAGGGAAATGGGAGTATACTCCAGACCAGATGGTGTGCATTTGCATCACATCTATTGATGCAATGCAGATTGGTACTGGCAGTACAGAATGAGTCTGGACTTCAGTTGATGGCTTATTGTCGTCATCACCGGGGAAGAAGGCTGAAGCGCAAACCAACTTCAGCTTATAAAAAAAATTACAATTTTTGTCCAAATTACTAACCTCTTTACTTTCTGTTTCATTCAGGGAATTCTAAATTTTAAGCGAAATTTTAATTGCATATTTTAAAAAACAATTTGTCCGCGAAGGTCTGATATCGTTGAAATTGCCTTTTAATGGAAATCAAATAGTACACCATGTTGTGAGGCGTTTCTGTAGTATAGTTCCTTTTAAAAGTTATTGAAAAACTAGATCAAAAACGTTTTCTCAAGTGCGCAAGTGCGAATTTTTGATCTTATTCCATAAAGAAAACGATTTTTATTGACAAGCTAAGGGAACCGAATTTTTATTTGGCCATATTTCAAAAGCCTACAACGCACTAGAAAGCGTGAATGCATGACTAGACCAAAGTATACGGATGGAGAAGTTTGCATCCAAGCTCGATTACCTCCACATCTCCACATTTTTAGAATTACCCTATGAGTTTATAAGTTACTGATTATTTTGTAATATTTTTCCTCTGTAATTAAATGCATTAAAACCCTGTAATCATATCCCGGGATTTACTAGGTATTTTAATGGAATAAATAAATAACAAGCTTCTGGCATGTTCCTCCAATTTCGTGCAATATAAGTTGTATAGGATGGTTTCAAGTATACAACTTACCATATTAATACTGGTGTCCCAAGGACGCCACCTAATCTGGTTACCATAACAAAGTTCACATGCGCACTCAAATTGAAGAATAACTCCCTATTACCGGCAGGTGCTCGGAAAACCATCTTGAGCCTGTTCACCAGAGTTCAAAATTGATGGGTAAAAAACGAAGGGGACAAAATTATTACGACTTCAATGCACTTGCTTCAACACCAACAGAACGTGTCCTGTCTTTCCCGCAAATAAGTCAGCTTATCCTCCGCTTATAGCTTTCACCATAACCCCTTCACCGCCATGCCAGGAATGCTCATCTGTTCACGCGCAAGCTTTATTTCGTTTGGTCGCTTAGTTAAATCGACTGGTTTTTAAGCCGAAAGGCTCTCCCGAACTTGGTATTTCCTACTTATTCTAATTGCAAGAAGCTCAAGAACAATGATTAGCACGACTTGTACCTAACGGGTTCAACAGGGACGCTACAAATGTAGAGCGACAGGGACAGCAAACGACGCCATATTTCTTGCCGCTGTTTTGACAGTTCTCTTCAGTAAGGTTTGCCATTTGGATGGAAAGATATACGAGCCAACAACGAGTCGAAATTATTAAAATTTACCACCGAAATTCGGAGTCAGTCGCCTCAACGTTAAGAGCGCTACGTCCAAATTATGGTCGTCATAATCGTCCTAGCAGATCAACAATTGAGCGTCTAATGGAAAAATTTGAATCCACAGGCACAGTACAAAATGTTCCCGTGCCTGTGAGACAAAGAAGTGCCCGTAGTGTTGAGAATATTGCTGCCCCTGAGGCTTCAGTTGCAGAAAGCCCAAATGTGTCTCTCACACGTCGTTCTCAAGCGTTGGGCATCTCTGTGACGTCGTTGCGGCGAATTTTGCGAAAAGATCTTGGCCTACATCCTTACAAGATTAAATTGAGGCAAGAACTGAAGCCGCTTGACCACCAGAAGCGTTGTATATTCGTGAATCGGGCTGAGCAACAACTTGAAAATGATTCGGATTTTCATCGAAAAATCATCTTCAACGATGAGGCTCATTTCTGGCTGAATGGCTCCGTCAATAAACAAAATATGCATTATTGGTCAGGCAGCAATCCACACATACTCCATGAGTCATCATTGCATCCTGAAAAAATTACGGTTTGGTGTGGTTTATGGGCCGGCGGCGTCATTGGGCCGTACTTCTTCCGTGATGATCAAGACCAGCACGTTACTGTGAATGGGGATCGTTACCGTTCAATGATAACCGAATATTTTTGGCTCCAATTGGATGATATGGACTTGGAGGACATGTGGTTCCAACAGGACGACACCACAAACCACACAGCGAATGTCACAATCAATTTATTGGAAACCAAGTTTGGAGAACGTGTTATCTCACGAAATGGTCCAGTCGCTTGGCCGCCTCGGTCGTGCAATTTGACGCCGTTAGACTATTTCTTGTGAGGCTACGTCAAGTCTATGGTCTATGCCAACAAGACAGCGAAGATTGACGAACTTCGAACGAATCTCGAACGTGAAATTGCAGCAGTATCGACCGATTTATGCTTGAAAACCGTCGAAAATTGGGTTCAGCGTCTGGGCTTCTGCTAGCAATCCCGTGGTGGCCATGTAAAAGAAATCGAGTTTCATACAAAATGGCATCGAATGTACTTTCACAGGAATAAAGAATTTCATTGATATCCAAAACCGTTTTTGTTTTTGTACTTTTGTAGCGCTCTTCCCGATACTTCCTCTCTGTATTATATAAGAGAAAGTTTGAAATGAAAAAGAAGTCAATGTGTTATTATTTTACTAATTTACAATGAGTAATGTGTTTTTTAATTAAATAAGATTCTCCGTTCGTCTGGTTTCATTTAATATTCCGTATTAAGTGATGCGAGAAAATTAAAAGAACGCAAACTATACAACAATCAATTGGCACTAACACCACTGCATTTTGTTATTCGTTCCGCATGTTACAAAATTTTATTCTTTTCGGATTCAAGCTTTTACATTGTGTTGGATGAACAAAATGATTGCATACTTTTAAAAGTTGTGAAGTTGTTCCAAGAAATTTATTGTCTACTGTTAGGCACTAAGTTGAGTTGCGATTTCATAAAACACTTTCTTTGTATGGAGACCCTCCGTTTTTCTTTCTTTTTATCTATTTTATTATTTGTTGTTGTATCCTATAAGGGTGTAGGAGATACAGCTTTATGACGAACGGACAGTGGGGGTTTAGTATTTGGGTTCTGTTGGACTATTTGAGAACAGAATCCGGAAAATAAATGATTTTAGTGTAAATTAATTATGGAAACGAGTTAAATATACTTAAGTCCGATATTGTTAATAAATTGTTAATGATTTTAGAACCCAAAAAAGTATTTTTTGCTGAAAACAATTTGTCAGACTTAGGAAGGGTTAGATTAGGTTAGAAGGGGGTGAACTTCCTTAAGTTGAAAGTAACCATGGGGGCATAAAAGGGCCTTTGTGATTCTCCATCACAAACTATGTCCTTTTTAGAACTTCGTTATGGCTCATGTCGTCTCGCCTGTACGCTCGCAACGGAGGCGCCTAATCGTCTCATTTTCCTCTTCATCTTGGCAGCTCTTACAAAAGTCATTGGACCAACAACAACACCTCGAACGGAAAATTTGAATGAGGAGAAAATTCAACAGTCAACGCCGGCGCAGCACAGCGATACCATTACTCTTCAGCTACTCTACGAGGAGATTATTAGTCTCAAGAAAATAAACAGTCAATTTCTTTCCTCCCTTCAGGAGTTAAAAGAAGAAAATGCTGAACTTAGGCAAAAGGTAATTGGTCTTGAAAGCAAATTAAATTGGAGAGAACAAAAGCTCAAGGAGAATGCCGTCGAGATTATGGGGATTCCAAACGTCAACAACAGCAATGCGGCTGCGTCTATGCACACACTTTTCAATGATGTGTTGAATGCAGATGTGCCGAATGACGCGATTCAAAAAGTTTATGTTAAATTAACAAAAAAAAACAAATTTAATCAGGAAGGAAATATCGTTTATGTTCAACTTTCTTCACAAGCAGTCAAAGAGAAAATAATGTCTAAGAAAAAATCAGTGAAGGAGAAGCTAAATGCTTCCTTATTTAATGGTAACAAAAACAATGCTATTTATATTAATCATTCATTGACTAGTTACAATCGAGCTTTATTTATGGCGGCGAAAAAGTTTCAAATAGAACATAAATTTAGATTTCTATGGATAAAAAATTCTCGAATACTCCTTAGAAAGGTTGAAAATGGTGAGATTTTTGCTATAAGATGTTTTGAAGATTTAAGTAATATACTAATTTTATTTTATGTTGAATTCAAATATCAATCATTATCTTACAAATAACGATCTCACCACAACAACCATACGTAATAACGCAGATATTATTTTTAAATCTTATCCTGATGCCCTCAAATCCATATATGTAGTACATCAAAATATTCGTAGCCTGCGTAGCAATTTCGATTTATTAACCTGTAATCTTGAATCTTTTAATAATTTGCCCGATATTATTTTTCTTTCTGAAATTTGGATATTTTCTTATGAAACTGATGAATATAATTTGCCAAACTATAATTTCTTTGCTAATCCTAATGATTCGTATGCTGCTGGTGGAGTTGGAGTTTTTGTTCGTGACTTATATAAATCTGAGACTAACAAATATTGTTTGTCAACTGCAGATATTATAAAGATTTCTATTTGTTTGGACGGTGAAAAGTTTAGTTTCATTTGCGTGTACAGACTACATAAGAAACCAGTTCAAGTGTTTATTGAGGAATTTTCCACGTTTCTTGATAATGAGCGCGATTCAAACCTTTTCATACTGGGAGATATAAATTTGGATTTATTAACAGCAAGCCCTTCATTAGACTCTTATAATGTTCTGTTATCTCAACATGGTTTTATACCCTACGTTAACGAGCCTACAAGACCTGCCGCTGGTACCTGTATTGATCACGTTTTTGGTCGTTTTTCAATTTCTCCGAATGATTGTGCTGGCATTGTGTTCGATCTGGGTATTACAGATCATTGTATGACGGGCTTTGTTCTTAAATGTTTTGAAAATAAAATGCAACCCAAACCGACAGCTGAACGACGGATGAATAAAATTGATTTTAATCAACTGAACTATGAGCTTTTACATGCTGATTGGGAAGAAGTATATGTTGAGGCTAACCCTTCCAAGGCTTATGATTTATTTTTGAGAAGACTAAAAAATTATATCACTTGCGCAACCTACAATGTCCTTATTAAAAGGTCGAATATAAAATTGAAACCATGGATAAATAATTCGCTATTGAAAAGAATTAAATTAAAGAATAAATTGGGAAGTAAATGTCAAAAACACCCATTCAATACAAACCTAACACGTCGTTACAAAAAAACTTGCAAAAAAGTTAATATAGAAATACGTTTAAGTCGTGAAAATTATTATCTGAACAAAATACGAAACTCGAAAGGCAATCCGAAAAACGAGTGGAAAGTTATTAACAGTATTACGAATAGAAAAGTACAACACCAGTCTAGTCCGCTGACAATTCGAAAAGATAATCTGGATGTGACTGATCCCAAAGAAGTCGCTAATTTACTGAATGATTATTTTGTTACTGTTGGCCAAGGCGCTTTTCCCGGAGACTTTTCTTTACCTTGCACCTGCTGTACCAGTGTTGGAGCTTTTAACGGGGCTTTCAGTAGGAATAGTTATTTTTTTGAATCAATATCTGCCTTGGAGGTCCTAAAAACAATTAAGTCCCTTAAAAACTCTAACTCTTGCGGCATGGATGGTATTTCAAACTTAGTATTAAAAAAAACAGCCTTTAACTTAGTTGACGTTTTGGCCCATATTTTTAATTTGAGTGTTCTCTCTGGTACCTTTCCCGATGCTTTGAAGAATGCTCTTGTGGTACCTATATTTAAGCAAGGCAACAAAAAAGATAGAAACAATTACAGACCAATCTCATTGTTATCCTCGATATCGAAAGTTTTTGAAAAGATCATGAAAACTAGACTTTTGCGTTTTCTTTCTAAACATAACTTTTTAAGTTCTTCGCAGTTTGGTTTCAGGTCAGGGTTGTCAACAGAAGATGCTCTTTTGGACTTTTGTTCATTCATACAAAAAGGTATCGATGACAAAAAATTTTGTGGTTCGCTCTTCGTTGACATAACCAAAGCCTTCGATTTGGTTAACCACAGAATTCTTTTAAAAAAACTTTATAATGCTGGTTTTCGTGGATGTATTTACGACTGGTTTGCATCATATTTAAGTAATCGTTGTCAAAAAGTGAAAATAAGCAATGTGTATAGCGACTGGAAATATGTTAATTTAGGTGTCCCTCAAGGATCTGTGTTGGGTCCTATTCTATTTCTAATATACATCAATTCCTTATTTGAGCAACCTTTTGTTGGGAAGGTTAAAGCATTCGCGGATGATCTCGCTATTGCATACGATGCAGTAAGTCTTTTAAATTTAATTGCAAGCCTTAACTTTGATGTTCATTTATTAAGAGCATGGTTCGCGGAACATAAACTTATTGTTAGCAATAAGACTAAATTGATGTTTTTTAATGTTACCTCGAAAGCATTGACTGATATTGAGGTTACTTTTCATTCACCTGATTGCTTGAGATTTATTCTTTTCAATAGCAACTGCCTGAGACTCAACTCACAATCCCATTTTAACTCTCATGCCACCTGCAAAGGAAATTGCTTCAATATTGAAGTTGTTAGTAATTTCAAGTATTTAGGAGTTACATTTGATCAACAGTTAAAATGGACCGACCACTTTTTAAATTTAAAGCAGTTCTTCCTTTCAGCCATTCGGTGTTTGTATAATCTAAGAAAAATGTGCTCTAACACTCTGTTAAAAACGGTGTACTATGGTATATTTCACTCAAGGCTAGAATACGGGATTTGTTGTTGGGGGGGTGCCTACCACAACAAATTGCTACAACTGATTGTCCTCCAAAAATGTGCCATTAGAAAAATATGCAATTCCACCCGTCTAGCCCACTCAATGGTATTATTTAGAAATACAAGGATTTTGCCAGTACGACACTTATTTTACTATAAGGTTTTGAAAATATTTTTCAAAAGAAGCGGTTATATGCAAAGTCCTATTGTTGGATCATATAACTTGAGAAACAGCTACCGCACTGTTCACAGCCTACCTTTCCGGACTACACTTTTCAGAAACTCCTACTCTGTCGTATCTCGAAAGCTTTTTTTTAAACTTCCTGAGGAAATTCGTAACGTAAGAAATCCATCCGTTTTCTTAAAGGAAATTAAATCGTGGCTACTTTTATTCAATACAAATGAAATCGAAATGTTACTGCACTACATTGTTTGATTTCATAGATTTAATATTTTAATATTTAATATTTTAATATTTTTTTAATTTTTTATTTTTGGCTTCTTGTTTTTCCTTTGTATAACTTTAACATAATTTTGAATTGTATGATTTAATTGCAAATTTTGAGTTTATTTATGTGCACCCCACAATGAAGTAAATTATTTTTCCAGAAATGTAGCATTGTCTCTGTCTTTATATGTTGGTTCCCAACATTCACGTCACAGAAGCACTTTTAATTCAAACAACAACAACAATCAACAATTCACTTAAAATATCACTGTTACACTGATAGGTGATTCGGCACTTGACACAACGTTCTTGGTATACAAGATGAAGTAGGTGTGTTGCATTTAATTACCCATTGGAGTGTTGATTGTGTATACACACACTTCCAATGCGTAATTATAACGCAATCAAACACCTTTTATAAAAAAAAACACTTCATTAAATTTATTACTAAAATTAATTTTGTCCGCGACGATCAAACCAACAACGCGAATGCTATCAAACTGAAGATAAATGTGTCAAGTGCAAATTCACCGATCCTGCCAATGTAATCTGCTCTACTTCAACTTTTGTAAAAATGTAATGTATGTCCCATTTACGCTAAAATTTTAATGGCCGAATTAGAAGAGAGACAGAAGGAAGATTAAGGTTCTATATCTATGCCATTTTTGCCTACAGGCCCAATTGGGGGCATTAATCAACAAAACATAGAATCTGAGATTTAATGAGAAAAAAAACTCTCTTAAAATGTAAAGTGTAAATGTATATGTATTTATGCAACATGTATCAGATTATAAAGGGGTCGTCAACCTCGAGTTATGAAAAAGCTGTAAATATTAAAACTTGTGTAGAAAAAAAACTGACCCACCGAGGTTTCCTTTAAGGACTGTAAGACAAAATTTACCATTGTTCATTTTTCAACTGTGAAGGCAACATCATTTGCCAAAATAAAATTTATAACGTTCTATTAAATAGAGTTTTATTTGTTGTAACGCTCCAACTTCATGTGGCAACAACTTTGCTGAAGTTATAAGTACAATTTTATATTCCTAGCAACGCCTTTGCATAGGAACATGGTCCTTCGAGTGTTTTAAATAAAAAATAAAAACTAGAAAAATAAAACGACTACACCAAAAAGTCATAAAAAGTGAAAGTAAATTAAAAAATAAAGTGCAAAAAAAAAAAGACATTTAAAGTGGCAAAATAAAAAGTAAAAAGATTGCCCCAACGCCAGAAGAACAAAAGCCGACGGCAAAGCAAATTCCGACGGCAAAGCAAATTCCGACGGCAAATTCAAAAATCCGACGATAGTTCAGAAGATTGGTCAAGAAAAGGCAGCAACAGCGGTATCCGGTCAACTAACGGATTGAGGAAACGGTCCACGCCAACGGTATCCATCAACGGTCAACGTCAACGGAACCATCAACGGACATCGTACGGCAAAAGGCAACTGCCCACTAACTCACCCGCTGGTAAAGATTTGTGGAAACAAGGTAAAAGTAATTTACTACCTTTTCGTAATTTAAGTTATATGCAATACATATATATATATATATATAAATATAATTTATAATTAAAACAAAGTAATATAACAAAAATAAAGATAAAAAAGTGGAACAAAAGCTTAATTTATACGTAAAAAAAAAGAAGACAATAAGTGAAAAAAAAAAAAAATGTCTAAATTAGCTAAATCTATTGAAAGCCAGGAGCAAGCGCTCAAAGAAATTACGCGAGATTTTGAATCTTTTAAAAAAGAAGTAGAATCCAGAAAGTCAAGGGGGTACGTGAACGCGTGTTTAAGTGACGTAGAAGAAGTGTTCAAAAAAGCAAAAAAAGAACACAGCGCGATCGTTGGTTCGGCAGCAGATCCACTTAAAGAAATCTATGAGAAGGATGAGACCTTTTCGAAAATTAAACGCATATACTTTAGTTTTAGTGGTGTGTTACGGGACGATTTAGATAGTTTTGCGGAGTCATGTAATCCAGCGATGGATGCATCTCGGTTGAATACAACCAAATTAGCTTGCGCAGATATTCATCTCCCAGCCCTAAATATAAAAACATTTTCTGGCCAAATTGAAAAATGGCATGACTTTCAAAATGTATTTGAAACCGCGATACATCACAACGCGGATTTAAGTGATATTCAGAAAATGCAATTTCTTAAAACGTCAGTCTCTGGGGATGCAGCTCGACTTATACAGCATCTTCCGATTGACAACAAAAGTTATGCTTCGGCATGGGAAATTCTTACCGACAGGTATGAAAATAAGAGAAGATTGGTCAACACGCATTTAAGACGTCTTCTTGAGCAAGAAAAATTAACACATGAGCATGCTGAAGGCTTAAAATCTCTCCATGACACATGTGTTGTTTGCCTTCATGCACTCAATAATCTGGGTATTGCAGTCGAAACATGGGATTGCATACTCATTTATATTATGTTACAAAAATTACCTCCTCAAACGCAAAGGGATTGGGAAAATAGGTTAGGAACTTCCAAAACTCTTCCAGATTGGCAGCAATTCCTGTCGTTTATTGAAGGTCGGTTTTGTTCCCTTGAGAACATAAACGATATGATAGAGTCACAGCACTCATCATCAAATTCGTATCGAAAGGCGGGTAATACAGCCTTGCATGCGAAACTTCCAACAACGAACAACAAACAATTTCTTTGCAAACTCTGCAAAGGAAATCACGGCATTCGATACTGCAGAAAATTCATAAATATGGATGCCAAAGCACGTGCAGAAACAGCAAAAAGAAACTCCGTTTGTTGTAATTGTCTTGGTTACGACCATCACGCTTCGAAATGCAACAGCACCAACCGATGTGTAAAGTGTGGATTCAAACATCACACAATGTTGCACATAGAGTCTCAAAAGGGACAGGCATCAAACTACAACACTTACCAAAACACACAGCCGAATGTATTGCAAGGACAACAAAGTCCACAGTATAGCACACAAAACCATTTCATTCAAAATACAAATACGCCACAACAATTATTAATAAACAAACCAAATACTATACATAACCAAACCCATTCAGTTTCCTTGCTAGCCACAGCATTGGTCAAGGTATTTGCTTCAAATGGAACTCAACATGTTCTCAGAGCACTAATAGACCCAGGCTCAGAAGCGACATTCATCACAGAAAATGCCACTCAGCTCCTGGGCCTTAAAAAACAAAGGACGGCAAGAAAAATTCAAGTGACAGGTTTAGGGCGAACAGAAACTGGTTCATCATACCATCATGTCGACCTCACTTTGTTTTCATTTTCTAATGATTGCTTTAGTCTAGATGTTAGGGCAATAGTTTTTTCAAAACTCACGTCCATTCTACCCAAACACCAGTTGAAAGAAGAGAAGTGGAGCCACATTTCGAACCTTCCACTAGCAGATCCGTCGTATAAAACTCCCGGCAAAATAGATCTCTTGATAGGTGCAGATGTTTATGCATTAATCTTATTAGAAGGGCTTATCAAGAGTGCTAGAGGTTCTCCAGTTGCGCAACAGACAGAGTTAGGGTGGATACTAACGGGAAGCACTAGTTCCTCTCAAACAAAATCACTAGCGGTGCAAAATCATCATAACGCACTTGAGGTACAAGTCAGAAAATTTTGGGAAGTGGAAGAAATTTTAGAAGAGAGAAAATTAACACAGGAAGAGGAAGCATGTCAACTACACTTCCAACAAACGTATAAACGTAGGGTTGATGGTAGATATGAAGTTCGGTTACCTTTCAAAAATAATAAACGCCCGAATTTAGGAAATTCTAAGAGAGCAGCAATGGCTAGGTTTCTTCAAATAGAAAAACGACTTGCGTCAGAAACAAAGTTACGAGAAGAGTACACAGCCTGCTTAAATGAATATGCTTCATTGGGCCACATGAGGGAAATCCAATTAGACAGAGAAGTAATTGAGGGGCATTACTACTATCTGCCTCACCACGCAGTTATGAAAGAATCCAGCACATCGACAAAACTTCGGGTGGTTTTTGACGCATCATGCAAAACCTCCAGTGCAATGGCATTAAATGACTTCTTGATGGTCGGGCCCCGATTACAGCCAGACATAATTGACCTGATTGCAAAATGGAGAAGATTTAAAATAGCCTTTGTTGCCGACATAAGTAAAATGTACAGGCAGATATGGATGGCTGAAGCGGATACACCATATCAGCTCATTTTGTGGAGAGCTACAAGCAAAGAGCCGATAAAAACGTTTGCATTAAATACGGTCACATTTGGAACGGCATCAGCACCATACCTAGCAGTAAGAACTTTACAGCAGCTAGCGTCAGATGTAGAACATAAACGTCCGCATGTATCAAAGGCGATAAAAGAGGGTTTTTATGTGGATGATTGGATCTATGGATCAAACAATGAAGAAGATGCCATAAGCCTGCAAAAGGACATGGTTGCCACGTTGGATTCAGCAGGATTTCCACTCAAAAAATGGGCTAGTAACTCAACAAAAATATTGGAACAAATACCTGAGAGTGACAGAGAAGTCAACATTCCATTAAATTTCGACAGCACAGATATGGTCAAAACTTTAGGAATCCAATGGAATCCAGCAACAGATGAATTCACCTTCAAAATTAATCTGCCCGAGGTAAACAATTTTACAAAGCGCTCTGTTTTAGCCGACATTGCAAGACTTTTTGATCCCTTAGGTTGGATCGCGCCGTGCATTATCAAGGCCAAATTGATCTTGCAACAACTATGGTGCAAAGAACTTTCCTGGGATACACCAATTCCAGAAGATATAAAAGATTCCTGGTCTCAGTTGCGAACCGGGTTCTCAAAATTACAAGACATCCATATTCCTCGATGGATTAATTACGAAGACGGAGCGCAGGTGCAATTACATGGCTTCAGTGACGCCTCGGAGAAGGCGTACGCAGCGGTGATATACGCTCGGATTATCATAGATGACCAAGAGTATACGCACTTGCTAGCATCAAAAACAAGAGTAGCCCCAGTGAAGTCAGTTTCTGTACCGCGGCTTGAACTTTGTGGAGCACTCCTATTAGCAAAGCTATTGGATCGTGTCTCAAAATCAATGCAATTTAATAACGCAAATATTTTTGCATGGACTGATTCCATGATTGTTCTGGCATGGGTAAAGGGTAACCCTGCAACAAGAACGACGTTTGTGGCAAATAGGGTAGCGGAAATTCAAAAACTTGTACCACCAGTCTACTGGCAACATGTGCCTACAAAAGAAAATCCAGCAGACATTGGATCACGAGGGTCTTCAGTAGAAGATCTCATTCAAAATGAGGTTTGGTGGAACGGTCCGGCATTTCTTAATAACTTCTCAGCAAAAAGAAAAGAATCAGCTATGAAGTTAATCGACACTGACATAGAGACAAAACCCGAACACCGAAAAAATAAGGAGCCATCATTCTTCAACCATAAATTGACTAACATGTTTGTAACTGTTGCTCATGTTGTCGTTTACTTCAGCGTAAGTAGCCAAGAATTATTTTCAAAATTCTCAAATCTGAATCGACTTGTGCGTAGTATAGCTATATGGCTCAGATACTTACAGATCCTTCATACAAAAAGAAAAAAGTCACTCCAGGTCCATAAACTAAGTGTCGACGAAGTAACCAGTGCGCATAATCATCTTATAAAAATGGCGCAAAAGGATCTATTTCCCGAAGAGATTAGCGCACTCTGTGAGAAGAAGTCGATATCCAAACGCAGTGCAATTTTGAGTCTTAATCCTTTCCTTGATTCTGAAGGTATATTACGAGTAGGGGGTCGACTTACAAACTCATATCTTCCATTCAATCAGAAACACCCAATAATTTTAAAGGAACAACACAATTTTACAAGATTGATCGTCAAAGATTCACATCACCGTACACTTCATGGAGGTCAGCAGCTAATGATGGCTGAAATTCGAACCAATTACTGGATCACTAATTTAAAAAGACTTGTTAAATCAACGATTCATAAATGCATTAGATGCCACAGGTACAATGCAAAGATGCAACAACAACTCATGGGAAGTCTTCCCGCCGAGAGAGTTACAATATCAAGAGCGTTTAACAACACAGGTGTTGACTACGCAGGTCCGGTCGAAATTAAACTCTGGAAGGGTAGGTGTAACAAAACAGTGAAAGGATATATAGCAGTGTTTGTCTGCCTAGCGACAAAGGCTATACACTTAGAATTAGTCAGCGATTTAAGCGCAGCCGCATTCATCGCAGCATTTCGAAGATTCGTGTCACGAAGAGGAATGTGCACAAACATTTTTAGTGATTGCGGCACAAATTTTAAAGGGGCGAATACTGAATTAAGAAAAGACAGCAAATTTATTTCGGCTGAGTGGTCAGCTGAAGTATCAGAAACTCTTGCCAAACTTAACATCAATTGGCACTTTAACCCCCCAGCATCCCCACATTTTGGAGGCCTCTGGGAGGCCGGGGTAAAATCAATAAAGTACCATCTCAAGAGAATCATAGGGCTTTCCAAACTCACTTTCGAGGAATATACGACCGTGCTAACACAAGTCGAAGCTTGCCTTAATTCAAGGCCTTTATGTCCCATGACGTCTGACCCAGACGACTTGTCAATTCTAACTCCGGGTCACTTTTTAGTCGGAGGTTCACTCCTAACACTTCCCACTCGAAACTTGCAAGATAAGAATATACCAAACTTAGACAGATGGAAATTTTTACAGCGTATAACGCAAGACTTCTGGAAGCAGTGGAGTAATAGCTACCTACAACTGTTACAACAACGTCCAAAGTGGCTACATCAGCACCAAAACATCAACATAGGAGATATTGTCTTGATCAAGGAAGACAATCTCCCGCCAGCCGTATGGCTTCTTGCACGAGTGCTCGAGCTGCACCCCGGAAAAGATGGTCTTACGCGCGCCGTAACCCTGAAAACACAAAACTCTATTCTCAAACGCCCTATCGTAAAAATATCCCCCTTGCCAATTATGAACTAACCAAAAAAAAAAAATAGCATCTCCAATGAACTATGAACTATGAAATTAATTAGTATAATAATCTTATTTTACTGAACTTAATATAATGAACCCTAAAATATGAATTTCCAAATAATAGAAAAAACTAATAACAATAACTTTCATTACTATCTATAAAACAAATAAAATCTCCGAAAATAACCCGCCAAAACAAAACAACTTAAAATTAATTTACTGAAATTTAAATATATCGACTTACCCCTGGAATACATTACAGGTGTAAGGCATTGCCTACTTCCAACAACATTTTGATGCTTTCAACTTTGGTCACAGCTAACTATTGTTTTTTTTAGCGTCCTTAGAAATAATCAAACGCTAATGCTTTTATTTTGATATTTTTCATAACACCAACTTTGTGAGGAAGTTAAAAGGGGACCAAGGCAGAGGACGAAAGTAAACCGAACGCCAGATGTACAACGCGAGGGGCGGGGAGCATGTTGTTCCCAACAGAAATTGCACCAAGTATCGCACAAGACAACAATACGACGACATCGCGGCGAAAAGGGGGGGAGCATGTTGGTTCCCAACATTCACGTCACAGAAGCACTTTTAATTCAAACAACAACAACAATCAACAATTCACTTAAAATATCACTGTTACACTGATAGGTGATTCGGCACTTGACACAACGTTCTTGGTATACAAGATGAAGTAGGTGTGTTGCATTTAATTACCCATTGGAGTGTTGATTGTGTATACACACACTTCCAATGCGTAATTATAACGCAATCAAACACCTTTTATAAAAAAAAACACTTCATTAAATTTATTACTAAAATTAATTTTGTCCGCGACGATCAAACCAACAACGCGAATGCTATCAAACTGAAGATAAATGTGTCAAGTGCAAATTCACCGATCCTGCCAATGTAATCTGCTCTACTTCAACTTTTGTAAAAATGTAATGTATGTCCCATTTACGCTAAAATTTTAATGGCCGAATTAGAAGAGAGACAGAAGGAAGATTAAGGTTCTATATCTATGCCATTTTTGCCTACAGGCCCAATTGGGGGCATTAATCAACAAAACATAGAATCTGAGATTTAATGAGAAAAAAAACTCTCTTAAAATGTAAAGTGTAAATGTATATGTATTTATGCAACATGTATCAGATTATAAAGGGGTCGTCAACCTCGAGTTATGAAAAAGCTGTAAATATTAAAACTTGTGTAGAAAAAAAACTGACCCACCGAGGTTTCCTTTAAGGACTGTAAGACAAAATTTACCATTGTTCATTTTTCAACTGTGAAGGCAACATCATTTGCCAAAATAAAATTTATAACGTTCTATTAAATAGAGTTTTATTTGTTGTAACGCTCCAACTTCATGTGGCAACAACTTTGCTGAAGTTATAAGTACAATTTTATATTCCTAGCAACGCCTTTGCATAGGAACATTATAAGATAAAAATGTTACAAACTATTCCCTTAATTTGGAATTACTGATACGAATAAATATAAGCTAAATAACAATTGTAATGGGAATCATGAATAAATACAAAAATACAATACAAAAAATGCCCATTCTGACGGTCATTGGGTCTATTGCCGTCAGGACAGCCGTTAGGATGCGTGAATCGTCAATTGTAATGCGTTAACCTAGTAATGTGATGATCAAATCTAAATAAGTCCTAATTAATTATTTTTTGTCCACAGCGAATTTAATTACACTGCTTCTTGACTCTTATATTTTTTATATAACTAGGAAATCAAGTCTTCAAGATGAAAACCCACCAGTCATATATTTGCACTTGTGCAATTTTGTGTTGCGTTTTTCATGCAATTTATTCAGAAAGAGAAGCTCCTGCAAGTTACAATTGGTTTGGTGCTAACGAGTCAGATTGGAGGAATAATAACCAACAACTCGATGGAAATTCTTACAACCAAGCTAGTTCACTGAAATTGCATAAAAAGTTGACGGAATTCGCTGGCCCCAAATTTCTCGCCAGTAAGCACATGCGGCTTAAACTCCTTGAAATAATCCCCGGACTAATCGACCAAACACAAAAACAAATTTCACCTTTAAACTCGGTGAGTTTTGTTCGACTAGATTCAGATAAACTCGAAAAGGTAAGCTCATTTAACACATTATGCATTTTGTGATTTATTAATTTTATCTTATTTCATCTTAAGTCCTTACGCGTAATTGGAAATAGAAAAACATCTGTTCTTTCAAAAAAACACCACGAAAAAAATATAGATCGGTCTGAAGTTGAAAACTACCAAAAAGCACTTAACCCGCTAACAGAAAAAATCGATGAGATTTTTGAAAACCAAAGCATCGATCCAACTATAGTCAACGAAGAACCAATGGAAGACCCACAGTCTCTACAAATTCGAAGAACACGGAATAAGCGCTCAGCTGCAAGGCTACTTCATAAACTTATCCGTATACCTTATACCAACTTAACCGAAGTCCCTGTCAAAGTCAAAGAATATAATTCGTCCGATATCAAATTGAATACCAGCAGTTTTGAAAGCCCTTTCCACAAAACTGAGTTAAGTTTAGTGAACGTAGGCAATATGACAGCTTTATCGTATGAACAGATTGAAGACCTCGCTTTTGCTGATTTGAACGGAACCGAGGTGGAATTGAATGTTAGCAAAGCCGATGATGAACAGTTACCTAATGCAGAAGAGTTGATAGCAGGTCCTCGATATCGAATAACCAACAAATACCGTTCAAGTCTTGGCAAACAAGAGCCAAAGCGAAAGAGAATACCAGTAAGGATACACCATGTTCCAATGTTACAAAAAAAGTGCGAACGCTTTACAGCCTCCATGTGCATCAAGGCCGATGATTATCCAATGTAAGTATTTTACAGTAATTAATTAATTTCTGATTTATATGGAGTAGAAAAAAGATAGAACTTGGCATCGTTACGGTTCTCGATCAGTGGGTTACCTTCCTGTTAAATCTCCAAGTTAAACCTAACAATTTAAAAATAATGTCTTTCGACTCAATACTATGTATTTAATTTAAAATATGCTAACCTTTTTTCATAAACAAAGAAAAAAATTAAATGCTTAAATTGAACGAAAATCTAAACTAAAAACTACTGTTAGACCTAAAAAACTTAACCTAGCATAAAATAAATTAAAAACTACTTAATATCTACTTAAACTACCTTAATTAATGAAAGCCGGCAAAGGCCGATAGGACATGCTATAATCATTCCCAGAAGGGCATCAAGAATTAGCCAAAGACGACAGAACAGAGTTCTACTCTCCGTTCAGCCACCAATAGTGTCGATGTTGCCGTAAGACTATGTACTATATTCGGTCGCGGTCTGATACCGCCCTTCTTAACAGAAGAGTCTGCATATTTGCTATCATATTTGCGATGTCTCGGTCGTAGTTGACTCGCCTGTCCACAGCTTTTTGACCAACGTGGAAGATTAACGTCACCGCCAATCTATCCTGGACCAGACCTTTTCTATCGAGGTAGAGAAACGCTTCAGGGGTAAATTATGCCGTTATGGCGCACTGTCTCGTGTTGCATAAAATAGGAGCGATGTACAGGACTATAGAATTGTTTGTACTCACACTCTGGAGCTCTAAATAAGTGGCTATAAGGCCTAAGGCATCGTCTTTCGAAAATCCGAATCTGTTCCATTAAGCTTGTTCCGATTTTGAACCAAACGGGACACCTATAGGCAAGGACAGGTCGTGTAGCAGATCACCTGTGCCTTGGCATCGAGTTTACTGCTGTAAAACAGTCTCTCTGTCAAGGCAAAGACCGCTTTGGCTCTAGCCAGAGCAGCATCCTTATGTTTGTTAAAATAAAGATACTGATCTTGCCAGATCCCAAGGTATGTGACAATTTCTATTTCTTCTTTCTAGTATTTCAAGAGGCCACAGACAAAGCAGTCCCTAATAGAATGGTCCCGCAATTTCGGGAATTGATCTTAATTTCCAATCGCCGCAATATCCCTGAATCTTTTCGAAGTCACATTACAAACGACTTACGATGACTTCGATCTTCGGACTTGACGTGTACGCGACCAAGTCATCTGCATGCTCTATGGAGTGGCGGAGACAGCCTTCAAGGTAAACAAAATCGGCGAACGGTTGTTTCGATTTTTGTCCGTCAGGCTTTCATTAATAGCCGTGTTTTTTTGTAAACTTATGGGCGACAAGTCAAAAGCTTTGCGTGTTAAATACAACAAAAACGAAACGCATATATGTTAAGGACTTTCCGCCGATAACATCCAAGATCACTCACTAACGCCTATAGATTGTTTTTTCTAAGCGCACATAGATGGCGCCCATGCTTAAGTCCTAAAATGTATTTGTTAAATTCGAAAATTGGACTTTTCATATTGATAATCTGCCTTTTTATAATTTTTGTTTATAGTTTTTTGATTTGTATGCCAATTGCTTAGTTATTTTTTGTCAGTGAAACTCAACTGCTTGTGACCGTGATGCTAACTTTTGCAAGCATATAATCTAAACGCCGCATTGGTCTATCTTATCTTCTTTGGAGTAAGCTGAACCAGGAAGTACGATAATTTGCGATTTTCCCTTGCGGCCTTTGCTGTAGTGAATGGCTTGAGCCCTACAAATACAGATCGTTACATTTCATATCGCCTGATGCTGTATTTGCAGCTGTAATTGCTGCTGATATTGCTCCTGCCGCTATCGATCCCCTGCTTGAGTCGTACGGATTTTTTCGTCAAGCATAACTCGAGAACAAATCAAACTATCGATTCCATCTAAATTTCGTTCGAAGCATATGTGCATATAGTTTTCCAATAAAAAAAGTTCAAAATTAAAAAAGTTTATAGTTTTCAACTACCTTATCAGATAAAAAAAAATATGAATAAATACATACACTGTCGTTCATAAGTTTCCGGACAAATCTATTTGAATTTTTTTGTGTTCAATTTTAATTCCAAAAATTTAATCAACATTATGTTATGTTTCAACAATTGACTAAATTAAGTTAGGTCTGAACAATAAAGTCGTATTTAAAGATTTAAACAGTATTGAGTGAAGCCCATTTCATATTTTATTGTTCCGCTTTGTCTAATTCTTGATCCACGTTTCCATAGCAGTGCTTGGAAAATTGTTTCAGAAATGTGAGTCCTAGAAATCTTTTTAATTTTTCATGACCTAATGACGTCCCTAACACTGACACTTGAAAACATGGATAAAATTGCATAACTCGTATATTAGAAAACTCGAAATCGGCCTGAAAACAACTATCAAAATCTCCAAAGAAATCGGGACTGAATGTAATCCTCTTGGAGCCATCTTTTTACCAGAAAGAAGAGTTTCGATGCTGAAAATTTCCCCAGCTCGGAAGGAAGATGTGATGGAAATCTCTCGACTGAAACAATGTTATTTTTGAGCTAAAACGACATAAAGATAATCACGCTTTAATATTCCGAACACAACATGTACAAGGTCGTAGAAATAATTTCAAAAAAACATTGGACAAGGAGTTGGCATAAACGTTATTTCACAATGTTTATATTGAAACTCATTTCCACAAAACTCTTTAAACTTTTTTTACTAGATTAGTAATAATTTGTGAGTGACGTTTCAGTGTTCGCTCAGCACAAGTTAACTTACTTTTGGCTGTCTGTCTCTTACAAGTTTAATCACTTTATTGGTGAAGTTGAAAAACAACTCTAACAACAATTCAACTTCCAATGAAAAAGTTGTCGTTATATAACTCCAAATTTGACACATCCTCTCTTAACGTAGGTTTCTATGCTCTTAGAGCGTGCCACAATGTGCCTTCAGAAGACTGGCTAAGAATTTAGGTCGTTGGTCCTACATTTTTTCTAACTCGATTGGTAATAAGTTGGATATTCTAGTCACAAACAAAACAATTTCAGTAGCAATCTGATTGCACAATTTCAATATTTTTTGCAAAGAAAACTCCCGCACAAAGTTAAAGCACTGTGGTCACTAAGAAAATAAGCATTTAATGAAATTCAGAAACTACCCTCTCTTTTTTTTGTATCGACCAGAACAATAAATGCAATCGGCCGTAAGTTGGAACAAACGGGTTGTGGAAGGCAGCCTGAACCATTCGATGAAGACGACCCAGGCCACCCAGCTACCAACCCAGACGAAGTGTACATAGCAGTAAAATATATATGTAAGCTTAAATATAATTAAGCCGCTTTAGCTGTCGAACTTTTCAATGCGGCGGTGCTGACTTGGTTAGGAGTATGCACCAAGTTATCTGCAACAATTGGTCAATAGGAAGCATGCCAGATGAATTAATCTCAGATCGTTTGATAAATCTTGAAGAAAGGACACCGTCTCAGCTGGGCCAATAATTGAGGTATCAATGTCCTCAAAATTGGCTATAACATCTTTTCAGTCGTATCATGTGAACGTCTAAAGCCGTTCGTCAACAACCTGATAGATCCATATCAATGTGGCTTTCGACGAGAAAAGTCCACCACAGACTAAATATTAACATATCGGCAGATCTTGAAAAAAAAACATGCACCACCTTTTTATAAATACAGAGACGAGATGTTTGATGCCATGTGTAGGTTTGGCATCCCATCCAAGCTCATCCTTTTGTACAGGATGACGATGGAGAACTGAAGCTGTGCCATTAAAGTCGGAAAAGACGTCACCGACCCATTTGATGTCAAACAACGTTTAAGGCAAGCTGAAGCACTGTCATGAGGTTTCTTCAACATTATACTTGAAACAATAGTGCAAAAGTCCCATGTGGACACCAGAGGAACAATCTTTTAAAGTTCTGTTCGAAGACATTGATAAAATTGGGAACGTTGCTTGATGGCAACAGTGCGTTTATTAGTTTCAGGCTAAACTCAAAGATTGGTTTGGCGGTACACTAGAGCATAAGGAAACATACTATATGCTGTCATCAAGAAAGGACACCCAAATCCGACGTCTGAGTCAGAACGTTAACATAGACCTAGGAACTTTGTCTACCTAGGCTTCGCATCAAACACAGATAGTAACACTAATGTTGACATCAAACGAAGAATACCTGTCGCTATGAAAGCAATTATGTGACGCCCTTTCTCGAAGAACTTAAGTGTCGCTCTATAAAACTCTTTATGGTGTAGAAGCCTGGACACTTTCAAAGGCGGATGCAGGCGACTTAGGTAGTTGCCAGAGAAAAGTTTGAAAAATCAATATTAAATTCGCAAATCTTTTTTTAAATGATTCAAAGTTAAAAAATGCTTGTGTTTTTTTTTTTGATTGCAATGCATCCCACCAAATGGAATTTGATGGTGACGGCAAATAAAATAGCACCTACATTTTTTTTATCTTGAGATGGGATGTTCATGATACATCCATCGAACCCCAGCGAGTATGATGGTACATCCATCTGTCCCTTCAGTCTCTACTTCATTTGGATAAGTCGATCTGCAGCTTTCTTGCTTCTTTCCAATCTGATTCGTAGTCATTTATAGTCCCAAATTCGTAGACAAAAAATAAATATTATTTGCATTTAAGTCAGTTAAGTTTATTTTGAAACTCTTTCGATTTTAGGGAACAAATTATGGGAAGTATTCGTAGACACAAAAATGCTATGTCTGCTCTTTTGGCTGAATATCATGATAAAGCGGCGGAGCTCGAGTACCAGGAACAATTGGAGGAATTCGAATTGAACAAGCGAAGGTAAGCTTATTTATTTTGTTATTCACTTAACATATCGATCTATCTTTTACAGACGAGAGGACGGAAACGTTATTACACCAGGCGGAATGTGTGCCAGTATTGTAAGGTATGCTCGTCCGCAAAAGGCTCGATCAGCGTCAGGGGAATGGAAGTATATTGTTAACACCGGGCGACACACTCAAACCTTGCGAATGGAAAAATGCAGGTAAATACGCTGACAATATATATGTGATGCTTGGCATCTCTATCATTGAAATAAAAATATCGTAGTTACATTGAGATACATAGACTGTTTCGAAATTATTCAATGATAGTATATCTATGCTGATTTGTGTTTAATACTTAGTTGTGGAATTTTCTTTAAAACACTTCTTCGTTACACGAATATAAAGTCTTTAAATCTTACATTAGGTTAATTCGAGCCCCTTCATTTGGTTAATTGACAATGCGCAATCGTTTGCAAAGCAACATGGTCCATATTATTTGATGAAAAATAATTGAATAAAATCTTTTTATTTTTTACTACTTCCCGAACATGGTGATATTGTGTGGATGTTCTGGTTTCCGGCGAGTTGTGCTACATTCTAAGCCTAATTGTGATTGCTCAGTTGATATTTTTTCACTACAATCTTTGAAGTCTAAGCTTCCTTGGTGCAGGTGAACGATGATTTCTGTACTACCTAGAAAAAACGTTTCCTCCCAAATAGTGTATAAAACCTAGAGTCAATCGACTCGGACAAATATCTCAGGCTATGTCTTGCTCCAATCAGACCTGAAAATTCTAAGTACATGTACAAATACCATTCCCCGTACTTTCGTTTTTATAAGTACAAATACAATTCCTTGGTACTTATACTTAAGAAATCAATTACTATTGCAAGTAATCATAAATGTACTTGTAATTCCTTTTGCAATACCAAAAGTACTTTAAAATTGTTTTTCAATTCCCCAAGTACTCTTCAATTCCTTTAAATTAATTATAATTCCTATTTGTTAATTTGGATTTCTTTTAACAAAACAACATTGTTGAAAGTGGGAACTTATTAAAATTTTATATATGAATAGTTTATGTAAGTAAGCTGCAAATTGGTTTTCAATTTGCAACAAGGGCGTACTACATTGCACTTCCGAAACTGTTATTGGTTTATCAGCAGGTGTTGTTATTGAAGTTGCCTCTGTATCTGTAACAAGAATTATTGCAGAAACTTGCATACATTATTAACGAAAAAGTTAACCCAAACACTCGAAGTCGAAAAATGACTCCTCCTAAAGCATTATTTCATTTGTCTGCCATGTATCACCCTCCAAGTCAAGTAGATCCTTTGCATATTTAATCACAAATCTATTCAAGTCTTCATGGCAGCAATGCTGGTTTTCTTTGCACATACCATTCAACCAACATTGCATCATTTGATACTGGTTCCGTAAAATAAAAGGATCTAGACTCTCTTCCAATTGTGTAGCTAGACTTCTAAGCATCTTCAACTTTTCAGACAAAAAAACCTTTCGAAATTTTGTCCTCAAAGTTACAAGAGAAGGCAAAAAGTAACCGTACAAATTTATATCTCGTTGAAAAAAGTTCAGCGTTTTTTGATATTGGCTTCATAAGATAACAATATTCATGCAAATATTGTAAGTCATTTGTCACACAATTGGGACCGATAGATGCATGCATAGGTTACCCAATTTTTCCTTATGTTGCAAAATTCTTGCGACGGCATCATATAACGAGGTATGGGCAATCGAGAGCCTTAAATTTTCTAAATATGATAGTTTCAGATGATTTTGGCCACCTACTCTTTTTCCATAAATTGTTGCATTTGTCAACAGTCTTTTTACAAAAATAATTAATATCTTAGAAATTGCGTTTGAAGAACTCATAGTTGATATTTCGCTGACAACTAAGTAATTCCGGATTTCACTCATAGATGGTTATAGTTGAATTTTTAAGTTTGCTGATGTAATCGAAATGTCAAACACATTTTGTTATTTGATAGTTGGTATTTCAACTGTCAATCAGTAAAAAATTTTTTTTGATCGGTTATGTTGTTTTTGTTTGGCGTCTGCTGAAAAATGAAAAATTTTATTCTTTAGTATGCTTGTACATGAAGAAACAATATCTTATTTATATATGATCAGCTTTATTTAGAATACACATTAGAAGACAAATACATAAGAAGACGAAAAAGTTAAGAGTAAAAAAGTAAGTTGAACATTTAAAGTTAAAAATTAAATAAAGTTAAAATTAAAAGTTTGAGTGTGAAAAGATAAAAAAGAAAGTTAAAGTTAAAGTTAAACTATTAATGATGGCTAAGTTTATGTTGTTGTTCCTCTAAGAGGAGGAAAGAAAGGACTGCAGTTTATTACGGAATCTCATTTCAATACCTGTTTCTCTGATATGATTCGGGAGACTATTCCACAACCGAGCGGCTTTTACGAAAAACTGTCGTTCAGATACTAAACATGAGAACGTAGGCACAAGGAAATTAGTTAGTTTCGGTGAGGCAAAGAATTGAAACCTACTAAAGAGATACGAAGGTTAGAGTGATTTGAGGATATTTAATAGCAAATTAAGCGTTCTGTATTTCAATAAGTTGTCAAAAGACATACCGTATATATTTTTTGCGAAACTAGACACGTGATCGAATCTCCTCAGGCCGTAAATGTAATGTGCTTCCTTCGGCCTGTTGAATCGCAATCTGCAAAAACCTCACAGCCGTACACCAGAATGGGAACCGCAATCGTTTTATCAAGCATTTTTCGCGTCTTAAAAGGGTTGTAGTCCTTAGTGACCCATAGTGTGTGGAGAGCGCCATACACTTTCCCAACAATCTTATTTATGTGATCATCCCAAATTAAGCTTCGACTAAAAACGATACCTAGATTGTTCACAGTGTCAACATATTCTATCGGAACACTACAGAGAAGAATTGGAGGAAAGTGGGACATATTTAGCGTTTTTCTTTATGAAATAACAATGCACTTCGATTTTCGAGGATTAAGTATTAGACCATTGGATTTTCCCCAATCATAGATTTTTTGTAAATAAATAAATCGTTAATATGTACTATACATTCATGGATTTGCATTTGAGTGCAGCTACAAAGAAGTTGTATATCATCTGCATAAAGGTTCATAGAACAATTCTCACGAACACCTGCAATTTCGTTAATGTAAAGACAGAAGAGCAATGGACCTAATATGGAACCCTGAGGAACCCCTCGTGGTACGAGGAGGAAATCCGACATTTCATCTCCACAGGCGACAGCTTGTTTTCTGTCAGATTGATAGGATGAAATAAGTTTTACTGTATGGGGTGAGAAACCGTAAAATCTAGCAAGCTTTTCATAAAGAATTGAATGGCTGATGGTATCAATAGCCTTGAAGAAATCCAGTAGAACCAGAAACGAAGCATAGTCTTCATCAATTGCTTTCTTTATATCGTCTACTACATTAAGGAGAGCCGTGGTGCAGCTGTGTTTTGGACGACAACCTGATTCACATGCAAAAAGCGATTTATTATCGCTTAAATATAAGCTGATCTGCTTTTGCATAAGTTTCTCGAAGACCTTAGAGAGAGAGGGTAGAATAGATATGGGTCTGTATTAATCTTTACGACCTTCTTTAGGTATAGTGATGACTTTTGCGACTTTTCAATGCGGCGGAAAAACTGATGTAGTAAGGACCGAGTTAAAAAGGTCCATTATAAATGGTAAAAGCTTCGGGAGAAGTGCTTTCAGGAACCACATCAGTGGACTCAACTCTGGAAAAACTGAATTGTGGGGTGGGTTGGATATTATTAGTATGGGTAGGTGCCAATGTGTCCGAGAATGCAACCTCTGAAATAAATTTACGATTGATCGCGTTGCAATCAATTCCCGAGTGATACTCACGCTATTGCTTCCCTATGCCAATGCTTTTCAAGCTATTCCAGAGTTTTCGTCCATTACTTGATAAAGTCAGTCGGTTTTTAAGAACCTTCGACTTATCCAAAAGTATAGCACTGATGACGTTGTTATGAAGCCTGCAGTACCTGCGAAGGTCTTCTTCGATTCTAAATAGCTTCCATTTGTGATGCATTTGGTCCCTTTCGTTCAAAAGTTTTATTGTTTTGGATTTTATTGGAACATGTTTATTAAAATGACTAACAATATTAGTGTTCATGAATTCTACTTGTTCATCCGTAGAGGGTAAACAAAACATGTACTCCCACGGAATATTGTCTACATCCCTTTCTAGGGCCAGAAAATTGAGTTTTCTTAAGTGTCAAAATTTGACAACTAAGTAATTGCGGATTTTTTTAGAAAATAAAAAACAATTTTTTCATGGAACGAAATAACTTTATTCTGAAATGTTTTGCCCATTTTGAGCAATGACCTTTTGCCAACTTTCAGGCAGCTTCATAATTGCACGTTCATAAAACTTCTGGTTTTTATCAGCAAAAAACTGAAACAGGTATGATTTGACATCATCATTATTATTTTTACCATTCAAGCAGTTTTGAAAAGATCGAAATAAAAAGTAATCAGATGGTGCAAGGTCAGGACCGTATGGTGGATGTGGCTAAACATCCCAAACAAGCTCCAATAATTTTTGCCGAGTGACCAAAGATGTGTGTGGCCTTGCATTGTCATGTTGGAATACAACACGTTTTCGATTTGTCAATTCGGGCCGCTCTTCTTCAACTGCATTGTTCAATTTTGTTAGTTGTTCAATGAAGACATCTGAGTTGATCGTTCGGTTGGGTGGTAAAAGTTCAAAGTAGACAACTCCTTTGTAATCCCACCAAACAGATAACATAACTGTCTTTTGATGAATATCAGTTTTGATGTTGTTTGAACTGGTTTCTCTGGCTTGCTCCACGATCTTTTCCGATTGACATTATTGTAAACAACCCATTTTTCATCACCAATTATCAATCGTTTAAAAAATGGATCATTTTCATAACGTTTCTTTAACAAATCACAGATGTTAATGCCTTGAGTTAAAAGATTTTCCTTCAATTCATGAGGCACCCATATATTGAGTTTTCGTACATGGCAAAGTTGTTTTAAGCGATCTTCAACGCATGTACTATATATGATACATGAAGCTTCTCTGCAATCTCACGTGTTGTACTGTGATGATCCGAATCGATTATTGCTTTGATTTGGTCGTCATCAACTTCAAATGGACGACCAGAGCGTTTTTAATTTTTTTGTGAAAAATCACCAGAACAAAATTTGGCAAATCAATTTTGACACTGTCGTTCTTTTAAAGCTTCGGCACCATAAACAGCACATAACTTTTTGTGAGCTTGCGATGAGTTTTTTCCTTTCCGGAAATAAAAAAACAAAATATGACGTAAATGTTCGTTTTGATTTTCCATTTTTGAATAGACGCCAAGCAAAAACTACACAATGAATAAAAAAAATTTTTTTTACTGATTGACAGTTGAAGTCCCAACTATCAAACTACCAAACAAAATGCGTTTGACATTTCGATTCCGTCAGTAAACCTAAAAATTCAACTTAAGCCATCTATGAGTGAAATCCGCAATTACTTAGTGGCCAACCTGATAGTTCTTACTTTCAACATAGGAGAGGTGGAGTTATGGTCTGCGGGTGTACGTCGGCTGATGGTGTTGGCGATTTTTTTTTATTGAAGAGATAATGACTTAGTACGTGTATCTTAATATCATGGAAAACCATATGCACCAAAGTGCTGAAAAAATTGAACTTGGTAATACATTCAATTTATACCTTTATTATTACTGTTCGGTAATGGCTACTATACAATTGTCCTAAGGTCACCGAAACACCATCACAATCCCCGTACATTTACCCCATTGAACATCTCTGGATTATTCTTGAGCGAAAAGTAAGGCAACATACGATCAATTCTATGGCCGAGTTGAAGAGTATTTTAATGGAGGAATAGACCCTTATTACCACCGAAAAGACAACCAATTTCTTAAAATCGGTCACAAGAAGACTACAAAAGGTTATCGAAGCGAAGGGAAGCCCAACGAAGAATTAACAATAAGCATTTTTAACTTTATTAAATTTCTAAGTTACTGAATTGAGAATTTTCTATTTACAAAGAAAAAGTTCAAAGCTATTGAACCAGAGTGCGTGGGAATTATAGCATTTACCGAATAAAGGTGAAGCGAGTTAATTTTAGCTATAAACTTTTTAACCTGATTGTGGTTTGTATCCAACAAACTAACGTTTAGTTCACCATAAATAATGACATGACACTGTACTTGTGTACAATGTCTTCAATGAGACTCGTAATACAAGTCGTGTCATATTTACGATGAGGTTTATAACGTACGCCTATCAAACACTTGCTGAAACCACAATGTGTTTCAATGAATATATATTCAATGCTGTCACTTTCAACTGATGCATGTTAAACTTTGCAAGAAATGTTTTCTCAACAAAAATAGCAACACCTCCCCTTGAGTACTATCACGATAAGCTCTGAATAATTCTCTGAAATTCATCGAAGTCGATAGCATCTGACGAAACAATCAAAATTGCTTAAACCACGCCAGTTTTCACAAAACAAGAGAATTCGAAACTGGGCAATGCATTTGCAGTTGTCTCACTATAATCCATGGAAGGAGACGGAGGAGAAGCATTTATTAGTTTATCGGGATCTAAGTTGCCCAAGTCCTCTTTGTGTTTCTTACTTCACGTAAATTATTGCTTAACCGATTTATTCCGGAATTTATCTCATAACGTAAGCCTCGAAAAAATTCATGGAATTATAAATTTTTGCGCCTGTTGGAAAGCAGCGCCTATATTTTACTCGACTGTGGCAGGAGGAGTGTGTACGCTCTGTAGCCCCAACGGCTTAATGGATTTCATCTTAACAGGTGTCGTTAGATTCGCCTTAACTGTGAAAATGACACTGGGTATATCAAAATTATAAAAAATTAAAAAAACAGATTTCTTGCGCCAAATTATTTATTTATTTATTTCATCAACCAGCTTAAGCCTAACAGATTACAAATTTGGAAAATTATTTGACTATTAATATTAATTATTAAAGTTACTAATAAAATATCAGGAATTTAATTTCCTAAAAGGCAAAAAACAATGTTTTTGAAGCACTCTCTTGAGATGTGAAAATCAACAAATCTACAAACTTCATTAAAGGACTTAAGAGCTCTAGAAATTGGTTCATTCTGACCATAGTTTGTTCTATGTCCCGTTTGAAAGAAAAGATGTCGTTCTCTTAATGGACGTTCCGGTGCATAAATAGGGAGCATGGATTAAAGTAGGGGACTTTTGATCCGGTAACATTAAATATCTCTTATAAATATGATTTCGTGGCAACGCCTTCTTGCACTAAGACTCAATATGCCAAGCAATTGGCATCTTGCTTTGTAAGATGGCTCAAAATTCCAACGCATTTTAAAAAATATATATTTAGTGAAGCGCACTCTTTCAAGCCGATCTGAATGGAATTTATAAATTGGAATCCAAATAATATCCGCATATTCAAGTATCGACCTAACAAGTGCAATAAAAAGGGATAATAGAGTATGTGGGTCAGAAAACTCCTTTGAGTTTCTCTTAATAAAACCAACTTACGAGTTAGCTTTCGCTACTATGTATTCCAAGTGATGATCAAACGTAAGCTTATTATCAATAATGACACTGAGATCTTTTATTTTGTCTACTCTTTCTAATGGTGTGAGTCCAACACAGTAAGTATAAGAGAGCTGTATTGGAACTCTCGAAAAAGAGATTGTGAAACATTTTTGAACATATAAATTCAAGCAATTTTTGACACACCATTTATATAAATGCTCAAGATCCTTCTGCATTTTCTTACAGTCGTCTTATTTTCGAAAACAGCTTCAGATCATCCGCATACATTAAGCAATGACAGAATTCAAGATATTTTACGATATCATTAATGAAAACTATAAAAAGTAAAGGACCCAGGTGACTTCCTTGCGGAACTCCCGAAGGCCTTGAACAATGCTTATCCACGCTGACTCTGAGTACCCTCCCGATTAAAAATGATGAAATTCAATTCTAAATTAATGAGTGGAAACCAAAACTTTCCAATTTTTTCAGTTGTAACTTATGATTCACAGAATGTAGATGGGTACCAAAAAGAAGTCTTCCAATCATCGAGAAAAATACCCGAGATGAGCGATGTGTTTAATATTTTGAGCAACGGCAAACATAAGGACATGCAACAGTTTTTAAGCACTATTGGAGGTATACCATCAGCGCCTGGTTTTGGATTAGCCTTGAGGTCATTCAAAGCAGATTCAATGTCATGCCTATCCAATTTTAATTTACCAATGTCGATTTTGGATTCTGAGAATGGCTCTACATATGTAGGTACAACAGTAGGACGAAAAACAGACTCAAAGAATTTGGCAAACAGTTCAACTGAATCTTGAGCATTGTTCGATATCGAATTTTTGTAAAACATTTGTTTTGGTAGCCCATTTAAACATCGCTTTTGGTTAATGAAAGACCAAAAGGATTTTGAATCATGTTTAAACTTATTTTCAACAGTATGAACATGATTTTTGTGTAAAAACTTACTTAGAACTGCGAAATCCCTCCGAAGTTTGCAGGAAAGGGCTGTATCCGATTCATTTCCTGTAAGTTTAAAACGCTTATAGGACTTGTTCTTAAGATTTTTTAAGTGAAGGAGATTCCGATTGTACCACGGGGGCTAGGAAATATTCTTCTTTAAAGAGGATGGAACAAACTTGGAGAAACCAATATTAATTTTGGAAATAAAAAGATTGTACATATCACGTAAGCAAAGATTTTCAAATTCCATATTGAATTAAATTGAATTAAAAAACGAATTCAATCCAGTAAAATTGCTCTTCAAGAAATTTAATGACCGGGAATTCACTCAAATAATCATAAAGTTCAATTTCGATTAACAATTGTTTATGATAAATCGAATCATTTAAAAGAGGAAAGGGTGCTTCAGAAACGTATGTTTTCACTTCATTAAAGTTAGTAAATACAAGATCTAATATTCTATTATGAGAATTAATATGAGATATATATTATATATTATATTAATGAGAATTCATAATTAAATTGATTTGGCAAAGATTGAGAGTAAACAGGCAGTCGATAATAGCTTATTCATAATCGTTCATCGGCATTAGTACATCGGTCTAGGCGAAAAACATTGTACAATGAGCTATCAAAGATTTCAGCAGACAAAATTCCAGGATAAAACCAAGTTGCCGTAATGACGATTACGTCATAATCGTTGTGACTTGCAGCCAGAAACAGGTCCATAGTCTTCGTTCTGCATCCACTGGCATTGTGATAAAAAACTTTTAAGTGTTGCTTAAGGCCAACCCTCTTATTATCTTTAACAGGGTTTAGTCTTTTTGACTTCGCACGAAAGAGCGAATCTTCACCCCGCTTGGCCAAAAGTTTCCATCAAAGATTGAACTCGCGCTTGTCCTAGTTCTCAAGCGCGAGTTCAATCTTTGATGGAAACTCCGATTTTAAAATTTATAAACTTAAGTGAATCAATGGTTTCGTTGATCTTAATTAATTTAAAACACAAAAACATATCAGGTTTGGCGTCAAGTTTCGATGATACATACGAAATTATATTTTCTGCGGTAGTATCAGGGTGGAAGCTCGAGACATGATACCAATTCAATTTGCGCACAACATGCAGATCCGAAATTGCGTCATTCGTTCCCAAGATGACCTCAGGAAGCTTGTTGAAATTCGATTTGGAAATCGCATTTTTAGGCGGAATAACTTCAGAGTTTAATTCCTCAGCAAGTACAGCAGTAATAGCAGGGACGCTTTCAAGCGACGTAGCGGGTGCAGCAGCAACATTAGCATACGAAACAGCAACATTTTTCTCCGATTTCGATACATCTCCAGTGTTTACAGAGAGAGTGTCAACATATTCCTTTCGAGAAGCTGAATTCGCATCAGCTGGGAAAGGAGAAACACACTCAATAAGAGGAGCAGCACTAATATTAGTACATTGCTTTACGGATTGTACTTTTCGCGAAGAGCATGGATCAGAACTTTTTGTAGCGTTATTTTGACTCAAACGAGGAGAAGGAGAGGAAATGATTCTATTTCTAGACGAGGAGGGGCGAAGATGTTCAATCACTTTATGCTTAAGCCTTGAGCGTGTTACAATTTGCGGTTCGGCTTTAGCATCACTTTTTGTTCGCGGTGTAATGATTGCATTTACTCTTTGAGTGTTTTTAAATTGTTCAAACTCAGATCTAAGATCATTTAGTGAATTAAAGAGATCATTGATCTTTTGAGAGCACAATGATACCGGACTATTTGAGCAATTTTCACATTTCCAGCACAGATTAGAATTTTTTTTAATTAATTCTAATGCATTTTTATTAATATTAGCACAGTTTTCATGCACTTTAACGTAGCAAATGCCACAAGATACACAGTCAAAAATTTTTATTTTAATGTTGCACTTAGCACAATTTAGAGACATTACTTAGCAGCAAAAGAAAAACACGACTTTTAATGATATTACATTCACTTAGGAGTATTTTGTGTCGAAGATAATTTTATTTATTTATTCTTATCAATAACATATTAAAATAAGTTCCTAATAATTACTTAATAAAGCACAAGCAACAAAGCTATCGGCTCTTTGCATACAGCTATATACATTTTATAATTTGATGTTCAGATAATCTAATATTTTATTTATAATTTTTAAATTAGTTTGACTAGGTTCAGATAGTATTTCCAGAATGTCGGAGTTGAAGTTGACTTTTTTTAATCACATCTGAGGAGAGGAGGCAAGGTCCAAGTAGGTGATTAATAATTATTATCCTTTGGCAGGTACATGTCGGTGGCGGTTGCTTTTTGAGGAGGTGTTAGTGCGGTATAGCCAAGCCGAAGTCGAACAAAGTTGGTAATCATTAAATTGGTGATACTTGTATGTGTCGGGTATATTGCGGACTTTTTGTTTGGGTTTACATTTCGGTAGTGATGTTGATACTCATTCCATTCTTCAATGTGTTTTTTGTTAATTTTGGATTGTACCAACTTTTGTAAATTATTTTGCGAATATATGTTAAACATATAGACCGGGGCCATGCGAGCATTGTTGGCAGCCTTATCGGCTAACTCGTTTTGCATTATTCCCACATGTCCAGGTGTCCCGATTAGCTTTAACTTGGATGTTTTAGTTATTAGTATGTCTCGGATTTTTGAGATAATGAAAGAGCTGTGTATTGGATTAAGGATAGCTTTAAGGACTGTAAGGCTATCCGAATCGATTGCCCATTTGCCTGATGTGTTGGAGTATTTTTTTACAGCTTCGCGTATTGCCACGGATTCTGCGGTATAGCTTGATGCTATGTTAGGAAGGATCCCTTGTACAGTTATGGTGCCTTCTTTTGATATGACAGCAAAAGTGGAGTTTTTTGAGCCGTCTGTAAACAATAACTTCCACCCTTTTTTAGAAAGAGTTGATGTCACTTCGGTGAACATTTTTTGATACATTTCCTTGCTTGTGTTTTGTTTCTTGGGGTCACATAGTGTAAGAATTACGGAGCTGCTATCTAGGGGGCTAGTGGATGCGATGGTGTATATTTTTGGCGGCAATTGTAAGGTATTTCAAACTTTTTGCCTGCATCAAGAATATTGTGAATTGTGGAAGGGATGCGTCTTTTTCGCTTATGTGATATCGATTGTTTTATGTCTTTGTCAATAACTGACCCTTTCTTTCTTTAACCCCTAAAAGTCTTGCAAAAATGTGAGGAACTGGTATGTTAGCATGTAATCAAAAAAAGTCACAAAATAATCAACGTTATAACATAAATTATATATATGTGTGGATAAGAGAGATAATAATATTGTATTACTAATTATAAATTGAAACGTTATTGTTGTCGAGCCAGTGTATATGGCAGACAACGCTTAAAATATCAGCCTGGGCAACAAAATAATTGCAGTGCACCGTCTGATGCACTTGAAGGATACTGTTCTACATAATCATCGAGAATGAATTTTTTTTTTCATCTTAAGAAAAAGGAATTGTTACATTTCAGACAGTTGTTGCAATATGCTGATTGATACAAATTATTTATTCGACTCCCATTCTGGAGGACCCAAAGGATACGTTGCACGTTTCTATGTACGTACATTATGTCAACATCTGATAGAAGTACTGAAAATTAGAGGATAACAAGATATGCAATTAAGTATCTCAGCTTTGAATGAAACATGATCATTTAAGGTGTTGGACCTTGGTTCACAAATATTTGCAAAAAGTCAAGCGTATGTTACTTTTAGTTTAGCAGGAACTTAAGCTGAATTGGCCATCAGTTCCATTGATTCTAAAAAAATATAAAATTAGCTAAATGATCAAAATTCCTTGAATAAGCTTCAATGTTTACGAAAATTGATCTTAGAACTGTTTTTTCCCAACCTAACTTTGGTGTAAATCTATTACCGTCTAATGAAAAATTTAGTTACTACGAAAACTAAAAAAATAATATGAAAACATTATTTAAAAAACGAAAAACCCGACGGCGTTAACTGAAAACTGTGAAGTTAAAATTCCCAAACTTAATTAATGAACTTAAAAGATAGACATATGCCTCCGACTCCATTTTTTAACACTTTCAACCATGATCATGTTTCTATCAATTTTCAGTTTACGCAGTCGGGCTTTTTATTTGTTTTTTCAATAATAATTTTTGAATTAAAATCTATGCAGTTAGCCAAGTCACCTTTTTGTTTTTAATGGGCCTTGTTATACGTGGAACTTGGGTATTGAACAAGCTTAGTATTTTGTTTTGCTGATAGCTAACTTGTGAGCCTGGGGAGTTCATATATCTGCCTCCAAAAGATAAAAATTTATACTTTAAAAATCTCTATGTAAAAGTGTTTCAATGTTGTAATTAAAGAAGAAAACGTTAAATTATTAAATTTTACATAAGTTGGTATTGGTGCACATTTAAACTTTGTAAAAAGCAATTTAAATTGGAATACAATTTCGTTATGATGGAAAATTCGTGAAAATAACCTTCGAAAATACAAAAGGAAAAAAAACATTAAAAATTTAATATATAAAATGTTTAATCAATTTAACAATGTTCCGAAAAGGTTCCGCGTTCTTGTCAAGATCTTTAAAATCTTTGTTCCATCGTTCATCGCGTTGACGTTCGGTATGTTTTGAAATCAGTTTTTTGAGTTACTTTATTTGAATGTGGTACCTACTCAATAATCCGTAAGCTTTGCTAAATTCTTTTAGCTAGATTTCTCATTCGAATGAGCTCTTATACCATTGGTGCAAGTTTTATCTCAGAACTTTTTAAAAGAAATTTTTGGAGCAGAAATGTTGATTATCAACGTCGCCCTTTGATACTATGGTGTAAAGGTTGACGTTTATTCCCCGAAGTCTCGCATTGATTTCTGACCTAAAATTTGAGCAGTTTGCCTGTTGAAATCGATAAGTATAGTACACTTTTTATTAAAGAGTTGGAGTAGTTAGTGATGCAAGCCTACCTTTGTATCTTTGGATTAACCGAGAACAAGTCTAGATGTACGAGTAAAATGTGTGGGAACTTCATTGTTAAGAGAATTCAAATTAAATGTTTTTATTTTCAACAAAAGTTGTTGAAGCTTCATTGCTTGGAAGGTAAAGATTGGAAGTTCTTGTTCTTATTGGAATCACAAGTAAGCCGATATCGAGCTTCCAAATTCAAAGTCAACTCTCACTTGGTTACTTTTTTTTACTTTCTCGGGTGGAACGATATAAAATATATTGATATCATTGATTTTAGTGATAGAAATGCAGCTAGGCTGACAGCAGTAACATTGTAACATTTCGAAGAACTCAGCGATGGCCTTAGTGTACGATGTATGAACATTTTCTTCGAGGCATAAGATTGCTTTGTGCAAAATTTACGAAACAAGATTTACCCGGTTTGAGGGTACGATGATTCTGTTGGCTGGTTTTAAGTCGTCAGTTCCATGTAAACGTTATCGTTGCAGAACTTAACTTCCAGAAAAGTTTTTTCTTTCAAAAAATTACTTGACATTGACAATGGCAAAATCCCCCCAAATCATCGATTTGATGAGCAAAATTATCGAGAAGTTTTTTTAAGACATTGCCTAAAAATAAAAACAGATTAAACAGAAACAGAATCGTGTTGGGTTGAGTGAACATGCTACATTTTCTGCAAACGAAATGAGTTTTTAAATTCAAAATGGAATTGCTTGCAAATTTACTATTCAACGGAATTTCTAAACTCACTGATATTGCCCGGAGTAACTCCTCAGAATGTACAATTAATTTATTATTAGAAATCATTTTGTTGGGAAATATAAACTAACGACGTTCTTGTATTCGTACTCGGTTCGCGGTGAAGAAATTATTAAGGTGAGAAACAAAGGAGAAGACATTTTAATCCCACGCATTCTGATGTCGTTTGACCTTAAACGGTTGCGATTTCCAGCGCGACTTGTATTTGCAAAGACGATAAACAAATCGCAGGGGCTGTCGTTGAGTGATTGATTTTCACATAGTCAATAATAAGTCGTCGCCTGTCTTCACGGTGCCAGACAACGTAACAAAAGATGTTTTGTAAAAAGAACCACTGCCATTGACAAAATGGTAACCTTCAAGATGTACTTATGTATGTAAATATTTTCTTAATTTCTCCTTAAGTTACATTTTATAAATAAAAAAATTTGTTTTTAAAAACAAGAAACAAGATAAACTCTTACACACTATTTTTGACATTATTGTAAATAGCCGAACAGATATTGGCTGTCTTTATTCAACCATGATTAATTCTTTAACCAAGAAGAAGCAACTCAAATGTAATAAAAATATTTTCATAATAAATGTAATATCAAATTTAAATTAATAAATTATAAGTATTATTATTAGACCAAGTTGCTAGTACATGCATAAATAAAAATCAACTAACGTCGTAGGGAAAGTGTTTCTCATTCATTTGGGTTAAAGTTGGGTGTAAAAAAATTTCACATAAGACAAATGCTAGAACTTAATTTTTCTTCGCTTTTTGTAAACTATAAATTAACTAAATTGCCACAATTATACAAATGTTGGCGATGCCATTGAGTTACCCCACGTTATTCAAATCTTTGACAAACAAGGCTACATTTATTAAAACAAAAAACACGTAATGAAATAAACCAATCATACCCACTTAAAAGTCACCCAGAGCATCATTGGCGATTAAACCAAAATATCAAGACAAAACAAAAAAATAAGTCAATAAACTATTAGCTTGTTATTATGCCGACAAAACAAAGTGCTTCCAACATTTTATGACTTCGATGACTTGGACAGAAAGCTTTGTATTTTTTCGTTTGCTTGCCTACTTCCGCGCTACAAAACGAGTGGACAGGTGTCTTAAAATTGTATTTTTCATTCTACCTATCCTATGCTCTTTTGGAATATACAGCAGCTCTGTATACTGAATGAAGAGCGAAGAGCCTTGAGTGTCACTTATGAGATTTTCACTATGAATGTACGTATAAAAAAAACTTGGGGACGTTTCATACCTCAAAATTAGAATAACTATAAATTAGAAGAACTAAGAGAAAACTGCTTGTGTCATCATAAATATTACAAAAAAAAACTATCAACCTGGAAACAATCCTGGTTTCTGCTTCACATTTGGTCAATGTGAACTAATATTAAACGTTTTTGGCAAATCTATAATACTAAATTTTAAATAATCTTTTGATTTCGTATTGTCTTTGTCGGGGCTGCTGATTGATTATTAATTATTTATTCGTACAATGTAGGTGGAAACTTTTAAGAATTATAAACACATCAGCATAAAGGGTTGTGTATAAGAAACCGTTAAACACATCTGAAAATCATTTTTCCTCGATTTCCAAGACATTAAGATAAACAAGCTCGAATGTAGTATTGCATTGTGACCTATGATTAACTAAACAAATTCACTGCAAAAGTTATGCAAATTAAAGCTTTTTTCTACGAAGTAACAAAATAACAATTCCTTGTCGAACGGGATGCAATTTACTGAGCAGTTGATGGAACCTGATTTTTAATGTTCCATCTATCCGTTAAAACAAAATGTCGTCAGTCTCTTACCATTTTTTTTCAATGCAAAGAAATAAAATTCATCAATTTTTCTTACATAGAGAGGAGACATACTATATATATTTATTTCGTACAAATTACAATTATGTAGACCTGCTACCGCACAATACAGATATACGATATTTTAAATCACATTTCAGAAGTTTTTTTTAAATTTATTTTACAATGTTCAAAATGGTAATTTACCCGATATAATTGAGTGGGGAAGTACGAGAAAAACCCACCTTGTCCAAAAAAAAGAACATTTAAATATTACAGCTTTAAAAAATATAAAACAATAATTATAAATATATAAATTATTTATTTATATATTTATAATTATTGTTTTATATTTTATTACTATAATAATAATTATAAATATATAAATAAATAAATAAGTAACTAAATAATTGAATTTATAAATAGTTGAAAGATTTAAAAATAAAATAAATAATTAAACATACATTAATTAATAAGTTGATAAATAAATAAATAAAATCCAAAATATTTAGGTAAATAAATACATATTTTATCAATAATAGATAACCGAAATATATAAATTTCCACATGAATAAACATTATGACAAGTAAATAATTGAACTCTAGGTAAGTAATGAAAAATTGTGACAAACGTGAAATAAACATGATGGATTATGTATGCAACTCAAGTGAAGGGTTATTCAACTGATTTATTAATGGATTATCAGGGAAACATTTGACCAAGAAAGTATCGGTGAGTTTTCGAATACTGACAGAGATCAATTCAACATTGGCTTTATCATGAAGATCTAAAGAAGAGTGATGCCGGGGAAGATTTAACGTCATTTTTCATAGTTTGTTTTGAGAAATCTGCAATTTTTTATAAAACTTTTGGCACAGTTGACACCGGTATAGCAGTAAGGCTTGACGGATGGTTCCCATTTGATTTGTGTTTCATTTAATATTAAGATGGCTTGGGTCTTTTCCGCATTTATTTTAATTTTCCACTTTCGCAACTGCGCAACCTGACAGTTTTGGGAAATCCGACGTGAACAAAGAACTGAACCTTGGGGCAAGCCGTCATAAAAGTTTATTAAATTTGAGAGACTATTATTAACATACACTCTGAAACAACGATAGCACAAGAACGATTTTACATAGGAACGGGGGAAAATTATTATCTATCATTTTGTGTATGAGAGCTACATGCTAGACAAAAACGCTTAAGGCAGCTTAATTAACTTAACTATGCTTTTCGACTTAATATTAATTTTAAATTTAAATTTTAACAACTAAATAATCAGAAAACTAAGAAAATAATTTAATTATGAACAGAAACTTAGTGAATGTAGGTTTTTTTATGTTTTTTTAGACAAGACCTTAATACTTGCTTCAAACTAATCTAAAACATAAAATCTTTAGCTTACTTAAAACAACTTACACTGCCTTAAGCATATGTATGCCAGCCAAGGCTAACAGGACTAGCTTTCCCATTTGCCTTAAGGGCACTCAAGTTGAATATTACAAAAACGACATAGTTTTGCTCGCCGTTCAGCAACCAATAGTGTCGGCATTGGCTTTCGGTCTAATACCGCCCTCCTAAACCGAAGAGCCTCCGGTGAGCTACTTGCGACGTCTCGGTCGTAGTTGACTCGCCCGTCCACAGCTTTTCGACCAACATGGAAGATAAACGGGACCGCTTATCTAACCTGGTACAATGTCGAATATAATGACACCTTTTCAGTACCAGAGCTTTTGTGGTTGCAAAAATAGAAACATTTCTTCAAATTTCATTTTGTTCAACAAAGGAAATCTGGTTTAAAATAAAGCCGTGGAGTCTTTCTTAAAACTTCAGTATCACGCGAAAAAAGATGATGGTTGAAAATCTCTGCTATGTATGCAAAAAAAGTTTGTGCATTTCATAACTATCCAAGCTAGCCAACATTAGTAGACTAACTAACTTCAACTTTATTTTCGATGCGTCATTAGGTTATCACATGCAAATTCTTTATAAATTATCTTTAGGAGTTGGAAGCGTATAAAGACTCACATCCTTTGTATTGAAGACACTTGACCGGATTCTTGACAATCACATACGAAAATCTATAGATGAAACATGTCTACATAAACCCCAACACGCCTACCCTAAAGCTAAATCAACAGAAACATCACTACACGAGGTGGTGACAACTCTCTCTCCACTATAAACCTTCACTAGCAACCTTCCTAAATATTGAACGGGCTTTACGTCCTTAACAAGTTTTAGCACAGATAATCATATCCGTCAATGGATTATCACCATGCTCAGAACCACGTAAGGGAACTGCACTTAATCAAAAATAGCCAGCAGAGGAACACCCCAGGAAAGTGTTATCTCACCTCTTCTCTGGCTTATTGTCATGATTAAAATATTCTAACAACTAGATAGGGAGAGGATTACTTGCGGATGACTTGGTTATTCTTGTGTCTGGAAAATTTCCTATCGTGTTCAGCGAGATCATTGTCTCTATCACCCAGCGCAAAGTACCTAGGAGTCTATCTAGATCCTAAACTCAGCTGGGAGATCAATCTTAATCGACGAGTCAAGAAAGCATGTATAGCTTTCTCTACCTGTTACAAAACCTTTAGTAAAAAGTGGGGCCTAAGACTTTAAATGGTTAAGTGGATGTATACTGCCGTATTACGTCGAATCCTTACTTACGGTGGCCGGCTCTCAAGGAAAAACACAATATTGTAAAAATCAACAAAGTGCAAGGAATGACATGCATAGGGACTACACTCCTTCGGATGCTATGACAGTCATGCTCCATCTGTTGCCCATAGACCTCCACACGCATAACATTAAAACACATAGTGCAGTTGGACTCAGAGAATCTAAGCTATGGATCTCAAAACCATATGGACACAGCTGTATACTAGAATTAATACTGAATTACTGAGGGAATTAGCATCAAATCAGATAGATAGATACACCAACTTATAATGATTTTGAAAAACACGTTAACGTCGTCCTTCCGACAAAAGAGGACTAGGATAGTGGACACATTATTTTCATCTCGCATGTGAGAAACTACGCAGATGGTTCAAAGATGAATTGCGGAGTCGGGGCAGGTATCTTTTCAGAAGATCTAAATATATGTATAGCCTTGAGAATACCTAATGACACCGGTATCATTCAGGTAGAAATCGTCGCCATTGAGCAAGCATAAAAGCTGTTGAAGCTGAGGCAGCTAATGAACCAAGGAAGGTTCCGAACTCGACAGATCGCAAGCCGCGGAGGTGCATATACTATTAGGACTAAAATCGTTACACATTTCCGGAAAATTGCTGACTTTAGGTGGTCTCAACTCAACGCCTATACCCCTTTTTTGAGTCCCGCGGTGAAACATCCAATAAAACCATAAAGGCAACTTATTTACCTGGCGCAACGTTGTCTTTTCTGATGAAAAGACGTTTAATTTCGACAGTCCAGACGGGTAAAAATACTACTTCCATGATTTTCGCATGGAGGAACACCAGTTGGATCGCCTTTATAGTCGGGTGAGGAGTGTGATGGTGTGGGGAACCATTTCGTTTTTTTATGCAATTTTTTTGGTTTATATTCAAATTCATATTGACTTACATGCTAGATATAAAAATGTTTAACTAGCCGAAATAACATTTAACTAACTGGCCTAATGCGGGCGCTCTAAGCTAAACCTAATGCTTTACCTATATCTTTCGACGATCAGATCTAATACTTATTTTTTTAATATTACGAACTTATCACCAAGAAAATTTGTTATGCAAAAAAACTGGTGTATGTACTTTTTAATTAAAATCTACCTTATTACTAACCTAAGTCTATCCTTCAAATCTATATAAGCCGGCTAGGCATCAAAAAACAATTCTTCACATCCATGAGGATAATTCAATTACAAAGAAGACAACCACTATGAATTCTCTTCCTCCTTTAACCACCAAAATAGTTGGTGCTGTCGATTAACGTCCTCTTTGTCACGGACTGATATTGCCCTACTGAACCGGAATTCTCCTCTGAGCTGCGATTTATAAGATTAATGGAACAGCATTTTTATCCTGGATCAGGCCGTTAATGGAGCCATTTCTTTCTATGGTACGTGTGAGTTACAATTTTTGACAGCAATTATAAAACTTGAAACTGCTTTTCCTCACTTTTAAAAATTCGTTTTTAACTTGCCATGGTATTTTCAACATTGCAAAGCTCTGATTGGTTAGTACCGCCCGGGTGGTAAAGTCATGGATTAAGGCCAAAATGACAGAAAACGTGTGGGTTTGGCTCGTTCGGAAAGTTTATGAGTCAGGAAAACAATATTCTTACAAAGCGGAGCTTATTGAAGACATCAAGCGTGCTTGGTCATCTATTTTTTTTTATAATATATTTTAAAATTGTTTTGCCTAAAAGTTTAGCAAAAGCGAAAAAAAACTATATGTGCTAACTTGACCAAAGTTGAATTGTTATTTTTCTAAATAAAAATATATAAAAATATTTTCAAAAATGGAGAAACAATACTTTTTGTTTGTCTTAACAGAGAATTGAATCGGCCACAAACACTTATAATTTAAAAATTTTAGCTCTACCAGTTTATCTGATATCACTTATGCGAGGAGGTGTGCTAACCTGATGACGAGCAGTGTATTTCTAACAGGACATCAAGATACAAATGAATGGCAGCAATTTGAAAGCAAGTCGCGTTTGGTTTTATGTTATTTGAGATTTCGCTCAATGGTTAGGTATTCGTACAAGACGTTTTTGGTTCCAATTGTCTAGAAATTAAAGTCATTGTTCGGACTTACAAGTTTGCAAGTGCTGCACAATCTGATGGAAGATTGGTGGGTTTTGGTGTAAGCAAACCCGAAACGGCGCGTCACGTCAAAGAAAAAAGCGCGAACACCTACCTATGTTTAGCGAAAACACTTACAAAAGTGACGATTGTTGTTTGCATAGCAAAGTGCAAGTGTGTTGGTTAAATGCACAATTAAGTGTGGAAAAAGTGCTAAACAATCACTTGAATTAAGTGGGTATTCTCATCTGAACGCATAAATTTTACCTCTTTTTAGGTAATTTTTTTTAAAAGATAATAAAATTCAATCATTTTTATTTTTCTATATGATTTATTTGTGTAAAAAAAATATATTTTTGACTTAAATTAGACACAAAAAAATCGGTCACTCGTCAAGGTAATAGCGGTTGTTCGTGTCGTCTGAAATGAATAAATAGAACTGATTATTATTCAGTAGGTCTGACACTATGGTCCCTACCAAATTTAATCAATTTAATTGAAAAACCAAAAAAATGGCGTACTATAGAAAAAGAATTACGAAAATCTTGCTATTTTTGTTAAAAATCTATTTAAAAAAATAAGAAAATATAGAAAATACGATAGTTATTTATGAGTAGAAGAACATATATAAATTTCAGTGCAATCGGTTGAATAGTTTTAGTAGTTTTGAGAAAAATGCGTTTAAAGATTCAAGAGCATAATTTTTGTACAAAATTTATACTTCCACTAATCTGCTTTGCCTGGAAAATACAATGCACATCATTTTCTTCCGGTTTTTTTTTTGGCCTGAGGTAAGCCCTTGCCTTTTTGACTGCCTCGAACGTGGATCGCTTTGCACAGGTTATTCGTCGTTCATCGAACTTCTCAGCACTCGAGTAAGCGTTTCGGTCGATTTGCGTACCAAAAATCTCCATTATTTTAAGCATTGATTAAAATTCTTCATTAAACATACATTCAGCTGTTCATGAAGCAATTTCCAGCATCTTTTTCCATTAAAAAATGCTTTGGAACCAAGTTCCAGATGCAATTAATAAACTACTCGTAGTTGTTCTGAGTGATTTTTCCCTAGCACCTTTGTATCAGATCATCCGATGGTAATTTTTCGAAAATTGGCTTAAAAAAATTCTGTTTCTTCATCAAATGGCTCTGTAAAAAGCCAAACCATAATATTTACTTAGCTTAACCATAATGGCCTTGGTCAATGCAAGAGTCGACTTCTTTGTTGCAGCACTAGTGGATGATTTTTTTTTCCGATGCACGTTTTGTGACAGCATCTTTACCTGTTTCATCCTTTTGATCATTTTTGGCCTTCCTTTTTCAGCTTCTTCCAAGCCTTTTTAGCTTTTCAATACTGGTCCTTTGTTCTTTTATCTTTTTTCACTTGTCTTAACATTCTTATTTTAACATGCAGGATGCAGTATTTTTTTCTGCCACAGGATCGCCATTATATTGATCAGCATCCAGCTGTCATCATCACCAACTTTATTATAATCTATATTTTACGTTAAAGTATTCAACAGACCGCTGAAATATTTCGATCACACCGTCAACTTCCATTTTACCGGAACTTCCTTCATGATTTATTTCACAATGCTCAATGTGATTTTCATGGCGCTCGTCTGACTCTTGCCTGCCAATCCATTGCTTGCATGCCTTACGTACTTTTGATTTGACAATCAAACATACAATTTTATTAATATATTTTCCTATCAAAGAAACAACACCCAGCAGTGAGGTAAAATCACGCTTGGCCCATGATCCATCACCGGAAACCGTGACTTTATCTTCAGCACAACCGTTTTCAACATTTATTTTTTTTTCTTCTGCAACGGCTTTTTTGAAAACATTGTCGACTACTGACCCTACAGTATTATAAATTTAGTCGAGCATACCATTATTCCATTACACAAGTCGATTAGCGAACAATAGAACAAAATAAATTTATTCCAACCAGACCAACTCCAAGTAGTCGCATGATGAATACAAAACGTCTATTGATTTCGTAAGCATTTTTGACTATCATATCCTTGAGGCGAAAGTTTTACAGACAAATTTTCGCGGTGATTTAACGTCACTATCGCATAGCTTGCACTTTAAAATTGATTGCGAAGCTGTAAGCACAAGCGAGAAACACTGAATGGTTAAACTGAATCCCTCGTCAATCGGGACATCAGCTTTTACGCTTTTCAGCTGATGCGCTAGTTACAATATGCTAAGCAATAATCTGCTTGTGTCGCTTTTTTGAAATTGGGTCATTTACGATCGACTCACGTCGATGGTCAATGCCCGGATTTCGGTGAAGTGTCAATTAGGCATTATTGCTTTATTGCAATATTGTTACTTGTTGGAAGTGGGTCAATTATTATTATTTCACATCTGTTGGTCAATGCCCGAACTCCAACAAGTGTCAATGCAGCAATACAACTTGGCCTGCCTTCCGTCAATATAATAGAGTTTAAAAACAGTTCTAAAGTAAACTTCAACGCTACAACACCTTTTTGTTCTTTTAAAGTATATTAATAAAATAAATAAATTAAAGAAAATTTAACCGCGATTGTTTCTTTCAATTATTTATAACTGGCGCAGTCGAATGGTCGAACTTAAAGTGCAATCTGTGAAAAAAAAAGAAAATAAAAATAAAAAAAAATAGTCAAAGAAAACAAGAACTAATAAAAGACATTCGGTGAAATGAGTGAAATCCAATCAATGGCAGCTGCCCTAGACGGCTTAGTTGATAGAGTCAACGCTATATCCATAATCCAACATGCATCGTTTAGTGGAAGAGAGAGATCAACTACATTTGTGAATTCGATGGAGATCAGTCGAAACTAACTCGTTTCCTACACTTAGTGGACAACCATTTAAATGGAACTAGCGAGGCGAAAAAGAAAGAAATATGGACAGCTATAAGACGCACTAAACTGACAGGAAGAGCTCAGGAATTTGTACTTGCTAATGGACTGGAAACATGGGAAGACATCAAGAAGGCTTTCAAACTACATTTTCGACCCAATATAAACATTGTGGACTTAAGTAATAAGATTTTTTACCTCAAAGTTAGTTCAATTGATATGCTAATTAATAAAGTAGAAAATTTAATTACGGAAATAAACACAGCTGCTTTATATGAAACTGATAGTGAATCTTTTAAAATATTACAATATAATACAATAATTGTCAAAATCAAAAGTTTTTGCACTGGTAATTAAGCTAAAGAATTAAGAAATATAGACAGTTTGCAGGAGGTTAAAAAGATATTGTACGATTATGTTAGTTATGAACAAGGCAACTTTCGACCAAACGAATATAGATTTACAGACCAAAGATCACACAATTTTGGAAAAGTTCCGCAAACTTACTCTAGCCCAAAGACAAACTTTTTCCAACATTCATATTTAACGCCACAGAATACACAACAAAGTCATCGACACCAAAATAACACATTAGACGTTAGAAATAATAGACAACAAAATAATCGCCCGAATTCCAGGCCCGATAGTAGACAGTATAGGTACGGACCAAATTATCAGTCGACATCTAACCTTTCAGGACAGTTCAGAAATTTAAGAACAAACATGAAATCTAGGGACGTTAACGTGATGGAACCCAGTTATCCGGTTGGAGAAATTCATTCCGTTGAAACTCCGGTTTTTCTCAACGGTGCCTCGGTAGAAAATTATTGACAACCTTTATCACAAATAACCAAAAACATAACTGTCTGTGGGATACAGGTAGTACCATTACAATTTTAAATACTAATAACTTAAAAGAAGCATATAAAGAACTTGACAAAGTGGTTATCCAACTTAATACCGTCAACGGCAGAACCCAGGCACAGTATACAATTTACCAAGTTCCAGTACCTCAGGAATTTGGTTACAATTCTAATTTTTTTATAAAAGCATATGGTATGAGCTTAGCAGACAAAGACTATAGTTTATTATTAGGAATGGATGTTCTACAAAATATAGTGAAGAACATAAATTTGGAGAAAAAACAGATTCATTTAAAAAATGACACAATATTACCTATGTCTCAGAACAGCATAGGTGCAGGAGAGTGTTTCGAATTAGAAGATGAAGGTATAGTAGCTACAGAAGAGTTAAACTCGGATGAAAAATTTAAGTTAACAAATCTTCTTGAAAAATATGCAAAATTGCAATACCGAGAAGGAAATGTCTTGACCAACACTAGAAGTATTATGCATCAAATAGATTTAATCCCGGGAAATACAGGGTTTCATAGTAGGCTATATCGGTTACCACATAAACATGAGGAAGAAATGGTTAGACAGGTTTCCGAGTTAGAGGCCCAGGGAATTATTAGGAAATCTAAAAGTCGGTATGCCTCACCAGTGCTTATAGTAGCCAAAAAGCCTAATGCCAATGGTGAAGTTAAATACAGAATGTGCGTCAATTATAGAAAACTTAATGAGATCACTGTTGATGATAAATTTCCACTACCCGACATTGAGGGAATTCTGACAAAATTAGGACGATCCCAGTATTTTTCAACGCTGGATCTTGCGAAGGGATACCATCAAATATTCATGAGGCCTCAAGACATACATAAGACAGCATTTGTAACGCCAATGGGTCTTTATGAATATGTTAGGATGCCGTTTGGGCTTAAAAATGCCCCGGCTACGTTCCAGCGTTTGATGAATGAAATCCTAAGGGAATATATTAATAAAATTTGTATTGTCTATTTAGACGATATTTTAATTTTTTCAACTACCATCGAAGAACATTTGTTAGCTCTGGAAAAAATTTTCAAAAGACTTCAAGAGCACAATTTAAAAATACAAGCCAGTAAATGTTCATTCTTTCGGAAAAATACAGAATTTTTGGGACACATATTAACGTCAGAGGGTATGAAACCAAATCCAAACAAAATCGAAGTGATTCAAAATTATAAAATACCCAGCACTGAAAAACAGCTGAAAGGCTTTTTAGGAGTCACAGGATATTATAGAAAGTTCATTCAAGGATATGCTGAAATCGCGTACCCTATGATTAAATACCTTAAGAAGCAAAACACAAGAATAAACACAAACGATCCTGAATATATAGATTCATTCGAGAAACTAAAATTACAAATAATACGACACCCGATCCTCAAATATCCAGACTTCTCTAAATCGTTTACACTGTTCACGGATGCAAGCAATCATGCTATAGGAGCTGCATTGTATTGACCCAAGAAGGGCAACCTTTTTCATATGCCTCTAGGACATTGAATGACCACGAGCAAAACTATTCCACCACTGATAAAGAGCTTTTAGCAATTGTTTGGGCCACGGGGTACTTTAGGCCATACTTGTGGGGTAAGAAGTTTAAACTCAAAACGGACCACATGCCAATTAAATATATGAAAAATAAATATTCAGGTAAAGAATTTAGCCAACGGAATCAGCGATGGTTGCTTAAACTGCAAGAGTTTGACTTTGAGATAGAATACCTAAAAGGGAAAGAAAATATTGTAGCCGACTTTTTAAGTCGTATGTATGAAAATAATGCTTTATCAGAAACCGCTCACCCAGAAAACGAGAACATATTAACACACATACCTATCAAAGATGGAATTGTTAATCTATGCAAAACCCAAATTATCTTAACAAGACAACCACAGAAACAATTTGAAGTGCTCCATGGTAGACGTATTCTGTATTTAGATATGAATCATCATGAAAATATCTGGAAAGATAACTTAAAAGCTTATATCAATTCAGGAAGAGTAGGAATATTTTCAGATACAGAAGAGGACTACGTTCGAATTCAAAATATAGTCATCCAACTCTTCGCAACCAACACCAAATTACAGTTTGTTAAATTTACAAAAAGGGCACAAGAATTCCAAACACTCAGAGAGGTTCAAAGGCAAATATCACTCTACCACATAAGGGAGTCAGGACATTCCGGAATAATAGAAACTTATAATACTTTAAAAAATAAAATATATTATCCGAAATTGGTTACTGCAATTACTCAAATTATTAACAACTGTGATAAATGTAATACGGGTAAATATGATAGGAAACCTATAAAGGAAAAATTTAAAATAATACCAACCCCCGAAAGAATAAACGAAACGATTCACGTAGACATATACCATATAGAGGAACAATATTTCTTTACAGTAATAGATAAACTTTCTAAAAAAGGTTTTGTATATAAACTTCAATCCAAGAACCATGTACATAAAAGAGAATGCTTTACGGAACATTTTACAAAAGTGGGAAAACCCAAGACTATAATTTTAGACAATGAATTCAACTCCGTAGAGCTACAGGATTTTCTCAGAGAGCTAGCAATAGAGTTGCATTATACAAAACCTAACTCTCACACCGGGAACGCAGATATAGAACGCCTTCATAGTACAATTTTAGAAGGATTCCAGCTTAATAAAAGACCAGGTGATACTACATGGGAAACCGTTTTGAGAGCTTTTAATATATACAACATGAGAACCCATAGCGTCCTAAAACTGAAGCCGAATGAAGTTAACGATAGTAATTTATTAGAAGTTAGAAATAGAATAATTCAGGAAAAGCAAAGGAGGACCGAAAAATTAAATAGAAATAGAATAGATTTTATGGAAAGACGAGAAGAAGGATACGTAAAGAACTACAGACATGTCAGAAACAAAGCGCAGCCATATTATAGAAAAAAGAAATTAGAAAACGTACACTCATCAAATATTAAAAAGGAAAAATTATTTGCAGGTGATGGGAATGCTTTTGTTGACAACAATAATTCGAATAGGGAGAGCAGAACTGATGATATCACCTCTGAAATCACAGACCGGAATGACAACGGTAACCATCAATGAAGTAAAAATAGTTAAGGATTTCGACATTATTTTGCATATAATAAATTAAGATCAGATACAGAAATTAGTGAACCAATTGGCAATAGACATTCCAAATAACTCATCAAATACACTCAATCTACATTTTTAAAAATTGACAGAGAAAATTAGAACATTAACAAAAAACAGGTCAAAAAGAGGACTCATGAATGTTATAGGAACAGCCCATAAATGGTTGTTCGGGACTATGGATAACGACGACAGAGAACTCATAGATCAAAATCTGGAAATTATAAAAAAGAATTACCATAGTCTAATCGAAACCATTAATGAGCAAATAACTGTAAACAGAGACATGACGGACAATATACTCAGGATAAAGAAAACACTTGACGACGACCGAAGAAAATTTGCAGACCTTTCCAAAGGGCTGGAAAAAACCGAAAAACAACTGATAAACAAATTAGAAGAAATAGAAGTCAGACTAAGAATTAAATTGATAGAAGACCAAATAGACTTAATATTGGACCAAGTATCTATGATGAAGTTAGGACTAGTACATCCAGGACTGTTAACTTATGAAGAATTACAATCAGAAAACTTGAACATAGACAATCCCAAAAACTTTTGATAAAGTAGACTAAAATAGATATACCACTACCAAATATGCAACTTTTGGAATTGGATACAGAATTAATAAGATATGTTACACTGAATAACAAGAATTATACTTTAAAAAATGAAGTTGTGTATTTCAAAGATTTAATGTTGAGAAATGATTGCATTCAAAGAAAAACCTGTATGCTAAGAAAAAATTATAATTTTGAATTAGTTTATATCACAGATAATCTAGTTGTTGTAAAAAATAATGTATATGAAATTAAAAACGAATGTAACAATAAAAAGTTTGAACGATGTGTTAACTGTCTTATACAAATATATAATTGTAGTATCAAAATTGGAAATGAAATAATTACTAATAAGGAAACGGAATTTAAATTTGATATAAAGCTGGAAGAAAAAACCGAAGTTCATGTAACGCAACATTTGCGATTTGGCAATTTTACCCTAAAAGCAATAAGTAACATAAATGAAATCCAAGAAATGTACCTTATAAAAAAGCATGTTCTAATATCTACAGGAACTTTATCTCTTATTATTATCACCCTTATTATAATAATTTTAGTTATCATCAGACGAAAGGGGAACACAAATGTCAACATAAATAAATCAGTAGAATTGCCATTTGAAACGATTCAGGAGAATCTTGAGAGAAGGAGGGGAGGAGTTACAATATGCTAAGCAATAATCTGCTTGTGTCGCTTTTTTGAAATTGTGTCATTTACGATCGACTCACGTCGATGGTCAATGCCCGGATTTCGGTGAAGTGTCAATTAGGCATTATTGCTTCATTGCAATATTGTTACTTGTTGGAAATGGGTCAATTATTATTACTTCACATCCGTTGGTCAATACCCGAACTCCAACAAGTGTCAATGCAGCAATACAACTTGGCCTCCCTTCCGTCAATATAATAGAGTTTAAAAACAGTTCTAAAGTAAACTTCAACGCTACAACACCTTTTTGTTCTTTTAAAGTATATTAATAAAATAAATAAATTAAAGAAAATTTAACCGCGATTGTTTCTTTCAATTATTTATAACTCGCAAACTTGGTATCGGTTTCAGCAGTATAACTGATTCCCTCGAAAACATCTTTTTCTTATGGAGCTTCTCGCGCCTTTTCGATCCATTTTTTTCCTGTTTGATTTTGACAAACAAAGCATCAAAAGAGTACTGCTAAAATTTTTCAACGATTTTATATATATTCACGGCAAATTACGTCATACTCTCTGCTATAGTTGCTTCAAAGTGGGATATTTTCCCGCGGCTTGGAAAATAGCAAGTGTTATACCCATTTTAAAGCCAGGAATGAATGCCAATCCTTCCAACTACAGGCCTATTCGTTTGCTGCCCTCGGAACAATTTAGTTTTAGAGATCAGCGTAATACCGTCAATCAAATTCACTACATCACTAAACAGTAAACACGTTAAAAAAAATTTCCTGATAGGAAACGGTACAGGTATGGTTTTCCTTGACATCGAAAAAGCATTCGAAATTGTCTGGCATGATGGACTCCTGCATAAAATGCTTCAACTTAACTTGCTGTGATTAAAATTATTCGTTCCTTTCTGACATAAACGTCATTCAAGGTTTGTATAAACGGTTTTCGCGCTACTTTTGTTGGCAACAAAAATTAAAACTGACTGCGGAAAACATGTAACGTTATACAAACATATCTATTTGAAGACTTATCCCAATCATCATTTATTTTCATTATTTTGAATTGTATGAATTAATTAATTTGAAAAATGATTTTGAAAATTTGTATTTTTTGTTCTCTATGCTCAACGGCCTCTGTGCACCAAAAACCTTGAAAGCAACTCTGATGATCAACCAGGTTGCTTAGGATATCAGTAATTTGCATAGATGTGACGGCTTTGAAATGGGAGATTAAATATCGATTCCATCTCATCTCGTCAGAGCTTCTGCAAAGGAGTTTTCAGCCAGCCATTAATTTTAGCAACAGCTATCAAAATAATACAGAAAAAGATTTCGGCATGTGGCTTTATCGAATGGTTTCATCTTTCAGTCAAAACGCAAAAGGGGATGTGATGATGATATTCGAAACATTTAGACTTATAAATTGGAAATTACTTAACTCTTCGGCGGTCTCAAGACATTTTAAAAAATCAAGTCCGGGGCCAACCTAATCCGAGTGGATAATTTTCTTATTAAACTTATTCGGAGGCACAAGACAAGAGCAATGACCTCGAGCAATAACCTGATCTCTGGGGTTTACTACCCTAACTTCATGTACCATGAGACAGTGCGGCCTGATTCAGGATAGAAGTGCGGTTCCATTTATCTTCCATGTTGCCCGAAAGAGTGTGGACAGGCGACTTGCCTAGAATGGAGATGTCGCTCTTAGCTCAGAGGTGAATCTCCGGTTCAGTAAGGCGGTATCAGTCCGTGACAAAGAGGATGTAAACAGACAGCACCAACAATTTTCGTGGTTAAATGAGGGAGAGGATGCTTCGTAATTGTCGTCTTGGTCATTGACCTTACGCAATAGCTGCTAAATTGTTCTTAAATGCCTAGCCGGCATTATTATATAGGATAGGTTAACGTTAATTATAAGATAAGCTTTAAGACAAAAATAAAAAATTGTTTTTACATATTTGTTATGTATCTAAGTTGAGTTGTTTTTAAGTTTATTTTAAGTAAGTTGTAATTAGTTATAGACATATATATCAAGTACATATATCAAGTTTTTCTTTTTGAATACAAATTTTCTTGGTAATTAGTTCGTAATGTAATATTAATTGAAGTATATTTAAACGATATTTAATTTTAGTTCAAGTCGTCGAAAGACATAGGTAAAGCATAAGGGTTAGCTTAGAGCGCCCACATAGGGCCAGTAAGTAAAATGTGAATGGTTATTTACACTAGTTTTTTTCAGCATTTTTGTATCTAGCATGTAAGTTAATATTAATTCGATTATAAAAAAAATGCAAAAAAAGGAATTCATATCGAGTGCAACACGCTTATGCAAGCGCTTCATCCAATCATCGAAACATTTTTATATTCGGTTTTCGGTATGTCCATCAGTGCTTCCTACTATTTTTCCATTACTATCTTTCGGCTGCTGAAACGCGTTCCCCGTGATGTTTTTTTTTTAACTCGATTGAACAGAAAGAAGTCACATTGAGCTAAATCAGGTGAATTCGGTGGCTGTTGGATCGTATTTGTTGCATTTCTCGTCAAAAAATTACGAACAATGATGCCCTGTGCTACGGTGCGTTATCTTGGTGCAAAATTCAAGAGTTTTCTGCCAACGAATTGCTTCATGCAAACGCCCAAATAAAACTCTTTGTTTACAGTAATCCATTGAAACCGTCAGCATTGCCTGCTTTTTTGACTGAAAATGACGTGGTTTTTTAGTCTCGGCTCATTTGGAAAACACCATTCACTTTGCTGATGTCAGGATTACGTGTCGTACTCATAAGTCCACGTCTCGTCTCCGGTAATGATCCTTTTGATAAATGTGGAATCGAATTCAGCCTCGCAAATCTAGCCCTTTCCGATGTTCATTTCTAAATTTGTTAAAATCGACAACACACACAGAGATAGATGTTTTCTTGCGTACGTAACTTTTGGAAATGTCAAGCTTTAACGCTTAGATTTAGAGGGAATATCAATAACACATTTAGCAACTTAACAAAAAAACCTTCGGTTTAGCTTAGAGTACCCGAGCGGGGCGAGTAGGGTATATTATCACATCATCAGATAAGACGATTGTGAAATACTAAAATATAAATGCAAAAAAAAAACAGATATCATATACATATGTACTCTGTGTCCAAAAAATAAGGTGACATATGAATTTAAACTGCGCGCGTCGAAAGATTTGGAAATTTTCTTTTTAGGTTGGTAGTACTGTCAGTGACATCTGTGTGAAATCTCATGTCAAAATATATTTATAGTGTTGAGATACGCGTCGTTTTGGGAGCTGCTACAAGTGAGTTTTTCGTTTTTTGCGATGTCGAAATTTATTGAGCAAAGAATTTACATTAAATTTTGTTTGCGGAATCAATTTTCTGCTGCGGATACGTTGAGGATGGTGCAGATGATGATGATGATGAGGCTATGTCTAAAAAAAATGTTTACAAGTGGTATAGTGATTTCCAAGTCGGCCGTGAACGTGTCGAAGACGAAGAGCGTTCTGGGCGACCATCAACATCAACCGATGAAGCTCACGTCTAACAAATCAAAGATTTGGTGTTGAAAAACCATCGATTAACGATTAGAGACCTTGCTGATGAAGTTGGCTTATCGAAAGGCTCAGTCAATACCATTTTGAAGGATGCTTTGGGCCTCAAGCGCGTCAAATCTCGACTGGTACCGAAAACATTGAATTTTTTGGAAAAAAGGTGTCGCGTTGAAGTGTGTGAAACAATACTTTCCGACTACCAGGATGTCATGAAATGCATTATAACTGGCGATGAGACTTGGATCTATGCTTACGACCCCGAAACCACCGATCAATCGAGCGAATATCGTGCCAAAGGAGAGCCGAGACCAAAAAAAACCGCGCCAAAGTCGCTCAAAAATCAAGGTCATGTTGACTGTTTTCTTCGATTATCGTGGTGTTGTGCTTTATGAATTCCTTCCAACCGGCCAAACAGTCAACAAGGAATATTATTTGAACGTTATGCGTCGTTTGCGTAACGCTTTCCGCCTAAAAAGGCCGGAATTGTGGAAAGACAATTCTTGGTTTTTACACCACGATAATGCACCATCCCATACCGCACTCGTAATTCGTGATCATTTCGCCAAAAACTCAACCCATATCTTTCCGCAACCACCGTTTTCACCTGATCTGGCGCCGTGCGACTTCTGGCTGTTCAACAAGCTCAAAAGACCGCTCCGGGGACACCGATTTGATACGATAGAGGAGATTCAAGCCGCAGCGAAGACGGAACTGAAGGCCATCCCGGAAAGTGACTACAACCAGTGCTTCAAAGATTGGAAAATCCGTTGGCATAGGTGCATTGCATCGTGAGGGGATTACTTTGAAGGGGATGAAATTGATTTGGAAGAATAAATAAAGAATTTTCAAAATAAATACAATGTCACCTTATTTTTTGGACACAGAGTATATTTTTTTCTGTCTTTCTAGCTAGTTTAAAAGGTTTTACTCTTCTTAGTCTCCTAGTTAGATGGACAGCGTTTAAGAATTCCGCGAAGTCGAAGTTCACGTCTTTTTGCTACTTTTTCGACTTCATCTTCGATCATTTCAATTTCTAGATCTCTATGCAGATCAGTGTAAATTTGTTTTGCATGTGCAGGCCCAAATCTGTATCCCGTTGGTCCATACTGGTTCCACAATTTAGTCATAAGGCAGTAATTTGTTGTAATTGGACAAACAAGAGTATTTTCCTATGGGCCAATACAATTTAATATAAAGCATGTTAGTTAGAACACGATGTGTCTGAAACGTTCTGCTTTATTGATTTATCTTTATTCTTAAAACTATCTTAACAATGCAAATAGTTGGTGAACTGGATGCAAGTGGCGAAGTGCTGAGTATGATGTTTTAGGTCGGTGTACTCCGTGTGGCGGAAAAGCTGATTGGGTTACATATTTGGGAATGGTGAATTGTTGTGGCGGAAATGTTTATGAACTGTTGCTTTAATATGGTGCATGTTAACTTTATCAGTCTCTCTTTTTTCTTTACATGTGTTTTCCAGCGCAGTGCATTGTGTAATGCCTAGATATTTGGCTACGTCTTCGTATTATACTTCATTCGTTAAGTTAATATGGACCTAATTGAGGTCCTTAAATTCAATTTGCCGTCTTTCTGCTCATTTTGATATATTATTTGATATATTATGTAGCATTTTACGTTGCTACTTCGACAGTTTCTCCCACAGCAAGGACAGCAGTTTCATCTTCAAATTTTGCAGATGAAAAAAAATAGATATAATATAGGGCAAAACACACTGCCTTGTGGTACACCAGCTTTTCTTTCTCTTAGTGAGGTGTATTCATCTCCTTGTTTGATTTTAAGGAATCGCTGCTTTATATAGGAATCTAGAATTTCTGAGTATTGCTTCGACAGGTGCTTTTGCAATTTATGGATCAGTCCTTGGTGGTATACTTTTTCGAAAGCTTGTGCTATATCGAGGAACATAGAAGGGCATACCGTTTTTTTTTTAAATGCTTTTTCGATTTTGTCTGTTATTCTATGTACCTGATCAATCATGGAGTGCCTATTTCAAAAAACCAAATTGATGGCTTGGGATAAGCTAGGTACATAATACATGAATGCAGCATTTATGATCTGTGCTAATTTCTTTAGGCCTTTTATTGAGAATTCTTTTAAAATGTCCCCTGATATTAAATCGAATCCCGCCGCTTTTATAATATTGGTTCCTTTTTTATTTCTTTGGCAATTTCCTTCTTAGTTACCGGTTTAATAGGTGTCTCTTCTCACAGTTCTTCCACATCATACCAGTCTTTATCTTCATATTGTTGGAAGACACATTCGAGATACTCGGCAAATAAATTCACCTTTTCTTGGTTGCTGTTTGCCCAGTTACCGTCTGTGTTTTTGACTGGTGGAATGTGTGCAATGGGTCCTTTCTTTGTCGCCTTCCAGAGTGAACATTCGGTATTTTTTAAGAGACTCATTGTTGAAGTCACTTATCGATCATTTAGCTTACTGTTTACATTATTCAGTATTGCTTTGTCGCCGGGCGGCCTTTGTTGTCGCCAACGTTTTCTAGCTCTTCTTTTGTCCGCAAAATTATCACGTATTTTTTTTGGATATGAGTTTGGTTTGATTTTCGTCTTGGTTTAAGGTATTGCAGCCCATGCAACTTTTTAGATATTAACTTTAAGTATCTAAAATTATTTCTACGAGTGATATGAAGTAGTTCCAATCAGCCAATTTTTAAGTTAATCTTGAGCTATTTTCTTTGTAGTGCTTTCATCTCAAGTCAAAAGTATTGTGGAATGATCTGAGTCAAGAGCCAGTACGTAGGTTTTCCCGTTGAGTGATATTTGCCGCTTATTTGCTTTATTACTTCATATAGTTCACTTCCTCTCGTATTTGTGAATCTACTTTATTTCGCTTATCTCTTTCCAAAGTCATGTCCCTGACGAGCTTCATTTTATGGATGCAATTCCTTACAACCGATGAGGGGGATGCAAATGTTATGTGTGAAGTTTGGGCAAAATTTATCAAGCGTTAGCAACAATCATAGCAATATTCCCTGTTATAGTAATAATAAATGAATTTTATGTCTTAACTAAACTGCGAAGAAAAATAAATTTGGCATAATTTGAATGTCGAATTAAATCATTTAATTTAAATTAAAAAAATCTACAACAATAGGTAATCTCTGGTATAATTCTTTTTTTTTCATTTGATTTCAGCTCTCCCCAAGAAAGTTGTTCGTATTTATCGCACAACTATCGATCGAGATGCACGCAAGTTTACAATTATCATCGTCTTCTTAGTTGGGACAAGACGAGAGGTCTTCATGTCGATATATTCAAGGTACCGACATGTTGTTCTTGCCAAGTAGATGGATATAGAGAAACATTTCCCCCTGGAGGGAGCTCAAAACTGAAAGAATTTCAAGACTACACCCCAGTTCCTAATAATAACCCGTATTCAAGTATCGACGATGGGATTGACTATGAAGATGAAGATGTCGATACTGGTCCCGGCTACGAGTTTGGCGGAATTTCAAGGAAACATAAGTACAATGATTTTAAGCACTCGGAACTGCTTTTAGGGAGTACAAATATTAGAACAAAGGTAAACCCACCGAGGCAAACTCCAACAGTGGGATCATACCTTAGTCCTCCGTCAGGAAGCTATGAACACCAACTCTCAAAAAACACAAGACCAACCTATTACACATATCAGAATAATCCGCTTGGTGCAAAAAGTCAAAAGCCTTTCAAGAATTATATACCAAATGAGTCAAGAGTAGACCTAGAAATTTCAGGGACTGAACATAGTGGTAAAGAAGTTAAAACGCATCCGGTAAACGAAAATCCAAAAGTTCAGCAGAAACGGAAACGAGTTTATACTGGATTGTCCAATATGGAAAGCCCGTATCAAGCAGCTGGTCCAGCAATTCAAACGCAGCCATCTTCTAGGTATATTCCAACAACAGAATCATCAACAGCTCAATCTAATACGGCTGGTGCCACCGCTAGAAAAGAAGTGAATAACGGCAAACGAATAAATTACGACTATCATCCAATAATTGACTTTTTCGAGAGTCATCAGAAGTCGGCGAAAGGGCATATGCCTATGCGAAGTACTCCAATAAATTCTGTTTCGAAAAATACTGAAACAATCATACCAAGAGACAGACGAATTGGCTATGGAAGTGTTGGCCCAGAAAATAATTGGCATCCAGTTATGTTAAATAGCTAAGCCAGTTCTTCCAGCCTAAACAAAAGCAAGTTACATTAACAATAAATAATTTATTTATTATATAACATTCCTTAATCATATTCATGACGTAAGTAAACATACAAAATATCAGATAATCTGATTTGGTTTTACGAACACTTAAAATTATATACTAAATAAAAATAAACGACTTTTTATAATTAAATTTTTTCGTTCATTGGTTTCTTAACTTGTTTTTTTTCCGTTTTTTTTTTTGTTCATGGCATGTTGTCTTTTTAGAGATATCTTATTTCAGGTTTTCGGATACAAAGAGTGCTGCAAAACTAAGCAAGCGTTTCAGCTTATTTGGTAAGTGATTTGATTTTGAATGACTGTTCCAAGGTTCAAGTTCGAACACATATTTTCATTTTCAATAAATTTCGATTGTATTTTTAAAATAACAATCTAGTCCGTACATACTATATATCCCGTAAATCGAAATGAACAACTTCAGCTTCTATCTTGTAAAGTGTGAAGTAAGGTACGTTTCGATGCTAAGTCAATAATATAATATTCTCCCACCGGATTGAAAAATGATTGTTTAGGATTATTAATTTTCTTCATTCCATTCCAAAAATGAAAATTAGAAATTTGTTCGCTCGCTTAAGCCAAATTTTGTTGGTTTTTTTAATTTTTGTACGTTCAACTTGTTGAGTGGTTTAAGTTTAATAACAATAGTTATACAATTCGAAGCTTATCAAATAGAATCTTACTTGACTAAATTTGGAGATTTTGAAAATTTTGATATTAACAATTCTGAATGAAAACTTCATCCTTAAATCGACAGTGTACATTTAAGGTTATTAATAAAAAGATGATCAAATTAACTTATTTATTGCCCTTGCGTAGTTCGAAAAATTGATAAAAAATATTATTATAATAAGGAAAAATCAAATGATTCCTTCTTCTTAAGCCAATTAATTTAAAATATTTAATTATAGAAGTTGAAAATTTCAAAAAAAATTATCAGTTGATGAAGTCAAAAAATTGGCGCGTAACCATACCCACGATTTCAACCCTTCTAGCATATGAAACAAAAAAAAATTATTAATCTAGAATTATTTCGCAATGTCTTGAACTACGGAAAAGTTGGAAGGGCGGCTGCCTGAAAAAAAAAATTGTGTACCACTTTTTTTACTGTTTCGAATTTAAAAAGAAAGTAATAGAAATTTGGGGATGTGGATAGTTCCAGACATAGACAAGTCTATAAAGAAGACTGTCTAAAAGTTTCAGGTGATCGGTTAAAGTTCCGCGTAAAGCTTATCGCAGTCTAAGTCATGAAATGGTATTGTAGACTTAGTTTTATTCAATCTACCATTCCTGCTTCATACATCGGACCTTCCTCGACTTCGAAAAAACTATTTTCCGCGTTTCTCTCTTCATATCGAGCATTTCTGGTGTCCTTTGATGCGTTGGATGCTCGTATCTTGTAGCGGTCAATCCGGGCGTTGTCTCGTCTCACAGCAAATGAATTAGCTTTCGGACAAATTTTCATTCCCATAAGCTCCATCATTTTTAAAATAGGAATGAAGCCTTCATTAAAAGTACAAACAGCAATAAATGTCGCTATCTCAATCATCTTAGGTCCAAAAATCAAAGAGTTTAGAGACTCATTATTATTTTGAGTTTCTGAACCTAAACATCGAGTCAATAATTCCTCTGATGATAAACTCTTGTAAATTGGCTTTATAATTTTCAAAACTTCAGCACACAGGGAAGGTTTTTAGTGGTCAAACTCCATTTACTGCCATTTACACCAACTCTCCGCACCAGGTGGGCAATACATATGTTGCGGATTTTCATTCGTAGAACTGTTATGGAAAGAAGTAGCCCAAACTGTATTTTTCATGTTATCAACAGAATCAGGTAGCCGGCGAATCGCCAAACCATAATATAAAGACATATTATTAATTACTATATCAGTTAATTTGCCTTCACCATTTTCCACCAACCCGTAAGTGAACACTAAATATAAAAGATACAAGTCACCTTGGGTTCTTGTATTACAATGTATAAATTAAACTATTTTAAGTTAAATTTGCTTAAAAAAAAAATATTTTATTTCGTTTACGTTCGCCTTCGCGGCTGACTTAGAACTAACTAACAAAATTTTTAATAACTTAAAACTAAGTGCATGTCCCATGCATGCAGCCAGACGATAGGTCAGCATATCCGCTGGTGGATCAGGTGTCTGTTCGCTGTCGATGCCTCGTGTGTCCGGTGGGAATGTTTCCCGTGGGAACTGTATCATGCTTTATTCGCATGATTAAATGTTTATGGTGTTAACTCAACAAAGGTCAAAGGGTTTTACTGAGAAATATGGATTCAGGTAGACAGAGAATCCCTAAAGTCTATTGTTCGATTAGTACGGCCGAACCAGTTTGGATGCCGGGTCAGCAAAATACCTCCGAAAATTATTTAAATTTTTTTTTGTAGATATATTCTTGAATAGTTAAACTTTGAAAATATAAAAAAAATCAATTCAATTCAATTTCTTAATTTCTAATGGTTTGTGCTTTCAACAATATAACCTACATTTTTGTATGGAATACACTTCAGCATGCACAAAAAAATTTAACTGTATACAATAAAGTTTCTCTGTTCTCATTAATCCTTTGAATCCAAAAGGCGTGTCTACTTTTCATGTTCAAGAGAAATATTATCAACCTTAACCTATTTTTAAAATCTTTGTAAGCCGGCTAGACTTCAAGAAACAAGTCCTTTACCTTCGTAAGACCAATTTAATGACAAATAAGACAACTCCAAAGCATCCTCTTCCTCACAGGCCGAATGAAGGCCGTGTTGCAGATCACCTTTATTCTGGCATCGAGTTGGCTACTGTGAAACAGTCATGGCATATGCCGGTTTGGCTCTGGCCAGAGCAGCATCTTTATGTTTGTTAAAATATAGATACTGATTAAGCCAGACCCCAGACTCGCCTTATCGTCCCAATATCGCTAAATCTTATCGAAGTCACGCTGCAAGAGACTTTAAAGTTTCCACCAGAAGTTACAGAAAGTTCTACCGGTGAGCATATTAAAGGGTATGTACAGCAGTGGTCCAATTCGAAAAAGAGCCCCTCTAACCATTCAAGTTCAAGTCATTCAGCAAGGCTCTAGTGAATTGTTTTTTGGCTTTGATCGATTGGATAACCGACACTCGCTTAGACGCGACGTTCTCAGTGATCAAAAGACAACCTCCTGGTTCCTTTAATTTAATTTGTTAGCAGCTTTTGACAGAATTTTATTCCATTAGATTGGATGACAATGCCCTTGACGTTGCTTCGTTGTCTGAATATATGAGAATTCTGGCCCCTTTTTGGCCTTTGGCAAGGTTTACTATGGCGCGGGATTCGATGGCATGAAACTCAGGCTGGAAAACATTTAGATGCTTTCCCATTGGAATAGAGATTTTAGTGTTGGGTCCATAGACACCGGCACCTACACCATTTACAAGTTTTGAGCCATCAGTATACCAGACTAGGTTTCCTGAGGTTTCTGAGGTCGGAGGCAGTTGATTGATTATTCTCAAGTGTCCCGTTTGATCACCTGGTGTGTATTTCATTGCCAGTTGAATTTTAAGGGCATTTTCTCAATTCTCAAGAAGAGACAGCCAAATGACAGATTCCAGTGCTGCCGTAGTGCAGGTGCTCATGGCACCAGTGAAGCCTAAACAAGCTATACGTTGGACTTTATCTAGCGTTTTAGAAGTTGATTCTTCTAAAGTTTCTCCATTTCAAGCCTCTTCTTCAAGTATTACGAAGGTTTTTCTGTAGCTTTTTCTTCGACTTAAGTCTATTTATAAATTTTTTGATAAAAATTGTTAACATATTGGAATATTGTTAGTAGTAAAGTTATTTATACCAAAACTCTAATGTGCAATAATAACAAAATAACATCGAGATACTTGACTTCACTGGAGTATACCAGAGAGGTTCCCTCAATAACAATTGGAGACAAAGTCATTTGTCATTTGTCGGAGGTTGTCTATGACAAGTCAACAAAGGAGGGGCGATAGAACCTCTCGTTGCCGTGACTGACTCCAAGTTGATAACAAGCCGACAAGTGATAACTCGATTTTCTAGCATGGATCTTATCCAACAGTCTTCGTACCTTGTAGGTTCAAAAGCACCCTCAATATCCAGGTGGGCGAAAAGAGCAATTTCTTTTGAGTGAAATGCCTTTTCAACAGGTGGGACCAGATGGTGAAGGGCGACCTGAGTTCAGCAATCGAAAAAGGCGTCCAGACTTGACAATATCATTCCTAAAATGATGTAAATAGGTAATTTTGAAAGATAGCACTTCAAAACAACAAGCACAATAGATACTTTTCAATCGATTATTCTTTTGATGGTCAGAAATGGAAAAAGAACTTTTCAAAAAGGTAACGGGTGCGAATCAGACATATGCTTCCAAATTAAATATTCATATTTCTTTTTGAGAGGTCAAGCGTTTAATTCTTTATTAAATTTTATTATTTCGTGGGGAAAAATTACAATATTGTAGGCCCGCTACCGTACAATTTACAATACAGAGATTTCACATAAATATAAAATCTTTCAGCTGAAAAACTAAATTAATGTAATTATGACAAATAAATAAGGATAAATTATGCCAAAAATATGCTAAGGGAAACCACGACCACAAAACCCTTTATTTGATAAGCGAAAAAAGAAAAAAATAAACAAAGAAAAGCATAAAGTAAATAAATACTTAAGTGATATATAAAATAATTAACTAGTTCAGTTAGTAAATAAATAATTCCAATGATGGCTATCACAGATAATAATATAATAACTTGCTTAATAAATACATAAATAATTTAATAAGTAGATAAATAATCAAAAATACAGTAAATAAATAAATAACTAATTAAGTAATTAAAATGCATATATAAATAATTAAATAAAAAAATAAATACGTACATACTATGTCGATAAGTAAATAACGAAAAATTACAAAAAATATATAATAAAAGAAAAGTAGTTTTTACAGTTACAATCAGATTTAATTGCTCTATTTAAATAAATATATGCATTGATCAACAACTTAAGCTTATTCAAACATCATGTGCTATAAAATAACGATTTTATTTATGAGAGCATTGTCTGGAAAGTCGCATCTGATAAGAAACGTCTCCTTGAGTTTTCTTATTCTATCGGAGATCAAGTCAATATTGGCACTTTTGTCCAGATTTCAAGTGTAGTGGTGCCACGGAAGATCATTTTAAGGAGCGTATTTTGCGATATTTGCAATTTGTTTAGGTAGGACATACAAAAGAATTGACTGAAATATGACTTTATATATAATTACATTGTTTTCATTTGAGAGTTGGGACTTTCTATTGATGAATGGATATTATATTTTTATATTCATTTTTTTATTGTATTCATACCCAAATATTTAACGGAGGAATGCCACTCGATCTGTACTCTATTTAAACTCAATTGATTACGCGGAAGGAAGCAAGGGGTTCTTTTCTTGGTAAAAAAGATGGCTTGAGTCTTCTCAGCGTTTATATTTATTTTCCACCTCTTACAATAGTTCGTCGGAATAGGCAGCAAGATTTAGATTTGTCTCGATCACGAGAACGAATTTATGCGACGAAAAAATAGCTCGGTAGTTTCGGAAAATCAGATGTAAAAATATTGTACAGATCGGGAGAAAGAACGGCTCCTTGGAAAGACCATCATTGAAACATATTGAATTCGAGTAGCTGGTATTGACGTACACTTTGAAACAACGGCCTGACAAAAATCTCCTGACAATTTACACAAATGTGATGGAAAATTAAAACGTATAGTTTCGTTCAATAGACGATTGTGCCACACAGTATCGAATGCTTTCTCTATGCAGGCAGTATCATGCCGGTGGACTTCCCATTTGCGAATTTCTTCTAAACGCTATTAGTTTTTCGAAGAACTTCATGGATTGTGCTATGGTACCTTCAGAATCCAAATTGTTCATCTGGAATAACGTGATTTTCTTCCGCAAATTTTGATAAATTTTCTTTTCAAATTCGTTCATCTTTCTTAAATGTTCTTCACTATTTTCTAAAAATATAAGACCTACAACCTACAAGTCAACGGACAAACGAATTTCGGCAGAGAAAGTCTTCAGCTCCAACTTGCACTTGAATAAAAACCTCTTTGACCCAGTGAACATGTAAGTCAGTTTCCACTTTCAGTTTTCCCATTAGATTGATTTTTACTTTCGATTTCTTACAGCATCGCCTGCGGTACAAGAAACCCACAATTGAAATAAAATCACCGATAGCGGAAAGAAAAACTCAATTAACAGACGTCATAATCTATTATTTCGCTTTCCAGGAGATGAAGCGCAAAAATATTGTGGAAAATTGTGTATAAAGCCTGCCCCTTTTTTTATAATATTTCAGAGTGTTTTTAGTCATCGATTGTGCAAATTCGTTAAATCAAAAGATATCATGTTAATTCAAGGTTTGATTGTGGTTGGTGTTTTTCTTATTACTTGTTCGCAATATAAAGTGAGAACTTTGGGAGCACAAATTCTATTGGAAAGCGAAGAGAAAGTCAATCAGAAAACGCCCTTAGACAAGTATCAAAGTGATTTCACACCGCAACTTGCACAAAATTTTTGGTTTCGTGTTAATGGTGATAGTAATGCAATCCATATAGTTGACCCACCGGATCTTTCCAAAACTCAACGCATACCCAACATGAATAGTCAACATAAATATCATTATATTGAAAAGGCAGACGATAGAGCTTATAGTCCGTATAAGATGGTACACGACAATTCCCCAAACAGTTTAAAAAGAAAACAACCAACAGTCGCATTTCTTATTCAATCGGAGTCGCAGAGTGAGAATAAATTAATGGCATCAAATCGGGATCCACCTCAAAACCACTTTAAACTTGTTAAAAACATTCCACCCAAATTGATGCGAATGAACCAAGACGCACAACTTCATGATCAAAATGTTACTCCGGTTCTTCAGCTTTACCCTTTTCAAATTTCGTCAGCAGTGAGGCATAAACAAATAATGCGAAATGGGCCCGCTTCCCGAAATCCCAACGTCAAGAAGAGGTTGCATACGAAGATTTCTAAAACATATCAATCTAATGTGTTATACAATAACTCTAATTTTGAAAAGGAGTCTAAACAAGCTGACTGGAGTCTAGCTCACAGAAATTCCGGCGGCAGATTAAGAACACGCCGAGATACGCCGCCTGAAAAGAAATCAATTAAGCTCATGCGAGGAAGCTTGTTACCTGTGGCACTAACTATTATGGGAGAAAATGGTGAACTATTGACAGGAAGAGCATTACTTCAACATATAACTGTTTTGCTGAAGAACGCATCTACCTTTGAACCAGCTGAGGAAGATCAAATGGACGACTACAGCAATGGAGATGTCTTGCTCAACGACAAAGCTTTTGATCATATAATGGAAAATTCGATGAACTTAACTGATCCGGCGATGTTACATTTTCTCGGACTGAATGCCGTAAATAATTCCTCGCTCCTAACCAATAATTATGTGAATGAGTATCTCAATTGCATCGAATCGTCAAAGATAACAAATCGATTTCAGGCAATTCAAAACAAAATCGATTGCATGAAACGCAAACTATTTGACAGTAGCAACTTTGATTCAAATGCTTCGTCGCGGTACTCAATCAGCAAACTTCCGGCCACACTGGTTTATGCTGACGTTATGAGCAACATAAACAAATCAGTGCGACCAAAGAATGGTATTGCCTTCTATTCACTCCCAGTAGATGAGCTCACTCACCTTCAACAAGTTGTGTTGCCCATAGAGGAATACGTTTCCAAGATTCACAATGAGCATTTTGCACCGCGAAATTACCACTTCAACCGTAAGTTGCATTTTCATGAAAATGCTCATCCGCAAATGCCAGTTTGGTACGTCCTAAAGCCAGATGGACGCATTTATCAAACAGAGGGAAGTCGCAGTCAAAATCCGGCTACAATACGAGTATCTCATGGATTTCCAGATATTCCTAATGCAGATTTTTTTGCGGATAGATTCCCCAAACGACATTTTTACGAATCGGAATTTTATGACGAATAATTTTGCATAAAATCTTAAATATGTTAAGACCAATGGCATAATAAAAGGATTCTTGCAATCCAGTTTCCACCAACCATGGATCTTTTATTGAAGTAAACATTTTTTATTGATTCAACGTTCAACTTTTAGTTCAAACATTTATACTATAGCTTATAAAACAAGTGCCTGTATTACTCGTAGAGTAATGTGCAACTTGTCGCAGTACACAAAGACACAAACTTACGCAATTGATGGCTATTTTAATTAATGAATTCAACGATGCCTTTCGTACAGACAAACATCGTAGAGGGAGAATAAAAAACGAATAGCATTCCAAACAGGATATCAAATAAAAAATTTAAAAAAAAAATCTGCTGTTAGAATACACTTGCCTAGAGATTAATAGTTCAACTTTTACTCTATTCAATGGGTTTATTGCCACGATACATTTATTCAAACCTGATCAACAAACCTTTTTTTTACGATCGAAAACAAAAAAAAAATGTTCCTTCTTCTTCTGTCTTTTATCGCGATGGGATCTAGTTTGTTTAGGTAGCCGGAAGCTTTGGTCCCGATTTTTGAGTACATATCCCAAATACTTTGGTATCTTAACTTATTGTACTATTCATATACAAAATATGTGATATGTGAGCATTGTAAATGTGCTCAACTTAAAATACACCCACAATGGCCCCACCACGTGACAGTAATGAGTTTACTAGGGCATGATATTTCGCCAAAGATTTGTTCATATTATTATTATTAACTTCCCATCAGGAAGTTCTTGTAATCGGTCCAATATCTGTGTGTCTGTACGTAGGTTTTTGCCAGTTCTTTCGTACAGCCTTATTCGAGAACAAATCAAGCTGTCGAATCCAAATTGGTTTCATTCGACGCGTGTGTGAACAATGATAAAGTGAAAAGCCTTTTTTTTTAATTTGATGGATTGGTTCAAAATTTGTATTTGTATTTATTGAATACGAATTGCTTTTCACATTAAGATAAATCTTATAATCTAGCTGTTAATCTGTTAATACTATCATAAGCAAAAGAAAAATAAGAAAAGAGTTTTAAGAAGGAGAGTATTGAAATTCAGTTCAAAATTTAATTTAAATATAATTTTTTAAAGAGAAAAGAAAAAAGTAAAAATAACTAGTTTTATTTTTGTTCGTTATCTATTATGCTATCTGGCCAAGAACCTCATAAGCAAAAACCTAAAACGTTTATTGTTTCTGTATCATCTCAGCTCACGGGGGAGGGAGTTCCATAGGCGAGTAGCATGAACGAAGAAATGTCGCTCGAAATTTAGACATGAATATGTAGGTGGAACCAAGGCGAAAGTCCTTTGTGACCGAGGAAAAACTAATCTGTTATAGAGATAATCAGGTTGATGAGTCTGTATGATATCGTGCAAACATGTTAAGGCTCGAAGTGCTGGCAAGTTATCGAACGTACAGCGTTTGGAAAAAACGGACACGTGATCGTACCGACAGAAGCCGTATATACTTTATAACAAGCGATGCATTAAGCTGCCTTTTACTAATACAGTCAACTTCTCCATAAATCTCGCACCCATATAGTAAATTTGGCAGGAGGAGTGTTTTCGCAGGCATTATCCTTACAGCTGTAGGAGTAAACACCTTAGTTGACCAGAGCAATCGAAGACTTCCATAGACCTTGCCAATAGCCGCGTTGATATGTTTATTCCAGGTTAGGGAGCTGTTAAAAATTAATCCAAGTTTTCTTGCAGTATTAACAAAGGGGACAATTTCTCGCCCAAGCTTTATTGGTGGCAGTGTAGTCAAGTCCTGTGTCTTCCTGCAAATAACGAGAGCTTTCGATTTTACTGGGTTCAGATACAGAAAGTTACGTTGAGCCCAGAGACGGATATTTTCCAACTCATCATTTATCTGCGTAATGACTTGGACTAAGCAATTAACGTTTCCACTCAGAGTTAACTGGACATCATCGGCATACATGTGTTTAAGACACCGTTGGACAATTTTAGGCAGATCATTAATATATAATGAAAAAAGGACAGGTCCAAGAATTGATCCTTGAGGGACTCCACTTGATACTTTAAGAAATCTTGAATGTTTGGTATTGACCAGAACACATTCCTGCCTATCGACAAAATAGGAATACATCAGCTTTGCAGATTCTCTTGAGAAATGGTACATGTTCTGGAGTTTTCGGCACAGAAGAACATGGTTGACGGTGTCAAATGCTTTCGAAAAGTCTAGGAGAATTAAAAATGTAACATATTTTTTATCCATGGACTTTCAAATATCATCAACTACTGAAGGAAGCCGGACTGATAACTGCTAAGTAGCTTGTTTGAGGACAAATGGGCTTGGACTTGCTTTAACAGCACCTTTTCAAACACCTTGCTCAAGAAGGGAATAATCGCAATTGGTTTGTAGTCATCGCTTTCTTTTTTCGGGATTGGAATGACTTTAGCCCTTTTCCACTCACTTTGATAAACAGAAGTGGTTATAATACTATTGAAAATATGGGTTATGGAAGGAAGAATGTAAGGAACGAGAAGTTTAATGAACGTTGGATCAACACCGTCGATGCCGGTTGCATTCGACTTAATCGATGCTATCACCTATGCCTGGAATCTCCATCTGATTTTTGTCGAACAACTTTGACTTAATCTATTGCAATAGTAAAGTGTTTTTGCAGATCTTATAGATTCCACCACTTTGTTCCGCAAACGGCAGTAGTCGCGAAGTTTGATTTTATAGCGTCTCCAAACACTATAAGCTGCATTACGTTCCAACATCATCTTCTTGATTTCGGGACTAAGCCAACGTGGCGATGCTCTACGTACAACTTTTGTTTTAAGTGGGACATTTTTATCGAACCCGTATCTAATCTGCTCTTCAAAAAACGAGACTTTGTCATTATGTCATGCAACAAATTTTCACGGTTCACGTTCTTCAAGTCTCGAAACTGGTAACTGATCTCTTTTGGTCTGTTTTTGAAATCTAAATTTAAAAAGATGAGATAATGTCTTGTGAAACCAGAAGCTTGGAACTGACTATACAATAATACCTTCCTTTTGTCACTGACCAAAAAGTGATCAATGAGGGTACTTGAATTACCCTAAAAATGGGTAGGACTGCTTGCGTTAACTGGGAATAGACTAAGCGCTCTAAAATTATTTATAAATTGGGAAGAAGCATTTACATCCAACAAGTCCCAGTTAAAATCACCGCAAAGGACAACATGGGAGGTATTGCAGGAAAGTTGTTCTAAAATGTTAACTATTGGCATATAGTCCACAAATTGGTTTGCCCCGTAGATATTGCCTAGCAGAATTTTCTGACCCTCACATACAATATTGACGAAGCAATAGTCAAGTCAAGAATACTGCTGAGATTTGCAGATCGGTGTACACTGTAGGCCTTTGCGCACATAAATAGCAGATCCTCCACCTGTACGACCCACCCTACCACCAAGGAAAACATTGAAGCCGACACTTTATACATTCCATCGCCGACATCAGAATGAAACCAAGTCTCAGACACACAAACAACATCCACCTGAGATCCCACAAGCAGATATCTAAATTGTCAAACTTTGTGCATTAAGGTGACAAATTTTCAACCCACTCTTCTGTGCACAAAGTATACGGATCATAGTGTGCAAATTTTCGTTCGTTCCCCCACCAGTGGCACCCCCATAAGCGTTATTTATGTTGTTCATTATGCAAAAGGAAAGTCAGAAACAACAAATTCAAACAAGAAACAACAGATTCAAATTTATTGTAGCAGAAATAAAAATATAAATAAATAAATAAATATTAAAATAATTAATTAATAAACAAAATAAACAAAAAGCTTAATAAATATATGTGAAAATTAATAATTAAATAAACTAACAAATTGATGTATAAATAAATAGATAAGTTATTTGATAAAAAAAAATAAATAAATACATATATATGAATATGAATTAATATTAAATAAATAAAACATGTTTCTTTTCAAATTTAATCATTTCCAAGAGAATCTAAGTTTGATATTAGAATGTTGTCAGATATACTACATCTAAGGTTGTAGTAGTAAGATTACTTTCTAATTCTTGTAGAAACTTTCTCAATAGTCGACAATAAGTTCAAAATGTCACCGTAAATTGAAGATCATTTTCAAGGTCTTGTATTGAATTCTTTGCAGTCTTTGAATGTGATGGTTTGCGCATTTTCCCCCATACTGGTGACCCGTAAAATAAAATGTCCTGGAAAATTGCTTTGTATAAAATAATTTTATTTTCGTTACTCATTTGCGACTTACGATTAATAAATGGATAGAGAGTTTTTATTGCCAGATTAACTTTGCTTAATATTTCCTGAATATGGAGACCAAATCTATGCTCAGAAATTTCAGAATTTGTTTCTTACTTTAATAATGATCCATATATAATGTGGAAGACAATTCGAGATATTATTTGTTCTAACTTTTTTCGTAATGGATTGGTCCATACTTTCTAATACCGCTGATGTAAAAATTCTTATATTTTCATCAATTGTATGTTCTGATAATCAACATCATCGAGGCTCAGTTTGGTTCGTATAGATCTTTTAAACTTTCTCCAGTTATCTCTGTGAAGTCAAGGGTCGAAATGTTCTTTATTTTTTGGGAAGACGGAATGCTACACTTTACCGGTAAATGATCGGAGCTGATATCAAATCAGGTGAATTTGTCAAGTATATATCTAAAGTAGAAGGACTAGATCGGGAATTCGATGGGTAATAAGTTGAATCTGAGGGATATAATATTTCGAACGGAAATCTTTTACTTAAGTCGAAAAGAAAATTGCCCCAAGAATTTGCTCTTAAGCAATCCCAATTACGGTGCCTGCAGTTCAAATCTCCTCCAACGAGGTAAGTATTGTTTGTGCGTATCAATTTTCTAATGTCATTACGAACATCAGATCATCGTAAATCAGGACCACCAGGAAAATAGACTGAATAGATATGGATGCTTAAATCGTTTGTGAATGTGAATGCGAATATTGACAATAGGAAGTACTTTGTGTTTTAAAGTTTTTTTTACGACAATGGCAACATCCCCTTCTCTCCTCCCTATCCGCACGTTAACATTTGTAAATAGGATTAGTCAGATTATTGCATCTATTATTAAGCCAAGTTTCTGAAACTAGCCCAATATCAATGTCATATGTGCTCAGAAGAGCAAAAAACTCAAACGATTTATCTTGAATACTTCTTGAATTCCAACGAATTACAATAAAACTCGTGTTCATTTACATTTATTATATACGTAGAGTAAAATCGGGTATTGTGGTATAGGCGGGTAATGCGGTACAGTGGCATATCTCCGTTTCCTTGCACTCCCTTGCAAAACTGAGCACGTTCATACCTGTGCAAGCAGAAAGAAGCGTGATTTGTTTTGACGTGTTAAAATTCCTTTAACTTGTCGCTCAGTTGTGTGAAAGATGTCAGGTAAAAAGGCTGACTTTTTTTTATGACTACAAAAAAATAGATAACCAAGCCCTTATTATGGAGAAATCAGGAAATGGGACAAATCTGATATGAAGAAGGCCATTAAAGCAGTCAGAGACGGAGAAATGGGTATATTGCTTGCATCTAAAACGTTTTTATTTCCACACACGACGCTGCAGAGAATGGCTACAAGTGAAGAAGCGATGAAGTGATTCTCAGCAAAGTAAGTTACACGAGTAAGGGCTGAGAATATAATCTTCTTGCTTACGTTCATGTGGGCATAAATGGAACAATTATATTTGTCGGGCAAGGAGTTTCTTTTAATTAACAGATTTAAAAAAAATAGCCCGAAGAAAGTGCAACGGCTTGTTGAACGTAATTGTCCTCAGAGTTAAAAAACATGTGACATTTTACAATTCAATGCGCGTGCTTTTTTCAAATTTAATAAGTCAAACTTAAACCTTTATTGCTTTATTTATTTATTTATTTACATCAGTAAGAGAAAGCTAACATTGAGGTTTCATGCTTTTTAGGTTTGCTGACAATATCGAAACGTGAAACACGTTTTGTTATTTGATAGTTGGTACTTCAACTGTCAATCAGTAAAAAAATTTTTTGGATCGGTTGTGTAGTTTTGTTTGGCGTCTGTTGAAAAATTGAAAATGAAAACGAACATTTACGTCACATTTTACTTATTTATTTCCGGAAAGGAAAAAACGCATCGCAAGCTCACAAGAAGTTATGTGCTGTTTATGGTGACGAGGCTTTAAAAAAACGGCAGTGTCAAAATTGGTTTGCCAAATTTCGTTCTGGTGATGATGCCCAAATCAAAGCAATAAACGTGAGATTGCAGAGAAGCTTCATGTATCACATACATGCATTGAAAATCGCTTATAATAACTTTGCTATGTACGCAAACTCGATATATGGGTTCCTCATGAACTGAAAGAAAATCATTTAACACAACGCATTAACATGTACTTTGTGTTCAAAAAACGTAATGAAAATGATCCATTTTTTTTTAAAACGATTGATAACTGGTGAAGAAAAATGGATTGTTTACAACAATATCAATCGGAAAAGATCATGGAGCAAACCAGGTGAACCAGCTCATCAAAAACATCAAAAGCTGATATTCACCAAAAGATAGTTATGTTATCAGTTTGGTGGGATTACAAATGAATTGTCTACTTTGAACTTTGAACATTGAACAACTAATAAAATTTAAGGATGTAGTTGAAGAAAAGCGGCCCGAATTGACAAATCGAAAAGGTGCTGTATTCCATCATGACAATGCAAGGCCACACTCATCTTTGGTTACTCGGCAAAAATTATTGGAGCTTGGTTGGGATGTTTTGCAACATCCATCTTTTTAAATCATTACTATTAGCCGGAATGCGTGTACGTTTGTAGGTCTTGTTCTTCTTATTACTTAATTTACAAAGCCTTTTGTTGAACCAAGGAGGCTTTAATTTTTTTTTATTCTGACCTTGGGTACATGAATACATAAGATTATCGATAAAATAATTTTAAAATTGCAATAAATCAAAAGAACTTAAATTAACATCCCAGGGTATAAGCGACACAAAACTCGCAATGCCTTCGAAATTAGCTGTTGAGGAATTATATTTTAATTTACTACAATTGCTGGATTTAATAAGGGCATTATGGTGAATAGAGTCAGGGAAAATATAATTCAAAGATTTATCTACTGATATAAATTAGATAATTCTTTGTCCGTAAAAACAAGATCAGGGATACAATTCAGATTCACATTTCACATTCAAAATCCGAATTTACATTAAATAATAAGAGCTGAAGCTCTTGGGGATCAAAAACCCATTCAATGTTTGCTAGATTGAAATCTCCAAGAATAATTATCTACTTAATTGCTTAATTTGTGATCACGTCGAATTGCTCAGATTTAGGTCTGCAGTTGCTGAAGAGCGCTAGCATCTCGGCTATAAGTTGGTTTATTTCTTCAAATGTAAATAATGCGTGCGTTCCTCCCGACGAATTAGTATTGTTGTTGTTGTTGTTATTGCTCCAGACGTTGCTGTTCATAGTTGGTACATATGGATTTGGTCCTGCTTGCACACCATGCATTTTGCTGCTATGTTTTGGTCCTTGCGGAGGAGGTAATTAAGGTTGGTATGGAATGTATGCAAGATAACCCTCTTAGAATTTTGTCCGTGCTTTCTGGCGGAGACTCCACTTTGATCATCTAGTCCGTAAATGATCACCTTAAACGATCTAGCTTTTGCTAAATCGTGCGTGAAAAATTGCCAATTTTTAGATTTTAAAAGTGAACAAACGGTTTAATTTCAATTGTTTCAATTGAGTGGTCTAGTTTTTCGAGTTTGGTCCAGTCACCATTTGCCATTGGGATCAAGTTAATGGCACTATCACTGGATTAATCGACCAGCGATAGAAGTCTGAGTAATGTGTGGTGTTGTTGTAGGGGTTGTTGTATCGGCTTAATATCTAATTCGTGTTTTCAAAATAGGGGGTTGTGTAGATTGTGTGTTAAGCTAAATTGATGATTAAATAGATTGTTTAAGAAATGTGAATTCTGTAAGACTGATTCAGAATGACGTCTACAACACTGACGCATGAAAACATCCTTGGAAAATTATGGAGGATAGCAAAATTTGAGCTTAAGTCTAAATAAGCCATTTGATCGGACAGCTAAGCTGCCGAACTTTTCAATGCGGCGATATTGACATGGTAAGGAGTATTGACCAACTTTTTTTTTGCATTGCTTTTATACTTATTATTCAGAATAACTTAATTGCTAGACAAAAATACTTAAAACTAGCTTAATTAACTGGACTTTTTTTAATTAGTTTGTTTACTTACTGACCCTATTTTTTGTATACATTGTCTTTCGACGTAATCGAACTTTTTGTGTTATTGAAAATATTAACCGTAAAAAATATTACTTACAACTAAGAAAAAATGTGCAAGAAAACATAGTAAATCAATAATTGCGAAAAAAAAGAAAAACTAAATATGATACAAAAACTACCTAAATATAAACTTATGCGATTACCTTACTTAATCTATATCTAAGCCTTATCTACTACTATATTTTTTTTATACTGTTCTGTTTATATTTAAGTATACTTCTAACTAAAAAAAAAACAAAATACCTTAAAAACTATGTAAGCCGACCAGGCTTTGATTTATTATTAAGGAACTTAAAGGCACCTTGACTTTGGCGAAAAAAGAAAAAAAAAACTTAAAGGAATGAAGTTAAAAACGAAGGCGTTTCCTCTCCTTCGTTAAGCCACCAAAAGTGTTGGTGCTGTCTTAAAACACCCTCCTTGTCGTGGACTGAGACCGTCACCTGTCCACACATTTCCTGGCAATGTGGAAGATTAGCGGTACCGCATTTTTTTTTCTGAATCAGGCCGTTAAGGTCAAAATAAAGAAAAGCCTCTGGGGAAATAAAGCCGTTAAGGCGCACTGTCTCGTGGTACATGAACTTGGGTCCGAGCGGAGGTCACTGCTCTTACAATGTGCCCCCGAATAAGTTTAATCAGAAAGTTATCTACTCTAAATAGGCTAGCCTCATAGTAGAGGACCTCATTAGGATAGATCTATTTGAATGGAGACAAACCCTAAGACATCGTCATTCGAAAACCCGTATCTTTTTCATTAAGCTTGCTCCCACGTTGAACCACACTCGACACCCATGCCAAGTAGCAGATCACCTTAACCACATCGAGTTGGCTGCTGTGAAACAGTATCTTTGTCATGGCATAGGCCCTTTTGGCTCTGGCTAGAGCAGCATGTATATGTTTTTTGAAATTTAGATGCTGATCTAGCCAGACCCCAATTTCGATTACGATGTTCCACGATAGAGAACTTTCGCCAATTCTTTCTGGTATCTTAAGCAAACAAAATAGTTTCGCACTTTCGACGGTTAATTTTCAATTTCCAACCATCGCAAAACGCTGAATCTTTTTGAAATCGTATTGCAAAAGGCTTACAATGGCCTCGATTTTTGGACCTGATCTGTACACGATCAAGTCATCTGCATGCACTATAGCTTGGTGTAGAGAACCTACAAGATCGCTAGTAAAAATTGTGATTAAAATCGGCGAATTAACGACACCCTTTTGGAGACCATTGTTAGTTTCAAATATCCCAATAGAAGTAACACTGCCATCCTTCACGACACTTTCTACTGTTCAGTATATTTAAGAGAATGTACAGCAGCGGTTTGCTTATGCCGAGCTGGTCAAGCTTGAAAAAGAGCCCCTGCAACCATACAGTGTCAAAGGCCCTCTCCAAGTCAATCAACAAGGCACCCGTGCATCGTTTTTTACCTTTGTTCCATTGGATATCCGATACCAGTTTAGACGCGGCATGAATGCAAACATCCGTTTTATCCGGAATTGTATTTTTGTTCTCAAACCACTCAGTCAGGGCTCTATTGATCATTTTTTCAAAAACCTTGCTGATGTTCGGAAGGAGACTTATTGACCGGAGATTTGCCGGATTGGATGTGGCAAATCCGTTTAGGAATTGGTTGTACCACCGCCGTCTTCCAATGAGCTGGATAATGTGCATTATTCAGCAAATTGTTAAACAGGATAGTGTAAAAGTTTACCGCTTCTAGAGGAAAATGTCTAAGATGTTTGATATACCATCGATTCCTACGGATTTCTTACGTCTAAGCGAACCGAAAATGACCAAGAGATCTTCCTTTGATATAAATGGGGGTTATGCCCCTTCATCGGTGACGACATCATTTGCCAAATTATCATCAGTAAACATGGTAAAACCAGTCTTCTCCGATCGCCAGTGCTCAATGACATTTTGAAGGTCGGATTTGTGTACGAGGACACGATCTTCCAAGACATGGTTTGGGCGGATGCTTCATTCACCATATACACATCTTGAAAGGTCGCACCTATTACTTCAACTTTCTCCTAGGGATCTTCGATCACAAAAAAGTTGTCGTCTTCGATTGCTTCTACTGGATCTATGCTGTTGCAAGTATTTGTTCGTTGTTGGAAGTTCGGGGGAGCTTAAGACACGGAAGCTCGTTCTGGTTTTTCCTTCGAAAAAATGTATTCATTTTCGGGAACATATTAGGATTACCCATATATTAAAAAACCTTGTAAGGAAGATCATAAAATTGGGCTGGAAAAACTATCAAAATCTGAAAAAAAAACTGAACTGAATATTATCCTCTTTTCACCTGAAAAAAAAAGATCCTATACCGAACCTCTCGACTAAACTATGCACTTTTGAACTTTTTCTGAAAGAACTTAAAAATAATAACGCTTTAATATTCCGCACCCATGTAAATTTCCTTAAAAGAAAAGCAATCTAACGAATTTATTGAAAGTGCATCGTACACGGTCGTAGAACTAATTTCGAAAATACATTGGAGAAAGAGTTGATATAAACGGCCTCTCAGAATGTTAATATCGAAAAAATAAATAAAATTCTGCAAACCAACAAAACACAAAAAATGCTCACAAATTAGGTGCTCACTAGAATAGCACAAGTAAAAGTAATAATTTGTTAATGATATTTCAGTGAAAGCTCAGAACAAGTAATAATAAAAAAATTCTGAGGACGGGAAAGTTTGCAAGGAAATTGCAGAGTTCAACCGAATAAGATAAATTATAATTCCAAAAACAATCCAGTTGATTGGCGACTGAGCTTTTGATCGCGCTCGTGATTTAAATTGTGTAAAAAATGAATCCTTATAAACAGAGTAAGTTCTTGCAAAATGTTATACTCTTGAAGCTTATCTATAGTACATAATATTTCATAACTTTGGGCGTCCGTCCGTAACGACCTATTACGCTTTATTGGTGAAGTGGAAAAAGAACTGCCAAAAGCGGATACAAATTCAACTTCCAATGTTAAAGTTGTTGTAACGGAATCGATATTCGCAACTCTTAATTTGACACATCTAATGCTCTTAGAGCGATGCCTTTACCACTATGTGCCTACAGAAGATTGGTTAATAATTTGGGTCGTTGGTCCTGTATTGTTTCTTGTTTTTTTTTTAACAGCAGGAGAAAGTTCACGGTGATCTCAGCTTTCTGTTGGAAAAGCTTTAAGTCGTGTAATGCGCTGCGACTGTTGGTAAAACTATTTAACTACAAACTCGAGGTGGCGTACAGTCTGTAACGGAACAGGGCCTTGGGTTTGCAACAAATAAAGCATTTTGGCCATAGACAATTTTGGTTACAATCTTATTTCGAGAAATATGCTATAATTACCATGTGACAAATTTTAAAGTTTCTTACTGCTTGCTCTCCATGCTGAACCCATCTTGTAAGGGCGCATCGGCTTCAACGTGAAGCTCAACAAATTAGTGTTCGTAATTTCTCCAAAATGCAAGCCGTAGTTACTTCTCACAACCGAGACGCAACTTCATGCAACGAGCTCGCAAACAATTTTAATCTCGTGCACAACATTTATGTTGCTCAAAAGACTTTTTATACTCCAACTAACGGGTCCGACAAATAACTTCTTTTTTGAAAATGCTATTAAAAAAAACTGCTGAATATTTTCTCAAATTTCTTTTTTTATTTGAAAGTACAATCCTTCCGGTTAATAATAGAAAATAATTTCATTCACATCAGCTCTGCGGCTGATAATGCGATCTTCAAAATCAGGGCGCAAAACATCGAGTGTAGCTTCGGCTGTGTGGCACGTAGCGCCGTCCTGTTGAAACCAAATGTTGCCAATATCCTCCTCTTCAATTTTTGTGAACAAAAATTCGTTCAACATGGCCCGATAACGATCGCCATTGACTGTAACGGCCACTCCTTGCTCATTTTCGAAGAAAAATGGCTTTGGGTGCATCGGCTTTTCAATGTATGCGTGCGGGTTTTCTGTGCCCCAAATGCGACAATTTTGCTTGTTTACATATCCGCCAAGATCAAAATGAGCTTCATCTAAAAATATGTTTTTTTTTTTGGCAAAATGGGCATCTTCTGTAAGTCGATCGCAGGCCCACTTAGCGAAGCGAAAACGCATTGGATGGTCAGTTGGCTTCAACTCCTGAACCAATTGGACATTGTATGGCGTCATACCAAGGTCTTTATGCAAAATTCGTGTCAATGATGTCTCCGAAATGTTCAATTGTTGAGAACGACGGTTAAATGATGTTGATGGCGCTTCACGCACACTTTCTGCCACAGCAGCAATATTCTCGGGTATACGCACTGCTTTTGGCTTTTCACGCTTTGGTTTATCGATGAGGATGCCAGTTTCTTTGTGCTTCTCTTCTTCCAAAATCCGTACACAATTTTCGCACACATTCTGCAACATTACCATGATTGTCAAAGTAATGTCGCAATATTTCCCAGCGTTGTTCAAGCGTATGCACAACCATATTCGTTCAGCGGAAGGATAAAACTATTTATCTATCAAATCAGACATGAGCTAAGTGTTACCACTCACGAAATAAACACTAGTTGAAAAAAAAACGTTAGATGGCGGACCCTTTATATAAGATCCGATGTGATCATTTGCTGCTAGAAGGGAATCAGACAAGAGATTCCTCAATGTGCCGACGCACTTGGGGGATGCATCTGCCGACTGGAGGTACTGCATGAGCGTACCAGAAACGAATATAAGTAACATCGATAGACTCAATAGAATGAAATTTTGGTGGCTCGACCGGGCTGGAGCTGACGCTTAAGGGGGTATTCTCATCTAGAAATTTAAAAAAAATCAATTCTTTTTCTATATTTTCAAAGTTTAACTATTCAAGAATATGTCTACAAGAGGATTTTTCAAAATTCAAATTATTTTCAGAGATATCGGTATTTTGCTGACACGGCATCCAAGCTGGTTCGGGCGTAACTAATCGAACAAAAGACATTAGAGATTCTCCGTCTACCTGAATTCATATTTCTCAATAAAACCCAATATAGAACCCAAGTTGACTTGTATCTTTTATATTTAGTGTTCACTTACGTCCAGCTGCTAACAGTTGAATTCTAACCTTCAAACCACGTGGACGTACATATGTGCTGTGAGTTTTTTTTTAATAAAATGGATAAAAAATCCTTAGCGCAAAGAATTACGCGTCCAGATCGACAAACAAAAAGGTGATTTCACGGCAATAGACTCGATGTTTAGGTTTAGGTTCTCTAAACTCTTTGATTTGGACTTTCGATCCAAAATATATTCATTCCGGACCTAAGATGATTGAGATAACGACATTTATTGCTGTTTGTATTTTTAATGAAGGCTTCATTCCTATTTTAAACATGATGGATCTGCTATGAAGCAGGAAACTTTATGCGAAACTTTAAACGCGTTTTTCTAGTCTTTTTCAAAACAATACCCACGATTTCTCAGGTTCTACATTTTTTCTACTATTTAACTGAAATTTTTAGAGAGTCTTCTTTATAGACTTGTCCACATATGGAACTATCCCCATCCCCAAATTTCTCTTAATTATGTCTTACAAATTCGAAACAGTCGAAAAAAGTGATACAAACTTTTCCGTAGTTCCCGACATTGCGACATAATTCTAGATTAATAATATTTTTTTTGGCTTCAGATTACTGGGAAGGTTGAAATAGTGGGTATGGTTACGCGCCAATATTTTGAGACACCCACGTCATCAACTGCTAATTTTTGAAATTTTCAACTTTTTTTATTTATTAATTTTTTCTGTATTCTTTTTATGTCAATATGTAACTAATAAAATAATGGATATTAAAAAATTAATTGCCTTATTTTTATGTCACTTCAAAAATAACGTGAAATTCATGCCTCTAGACTAGAATACCCGCTTAAGTTTAATTAGATTTAGTTATTTTATTTGGTTTTTGTTTAAGTTTAGGTTTTTAAGTAAAATAGTTCTCAAATAAAAGAAGAAAGTTTTTTTGAGTCCACTTTTCTTTCTTAAATCTAATAATAAATTTAAGTGTTCAAAATAATTTCTTAAGTAAGACTTAAAATCGAACTTTTTTACTAGAAAAATTACTTAATCAAAATAAAAATTGATCTCACTAAATATTACATTCGTTAGTTATTAATTACCAAAATGTGGAACAATCTATTAATGTTTAATAAGTTAATGTCACAAAAGCAAATAATATTTTAAATGATTCAAAAATGCGAAAAATAATTATATACTTACGGGAAAGCTAATATTTTTTTTGCGATTCATTTATTTAAGGAATGAATGGTGCTGTAAAATCCAAATTAAATAGAACATAAAATCTTTTTTTTATTTTGAGATGGAAAGTTCGAGGTTTGGGCAGGTCTCCTCGCACCCAAACCAATTTTTTTATGAATATTTTCATGCAGAGATCTAAACCTTAAGGATGAATAAACCGAGAATTCAACTCAAAAGCAAGAATCCGAATAGGAGTTACTGCCTAAAAAAAACAAAAACTATTTCTGTTAGAACACACTCGCCGCAAAAGAATTCGGAAATTAATAGTTCAACTTTTACTTCATTCAATGGGTTTATTGCTACGAGATATTTATCGCTGTCTGATTAGCATGCGTTCTTTTTAAATGAGTTAAAAATACTTCTCTTCTTTTGACAAATACTATTTACCAAAGACATAAAAAGTTTCCAGCAATCATCAGTTTTCTATGTGTTATATACACATAATGAAATGAAATTATCAAACAAATCTTTTCGCATGGCTTTCATTCCGAAGCAAAGAACTCTGGTTATACAAGGTTAGATTAAACGAATGGCGGCCAAAGAACCAGCGTTAATCTTTGTTACACTCAATCAAAAAAAATAGTTTTTTTGCGAACTTGGAACTCATTCATGCAAACTTTTTCCATATAAGTATTTATGATTATTTTAAAAATCTAAGTTACCTCTTTCCTAATGAACTAAGAATCCATAATTAAATAAAACTCAAACCGTTCGGTTTGCTTACCGTTGTAAGGATACAAATGAATATTTGGATGTGAACTCTTGTCTAGCTTCCCAAAAGTATTAAAGAAACAAGAAAACTAATGCTACAAATGACTAACCATATGTTACATAAATACCCGCTACAAAATTTGACACAAAATCAATTCAATGCATCAACATAAGTATTGATGCAAATTCTGTAATATTGCACATATGTACATAGTATGGGTGCATACAATTTTTGTGTGGTGAAGCTAAATTAGGATTTTGTTAGCCAACGTAGTGCATGAGGAGTTTTATGTCTATGCGGGGGTGTATAGTATATCACGCATTTTGGGTAATAACCTGGGTGAATTTGTATCGCGTTTATTCTGACGTAAAGTCTCAGCTTTGTAATTCTCAGTTGACGTTTGCGTTTTTTTTGCTCTCGGAAAATATGACAAATCTAGCAAATGGCTAGTAGTTTACGAACCGCCGCTATTATTGATAATATATCAGACAAATATAGTGATCTAATGGGTTGTCAAATTAGTTATTGCGAATTTCACTTATAGATGGCTTTAGTTGAATTTTTAGGTTTGCTGACGTAATCGAAATGTCAAACACATTTTGTTTTTTGATAGTTGGTACTTCAACTGTCAATCAGTAAAAAAAATGTGCTGTTTATGGTGATGGAGCTTTAAAAGAACGGCAGTGTCAAAATTGTTTGCCAAATTTCGTTCTGGTGATTTTTCATTTGAATTATGATTCTGCCTTAGAGATGGCAAAAATTCATTACTCAAAATGGGCAATACATTGCAGAATAAAGTTATTTCGTTCCATTGAAAGATTTGCTTTTATTTTCGAAAAAAAATACGCAATTACTTAGTTGCCAACCTGATATATGGAAGCAGTGATGACGAGGAATATGTCCCGGAAGGACAAGTATTGGATGCTGAATATGAATACAATACCGACTCAGCGACGATGATATTTTTGTTGACCAAGCGGCAAGGGAACAGCTAATTGTTGGGAACGACTTATGTGTCATATCAAAAGATGTTTAAAGTCAGTATTCAAAAGAAGATATACCGCGTAATGTTCAGCGAAGTGTGATTGGTTTCAAGCAAAAAGGTTTTTAATTTTTTTATATTTTGCTTTATTTATATCTGTGTATTTATCTAAAATAAGCCCAACAGCATATGCTGCTGTTATCGACCCTTCATGAAAATTGTTCTCGATAGTACCAATCTCTATGGGGTTCGTAAATTTGGAGAATATTCAGAAATGATCGAATTACAAGTATTGCAGGCATACTTTGGTTTGCTTATTCTTGCTGGCATACAATAGGCTAGTTTTACTGGTCTTGACTCAAACTGTGCACGAGAGACATATCAAGGTCAGAGCGTTGTCTTTATTCTAACTGAAAGGATTGACTGGTTGTAATGTTACCCGCGATAATTTTTTCACATCATGCGAATTGGCAGAAAAAGCTCAAGAGAATCGTATTAAAAATACAAAACTTTTATTCCAAATTTGTTATGTTGCACTTCTTAGCATACCATTGCATACCAAGAAGAGGTTCGTGATAGTGACGAAAAAAAAAGTTACTATAATGCGACCAATAGCGGTATAAGAATACCTTTAATAACGAATAAAACTATTTTAATAAAAAAATTCACTTTTTTTTAAACCTCGCATCAAATTGATGCATACTAATAAGAACTTTAGAGTAATGAACTGGCGAGTATCCAATCGGAAATCCTTCTCTGATCACAACTGGACTCAAAGACTCAAAGACGCCCACACAACATAGAAATCCAGAAAATATTATCTGGGAAAAATTTGACCAAGTTGTCAGAACTAATATTAGAAAAGCTCCTACACATATGTTTACCACGACTGATGTGTTTTCGAAAAGGCCTTTCAAGCTGCTTATAAAGTCTCCTGCCAAATAAAACATTGCAAGGAATCTTTCCCACCACGGTGGAATGCAAATCTCTCTCAAATCAGGAAACTGACCAGAGACACTTACAACATTTGCTACAAATATAGTTATTGCCAACCCTACAAAGATACCTTAAACTATATAAACAAGCTATTAGAGAAGTCAAACAGTCTATCGGTACACTTAAAGACTCGGCCACACTAAGTCAGATTCCCTGGTTGCAAGAACAACATAACAGAACTTTTTGTTTCATGATCCATGATACCACGGAATTGGGAAACATAAGTTTAATCATAAACAATGACAAAATCGAATGGGCCATAATCAGCTTTGCCCCATTTAAGACCCCGGGCCCAGATGGAATTATTCTGGTCATGATGCAGAAAGTATCGGATGCAGTAATTCAGGGGCCTAAACCAATTTTCGTTAGCTGTATTCTTCGCAATTACATACCGATGTAATGGCGCTGAGTGCGACTGGTTTTCATACCGAAGCCAGGCAGACGCGGACATGAAAATGCGAAGGACGTCAGACCAGTAAGGCTCACATCCTTTGTCTTGAAGACACTTGAACGGATTCTCAACAATCACGTACGAAACTCTTTAGATGAAACATGTCTACCGAAATCCCAGCACGCCTTAAAGGGTAAATCAAGAAACACAGCACTACACGAGGCGGTGAGAACTTTTGAAAAAGCTCTTTGCTATAAAGATTTAAACCAGCAACCTTCCTACAAATTGAAGGGACTTTTAATAATGTATTAACGGAAACAAATCAAGTCTGAGCATAGATAATCTTATCAGTCAATGGATTATCACCATGCTCAGAACCAGAAATATACAGGCCACGTTAGGGAACTGTACTATATCATAAATAGCCAGCGGAGGAACACCACAGGGAGGTGTTATCTCAGCTCTTCTCTGGCTTATTGTCATGAATAAAATACTCTTACAACTAAATAGGGAGAGGATTATAGAAGTAGCATATGTGGATGACTTGGTGATTCTTGTGTGTGGAAAATTTCCTACCGTGATCGGCGAGATCATGGAACTTGCTCTAAAAAAAGTTTACATCTGGGCTACAAGTTGTGGCCTAAATATTAACCATGGCAAAACGGAAATTATGTTTTTCACCAAGAAAAATGTAATTCTAACCTTTAACCTTCCCCGCCTAAACAGAATCCTTGCTTACAGATCATTAGTTTGGTGGCCGGCCCTTAAGATAAAACACAATATTGCAAAACTCAATGAATAACAAGGAACGGCATGCATTGGGACTACAGGCGCCCTTAGGAAAACTCCTTCGGATGCTATGATAGTCATGCTCCATCTGTTGCCTATAGACCTACACATACATAACATACCTACACATAGTGCAGTTAAACTCAGAGAAACTAAGCTATGGATCTCAAAACCATATGGACACAGCTTACACCAACTTATTATGATTTTGAAAAACATGTTGACGTCGTCCATCCGACAAAAGAGGACTGTGATAGTGACGCATTATTTTCATCTCGCACGGTATGAGAATTTTCTTGGTCGGACCCGCACTGAAATCGCGAGAATAATAGCGGACATTGGCCGATAAGAGACCACGCAAACAGACTAAACCTTCCATTCGACACACACTGTCGCAGCTGTAACGAAACTTCAGAAAAGGAGACACTTACTCATTTCCTGTGCAACTGCCCAGCGCTAGCTAGAGTCAAACAGCGAACACTAGGCAACCCCTATTTCGAGTTTCTTGATGAAATATCCAATAAAACCATAAAGCAACTAATTTACTTTCTTAATGCAACACGATGGTTGTAAGAATACTTTAATAACTTTCGTAATTATACACAAAAAAAAGAGCTGTTGTATCAAAATGGCACATAGTGCTAATTGGGTTCTCCGAACACCGCCACTACACAAAAACACTCATCTGCAGCTATATGCAGGAGATCATAACGAAAATAGGAATCATAACGAAAATTTATTATAGTGACCGCTAATATGAACTAAAGTTTTAACAATAAAATAGATACTGATTTAGCTATGAAAATTCAACTTTACCCATGTATAAATTTCATTTTAAGGGTTTCGTACCCAAAGGGTGCCAACGGAATGCTTTTACTCAACTCTAAGCCTGCGCTGTCCAACTGTAAGTTTTTATCAATACATAAGGAAATACTTAAGTATGAAAAACAGATTTATTGCGGTGAACTTTACGTTGATTAGAACAAAATCGATCTCTACCATTTCCGCTCTTTCACGTGGATCCCTTGAGAGGTCTCCACACGCCTGTCATTACGGAGGCATAGGTCGAAAATAGGATATCACAGTTTCGATCTTAAATCAGGTTTCCATTTTTAAAAATGTTTTACTCAAATTCAATAAATACATATAAATTTACTGGCTTCTTGAAAATTTGTCCTTTCTCTAGGTAGGAAAAAACCTTTATAGGCATACCGTCAATACATGAGGTTTTTCCTTAAGGCGTTAAGTCGAGCGGTCTTGTTCGTTGAAGTCGGCGCACAAGGTTGTTCTCATCCTATGTTTGTATATTTCTTCATTGCAGTGATCGGGGAAGTTTTTGAGCAACTCTCAAATCTCTGCGAATGTCGCTTTTTCTTATACACCGTGGAGCATTCACGATTGCTCTTAATATTTTAATTTGCAACATGTGTTTATTTAGTCTTATTTAAAACGATCCGTTAAGTCTTCGTCTTTTTATAAATTTTGTATAAAGCTTTCGCGTTGACGATTCAAATGTATTATCCATTGCGAGGATGACGGTGCCGTCAACTAACGTAATTATGACTGTTTCTTCATCTGGAGGCATGTCTCTCCTATAAAAGCGAGTACAGAATCGGACCCAAAACACTACCATGGGGAGCACCGGCGCGAATTTCGTTTAACTCTGAGTATTCAGTCCCGTATTTAATACGGAAAAGTCTGTTTGCAAGGTAACTTTCTAATATTTTAAACAATTTCTCCGGTTAAATAAGTCTTAGTTGATACTTTCGTTCTTCGTCGAAAGTCGAGAAATGCAATAGAGCAAATCTTTTTTCTTTCTAGGGCTTTGACAATAAAATTTGTTTGTCGATAAAACTGATCTATTTGGAACTGAATGCTTGACTCTAGAACCAAACTGGTGATCCAATATAACCGGCTGCAATTGGACCCATTATGACTTCTGCGACTTTTCATTGCCCTGGGATGTATCGAATACTCAAGCAAGAATTTATAATAGACAAAAGCTTGACTATCGCTTTTTTAGGTAACTCCTTTGGAATATCGCCAGTAATAAGGTCGTATCATGGAGCTTTGTTATTTTTTAATTTCCTTATGGTCTGTCGAAGTTCGTACTGTGATACGATTCTCATTTCAAAGTTGTCTGATTCCGTATTGGCGTTGGGATCTTCGGCCAATGCTTGTCCATCAAAGGGTTTGAACGTGTCCTCTGAATGTTTTGCAAAGAGATCCGGTTTCTCTTTTTCTTCTTTTGCCCATTCGCAGTTAGCTTTCCTTATTGGCGTCGAGTGCATTACGTGCTTTCAAATGGACTTAACATCATTCGTAACAAGAAGTTTGAGCTCTTATCTGCAGTCAAGCCTGCGAGGTAAGCGGACTCTGAAAGTCTTGAAGAACGCGCCTGAGCTTGCGCGCTCTCCTCTTGTCACATATAAGCTCTTCGATTTCGATCGGGAACGTTCCGTGCTCCGGCCTTTCGCAACGGAGTGTTGTTCAACGTTCCGTGCACCGGCCTTTCGCAACGGAGTGTTGTTCCACGCAGCGCTTTGCAAAGTTCTTAAGATATTGTCGATTTCGTCTTCTATTGTATTTATATCGGCTGGTGAATATGTTGGCTTTCCCGATGAAAATAAATCTTTTTCACACGATAACACGATTAAGATTTATTTTTATTTAGCCTAATATTAACAATTTTGACTTAAAACTAGAGTTGTAACTACAATATATATATTGTTGGCTCAACAATGAGGGCCCAACGTACTTCAGTTGTGACTTTATATACTATATTATAATACTAATTTTTTTTTTACAAAAATTATGAACATGTTATACTTAATCTATAACTGATTTTATATCAAATTTTCCAAATATTTTGAAAATTGACTTTGAGGGAGTTGCTTTAAAAACGAAAAATAATTAAAAAATTCTACAGTTCCTCTGTAGTTGTTCCAATTGGCTTTCGTTAGAACGGGGTCGAATCGATGATCTCTTGAAAGTGTTCATCGATGATTGTCCATGTTCTGAGGTACCTGTGGGCTAGCTCGATTTCTTGTCTGCTGATGATCCTGATCTCTTCGTTAGGGTGGCTTGCTAATACTTCGATGATTTTTCTTGACAGCTGCAGCATGTATTCGTTGATTGCTGTGATCCCTGCGCTTTCGTATAGCTTTGTGTTGCTGAAGCATTTCAGCGTGTTGAGATTCCTCCAGAGTCCAGCGCATGATCTGAGGATTGTCCTTTCCAAGATCTGAATTTTCTTCATTGATGTTGGCGGTACCATAAACCATATTGGGAAAGCGTACGTAATAACTGGTCTTATAAGTTGTTTTTAGAGCAGTAATTTCGTGCTTTAATGCAATCCACTTCTCCTTTTTTAGAAGTGGGTGCACAAGATGAAGGCCGAAATTGGCTTTCTGAATAGCCTTTTCAGCGTGTTGCCGAAACTGGAACCTCTCGCTGAAGGTGATCCCTAGGTACTTCGTGTTGAGTTGTGGAGAAATCTCTTTTCCGTCTGGCAACGTGATCCTTGTGTCGTGGCATCACGTTGCGAAAGCTTTCCTAACCCTTGTTGCTGTGGAAAATTTACTTCACATTTCATGCTGGCCTTTAAGAGAAGGTAGTCTGCCTCTCGTGGAATTACATCTTGAGCCGCAGAAGGAGTGTTTGGCGTTAAAGTCGCCGCAGATGATCAAATTTAAACCAAGTGAATCAAAAAGGCGAATGAGTTCGTCGTCTACCGGCCTATGTTGGGAAGGGAAATAGCATGAGGCGATGTTCTTTTTTCGTAGAAACACATCTAGTTCGTCGATTTTATGCAGAATGCCGTTTGCATTCTACGTTAAGCTTTTAAGACTTTTAATTTTTTTTTTCAAAACTTTGGATAGGACAAATCCTGTGCGATTTAAAAGTACAAAACCGTTCGACTTTGCATTTAAAAGAATAGCCGCATGTGACTTCTCTTGACGATTTTAATTGCCTTGCATAAAATTTATAAAAGTTTAATAATGCGAAGGTTTGACAACGTTCTTTAATATGCTTTTCAAAAATTATTGGGATCTAAAGTTCTTTTGTTTTAATTCGATCCTTAAACCAAGAAGATGCCCGAAAACCTGTTTCATAGACTACAAATGGCTAAATCAAATCGAGCCATGGCTTACATTTTACCAAAATACAAATATGAAGTAACACAAAAAGTTCTTTATCTTCTCTTTACGGCTATGGAACTCACTCTCTGCCTATAAAAGGAGAATGAACAATACACGCAGTTTCGACAGAGAAGTTTATTTGTTTTTTTTTAATGGAAATGGAATGAAAAATAAAAATTGGATTTAAACATGAATTTTAAATTTTAACAACTTGAGTTGTAAACTTTAGTTTAAGTTGTATTATTAAGTTAAGTTGTATTATTTATTTTATTATTTTATATCATATTGTTTGATTTTTTAATTTTTGAGTTGTATATAGTCGTATAGATATACTTTGTTAATTTGTAAGACATTTAAATTCTCAGTTTTACAATTTGTGTTTTAAATTTAAATTTTTTGGATTATTCGTTTAACTATTTGTTTTTAAAATATTATTTTGTGTTATTTGAATTTTAATTTTATTGTTTATATTTCGTTTATTTGATAAACTTATAACTGTTTTAACGTGCATATTCACTTGCTCAATTCATTTTTGATGATTTTAATCTAGATAAACTGTTGCATTTATTTACGACAATGTATTGTTATGTAACATGCATGAAATCTAAATCTAAAATTTTCAATGAAGATGTACTTTAAGTGTGCAAGAATCTCAAATTCTTTCTACTATTAAATCGGTTTATGGTCTATGAGAATAACTTGAAAATTTACCTGCCAATTCCGTGCAACGCACTTTTCAAAATGATCAGCATATTATTATAATTTGTTACTTTTCGAATTTTCAAGTGATTCTTGATAATCTTTTAATCTAACAGCTTTCGTGTTATCATAGACTAGCACGTTAATGATGAAGGTCTCAAAGCGCTAATCGAAAATTTTTGCTTGGATTCATCCCATTAAACGAGAGCCAAGAGTCTATCAAAAGAATGGAATCGTATGCTGGGAGCTGCATTTGGATAAAAAGTCATTTGAGTACTTGAGAACTCTACTGATGTTTAAAATAATAAATGCAATTCTTTTCAGCCTATCCGTGGGAACTGGGTGGTGGCTAATTAATATTTTTGTCTCTTGTTTTTTGACATTGGCCAGCATGTAATTAGTTATCAGTCATGTGAAACGACGTAGCGTGGGGCACTGGGTGCTTCCACTCAAGGAAATTACAAACTCTTCAATGACCTTTTGTGTGCTTATTAACGAGTGGTATTTCTGCAGAAAGAGTGTATAAAAGCACAAAAAATCTTTAGCGAAACTATCAGTCAGCAATTTAACGTTCTAACAAGCTTTTCAGATACGCTGCAACCGTCTAAAGTTACTGGTATGGCGAAATTCGTTTACACAATTCTTTTCGTTTCTGCTGTAGCCTTGTGTATTACATTGACTACTGCTTTCCCTCAATCTCAAAATTCACGGGAAATTAAGCTGCAAAATCAGCAACAAAAAAATATCGACGATCTAGAAGACAGTTCGAATAGCGATGATTTGAAAACATCAGCTTCGCATGGCTACGGATATTATGGATACCCTCTCAATGGCTTGTATGGTGGATATCCATATTTAGGCAGTTACGGCTTGCATGGTGGATATTACGGTATAAATCTTTATATCAACTTATGGAACTTATTTAACGCTCTGCTTATTTTAGGTGGCTATAATCCATATTTTGGAGGATATGGTTTCCATGGACACTATTATTAAATAAAACATAATTTGTTATTTCTAAAAAGTTTGTTTTTGTGTTTTGCGTGTATGAGGATGGTGATTTTTAATGACATGGTTTGTAACATTATTCACTTCGTTCAGAAAGGATCCAACAATCGTGCAATTCCTTTCTATTGAGTCTAATAATATTGACAAACTAGACTCACTAGACTCAATAAGGACCAGCAAAAATGTTTCAATTTGAATTTATGTAATATTTTTTTTATGAAGATGACAAACTTAATCTATTACTTAGCTTTATTTTTCCACGTATACTGACAATTGACTCTGAGGGAGTTATTAAAGGAAGGGAAAAATTAAAGAAATATTACTCGGTATCAACTTCTGTATTTATTGCTGAGTGCTTTTTTGTAGAACGTTTTCCAATTGATGATTTCCTCGATGGTGATCCTTTTTCTTAGGGTTGGTTCTGGATGGAACATGAACAGTTCTTGAAGACTTCATGGAGATGGCTTGTAAGTCCTTGCATGACCTTCTTCGAGAGCTGTAGCATGTACTCATCTATGGGTGCGAATCCTGCGCTTTCATAATCGATGATGGTACCTTAAGCCAGAGGCCTGTTTCACCATCTTACAAATTGTAATTAACAAGTAGATAGATAGATAGATTAATTTCTTTCGAAATAAAATTATGGTGTTACCGAACATTTCACAGTTCTGATATTTTATATGGCTGTATATTACTTCTGAAATAAGATTTGTTATCACAATCGAAATCGAAATGAGTTATACTTTACATCAACACAGCTTTTTCCATACAAAAGCTTTTATAGAGAGAACAAAAAAAAAACAAGCAAATAGATATGTATACATAAATATATAGATACATATGACATTTAAGTAAATGCTCATATTATGGATATGTTTTTCAACAATTATTTCATATAAGCTTAAAGTTAATGACTAGAGTTTAAGTGTCTTAATTAAATAAAGTAGATATAGTATGTAACTTACGAATTCACTATATTAAACAGAAATAAATAAATAAATAAATGAATAAATAAATAAATATATAGGTAAATAAATATTTAAATATAGAAATAAATAAATAAAAAAATAGAAATATTGATATAAAAATTTATAAATAAATATGTGTATAAATAAGAAAATTAATAAGCACATAAATATATGAGTAAATAAATATGTAAATGAATTAGTTTAGTAATATAGCATAGTAAACAATTGATTAAATAAACAAAATAACTATGTGACTAAATATAAATAGATAAATACATTAAGTTCAAGTAAATAATAATCTAATAAAAGAATGGTAAATCAAATGTATAATTCATTTACTAAGTGGTGGTGGAGTGGTACAAAGGAAGACTATGCATCATTGGCAGAATTTTTATTTGGGACACTTGGCAGCGTTCGATGTGAGATTTTGCACTGTTCCCCCAAACAAGGCAGCCGTAGAGAAGAATGGCTTAAAAAATCAGTTTGTAGATTATTTGCTTATTACCAATACTTAGCTTTGAATTTCTATTGACAAATGGATAAAATAAATTAACGGCTGTTCTCAGTTTTCTAAGCGACCTCGAAATATGTTCCTTGAACGTTAATCTAGTGTCAAGAAATACACCTAAATATCTCGCCGAGCTCTAGAACTCAATACTTTTTCCAGTAGCCTGGATTTGGTTACCAGGGAGAAAACAACATCACCTTTTTTAGGTGAAAAATATTGCTTGCCTGTGTCACCATTAAATTTTATTTGTCACTAGAAATAAGCATCGAATATTTCCATCGCAGAATCCTTTCAATATCGAAAGCGAATTTATGTGATGAAAATATTGCAGTATCATCAGCAAAGACGGCTGCACCGCAATGTGGTAAGCTCGGAAAATCAGGTGTGTGCAAATTATAAAGTATTGGCGATAGAACTGCGCCTTGTGGAGCACCCACCGCAATTTTAAAAGCACCAGAACGACTTTTATTAATTTGGACTTTAAAACTGCGACGAGACAAAATACTTTGGATTTTTTACATATATACAGAAAGAGAATGTATAAGTCTATTATGCCATACAGAGTCGAACGCTTTCTCAATATCTAAAAGTATCATACTGGTACATTTTCCCTGGCAGAGGGAATTAACAAGTAGTTTTTCTGATTCAATATTTGTGCTACAAAATTATTGTTGAAGTTAACAAAGGTAAGGTTCACAAGTTAATTTTCTTTATCGCTAACAAGTACAAATTGGCAAAAATTCATAGATTTTTGTAAGTTTGCCTTTCACGAAACCAATAACTTTTTTCAAATTTGTTCAGTTGTTGAAAATTTCTGACAAAAGAAAGTTCTTGTGTGGATTTAAAAAACGAAATGTATTTCTCGAAACAAATCGCAATCCTCTATGTCGATGGCGCAGTTGCAAAAAATATTATTACGAATAATCAGTTCAGTTCAAGAGAGGGGCATGATTGCATACATGCCGCGTCTAATCTGGTATCGTATATCCAATGGAACAAAGGTAAGAAACAATGCACGGGTGCCTTCTTGATTGACTTGGAGAAGGCTTTTGAAACCGTATGGTTGCAGGGGCTCTTTTTCAAGTTGGCCCACCTGAGCATAAGCAAACCACTGCTGTACATACTCTTCAGTATGCTCACTGGTAGAAAGTTTGTTGTGTAGAAAGGCAATGTTAATTCTGTTTGAAACTTTAAAATTAACAACGGTCTGCAACAGGGTGTAGTTAATTCGCCGATTTCATTTACTATTTTCACGATTAATTTTGGAGGCTCTCTTCACCACGCCAAAGCATACGCGGATGACTTGATCGTGTACAGATCAGGCCCAAAGATTGAGGCCGTTGTCTGGGGCCTCTTGCGATACCAGAAAGAATTGGCGAAAGTTTCTAGTCGTCGGGCAAAACGGGCAGCCACTGGCAAGTCGGAGTGTAGTCAGATATCTTGCTGTCTGGCTTGATCAGTATCTATATTCAAACAAACAAATAGATGCTGCTCTTGCCAGAGCCAAAGCGGCTTGATGAAAAAGATTCGGGTTTTCGAGCGACGGTGTGTAAAGACTTGTCTCCATTTATATAGAACTCCAGAGTCTCAGTACAAAAAATTCTACTCTAGTATGGTTCTGTGCAACGAGGCCAACCTAATCCGATTGGATTATTTTCTTATTAAACTCATTCAGAGAAACGTTCCGAGAGCAATGACCTCGAACAATAACCTGATCTCTGAGGCTTACTAGCCTAACTTCATGAACCACGAGACAGTGCCCCTTAACGGCTTTACTTCACCAGAGGCTCTCTCTCTGTTTTGCCCGAAAGAATGACTTGCCTTCAATGCAAATATCGCTCGCAGCTCAGAGGAGAATCTACGGTTCAGTAGGACTATATCAGTCCATGATAAAGAGGATGTTAATAGACAGCACCAACAATTTTGGTGGTTAACTGAGGGAGAGGATGCTTCGTAGTTGTGCTCTTGGTCATTGATCTTACGCTAAAGCTGTAAAGAAATTGTACTTAAATGCTTAGCCAGCTAACATAAATTTTAAGGATATGCTTAGGCTAATTATGAGGTATATTTTAAGAAAAAAAAAAATAAACAACAAAAAGAATAATAATACTTTAGCACAGCATAAAAACACAAAAAAAAGTTAAGTTATTTTTAGTTTATTTTATGTTAGCTGTTTTAAGTTATAGACCATTAAAAACAGCAATGAAGTAAATAAAAAAAATACTTAACTTTAGTTTAGGTCGTCGAAAGACGTAGGTCAATCATTAGGTTTAGGTTAGAGCGTCCGCATTGTGCCAGTAATTAAATGGTTATTAAGTCTTGTTTAAGCATATTTGTCTAACATGTCAGTTAATATGAATTTGAATAAAGAAAATGCATTTAACATAAAAAAAACCTCTACACCTTAGTCGAAATGTGTGACTTAGTCATTTCACTACATTCAGATAGGCGTAAGGTGAAAAATTAATTCACTTTTCATTACTTTTCTGTTATACAACAGTTCTTGTTGTAATGAACAGCCAAGCCACACAATTGACTAAGGTGTAGAGTTTGTGACGTTAGGCCTTGTAGAGTAGGCCTAGGGCGTAGAAGCTTTGCTCTGCATGAGGTCTGATAACTTTTTGACAGTGCGAGTAACATTTTACATGAAAATGTTTTTGGTGGGATAGCATTTATTTTTGTTAGCTGTTTGTAACAACATTTGTTTTATATTTGTTTTTTATTTTTTTGGGGTGTATTTCTTGCACATCAGAGGCTTCTTTTTTATGGCCCACACTTTTTATTTTTTCTTTGTTGGTTTACTGTTTGTAATAAGTGATAGTTCAGGGGGATACTTGGCTCTTAGGCGATTATATTCGACTATAGCTGACTGTTGTGCTTTAATACTACTAAAGTCAATATTCATAAGGTTAACACCTTGCAAATTAGTCACTCTAGAGAGTGCTACATAATTCTGTCCACAAGAGAACGTGGAATTTATATCAATGCAAGCATTTTTTCAACTTAGCCCTTGGCTTTTGGCCTACAACATCTAGTTATATAAGATGTATATCTTAGACAATCGACGCGCTCGCTTTCAAGGACAATAATGTTTTATTTTTAGCTACTGCGCGGACGCGAGTGGCACGAGACGTACGCGCACTACTATTTATATTTTATGATATGAATTATATGTCTCCATATATGACGATTTAGATTAGATTTTTTTTATTACAATATATTTTCTTTATTTATTATAATTTACAATGAAAAGGAGTACCTATATAAAACTATAGATGTAAATTTATCAATTATTTATATATATATATATATATATGTATGTATATAGGTATATACATACATCAATTTTCAGATCCGATCAGACCTTTAGCGCCAAAATTGCATGTCTTCTTCAAACTCTCATCCCAAAGTTTAAGGGGTTGGGGGATGAAAGTTACAAGTTTTATTATTTTATTGTTGTTTGTGTACTTATACCAGCTTAGCTTTCTACGGCATTATGAAATACCCTACGAATTTTGATGATCATCAGTGAGTCAGTGATGAAATCAAGGCTTTTTAATTATCTATAAAATTTAAAGTATAAGAGTTTTGCAATTAGAACTTTATATGTTTAATGAGTCCGCTAATGGTAACATATAGTATCCCGAAATTTTATTGATCTGGCATAATCCACACTCAAGTAATAAGAGTTCAAAAAAACGACAAAGCGCTTCGAGAAAAGGTAGATTGTGCCTTTGCGCTTCGCTTAGCTCGTCATAGCATGGGCACAATAAATCAGATCCTTTTCATTTAAACGAAAAGTTTCGGTTGAAACGTATTAAGGTAAAGTACGAAAAAAAACTTTTCATTGATACCGACACAGCAATTTCTAACAACTTAACATTGCCTTGGAAATGGTGGACAGTATCACGGGATAGCAGATATCCAAGGTTTATCTAAATCTACGGTATCCAGAACTGTTCCGTGTTTGTTCAGCCCTTGTTGATGCTTCGAAAATATTGTGCGTTGGCCAGAAGAACACGAATACTGCCGGTAAATATAATCCACCTTACAATTCCATTTACTTGAGATTATGATTATTATTTTCTTAACGTATGCCATTTGTTTATGGATGCATCTAATTAAAATTGATTGACAGCGTAAGACGATAGACACGGCAACCACTCTATTAATTGTTTGTTGGCTTGCGGTCCCGACTTTATATTTTATAATTCATATGTTCATTGGTCTGGAAGTGTTCACGAAGCGCGAGTACTCCAAAGACACTCGTTACCTTCAATATTTGAAAACGGATTCCGGGCTTTTCCTGCCTTCATTATACTTGCGGATATGGAATATCCGATTAAAGAGTGGCTGATGACACTGGATAAGAACGTCATCTCCAGCAATTGATCGCTACAATAGAGCCCACAAATCAACGTCATATAAAATAAAATTTCCTTGCCTCAACCACTTGACATTTCAATCACGAAGGGCAATTCAAATTATAAAGTGCTATACACCGATGAAGTAGACGAAGAAAACCTACATGATTACTTTATCAAAAACTATTTTTCTTGAATCAAAAAAAAACGGAGCTTCAAAAAAAAAATATATATATATTTTCATTTTAAATAAAAAAAATTAAACTTACTTTAAGAAACATAAATAAACCCATGATTATAATTTTCATCCACAAACATAATAGGATGATTATTCAAAAATTATAGAGCCCAATAATGTTTTCACGTTCATCTTCTTTGCACTCGTTACATTTTACAATTGGGTATTCCTTGCCAATGTCTGTGGTGAAGTGACTTCGTGATAACTCCATTAACTGAAAATTATGAATCCCCAGCTTGAACTTTTTTATTAAAAAAAAAAAACCAATATCATCGGCATCGTCATATTGTTGTTGCGTCTTTCTTTTTCGGCCAGTTTTTGGTGCGTGCGTTTGTGGTCTGTTATGAAAAAAAGTATGTACTATATGTATGTACAATGTCAATAATATAGTTATATAATCGAACGAAAAAATTTGTTGACTTACGTCTTCTCGTTGTCATTGGTACTCAGATTTGATTGCTCCGAAGAATCATCTTCATTGCTTCAGCATTGTTAATCTTCAGTTCCTTCAGCACTAGAAGTATCTTTGCCCACAATATTGATTATTTTTTTTACTGCTGTCCACTTTGGACTTAAAAATAATAGTGAACACAATTTTAAATGAGGCGTGATTTGCAACAGACAAAAATTGCATGGGAGGGTGGATAACAGCTAATATTCAGTTCTTACATTAGTTTATTAAATTAAGTTCTTCCGATATTAAAAACAAAAACAATTTTAAATTATTATTTCTCACAAACTATTTATAAAATGAATTAATTTAAGAAATAAAAAGAATTGAATATTTACCATTTACTTACAAAAAAGCTTCATGACTTCACTGCATTTGTTGATATTGAAGAATTGTTATCCACTTTGAAATATTTTTTTTCTCCTCAGCCTTTCATTGCTTCTTATGAGATTCAGCCTTTACACAAATATTTTCGACTTACAACGGTTTTTCATCTGAAATTTTGCCACGCGACATCTCTAGGGTATTTCTGATTCTCTATACATTATTGTATTATATATTTATTGAAACTGAAATTATTTACATGCTTTAATTCGAAAGGTTATATTGCACTCTACTTATGAAAAAATAACGTTATTATTAAAAGTTTCACAGTTTAATATAATGAAAAGTCGAAGGAAGAGCTTCAAGAAAACCTTCATCAAATACTTAAAAATAAGCTTTCCAAGTTTGGAGTGAATGGGAGGCAAAAAAGCTCAAGGTGATCTTAAAAATGCTTTACAAGTTAATAAATATTAAATAAATAAATAGATAAATAATTATATAAATAAATAAATTAATTAATAAATAATTAAATACATAAATGTATAAATATTTATATATATATAAATAAATTACTAAATCAAAAAATAAATAAATAAATTAATAAATAAATGAATAATTTAATTTTTATTAAAATTCCATTAGATTGTAAAGTGTTGAAAATCTTTTGCCACTCGTTATGTGTAATGATATCAGAAAATTAGTGAAAAACTGTTGTTGCTACAACTTTGCAAAGTAAATGATGAAACTTTTATTTGTATTTTTAAATAACAAATCTAATTTCCCCGTCATTTTTCTCTCTTCTTAACAAATTTGTTGGAATTTAGTTTGTTTAGTTTGTGCAACAGAAAATCAGTAAACAAAATTGTAAATGTAATCAACAAATACAAATTTTTAATTATACTTGTAATTTGGTAAAATGGACCACTTGTCCGATAAGTTATTTGTAGACTCTTTTTTTTGGTGTTTATATGCAGTACACTTTTTTTTTAGAGTAGTGGATGCCCCAGGTGAAGTGCAAATTAACGTTTTATACCCAAGCATCTCGTGGCATCGATTGGCGATCACCTTCCTACCCGTTGTTACAGTGGTTGGTGGTTGGAGCCATGTAATTTTTTTGGAGTTGGGACAATTTCAGCTTTTTTCCATTAGTTTGGAAAACTCCTATTTTTTATGCAGTTATTGAAAGTTACAGTCAGAAGAAGTATCATTACATTTGGCAAGTTTTTAAGTACGTTCGTCTGTACGTATGTTCAGGGATCTTGGACTTTTTCCAGATCCCACTCAAGGTGAGGTTTTCTGCCTGTCAGCACTCATTAGAATTTTATGCATTTGTTTTAGACTATGATTCATTGTTGCCTTCCCCGATAGGGGTAATTGCTCGTTGAAACCGAAAAACTTGTCATTCATCGAATCGACTGGATTATTTGATATTAAGTGTTGTAAAAAATAATAACAATAACATAAAACAATTGAGTTCATATCGTGGCATAGCCATTTTAGACTGTATGATTTTGAAAGTACAATTCTTTGCTGGTCCTTACTCTTGCAACCTGTTTTCAACCACATTTGTATGAAAGGAGCATATCACGGAACGGAATATATCACTTAGGACACCCTGTGAACTGGAGGGCGACGTGGACCGGAAGTAATCCAAAGAGCGGCATGGAAGAACACTCTTTATAAAAGCTTTAATATCAACCGCAACGAAAAGTTTTCTACAGGAATTATTGAGCTGGTGGGGGAGAAAAGCAACTCGGTCAAGAGCGATAAAGAAAAGGAAGAACTTTTTGCTTCCCACCTCGAAGAAACGTTTAATCCATTCGACGGACCTTTGATAATGCCAGACTCCACAGCCACGACATCTGACAACTTTCAACTGAGGGAAGTTATTTAAAATCTAAAGATGCAACGGAGCAGGCGGTCAAAGAAATGCCGTACACAGTTGTTATTATTCTGCTCTTTTTTATCAACGTCCTGTTTAAATAACTTTATGTTCCGAGGCAATGGGAAGTCGAAGAACTTCTCTTGCTTCTCATCATCAGTTTTGATTAAGAACCAAGCATTCTACAATCGGCCAAGTGGACAAAATAACTGACGTGATTGTGCTGGAAAGAAAAAGGTAATGTGGTGTATTTCTTGTCGTCTCACGAGCTTTCGAGAAGAATTGGCACGAAGGTTTGGAATATACTATAAATTGAAACAACTATCGCCACAGCAACGTTTTCTAATCATTCGATCGCAACTCTCAGAGAGACTTTTGCATATTAAGCGCGGAAATGATTATTCTGAATTCAAGGTAATCGCGGCCGGAGTCCCACACAGTTTATTTTTGTCACAGCGATCGGATGGCAGAAGAAGAAAATAATATGAAGGGTTTAACCACGGGTGAACATTAGAAATGAATTCCATGAGGGATCAACTTTAACAAGAGCATTAGATATTAAAGATGCTAGACAATTCACGAATTTTTGCAGGCTGAAAAGTAGTGAGGTGGAAGTTATAATTCAGTCTATTGGTCCCACCATTTTCAAGAAAAATTAAGAAAGCTTTTCCAGTGCGGAAACGTGTTTTATTAAGACTTAGATTTCTGGACAAAGAAAATATATGCTTGTTTTATTTTTCATCTCTGCATTTGACTCATGGTACTCGCGTACGAATGTGTACCTTCGGAAGAATTTTCTATGAAGTTTGTAAAGCAATTTTCAAAAATTTAAAAATATTCCTGTTATAATAATTGTATAAATATAGTTATAATTTATAGTAGTAAGGTAACCTGTGACATGTCTCTAAAATGTGCAATATATTTAAAAAATAAAATTGTTAAGTAAATATTTCGCTACAATAAAATGAAATGAAAAATATTTTGTATTTTCTTTTTTTTATTTTATTGAAGATTTAAATTATCTTATAGAAATTGCTTGATTTAAAAAAATACAAAAAAGACCATTCTAAACAATTTGAAGAGTAAAAAATAAAATGTAGGAGTAATAAATAAAAATTAAATATAATAATAAATAACAAATAAATGTGAAATAATTCAGTGTTACAGATCTTGTTATAAGTTAAGATGAAAAAATGTTAAACATGCTTTTCATAGGCCAAGTGTGTTAGAAGATTTTATTTGAAATTTTTCGCATCCGACATCCGTCCCATAAAAGACAAAAGACATAATCATCCTTATTATGACTGGCGTTGAACTCGCTGTCGAAAAACGACTGTGCGAAATCAGGATTATAGATGGCGTTTCGCCAGTCGTTTTTCGAAAAACGGCGTTTTATGTTTGTGGAAGATAATTCTTGTTTGACAGTTTGAATTAATCCGTATTTTGGTTGTCGTTATAGTGTGGAAAAACGCTTACTTAAACGCCTATTTTTGTCATGAAACAAATGTTAAGTGCCCACGCCTAAAAATATATTTAAAATATAAGTTTCGTCAAATCTATGGATACATTAGATTTAATTTATATTTTTAAAAGGTAAAAGAAACATATTAAAGACAAATGAAACGTTTGGTAGAGCTGATTAAAACTGTAAGCTTGATCACCAATTTCAAAAGGGGTGTTCCACAAACTGGATTAAAAATTGGAGAAAACCACTAAGATTTATTTCATATAGGTTTGGTGCGATGTATTAGAGTATAAAAAGATAATTAAAAAAAAAGAGAAGTAGGAGCCACTTGAATGAAACAGATGAAGCTATAGATGAACTTCTTGCCCTTAACGAACTAGTCGACCAAAGTTTGGCGGAATACAAAGTTCACAGAGTACACAAAGTTCACAACAATATCAACCACACTTCCATTTACATACACAACAATAGCCGAAACATTGTCAATTATAACAACAACAAACCCCGAGTTAGAGACATCAGAAAGTATAATTGGTTATTTCGAATTAACAATTACATCCCCTGTAATGCACTTAGAAGATAAAACTGCAGATGTTCCAGTGAAAACACTTTCAAAATGTACTAAAAATTCAAAAGCTCATGACAAAAACATAATGCAAAATTTGCTGGAGGAGCAAATACAAAGCAATTTGTACAACGAAGTCAAAGTCTCTTTAAACCGTATTGAGGTCCAGTTGAAAGAAAGCACCCGATGAGATAGAAAGCGTTTTTATTTGGAGGAGAAGAGGCTTAAGTTGTACGAAATGCAACTTGACAGGGAGGAAAAGAATCGGGTTGAGGAAAATAAATTAAAAGTGATGGATTTGAAAATCAGAAAAAGGCAACTTGACATCGAAGAGCACAATATGTGCTTTTGTGAGCAATGTAAAGAGAACCGGAATCCAGATGTAAAAATTATTTCTACCTTTATTTGAATATGTTATTATTAAAAATTACTTTATTTAGCTTCAAAGAATGTCTTTATGTTTGATATAAAATTGAGTTCTACAGATTATTTCGAATAGTACTTGGTCATCATTGGATTCCTCATACACCTCTTAAGATACATCTGTTAGGCTGTTATGTTCAAAAACTTGAGCTAATGCAGACTTTAATTTAAAATGAAGGCAAATGTTGTGTAGAGCTGCACATACATTAAATGTTTTGCCTGATTTTTTTTAGGGCTGTAGTACAACTATCTTTTCTCAAGTAAAGATCGGAATCGGTTTTTCAAAATACCAATTGTTCTTTCTACAATATTCCATGTTTTTGAATGAACTGTATTGATTTTCACCTAATTGCTGTTTTACTCTGGTGACCTATACGGGGTCATAAGAAATGGCTCAAGGTTATACAATATCACCTTAAAATCAAAACAAAGTCAGTCAAAACCTAAAGAAAGAATAGAAATTTCTAACCCAAGAACCAAGTATTTCGTTCACCTCTGTCAAAGCAGAATTTCAATATTCCAGGAGGAGTAGGGCATGAATGAAAAATTGTCGTTCGTTTATATCAAACAACGGCAAAATTAAACTTAGAGAACGGTTTGATTGTGAGAAGGTAAGTTTTTTTATACAAGTACTGAGGTTGTTTGCTAATTATGATTTTGTGTAGATACTTGAGACCTGTAGTCAAGATACTTGTCGAGTGAACATCCAAGAATAACTTTTGTATGCGTCGACACATGATCATAGTGTTTTAAGCGATAGACGTAGCGGGCAATATTATTAAAGGCATCATTAAGCTTGTGTCTAGTGAGTGCATTATGGCAGCAAAAAATTTCGCAGACATATGTATGATATCAATTGAACGATCAAAGACCTGACTAGCATAAGCCTTATGTTAACTGGAGCGAAGCTTGGACTCAGAGAGAGGTTCCTAAGGCAGCCATAATTTTTCCCAATGACAGAGCGCACGTGGACATCCCAGCGCAAGCTCTTGTTGAACCAATTTCCAAGGTTTTTGGCTTTATCCAGAAACTCAATAGAGGCATTACCAGGGTAAGGTAAATTGTGGGGAAGCTGCTTGTGTTAAAACCATTTCTATTTATGACTAAGCATTTCGTTTTTTCCGGTTTAAGCCGTAAGCAGTTTTCTTGAGCCCAGCCAAAAATCTTTTGTAGGTCTTCGTTACATTTGACTGCTACATCTTCAATTTATTCAAGGGCAAAACTAAAGTACACTTGAACATCGTCCGCAAACATGCGAAACTTGGAAAATTGTATAACCTTCGGTACGTTATTTATAAAAATTGCAAAAAGCAAGGGCCCCAAAATGGATCCTTGAAGAATGGATTAATTGCACTGAAAAGTATAGGCTGTGAACTGACTTTTGTGATTAACTGTAGATGTGATTGCTTAAAGAAATTTCATGTTATTTAATTGAATGTCTTAAAAACAAAAAGATAAAATTAAATTAATTAGAAGAAGAATTCAATGTTTTTGAATGAAGTATAAAAAGATTGCTTTCATTTGTATCTTTGCTTCATGATAAAAGACAACCTACGCAATTGTCTATCAACAAATTGCTTTAAATTTCAGTCAATGACCGTAAAGGTGTTGCCAGAAATTTCACGGTCGAAAATCAAAATATTTATTAAATATTTACATATAGGAAGTTGCAACGTTGGTGTCTAATAGCAAACAGGCGCCGAGAAATATTGTTGGAAATTACATATTCATAATGTTGCTAAAGTTATTTTCTCTACTTTTGTCATTTAGACTTGATCCGGTTTTGCTTTACCAAATGACCATCAACGAACGAACGATGTACAGTGAACAATAAAATCGAACGATTTTTAAACCCCAGTTTAATATTACATTTCTTCTCCAATTGATATCAAACAGAATGCATGAGAGAAGTCTTGTGCGATATAATGTACATTTCAAAAACATTCAATTGCTCGAAATCTGTTCCTGTTTTCTTTTCCTTTTTTTTAATTCAATACAATTAATTTTTATTTAATTCAGATCTTTATTCAATTGTATTTTACTTCGTTTAAGAAGAAATAAAATAATTTAGGTGGCATTTAATAGCTGACTTACATAAAGTATAGAAATAATATCAAATACCACTTCAAAAGGCTAAACTTAAAGTATACAAATTACTTTACTCAAAATAATAAAAATTCAAATAAATTTGAAAGTAGATGAAATAAAATAAGAAACACCAAAAAAGAAAAAGATAAGAGAAGAAAGAACAGAAAACCTTAAAATACACTTTCTTAAATCAAAATGTTAGAGAAAAGGTTTTGAAATGCTGCAATGTGAAAATGCAAAAGCCACTGTCTTAAACAATTTACAAACCCTCCAGTAATTGTCAAAGCTCGACGAAACTAGGTAAAAATTACGAAATGCAGTACTGCGAAAACTTGGTACAGAAACAAAATTCGAAAAGTTTCTACGTAATTTTCTTCAATTAATTTCCATGTGAGATTTCCCGATCTGTTGAAGAGCGTTTATAGGACTTTAAAACAATGTAAATGATGGACTGGAAGAACATTAAGATGATGATGGGATGACGACGATATTTCCGGCTTATTTTTCTTAAAACATTCTTTTGCTGGATTAAAATCATTTTGTTCATACTTGTGCACTTGATACACGTGATATCATATTGTAGCTTCGATTCGAAGATGCTATAAAAGATAAATCTAAGTAGTTCAGTTGAGCAACCATTTTTTTTAAATGAAAAAAGTTCTGGAGAGTTCAGCGAAGGGACGAAGCTCATCCAGCCATCAATAGTTAGTCCAAAATATTTGATCTCATCGACTTTCTTAATTGAAAAACAATTATCGCAGCAAACTTAACTAATGCAATAGTTAGAGTATGAAAAGTTTGAAATAAAACTGCAATCTGCAAGTTTGTATCTTTGACACTCAGACGCATGAAAGAATACTTGAGGGTTAAGGTAAACTTTAGATGATAGGTTGAAAAACATAATTTTTATTTTCGAACTTATGTTTAATCTGTGTTCGGCGAACCAGGGGTCGAATTACGACATCAGTTATCGAGCAATACGTGACTGAATTATACTCATTTGGCATGAGAGCTTACGATATCGAATGGTGAGTATCGAAATTTGGCATTCTGTCATAAGAATATTCCTTTTTTTTAAGAATATTCCTTTTTTGTTATTATTTTCTGTGTTTTTTTCTTATTATTTAAAATATATTTAAGGTCGATGTTGAATAAAATTCTTCCACTGCAGAAGGAAATTTTGGGGAACTTTATGAGATGTCTTTCAACAAACATTGCATGAAAAAAACTGGAGGTGGCCCCAATGAAGATAAACTTCTGAGCCAGCTGGACATGAAAATTTCGTCAGTATGTGGATTGCAGCTTGCGGTTGAAGGAATATCAGCAAAAACTTTCGGAGTAAAAGAAAACAACAAATAACACATTTTCAGACGATAAACACATATCGGAGGATAAAAAATATTGAAAATATTCCATTTCCTTATAACAATTAAATGTAACAATGTTTGTGTACAAATAAAAAAACTGACCACAAATCGATGCGTTTGACACTTATCAGCTGCCTCTACTCAGTGTAGTAGAATATGTCTAGTACTATTTCCAATGTGCATACGATACGTGAGCATTCGTGAGCATTCATCCCAATCTAATTAGTCGATCACACGATATCGTATGAATTTCACACACTCGTTAACTGATGTCGTCATTCGAACCCAGGTCAAATCCCAATTGACATGGACAATGTCAATATCATCAGCGAAAGCAGAAATATAAGCTTTATGTTAAGTTCACACAAGGAATTAATATAAATGAGAAACAAAATAGGTCACAACACAGAACCCTGTGGCACACACAAATCCAAAAAAATCTGTATTGTGACGGTTTTACTTACCTCAAGGAGATCGTTACTTAATTAAAGCGACAAGTGAAAAATTCATTTCTCAAAAGAGCTCTGATCTTAATATATCAAAAGATATTGTATATTGAACCATTGGTCTAAAAAATAAGACCAGGAAACTTTTTTTTTGGTCACTGTATGTGGCTTTTATCGGAAAGAAGCAAGCATTAAAATATTTTATGCCCATTAAAATGCACATTTCGTTGCGCATACATTTAAATAATCGTCTTCATCATCGTTTGTCGTTCATTGACTTTTAAACTCTTTTAGCCGGGCAATGTTATAACAGTGATTGATTGCTCCATGGATTGTCACAACTGACCATTTATTAAGGCATCTTTATGTGTACACAAATATGTTTGTAGTAACCCATCTAACTTACTCACTTGATTTTAGTTTTGATTGTTTTTCACAATAATAATGAATATCAGTTTGAAACATGAGATCTTTTGTAGGGGTTACTTTCGGTCAAGAGTCTTCGCACAGATGTTGTTCACACTAGTTTGACCAGTTTTGTTGGTTTAGATAAATTTTATTCTAATTAAAAATAGCAATAAATCCAAAGGTTCAGCATTTTGTTAAACATAATATTTCAACTCATTAATTTTATTTCGGCCTTATTTTTTAAGATTCTAATTGGTTTAAACTGGTTAACCTCAAGTGTTGTTTAAGAATGCTGGTTTTGCCGTTTGATGATTTTCTTTCGGTACATCTAATCCAATTTACTCGCACTGCCGTTTTACAATTACAATTTAATTTATTTATTTTGATTTACAATTCTTCAATAATTTTTGACTTATAACTTGACCTAAAGACTTAAAATATTATTCTATTTTTTCCAGAAATAACATATACTTTTTTTTTTTATTTATATGTATACTGTCTTAATTTAACGCCGTGTGTGAGCAGCGCCGACGGTCTATGAAGATGATGCTGTTGATGATTGTTCGAATGCTTCTTGTTTCTTAGTGTAAGCCCCGTTGATAGTGGGGTGATTCTGATAACTCTTGTCAAAGTCGTCTATGAATCCTTCTTCCCTTCATAGAAAGCAAATTGAGGCAGCGGAATTCAATATATGGGCTAACTATAATTATATTAATAATATTGCTGGAGTGTGAAGAGATTTTGCGTAGCAACCTTGAGGACAGTGCGCAAGGATACTTTTCTATGGGTGCCATGTTCGCTGTGTTGTTTAGTATTTGATCCCAATAGTAGTGACGGATGTCTGGATTTCTGTGCAGAGCAGAAGATTTGAATTTTCTTCATTAGACTTGGACTTATCGTAAACCGTATTGGGAAACAATAAGTCACTATGGTATGGATTAGTTGCTCGTATAGTTGGAGTTTGGTTCTTGTATCCAAACATCAATGGGGGGATTAGGGATAATGCATGATTGGACTATTTTGGAGTGGCTGTCGCATGGGAATTGAACCTGAATCTTTCTCCAAAGTCAATTCCTATGATAGATATTTGACCTGTTGTTTTGATCGAATGATCGAGTTATCGGGCATGGTCAAGGCAAGCTTCTTGCACTTGGTGGCTGAACCATTGTATGAGGCGGTCCTGAAGCAGATTAGTCCGGTTTTGGTCGTGTATATTTCAATTCCTCATTTTCGATAATAGTCTCAGAGTTTAAGGATATGTTCCTCAACATTGAGGAGACTTGCAGAGCGATTTCTGGAAAAAGAATGCGTGACTGAGTCATCCGCGAATAGCAGTCTTGTTGTTTTCTCACAATTTCGGGGTTGGTCATGAGTATGGAAATTGAATAAGGGCGGACAGAGCTTTGTACTTTGCGCTTTTCTTGCATGAGTTTCAAAGACCGGTGAGGTAGATGTTCCTACACGAACGTAGAATCTACGAACCCTAAGTAAACTGTGTATGATTTTAACGCAAGTAAGGGACAAATTCAGTGTATTGTATTTTTTGTATTGTATTGTATTTATTTAAAATGAATATTTTCACATTAAGATTAAAATCTTATAAGTAGTGAAGGCTTAAAGGTAATAATCAATAGTCTAAGTAATAATTAAAAGATATTTAAAACAGATAAAAAATTCAATTCAATTTATGATCACAAGTTTAAAAGAAAAAGTTAAGCGAAAACTAATTGCAAAAGGAGAAAGAAGATTAAATAAGAATAGGATAATTTTTGTTTAATTGAGTATATCATTGGCCAAATGTTCGAAGAGGAGGGTCTTAAAACTGTTTGCGCTTCTGATTCTGCTAAGTGCTATGGGCAGTGAGTCGAGCGACGTCGACAAAAAAAGTTCTTTCAGAAACTAGACAATTATACCTTGGCTGAATTAAAGCAAACGATCTTTGAGAAGTTCCAAAATTAAGTCTGTTGTATAGATATTCAGGCTAACCCGTTTGAATAATTTCGTTCAGCAGGATAAGTGAACGGAACTCAAAAAGTTTGCTTTGGTCATGGTGACGGATATTAAAAATATATATCGCAAAATTGTCGTATATGAAATTTAATTTTCTATTTATATCATAGTCCAATTTACTAAAGACTTCGCATCCGTAAAGCAGAATGGGTAACAGCAATGACCTCACCAGTAACATTTTTACATTTGAAGGTATGAAATATTGAGTTGTCCATAATAAACGAAGGCTACTGTATAATTTCCCTACGGTAGCCACTACATGATCGGTCCATGTTAGTGTGTCGTTAAAAACCATACCTAAGTTTCTGGCTGTGCAGTCGAACTCTAAGGTTTCTTGATCGAGTTTGATTGGCTAATCGAGGATTTCATTAACATATAGACAAAAAAAGTAAAGGACCAAGAATGGACCCTTGTGGCACTCCCTTAACGACACATAGGAACGACGACATTCTGTCTCCAACCATCACGCACTGCATTCGACCAGTCAAGAAGGAGCGTAGAAGTTTAGCTGCCAGCGGCGAAAATCCCTGCCAGTGTGCTCAGTTTGTTTAATAAACTGTTGGTCCATACTGAATCGAACGCCTTTTTTATGTCAAGAAGACAAGCAACTGTGATCTCCTTTTTGCTTAGGCCTAGCGTTGTTACACAGACCGATTCGAATTTCCTTAGTATTAGCATTTCCAGAAGTTTGCTGAAGTTTGGAAGGTGTGAGATCGCCCTGAATTGTGAAATGCAATTTGCGCTTGGCTTTTTGGTGATGGGGAAGATTTCATCTATTTTCTATTTGTAAATGAAGTAATTGTTATTAACGCAATTATTCAATATAAATTTAACTAATATGGTATGGGTAGTTTTTTAAAAATTATTGGAAATTCTATCGGGCCCGGAGGATTTCTTGGCGTGTCTGGTACGAATCTCGAAAGAGAGATTGGATGGGTAAGTGAACTCATCTGGGGATATCAGCGAGACTGAGGAATTTGTTTCCGAAAATTGGGCGGTAGGTGCACATTATCAACGACAAGATTCGAGACTTCCGCGTTTACTTCGTTCAGAAATTGTGGAAGGTTGGTTGGAAGATTGGGACGGAAGCCATTTGCAAATAAGCTTGCAAAGGCGTTAGCTTTTTGGTCCACAATTGGGGACCTTTTGCCGACTAGTTTATTGATTTTCAGCGCCTGGTTTGATTTTGCTGAGCCGTTTCCTAAGCCTAGTGTTTACAAAATCCTGGGTACTTTGATGTATCAGGGAATTCAAGGATTTTATTTGTGACTGTACAGATTTATACTTACTATTGTGAGTAACGATACGAAGGAATTTTCTTTGCAAAATCTAATGAAGCTTTTGCTTATATTCTATATTCATACATTTAAATGATATGGTCGGGGAGGTTTTGAAGTTTTTTGACTTCAATCGTTCTAAAATAGTCACGGCAATCGAGCTTTTTATTTTTTTAACAGCAGCGTTAATTTCTTCGTTGCTCAGATAAGAAATGTAGTTGGGGTTTTTGTTTGTGAGTTTATCCGCCAAAGATCCCTCAAAAGACCCCCAGTTCATCTTGCGGAAGTCGATTTGTTCTTTATTCTAGGGTATGAGAATGTTCAGGCTATTAAAAAGTATAAAGTTCAGTTTGACGGTGAAGTGGTCAAAGTCGGAATGATAAGTAATGTTCAGCTTTTGCTGTACGTATTTCAGCTATAACTCTATTACGAAGTGAACTATACACTCGACGCAACTCGTTCAATTGATATCTTTTCCAAATATTGTATGCGTGATATCGTTGTTCAATTAACTGTCTTGTTTGTCTTAAAAGGAACATATTAAACAGCTGGGTGGCGAAGTTGGTAGAGCGCCTGCCTTGCAATTGATTGAATTGATTGAGTTGATTGATTGAATTCGCCATTGGGATCAAGTTAATGACTACTATCACTCGGTTGGTCAACCAGTGATAGTAGTCTGACTAATGGGTGGCCTTGTTGTAGTGATTTTTGTATCGGCGTAGTTCCTAATTCGTGTTTTCAATATCGCAGTTTGTGTAGATTGTGTGTAGATGGCTCTGCTGTGAAGGCATAACACTGACAGCGGGGTGTTTAAGCTAAATCTTCCAAACCTTCAAAGTTCATAGATCAAAACTAATGTCGAATAAAATCCTGCGAAATAGGTCAAACCAAATAGGTCGATATCAAAATCCTCCGTCCCGTTTCGGGCTCCACCCACGGAAGCGAGTTGAAACCAATTACACCTGAGTTTCTCAAACCACTACACAATCTTTCATTCTTCTCCTAATTTTTCCGCTCGCTCTGTGCTACACGCATTATAAGAGTCTTAAAATCCTCTTGAAACCGAAGCAAATAGTTAAAAAAAAAAATCAAAAAGACGAGTGACTTTTTGGGTTAGTTAATTACTTTATCTGATCATTCGATGAGGGCATATAAAATATTGTATCCCAGTTTATAAATCGTGTATGCTCTTCAAGTTCCCGAACATTAATATTGTTAAAATTACGATAGGTGACATAATTAATAATAAATTAATCAAATCATGCTCATATTGACGAACGAGTGTTCTATAATGCTATCGGCAGCGTTTTAAATTTGTATTTAAAAAAGTACTCTTTACACAAATCGGAACGCCACCTCCAATATAATATCTATTAAAACGATACATACGATAACCCTCTATGCAACAAGGCTCATTATTTATGTAAATCATTCCTCAACCATGATTGGGTCACATAAAAAACATCGACGTCAGAATCAACAACTTTATCGCGAAACTCAACTCTTACCATTGAACGTATGGACATAATAAAAGGAAAAAGAAAAACAAAACGAGCTTAAGAAGGAACTTTTGTAAATACAAGAATTTAATTGAATTAAAATTTAAGTTATGTTGAATTTCTTTAGAAATGATTATATAATAGAAATAATATGCAAAAAATTTATTTATTATTATTTGAAACTGATGTGTTTCTTTTCTTGTAATGGATAATACTGTTATTATTTATCGATGGTATAAATGTGTTTATTTTGTAATAAAAAAAAGCATGTTGATATATTTTATTTGTTCTAAAAATAAATAATTTGTTAAACGAAATAGAGTTAAGATTTATAATTAAATTCGAATACTCTAATCGTACTACTGAAAATATTTAATTTCCGCCAATTTATTTTTTTTTCGGTTCGCTGTCAAACTCTGAAAAACAATATAGTTGGTTAGTTAATTTAACTTCATGAAGTCGTGTAAAAAAACAGTTGCCTTTGGGGAACAATAATGAAAGTTTATATTCGAGCTTTTTCTTTTTCATGCGCTGTCCTTTACAGGGACAGATTTAAAGGAAAAAAATCACCTCCAAATAAATAATGATTGACGTTGAAATTGGAGTTTGGAAGCTTGGAGGCAATTAAGACAATAGGCGACCCTGCTTCATGGCAAAAATTTATTTTATTAAGGTCACGGTTGTTTAAAAACAGGCTTCCAAATGTAAAATGCTGCTAAGCTCGGTGATTATTCTTTCCAAATCAGTAGTGGTTGGATGTAATAATTGTTAAGGCATAAACGTTTTCAAAAACACATCACCCGTTTCATAAATAAGGTCGTGAACTATTGAAAAACCAAATCGAAGCATCCAACCAAGCGCATGTTTTTGGCACCCTTTGCTTCAGATATCTAGAATTATGCAAACAAAAAAAAAACAGTAAAATTGTTTAACCTTTTCTTCTTCTTTTCTTTTATAAAGAGGTAAAATTTGTTTCCAAACTTCTATTCCGATTTAAATTTTTTTATCGATATGCTTCATGCTCCCATTGCGTTGAAATAAGAGGGCGTTTCGTGTGGACCGATTTTGTGAACAAAGTTGACAAACGCTACCTTTACGACAAGAGTTATTAATATTAATACTTTCTGTTAAAAAGTTGACATTCCACGTATCTCTTAATGCTAAGGTTAATACACAAATACTTAAATTTTATTTCAATCTTTCGCCGGTCAATTAGCAATCTTATATAGCATTTCGGTGGTGATAGGTACAGTGAAGCATTCAGAACAGATTACAAAACATATTTGTTAAAATTTGGGAAATGTGCCTTTATAGAAATTATATATTCAATACTAGTTAAAATAATTTTCTGAAATTGTATTGCTTGTATTATATTATTTTATTTCTTACATTTTTACAACAAATAATTGTTTTGGACAAGTAGTTGTAGTTTTTGAGTTCTTTAATTTTTCTACGTACACGAAATTAACACAGACGATACGCGGGCGACCTTTGGTCATGAATAAAGACCGGATTATTTGCAATTTAAAAAGCTTTGAATATGCATGCAATTATGCATTAAAAGTTCTTTAAATGTGCTTAAAAGTTTAAAATATGCATGAAAAGTTTCCACGTCGTAACGTTAAAAAATAAAAAAAATTTGTCTGTATTTTTTTTTTACTTCAATTTGCTTTTTAATGTCTTGCACTTTTTTTTTTGTTTAATGCATTTTTTAATCGAATTCATTTTAACTTACATGCTAGACATAAAAATTCTTTAATAAGCCTAAATAACCATTGACATTTTACTTACTGGCCCTATGCGGACGCTTAAGCTAAACATAATGCTTAATCGATGTCTTTCGACGACTTGACCTAAAATAAAATATTGTTTTAATATACTTTAATTAGCATTGCATTACTAACTAATTACCTAGAAAATTTGTAAGCAAAAGAAAAACTTGATATATGTACATTGCTTTTTTGGAAGTCTATAACTAATTACAACTAACTTAAAATAGCTTGCAAATAACTTAACCTAGATATATAAGTATCTTGCACTCTTTATACGTTGACATTTTAGAAATGTTCCAAATTTTCGGTGTTTAAATTGTAAATTCGATCACTCTAAATATTTTTAAAAATGGAAGAAGATCGTTCACCATCGACTGAGGTAACTGGACAGTATTTGAATTTCGGACCTAAGTTAGTACTTATTTTTGCTGGTAAAAGATCACCAGTCCCATTTATAAAACTATTAATTTCACATAACGGTTCAAAGCCTATGGTCTTGCTTAAAATTATATCAAACTTTTCCTTAAGCTTAGACGGGAACACATCTGACAATATAATCCCTTCAATACAATATATCCCTTCTAACTGACCCTAAATTATTATTTAGGAAGTTCATTAACAGCCAAAAAAAATCTGATGGCTATCCTTTAACACTTTCTTACTTGAATTGTTCCAACAAAAAGCCAGAAGATATTTGCAACTTTTTTTCAATTCAGCGTATGATTCTGACAATTTTACACCCAACCCAATAGAGTTCACCCACCTCGAATGCTTTTGCCCCAGTTCCATGAATCCAATATCAATAACCTCTGATGACGTATATTACCATCTCACTCGACTTGCAAATGACACCACTTGCGGACCTGATGGAATACCTCCAATAATTTTGAAGAACTGCGGCAGTGCTCTGGCAGGGCCCCTTGCTTTCATATTCCAGGCATCCATTCACCATAGAGTTTTCCCAAAGTTATGGAAAAATGGTTTCATAACTCCGGTACACAAAAAAGGTTGCCGGGATGACGTTACTAATTATAGACCTATAGCTAAGCTATCTTGTTTGCCCAAACTCTTTGAGGCTATAATTTTTGACAGTTTTTACTGTAGTTGCAAGCCTTTCCTCACTGACAAACAGCATGGTTTTGTAAAAAACAAATCCACTGTGACTAACTTGCTGGAGTTTACTTCTTTTACTAATAAAGCATTAGAAGAAGGGGGTCTAGTCGACTGCATTTACACTGACTTCAGTAAGGCATTTGATAAGCTTTCCCATAAGCTAATAGCTTTTAAAATGAAAGCCCTTGGATTCCCTGCATCCTTTGTGGAATGAATTTGCTCGTATCTTGACGGACGAACCTATCAAGTCTTGTTTAGGGGATCAACCTCTAAATCAATATACGCTACTTCAGGTGCTCCTCAGGGTAGCCACCTAGGTCCTCTGTTATTCATTATATCTATTAACGATGTTGTAAGTGTGCTCAAGAACTCTAGAGTTCTAATTTATGCCGACGACATAAAAATATTTAACGGAATTAACAATCTTTCAGACTGTTGGGCTCTACAGGATGACCTTAATTCTTTCGCAAAATGGTGCTCCAACAATAGCCTATCATTAAACATCTCTAAATGTTTAAACATGTCCTTTTCTAGAAAACGTAGTCCTCTGACCTATACGTACACCTTAAATAGTTCTGCGCTGGTCAAAGTTAACCTGACAAGGGACTTAGGTGTACAATTCACTCAAAATCTTGACTTCTCAACTCATATTGAGCAAATTGTCAACAAAAGTAACTCCCTCCTCGGTTTCATTAAGCGCTGGAGTAAAGAATTTAAATGTCCATTAATAACAAGAACCCTGTACACAACATTTGTCAGGCCACAGCTTGAATACGCTTCCAATGTGTGGTCACCGTATTACCTGACACATATTGACCGTATCGAGTCTGTACAACGTAAATTTGTTCGTTTCGCACTTCGACATTTATCATGGACCGATCCTCTTCGCCTTCCACCTTATAAGGACCGTCTTCTTCTTATCGGCCTTGATTCTTTGCAAAAACGTCGCGAAGTCTGTGATATTGTGTTTTTGCATCAGCTTATAGCCGGTAATATTGACTCAACAGCACTTCTTACCCTAGTTAATTTTAGTGTTAAGTCATTTAATTCCCGATCAACTAACATTTTTGACATTAAATACCACCGTACGAACTACGGCTGCAATGAACCCCTAACGCGGATGTCAATACAAGCTAATACTAACTGTCACATGTTCGATGTTGTTTCTAGTAAACTGACACTCAAGCGTAAACTTTTTGGACGTATCTATTCTTAACATGCATGTCATTTGAAGTTACTAACCAATTATATTTTTGCATTTCTTTTTATGTGTATTTGTGTATGGTGTTAGGCTATCCCTGTTATAATTATGGTTACTAACAACTAACACCACGCTAAATGATGACTGTGACAAGATGGGTATTACTCTATGAGTAACACTGTGACTTAAAAAGCTTGTTTATAAGCAGTACTGATAGCGTTAAAATACGGAGTTCATTTGATGGACTTCATTCATTAAATGAATTGATTCATTCAACGCAAAACATTGAGTTTCAAGCATTTTAATATGTTTTTAATACCAAGATCGTTGAAAGCTTCTTTAGACTCACAAACTACCATAGCCTCTGCACTACCAAATTCATTTACGTTCGTTGTTAAACAGTATAGTTTCGATTACCGTGTTCCATCGAGTTACCACTGGTTCGGGAGGAAATGACACATGTGGCTGTTTTTTCTATAGGCCTTACCCCAGACAGTTGCCTTAAGAAACACTCTCTTCGTTGACGAAATCAGTTTGCTTACATTAAGAATCGGCGATCGTACTTTTTAAGCGAGAAGATGTACTTCGTGAGCAAAGCATGTCACATGAGCCATATTGCTGCTGCTTTTGCAAATCTGCCTTATCGCGGGTTGATACCGCCCTGCTAAAACGGAGAGATTCTTCGGAACTTTGTGCGATGTCGCGATCGTAGGTGAGTCGCCTGTCTACACTGGAACGGGCGACGTGGTAGATTAGCGGCACCGCCAGACTACTCTGGATCAAACCTTTCATCGACGTACCTATTAGGTATGGGCTGCTGGTGGACATTGCATTCCAGCTTTCATACAATATATAAATTCCGCCAGTATGGATTTCTGAATCCGGTCTCAAGTCATGAATAAAGAGAACTTTTAATTTTTTTTCTAGATTATGATAAGGCAACGTGAATCCAAAAGAAAGGACACTCAATATTAACGTGTTTCAAAAAGTGTTTCACATCGAAAGACAGTTTAAGGAAGATCTTCTTATTCTTTCGTCAGTTACGAGTCCTCAATTCCTCATATTTCAAACCTTGTGGCGAAAGAACTACGGTCATCTTTACTCTTAAGAACATTTATATCTTCATCTTAATCATGATTGATGTATTCAATACAAATCTTCAATTATTTTTTTAACGTAAAAGTTAGAGCTAAATGCTAAATAAAAGCAAATAGATAAACCAGATCTTGTTAAGTGCCTATCAACACTTTGAATATGTATATATATCATAGCTTAAAAGCTATTTTTCCGCAACATTTTGAAGCAACAAACAAAGTGGCAATTAGATGCAATTAAATGATCATAACTCTTCAATATATTTTCTCTCCACTTGAGAGATGAGAACAAACGAATTGTACTGAAAATATATTGACTAGTGAAGGGAAACCACACAGCATGTTTCACATAGAGGTATCCAATTCATAAAATCTTGAGACTCATCCACAAGTGTCAGTTCCAAATACATTACTAACCTTACATGTTTACTTTGTTGCAACTAAGAAGTTTGATTATTATCTTTCCCAAGTTAGTTGTTAGTTAGTCAAATTTGAGAATCCATCATTACATATTTGAATAAATTCAATCCACTGAACAAGAGCCATTAATGTCATACCTACAGTAAACTTAACAATTTATGTTTCGACCTCCAATACAACTGCTATATTCAAAAATCTTTAGAGCGTGTCGATACGGTATCAACTTCCTGGATACTTGCATTAGTGACAACGTCATTCATTTCCTCACCTTGAAGATTCCTATCTCGAGGGGCTTTATGTCTACCAAGAGCTCCCACAGGTTGAAATGGTTGCACGCTTCTAGGTGAAAGAATACGTTGGTGATCGTACACATTTATACATTTGGTTCTTGATTTTTTTTTGTTACCACCAAGCGTTAATTTGTTATTTTTGTACATTCACATTCAGCTAAAGGCATTTATAAATATGTACATACGTAAGTATATGACTGAAATTATAAAATTGGTATTTGTTAATTTTTGATATGAATATGCTCTGCTTAATATTTAGCATCTGAACATGTGTCCAAATGAGTCACCAGAAACTCCGGAATTGTTGATGAAGAATCTTCAACTTTTCACATACTTGTGCACCTATACGAGTAAAACAGACTCGTGTGTCTACGAATTCCCGCCACTATAAAATCGTTAACAGTGAGTGAAGGGACGGCTGATATGATATTCAGCGAATTATTCTCTTTCATATTCTGATCGTGTGAATTCAACTTTTACTTTTTCTCTAGTTTAAGATTTTTTCCTTGTAAATATTTTTATATAGAATGTACGAAATGTAGATGTTGAGATAAGGCTTAACTTGTATTATTTTTTTTTTTGTGTCATTCACAGGAATGCGGAGGATGAAGTTTATATGGATCTATATATTTGTGTTACTATTACTTCAATGACTCTATGGTGCAGGCTTTATAGACATTTCTCATGGATATTAGCAGCTTAATGAATTGATCCATCGGAGGTTGCGACTGTTGGAAGAAGGGTCAAATTGAAATCTACAAGGCCTATTGCTCATTTACTTTTAAATCTTTAATTAATCCGCCTCAAACCGTTTTAAAGTACATGTTAAAAACAACTCAACATTAAGACGAACCTAATGAATGCGGTAACAATGTTTATACAATACCTCAAAAAATGGAAAATAAAACTGTACGCCGGTACGATTCAAGCTATCTTTTTATCTTTAAAAAGAGAGTCTTGCTTCTTACCTGCAAATAAGCATGGCATTATCCTGCCAAATATTAAGGCATATTTCCCGACAGAAAGCTTACCTTTAAGGAAAACAAATCGCAGGTTCTCAAGAAATTGAGCATTGCTACGTAAATGTTAAAGGTATACTGTAATCAACAAAAACGTAGTCAATGCCACTGAAAAAATTGAACTTTCCATCTCAAGATAGAAAGAAAATGTGTAGTTGCTATATAATTTGCCTCCAAAATCAACTTCACTTTGAGTTATGAGAGCATCATTCATTCCCTAAACAACTGCAAAAACAACACCAAGATTAATATTATCTTCCCATAAGGAAGTTCATGTAATCGGTCCGATTTTTGGAATTCAAATTTTTAACACATCTCCACGTTTTGAGGTATATAATCGGATTCCATTTTTTAGGAAGATGTGTATGTACGTACATACGTTTGTGCGATTTTTTGAATTGACTAAATCAAATTAGTTCTGAACTATAAAAGCTTATTTAAAGAATTAAACAGTATTAAGTTGAGCCCATTTTATGTTTTGATGTTCCGCTTTCTCTATTTCTTGATCCAAGCTTCCACAGCAGTGCTTGGAAAACTATTTCAGAAATGAGAGTCGTATAAATCTTTTTCATTTTTCATGATTCCGAATGACGTCTACACCACTGACACATGAAAACATGGAAAAAATTGCATAAGTCGTATATTAAAAAGCGTTGCCAGGAGGATCATTAATCCGAAGATTTAGTTTATTTAGCACTGTTCTGATATACAGATACTGATACCCTTAAAGCCATCAATTACCAGAGAGAATAAGATCCTATGCGTGAACCCATCCCCAGCTCGCAAGGAAGAGATGATAGAAATCTCTCGACTGAAACTATGTACCTTTGAACTTAATCGACATAAAGGCAATCACGCTTTAATATTCCGAGCACAACAAGTGCATCTTACATGGTCGTAGAAATAATTTCGAAAACACATTGAACACGGAGTTGACATAAGCGGTCTTTCAAAATGTTTATATCGACAAAAACGATTTGAATTCCGCAATCAAAAGCGAAACTCCGGTCAAAAATTTAACTTTTTCTCATTTCAAAACAACTTTCTAAATTTTTTTTACTCGAAAAGTACAATAATAATTTGTAAGTGACGTTTCAGCGTCAATTCAGCACAATTTTAACTTACTTCTGGCTGTCTGTCCCTAACAAGTTTAAACACTTTATTGGCGAAGATGAAAAACAACTTTAACAACAAATTCAACTTCCAACGTTAAAGTTGTCGTTATATAACTCCAAACTTGGCCCATCTTATCTTAACGTAGAGTTCTATGCTCTTAGAGTGATGCCTGTGTGCCACTTTGTGCCTACAGAAGACTATCTAAGAATTTGAGTCGTTGTTCCTATATTTTTTCTAACTCGACTGTAATTGTAATGTGTGATAAATTTTCCAGTGTTCTAATTAACTGTTTTAATCTCGTGCACAACATTCTCAAGTTGAAAGAGCATGAGAAGCGCGAGTAACGTCTACACGTTAAAACCCCTCACCACATCGCTGCCTCCCCACCTTCAACGAACAATAGCAACATCAGCAGATTATCGTCCAGTCACCTTTTCCAATTACCTTTCCCACACATATTCACACATATTTTACCCCAATGCCTTTCCCACATATTTTTGTAAATCTACAGATAACGAAATGAAATTTAATTTTATCCAAATTCTGTGATAGCACAAGTGACCCAAGAACTTGATTAGTTTGCGCCTTTCTGATTTCCTGCACAAGTTCAAGTTCTTGGAATTCACCCGCGCAAAGTAGGTTTCATATCTTTTGTTAATGAAAAAAAAGTTCAGTTGGAGTTATAACGTGGAAAGGAAAAGATTGTTTTTTGTAAACAAACGTGGGTTCCCCCCTTTAACTCGTGCGTTCTAGGATATTGAAAGATTAAGAAACAGGAAAGAGGTTCGAAAATTCTACCAACAGATAAAACAGTTATCTCATGGTTACAGAACCCAAATTGCAGTAAAGAATAAAATTCCGCTGGCAGGCAGCCTACCTAGGCGAAGTAAAGATAGCAATAATATATATAAGCTTAAATCTATTGAAGCCACTTTAGCTGTTGAACTTTTCAATGCGGCGGCAATGACACAAAAACCACCCTAATCCGACGTCTGGGTCAGAACATTAACAAAGGCAGTTATAACTTTGAGGTATTAAGGTAGATTGTCTTGCTAGGCTTCGCTGCAAACACAGATAATAACACTTACGCTGACATCAAATGAAGAATACCTCTGACTAAGAAAGCTATTATGTAAAGCCTTTTCTCGAAGAACCTAAGTATCGGTCTATAAGGAGCCTATCATCCCCGTCGTGATACAGAAGCTGGACACTTTCAAATGCGGATGAAGGCGACTTAGATAGTTTCGAGAGAAAAGTGTGAAAAATTAATATTTAATTCGTAATCTTTTTTTTAATAATTCAAAGCTGAAAAAATTTGTATTATATTTTTTGATTGCAATGCATTTGTCTAGGGAATGAATGATGTTTTCATAACCCCAATGGAATTTGATGGTGGCGGTAAATAAAATAACACCTATATTTATTTTTTCATCTTGAGATGGGAGGTTCATGGTATGGGCAAACCTTCTCACACCCAAACCAATCTTTTTTATAGAACTCTAATGCAGGTAGTTGCTTTATAAGCCAGACTTCCAACAATATTTTATGAACTCAAAAAAGGCACTTCGGCATGAGTACGTTTAGTTCTATTTGTTTATTTTTAGCGAACTAAATCGGATAAGTACCCTTCTATTATAAAATCTCTTTCGGTAAGTTAAAATTTTGCCGATTCTATCTAAAGTATTTAGAACTCTCCTCTGCTTTGGTGAGATACTTATATTATATAAATACTCAATTGAATTAAAGCTACAGAGGAAAAGGCATAAACGACTTGCACCTTGAAAAATTGAGACGAATACTGGTTAGTTACTTAACAAACAAGAACATAATTCTAAAACTCGAAAAATAGCTTATCAAAGTCAGTTAAATAATCTCCATTATAAGTTTCTTTATTACAGTTCAGAGAATATAGAAGTATGATCATCTGAGAATCCACATTGAAAAAAATGGCTTAGTTGATTAGAACACATGAAAGAAAAGCCATGATGAGTTAAAGATCTTTAAAAAGAAACTAGCTTTTCGCAAACACTTAAAACTCAGAACAAAGTTCTTCTATTGAAAACCATCCCATTGGCATATCGTCGGTATTGTATTATCGCGCTATGAAATGGATTTGTTAACGCAATAGCAAGTTTGGGAACTAATGGGAAGTTACTTGACAGGAGATGTTATGTTCCCGAAACTTAATGAATTTTGATGTAATTTTGTGTTAATGCCTTAATATCCTAACGCCATGCAATATGTTACCCAGATTTAACAGCACAACTGCTTCTATTTGTATTTTGAAAAAAAATTTTACAAGCCATTAAATATTTCATGGCTTAAACGGACGCGCATATTTTGAAGATCGATGTCATCTCTTTCAGCAAAATGAATAATATTTGTTTTATTTTTTTTATTGTTTTAGATAGATAGATACATAGATATTTATTTCGTTGAAAATACAATTATGTAGACCTGCAAACGCACAATTTACAGTACAGAGATACGATATTTTAAACTACCTTTCAACTGAACTATTTTTACAATTTAATTACACTGTTCAAAATGGTAATTTACCCGATATATTTGAGTGGGAAAGTACGAAAAAAACCCACTTCATATAAAAAAAGAAAAAAAAGAAGGTATAAATATCACAGCTTTAAAAAATAAGGAACAATAAACATAAATATATGAAATCTGACCAAGAAAGTATCGGTGAGTTTTCGAATTCTGACAGAGATCATTTCAACATTGGCTTTATCATGAAGATCTGAAGTAGAGTGATGCCAGGGAAGATTTAACATAAGTTTTATTAGTTTGTTTGGAGAAATCTGCAATTTTTTTTATAACTTTTGGCACAGGTACAACACACTTGACAACCGTATAGAAGTAAGGCTTGAAATGTGACTTTGTGAAATATCACTTTGTTTTTATTTGATAGGTGCGACTTTCTGTTTATTAACGGATACAACATTTTGATAGCTATATGATTTTGTTTTATGTGCATTAAACGTTAATTTTGAATCCAAATATATGCCTAGATATTTGACGAAGGATTCCCATTTCATTTGCGTTCCATTTAATATTAAATGGCTCTGCGGAAGAAAGCAAGGTTTTCTTTTAGGACCGAGTTCATGCGATGCAAATATCCCAATATCATCAGCGTACATTGCCGATGCACATCCTGGAAATTTTAGGAAATCCGACGCGAACAAATTATACAGATCTGGGGAAAGAACTGCACCTTTGGCTTTTATTAACATGCATGTTGTTATAGTCAAATACTATCAAAATTAAGACAATTTTTCAAATACTGCAGAGCGTACAACTGCGCATTTGTAAGATAAATAAAAAGTATTTAAATATAATATAATACAAGGTATGAAAACGCAAAGCCTTGGCTCTTTGTACTATATTCTATGTATAAAGCTGGGTTTCTTCAGATTATCAAAATTTGAATGAAGATTTTAATGGAATGTAGGATGTTCAATTATTCAAAATCAAGCAAATTACGTCGACAGATGATACGTTAAAATTTATGTCAAATTATCGAATTAGAAAGGAAACTCAAACTAACTCCCGAAGAGACACATAATCACTTCAAGGAAATAACCAATGGAAATAGTTAAATCTTAAAGTTATGAAGGTCAGACTCACTTCATTACGATTTAATAAGAAATATAATGTCACAATCGATTCAAACGAAAATTGATACAATTAGTCCAACTTACTTAATTCTTCCCATATTTAGGAATATGCTAATTAATGCGAATTTGTATTTGGCTATTTTGCTTCGTTTTCCGTACTCAACTTTAAGTCAGACCTTAGCTTTGTTCGTTTACTTATCTATACTATTCTTTCTGTTTTCATCAGCTTGACTTTACAGTGTGTAATAAATTGTTGATGTCACTGTCTAGAAATTCGACACTTTGAACAATAAATTGCATTTAATTTTTTTTTTTGTCTCGTTAAACTGATTCACATCTCCTTCTATTGTAATACGGCAACAATTTAGTGGCATAATTGGAAATCAGGCTATGAGTTGAGCTGTTAAATTATTTATATAAGTGCAATCAAAATTTTCAAGTGTCTTCAGCAACATCTTAAAATGTTTGTTCGCGCACAATCAAAGCAAATTATCTGATGCTTGATTCCTTGCGGCGGCGTACTTTTTGTATATCTTACTGCACAACTTGATCTTGTTGATATGCGGAAAAATCGGGTACAGTTTTAAATAGTATGACTATGCTCTTATCTTAGACCAAATAACCAGTGTTGTTTTCAAGTGGCATTGAATTTGACAGCTCAGCATCTATATTTAAATCAAAAGAGCATCGGCTTTACAACAAAGAAAAATAAATTCAGTATAAAAAGAAAACAATGCAAGACTATAACATTCCTCCTTCGCAATTTTTGTTTTAATCGCTTCTTCTTCCGTTTTATTAAGGTTCGTCAAACTTGTTTTCACCGGCTTTTTTTTTAAAAAAACTTCACTCACCACAAGCAAAATAATCGTGACAAGTAAACGAATCGAAGAAAATAACGTTGTTACAAATCTTTTGGCGGCTACGCTCTGATGCACTAATATGAACAAAATTTACCCTTGCCGTATGTGCACGAGCTTCACGGGTATGTACATTGGGATTGGCTAGCTATTGCGAGCGAGCTATAAATTCGTACTTGAAATATCTTTCGTACTACAAAAAGTTAAAACTCACCGCTGAGTGATATAAAACATCAGTGTGACCTGAGTTTTTTAATTGTTTATGAATAATACATCATGCATTATTTCACTGCGCATTCTATTTCGCTTGAGCTTTAGGTAACAACGAAATACACTTCAGTTCAAAATCGCAATCCGATTTTATGACCTAAATGTACGAGATACACCTACTCCGCGTAATGTGAAACGGATCTCGGTTGGATTTCTAAACTCGTTTTCGATAAAGAAGACAATCTTATACCCGACTTATTAACCTTGAACTCGAATTCCTCACATTTATTTGTATCTTTTGTTGTGTGTTTGAGAATGAACTCATTCAATTTGTTGCATCCAGGAGAAATAAACACATCCATACGAATGACTTGCCTCAACTAGTGATATGCGTTACTTGTTATTGATTTTCTTTTTTCTCGACAAGATCGTTTGTGACTCAGAGACTGACGAATACCACAGCCAGAAAGCAGAAACTTGACATCTTATCTCTTAGGGTTCCGCATATTATAACCGAAAAACGGTACCCTATTAATGGGATCTTTTGTTTGTCCAGCTCTCACTTCTGAGAATTAAAAGATAGACACTACAAATAAAAGAATATAAAGTTAAAAATAAGGTGGGCTGACTTATGTTTTTAAAAACAAAAATAATGCAGAGTTAACGTTTGTTTGTGCAGAAATATTATATAAATGTACATACATTGAAAGATTATTTGAGCATGTACACTACTGGCACTGTTGTGTCTTTTTTCATTTTGAAGTTATGCATGTTGCAATGTTGACGTACCTCAATGTTTCGCGGTTTGATTAAGACATTCTTATTGTTTTTCAAACATGATGTAAACTAAAAAAAATCTGTTTCACAAATTTTTTAACCACCAACTTAGGTTTCTTATTAAAAAATAATTTGGATGCGATTTTGCCTGTCGACACCCCACTTGATAGTGAAAAAATTATTATCGAAAATTAATATTAAGTTAAATGTGGCTTAAGAAGAGTGGGTTGTGGGTGAGACGGCGTACACACACATTACCGTCGGATGAAATTCTATTTACTTTTGTTTCATCAGTAAATAGTATATTCTTCCACTGGGTAGCGGTCCAATGCCTATATTTGTACGCAAACTCCAACCTTTTTTTGCGGTTCCGGTCAGTAAGGAGTGGCGTCTTCCAAGCAATGCGTCCAAAGAGACCAGCTTTATGCAACCTTCGCCTAACAGTGTCTACGGATGGTCCACTTTTATAATCGCCGTCAGTTCGAATTTTCCTAGCTGAAGCAGGCGGGAACTTTTTACTATGCCGCACAATAAGTTGGTCTTCGCGAGTTGTTGTTATTTTCGCCTTTAGTTTTCGTTTGACTTTTTGGACCGTTCCATTCTTTTTGAAATAATGAACGGCGTTAAACACCACCTTCTTCGTGCATTTTAACACTCTTGCAATGTCGCCGTATGAAGTGCCTTACTCATAATATTTTACAATAATTGCTCTGGTTGCGACGTCCCACGATGGATTTTTGCCCATATTTTAAAGCTGTAAGAACTACTTTTACTATACTACATTACTCCAAAACCACAAGAAATCTACAATACCAGTTAATTTTTTCAGTTTATGAATGAATAGATGTCAAAAATACATAAACTATGTAACCGCTTCTTATTCTGTAGACGATCAATTCAAATAACTTTTCCTCGTTTTCAGCTGCTATTCTGAAAGTAACGGTTCCTCATGACACTTTCATGGGTTTTTGTAAAAGTGTACCATATATATACACTTAAAACAGAAATCCGGAATTCTTGATGTAAAGACACATAAATTATAAAGAAAGTAAGCTGGTCAATTTTGGCGTTTCTAATTACGTGCACGGCACTGAAGCTCCTAAAGAGCTGTCATACCAAGAATTTCTTTTTATTTTTCAATACAGTCTTTATATAAATTTAATAACCAAGAAGATCCTGGAGATAATTTATGTTAAAAAAGCATATTAAGTCAAATCGTAATGCAGACAACAATGATTGCGACGAACGATTTTTTAATCTTGTATTTTGACAAGTTTTTAGAAGCTGATGCGAAGAGACGACCACTTTGCCTTAACTTCCTTAGAATCGAGTAAAATGCCGATTTCCTCACACACTCCGCACTTGCCGTCGTCGTATTTGGACAATTTACTATATATGCTTCGGAATAGACGTCGCAGATATCACGCCGCACTTCTACTGCACTATCAGAGAAAGAATTTCCCTTGATGCCCATAAATGCAAAATTTTTCTGTAGTCTGCGTTGCATTTTTGACAGCGTGCAGTTGTTTAAACTTTCTCCCATTATTTTTTCATGATGCAAAGAAAAAAGTTGAACAGATAAGTGAATTTTTGAATTAAATGAAAAAAGAAAAGAAACAGCAAATACATGTGTTTGGAACTCTACGCCCGTCACAAATATGGGCAGTACTCGACGAGTAAGTTACGCTTCCATTGGGACTGTATGTCAGAGTCACATGTAAATGCAAACATTTTACAACATCCCTAACAGGGTTCCATTTTTCTCCTCCATTCTTCTCCTAGTTCTTACATTCGCTTTGTCTTAAATGAATTATAACATTATTCACATAATAATATCCTTGTAAGCTATAGAAAAAAAATTCCTTCAATTTGAATTCTAAAACAGGCGATATAAAGTCAGAGTTAAATCAAGCCTAATTTTATATGACATCAGTAAAAACACGCAATTACAATTCTTTTTGAATTCACTGTCCAAGAGCTTTAAATATAGTTAGATTATATAACAAAAAGAAAATTGCACGTGTGTAGTACACACGATGAACCTATTACAGTTTAGAAGATAAAGCCATGTGACAGACGGACGACGGACGACGGAACCATAAAAAAAATCATTGAGATATATTTCTGCTTAACGTTGCTTAAAGTATAGCATTTAAATTATTGTGTGGATCTCTGTTATGCTGTTATACAAATCGCTAGAAGACCAAATTTTCACGTTGCGCCATATCTTGGAGAAGACAGAAAAGTTCTAATTCGATACAGGAACCTGAAGAAGCTGACATAACGCACAGCAATGAACGCAAGACTTGCACCGGATTCGAGCATTGTCCTTTTATTTCTTTGAAATTCTTGAACACATATTGCTTAGGATAGTTGCCAACGTGAAAGGTAATATTGCTTACAACTCTGTGAAGCTCATCGGAGTTTACAATGTGGTGATTGAATTTATTGAGAATAACATTAAATACATACTTTGGACAATAAACCGATATGCCCAACATCATCACAATCAATTTTTTTTTTGTCATTATAAGTACATTTTTAAGAAAATTGCCCATCCTGCCGAAACGTGGGAAATAATGCAATGAAAAAAAAAACAAACGGAACTATGAACCGAGGTGCCAATCTTGCTTCACTGCTGGGTTCGTCCTTCGGGTGAGCCATTTTTTTGTTACGAACCCGTTTCTTAAGGGGTCGACGGCACTGCTATAACAATAATCTAGATCGAATGTTTCTGAAAAAATAAGTCTCGTGCTTTGTGAAAGATATGGAGCTTATCTATAACGAGCTCAGACAAGTAGTAGATTCACTGCGAAAAGACAGCTAGGCTTTGAAAAATTTTGGGCACTGATAGAAGTGCAGGTAGTACTTTACAGATGAAGAAAAACCGACATAGTCGGTTAATCGCCCAGTCCGTGTCCAAGAGAAACCTTGCCATACAACCGCAAGCTTCATCGTCGGGATTGCGGTTTGGGGAAAACTGCGTGGATTGAAATTAAATTTCAATATATTTTTTATTAATATTTTAAAAATTTTTGTATTAACCTTTACAGTAACGTATAGAGATATGTCACGGCGGACTTTTTTGTAGATTGTTTTGAGCTCTACAACTTTTCTGTAGAGAGCAAATAAATATCTCTTACCACTAAGGCAGCTTTTGAAAACAAAGCATTCACTCGACCAGTTTTTCTTTGACTGCATTTACAAAATGTATCACAACGAAATGCCCTTGTTACTCCTGGATAAAAACTTAATACTCAACCCCTTTTTGATCCGGATAGGAAATCGATTATAATTCAGCCTTTGTAGTGGTGCTCGAAGATAATCCATCGCCGTTCGAAGATCTGAACAAATACTGCTTCAATATATTGAAAAAAACATCAACTCGTTCAATTCCTTGCATCAAAATACTCCCTCAAGCGCCATAATGTTATTGCTCGTCTTCTTAAAAACTTTAAGGCGAGAAATTCTGAAAAACCTTAACCTCAAGCACCTTTCGAAAATTGGCAAACTCTATCTTACTTGTATCTAAAATACGTGCCTATAGATGCAGTATTTTCCAAAAGTACGAAAAACAACGAAAGTGATTTCAATTCCAAAAGCTGGAAAGCCTCAAGAAAATCCTCAAAGCTATAGACCGATTAACTTACTTGGTACTTTTCGCTAAGTTGTTGGAAAGACTATTAGGGATACAATTTCAGAGGACGTTTCTGATCACACCATTTTAGACGAGTTCACAGCACGGTTCATCAAGTCGCTCGAGTCCACAGGATGATCGAAAGAAACAGATTCCAAGGAAGATCGACGGAGATTATACTTCTCGATATAGAAAAAGCATTTGACACGATACGGAACAACTTTCGTTCTTAGTTGTGTGACAGATTTTTTCTGGGAGAACATATCATCGTCGTTAAAGTGTTGAATTTGGCGTTCACCGGGGGATTAGTTATGTCCCCTGTCTTGTTCAACCTGTGTACACCTGACTTCCATTTTTTCCAGTGTGATAATCTGCGATTTCTGCTCAACAATTGCCCTTTATTTTGACAGAAATCTTAAAAATGCGATGAAGGTATTAGATAGCTACAACAAGAAAGGGAAAATAAAACTAAACCTGGACAAGACGCAAGCCATACTCACAGGAAAAAGTAAATTATGCTTGCTTCCAGGAAAAAGTTTGATAATCTAGTACTAGTCGATTGGAAAATCTTCGTGAATTACTTCATTTATCTGGATAAAAAAAATATTATTATTGAACACATAAGTAGAAGGTTTAAGAAAATAAACATTGCCAAGAATATGTTTAAGCCCATTAATAATGAGCAAGTTGTCTCTTTCTAACGATACTAAAATCATAATATAAAAAGCAATATTCCAAGCAATTTAACCGTATGGTTGTCCTGTGTGGGGTCATTGTACTCAGAGCCTCCCTTGGCAATTTTCTAAAATTTCTAAACAATGATCTGGCTCATTAATCCATGAAGTCCTAGGTAGTTGTTTTACTCAAAATTATACATCTGTTTATTTTTCTAATGAATTTATTGAATTTATGCTATTAATACTCTTTATTTATTTATATATAATTAATTCATTTATTTATTTATTTTTTTTTTCTCATTGTTTAATTATATATATTAGGACTTATTATTCAGGCTTTACTTTGGAAATTCGTTCATTTGATACTTATTTGTTATATATTCGCAATTTTCTTCCTTATTTATAATATTGCTTATTATTATTTGATTTATTCTTAATTGTTAATATATAAAAATAATAATTCATGTTCTTTACTTTTATGTTTATATTTTTTATATACTATACATATATTTTGTTAATTTATTTCATATGCGTTTAGTCAAATCATTGTAACTATATATATAGATATCATATTGCTTGTTGTTCCATTTGTATTATCTCTATTTACTGGATATTTATTCAGTTATATTTTATTTTTATTTTTGTATTTATTAGCTTGACTTTTGTGAGTGACCTTTTTTTACCCACTTTTATAAAAAAACTTTTTTTTTTTTTTGTTTTCCCACTGACGAACCAATGTAAAACAAGTTATGAGAAATAAAGCAACCAACATATAAACTAAATATCCGTAGATCAATAATGTTGGAAATAAACAAGTTGAGCGATAGAAAATCTAGACTGATGGCCAAAGTGGTGCCCGTATGTTAAAAGGTAGATTTTTCGGCAAGCAGAGGTCTTTCCTTATTCTCTTATTCATACATTTTTATTTATAAATTTCACTTAATTATAATATATATTTCACAATATTGAAACTAACCGCTTCGCCAGACTTTAAACAAAAATCGTATTGGTTTGGGTACGAATAGAACTTCACATTTTAAGATTAAGGTGCTATTTTATTTGCCCCCACCATCAAATTTATTTGTGTTATGAAAACATCATTCATTCTCTCAAAAAATACATTGGAAGCAAAAAATAAGATAATTTAAAATAAAATTATTTAAAATACGATTTGAGTTTTTATCATTATCGAATGTATTTATTATTTCAAGTAATACAATTTGGAAATACTTATTTTTGATTAAGTCACATTTTTTACTTAAAAAAGATTCGATTTTAGTTTGACTGCAGAAATAAATTAATATAATTTAAAATTATGTTTTGCTTCTTTTTTCTCACAGATTATTTGATTACTAACTTCAGGTGGCGCTACAGTCCGCGTGGCATTGAAATTTTATGCATTTGGCTAAGTCGATGTCGCTGTACAACTAGTAGCGTACAGTACGTTGTTGAAGCTTCTCATCCACTTACCGTCAATGCAGATGGGATCATAGATCAGGCATTTCTCTTGAAACAACCTAAGGTGCCGTATCCCGCTTTTAAATTTTTCCTGCTTCTGCACCATATAGCAGGGCGGGGATAATAAGGGTCTTATAGACCGACATTAAAGTTCTACTAGAGAGGGCTTTACATAATTGCTTTCATAGCCAGAGGTTTTCAACTTTTGCTAAAATCGTTAGTGTAATTATCTATGTTCAAAGCGAAGCCTATGTAGACAAAGTCCCTAGCTACCTCAAAGCTACAGCTGTCTATGGTAACGATCTGACCAAGACGTCGGATTTGTGTGTCCTTTATTGACGACATCATATGCTTTTCTTTGCCTGTTTCACACTGTTGACATCGAGCTGCGTTCTCTGATCATATTAATATCTTATCTGCAGTGATGCCAAAGCTAGACATGACTTCATACATCTCATCTCTGTGGACGAAATAGAAACCAAAACCAACCTTGAAATTGATGAAAGGGTGGTGGGTACCGATTTGGAGCTCGTAGGATTTTCCAAAATTTGCTGCAAAGAGAGGCTCAACAAGATAGAGCTCGTGCTATCTCAAAAATGCCATAGACAATGCGACCATTGCCACAGCCTGTGAATAAGGTCCACGAGATTAAAACATTTGGGAGCTCGTCTCTTGGTTTTAAGAAATCACTATGACTTGCAAAAGCATTTTATAGCTGAGTGCCCTATCAGGATGGGTTCAGCACCGAGAGCAACCACAGAACACTTGGTAATTTTTGACACATGGCATTTAAAGCCAACCCGAATTGAATTTATTGTTCTGGTCAATAGAAAAAAAGAAGGTAGTTTCTGATCATATGCTTATTTTTATAGCGACCACAGTGCTTTAAACATTGTGCGAAAGTTTTTTTTGACAAAAGAATGGAAGTTGTGCAAATAGATTGGAGCCGTCCCTTTTTGACAGTTTTTTCGTCATAAAATATAAACCACCCTGTCAAATTTAATCAAACGCTTTTCAGGTGTTCTTTATGCCAATGAAACCAATTTGGATTCGATTGCTTGATTTGTCCTCGACTCCACGCAAACACGCACCCATCTCTCTAAAACCAATGGAATCTACTGGGACCTCGAAACGTGGAGATATGTAAAATTTTTGTATTCCGAAGATCGGACCGCTTAAAAGAACTTCCTCATGGGAAGTTAAAATTTTATTTGCAAAGTATTTTGTAAAAAAAAATGTTTTGTTTTTTTTCACCATTGCGAAACGAACGTTTATGTATGCTCCGTTAGATGGGAGATATTTTTTAGCGTTTGCTCCTTTTTGAGTTGATCGTTGATTATCAAATTTACAAAATCGATTACCGACTTGTAGGCTTTAAAGAATGGTTAAAAAAAATATCGAAATTTTTTACAGCGGCAATAAAAGTGCAGCGATTTTTGTACAATGCTACGAATGCTTTTACAAACTCAAAAAAATACAAAAATTGTTCAAAAGAAATTGAAAATGAGTTTGAAAAAGTACTTTTGCACACCTTACAAGCTCCCATTAGACTTGCGCTAACGTTGTGGATTTAAATTTGTTTACAATATTAACTTTATTTCAGTCTTAAAATAATTAAGTTCTTTAAACTTAGTTAAATCTTTTATTCATCTATTTTTTAGTGCCAGTTTACTTCAACAAAATCGACATGTAACGGTTCACTTTGGCTTCTACTGACATCCGCATAAGTGGCGCGTTACGCAAATTGTTCGCCCGGTGGTACTTTATGCCAAAAATGTTAGCATCTCCTGAGAAAAAGCTGATTCAGGAACACGGTATCACAAAATTTCCGTAACTCAATTCTTACTGAGGTGAAAACCGATTAAGAGAAGAAGGGGGTTGAAGACAAATGGGATCAATCCAGTCCAATTGGTGATGGGAGAACTGCACAAATTTGCGCTGATAAATACAACTAATGCGTACTCAAGCTATGAACGAACAATCGAAGTGTAATGAGTACGTACAATTAACAGAAATAAAAACGCTTTGCCTATTGGCCAGTTTATTTTTCTGGGTGCATTGGTTGCCTGCGATTGTCCATCGGGCCAAATACTGCAGTTTTGTTTTTTAATAAATCCATTCAAGAGAAATGAGCTTCGTGTCTGATGACATTTCTTCGATAAAAAAACCTTTCTTCCCCCAGATTTTCTAGGGCACACTCACCAAGAATTTGATGCTGTAACAGATCGTTCGGCTTCAGTTCTTGCACGAACTTTAATTTGTGAGTTTTCAGACCAAGCTGCGTGCGTATAACCTCCCACTTAGTCGAGTTACACAATTCCAATTGATTGAAACGCACGGGCGTGAAATTAGTGAGAAATTGGGTGACTATGGAATTGCTTCCTAGCTTAAAAAGATCAAAGTGCGCGAAAAGCATTTTTCATAGAGCACATATTTTGATAGTAATATTAACTTTTTTAAGTGTTGTTGGGGTGTACGTGTAAGTGTCAAAAACAGAGCACTGAAAAACCGAACAGCAAAAAATCGCACATTCTTTGATGCAATTTCCCAAGTCATGAATAGATACGTGCTTACATTCATCTTTCACACATCTTGAAACATCTTATTGTTAGTTATTGATCATTATAAGTGAGGCTATCTATCTAATGACTTACTATATATCAACTCTAAATCAAACGATGAATTATCGTAGACAAACGATTCTACTAAGGTTTGTAGAAACTAGAATCAAAACTCTACTCTCTTCTCAATAAAACCGAAGGTAGATCGATAAGCGAGAAAGCAGAACGACTTTTAAGTAACATCAATAGAACAATACTTCATCGGATACGGTCCTTTCTGCAAGGAGGTCAGACAGAGGAATAGGTCATCGAACTCTACCAGCTGCACAAAGATTTGGATGAATAGTCTAGCTAAGATCGTCTTCGAATTTGAGCCACTGGGTTCTTTAAAAAAGGCTAGACCGATTTTTCGGCTCATGGTGAAAGCATTTGCGGATGTCAGGAACCATGCTTATACCCGTCATGCATTTCAAGCTCTGAGCCTCCAAGTATCGATGTTATAATAAATGAAAAAATAGTAAAACAAAGTTCGTTTCGCTACGTTGCTGCACTGAATAATTGCAGTTGTCCAATCACTAAAGTGCGCTGATTTTTTTGTTCATAAAAATCGTGAAATTTGTTGTCGTTTTTATATTCAGAGAGTTACTGATGGGCGTTGCACGCAAGTTATTTGCTCAAAAATTCAGACAAGAAGATACAACGACTAACTAAAATCCTTTGGAACTATTAAAATAGGCGAAAATACAGAAAATGTGGATCATGTTCGACGCAATTTTATTCGCAATTTGCGCTTATTAAAAAAGGAAAATTGCGGTCCGTATTGAAACATAAAAATAAGCTTTCAGCTTAACAAAATGCAAACCAATTATTTCCGCCGCTTAGTTACATATAGTTTACTAATATTTGATATGTTAATAACGAGGACAGGAGATACTTTGCCGAACAGCCAAAAGGAATGTCACCCAAATTTTTTTGCATTGCCCAAGGACAAAAGTATGGTGTGCATAACCATGATTTCTCTCCAGAAAATGTGTGCCTTATACTGCATCTGTTTCCGGAATTCAAAGACCTTACACGCACTTGGAGTTTCAATGAAGAAACATTTCTTTTAAAGTCCGGTTGTGTTATAAAACGACGCTTAGACATAATTGATTTTAAAACATAAAACCCGCATTATCAAACTCCAGTCAAAAACTATGAGAACTACACTATAAACACTGACTTAAAATTAACATTAATAACTGTTGTGAATGAGCCACACAAAAATAACTCGACCAATTAAATGAATAACCATTTAAATCAACTCCACATTAATCAAATTTGGTTACGAATTTCTTTAAACTATTCTGCTTTTTGGAATTAATTAAGAGCTCTACTAAATCTTCGGCAGACCAGACTCTGTATATCTTCTCTATAAATAATAAAAATGTTGGAAGAAAAAAAAATATTAGATTATTAATTCATCAGAAACATGTCAATCAGGACAGCAAACAAAAAAAAATGGCCAATCAATAAATTTTTCTACAAGGCCACGATGCTCCTCTAGGCAATCTTTATACGCAGATTTAGTATAAATTATTTAGTATGATCAACAAAATCATAGCAAAGTTATCATATTCCTCCTACACCAATGAATTCACACGCTTGACTCGCATTCCTCGACGTGACTAATGTTTACATTGGAGCCCACCTCAATACTACAAAAGTTGAACAGAACTTTTACGGGAAGATACAATTCTTCAAGCAGGAGTATCTTTCGATAGCACAACTAGATGTTATAATACGCAAAGAACATTCACTAATTTAGCATCGAGTGGAGATAAAGTTAAATCCCAAAACTTGTTATACTTTTGTGGTTCTCTTATAAATACAGCACTCCATTTCAATTTTGTTGTTATTTGGTGCGTTGTTTCGCTTGGTATCGGGAGCTGGCTCGTACGAACAGCACTGGCATTTCGTCATACGGAAAATTGTTAAGTCTGCATAAAAACAAAAACCCCTGGGATACACTCCCCAATCATGGTGAGTTGCCCCGATTTTTCGCAACAGTTTAAAATCAATAGTGAAAATTAATCTGTGACTTGTGCAATATTATGTACTGAATTTAAAACAATAAAGTAAATACAAGAAGCTATGAAAGTTGACGCACATCTCGCAATCAAATTGGCGGATAAATCCATCAATCAGCTTACTCGTAGTTCCGTGGGTTGTTCACGCTTCGTGACGTCCTTCAATTTCATTGTGGATGGATGCAAAAACGACAACAAAACAAAAAAAAAATACCAAAAAAAAAAACGTTTGAATCCCAAATTTGAATCGAACTTTTCGTTAGAAATGAACGACACCATGTTCAACTGTTCAGCTTGGTGCGTCCGGATTAATTTGTTAAATTAACATACTTAGAGAAGTGCAAAAGTGATCAACTGTGTATATATGTATATTATAAATCTCTCAAAGTTGAATAGAGCTTAGCTTGAAGGTTATACAAAAATAGCAGACCATTCTGAGCAGTTCCGGTTGATACACTTTAGTTAAAATGTGGATTGGCATCTTGCTAAAACAAATTCTAGATGATAATTTATGCTATAATGCTTAGCCAACCTTTGTTTCGAATTTGGTGAAAGGTTTTTCTGGTTTATGCCTACAAAATTGAACAATTTAGATGATTCTCAGCTGCGTCTCGTTATCCAATGCGCAAATACGTTAGTATACGTTTTTCTTTTATGTTGCTGCAGTTTGCGCATCCGCTGAAGTCATCACAATCACTGTATCGCTGTTAGGAAAAGTTTCAATGACGGTGTTTGCTGCGTGTGTGTTTTCCTATTGAATTTGATGCTTTTCAATTGCAAATAAGCCGATTTGAAAACGGTGGAGAGAATGGATATGCAAAGTTGTCTTGCGTTCTAACATCAATTTAAAAAAAAATATTCCTAAACAAATTCGGTTTTTTTTTTATTAATAATATTCGGTTAGTATGTTCTCAACCTTTGTTTGGTTAAGAAAACTTTTTGTGTTACCATATAAGATGATTTTATTGTTTATTATTGTGTAGCATCCCACACTTTTTTAATAGTGTTTGTTTGGATCTTCTGACTTATCTACAAAGGAATATTCTTGTAGAGCCAGATCAAAACTTCAGACGGTTTGTTTTTGTAGCGCTAATATGTGAAGTGCAGTCAATAAGATAATATCGCGAAAATCGTCAATCGTGTTCGTGTTCACTTGTGAAACTCCATCTGGAGACATATTGAATATTTGTTTATTAAACACTTCCTGAAAACAAATGTTAATGTTTCGACTCACACTATTCGCATACAATGGTACAAAAAAAAAGAACTCAGTGCAATTATTCAAAAGTATTAACCCATGGAACGTTGAAATTCATTATCTTGCTGTATTATTAATCGGATTTTATGAATAATTATGAACTGAAGTATGATTTAAATAATTTTCTTCCGTTAAAAATTTTTATTGCATCCTCATATCAGAATATTTATAGTTTAGATCTTTTGTTGTTTTGCTGGACAATTTACATATCGTTGCATTTATGTCGTTTAGGCTCATAACGTTAAAAAAATTTACATTGCTGAGTATTGTTTTCGCATTTATTTTGTTGATGCCTTTTGTTTGTTTTAACATTTTACAATGAGATGCTCAATTTCAATGGAAAGATGGAATGATTTAACGATATATAAAGTCCTATTTCTATGACCTTATAATTAAGAATTGTAAAAATTACAATTAGCCTTTTGAGAATTGAATTTGGTACGACGAAATCACATTTGACTATGTTGTGCATTGAAAGAGACAATATAAATTAAACAACTAATTTGATGCTTTTGTTAACTCTTTTCAGAACTATTGTTAAAAAAAAAACAATTGACTTTCGACACTTTATTTTTTTCTCCATGCCTGGGTTTTTTTATTCCAGCACAAACAATTAAAAACTACGGATACGCCCAAAATTTCAAATTTGTTTTTGTTTATTAATTTCTTCCGTCCGTTTTTATAATTTTTTGAGTATTTTTTAATAAAGTATTTTATTTTTATTCAGGCGCTGCTATAATTTAATCCAAAACGTTTTTTCAAGCATCTTTAGTAACCATTTTCACATTATACCAGGTATCATGTCTAAAGACAATAACTATTACTTGCAAGTTTCAAAAATAATTTTAAATTTGTGACTTATATTGCGTCATAAGAGGTACAAGGCCCGTGGGCTTTGAAAATGTATAAAAATTGGTTTGGGTGCAAGTAGTCCTGCCCATACCATGAACTTCATATCTTAAGATAAAAAAAGCAGGTGCTATTTTGTTTGCTCCCATCATAAAATTATTTTTGGGCTATGAAAACTTCATTCAATACCTAAACAAATGCATTGCATATTTTTTTAACGAACCGTAGCAAAATATTCGTATATATTTTATATTTTTCAATTAAAATTTGATTTGCGTATTTAACATCCATAGAGTTCAACATTTTGGCGCTTCAGGCTACGAGTCATTGGAATTTTATCCTTTTGGCTGTGTCGAAGTTTGTATATTAGATTTCCCGTCTATGAGTTGAAACATACCTCAAAAAACTTGTTAACAGAGTCCTCTTTGTGCATACCACATACAACACATATTCACCTCCTCCAGTTAAAAATTCAGATCAGAAAATTTGACAAAATGTTGTCCTATTGATACTGACAACGAAACATTGGAAAATGTTATCAGAATATTTTTTCCCAGTAAAACTGAGCTTGCTACGAATTGGTTGTACCTATGAACAAATAATAAACATTTGCATAACTGCGCTTGCACTTGTAAATGTATGTATATAGAGCCAAGAAGTGGAACTAATTGAAACAAAATGTTAACAATCTATAAATATATTATAACACGTGACATTTGATTTGTGTTTATTTCATAAAGGCGGACGGTCTGTATGTAGCTTATTCCAATCATTACCTTACACACATGGGACACAAGACCTGCCAAAAAAAAAAACATTTTTATTACCCCGACCCTGTGGTCGAATGATCCTTTGGTTTCGTTATAGTCACTACCATTAATCTCATTCACTCGACAAATTTTATTCTCCGGTGGAAAAAGTCACTGTTAAATTATCCTTGAGTAACTATGTTTGGTTTCTTTTCTTGCCTAGTAGTTATGAAAAGCTAGCTTCGTGCCACCTTATCACACCATAAATCTCATTGTATACATTCGCCGAAGGTCTTAAGTGTTTGTTTTGTCGCTCCTCTTTTTGGGTTTGTTTATTTTATTTCTGCGACAAATTTCATTACATATGTTAAAAGGTAAGTGTTCCGGTACACAAAAAAAAAAGTAGTATTGCGTATAAAAAATAAAAAAAAATTCCCAGCCAGATTCGGCCATTTAACCTGCAAACTGCAAAAAAGTGATCCACGCGCCAACCCATCACACCAACGAACAAGATAAATTAGGGTGTTTTTTTTCCGTTGACATTTGGTGTAGGTATGACGCACTTACTAACATACTTTCAAACAAAGAGCTTTGTTCTATAGGATTAAATACCAGCTTTTCTAACAAGATTCTGTTTGATCTGACAAAGATCTGTATTTTTTAGCTATGTAACTTATTACCTTTGTTCCACATTCAGACTCTGTTTATGACGTATTCAGCTCATTTTGTCTTTGAACACTATGGTTGCAACAATTGGCCAAAGACTTCGGTTACTCATGGCTCAAACAAATCTCGGCATTTTTTTAAAATGAAATTGTTTTCAAACTTTCTCTCATATACAAAAAGCTCAAGACTTTTTGCGTAAATCGTCCTCTGATCACAAATCCGCTATATATTTGTTTTTCATCCTCTTTTTGTCCATCATCTTTTAATAACTCAAGCAACATTTTAGCTTACCCAGCAATTCAGGTGCAGGGTGAGTATCCACCTCGACACGAAGTGATATATGATCATCTTAATTTTTAATTTGTTTGGCCTTTTTATCATAATTTCTGCCATGCGGATTCCATTAGACAGATTTTCGTTGGTAGAAATTAAAAACATCACAGTTTTAGTTTGTTACATTTCTAACGAACCTTGTATATGAGTGAGACTACATTGACCACCAAAACTCAAAATACTTTGGCGGTGTCAAACGGCCACATGACAGCATGGCAGATACTTAAAAGTTGCAACTGCATTTTTGGTGGCTAGAACATAATTTTTAACTCCCTTGTTAATTTTCTTGAAACGTAAGGTTCACCTCTGTGGCAGAATCAGTCACTTCAGAAAGGCTTTGCTCGGCTTAATTAGCCTTAGTGTTCCCTAGCGATAAGGATGTTTAGAAGCTGGAATAAAAATAAAAATATTTTATAAATTAATTTTAAGTATGTATTTATTTTTAAGCTTTTATATAATTTTTTTTTTTTACAAGATGTGTATCTTATTATATTTGTTTGAAAATATAAAGTAAGAATAAGAATTATTTAAAGTTATTTTAAAGTTAATTGTACATGATCTTAGTTTTTCTTAATAAAGTTTTCTTTACTATCAAATAAAGTTAGATTTATAAAAGGTAATAGTTCAGCCCGCCGAAAGGCATAAAGCAATACGCTGCGCTTAGAGCCTCTACCATTTGTCATATGCATACATATATATGTTTAAACATTTCACCCAGTTGTTAAGTATTAAAGAATACGGTTTTACATGATCTGCTACCCACCATTCGTTCGCTTTGGTTCAAGACAGAACAGCAGTGCCGATATACTTCCAAGTCGACCAAAAAGATTTTTTTTTCGTGTGTACTATGAGGACCGGCCTCATAATAGTATGAGATTCTTACTCACTGAAAAACCTCCCATGTTTCCAGACTTTGACTAAGTTTCTTTAACAAGTACAACAGGTTTTCTGCAGGTCATATTTGCGAGGACGGCCGTTTCGCCCGCGAAAGTGGCTACGACTGTTTCTATATCTTGGGGCATGTCTCTTGCGTAGAGCAAGAACAGAATCGAACCCAGAATAATTCCTTGGGGAACACCGGCGCGAATTTCTTTGAATTCTGAGTATTCAGTCACGTATTTAACACGGAAAAGTCTGTTTGCAAGGTAGCTTTTTAATATTTTTAACAATTTCTCCAGCAAAATAAGCCTTAATTACACTTAAGGACATCGTGCCGTTCCTTGTCGAAGGCTTCCGATACTTCGAGAAATGCACTACATCAAAGCTTTTTCCCTTCCAGGGCTTTTTCAATTATGTTTTTTATCCGATAGACCTGATCGATTGTGGAATGCTTGACTCTAAAACCAAACTGGTGGTCCGGTATTAAAAGTCTTACTTGAATTACTGGTTGCAATCGTTTTAGCAAAAAGAAATAGGTCTATTTGATTTTCTGTCGTTTGGACATTTCCCGGTTTCGGAACCACTATGATTTCTCCGACTTTCCCTTGCCTTAGTACATATAAAGTTCTCAAGCAAGTATTTATAATATACGAAAGCTTGCCTTACGCTTCTTCAGAAAGCTCCTTTAAAATTTCAAATTGTAGTAAAAACCTCGTATCCCGGAGCTTAAATATTTTTCAATTTCCTTATGGAATGTCGAAGTTTGGGCAGTGATACCGTTTTCAGTTGGAAGTTGTCCGGTCCCTTATAAATTAACCGAATTGACCTCATTTCGTCTCACTGACTTCCATTTCCACAACTGACTTCCTACACACTCCCCTTTTAACCAACACTGCATTTCCGCAACACGCTGCACTCGCAGCAGATTCACCCATTCACCTTTACCCAATCCACGCACCAAACACAGAAACTTAGCATAAGCTTTATTTATTAATTGTTAGGATAGATCTAAGCTTTTTGAACATAAAGAATCAATCATAGACTGAACCTCAAGACACCGACAAGTATTTCATTAACTTATATACCTAATTCTATCTACATAATAATTGTAATATTTTCTTCAATGACTTTTTCGTATAGCTTACTCCAAACTTTTTGGTTTTATTTATGACGGGCTGAGGTACGTCGTTGAGATAAATTCTTTCTGCTGACTCAAGCTTTATTCATTTTCAAAAACTTGATGTGCAATTCGAAAGCTTTCTGCATAGTAAAAATGAAAGGCTGCTGTGGCGTTATTTTGTGGGTTTACTAATTAAGCTGATGCACTATGGTTTGATAACGCTGTCTCATCGGCTTAATCCGCATTAATTAATTAATGCAAAGATGTCTGCATGTTTTTGGGCTTTAAGATTATAATTCGAAACCGCTGTTATTTGTTGTACCAAGTGTTTTGATATCAATAATTTCAAAAATATGTTGTGAAGGGACAGTTGACGAAATATTTGGAAGAGTCTTTTTTTCAGCATTTTCACATGCGAGAGAGGAAAGCTTGTCTAAAAAATATATTTTTCTTAAGTAGATTCTGTATTCTGCACAAGACTGTATTTTCAGATTGCGGTCGAGCGGTCAGTATAAGATAAGTAAAGGACAGAAGAATGGTTACGAACCCCAGTTCGTATGTTCGTAGGACTAGGTGGATACAGAATTAATATTTTGAAAGAATTGGAAATTACTGCAAACCGATACGTTTTCACAATTTGTTTTCAAAATATGAGAAATATCCGGTCAAATAATCAGAAAATATTTTACATGGTTCATTTGCTATTCAATCAAACGATCTTTAGTCGAGAAGGAACATTGAATTCGTCGATTTATCAGAATCGTTACATCCGTTTTTCATATTGCGCCTGTCAAACCTGTAGCCTATAAAATGCTATTGCTTCGTATATGTGATATAACAGTTCAAAATGTGTGTTTATGTTTGTGTTCTCCTTTTTTTTAACAACTTTTTGACACAAAAACTAAGTAGCGAAATTAATTCGAATTGTTCTCTTTTATTTTAACATGCAGAAAATTTTGTTTTCATTTTCCAGAATATTCAATGAGTTCTTAACAGTAATAACACTTGGAATTTTTTGAGTTCGCAGATATCGAATTCAATTCGAATCGAAAAGGTCATTAATGCTGATATAAAAATCAAACAATACCATACCATGAACTTCCCATCTCAAGGTGAAGGAGCTATTTTAATCGCCACCACCATCACATTCAATTTTGGTGGTGGCGATTAAAATAGCTCCTTCACCTTGAGAATATGAATTATGATATATTTTTGTTTATTCCAAGGTACGGCCGATTTTATTTCTTGTTCTGGTCTGTGGAAAATAAGAGAGGGTAGTTTCTGAACAGATAATCATAATCATTTCATTTTATTTTTTGCCAAAAGAATGGAAGTTGTGCTATCAGACTGGAACCAAAATGTTTTGTCTGTGGCCAAAATGTCCAAATTGTTACCAATTGAGTTAGAAAAAATATAGGACGAACGACCCAAATTATTAGCCAGTCTTCTGTGGGAACATAGTGGCAGACAGGCATCGTTCTTCACCTCTACGTGAAGATAAGAGTAATATTGTAAGATCTTTAACATTGAAAGTTGAATCTGTTTCCACTTTTGATATTGGTTTTTCAACTTCACGTATCAAGTGTTGTAACTCGTGACGGTCAGACAGGTAGAATTTAGAAATAATATGTAGGTAGGAAAGTTTTGCAAGAACTTAATCTGATATTTAACATATTTTAAAAATTGGAAGACTTGTTGCATGTTGACGAAAATTAAATTACGAGCGCGGTAAAAAACTCGGTCGCCAATCATAACTTGAACTGGATTGTTTCTTGAATTAAAATTTGTCTGAGTCGGTTCAACTCTATAATATCTTTGCAAACTTTCCCTTCCTCATTTCATTAAAACTTGTGCTGAGCTTTCACTGAAACATCACTCACAAAATATAACTATTACAAGTGCTATTCTCGTAAAAAAGTTTTGAAATGAGCAAAAGGGAAACTTGTGACCTTTTTTTTGGGCGGAATTTAAATATCTTTTTTCCGATGAAAGACCGCTTATGCCAACTCTTTGTCCAATCTCAACTTAAAAACCTGGAAAATTTAATTAGTCTTTATAGTTCATAACTAACTTAATTAAGTCAATTGGTTAATTGATGAAACTTCTGAAAACAAAATTGAACAAAAGAAAAATTAATATGAATTTGTGCGGAAACTTTTGAGTATCTGTTAAAGTAGTTTAAAGCTAGTAATTTTATTGATTTTGAACTTTCTTCATTAGAAAAAAAATTTATTCAAATTGAAGAAGTGAAATTGACCCTTTTTTGACAGCTTTTTCGTCATGAAATTTAAACCGCCCTATCAAATTAAACCAAACTTTTTTATAAATTCACTATGCACATACGTTTGGGGAAAAACTTATTTGGATTTGATAGCTTGAATGGTACACGTACCCACACACACAGACATCTTTCTAAAAACAATGGTATCCGAAATTATGAATTCCGAAAATCGGGCCGGAGGAGTTCCGATTCTAATTGAAGATTCCTATCCAACAAATTACATTCAATAAACAGCAACAGCACATAAACACGATATGGTAAAAGCAGAATTCCACAACAAAAAACCTTGATGCAAACAAAGAAAAGGACAAATGCAATAAAAAACCGAAGGACGATAATCCAGGAAGACAACAATAGAATTGTGTGAGGGGAAACTGTCACAAACCGATTAAACTTTTCATAGGAAAATACAAATATGTATCATCTTAAGAGTTTACATATTGACCAATAAGAATATATTATTTTGTTAAACAATTTATTGATATTTCTTTGAACAAAAAGAAGATGAGAAACAATACAAAAGTAATGTCAATGAACACCCTGTTTTTTTTTTCAAGTTTAAAAAAAGTACCTTGGATACAGGTTAAAAAACGTACTCCCTACAGTTAAACCTGGAAGACTTATGTACGTTAAGAGCACACAAGGGCTTATGTAAACTCCATGCCATACCAATTTTAAGAAATCCTACTACCAGGATGTAGAGCAATTTTTTTTTAAAAAAACTCAGGTTTTTAACAAAATTTTCGAAACTGTTGAAACCCTTTTTACCTTGCGTGCGCAACAATATGCGGTCATAAGACGATTACTTTTGAGTGCGTAGTGAGCAGTCATGTAGTGTCTACACACTGTAGTGGTGACTGCTGTACTACATTGACAAAGAACAGGGATCGAATGAGTGAAATGGAGCATTTATTTCTTCTCTCGTCCGAGTACACATTTGAACTCACGATCCTCACCTCACAACCTAACTAATTATGATGTTCATTCTCCTCACTACTCCACGATCGAAATATAATGACAAAATGGTATAGAAACGGAAAATTTCTGGTGTGGAACGTAACCACCCCGATTTTTATATTTTCTTCGTGACTGACGCTTTCCCTTACCGCTCACTCCTCTTACCATCAAACTCTCGTCGTGGGGCACTCAAAAGTAACCGTCTAAACAGGATCATATTATTCCTTTACTCAGAACATTTTTAAAGTGGTACAGGAAGTAATAGAATCCATCGTTCGTAATGAATAAAACTCCTTGAAATTTGTATAAAGAGAACTCGAAAACATGCCAAATGAAAACTTAATGGAACTATCATCAGTGGCAACACTGGTATTTATTGCTTCAAAATAAATCTTCGATTTGAGTCTTATCATAGGTTCAAAATATCCGTATGTAGCTAAGATCTAAACCATTGATCTTATCATTTACAAACAATTTTCATCTCAGCGAAATGTTTGTAGCAATGAAAAAAATTGCATTCTCATCGCAATAAGATTTTCTCGTATAGAATGAGCGCTACTCTACGCACGCATGTTGTTATTCAAATAATTTTTTTCAATGAGCTAATGAGGACTACAACATGTAATATTACAAATAAATCTATGCTGTATGCTTTTCGAACTTAAAATTCATTTGAAAATAAAAAAAATTCATTGCATACCACTGGGCGAACATATTACTTTCACATGAAGCTATGTACATACACTGCAGGCCAAAAGGTTAAGGTTTCAGTCGTGTTCGAAAAACAAATAATATAAAAAATAACTCTTAAATCAGAAGAAAATATTTTCATTTCGTTCATACTGTAGCTTATTAACTTCCCATACTTTTACATTCGTTTACAGACTTTTTAGGGTTCCAAACCAAAAGGTTGCCAACGCAACCATATTGGTAAGCCCTCACTGTCAGTCCGTCTGTCACAGGGCTGTATATTTTAATCGGTAATAATGTCCTAAATGTGTACTACTATTGCCCCACATAACAACAAATAATCAAATGTAAAGTTAGAAATAGAGGAGGGTCCCCATGCAAAGAAGGTTATTCTTAAAATCGAAACTCAACTAAACACCTACAAGTATGCTATTATCCCGTTTCATGGAGCAGCTAAGAAAGAATTCGAAACCTCTCCAACAAAAAGCATCCGTGTATGTATGCATTTTATCATTATTATATTATAATTGTATTAATTATAAAATCATTTTTATTACCAAAAAAATTTGTGAAGTGTGTTTGAATTTTGATTGTCTTAGCATATTTAATAAACTACTTAAAACTAGGGACTGAAAATGTAAACATGAAATTACATATTCATATATATATTCAGTGTTTTCGAATGCCTTGTATATAATTTTAAAATCCTCCAGAATCACATGACATAATCTTCCATAATTATTAATTTTTCAGAAAACACATTTCATTCTAATCAATATATTAAGTGAGATAAACTCAGCTGTGTGATTGTAGGAAATCGGAACTCGCACTAGTGGTTTACTACATTTTGACATTCATCAACGAACTCCGAACGAATTTGCACTCGCTTTGAGATTACTTTCTCATGTGATTCACACATTTCTACAATAAGTCTGCATGAAATAACCTTTTGATTGTGATCTTGTTAATTTTTAAATGACCTTTTGCATAATGCCCTTTAGGGGTTCTGATCCCAAGGGTCTAAAGGAACCCTATTATAAAGCTTCAGCCTTCCGACTGTTCGTCCGACTGTTACTGTATCTCATAAGTCGATGATTGCAATGTTCACAGAATGTGTCCTGCTATTACAAATTATAAAAATGATACAATTTTAAAAATTAAAAGGGGGTCACCATACGAAGAAAGTATTTCTTGAAATCGCAACTCAACTTAGCGCCTAACAGTATGCAATCATTTCTTCCATCCAAAACAATATAAAAGCTTGAATTCCAAAAAGAAAAAAAAAACATTTTGAAACTTGTGGAACGAGTGTCAAAATGTAGGGACGTTGCGAATTGAATGTTGTATAGGTATTTACTCAAGCAAACGAAGTGTCGCATCCATGTACAATGTGTGTTTTGTTTTCGTAGCGGCTTTTTTCTCAATCCGAAAAAAAATTGGTTTGGGTGCGAGTAGGCCTGCCCATACCATGAACTTCCCATCTCAAGATCAAAAAGAAATAGGTGCTATTTTATTTGCCGCCACCATGAAATTCAATTCGGATTATGAAAACATCATTCGTTCCCTAATCAAATGCATTGCACACAAAAAGGTCAGATACATATAGTTTTAGCTGCCTTTGAGGAATGCCATATACTCGTATATGTTTTCGTATTTTTAGACCATTTAAAATACGAATTTCAATTTGGAAATACTTTTGATTGATTGAGTTACATTTCTACAAAAAGAAAATTAGATTTTAAGTTTTACTGCAGAAATAACTTAATATAATTTAAAATAATTTTTACCGTTTTTTTTTTTAAATTATATTTGGTTGGACCGTTTTTGTCATTAATCATTTAATTACTAACTTGAGGTGGCGTTTCAGTCCGCATGGCATGGTATTTTATCCTTTTGGCTATGTCGATGTTGCTGTACAACTCCTAGCATACAATTCGTTGTTGAATCTTCTCCTCCACTCACAGTCAATGCAGATGGGACAAAAGATTACACTTTTCTCTCGGCTTTTGAAAGTGAACATGCTTCTGCACCATATGGCAGGACGGGGATGATATGGGTCTTATAGAGCGATTCTTTAGCTCTTCGAAAGAAGGCTAAGCTTTCTTAACCAGAGGTATTCTTCATTTGATCCCAGCGCTGGTGTAATTATCTGTTTTTACAGCGGAGCCAAGATAGACAAAGCCCTAACTACTTCAAAGATATAGCTGTCTATGGTAACGTTTTGAACCAGACGTCGGATTAAGGTTTTCTTGATGGCAGCATATGCTTCTTTTAGCCATCTTTTGTTGACAAGGTTCTTTTCCACTATTGTCCCAAGTATGATGTTGAAGAAATCGCATGACAGTGCATCACCTTGTCTAAAACGTTGTTTGACATCAAGTGGGTCGGTGATCGACACCAAAACCAACCTTGAAATTGATGAAAAGGTGGTGCGTACTGACTTGGCGCTCCCGGGTTTTTTCCAAGATCTGCCGTTACGTTAATATTTGGTTTAAGGTGGACTTTTCTGGTCGAAAACCACATTAATACGGACCTATCAGGATGTTGACGAACTGCTTCAGACGTTCACATCATACGGCGGAAAAGGTGTTAAAGGCAATTTTGAGGAGATTGATACCTCTATAATTGGCTTCCTTCCTTCAGGATTGGGCAACCAATACTGAGATTCCATTCATCTCGCATGCTTTCTTCTGACCATGTATTGCAGATGAGTTGGTACATACTCCCAACTAAGTCATCGCCGCCGCTTTTAGAAGTTCTATCTTGCTATCTGTACTTCGTCTAGTTCAGGTAGATGGCATTGTTGGTTCTTCCATGTCCTCAGCATTGTCTGCAATTCTACTATGATATTTCCATTTCGAATTTTGCAGGCTTCGGTTTGGAGTGTTTAACCTTGAGATAATTGTTTTTGCTGGCTGGCTGTCCATGGCTTGCATTAAACGATTCAATGAAAGCATATTCGACTGTAACATAGGACCAACGACCCAAAATCATAGCCAGTCATCCCTCTAAGAGTATCGAACTCAACGTGAAGATAAGATATTTCAAATTTAGAGTTGCAAAAATCGATTTCATAACAACAACTTTAACATTGGAAGTTGAATTTGTATTTGCTTTTGGCAGTTGTTTTTCAACTTCTTCAATAAAGTGTAATAAATCAGACAGCCAGAATTATCAAATATTATATAGCTTAGTATCAAAAGTATTACATTTTGTAATAACTCTTTTTATAGGGATTCATATTTCAAAAGTTTGAGGACCAACTGCTTATCTCAACTTGATGTATTTTTGGAATTAGTTTTAATCAATCAAATTTGTTTGATTGCTTTTCTTTGGAAGATATTAACCACTGCTCGGAATATTAAGGCGTGATTAACTTAATGTCCTTTTTGAAAGGGTTCAATAGTACATAGTATCAATACAGAGATTTCCACCACCTCTTTCTTCCCAGCTGGTAACTGCTCAGCAAACGATCTTTTTCTGTCTGGTAAATATATGGCTTAAGGAGGATCACATTCAGCCCAGTTTTCTCTGCATATTTGGATAGTTGTTTCCGCCAATTTGGAGAGGTTTTTTATCCATGTGTCATTTTCTGGAAAGATCTCTAGGATTGGATTCATGATAAGAAACCACAACAGTGGAAAACCAACTAAATCGGATGTTATGGTCTTCCTTGCAATATACGAGTAATGCAGTTTTATCCATGTGGTTTAACTTTGTCATTTAGGTTTCTCTCGATGCTTTTGCTTTAAATTCAATTGCCTCATGTAATTTGCGCCATGACCTTTTTTCCTAATATATTTGGTTTTGAACAAAAAAAACTGGTGGCTCCATTATTTTCTAAGGATGTTTTCATGTGTCAATGTTGCAGACGTCAATCTGAGTTTTTTTTTTTGTAGTCTCTTTAGTTAGTAACTTACTTAGTTTGGTCAATTGGCTAAATAAACATAATGTTGATGAGACTTTTGGCATTAAAATTGAACAAAAAAAAAATTTTACATGAATTTGTCCGGAACCTTATGAACGGCAGTGTATATATTTATGCATATTTTTTTACCTGATAAGGTAGGTGTAAACTACATCTTTAATTAATTTTTAACATTTTTAATTGGAAAACTAAATTGATTTAATTGAAGAAGTGAAAATGTCCCTTTTTTGACAGTTTTTTCGCCATTAAATTCAAACCACCCTGTGAAATTTAACCAGCTTTTCAGGTGATCTTTATGCACACACACTTCGAATGAAACCAATTTGACTTTGATAGCTTTATTCGTGCTCGAGTTAGGCTGTACGAAACTTCCTGATGGGAAGTTAATAATTGTAATGTCATTTTTATAAAAATAGATACTATAACAAGTATTTCATTTGATTTTGATACGTATTTGGGTTATGATTGTCGCAGTATTTCAATAAATCAATTAAAACAGAGGGTTGCAAGATGAACAGAAATGTAAACATTGAATGACGTTGCTTGTTAATTGTGCATTTTTTTATTTTTCAATATTTTTCAATCTCTTCTTTAGAGCAATTTCTAGAATACGTTTGCAACTATAGACTAAACACGCTCCAGAATCACATGATATGCTAAAGTTTCATTATTTATTTTCAAGAAAATACCATATTAATCAATGTCTTAAGTTGCGATAACAAAGCTCGTTTACGGTTGTTACGCGTGTTAGGGTGGGAAATCGAGGTGTGCACTAAAACCACTACAATTTTACGTTCATCAACGAATTTCGAACGAATTTTCACTCGGTTTGATATAAATTCCTTGTATATCTGTTTGTTATTTGTTTAAGCTTTTTAATTTTCCATCTGGAAGTTATTGTTTTAATTGGAATTAATTCTTGATGTCGCATCCCATGACAAGAGTACCAATCGTCAATTGGTTCACTCCTTTGTTTATGCATATGTGCGATGCTATGAGGAATCTAAAATTTAAGAAATGTGAATTGTTGCAACCCTTCGAGTGAGCGTTAAATTCGCACTAGGTCGCTTTTTTGTAATTTTTGCACATGTATAAGGAGAAGAATTGAAAGACCGTTTGGTTTCGGTTCGTTAATTGATATCGATTTATTTTCACTTAGTTCGCAGATTTTTATTATTTATTGCGTCATTACTCTGCTGTCACTTTTTGCCTTCACAGTAGTGCCAATAAACAGTCTTTGAAACTAATCATAACTCTAGCAGCGCAGACCTTGGACTTCCGCGCGACAAGCCGAAAAAGTTATCCTTAGTAAGACCCCTTTAATTTGTTCTCAACGAGGAATGTTGACGTGGCCAGAATCTAAAAATAGATAAAATTGGAACACTTTCTTAATTCAGGATTTGAACCTGCGGTCTATCCATTGATCCAATTAAAAGACAGGCGCTTAATATACTTAGGATTTGAATGAAGTGAATGTAGGAGATCTTCATAGTTAAGAATTGGTGCACCCAAAACTCCCTCGATGCATGTTAACGAGCACTTCTCGTTTATATATTGTGACCTTTTTGGAAAATTCTTAAAACCGAAAAAAATCTCAGCACTGAACACTTTTTATAAATAATATAATAAAATAAAAAACTTTTGTTTCGTTGTTACAATCAAGCGATATACTATTTTTTACATATACATATATAATTCGTAGCATTGACTTAAAGTTTTATTTTTTTATTTTTACAGAAACTGTCAGTTTTGCTGGTTATATGCTGCGTATTGAACTTTTCAAATGGACAGTTTGACATAAATAGGACAGCATTAAAAATTCAGTCTGGAGGGGAAGGATATTCTTACCCAAAGCCGTCCAACCCACTCAAATATCCTTCGCCAACAAGAACACCAACTCATCAAGGATATGACTACCCTCAGCCAAAAAATAAACTGGTTCTGCCCGTGAGCAAAGGTTATAATTACCCTAAACCGCAAATACCATTTAAACTCCCAGAAGTCAGCGCCGGCTACCAATATCCTGTTCCTAAGCAACAATTAATTCTTCCAGCTCCACAGCCTTTAAAATACATACCACCCCAAAAAGTGGTAAAAACTGGGTATCAATATCCAAAGCCGAGCATTCCATTCGTTCTACCAACTCCGAAGATCACTCAGCAAATAACTTACATTCCGCCACAAAAGCAACTGAATGTTGGATACCAGTATCCCAAGCCTAAGCAACAGTTCACACTTCCAACACCTAATCCAATCATTCCAAAAGTATACATTCCGCCTCAAAGCCGAATTACACCAACTCCCAAGAGGGTCATTTCAAAAGCATATATTCCACCCAATCCAACTATCCCAAAAGCTTACATTCCACCACAAAATCAAATTACTACAACTCCCGTGCCAATCGTTTCAAAAGAATACAAACCTCTACAAAATATTTATATTCCTCCGCCCAAAGCGGTTGTTTCGAAAATATACATTCCACCACAAAACCAAATCAGTTCTGGATACTCATATCCGAAACCTGCAATTAAATTCGAACTGCCGAAGCCGTTACCTGTGGTAAAGGAGGTTGGCTATCAATATCCAAAGCCCGAAAATCCGCTTGTTTTACCAATTCCCAAGCCTGTCCCTCAAAAACCAATAATTCCTTCCAAGAAACAGGTCGGATATCAATATCCCAAGCCCAGCAATCCATTGGTGCTACCAACTACAACAATTGCTCCAAAAGTTGGCTATAGCTATCCAGTGCCCAAAAATCCACTAGTTCTACCTAGCAAGCAGCCGCAACGAAAGGATAGTGGTTACCAATATCCAAAACCTTCCATTCCTTTTAACATTCCGTCGCAACCAATAACAACGACAACAAATGCACCAGTGATATCTCGTGGCTACCAATATCCCAAACCACTCATTCCATTTGAACCTGAGCGAGTTGTCGACATTCCTCAGAAACCTGCTACCGGATATAGATACCCAGTACCATCGATTCCTTTTGAGTACTAATTAAAATTACAACTAAATGAGTGCTAATCATTTAACTTGTGCTTTCTCGATTTCGACATAAGATTGTTTTGTAATTCTTAAGAATAAAAATATATGCAGTATTTATAATTGAAAAGAAATGTTTGTGTTTTACATCATATATAATATTTATATCATTCAAAACTTTGCAAGTAAGTACCAACATCGCTTACCTAACAGTGTAAAAAAACTTGTGGATCTTCACCATGCTCGGAGGGAGTTGCAAAAAAATTCTTAAAAAAATACAAGATACTTACAAGCGCCGTGAGGAGGACTTTAAAAACAATTTAGATAATTTATTAACTTCCCATCAGGAAGTTCTTGTAATCGGTCCCATTTTCGAAATTCAAAATTTTTACATTTCTCAATGTTTGGCGGTCCCAGTAGTCGGATTCCGTTATTTCTAGAAAGATGTATGTGTGTGTGTGTACTTACGTACGTTTGTGCGGATTCTTTAGTACAGCCTAACTCGAGAACAAATCAAGCTATTCCACAGGGTGGTTTTAATTTTATGACGAAAAAACTGCCAAAAAAAGGGACAATTTCACTTCTTCAATTAAAACCAGTTTAGTTTTCCAATAAATAAAGTTCAAAATTAATTAAATTTATAGTTTACAGCTACCTTATCAGATAAAAAAATACGCACAAATATATATACACTGCCGTTCATAAGTTTCCGTATATTGCAAGGAAGACTTAAACATCCGATTTAGTTGGTTTTCCACTGTTGTGGTTTCTTATCATGAACCCAATCCTAGAGATCTTTCCAGAAAATGACACATGGATAAAAAACCTCTCCAAATTGGCCGGGAAACAACTATCCAAATATGCAGAGAAAATTGGGCTGAATGTGATCCTCCTTAAGCCATATATTTACCAGACAGAAAAAGATCGTTTGCTGAGCAGTTACCAGCTGGGAAGAAAGAGGTGGTGGAAATCTCTGTATTGAAACTATGTACTATTGAACCCTTTCAAAAAGGACATTAAGTTAATCACGCCTTAATATTCCGAGCAGTGGTTAATATCTTCCAAAGAAAAGCAATCAAACAAATTTGATTGATTAAAAATAATTTCAAAAATACATCAAGTTGAGATAAACAGTTGGTCCTCAAACTTTTGAAATATGAATCCCTATAAACAGAGTTATTACAAAATGTAATGCTTTTGATACTAAGCTATATAATATTTGATAATTCTGGCTGTCTGATTTATAACACTTTATTGAAGAAGTTGAAAAACAACTGCCAAAAGCAAATACAAATTCAACTTCCAATGTTAAAGTTGTTGTTATGAAATCGATTTTCGAAACTTTAAATTTAAAATATCTTATCTTCACGATGAGTTGGATACTCTTAGAGAGATGACTTGCTAAGATTTTGGGTCGTTGGTCCTATAATACAGTCGAAAATGCTTTGATTGAGTCGTTTAATGTAAGCCATGGACAGCCAGCCATCAAAAGCAATTATCTCAAGGTTACACACCCCAAACCGAAGCCTGCAAAATTCGAAATGGAAATATCATAGTAAAATTGCAGTCAATGCTGAGGACATGGAAGAACCAACAATGCCATCTACCTGACCCATACGAAGTACAGATAGCAAGATAGAACTTCTAAGAGCGGCGGCGATGACTTAGTTGGGAGTATGCACTAACTCATCTGCAATACATGGTCAGAAGAAAGCATGCGAGATGAATGGAATGGCTCCGCTGTAAAAACAGATAATAACACCAGCGCTGACATCAAATGAAGAATACCTCTGGTTAAGAAAGCTAAGCCCGCTCTCGAAGAACAGAAGCATCGCTCTATAAGACCCATATCATCCCCGCCCTACTATATGGTGCAGAAGCATGTACACTTTCAAAAGCGGATGAAGGTCCCTTAGGTTGTTCCGAGAGAAAAGTGTAATCTTTTGTCCCATCTGCATTGACTGTGAGTGGAGGAGAAGATTCAACAACGAACTGTATGCTAGGAGTTGTACAGCGACATCGACTTAGCCAAAAGGATAAAATACCATGCAACGCGGACTGTAACGCCACCTCAAGTTAGTAATTAAATGATTAATGACAAATTAAGTCCACTAACTATCATTTAAAAAAAAATAAAAATTATTTTAAATTACTATATTAAGTTATTTCTGCAGTAAAACTTAAAATCTAATTTTCTTTTGGTAGAAATGTAACTCAATCAGAAAAAAAGTATTTCCAAATTAAAATTCGTATTTTAAATGATCATAGGCAAATAAAATAGCACCTATTTCTTTTGTATTTTGAGATGGGAAGTTCATGGTATGGGCAGGCCTACTCGCACCCAAACCAATTTTCTCGATTTAGCACACGCTGATGCTTTGGAACGTAATATATGAAAATTGAAGAAGACAAAATATTTTTAAAAAAACAAAGGCGTCCAGGGTGTTTAGCCGGTGTAGACAAAAAGTCAGCCGAAAAAGAAGAAAGAGCAAGACAAAGAAAATTGAATGAAGAGAAAAAAAGAAATGAACAAATGCGTTTCGGAGGCTTATCGCCATCTGTTACCACGCAAGATTGTACACAAAAGCAAAGACATAACGATGAACTTACCAGCTCTGATGAAAGCCTTGAGGAACGCTTGCCACCCACCTCACAAATGGTTAGCTCTGAAACTATTACAAAAAGAGGAAGGAAAGTCTTTATCACGCCTAAGTTAGTTGCAGCTTTAGATAGATGTCAATTAAGCATAAGGGATTCTGTCTATATACTTCAAGCTGTAGTAGAAGCACTAGATCTTAGCTGTGATGATTTTCCAATAAACAAATCCTCCATTCAACGCATTCGCACATAGATTCAGATTGTGACCGTTCACTGTGATGGAAAATTAATACCTGGACTTGACGTGAGAGGTTCTAAAGAGAACGCCTGCCAATTCTCATATCATTTGGAGAAAAGGAACAACTTCTGGCTGTACCCAAACTGGAGAGCTTTTCCGGCCAAGATCAAGCTAAAGCTGTGTTTAACGCACTTTATGACTGGAAACTCGATGACAAAGTACAAATAATGTGCTGTGACACAACTGCGTCTAATACAGGGCGAATGAAAGGAGCTTGTGTACTTTTGGGACAAAAACTAGACAGGGAATTACTTCTCTCTGCTTGCCGCCATCACGTTTACGAACTGGTTTTAAAATGTGTGTTCGAAACAAAAATCCACCAAGTCACAATTAGCCCTGATATCCCACTGTTCAAAAAGTTTAGAGACAACTGGAAAACTATTAATCCTGCTGCCATTGAAACATACACCGATATCGTCACGCGACATTTTTGTAATACAACAATAGAAGATTTATTGACATTTTATAATCAAGAACTGCAAAAAACCATTGTACGTGACGATTATCGTGAACTAACTGAACTATCTTTTATTTTCTTAGGAGGAGACAACAAAAATAAATTTAAAGTTAGACCTCCTGGAGCGATGCATCAAGCAAGGTGGATGGCTAGAGCTATTTACTCTTTAAAAATATGTTTGTTGCAATCGTAGTTGAAAATAAGCGCCAAGGATAAACAAGCACTTCAAGACGTCTGTTTATTCGTTGCAATTAATTATGTGAAACCATGGCTTGGATGTAGTCTGGCGGTGAAGGTATCGAATCAAGATTTGAGCTTTTTAAAGAGGCTTAAGGAAAATGAAACTGTTGACAAATTGATCTCCAAAGTAGGCCTGAGCAAGTTTAGTCAACAATTTTGGTACTTGTCAGAAGAAATTGCCGTTTTATCACTCTTTGATGAAGAAGTTAGTGAAAAAACGAAGAGGAACATTGTAGTGAACTTACAACGAGAGAGTTTGTATGATTCTGTGAAGAGATACAATCCATCTGAAGAAGATATGTCTGATTATTTGTATGGTAAGTAGGAATACAATACACATTCCTTTTTTTTTACTGATTTTAATAAATTGATAATAAAATGTATTTTCTCGATTAAAAATTGATAAGAATTTCCTCCAGAGACCCGTTTCTACATGGGATGAAGATTTTTCCTATTTAGAGGCAATGATGATACAGCTGAAAAAGCTGTAGAGCTTATGCAAGATTTTCTTGGTTTGATCACTGCAAAGGAGGAGCAAAAGCAATTATTGCTGCGCTGTGTTCAGACTGTAAAAAAGAGACTCTCAAAAGAAAATATCCTGCCTGATCTGTAAATGAATCTTTTTTCAATAAATATTTTATAAAATTTAAATATTTTAATTGATTTCGCTACATAACGGAGAGGGTCATAAACAGCAATATTCAAAATCTTCAAAGTACTGTCGGCACGGGTTAATGATGACGTAGGAAGATAAAATTTTGTATTTAAGTAAGTCTAGGTAGTTTAAAAAGAAATATCTAAAAAAAAAAAATGTTTTCACCCATATAAGGGACACCCTAATGTGAGTCCTATAAATCTTTTTCCTTTTTCATCATTCCGAATGACATCAACAATACTGACACATGAAAGCATGGATAAAATTACTTGTATATTAAAAAGCGTTACAAGGAAGATCATAACATCCGAAGAAATAGTTTGTTTACCGCTGTTCTGGTTTCTTATCATGAACGAAAATCGAGAGGTCTTTTAAGAAAATGGCACATAGATAAACAATCACTCGAAATCGGCATGGAAACAGCTATCAAAATCTCCAAAGAAAACTGGATTGAATGTAATTTTCTTTTGCCAGAAAGAAAGAGATCCGATGCTGATCATTTTCCAAGCTCGGAAGAAAGAGATGATGAAGAGATCTCTTGACTGAAACTATGTATATTTTTTAGCTTAAACGCTTCAATATTCCGAGCACAATAAGTGCATCGTACAAGGTCGTAGAAATAATTTCGAAAATACATTGGACAAGGAGTTGTCATAAGCGGTCTTTCACAATGTTTATATCGAAACAACGATTTAAATTCCGCAATCAAAAGCCAAACTCTGGTCACAAATTTAACTTTTTCTCACTTCATAACAACTTTCTAAACTTTTTTACAATTGGGTTTACAACAAAGTAATTGCGGATTTCACTCATAGATGACTTTAGTTGAATTTTTAGTTTGGCGGTTTTCTATTAGCAGTTGTCAACAAAGTTCGAGGTTCCACCACCAGAGCACAATTGGGCGTTGTAGAATTAAGTGGGACAATTCTTTAACAACAGCTTTTTCCTTTTGGGTTCCTATCATCATTCCAACAAAGGACTTAGCAAAGCTTCTTTTTTTTGAGATTTTTGAATTGCAGGTACCCCAGCTACACGTGTAAGTAGTGTTAACCATAACGCTACAATTGGTGACCCCGACGTGCTCTGAGGAATTCATCGTACCTGTACTCAAACGCACAAAGGCATTCAATTCACACTCATATGCCACGCGAACTGCGTCACAGAATCAATCGCCCGGTCTACACTGATGCGGAATCCTCATCAACAGACGAAGAAACTGAAACAACTCTATCTGCTCCAACCTATCAGCAATTTGAATCAACCATGTCGAATCCTTCAGATCCTACAATAGATCTCATCAACCAACTGCGCGAAGAACTACAAGCGGCTAAGGCGGAAATACAAGCTTTAAATATTGCTCAAGCACTCGCTTCCAATATAAAAACAGCTTCTGCACAGCAGATTGACCAGCCCCACGAATATAACATGCCATCAACATCTGCAGCGGCCGTGGATACGACCAGAACACAGGCACAGCGTTTGCAGTTACCAAAATTCAACGCATCGTATCCTCAAATATGGCTTTCACAAGTGGAGATGGCATTCCCAATCGTTGGCGTTACGAACGACGACGAACGCTATGCTCATTTATATGTCAGTCTCGAGGGTGACGCACTTAAAGTGGTGAGAGATATTTCGTGTAACCCACCTTTAACCAATAAATTTGCAGCATTAAAGGAGCGCCTTCTTCATCATTACGCACCTAACCCCGAAGCTCAACTACGCCGAATGCTGCGAGGAGAAGATACAGCTGGAAAAAAACCAACCGATACTCTCGCCACGGCTATAATGCGCGCATTATTTTTCGACCGGCTACCCGAAAATATGCGCACTATCCTTATTGCAACTGGTCAAGAAGATTTAGACAAGTTAGCTGAAATAGGGGATAAGATTCAGTACATGTCAAACGCGCACTTATGTACTGTTGCCACATCACATACAGCAACAGAATCACTGCAACTAATTTCTCGACATGGAACATCGGAGTTGGAGGATCTCAAGAAGTCATTCGAAGTCTTAAGCAAAGAGCTTCATGCGCTTAAAATGCGATCCAAATCTCGTGGTCGTTCAACAAGTAGGTCTAAACGTCCCCAAAGCAGCAACAGCAATTTGTGCTACTACCACCAAAAGTTCGGTGACGAAGCACGAAGATGCAAACCAGGTTGTCCAAAGAATCCGGAAAACTAAAACTGCCGTTGGGCGTACAGGCGGTCGCCCACGGCCTCAACGATTGTCACCGTCTGCAAATACTCGACAAATCCAGCGGAATATTATTTCTTATTGACACTGGCGCAGATATTTCCGTACTCCCTAAGAAGTATACCAACAGCGTAGCACCTGCTACATCAAAACTATTCGCCGCCAACGGTGCCACGATCTTTACATACGGAACACAAGTCATGTCACTCAATCTGGGTCTTCGTCGAGATTTTCGTTGGATATTCACTGTTGCGGACGTTACACACGCGATTATCGGTGCTGATTTTATTCATCATTACGACCTAAGCATACGATTAAATCGTAAGTTGCTCTTCGATAACACAACTCGATTAAGTTAGGCCGGAAATCTAGTTGATTCGCCACAACCAACTTTGCACACTTTAGACCGTACACAACGGTGAAGAAAACGTTGTAGCAGATGCTCTTTCCCGAATCAACACCATCGACATGCCCGTTATTGTCAGCACACAAGAACTGGCTGACATGCAGCATGATGATGCCGAGTTACAGCAACTAATTGAAAATCCAGAGAAAACTTCACTTCAACTTCGAGCTTTGCGAGTGGATGGTACTAGTGCACTTGTATATTGCGACATCGGAGGTACAACTATTCGACCTTATGTACCTGATGCACTACGCAGACGAGTATTTGACAACGTTCACAACTTTTCTTATCCCAGTGGACGATCTACAAAAAAACAAATAGCCAAAAGCTACGTCTGGCCACGCATGGCTTAAGATATCCTCGAATGGTCCAGAACTTGTTTGCCCTGTCAACGGAGCATGCTTTCTCGCCATGTGAAGAACGCACCACAGCGTATTGGTATGCCCAACGATCGATTTCGTCACGTACACATCGATTTAGTTATTATGCCACTAACGAAAGGATATCGATATCTTCTCACAATGATTGACCGGTATACGCGATGGCCAGAAGCTGTTCCACTGAAAGACATCACAGCCGATACAGTCACTGATGCATTCTACGCCAACTGGTTTTCCCGATATGGTGCACCAGAAACAATCACATCGGATAGAGGAGGTCAATTCGACTCAGTGTTGTTTGATGCCCTCGCTAAACTAATCGGAAGCACCCGAAAAAGGACTACAGCTTATCATCCTGCGTTCAACGGCATGGTAGAACGATGGCATGGATCGTTTAAAGCAGCTGTTATGTGTCAAGAACACTCTGACTGGGTAAGCACGTTACCAACGGTCCTACTCGGATTGAGAACTTGCTACAAAGAGGACATCGAATCAACAGCAGCAGAACTTGTGTATGGTACAACGTTGAGACTTCCGGGAGAATTCTTCTTCGATGAGGAGATATCATTAGAGCCACAGATCTACATCGAACAATTCCGTGAACACATGCGACAAATACGAGCTACATCGTCAGCACATCACACGCGATGCAAACCATTCGCTCACAAGACTTTACACACCTGCATACATGTCTTCGTTAGAGTTGATGCGGTAAAAAAACTAATAGAGCAGCCGTATGATGGACCGTACAGAATCCTGGAGATATTAAAGACTTTGTATTCAGAGTGGAGATCAAGGGCATTCCGACTACAGTGTCAACTGAGAGACTAAAGCCTGCATTCTTCGAGAACTTCAATCCGACATCTAATTTTTTGCATACGTATACACTTAACAGTCCATCGAGTTCGCCAACACCACAGAATATACCAAGTGCGGACACATCTTCAGTCACCACGTATAAACCAAAATCCTTAAAGACATATTCGGCAGCAACGGCACAAGCAAAGCGAAAACAAATTCGTTTTGAATTACATGAATTGTGAAAAAAAAGTAAACAAATTACGCTGTCACTTGAGGGGGAGTGCTTTGGCGGTTGTCAATTAGCAGTTGTCAACAAAGGTCGAGGTTCCACCACCAGAGCACAATTGGGCGTTGTAGAATTAAGTGGGAAAAAGCTACAATTCTTTAACAACAGCTTTTTCCTTTTGGGTTCCTATTAATACATATATATAAATATCATTCCAACAAAGGACTTAGCAAAGCAGTTGCGTTTCATTTTATTTCGTTATAAATTAAAAAAGATAAAAACAGTAAAAATCAGTTTTCTTTTTTTTGAGATTTTTGAATTGCAGGTACCCCAGCTACACGTGTAAGTAGTGTAAACCATAACGCTACATTAGGTTTGCTGACGTAATCGAAATGTCAAAAAAATTTTGTTTTTTGATAGTTGAAGTATCAACTGTCAATCAGTAAAACAAATTGTTTGATCGGTTGTTTAGTTTTTGTTTGGCGTCTGTTGAAAAATGGAAAATCAAAACGTACCATTACGTCATATTTTTCTTTTTTATTTCCGGAAAGGAAAAAGCGCATCGCGAGCTCAGAAAAAGTTATGTGCTGTTTATGTTGACGAAGCTTTTAAAGAACTGCAGTGTCAAAATTGGTTTGCCAAATTTCGTTCTGGTGATTTTTCACTCAAAGGTGAAAAACGCTCTGGTCGTCCAGTTGAAGTTGATGACGACCAAATCAAAGCAATAACCGATTCGGATCGTCACAGTGCATCACGTGAGATTGCAGAGAAGCTTAAAACAAGTTTGTAATGTACGAAAACTCGATATATGGGTTCCCCATGATCGAAAGGAAATCGAAACACAACGTCAATCGGAAAAGATCGTGGAGCAAGCCAGATGAACCAGCTCAAACATCAAAAGCTGGTATTCATCAAAAGGAAGTTATGTTATCAGTTTGGTGGGATTGCAAAGGAATTGTCCACTTTGAACTTTTACACCCAACCGAACGATCAATTCAGGTGTCTACATTGAGAAACTAACAATATTGAACAATGTAGTTGAAGAAAAGCGGCCCGAATTGACAAATCGAAAAGTTGTTTTATTCCATCAAGACACACATCTTTGCACACTCGGCAAAAATTATTGGAGCTTGGTTGGGATGTTTTGCCACATACACCATATAGTCATGACCTTGCACCATCTGATTACTTTTTATTACGATCTTTGCAAAACTTCTGAATGGTAAACATTTAAAAAAAATGTTGGTGTCAAATCGTACCTGGTTCAGATATTTGCTGATAAAAACCAGAAGTTTTATGAACGTGGAATTATGGTGCTTCCTGAGAGGTAGCAAAAGGTTATTGCTCAAAATGCGCAATACATTACAGAATAAAGTTATTTTGTTCCATGAAAAAATTGTCTTTTATTTTCTAAAAAAATCCGCAGTTACTAAGTTGCCAACTTGGTAGATTAGTAATAATTTGTAAGTGATGTTTCAGTATTAGCCCAGTACAAGTTTAACTTACCTTACTACTTATTTCTTAAATTTGGCTGCCTGTCCCTAGCGAGTAAAAATAATTTATATTTATTTATTGAAAATAATTTATATTTATTTATTGAAAAACAACTTTAACAACAAATTCAACTTCGTAAAAGTTGTCGTAATATAATTCCAAACTTGACTCGCAACTACGTGCCTGCAGAAGGCTATATAAGAATTTGGGTCGTTGGTCCTATATTTTTTCCAACTCTATTGGAAATAAGTGGGACATTTTGGTCACAGACAAAACAATTTCAGTCACAATCTGATTGCACAATTTGCATTTTTGTGGCAAACAGAACTCCCGTACAAAGCACTGTGGTCACTAAGAAAATAAGCATTAAATGGAATTCAGAAACTACCCTATCCTGTTTTCTATTGACAAGAACAATAAATGCAATAGGCCGTAAGTTGGAACAAACTAGTTGTTAAATAGTTATGTAAATGCGAGAAATGTGCTGTAAATGTCAAATGTGAAAAATTTTTCAGTGTTCTAATTGACTGTCGTGCACAACATTCTCAAGTTGTGCCAACGATCGCAACGTTTATGAACCGGGCCGAAAGATATGTCTTTTGAACTACCCAGGGCAAAGCAAAACAAACGCGGAACCTCACAGGTTGAATTCCCAGAATTACCCATCGTTCCCAAGGCAAAGAACCCGATATTTGTAGTTATATCAGCCAAAAATAGTGATAAACCCATCTCGTCTGTAAGTATTTTCGTTTTAAGAAAATCAATCGACGTTATTGGTACTGAATACGACAATATGTCCATGTTGAAAGATGGAAGCATTCTTTTACTAGCCAGAAGCCAACAAATCGCCGACAAATTTATCAACGACTAACTTGGCTAATAATTTTCGAAATTGGTTGGTATAAGTCAATGTCAAAGAATACATTCCTTTGCCAATGATATGCCGCAACTGCCAGTTACTCGGTTATATGACCAAAAGGTGTAATAGAAGCAAAGTTTGTGTTGATTGCAATCTTCCTCCACGCGACACTGAACGCTGTACAAGATTGATGTGTGCTAATTGCTTCGAAAAACACTCGTCTTCTTCAAAAGACTGCATGAAATACCTTCAAAATAAAGAAATTTTAACGATGGCCGAAGCTAGACGCAAGTACAATGAACAGAATTTCAACCCCTCCTCCCCCTCCTCATCCTCTAATGTTCTCATAATACCACCACCGAAAACAAATCGACGGCACCCTCCCAATCGTCAAACTTACTCGCCCTTCTCACTACACAAGCTCATCCAACTACAAACCAACTCTCTCACCTTAACAGACTCTCCCTATAAAAATGAAAACACATACAATTAAATCGCCGATGACTGCAACTGCAGTGGGGAATGCAAATCTATCCACAGTGTGTGGTAAAAATTGCGATCCCGCCCGCAAGTACGACCATCGACATATTATTAGCCACCAAAATAATCGTCAGCCGAAAACATATTCACTCGACACTTTACAATGGAACATAAAGTTTCATGAATAACTATGATAGACTTAACTCAATTATGAAAAAACAGAATATGATATAATTTCACTACAAGAGCAGAATTCAGTAGACCCTATAAAGCGGAAATCTTATCATGGGTACTTTATCATTCTACCTTGCAATCTAACATCTGTGCAAGAATCGTTAAGAACAATATCCATCACGTACATAAACCAAGTGTATCGAATATCATATCATCTGTGGTACAAATTGATTTGGGTATCAAGGTCACGATTATCTGTGTTTATATTCTACCACTGCAAATTTTCGTCAGATCCGAATAAGAGAATCTCATTCAGCAAGTTCAACCGCCATTCATATTGTCAGGTGATGTCAATTCATGGGGTGAGCTTTGGGGTTCCCCTAAGACTAATTCGGCCAAAAAATTGGTTGCGGCCACTGTTTTGGTTGCGGCAAAAAATCGGCCGAAACTTCCGCAAGACACACAGCAATGTGGACCATTGTGATAGCCCAAAGGTTATATAGATCAACGTTTCTATCTATTATGGGGAGTAAGTGTATATAGAGAGGTTTTCCTCCCGGACGGTTAATAAGGAAAAGGTGGAGAGAACTAGTTTGATTGTCAAATGAACTGAGCGAGGTCTTTTGGGTTTGCTTTAGAAAGTTGGGGCAAAGCTGTGAAGAAATGGGAACATAGCTTTCGATGTCTTGCTATTGCTTTGATCGGACATGCATTGAGGAGATTTAGTAGCTTTGTAGTTCTCTGTTTGTTAAGGAGGCTCGCGGTTTGTCTGGTAATGTTGGAGGATGGTTGATGTATTTATTTTTTATGCTTAGTTCGACCGCAACCAATATACTGTGAGTTGCATCTGTGAGGGTGCATTGTACCTTCACAGGCAAGCTCATCTGCTTTGCAGTTTCCGTGGATTTCCCTATGTCCTGGAACGCCGTTAAGGTGAACCTTAAAAAAGTCCGCTATCTCCTTAAGGTATTTCCAGAAATGTTGCTTTACAACAGCGATTTCGAGGTCGTGGTAAGACATGGAAGGAGAGTTCAAGACTAAGATTACTCAAAAAGATAAACTTCCAGTTTTCGTTCGAGTTCTGACCTATCGGTTGTTATCGTGATGGAGCCGACCGAAATCGGAATATTTGTTTTTGAGAGTATATAGTCTATAACTGTTGGAAAGAAAATATATTCCAAAGATTGAGGACTGATCAAAATCAACTCTGGTGCATGGCGAGATTGCATTGAGTCTTTCCCACAAAAACTTTGTTGTTTGACTAGCACGGTTAACTTCGTGTGAGTTCTTGGTCTTTGAGCCGTGTTTTTGAATTTGTTTATTTTCTCGTGCTTATATGGCTAGGTAAGTGCTTGCGTGACGTGCCAGGCGACTTCGGACGAGATAACGTTCTGTATGTGTAAAAATATACTAAATTTATATAATAAAAATTAAAATAAAAAATCAATTCCAACTTGTCTTAAAAAGGTTCGGTTTCGGTTCGGGCAAAACTTAGACCGAGCAATTGTACTCACAAAAACATTGCGTGTATCATCACAACATCTGGCAGTGTAACTGACTTCAAAGAAACCTGCAATTTTTTACGCTAACTTGGTCAACCAATTCAGCCAGCTCAAACTTTTTTCGGGTTATAACACAAAAAAAATGGAAAGCCTTAGCATCATTCCGCAGCCTGCAATGAACACAGCAGCACAATGTATTGAAACTGACATCACTACCCTTGAGTTCGAAAGTTGCTTGACTAAACTGCAGGTCAAAACACCAGGGCGGGATAAGGTTTCCTATGGTATGATAAAAAATCTCCCGGAATTAGCTAAACAAAGGCTTTTATAGCTGTATAATAACATCCTCAACAAAGGTGTTATACCTCAAAGTTGGACAACCGGTACCATCATTCCCATACCTGATCCAAAAAAAAAATATTGCAAGCGTAGATGGATATCGCCTTATCTCTTTACTCCCTTGTTTATCAAAAGTTCTGGAGAAAATTTTATGGACATTTTTTGGTTTAAAGATTTTAGAAAGATTCTAAGTCCCAATCAAGTGAGGTTCAAACCAAAAAGAGGATGCATAGATGCCCTACTTCATATCGACTATGTTGTCACAAATGGCCTTTCAGCACGCAGAGGGGTACCCCTAAGGGATCTCCCTTCTCGGTCTAATGTTTCGTAATACCTTTAAACCAAGTAAGTGACATTATATATTAATACAAAGATCTAGATCACTGTATCTATGCGGAGGATGCTTATATTCTTTGTAAATACCTAGATAAATCAAAATATATATTTTCACAATTATTTAATGAAATTTATGAATGTTTTAATACTTCCGGCTCTAATCTTTCTTTGGACAAATGTTAGTTAATCCATATTTGTAGGAAAAAAAAAGTTGTTCTTAGATTGAGTTATTAGTAAATAATACCAAAATTGAAATAATTTCTAATCGTAATGTCTTAGGTCTTATAATCAACAATAGATACGATTGGAAACCCCTTTGTAATAGTCTTAAGAAATCATTATCAGCAAGGCTCAATATCATTAAATATCTATCCACAAAAATATCAAATGTCCATGTTAATGTACTTTGCTATATTACAAAGATGTTAGTTTTAAGTAAACTTGACCACGCTTTGGCTATCTATGGTTAATTGCACCGAGCAGCGAGAAAAGCTTAGGCGTCTTTTCAACCAATCCAATTAAAAATATTCTCGCGGAGGCCGGTCTCCCATCAATAGACGAGCGATATGCTGAGATTATTACCAATCTCAACGTCATGCTTTGCTTTCAAACGGGTTCGGTAATAGACACGGATACAATTAAACCCCTCACAAATAAGCTTAACCGATGACTTCCTTCGGCAATACACAACATCCAATGCATAAAGACTCAGTACGACGCGACTAGCAACGATATTTATAGAGCAAAATTCCTCGAAATGTCAAGCGACCTCAAGTCCAAAGGCTGGAAATTAATATATACGGATGGCTCAAAAACGAAAACAAACACTGCTTTTGCAGTTGTTAATTAGGAAGGTTCTACCATCATACAGGGAATCCTCCCAAACATTGCCTCCACATATACAACGGACGCTGCAGCAATACTAAGAGAAGTTCTCAAGCTGCAGGTAAATGGGCTATTTGCTCTGACAGTCTATCAGTATTGCAAAGCATCGCGAATCACCACAGCCAGAATTCGTGATAAACTTAACAAAGCAAGTCATAAGGTAAAGCTTATCTGTGCGCCAGGCCATGTGGGTATAAAGGGCAATGAGTTTGCAGATGCTGCTGCAAACGCAGCTCTAAGGGTCCCACTTTCACTTCAAATACCTTCTCTCGCCTCGATTTAATGAGACACACAAAACAGGAATGCCGCAAACAACAGGTACTCGATTGGGGACATTACAAACACCACTACAAAACAAATATAACCAAATCCGACATAAAAACTCTATCCGACTCCGCCTTGGTCACACTGCTTACAGTCACAAACATCTGCTCACAAAGCAATCACCACCAACCTGCCCCACCTGCTTCAGCACAGTAACGACACAGCATCTACTATGTCCATGCTTCTTTTCACTGCATCAATCCAAATCAAAACCTGCTGGAACTTCTCAGGAAACCAAACCAAAGCAATATTATAACATTAAAAAATATGTATAGTATATTTGAAAAACTAAAAATAGCTGTATAGTATAGGTACATTTCAAATTATAAGAGCCGAGAGCCATTAAATAATAATATAACAATTTATTTTATGTTGACATTCCCAACAATTAAATAAATAAATAAAAATAAAAAAAACCGGCCAAATACGAGTCGGACCCGCGCACCTAGGGTTTCGTACAAACCTTTAGGTATATAAGTAAAAGTTCACCCATCACTACAACCTATAAAAAAAAACATTGCTTCATGCCAAATATCAAGATTCTAGGTCGACTGGAACTACTCTCCAGATTTTGATTCCCTTGCGAGTAGTTGCGAGTTTGATTACGTTGACAAAGAAGCTTGATTTTGTTACAGCTTCAAGGTATTATAGACCTGAGTATTTGATAAGAATTTCAATTTAATAGCCTTACGCGTTCACGAGGGAAGGCGTAGAAAGCTTAAAATTATTAAAAATATTTTAATTATATGATGTAACTAAAGATTTTTTTTCTCAATTTTTCATTTGTCTGTGCTGTAAGACGTTGCTTTGCACCAAATTTCAAGACTCTTAATTCGCGGGAAGTACCCTTTAAGTTTTTAGTTTGAGTTTGAGTTTTTTTTACAGCTCCAAGGGATGGTAGACCTGAGTATTTGTTATAAATTTCAGCTTGATACCTCCACGCGTTCCTGATAAAAAAAATCTTGACCGACAGACGGACAACAAAGTGATCCCATAATGGCTCCGTTTTACGTTTTATCCTTTCGAGGTACGGAACCCTTAAAACACGCACACGAAGGGTTCGAAACCACCGTTCAATCGCCTTATTCCAAGCACCTTTTAAGCCTGAAAATATATACTATACTACTGTGTCCAAAAATTAAGGTGACATTGTATTTATTTTGAAAATTCTTTATTTATTCTTCCAAATCAATTTCATCCCCTTCAAAGTAATCCCCTCCCGATGCAATGCACTTATGCCAACGGATTTTCCAATCTTTGAAACACTGGTTGTAGTCACTTTCCGGGATGGCCTTCAGTTCCGTCTTCGCTGCGGCTTGAATCTCCTCTATCGTATCAAAACGGTGTCCCCGGAGCGGTCTTTTGAGCTTGTTGAACAGCCAGAAGTCGCACGGCGCCAGATCAGGTGAATACGATGGTTGCGGAACGATATGGGTTGAGTTTTTGGCGAAATGATCACGAATTACGAGTGCGGTATGGGATGGTCAATTATCGTGGTGTAAAAACCAAGAATTGTCTTTCCACAATTCCGGCCTTTTTAGGCGGATAGCGTTACGCAAACGACGCATAACGTTCGAATAATATTCCTTGTTGACTGTTTGGCCGGTTGAAAGGAATTCATTAAGCACAACACCACGATAATCGAAGAAAACAGTCAACATGACCTTGATTTTTGAGCGACTTTGGCGCGGTTTCTTTGGTCTCGGCTCTCCTTTGGCACGATATTCGCTCGACTGATCGGTTGTTTCGGGGTCGTAAGCATAGCTCCAAGTCTCATCGCCAGTTATAATGCGTTTCATGACATCCTGGTAGTCGGAAAGCATTGTTTCACACACTTCAACGCGACGCCTTTTTTCCAAAAAATTCAATGTTTTCGGTACCAGTCGAGATTTGACGCGCTTGAGGCCCAAAGCATCCTTTAAAATGGTATTGACTGAGCCTTTCGATAAGCCAACTTCATCAGCAAGGGCTCTAATCGTTAATCGATGGTTTTTCAATACCAAATCTTTGATTTGTTGGACGTGAGCTTCATCGGTTGAGGTTGATGGTCGCCCAGAACGCTCTTCGTCTTCGACACGTTCACGGCCGGCTTGGAAATCACTATACCACTTGTAAACATTTTTTTTAGACATAGCCTCATCATCAATGCTTTCTGCACCATCCTCAACGTATCCGCAGCAGAAAATTGATTCCGTAAACAAAATTTAATGCAAATTCTTTGCTCAATAAATTTCGACACCGCAAAAAACGAAAATCTCACTTTTAGCAGCTCACAAAACGACGCGTATCTCAAACACTATGAATATATTTTGACATGAAATTTCACATAGGTGTCACTGACAGTACTACCAACCTAAAAAGAAAGAAAAATTTCCAAATTCTTCGACGCGCGCAGTTTAAATTCATATGTCACCTTATTTTTTGGACACAGTACTATATATATTAAACAAGCAAAAGAGTGATTACCATGCGTTCAGTGTCGTCAGTCAGAGTGTGAGTCAGTGTGGTCAGACATACGGACATCAGACTGTGAAGACATATTAATTCAAAATAAGGATTATTATTTCAATTATTTCAATTTTTTCTGTCTGTTTTTTTCAAAACACAAAAATAATTAAAAAATTAAAAATAATCTTACTTTATTAATAATTAATAATAATTTTATAGACAAACCAGCAAGTAACGTTTTTTTGAAAATATTACTTGCTGAATATTTTTTTAAATTTCAAAAGATGGCCAAGAATTTTAATGCCCACGCCGCTGTTGAAGCACTAGCCCAACTGCTGCGGGAAATTAAAAACAATCTAGGTCCATCATTCCAAACCATTGTCGGAGAGGTCCTTAAGGATGTCTCCACCGAAACGCAACAGCAAAAAATCGTAAGCCTCTCCAGCGACGAGGAATTCCTCAGCGACATGGAGAAGGCCGAAAAGGACAACAACGCTGGATCTGAGGACAGCAGCAGCTCGGCTCAAGCCCAAGGAGGGAAGCGAGCCAAGAAGACGCAAAAGAAAACCCAGAAGAGGACAAAGACAGCGGATGCACCCACCGCTGCAATACCTAATCAACCATCTGCAAATATGGAACCATCGATGCCCGGCCCCTCAACAACTACATGGACGACGGTAAATAAACCCAAGAAGCTGAAAACATCAAAAGGAACAACGGAACAGGCAACCTCAACCCCACCAAAAACTGGAATGCCACCAATTATCTGCTTCTCAGCTAACGTCGCTGAGATAAGCAGATTCGCTAGAGGGATGAACATCCAGTTCACCCTTCAAAATACCAGCACCACCAAAACAACAATCCACACCAAAACAAAGGACGGCTTCGAGTCAATCAAAGAATTCCTGAGGACCAGGAAAATTGAGTGCCACACCTACACTCCAAAGGAAGACAGGAAAAATCTTCTACTGTTGAAAGGAGTGCACTTCTCCTACACCACCAACGAAGTGCACGACGAGCTGAAAGCCGAAGGCATTCCTGTCATCAATGTTAAGGCATTCAAATCCCTGAGGAATAACGGGAAAAGTTTCAACGCCTTTGTGGTAGAAGCAGCCAAAGACGCTGAAATTACCGCGATCTATCAGCATAAGCTACTGCTGAACCAAAAGGTGCATTGGGAGAAACTTAAACCAAAACAAATAGCCCAATGCAAAAACTGCCAGAAGTTCGGACACGTGGCAACAAATTGCGGGATGGCGTATGTCTGCGTCAAGTGCGACAAGCAACACCAGCCCGGAGAATGCCAAAGGAAGGACTCCTCAGGTCCGGATGTGTATTGCGCCAACTGCAAGGCAACAGGACACCCCGCAAGCTACAAGGGATGCCCTAAGTATAAGGAGAAGCTGGCGGAAAAAGAAAAAAGCGCCACCTTCAAAAAAGCGCAGCGAGAGTTTGCCACACAATCAGCCTGCAAACTCACGAAGCCGAGCATGAGCTTTGCCTCTTTTGCCCGGCAAGCTGCGCCTCTCCCCTTACCAGCCCCGACCAGGAAGATCGAGGGCAAGAAGACTACCCCCCAGGAACAGCAGCAGCAACATGAGGGTGTTAAACTAGCCGGTGAAATCAGCCGGGTATTTAAAAGTGACGTACTGTCGGTGATGGCTAAAGCTCGGCAAGCAGTCCCGTCCAACTACTCGCAACTTAGCGAGGAAAATAAAGCCGTGGCTCTGGCCACATTTATCTTTCAGCTATGCCTAGTCTAAATAGACTCCGCATAATAGCGTACAACGTCAACTCGTTGTACAGCATCCCCAAAAGGACAGCATTTGATCTGTTCCTTAAAAAAAACAGACCTGATATTGCTCTTGTTAGTGAGACTTTACTAACACAACGCAATTCAGTCTATTTCAGGAATTATCAAACATTCAGGACGGACAAAACCGATGGAAAGAGAGGAACAGCAGCATTTATCAGAGAAAACATCGAAGCTTCGCAGACCACCATCAACAATCTGAAGACCTTTGAAGCAACAGCAGTCATCATTAAGATCGCTCCCGGAGAATCACTGATGGTTATCAGCACCTACAACAGGTGCACCGCCAGCTACGCTGATATGAAAGCAGACCTCAACAAGCTGAACAGCGTGCTTCAGCAACACACGTACGGGCTGATGGGAGGAGACTTCAATGCCAGACACCCACTCTGGGGAGACGCCACCACCACTCTTCAAGGGAATGCCATTGTAGATTGGCTCGAGGAGACGTCAGCACAGCAGTCACTGGCCGTCATCTCGCAACCAAGGCCAACATATACAAGGTCATCGTCCTATCTGGACTTCTTTATAGCGACGACCAACCTTGTCCATGTTCTCCCCGAACTGCAGAACTACACATGCAAGATCATCACCAGCGACTCAGACCACGAAGCGGTGCAGCTCACAGTTAAAGTTAGCCAGCCGATCTTCACCCAGCAGCGCCCCGAAGGACACTACAACAATCTCAACCACCTTGACGTCGAGCGATTCCAGAGGGACACCGAAGGATTACTAATTCCATGTGCAAGGACACGGAACTTGACGAACACGGAGATAGACGCTGCCATAGATGACTTCGAATCTGCAATCAACACAGCGCTGGACAACCAAAAGCGACCACAATCTTCGAAGGACAGGTTCGCTAACTTACCTGTCTACATCCAGAATGTTTACCACCATAGGCAGCGGATCAGGAAGCGACTCCAACGAGTTCTCCGCCGGGAATGGAACACGGAAAACGCGGAATACCAAAGTCTGCGCAGCGAACTAAACTGCACAAATATAATGTTCCACAACGCCGTGCAGCATTACAACAACACCAAACTGAAGAGCAAACTTCAAGCCATCAAGCCAGGACCTGATACATTCAGGAACATCAACAAAATTATTGGGAAGGGAGTGAAGATGCCCCAAATAATCAGCACTCCACAAGGCGAGGCATCAACACCTGCTGAAAAGGCAGAAGCCTTTGCAAGCCACTTCGAAGGAAGCTTCAAACCACACCTTCCCAACGACACAGCGTTCATCGAAGAGGTTCAACGGTCGGTAGCGATGGCAGAGGAATCAGCAACAATAACAATCTTCAACGAGGCCAACACAGCGGAAGACCCCACCAGCAACACGGAAGAATTCAGCACGCCTGGAGAAATCGAGGAGATCATAATGAGCGGTCACTCCAAAAAATCGACCGGACCCGACAAAATCCCCAGCTTCGTCCTGAAAAAGCTTCCTCAGGCAATGTTCACCCTCCTAACGGTGTTGCTGAACAATTGCATCAATAATAGCTATTTTCCCTCGAAATGGAAAATAGCTAAAATTGTTGCAATCCCCAAGAAAGAAAGCAGAGGGAATGTCGACGGGTATCGACCGATTTCCCTCCTTTCTTCAATAAGCAAAGTGCTGGAAGAACTTATCGTTCGAAAGCTGAATCGCTTCTGCACCGCCAACAGGACGATCCCGGACATCCAATATGGATTCCGGGAAAAACATTCAACTTTGCATCCTCTCATGATTTTTCATCATGATGTGACGAGAGCCTTGAATAACCACCAAGTCACTGTGGCATGCTTCCTGGATATCCAGAAAGCATTCGACACAGTTTGGATTCAAGGACTCGTCCACAAATTAACAATATTCAACTTTCCTTCGTCACTTATAAAAATCATTTACTCCTTTCTCATCCACAGGAAATTCTACGTCCAAGTGAACCAGGAGCGGTCCAGCCTAAAAATAATGGAAGCCAGCGTAGCCCAAGGATCCAAAGTTGGCCCGAAGCTGTTCAACATCATGACATGCGACCAACCACCGCTGGACAATACCACCAAGTGCTGCTTGTATGCCGATGACTCGCTGACATACGCCAGCTCGATGTCACCAACCATCGCCGCAAGGAGAGTAGAGGCACACATCCGCCGCCTCTACGAGTATTACAGCAAATGGGGTATACGAATAAACCCCAGCAAAAGTGAGCTGCTCTGCATCAGGAGGCCGATAGCAACAGCCAGACGAGCAACAAGGCGATCAGCCGCCAACTGTCGAGGAATCAAAATTGTACTACAGAATGGCACCATCATAAAGACGTCCCTTAATGCCCGCTACCTTGGAGTACTATTCCATGAGCGGATGAAATTTAACGGACATGTCAAGTCCATTCTGAAGAAAGCCAACTTTGCATTCCACCGGATCCATCCACTAATGCGGAAACAAAACGGACTCAGCCAACGGACCAAGCTACTATTGTACAAGCAACTCATCCGACCCGTAATCACTTACGGGTTCCCGGTATGGTTCACCGCATCAAAAACGTACATGCTGAAACTAGAAGCATTCGAACGGAAGATTCTCCGTGTATGCACTGGACTGCACCTGGACAAAGACACCATGAGACACGTGAAGAACAGCGAGCTCTATGCAGCTGCCCGGATAACTCCGCTAAGCGTCTACATGCCGCGGATCTTCAAAAAATTCCTCGAGGCAGCAAGGACCCACGACAACAACAACATCAGCAGCATGGCCAATGAAGAAACACCAGAGGAGCACAAATACCTCAATGCAATGGCGATATTGCAAGAGGCCCTCTTCCCTCTCGACGTCGAAGAAGGACCAGCAGCGTTCTACGATGAAGTAGACACTATCCACCACCGCGGATGAGGCCGCATAACAATACTCAAGAAATCAACATCACCCGGATTTGAACAACCCGAGGTTCAACCATCAACAATTTTTAATTTTTTTTCACAAATGTATTTATTTTAAGAAAAACCAATGTATTTCGCTGGGCCCCTTTTGTTGAGCCAGCAGTTTTTTTAAGAAAAACATTGTAAATTAGGTTTAAGAACAATTGTAAATATTATGTTCAATAAAAATATCGTTATCGTGATTACCATGCGTAGGTGTAGGCGCAACTGGTTTTATAACCGCTTAACACCTAGTGCCCGATAACTATACGGGCTAAACTAAATCTATATAGGCTTAGTTGTTATTGTATTTTACATGGAAAGCTTTTTCCTAGCCTGTATCGCCTTACAAGAAAACACACGTATTATCTAGTTGTCTGTGGTGTTGCCTTCCCTATTTTTCTCAATCTAACTTTTCATAGCCTACTTTTTAGTGTAAAATTGAATTGCAATTTTTCAAAACACGTAGTTTGTATAAGGAGCAACATTTATTTTCTTAACTTTGCATTATTTGTTTTATTGTACACATATTGTGAAAATAAATAGTAAGTCTTCATGTTACGGTTCTGAAAATATAGATGACGAATGAAGACAGTGGCAGTAATCTTTAAAACATGTGTGAAAGGGATTTGGTCAGGGTCAGAGTACTGTACTGTAGAAAACCCGTTGTTTTGGAATAGGTTTATAAATTTCGAATAAAAGTATTTCTAAAATAAAAAAATAAAATTGGCCTTACAAGCCATTGGAAATCACAGTATTTCGAAAGATGCTCTATTGCTCTAGCATGTAAACGGTCAGCTGGAGGACACCGGGTCGATTTAAAGTGTGGGTTTGTTCTAATTTTGCAACGACGTTGTTTTTGACGATGACTCGAATGCGTAATCAATCAAATAATCGAAAATTGCAACATACCCGTTTTAAACAGCACAAAAGAATAACTGCCAACACTTAATCGGTGTGCTAGCCACATGTAATTGTTAGGGAGGATGAATGAAATTGGCTAATTCGCTGGCAAGAGGCATTAGACGTCATGGTCAGCGTATGAAGTGAGTGTATTGACTTCGTCATGATTTTGTCTGTTATGAGTTTTATCGCTCGATTTTGTATTTTGTCCTCTGGCCCAGGATATATTCAGTCAGATCAGATGGGGAAAAGTATTTTTAACAAACCGCTTTAGAAAACTGAGGCTTATTTAACGCGTTTTTGGCGTCATCGGTTTTGAGATCGTTCCAAAAGATGTTCCGAGGACTGCAAGCCTAGTATGGGTAACGGCAAAGGGTTTACATTACGCTTCAGCTTCAATTCACAGCATTGTGACCCGGAGGCATCCAGTTCCACTTGGAACCCCATGAAACAATTCCACTAATTAAATATGCGTTGCTGTTCCATTTCCAAGAGTGAAGATGACAGATGGGAATCCGACAATGAATATGAACAACACAGGGTTCTGTCATCAGCGAAGGAGATTCTATTATATTTTATTTATATATATATTCTATTCTTTTTACCATTTTTGGATTGAAACAGACTACAATGGGAAACGTGTCCAAAAAGTAGCTTCTCCTCCAGTTCTTTTACAAATTCTCAAAGTCGTAGAGAAATTCTTACCAGTCTTGACTTTTTTGTAAAGTTAGTCCCACGCAACAGTTTTCCACTGATTCAGAATAAGCACAGGATATGTCTCAGGACAATGATTGTGTTCAGGGATTGTAAAGAATGCGCGGGAACTTCACAGTCTGACAAACTCAGTATAAAGTTACACAGAACCCACTTAGAAAAGATTATCAATCAACCTGAAAAAATCAAAGAAATAGAGAAAATGGAAATCCCTAACTAGCTTATTTATGGTTTGCATAAATTAAATTCTCTTTGATCCCTTCTGTCAGAATTTCAAAATTTCTATTCTCGCCCTTAGCACGGTAAAAAGAAAATTTAAAAAAAATGTAGGAATCCATTCTACTTTTATCTATAAAAATTCTATGAGCTTAACTCGTGTTCTCTTCAAAGCAAAGAAGTAAAACTACAGTCGTTTGAGTGATTTCTTGTTTCACAATTTTAATAATTTTTCTTAAACCAGTTTCTTTCAAAGACATGGAAAGATTATCACTTAGAATACAAGAGCTCCACACAATACCATTTGCGTGTCGAAATTTCTAGTGTCGTCGGTACTTAAGTTTCCGGACAACTTTGTATCTGTATCCATCATCAGCAAGAAGAGTTTCAGGTTGAACGACTGGTGGCAGGTATTCTTGAGTCGGTGCAACTTCGACAGCTAATTGTTGTACTGGGGGAAGATATTCGTTTGAGGGCAGCTCGTTTACGTCACGGCGATGACGGTATTTCAACCTGCGAACAGTCTTGTAGCGGTATCCATCATCAGCAAGAACTGTTTCAGCAGGAACTGCTGCGCTTACTGGTGGCAAGTATTCTTGAGTCGGTGCAACTTCGACAGCTAATTGTTGTACTGGGGGAAGATATTCGTTTGAGGGCAGCTCATTTACGTCACGGCGATGACGGTATTTCAACCTGCGAACAGTCTTGTAACGGTATCCATCATCAGCAAGAACTGTATCAGCAGGAACTGCTGCGCTTACTGGTGGCAAGTATTCTTGAGTCGGTGCAACTTCGACAGCTAATTGTTGTACTGGGGGAAGATATTCGTTTGAGGGCAGCTCGTTTACGTCACGGCGATGACGGTATTTCAACCTGCGAACAGTCTTGTAACGGTATCCATCATCAGCAAGAACTGTATCTGAAGGAACTGCTGCATTTACGGGTGGCAAGTATTCTTGAGTCGGTGCAACTTCGACAGCTAATTGTTGTACTGGGGGAAGATATTCGTTTGAGGGCAGCTCGTTTACGTCACGGCGATGGCGGTATTTCAACCTGCGAACAGTCTTGTAACGGTATCCATCATCAGCAAGAACTGTGTCAGCAGAAACTGGTGCACTCACGGGTGGCAAGTATTCTTGAGTCGGCGCAACTTCGACAGCTAATTGTTGTACTGGGGGAAGATATTCGCTTGAGGGCAGCTCGTTTACGTCACGGCGATGGCGGTATTTCAACCTGCGAACAGTCTTGTAACGGTATCCATCATCAGCAAGAACTGTGTCAGCAGAAACTGCTGCGCTTACTGGTGGCAAGTATTCTTGAGTCGGTGCAACTTCGACAGCTAATTGTTGTACTGGGGGAAGATATTCTTTTGAGGGCAGCTCGTTTACGTCACGGCGATGGCGGTATTTCAACCTGCGAACAGTCTTGTAACGGTATCCATCATCAGCAAGAACTGTGTCAGCAGAAACTGCTGCGCTTACTGGTGGCAAGTATTCTTGAGTCGGTGCAACTTCGACAGCTAATTGTTGTACTGGGGGAAGATATTCATTTGAGGGCAGCTCGTTTACGTCACGGCGATGGCGGTATTTCAACCTGCGAACAGTCTTGTAACGGTATCCATCATCAGCAAGAACTGTATCAGCAGGAACTGCTGCGCTTACTGGTGGCAAGTATTCTTGAGTCGGCGCAACTTCGACAGCTAATTGTTGTACTGGGGGAAGATATTCATTTGAGGGCAGCTCGTTTACGTCACGGCGATGGCGGTATTTCAACCTGCGAACAGTCTTGTAACGGTATCCGTCATCAGCAAGAACTGTATCAGCAGGAACTGCTGCGCTTACTGGTGGCAAGTATTCTTGAGTCGGTGCAACTTCGACAGCTAATTGTTGTACCGGGGGAAGATATTCATTAGATGGTAATTCTGTTGATATTTGGGTAGCAACAACTGTGGCCACGATACTCAAAAATAAGGCGATTAATTTCTAAAAGATAAATAAATATTAAAAAAATTATAATAAAGTATGAATTTAATAGATAGAAAACTTTTACCATTTTTTTGGATTCCGCTTTCTTGTCTTAAGAAGAACCAAAACTAAAATGATTAAACATTATCATTTCCTGTATTTATATACCCATAGGAACCTCTTTGAACGGCTGTGCTCTTTTCTTTTGATTTACATATTTACAACAAATCTTTCTCAGCTAAAACAGGTTTAAAATAAATTTGCACATAAAGTACCTCGAGCGTCTTCATTTTGTAAAAACAGAATAGAACATTCGTTGTTTTTTACAATGCTTATAACCACGCTTAGCTATATCTGGAGGCTTTTATAATGGTAGCCCACTAGGCACTTTGTAGTATCGTGCGTTGATATCCGCACACTTACCATACATAATAATTTTAGCGCGTGGTTGTTATCCGAAAGGAATTGAACATCAAATGAAATGGTCGAGTAATTTGAAAGTTTTAAATAGTATTGTTCTTAATTACTCATATTTTATATCATGGATGTGTTTCCAAATTAGGGGAAATATAACTTAGTTGGCTGAATATGTTTTAGATAAAAAAAAGGGCATAGTTTTTTCTCATAGCGTGAGTCTAAGAGGCTTGTGGCGAATTTACAATTTTAATGATTTGACTGTGGTTATGTCATCGCTTTTGTATACAAATAAATATTCAAATTTTGAGTATTCATTTGGGAATGGTTGATAGATTTCATGTGTTGATGATGCGATTCAGTTCTAAGCAAAGGTACAAAAGAAATTATTACCACATTTTGGACAAAAGCATATCTAGATTTACACAAATTATTCTTGTGTTTGTAAACTTAAAATAGCAAAGCAAAAAGAACACCCATTATACAATTTGTTATCTTTTTTCCGTTTTCATAAGTTTATTTTTCGTTCCTTTGTATTTGTATCTTGGTCTTATTTGAATTATTTGGGATGTATCTATGGATGATGTCTGAAAGAAGATTTACGTTTCAGCAGAGCAGTCCCGTGTGAAATTGATTTAAAGAAACTATCGTAAGTGCGAAGAAGACAGGGACGGAAAAGTGATGCTGAAATTAGTTTACAGAAGTTTGTGTCTATAGAAGGTTAAAACAGAGAGAAGTTGATCATCAGCATCCTTCGAGCACCTTTAAATGGATTGCAAGTTTATGAGATTTATTCGGTGCTCTTAGAGAGGCAATTTGTGTTTATGAGCCCAGTGTTAACTATGTAGAGTGAATAAACTGCGTAGGACAGCTTTGATTCTGAGGGAACGGTTTCCATAAAAAGGAGATCAAACTCGGCTGTCATATTCGAGTTCTCTCTTTATAATATTGTTTTTGTGTGAACGAAAACTGAGCTCTCTATCAACACCAAGATCACACATTGTATCAACTGAGGGAATAGGTATACTATCAAGAAAGTATTTTCGGGGAACGGTTGGAACTTGGAGGACTTTAAATATCGTTAAGCTCTACGTAGTGATTGGTAAACTAAGTGTAAAAAATATTCAAGTCCTTTTTAAGAGACATGTGGTCGTTAGGAGACGGATGTGTGGCTGCTGATTCTTATTTCATCAGCGTACACAGATAGATCAGAGTCAACTAATATGTTTAGAACATATCGTTATTTGTTTGAATGATGATAATGGGTCCTAAATCACTACCTGCGGGGGCTTCAGGAGTTGCAATGATATGGTTGGACAGAAAGGATCTAAAGCGGACCCTTTTCAAGGCACGGCTTAGTTCAGGAAAAAAAGATGAGAAATGTAATCCTCGAGCCTTGCCGAAGTCCGTTTTATTAGCATACACTTTATAACTTACTTGTAACGCTGGCAAGAATGCTGGAGTGGTTGCGGTTAGTTTAGTTGTTTTATATATGCCCTTTAAGGATTAACAACGAAATCACATAAACGAGATCTTTACATCATGGCATTGAGGTGGCCTTAAGTCGACTCTGGATGCAGTTTTGTTCATTGCACTTCATTGGCCTCCATCAGTTCCCACTATTGTCTTCTCTTCGGCAAAAACTCACTGATTCGCTCGGACCAGAAAAAGTTTCCAAGCTGTTCCTCAAAAGCAAATCTTTTCTTAAAACGTTTCCATCATCAGTGAATTCAATGCGTCTGTGCTTCAACATTCAACCGGAAGAGCTGAGTGAAATGAAGTCTTTGAATGTTTCTTTTTACTCAACTGTCAAAGCCGTGAGTAATAAAAGTTCATCAGCAGAATTTCTTGTTGGCAAAACTATGGCTAGCGTTTATTTTACGAAATCATATTAACTTCTCCACCTGTCGCCCACATGAGGCGATGCCAATGGGAATCCTCCACAAAGTAAGTAAGCTGTAACTATAATGTCAATACAGTGATTTTGGATTACTCCTTTCGCTTCTGCCGGGCACTGATGCCCATGATACCTCGCATTTTACTCCATAGCTTACGGAGATGACTTGATCGCGTACAGGTCAGGTTCGAAGATCGAGGTCATCGTAAGTCTTTTGCAAAGTGACTTCGAAAAGATTCAGGGATTCAGACTCCGTTGTCTGGAGGCTCCAGAAATACTAGAAAAAAGTGGTGAATGTTCTCTATCATGGGACAAAATGGGCAGCCATTGGCGGATCGAAGTGTTGTCAGATACCTTGGGATCTGGCTGGATCAGAATCTTTATTTTAACAAACGTACAGATACTGCTCTAGCTCGAGCCAAAGCGACCTCGACCTCTTGACAAAGAGACTATTTCACAACAGTCAACTTGTTGCCAAGGCCAAGATGATCTACTACAGGGACCTCATTCGGCCTTTCTTGCCTATGGGTGTCCCATTTAGTTCAACGTCGGAATAAGCTTAGTGGAAAAGATTCGAGTTTTGGGAAACGATGAAGTCCTTTACAACCGGGACAACCTGACCAGAGTGGATAACATTCTGATAAAACTAATTCGAAGTCACATTGCAAGAGCAACAACTTGAACTCCGGGGCTTTTTATCCCAATGAAATGCACCGCGAGACAGTACGCCTTATCGGCCTTATTCACACTGAAGCATTTCTCTATCTCGATAGAAAGGGTCGGGTTCAGGATAGATTAGCGGTACCGATAATCTTCCACGTATGTTGAGAGCTGTAAACGGGCGAGTCAACTGCGACCAAGACGTCGCATATAGGTCAACGGAGTCTCTTCGGTATATAGGAGGGCTTTATGGCCGCGATAAAGCTGACGCTAAAGGCAATATCAACACTATTAGCGGCTGGACGGAGATTGAACTCCGTCGTATGTTAAATTTTATTCTTGAGTGCCCTTAAGAAAAAAGTGATAGCATATCCTGTATCCTTGGCCGGCGCACGTATGTGGTGTAAATTATTATTATTGTATTATGGTGGTTAGTTCTAGTGTCATTTTTAGTTAGGTTGAGATTTTGTTTCAGATTAGTGTTAGGTTCAGTTTAAGAAAAATACAACTCATTCATTCACTAAGTTCTTCAACTAAAGCAATAAATATTTTCCATAGTTTTGTTATAAGTTAATGTAATTTGAATATATAATATTATATGGTATGAAATCGAAAGACATTATTTTAATTTGTTAGGGTTAATAGAGCAGAGGGCCAGTATGTTATTTAAAACATAGTTAAGTTAATAAAGCTAGATTAAAACATTTTTTGTCAGCATTTAAGTAAAATGAATTAATTAAATTAAAATGCATACAAAATTTAAATTTACCTCGCAAAAATGAAGAGAAATGGTTCAGTAAGTAAGTGCTTGATAAAAAAAACTCGAATGATTTTCCAATCTGCATCCAAAACTATTCGAATATTTGTATTTTTTTTAATTTTCCATACGTCTGTCGTTGGGAAACTAATAACATTTTATTTCTGATACATTATCTTTTTGGACAATGGGTTTCAGAACAGCAGTCAGAAGAAAAAGTGAGTGTACAGTCGTCAGCGGAAAATGTTCTCCCTCATTTTGAATTCACAGGAATGAGTAAGGACGGTCATAGATTAATCAAATTGAACCTCCAAACCATTCGTTCACGAACGTTCGGAGCTTCAGAACAACAAGTGTTTTCATGTCAACAGTGAAAGCAAATCCACAGGACTCTTGATTCGCACGTTAGGGTTTCGAATCCCAGCCGGGACAAATAAAATTCAAATCAGTTCGTTCTCAATTTATATAATTGGATTTGATAAAATCATCGTCGCCTCACCAACCTGGGGGAGGAACGGAGAAGTTATGCCTGACCCGAAGCCGCCACAGTTGTCTTCATCGGTGACTAGGAAGATGGGAGGCGGAGGATTAAGCCAAATCCAAACCTCATAAAGCGCCCGTCTCCATCGGCTTCAGCTGCCGACTGAAGCGGGGGAAAGGCGCCAACCGTATCTGCAGTCACAGCAGCAACAAAAGCGGCAGCAGCAAAAACAAGAACAACATAGGACAGGGAAGTTTTCCCGTAAGTCTCCGACGACGGCATGGTCCGCTACACTGGAGACAGCAATTCCCTCGTGTTTCTAGTGACATCCGAAACAGATGACGAAGACGAACATATCAGCCAACTGGAGTCATTGTTAAAAGCCGTAAAGGCCGAACAAATGGCACGACGCGAAATGGAGCGGCAGGCAGCAATTACAAGCGCGTCAAAAAATATGCAACAACAACAGCTGGCAGAAAGTATCCAAAAGCCCGCACCAACAATACCCAGAGTTGCCAAAGTAGCAGTAACAGCAAAAATAACAGCAGCAGAAACAACAGCAGCAGCAGGCGATAGCGAGCTATGAAGATGGAGCTATAAGACAACATCAAAATATGTAAGTCGGCCATATGCGATAATTTTATTATTTAAAGACTTAGTAAAGACATGTTTGCTATCCACTGCTTCACAGTGGAGCATCACCAAAAAGTAAAGCAATTATTAGAGAAAACGACTACGGAGTTCTTCTCGTTCACCCGAAAATTGAGCGATTTCAGACAATACTCCTTCGTGGTCTTGATACGCTCACCAATCTCGAAGAGCTCCTTCAAGAGCTTCAAGCGAAGGAACGTGACGATCTTAAGTCCATTAATATCAAGCCATTCACTTCAGCAAAGGCCAGAAGGGAGAATCAGAAATTACCGTACTTCTTTGTCCAGCTAACTCCCAAAATGCAAATTAGATAGTCTGAAGGAAAACTAAAGTCCTAGATTATCAATGCATTACATGGGAAAAATTGAACCGCGGCGGTAACATTTTACAATGTGTTCGCTGTCAGAGGACCGGGCACGCCGCTGCGAACTGTCAAATTCAGTTTCGGTGCTTCAAATGCGCAATGAACCGCAAGGTAAAGATAGGTAAAGATAGGGTTGCTGAAGCACGACTCTTAAGTGCAATGAACCACAAGGTAAAGATAGGTAAAGATAGGGTTACTAAAGCACGACTCTTAAGTGCATTCTACGTGGTAACCCGAGACACAACGCAAGCTATCGGGGTTGTTCCAGGTACCAATATGTTAGGAAAGTAAGCCTGGCTCGTCAGCAGAAGTTGGATGTGAAGCGCCCACCTGTTCCTAAAACTCCAGCCGTAACTCCCAATGTGACCTACGCCCAAACGGCGGCCGGTTAGAGGAGGAAAGATCCTTTCAGTGAATGTAAATTCGCTAAAAAATATCGAACGTAGAGCTATACTCTTCAAGTCGTTAGAAGACCGAAGTCCCAATGTTCTTCTGGTTAGTGAAACCAAGCTCTCTCAGAGCCACAAGTTGAGGAACAGTCAGTATCGTATCATAAGAAGAGACAGACCCAACTCCAACGGAGCTGGTGGCGTCGCTATCTTCATTAGAAAAAATCTGGTGGTAGAGGCTTGCATGATATGCATCCCTCTCCGTAGTGAGAAGAATCTGTATATGACCGCTGCCTATGCAACTGAAGTTACTCAACAGCTCTCAGAGCTCGAGACACTTTTTCGATACTAACGTCTGTGTTCACAGGAGAATTATTGCCTCATGGCCGGAGACATAGCAATTGGAGACATCATTAGTGGGGTCAGAAAAGTGTCGAGTATCGACTCGATTTAAAAGTGACGTATAGTCCGTCTTATCCCAGATCAGCAACCTATATAGATCTTATCCTGTTTGACGAACGTATACAGCTGACTGGCATGGACCGACGAACAATAAACTGTCTACACACATTCGTGTACGACAGTGACCATTGCTGATGAGTGCCGTAGTAACGATTTCCAACGAAATTGCGGACTTGGCGGAGTATGTTCAAACGCATTCTTACAGCCATTGTAAGACGCGGTGGACACGCTTCTTCCGAACAATGACAAGAGCTCGCTCGAACTCGCTCAACCCATAATCTTCCAGGAATTTGTCCAATGAGGAGATCAACACATATCTTAAACGAATGAACGACACAATAAAACAAACAATGGACAGAACAATTCCCAAGTACCAACTGACTGACAAGGTGAATATATACCGCAACGCAACAATCGACGCTCTGCACCGACATAAGAGTAGGCTGCTGACGAGACTTAAACTCCTGTACAGACGTTTCACCGACCCACAAAACTCAGAGGTTAGGACACTGAAATCACAACTTAAAAACCTACAGTAATTTATTCACCAAAATTAGTTCGCATTGGAATAACAAAATTCGGGCTTTTAAAGCTAGCAATCATAGTATGTTCACTGATGTGTACACAATAATAACTATTTTCTTCGGTTTCCTTTTAATTTAAAAACTGCTCGCAGTCTGCACATTTTTTTTTAATTTGAGCCCAATTTCAGCGTAATGGCAAAGCGATAGCGATTTTGTCGATGTTATCAGTTGCTTTTGAATCTATCAATCTAAATAATCCGACAAATGTTCAACTGGATTCAGGTCCGGTGATTGTGGATGATGATCCAATTGTTTTGGGAATGATATAACAACCATTCTCGAGCCATGTAATGTGTATGCTTAGAGTCATTATCATGTTGAAAGACCAACGTTTTGACAGAACCAGTTTCTGTTAACTTTTTGCTAATTTTTCCTTTCCTGTAAAATATTCATATATGCTTTCTTATCCATCGCCGAATCAATAAAAGCCAATCTTCCGATGCCAGTAGCCTGTAATGTTTGCCAGTATACAACACGTGTGTGGCTTTAAAGGTGATACTAGCTTGTAAAATACAATAACAACTAAGCCTATATAGAATTTGCTTAGCCTATAAAGTTCGTGGGTACTATGATTTAAGCGGATATAAAACCTGTGCAATCAAACTACTTTCGGATATATGTATGTTATCCATAAATATTAAGAATTATAAGATGGCCTCTGTTTGTTGGAAGTTTGATTGAAATACGCTGAACATTAAAAACGAGCAATCACCAAATAGAAAAAAAAAAACAAATTACATATCAGGTAGTTCATGATTTGATGATGCAAACGCGTGCGAGACTGGTCATTAAATGAGTCATTTTTTCTCGCAAAATCTACACATTGCGTGCGGTTCACCAATTGAATTTCAGATTCCCCTGAAGCGCTACTGGAATTAGAAGGAAAACACAACTGTGCTTGTTCTAGAAATTTGGACAGTTGAACACTTATTTTTGGGCTCACAAGCAATGAAGACAACATCGGAAATGATTTTGCAAGCGGATATATTTCCTTTCCCTAAACGATATATCTTTAACTGATTGCGCCGTCTAAGCTCATATTTATTATGATAAAATGTTGCTGGTGAGTCATTAGTCACGGAGCCGTTATCGTCAACAAACTTCTTCATCTGATTTCTATGCCCCTGCTTGTTGGTTGGTTAGTTAGGGTGAGCTTTGTTAGCTCTTCACTTACGCCTCTGGCTGGGCCCTTTGTGTTCCCCTATTTCCTGCGTGTAGAAGATTTTGGTTTAAGTGGTCGAGTTGTAGAAAAAAAAGAAGGGGGGTGATGTCAGAGGGAATACTATGGAGTATCTTGATTTTTATGGTCAGAAAATCCTTTTGTTAGTTTTGCGATATCCATGATCTCACCGATCGCAATTACTTTGAAGTGCGCAAAATCCGGTATCAGTGCTGATCCCAATATTTTGTATCGCAATCTCGCTGTTGATGGACAGTTGAAGGAAGGAGTGCTCCAGATCTTCCTCTTTCTCTTCACTGCTTTGGCATGTTTAGGTTTCTGGTAGTCCGAGTATAGTATATGACCCAGTGATTTTTGAATTCCCTTGATGCCCATTCGTTTATAGCTCTTTTTATAGTTGTCAGCGGGAGTTAATTTGAAGAACTTCACTGCATTTTCTGCCAAACCAGGGCTTTATCCCAATTTGCTGTAGAAAAGCCTGGAACTCGCTTCCTGTGAATGTGTGGACCCATTATCTTTTTTTTTAGATGGTGCCCGCGCTCGAGGGATTGTATGTTCACTTAAAGCGAGTTTACACAGCATGACCAATACTTTTGACCAAATTGTGCAAAGGTTTCGTAGAACCTCACGATATCTACCCATTTAGTCCTGGCGTCCAAGTTCACCAGAAACTGCCGATTGAGGAAAGGTCCGGCGAAATCATTATATGTTCTTTCCCATGCTTAAGATGACTCTGGCCATGAATTGATAACGTCATTTGGCGGATTGGAATTGTGATGCACGTTTACCATTTGTTCAATGCAATTATCTATTGTAGAATTAGACTTAGTTTATGATATACCCAGATGGGCATGATGTAGTTCCTCAAGTACCTGTGGTAGCGGTTGTATGGGCACTTGAACAAGAAGGAAGCCCCACATTACGATATCTAACTCTTCTCTTCTTAACCATCCTTCGATGGTGTATTTGAGGACGTGTTTAAGAATTCCTTCTCTGGTTGACATTCTCTGGTATGAAATTAAAATTATGTAACTTCTTTCATTTCTGTCCTTGCGTCTTTTGTACTGAAGCAAAACTTGGATAATGCTATGCAAGCCTTCCGACGGTAAAAAATGCCAGCCATATTCTCCGAGCTGGATATCACTTGCCCATTACGAATTTGACTTACAATGGCAATGCTCAAAAATACTATAGCCAGCACTATACTTTCAAAGATTATGCAGCATCGGGCAACGTGCTTAATCGATCGGGAATAGTAATGGCATATACGAATACTATTGCAATTCTTTGCAGAAACCAACGGTACCTGAAGGAAAAGCACTAGAATTCGTTCGGATCAGGAGGAAGGAGTATCGAGGCGCCTCGGTTGTGGCGAATAGTTTCTCGGTTGTGACCTATACGCCAGCGAAGAAAACCAACAAGCCTCACATTGTTTGCTTCTGTCTGGGGACTGCTGCCATGTACAGGCACTTTTAGCAGGCCGTGGCAAGAAAAGTTGTTATCATCAACATAAACAAGTCAAAAACCATCAGGGAATACCTAAAAGATAGGTTTATCCAATACTCATACGGCCAAGAAGGACAGGAAGAGTTATTTTGTTCAAGAAGATCCACATCTCCCAAAACCCTCAAGATATTGTGGAAGGTTGGTTATAGAGGCAATCAAGTCCACACCTTTAAGTCGCGGCCCAACAAAGAAACAATTTAGTGCCTCCGTAGTCGAGTATGTGAAGGGCACACACTTGTTGCGGGTAACTGAGGGAAAACGGATCCTTGGGGAAGCAGTGCACTAGGAACCGCTCCAAGCAAATTACATCCAAATGACATCCAAATGAAACTGCCAAGGAAGACCACGGATCCGAAGAATGGAGCCGTACCAACATGGGAAAGGGCGAACCATACTGCGTTCTATGCGGTAAAGAGGGCCTTCCAACTCACAAACAACCACCAAGTGAAAAAATATAAGACGAAAACGTCTAACTATACGATTCTGGACGACTCCCAATGGCATTACGGCTATGACTTTTCGACACTGATGTCAAAAATCACTTCAGTTATTCCTCTGGACGGGGCATGTCCGGACGATATGCGAATGAAGCACATGTACCTTGAGTTCTACTTTTAACTATGTCTTGGACAACAGAAACGCTTAACATAATAAGCTACAATGTTAATTCATTGATATTAAATGCTAAACGGATTTTTCTAGAAAGTTTTCTCCACATGAATTACCCTGACGCTGTCTCACTTTTTGAGACAAGGATCGGTTGAAGACACCGTCTTCACTCTGAACGCTATGCACTCATCCGAGGACAGAGATGTATTCGGAACAGGTACGGCCATACTTAATCGCTCGGCATTTAAGTAAGGCATCAAGGACTCAAAATATTCGAAACAACGTGCATTACTAACTCAATGGGAAACAGCACACCGATTCTCTTGGTTTCTCTCTACACCCAGTGTGGAGCTACCAAAAATGACCTTCACCACGACCTCACCAAACATGCGAGTTTGGTAGGAATATCAACCAATTTATTATTGGCGGGCGATTTGAACGCTCGTCATCCCCTTTGGATGGATTCTGATACTTCACGTCAAGGAAGATCAGTAGCAGAATGGCTTTCCTCCAACTCCCACAGACACCGATTCGAAGTTTAGTCGCAACTCAAACCAACCTTTCCCCTCACACCCGAAATTCTAAGACTTAAAGTTTTCGCAAAGTCCGCTTATTATAAAAACGCAAAACAAGGTTACCACGCTTCCATTCTTCGCTGTTATCCAAACAACCATCAATCCGTTCTTCAAACTGCAATGTATAAGGAGGCCGATCACAAAAGCCAGACGAGCAACTAGTCAGTCACCCGCCAACTGTCGAGGCATCAATATTTTACTCCAGAATGGCACTGTTATAAAGATGTCCCTGAATGCACCCTATCTTGGGATACTATTCCACGAGCGGATGAAATTCAACGGACACGTCAAGTCCATCCTGAAGAGAGCCAATTTGTCCTTTCACCGGATCTATCCACTAATGCGGAAACAAAACGGGCTCCACTAAGCATCTACATGTGTCGCGGATGCTTAACAAATTTCTTTAGGCAACAAGGACCCACGACAACAACAACATTAGCAACATGACCAACGAAGAACTCTTAGGAGAACATATAATATATGCCTCAAAGCAGTGGCGATATTACAAGAGGCCCTTTTCAATCGAAGGTCTTTTTTAAGCTGACGTCCCGCTGATGACAAAAACTAAGCGGAATGAAGTAGATTCCTGGCTTGCAGCTGATATTCTTAAAGCCATCAAGATTATAGATTTAGCCTAAAAGCGATGGAAGCGCTTTGAACTCCCTGAGCTTAATGCTGCTTTTCGTATTCTAAAAAATAAAATCAGCATTAAAGTGAGGAAGGCAAAGACTTGTTACTATGCAGAACGGTTTAACAAAAGAACAAATGCATACCCGTTAAAACGTTGTAAAAGAATATTCACGATTTTGGAGTTGGCAATCGCAAAAGAAAACAGCGTCCTGTGGATGTAAGTGTTGATGTTTTAAATTCTGAATTCGCTGCCATACAGAACGCATCACAAAAGATACATTTACTCACTGCAAGCGCTTCGTTATTCACCAATGATATATCTCAATTATTTGAGTTAAAGAGAGTGGTAGAAACAGGCGGTATTAGATATCAAATCTCAGGCAGATGGTCTTGACAAGTTTATCAAAATAATACTAGCACACGTACTTCCTGTACTTACAAACATCTTGAACACAATTATTCTAAAAAGTAATTTTTCAGTTGGTTGGAAGTTCGCCAAAGTGGTGCCTATTCTCAAGAACCCATCAAGTCGATGGTCTCTAGAATTCAGACCAACCTCCATACTTTCTGTTCTATCGAAAGTTTTTTAAAAGCTGCTCCATAATCAAATAAATAGCTTATTTAACAAAAAAAGTTGTTGAGTCCATGTCAATCGGGCTTTAGGAGAAACCATAACCATAGTTTGTGATGACATCAGAAAATCGATGGCCCAAGATCGAGTGTCCTTTCCTGGTCTTCTAGACTTCTCGAATGCTTTCGACACGGTTAACCACCATATTTTGGTTTCCAAATTGGTCAACCAGCTGCAGCAGATCCAATGACATCACACATAAATGGGAGATAACAAGCTGTCGGTATCAACAAAATTGATTTCAGGAGTATCCCAGGGATCAATTCTTGGGCCACTGTTGTTTAGTATTTTAATCAATGATCTGCCCAATGTCATTAAAAACTCGTCGGTACATATGTATGTCGATGACGTTCAAATCTATATAGACCACAAGTAAGGAAGGATTGAAGATGCAGCAGAACGACTTAACAGCGATAACAGGCTAATCAACTTTGTTAAAACCCGAAAAAATCGAAGTGTCTTGTACTTTACGAAAACAGGCTCGATACTAAACTCAGACTCGCTAAAACAATTTTTATGCCAATTATTACATATGGCTGTCAAATATTAAGTTGCCATAGTTCTGACTATGAGAGATGACTAACTGTTGCTTTCAACAATGCGATAAGATATGTATAGTATACAACTTGAAGCACTTTGATCATATCTCACGTTACAAAAATATAAACGCTTAAAAGCTTAAGCACCGACTTAATGATCAACGAGCCACATTGTATGTATAATGAAATCGAATTCGCTTCATCTTATCGATCATTTGTGCTTTTGTAACCAAGATTTACATGTACTTATTCTGAGCATCAATTTTTTGTGTGTTATCCGTGAGTTTAATGCTTTGTCTTTAGACATTAGAAAACTTCGTGGCGCCAACTTTTTGATCATAATAACTGTTAATTTGACATTTATTGTTTATCTGAAAAGCAAATCTATAGCTTCTTTTTTTCTTCTCTTCTACATACTAGTAAAATTAATATCTATTTGTAAGTCTATTGTTAAAGATAATATTGAACTAATAAATGAAATGAAAAAAACTATACGGAATGCAGTTTAAATCGTTTCATTTGCTCCAAGAAATTAAATTGATTCCGGTGATAATTTCAATCGATTAAAACTCTCATTCGACGATCGCGATTATCACACTTCTACTACCCTCGTCGAGCAACACAAGCATGAGGAATGTATCAAAAAAGAAACAGAAAATGTGTGCGAGGAAGTTGCGAAAGTGAAAAATTGTATGCCTCATGAATTTGCTACATCATATTTTTTTATTTATCCATGCTTTCGTTAAGTCAAATGAAAATAGGTTTCTGCATACGATAAAACGTGTACACATACAAATTTATAAATAAAAGTGTACGAACGATCATATTTAGTATACCTCACAACTTAGGAGCAAACTACAGCGACATCTACGTTTCAGTTGATTCGTCAGGAGTTTTCTTTGACGATTAGTGGTTCACGTACAGCGGTTGGTACGCGAACTAATTGAAACACGAATAATAAAAGCTTCGAATCAGTAATTTTCAAATGAACCTTGGCATATTTAAAGTTTCACAATTGAGGCGCTTTTAAAGCAGATTTAAAACATGTGAATCTATGATTCTGATAGGAGAAAGTTGCTGCTATGTCCGGAATCTGCTAGTATTTTTTTTTCTAGAAAATTTAATTTTTTCTTATTATCAATATTTGTCATTTGATATAAATGAGTATTGTTTTAAAATCCAAGAGAGAGGAAAGAAAAAAACAGAGTCTTCGCCTCAAAAATTATTTTCTCAATCAGTGCACCGTGTCGAGAATGTCCCGGACTTTTATACAGTACTTTTGACCAAATAAGGGGAATATCAGATGATCAGGTTGGCAAGATAAATTATATAAAGACTGCAATGAAATAAACCACTGGTCAATCTACAGTATGTTCAGCAGATATTAAGACGATCGGTAGATTAAATAAATTAGATTAATTTTTTTTTGTATAATTGTTTCTACATTTCGGCCATCCTGATTATTCAATCGACCCTGAAAACATTGCGAATATAAAATTAAAAATTGGTTTGGGTGCGAGTAGGCCTGCCCATACCATCAACTTCCCATCTTAAGATAAAAAAAATGTAGGTGCTATTTTATTTGCCACCACCAACAAATTTTTTTGATGTTTTGAAAACATCATTAATTCCCCAGACAAATGCATTGCAAAAAAAAATAAGATACATATTTAATTTAAGCTGCCCCGAACGAAAATGTACTATATATATTATGTTTTCATTCAAAAAAATTTGTGAATTTAACATAAAAACATTTATGACACCTTTCTCTCGAAACAACCCCTGTACCATATATCAGGACGGAGATTTTGAGAGTCTCATAAGACGACACTTTAGTTCTTCGAGAGAGGACTTTACTCAATTGTTTTCTTAGCCCAAAGAAACAGCGATTTGCAAGAGATATTCTTCGTTTGATCTCAGCGCTAGTTTTAGCGGAGCCTAGGTAGACAAAGTCCCTAACTTCCTCAAAGTTATAGCTGTCTATGGTAACGTATTGACCAAGACGTCGCATTTGGGTGTTCTTTCTTGATGACAACATATGCCTCTTTGTGCATCTCGTATACAGCCAATCTCATCTTTGGCGTTTGGAATATTTTTCCAAGTACGATGTTGAAGCATTCGCATAACAATCCATCACCTTGTCTAAAACGTTGTTTGATATAAAGTGGGTCAGTGACGTCTTTGCCGAACATAATGGAACAGCTTGAGATTTCCATCTTTATCCTGCACAAAAGGACGAGCTTAGCAGGGATGCCAAACTTAGATATACCTGGTCAATCCTGTTAAAAACAACCTTGAAATTGATGAAAATGTGGTGGGTGCCGAATTGGAGCTTCTAGTTTTTTTACAAGATCTGTCGTAATAGTAATATTTGGTCTATGTTGAACAATACTTGTCAAAAGCTACACTGATATCGACTTATCAGTCTGTTGACGAACTCCTTCAGACGTTCACATAATACGGAAGCAAGGATGTTTTAGTTTCTTCAAGATTCGGGCATTCTTTATTCTCCTTACCAAGTCATTGCCGCCGCTTTCTTTTCTTCCCCTTTTGTTGGCCTACGTCGTCTTATCGAATGGTTCAGGCTGCCTACAACCGAAATTCGATTCATCATCGCCGTTATAAAGTCTACAGAAGTGATTCTTCCATATTCTCAGCAATGACTGCAATACTACTATGATATTATATTTTGAACATTGCAGGCTTCGGTGTGGGTTTGTAATTAAGAGATTATTATTGTTCATGTTGGTAGAATTTTCTAAACTAGGACTCATACTTCTGGGAATGTGGATCAAGATAAAGAGCAAAAAGGGCACATCAAAATATGACAGTGCATAAGCTTAATAATACTGTTTTAGTCTGTAAGTTAGTTTTTATCGTTTGTAACTAACTAAATTTAGTCAATTGGCTTAATAAACATAATGTTGATGAAACTTTTGGAATAAAGATAGATCAAACTAAAATTTCTTTGAATTTGTCCGAAAACTTAAAAACGGCAGAGTATATAGTATATTATTGCATATTTCTATAAAATAAGAAAGATGAAAAATTTAATTGATTTTGAACTTTTTTTATTGGAAAACTAAATTGATTTTAATATAAGAAATGAAATTCTCCCTTTTTTCACAGTTATTTAATTTAAATCACCCTGTTAAATTTAACCAAAAGCTTTTCAGGTGATCTTTATGCACACGCGCTTTGAATGAGACCATCTGGGATTCGATAGCCTGATTTGTTCTCGAGTAAGGCTGTACGAAGTAATCCGCAGGCGCAGACATAGACATCTTTCTTAAAACAAAAACAATGGAATCCGACTGCTGCGACCGCGAAACGTTGAGAAATGTAAAAATTTTGAATTTCGAAAATCGGACCGATTACAACAACTGCCTGAAAATAATACGAATTGCGTATTTAACAATGATAGATTAACATATTTTAATTTGGAAATACTTTTTTTCTGACTGAGTTACATTTCTACTAAAAGAAATTTAGATTTTTATTTTGACTGCAGAAATAACTTAATATAATTTAAAATAATTTTTACCGTTTTTTTTTTTAAACATGATAGCTGGTTGGACTTTTTTTGTCATTAATCATTTAATTATTAACTTGAGGTGGCGGTACAGTCCACGTAGCATTGGTATTTTATCCTTTTGGCTAAGTCAATTGGTTGTTGAATCTTCTCCTCCACTAACCGTCAATGCAGATAGGACAAAAGATCACATTTTTCTCTCAAAACAACGGGGTCTTCATCCGCTTTTGAAAGTATCCATGCTTCTACACCATAAAGTAGGACGGGGATGATATTGGTCTCAAAGAGCGACACTTCAGTTCTTCGAAAGAGGGCTTAGCTTTAATAGTCAGAGGTATTCTTCGTTTGATCTCAGCGCTGATGTTATTATCTGTATTTATAGCGGAGTCAAGATAGACAAAGCCCAAACTACCTCAAAGTTATAGCTGTTTATGGTAACGTTCTGACCAGGGTTTGGTCTTTCTTTATGACAGCATTTGCCTCTTTTTGCCTTCTGGCGTTGACATGGTTCTTTTGCACTATTGTCCCAAGTATGATGTTGAAGAAATCGCATGACAGTGCATCACCTTGTCTAAAATGTTGTTTGACATCAAGTGGGTCGATGACGTCTTTGCCGACCTCAATGGAGCAGCTTGATTTCTCCATGGCCATCCTGCACAAAAGTACGAGCTTGGCAGGGATGCCAAACCAAGACATGACTTCATAAATCTCGTCTCTGGGGACGAAACAGACACCAAAACCAACCTTGAAATTGATAAAAAGGTGGTGCGTACTGACTTGGCGCTTCTGGGTTATGTTAATATTTGGTTTATGGTCGACTTTTCTGGTCGAAAACCACATAAATGCGGACCTATCAGGATGTTGACGAACTGCTTCAGACGTTCACATCATACGGCGGAAAAGATGTTAAAGGCAATTTTGAGGAGATTAATACTTCTATAATTGGTCTCCTTCCTTCAGGGTTGGGCAACCATGTATTGCCGCTTTGAGAAATTCTATCTTGCTATATGTACTTCTTCTAGGTCAGGTAGATGGCATTGTTGGTTCTTCCATATCCTCAGCATTGACTGCAATTCTACTATAATATTTCCATTTCGAATTTTGCAGGCTTAGGTTTTCGAACTGGTAACTGCTCAGCAAAGGATTCTTTTTCTGTCTGGTAAATATTTGGCTTGAAGAGGATCACATTCAGTCCAGTTTTCTTTGCAGATTTTGATAGGATTTTCCTCGCCGATTCCGAGAGATTTATTTATCTCAGTATCATTTTTTGGAAAGACGTCTGGGATTGGGTTCATGACACGAAACCACAACAGTGGAAAACAAACTAAATCAGATGTTATGGTCTTCCTTGCAATATACGAGTTATGCAGTTTTAGCTTTGTTTGGCTTTGTTTAACTTTTTCATTTAGGTTTCTCTCAATGCTTTTGCTTTAAATTCAATTGAATCATGTAATTTGCGCCATGAACTTCTTTTTGCTAATATATTATAACTATTAAAAAGCGTCAAGCTACAGCCGAGCAGGTTTTGAACAAAAAAACTGGTGGCTCCGTTATATTCTAAGGATGTTTTCATGTGCCAGTGTTGCAGACGTCACTCTGAGTCTTGAAAAATGGGAAAGACTTACAGGATTCACATTTCTGAAACAATTTTCAAAGAACTTCAGTGGAAATTTGGATCAGGAGATAGAGAAAGGGGCACATCAATGTATGAAATGGCCTCAACTTAATACTGTTTAAGTCTTTTTGGTAGTCTTTATAGTTAGTAACTTACTTAGTTTAGTCAATTGACTAAATAAACATAATAGTGATGAAACTTTTGGCATTAAAATTGAACAAACAAAAAAATTTATATGTATTTGTCCGGAAACTTATGAACGGCAGTGTATATATTTATGCCTATTTTTTATCTGATAAGGTTGCTATAAACTATAAATTGAATTAATTTTGAACATTTTTTATTGGAAAACTAAATTGATTTTAATTGAAGAAGTCAAATTGTCCCTTTTTTTGACAGTTTTTTCGTCATAAAGTTCAAACCACCCTGTGAAATTTAACCAAAAGCCTTTCAGGTGATCTTTATGCACACACGCTTCGAATGAAACCAATTTGGCTTCGATAGCTTGATTTGTTCTCGAGTTAGGCTGTACGAAAGAATGCGCACAAACGTACGTACGTACGTACGTACACACACACACACAGACATCTTTCTAAAAATCATGGAATCCGACTACTGGGACCGCCAAACGTGGAGAAATGTAAAAAATTTTGAATTTCGAAAATCGGACCGATTACAAGAACTTCCTGATGGGAAGTTAAAAATATAGTAGCAAAGGCTATACAACAAAATTCAAAATTTTCAAAGCAGAAGCAAAGATTATTATAGCTATAGTCATAGTTACATAGTTAGATTAAAGCATTTTTGTCAAGTAGATTAAGTGTTAAATTTTGAATAAATAAAAAATGTGTTGAAAGTGAAATGCATGAAGATTATAATAGTTCCATCTCGCAAGGCTCCATTCAACATAGATCTAAGTTTTTCAATCTGAAGACGTCTACCATCGTCCGTAGATCCTTGTTTGGTTGTACCTTGAATTTTAACTTAATCTCCTTTTGAATAAAATGGTGACTCGTACAGGCTGTCAATCAATATATCGACTTATTTTTGCATATTTGTTTCAGCGTGTTGTTTCAAGCTGAAGTTTTGATTCTTTGAACCTGCAGTTGGTAAATTGTTCGCTGAATTGTTGCACAAATTGCAAAAATTGCACAAATTGCACAGCTCCTGTTCTTAAAGTTCAGTTGAACTGACATTGTCGTCGTTAAATGAAATAACCGCGTGTTTTATAGACATAAGGCTTATAACCGAACTTACCATGACATCATCCACCAAGATATCAAGCTTTTTGGTATTTTTATTCAAGAAAGTGAGAAGAATAAAGTGCTCAGCTGACAAGACTTTAATAACCATAGTGAAGCTCCGTTTCTATCCTTTGCGTACACAGATTATTCGAGCTTTTACCAGTTTAGTGATCTATAAGAAAATGATCGATCGATTGGATTGAGTATTTTATATTTCCATTTAGTCCTTCGTCTTTGTCATTGGCGGCAATTTGAACAAGATATTCAAAATAGAAATTTTTTGATATTTTTACATCAGCAATCCCTATAAAAAATCGTTCTTGCTTTGGATAAACAAATTCTGGAGGATTATCATTGATGTCAACAAGCATAAACGAGACCATTGTAATGTCCTTTGAAAAGGTACGTCGTCTGCCAAAACCACTAAATTGCCTTCAGAAATATCTGCCGAGATGTTTGAATTTCGTTTAACTCTATCTGCGGAGATCACCTGCTTGCGTCTCATTTTAGCAATCCCAACTGATCATTCAAGCTCACGTTTAAAATCGATTTGTGATTTAATAACTTCCCCGATAGCTTGGTTCGATGCTTAACATGTAAAACTCACAGTTTTCGAGCTTTACTTTGAAAATTCCTTCGTGCCGAGTTTCTTCTTCCAGATATTTGACTATGCGCGTATTAGAAACAGATATATAGTCCGCATACTGTATAAGAGCTTCAACGTCCAATCGATCTTTAGCCAAACTCTTGCCAAGAGTTACTTAATTCTCTGCGATTATATCGAAATAGTATCTTCCCGGATTTATCATGCTTCTGACAAAGATCTCTCCGGATTTGGTATTTGTACTAAGTCGGATCTTAAATGTTGTTTTTAAAAGAAAATCAGGTTCAACTGAACTTATCATAAAATATTTTCCTAATGATTGCTTGAAAAATTGCTTCAGAAATATGAATCCTGTAATCTTTTTCATTTTTCATGATCCAGAATGACGTCTACAACACTGACACATGAAATCATTCATAGAAAATTATGGAGTCACCATTTTTTTTTCAAAACCTGCTTTGCTGTAGCTCGACTCTTCTTTATCGTTGAACTATATCAGCAAAAAGAAACTCGTGAGGCAACTTTCATAAGGCAATTGATTTCGCTGAAAAAGCATCAAGAGAAAGCTTATTGACAAAGTTATAACACATGAATCATATCAACCGAGGATTTAGTTTGTTTTGTGTGTTGTGGTTTCTTAGCAGGAACCAAGGTTTACAGTTTTTTCCATAGGTAAACAATGTCTCGAAATCGGTCTGAAAACAGCTATCAAAATTTGCAAAGAAAACTGAACTGAATTTGATCCTCTTGAAGCCAGAAAGAAAAAGATCCTATGCTCTTCCCCAGCTCGGAAGAGAGTAGTGATGGAAATCTCTCGACTGAAACTATGTACTTTTGCACCCTTTCTAAAATGACATGAAGATAATCACGCTTTAATATTCCGAGCAATGGTAAACTTCTTCCTTAGAAAAGCAATCTAACAAATTTCATGAAATTAATATGGAAATAATTTCGAAAATACATTAGACAAGGAGTTGGCATAGGCGGTTTTTCACAATATATAAATCGTAAAAAACTATTTTAATTCCGCAAAAAAAAGGCAAAGCCTGGTCACGAGTTTGCCTTTTGCTCATTTCAGTTCCATTTTGATTGGCCACGAGCTTTTGATCGTGCTCGTTATTTAATTTGTGTCTTCGATCGAAAATGTATTGTAGACATTTTTTTTTACCTTGAGCTCGGAAGTTGACTCGAACGCAAACAAAGTTTTAATATTTTCTTCAGCTCTTTTATTATCTTTTCTTAATCTTCTCTCTTGTTAATCTTCCCCATTAGATAAGGGCGAGTGGGTTGCTCTTCTTCTAAGAATTCTGCCAATTCTGCCAAAGAAGTGAAGCAAAAACCGCGATCGGATATTATTTTTTTGGCCTGGAATAATTTTGAAAAAAAAAAACTTTGAACATGTAACGGTTTCCTTACTTTGTGTACTTCTTACTGAAAATAATTTTGTGAATTTGGTGAATCCGTCAATGGCCGCGTTCAGAATTCTACGAACTAAAGTTTCAGTCAAAACCTAGAATATTTAACGAGAAAACTTACTGCAAATGCAGTAAATTTATTTTCAATTTGTACTTGGAATAAGTTTGTCTTCTGAATTGTGTATTACTTTCAATTTGTACTAGTAATTAATAAATTTTAATTGTGTGTTTTAAATTAAACGATTAAAATGAGCTACACGGAAGTAGAACTTTTATGTCAGTTGAATTCTGTGCACATGTGTCAAGACAGTGAACTTATTTTAACATCAGTAGATAAAGTTTCGTTATTCGTTGTAAATGAGTTGCAGAGCCCATCGTTAATGTTTCTATGGCATAAGTCCTATCTTGATCCTAGCAACAAGCTTCTTCAAGCATATCTTTTACCCGCTCTTGAACAAATGGCGGGACATTTTCATTTATATTAAAAAATGCTTATCATCGCTAAGATTTATTATTAAGATTTGTTTCATAAATTCAACTTCTTTACTTATTGTACTTGCAGTTTCATTTGATTGAAAATGTAGATTGGGAATCTGCAGAGGCGGACGTGGGGCATGATGATGAGTTTGAACCGTTGATGTTTTGTAGATAACTTGACTTTCAAAATTTTCCATAGGCTGATTCAACTCCATACTGATTTTTCCAATGAAATCCCGGCCCAGAATTACTGAATAATTCATCGAGAAGTTTTTTACTACAAGTGATTTTAAATAAATTAGAGATGCTTCAAAATAAATGAATCTGTACTCCCCATTGCGTAACTTTAAAATATAGGTATTAACCAGCGAAGCCGTTAGTGACACTGTTTCAAAAATTTTTACATTAATCATAATCTAGGTGAATTTTTTATCAATATTCTTTATATATATTTAAATTCTTAACGATTTTGTGAGTTGATGGCATATATTAATTCAAGTTTCATCTGAGTACAAGTAAGAAGAATTGCTTAAGTCTCTATTTTCGTAGACCCTCCATCCGCACATTTATTTTTCCTACCATAAATTTCATAAAAAAAAAATGATTTTGTTAAATTTAATTTTTAATTCAGCATTCTTTCTCTTAATACAGCCATATAGAGCTCAATATTCCCCTTAAACATTAAGCCAGGAAAAAAAACTATATTTTACAGAATGAAATAAAAAATAACAAAAAACGGTAGAAGTTCAATAAAAGTTGATTATTAAAAATAAGTGAAATTGAAAAAAAAAATGCCTCACATAATTCTTGAAAAGACAATTGAAGACAATTCCAAAGTTTTATATGATTTTTGTTAAAGACTGTCCTTGGCGAAGTGGTTGAATAAGAGCTCCGTCGGCATACCGAAATCAGATTTTACTCGGTGCAGCCAATGCAGCGCAGAGAACGGAGATCTTCGCACATGGGCTGTTGGCATGCCGAGCACACTTTTTTAGTTTTGCGATCTTTTCTTCTATCGCAGAAGCTGCAGCGAACGTACTTGTTTAAAGGTTTTAAGAGCCGCGATACTTCCGTTTACCTCGAAGGCTTGACTGCGGATAAGAGCTCAAACTACTTGTTGTGCCGAATGGGCAAAATGGACGAATATAAAGAGAAAGGGTTTCTTTGCAGAATATTTAGGAGACACGTTTAAGCCGTTTGAAGGAAGGCCATTGGCCGAAGATCACAACGTCAATATGGAACCGGAGAATTTTAAAATGAAAATGGTATCACTGCCCGAACTTCGACATACCATAAGGAAATTGAAAAATAACAAAGCTGCGGGATACGATCTTATTACTGGTGAAATTTCAAAGGAGCTGCCTAAAATAGCGCTAATCAAGCTTTTGTATAAATGCTTGCTTAAGAATTTTATACGAACCAAGGCAACGCAAAGTCGCAGAAGTTATAGTGGTTGCGAAACCGGGAACATGTACAAACGACAAAAAATCATATAGGCCTGTTTCACTTCTGTCGATAATATCCAAGGTCTTTAAAAAGCTTTTGCTAAAGCGATGGCAAGCAGTAATTGAAGTAAGACGATTGATACAGGACCACCAGTTTGGTTTCAGAGTCAAGCGTCCCACAATCGGTCAGGGGCTAAATCGACACTTTCGTGACCGTATAACTCGTGAACGGAATTTGCTTATTTGGGATCGTGACATCCGTGAACGTATAGTACGTATAGTAATTCAGTATTATATAGTCAGTGAACGAGTGTTGTAGTTTCCGTGTTCGTACTTTTTTTTTAATGCTTTTTTTATTAACTGCTAGACAAACAGCCTTAAAATTAGCTTAAATAACTGTACTTATTTTAACCGTTAACGTACTCTTGCGAAACGTACTCTTTCGAAATGTCATTCGATCGGCAAAGAGTCTAGTCTAGTATGTTTTATTGACAAATGATAGGGATTCAAATGTGAGTTATTGAAAATGATTCCGAGTTGTGGGCAGGGAAAATACACAGAAATTCGGCTGTGGAATGAGCTCGCTATCGAATTAAATATCGTTGGACCTCCGGTTAAAGATGCTAAAATGTTGCGAAAGGTATTTTACAGTGCGTTTGCCGCAAATAAGCTGTCATTTTTCTCGTTTCGTTAATTTCACAGGCTTACGAGTATCAAGTTAAGAAAAAACTTTCTCACAGTAAGGTAAGGGAAAATAGGTGAGAAATTTCTGACCACAGCAACTTTGGCAACCCAGGACAAAACATATCCGCAACTCCAGAAAAAATAAATTCAGACACCGATTTCAAGTATTCCTCAGACAGCTCATCACTTCGTACACCTTTCTGTCAAAGTAACAGAAAAGAAAACAAAAAACCCATAAAAAAAGAAAAACTATAATATAACCTTTGATCCGATTCAATATAATAATAATAATTTCAACTCTTGCCCATGTAATTGTCATTATATTGACATTAAATATTACATTTTCACATTAAATCTATTACAATTTTTTCTTTGAAGGGTGGCTACTATTGTACGTTCTGTAAGCAATCGTATACCGCGATCCCATTTCAGTTGTTCGAGTGACGTATGTCGTAGCTTTTATACGTAAGCCGTAAAGCTATCCGTTCACGGAAGAGATGATTTGGCCCCAGGTCTATCGGATAACAAACGTAATTGAAAAAGCCCTGGTAGGGAAAAAAGATTTGCTCTATTGTATTTCTCGACGTATCGCAAGCCTTCGACAAGGAATGGCACGATGGGCTAAAGTATAAGCTGGGGCTTATTTTGCCAGAGAAATTGTTTAAAATACTAGAAAGCTACCTTGAAAACAGACTTTTCTGTGTTAGATACGGAACTGAATACTAAGAATTAAAAGAAATTCATGCCAGTTTTAACCAAGGAATTGTTCTGGGTACGATTCTGTTCTCTCTCTTCAAGAGACATGCCCCAAAATGCCGCCATCCACGCAGTGGATTAATCATAAACGTGAAAACTCCAACAAGCTTTTGACAAAATATGAGAGTGGGAATCATCCTTAAAGTGACATGCATTGGCTCCTCGAGAAATATTTAAAACTTAGCTTATATAACAAACTGCACTTATATAAATAAGTGATAAAACCTTATTGGACGTACCAAAGCAAGCAACAGATCGATAATACAAAACATTAAGAGTAGTCGTGAATTCTCCATGAAACATAATAAATAGCGAAATTCACAGAGGTTTGGAACTCTTGTCTGATGAAGTTACTAGTTTTGCTCAAAAGCTGGATGAGATAACCTTTCGCGCCGAGTACAACGAACAAGACCGTTAGATCTAGCGCCTTAAGTAAAAACCGCATGCAATAAGGGAGGTAGTAGGTGCCTTCACTAGAAAGCTACCTGCCAAACGTGATGACCAACAGAAAATTAAACTACTTGATAAGGAAACTTAGTCGTGGTTTGGAAAACGAAATGGGAGGTTTTTTCGGTGAGCAAGAATATCACACTATTATGAGCATGCGAGTTTAGTATTGGTCATAAGCCATACACAATTCATGGTTTTCACCATACTTGCTTGCCTTTACATTATTTAATTACTCAATACCGGAAATTATTACCGTCAGCACCCTTATGTTGAACTATAAAAATGACGACGACCAAATAAACAAATTAAGTAAACCAAAGCATTTGGTGAACCTATTGAGAAATAGCGTGAATGAATAAACCCAATGCATTCGGCTGACCTTTTGAAATATGTATAGGCAAGCAAGTCAATTGGAGTTAATGTCGCAATTTTTGGTAATCCGAACCTTTTTCTGCCATTCCACTAATTCTAAGTCAGGTCAATTCAATTCCACATCCCAAACCAATGAGTACGGTACACCCCAGCCTATTGTGTTGCGTTCATTTATTTTGCGCTGCCGGTCCTCACAGTGCCTATGAAGGTTTTTACCTGGCCAGGAAAAAAAAAATTTAAGTTTTATCTAATTATTGCAGGAAGTAATTAAGCTGAAATAGCGCTTTCATTATGTCTGTAAATATAGTATATGTGGGCTAAATAAAAATATATTTTTAACTAGATTTCCGTATATAAAAACGCGAACATGTAGAAAATTTATGAATAAATTTTTAAGAATCTTTGCAAGAAGCACAAGGAGAAGTAAATAAATAATTAAAAAGAAATATATAACGGACGAGAAAAGCCTTAAACACGCAAAGAAAAAATGCTTACGCTGAAAATTTACAACCAAAATTTGGATAACGCCACCAAATTGACGAAAAAGCCGTAACATTGAACAGCCTTAAACAAAAAATCTATGATGAACTTGATATAAGCATAATGAAGACATCACTTTGGAGAGTTCCTTAGAGCAAAGGATTCAGGTTTCGCAAGATTGAAGATTATATGTGGAGTATTTACGGAATTCGGACGGAAGACAATAGGTGGAGTATTCATAAAAGGACGGACATAAAAATTCAAAAGATAATTTATATATCCGACAAATAAAGAATTTCAGTGAAATTGGATTCTAGGTAATTTAAATAGATGCGTTATATATACATAGGTCCTGATGGAAGCACGGAAGAATTAAAAAAGCCTTTTGGAAGAGTTTCACCGCTTATAACTGCACATGATGGTGGATGTTATGGATTTGTCGGTGGCGCTCTTCTCATATATAAATCTGGTTCAAAGTCTGGTGACGAGATGAACTTTGAAAATTTCTCCAAATGGTTAAGAGAACTGGTTCTTCAGCAGCTGGATGAGCCCCCTGTTATTGTAATGGATAAGGCTTCATAATACAGCAAATACATTTTTACGGTTGCATCTAAATATGATACTTTCCATATTATCCGTATTACCCATACTAAAGCCAGTTAAGACTGCGAAATAGTTACAGGGCAATTAGCTTACTTAGACTATGAAGCAAGTGCTTCGAAAAATTAATAAAAATTAAACTGTCAACACACCTAGATCGCAACGATGCACTCCCCGCGGAACAGTTTGGTTTTATAACATTTAGAACACCAGGTACAACCCAACGTATCAAAACCAACTTCTCAGTAGGACGATGCACAGGCATCCTACGTCCTTCGCGACGTAAAAAAAACTTTTACACTGTTTGGCACAAAGGTCTGCTGCATACGCCCTTTACCCTTGGTTTCCCCATGTACTTAATCAAGATCATTCAATCCTTCATTTCAGAGAGATCCCTTAAGGTAACCTTGTACAACTGGTATTCGAATGCATTCTTAGCTATGGCCGGGGCACTTCAGGGTGCGGTTCTTTCACCCATCCTGAACAATATCTTGACTTCAGATTTCTCGTGGCCGAATTACTGTGAATGTGCTATCTTTGCAAATGACAAATGCATTTCCTCATCACATGCAACTGAGTTCAACATTGAAACTTACTTAAAATCAGCTTTAAACACAATACAAATCTATTGCAATAGTTGGAAGATTAAGACTGTCTTGTTTACTAAGAAAAGAAAAGCCTGTTTTTTGCCAAGTAACATACTTCAGTTGAACGGCACACAGAAATGGCATGGACCCAAGTACCTTGGGGTGCACCTGGACAAAACATTTACCTTTGGCTTTCACATACAGGAAACTATTAGGATAATAAAAATAATTTATCCTCTCATTAATCGAAAGTCCAAATAAAGCAATGAAAATAGACTTAAGAGCTATATTCCGATCCATTCTCTTCTTTGAGTCTCTTGTTGTGCCAAACTCCATATCCGAAAATTACAAGTAACGCAAAACAGGCTTTTGAAAATGATTTTGAATTTACCGCGGGTTTTGGGCACTGACGAGCTGCATTATATTGCTAATATAGAGAAGTTCCTGAAAGACTTAATGAATTATCCGAGCGCTATGTTTGGTCATAAAGTTCATCTGACAATCACTTGATTTCAACATTAGTTCATTTTTAACATTTTTTCGTGAAGTTAATTTCTTTATTGTTATTTATTAACGTTTGATTTCAAGTCTTTTTGATAATTTATTTGTAGAAACATTCTTGTCATGTACATATTTATTTATCTGTTTATTTATTGATTTTATTTTTTTATTAATTAAAAAATTTATTTACCTTTTTAATTATTCATTCATTTATACATATATTCATATATTAATTTTTTTATTCTATTGATTTATTTATAAATAAGTTTATTCAACCATCGTAGTGTTATTAATTTATTTATTTATATTAATTAGTTTATTTATCTATTAAATTATTATATCACATTATTTAAATCATTTTTTATTTAAATTCTGTGATAAATGATCTTGAAATCAAGAATGGATTGTCACCACTGCTACTCTCCTCTCGAGGCAACATTTGTATGAAGGTTTCAATTCGATTCAATTATTTCTTTATTCTCACTTAAAATATCATCTATAAAATTCATAGCTTAACATATAATATACTAGATGAGAAAAGCTAGTGGCATCTGTCAACAATGTGTTGCTTGAGATGATGCCACATTAAAGTGTAATTTCATTTGTGCGGTGAATACAGAAGGATGAAAGGGAAAAAAAATAAATAAAATAAAATATATGTAAAAAGACTATAAAGGAACTAAAAAAAATTCAAATCATTATACTTAAGATAAGCTGAACTAAATTAACAAATTGTAATTCAAATATCAAAAACTGATTAGGAGAAATATCTCTAGCTTAACAATTCATTTCAAATATTCTATTTCTTTTATTAAATGTTAAATCACATAGCGAAGCAGATTTTCTAATTGTAGGTGATCGAAACCGAGAAGCCAAGTTTTAATTTTTATTAAAAAGGTGCACAGATTTCTTTTTCGTCGAAGTTCAATTGGAAGTGAATTGAAAAGTTTACATGAGACAATGTTATAAAAGTTTCTATAGCTTGTTGTGTTGAAGAATGGAATATTTACAATGGACATGGAGTTACTTCGAAGGTTCCTTGTATTAGAAATAGGGCTCTGCAAATAACCACCTCTAATGAAGAACACTTTTAAGGCTTTGAAGTAATAAAGATGTCGCAGTGGAAGAATTTTTAAGTTTCTAAAAAGATCTATTGTATGAGCATATCGATAAGTCTTACAAATTTTTCTGATTACGAATTTTTGGATGATTGAGAGTGGTTGGACCCTATTTAAATGAGTACCGCCACAGCAGCAGAGACCGTACTGTAGCTTTGATTGAAAGATGCCATAATAAACTGTCTTAAACAGATTTATAGAGCAATATTTTTGCAGCCTGTAAAAGCAACGAGTTGTATTGAGCAGATATTGTTTTAAGTTTAAAATATTTGCGGACCATTTCATATTTCGGTCAATAGTTACACCGATGTATTTAAATTCATTAACACATTCGAAATTAAAACAGCTGTCACTGCAGATGGCGTTACTATTGAACGATTGAACGCGATGTGCACTGCATTGACTATTAATGAGCATACAATTTTTACAGTCAAATGAATCAAATTTTATATCCAAATCTGGATCTTCAGCGCCCCTAGTGGGGGCAAAAGCTTTAATCCTACCAAAAAATGTAAGCTTAAAGAGAGTTGATAAATATGAGGAAAAAAATGGGACCAAGAATGGAACCCTGGGGATCACCAATGTTATTTGTTGTTGGTCTACTAAAACTGCTACCAACCCTCACATACTGTTTCCTGTTTTTAAGGTAAGACTTAAACCTTTTGTACCTGAGCCCTCTGAAGCCACCTTTTTGCAATGAATTCAAAAGAATTTTGTGACTGACCATGATAAAGGCTTTCATTATGTCAACAAATAGGCACAACAGTTTTTGTTATCTAGCCCTTTTTGCAGAATGCAATAAAATTCTAATAATGCGTCTTCAGTTGAAAGACCAGTTCTGAAGCTAAATTGCAAAGTACTAAAAATATATGTTTAAATATGAAAGCATTCTAACTTTTATGACTTTTGCAAAAACATTAAAAATTGATGACAGCAATGAAATTGGCCTGTAGTTTGAAATGTCAGATTTATTTCATTTTTTATGCAGAGGGATAACCAAGGCACATTTCAGGTCATCTGGGAAAGTTCCAGATAAGATACTCGAATTGAAGAGAAAAGCCAAGACATTAACTAACGTGGGACCAATACGTTTAAGCAATGAATTTGAAAAGCCATCAATTCCTTTCGAATTTGTGTTTTCAAGGGAGTTGATGGTTTTCAACAATTCAAAGCCCGTAATTGGTTCAAAGAAGAAGCTATTTCTACAGTTTTCTTGAATAGCAAATTCACTCGGACATTTACAGGTATTATTTAGATTAGATATTTTATTGTGGCCAAAGTAAGTACAATTTGATTTTTCTTACAAAATATAGTATGTTAGAGGATTTGTTTTACATACCTTACAACTAAAATATTTGTATAAAGCTTAAATATATATCACAGAATTATAGTTATGAAGGAAAAGCCACTAGAAAAACCTCCATCACATTTAAGTTGCCCAGGGCAAGAGAGAAGAGGATTCAGGTCAGTTGCTGAGATAAATACAACTTGATTCCAATCACAAAGTTGGTAAATAAATTAATAAATAAATAAATAAATAAATAAATAAATAAATAAATAAATAAATAAATATATAAATAAATAAATAAATAAATAAATAAATAAACAAATAAATAAATAAATAGATAAATTAATAAATAAATAAATAAGTGAATAAAATAAATAAATAAATGGATGTATAAATTTATAAATAAACAAGTAAAGTAAATAAATAAATAGATAAATAAATAAATAAATTAAAAAGTGAACAAATAAATCAATATATAAATAAATAAATAGACAATATAGCGAAAAATTTATTAGGAATATATAGATAAACTAGATGATAAGAGTTTTACAAAGCTAGATTTGAAATCGTCGTTATCAGCTGACAAACAAGAAATATTGTATTTAGCGGCGAGTTTTGCAATTCTCGCTTCCACAGTTTCAATTTGCGCCCGGTAGTGTAATTCATTTGTTGAGAAATGCCAAGGAAGGTTCAAGATCATTTTTAGTGTCTTGTTCTGCGCGACTTGTAATTTACGTATATGTATCATTTGCAGGGGATCCATAAAACATAATTGCTTGAAAGATTGCTTTGAAAATCAGTAATTTGTTCTCGTTGCAAAGCTTAGATTTTCTGTTGATAAAAGGATAAAGAGTCTTAATAGTGATGTTAACCTTGTTAACGACCTCTTGTATGTGGAGATTATAGGTCAAGCATTTGTCCAAGTGAACTCCAAGATACTTCGCTCGCGATTTCCACTCGACCTGGGTACCGTCTATTGAAAGTCTGTTGCTTGGAAGCAGACAAGCTTTTCTTTTACATGTAAAAAAGATAGCTTGGGTCTTAGAAGCATTGATTTTTATTTTCCAATTGTTACAGTACGCTTGGACTGTATTTAAGGCAGATTGTAGGTTGGTTTCAATATTAAGACCAATTACGTTTGACGAAAATATACAGGTATCGTCTGCAAAAAGCGCAAAATCACAGTTACTCAGGTGAGGGAAATCAGAGGTGTATACATTGAAGAGAACAGTACTTAGCACTGATCCTTGAGGAGCTCCATCTGGAATATGGAAAATGTTTGAAAGGACTTTATTTAATGAAACTTTGAAGCTGCGAGAACTTAAAAAGGATTGGATGATTTTTACAAGGTACATCGGAAATTAAAGATTGAGCATCTTATGTAGTAACCCATTGTGCCAGACAGTGTCGAATGCTTTTTCAACGTCAAGCATTACCATTCCTGTGCTTTTGCCTGTATTAAGATTTTGTTTTACGTATCTTGTCAAACGATGCACTTGGTGGACAGCACTATGAAAAGGTCTGAACCCGAATTGTTCAGAAGGTAGAATGTTTTTTGTGTCAATATAAGACACAATTCGATTTTTAATTATTTTCTCGAAGCATTTGCTTAACGAACTCAATAAGCTTATGGGCCTATAATTTGAGGGGGAAGTAGCTTCCTTACCTGGCTTCATGATGGGTATAACTTTTGCTACCTTCCACGCACTGGGAAAATACCCTATCTTAAAGCTGTCGTTAAATAATTTCTGAAGAAAACGTAAGCCAATGCTCGGAAGATTCTTTAGGCAAACATTTCTTACCCCGTCAAAGCCTGGAGCCTCGCGAGTTTTTAAGTCTGCCAGAGAACTTGCTAGTTCAGTAAGAGAAACGGTTTTGATGTGGTCCATTGGCAGAGATGAATTCAATAAGTTCACGGAATGCCCTACAGAATCCAGAATATGATTAGCCGGGGTAATAGTGCTAGCAATTAAGTGGTTTCTGAAAAATTCATTAGCTAGAGCGTCAGCCTTCTCAGAGTTTGATAACAACATGGTGCCCCCCACCTTAAATGGAGGGATATGGTTACGCTTTTTTCTTATAACTTTTGCAATATTCCAGAAAGGCTTATCACCTTTCTTCAAGCTTTGTAACCTTCGATTCCAAGATTGGTTCCTGAATGCGGATATGGCATCTTTCACTATAGCATTCAGAACTTTCATTTCGGTAAAGTAAGCAGTGACTAGGATTTAGATCTGCAAGGATGTTACCCCAACTATTGGCCCTTAAGCATCCCCAAGACCTATGCCGGCAGTTAATATCACAGCCTATTAAATATAAGTCAGAAGTCCTGATTATTTTTTGAAGGTCGTTCCGGAAATCGAGACGCTTTTGAGGCGTTGTTGATTTTCCCGGAAAATACGCACTAAGAATTTTCAACGGGAGACCATTGGCAAATGGTATATCAATACCGATATTCTCAATCAGTTTGGTCCCAATGATTGGGAGTACCTTATGTTTTATGGAACGTTTTACTACTACGGCAACACCGCCACCTCTTCTCTCTTCCCTGTCTAGGCGATAACATTTATAATCCGAATTTGATAATTTGAATTTTGAGCTCAACCAAGTTTCAGTAATTGATCCTATGTCAATGTTATATTTTTTAAGAACAGCAAAGAATTCAATTTGTTTATCTCGAATGCTTCTAGCATTCCAACATACAATACTTAAGCTACAATTATTCATTTTTTGTTGTTATATAAATATTTGATAGCTAACTGAGTTATTGTGCTGAATTGTTCAGCTTTATTCGTACATTTACCAAGTAGAATCAGCATCTCGGCAGTTAGTGCATTTATTTCCTCTAGCGAGAAAAGCTCATCGGATGTCTGTAGTGCATTTTTGGTATTGTTGCTCGTCCATGCATTTGCCACGCTATGATAAGACGTTGGTTTGGGTATGACATTAACTGGTGCACTGTGGTGTGTGGGGAGTGGAGGGAAATCTAAGACATTTGGTTTATATGTTGGACGTGGTCTGCTTAGATGCTGTGGTTTGTTTCGATTGGAAAGCTTTTCCCTTATGCTGAGAAAGCTTAGGCGACTGCCACAGGTGGGATCGGATGATTTATGAGCTCCCTTGCAGTAAACACATTTAGTAATGGTTGATTTGCACTCACTTGTCTTATGGGAATCCGAACAGATGGCGCAATGAGTCTTAATATGGCAATTTTTCTCTCCGTGGCCGAACATTTGACAGTTGTAACACTGCACAATTTTGTTTTCTTCGTGCGAAGTCCCATTTGACCTGAGTCTTGAATACAGATTTAACACTTTTTCTCAGAGCAGAGTCGTATAGATCCGACTTCAAGGAACACTATGTAGAAAACATCTGTGTATCGATCATATTGTCTTTTTATCATTTTTATATTTTGGCATTTTAAGCCGAGAGTAACTAGTTCGTCTTTAAGAATATCAATGGATAACTCTTCTAGCCCATACAATATCACTTTGAATGACCTTGCCGTCGGAAGAAAAGAAAAAAATTGCCAATTTCTGGATTTAAGAACTGAGAGTCAATGCTTTCGCAATTCACTTTTACACCAATCGAGATTTTCTTCACCGAATAATTATCAATTTTGATGTTACGAAGCAAAGAATGTACCTCACTGACACACTTATGGAGAATGCACACAGAGGGGATTTTCATTTTTTTATTTTTTTCGGAATTGTGCGCTGATAATTGATCTTCGCAATTAATGTCTTCGTTGTCTGAGTCTGGTAGGCATTGCAAGGGCGCAAAATAGTTTGATCTAGCGTTTTTAACTCTAAACCTCATCTTCACAATTTTACTGATTGAAGACCGATCGTCTTCAGCACAAGGTGATCGATTTCTTTTAAGAATTTTTAATTTTTTTATTTTCTAGCTTATGTTTGAACTAAATACTGTGGTACTTCACGAGAAAACACCTGTCACTTTAAAAGCTCCGAACAGTACTGTTACAGGTATTATGGTTGCTGAAATTGGAATCCTGCCCAATGGAAGCAAAATAGCTGCTTAATTTTTTGGCTATTACTTCTGAATCTGAATTATTCGAAATTCCATCTATTAAGGTGATTGGGTCTCTATTGGTTGATCTTCTGCGATTCAGAATACTATTAATCACAATCCACTCTTTTTTGAGATTTCCCTTTGCTAAATTTATTCTCGAAAAGTAATATCTATCTTTAGCGCTGCGAATTTCACTATTTACTTTTTTCGAGAATGAAGCGGTTCTTTAAATTGTTATTCGATGGATGTATCCGACACTTTTTGCTAAACTTACTACTGTGTCCAAAAAATAAGGTGACATTGTATTTATTTTGAAAATTTTTTATTTATTCTTCCAAATCAATTTCATCCCCTTCAAAGTAATCCCCTCCCGATGCAATGCACTTTTGCCAACGGATTTTCCAATCTTTGAAACACTGGTTGTAGTCACTTTCCGGGATGGCCTTCAGTTCCGTCTTCGTTGCGGCTTGAATCTCCTCTATCGTATCAAAACGGTGTCCCCGGAGCGGTCTTTTGAGCTTGTTGAACAGCCAGAAGTCGCACGGCGCCAGATCAGGTGAATACGGTGGTTGCGGAACGATATGGGTTGAGTTTTTGACGAAATGATCACGAATTACGAGCGCGGTATGGGATGGTGCATTATCGTGGTGTAAAAACCAAGAATTGTCTTTCCACAATTCCGGCCTTATTATGCGGATAACGTTACGCAAACGACGCATAACGTTCAAATAATATTCCTTGCTGACTGTTTGGCCGGTTGGAAGGAATTCATAAAGCACAACACCACGATAATCGAAGAAAACAGTCAACATGATCTTGATTTTTGAGCGACTTTGGCGCGGTTTTTTTGGTCTCGGCTATCCTTTGGCACAATATTCGCTCGATTGATCGGTTGTTTCGGGGTCGTAAGCATAGATCCAAGACTCATCGCCAGTTATAATGCTTTTCATGACATCCTGGTAGTCGGAAAGCATTGTTTCACACACTTCAACGCAACGCCTTTTTTTCCAAAAAATTCAATGTTTTCGGTACCAGTCGAGATTTGACGCGCTTGAGGCCCATAGCATCCTTCAAAATGGTATTGACTGAGCCTTTCGATATGTCAACTTCATCAGCAAGGTCTATAATCGTTAATCGATGGTTTTTCAACACCAAATCTTTGATTTGTTGGACGTGAGCTTCATCGGTTGAGGTTGATGGTCGCCCAGAACGCTCTTCGTCTTCGACACGTTCACGGCCGGCTTGGAAATCACTATACCACTTGTAAACTATTTTTTTAGACATAGCCTCATCATCAAAGGCTTTCTGCACCATCCTCAACGTATCCGCAGCAGAAAATTGATTCCGCAAACAAAATTTAATGCAAATTCTTTGCTCAATAAATTTCGACATCGCAAAAAACGAAAAACTCACTTTTAGCAGCTCACAAAACGACGCGTATCTCAAATACTATGAATATATTTTGACATGAAATTTCACATAGATGTCACTGACAGTACTACCAACCTAAAAAGAAAGAAAAATGTCCAGATCCTTCGACGCGCGCAGTTTAAATTCATATGTCACCTTATTTTTTGGACACAGTAGTATGTTTCAAATTAATTCTTTTTACTAAGGCACATGATATCCAAGGTTTCTGATTTCTTTAAGTTTTTTTTTTTAACTACATACTGACTAGATGCTATTAGATGATTCTTAAGAATCGTCAGAAATCAGTTATACGAAGCAGAACATCGTGGCTCAGTATAAACACTGTCCCAGTTTTCTAAGCATAGTTTACTGACCAAAAGGCGATAATTTATTTTGGTTAAGTTGATCTGAGCATTTTCACCTGGCTTTAAAATTTTCCAAATATAGACCCGCCATGCAGTGATCAGTTATTTGTAAGTCAAAATTTATCCCTGCAACCATATCTATGTAAAGGAACATTTTCAAATCTAGCAAAGACGTGATCAAGGCAGGTACATGCATTTGGTCTAATAGGCTCGGCCACAAAAGAGTACAAACCATTATCTGCCATTAGAGCTTGATATCGATCAGAGCTAGAACTGGTTTCCAACCAAAACATAGAAATTCTTTCGAATTAGAAATGATTTGTCGCTAGAGTTACATTGAAAAGCACTACCATTAATACTTCTGATGGTTTTTGCAGAAAGGCTATCGTGCATTAAATCTGTGAATTCATTCATGTTGCTGCCCTGGAACAGAGTCTAAATCATCTAAAGATTTTATGACGATAACCTCACTATTGTCGAACTTTCTCATCAAAATATTTTAATTTCTAAGCCATAAGTACTTAATTTTTTTCTCTTTTTTTCAGTTTTTTCGCAGCCATCAATAAATTTCTATTATATTTTGTTAAGCTATCATTAATAAAAATACTTTTGTTACCGCCAGTCACAAAGAGAGATGAATTAAGCTTACTTTTAGAGTCTCTCTTTTTTGCATTATTTTCTTCTTCACATCTAGCGACGAGAAATGGACACACAGAATATCACAGCGCGTAGCATAAGAGTTCTTGATCCGCTTTACAAAACATTGTTTTATCCCATCCGCAGTCACAGGCACATTCAAAGCTCTTTCGAAAATAGCTTCTGCGTTTCAGTTCTCTCCAGTTGATCTTGCTCTCCAAACTAGCTACCATCTTACGCAAAGACTTGTTCTCCTCCTTCAGCTGGTTGACTGTGTGTAGAAACTCTATGTTGATTTTTTTCAAACACAGAAATTCTTCGTACAGTACTTCTAGGGTTATTGTACTTTTGGCTACTGCTACTGAAGTGTCAGTGCATTGTTCAGCAGGTAGGACAACGACAGAAGATTTTATGTGATGAGTTTGCGATTTGGAATTTTTTGGTGAACTTTTAAAATGTTTATTAGTCAACCCACTGTGGTCGTTGACCGGGTGCAGAGTTTTGACCTGTTGTTGATGCAACCTTGACCGGCGCAGAATTAAACACTTTTCGCACCGATATGTTATATTGTTTTCCGCATAAAATTCAATATCTGACATTGGAACTTTTACACAGGGTCCATGGAAGAACAACTTGCAATCACCACATACAATTTTTTCTGCATCATTATCACTAATTACACCGGGCAGTTCATTTTTTTAAGTTCAAACAGAATTTTCGGCAAACTAAAATGAAAATATGTACGCACCCCACGACAATTTGAAAAACACGTCCGCTCTTGACAAAGCTCTCTTGATGTGGTTTCTAAGACTCCTTTCAAAGTTAAATTAAGATCTGTGATATTTTATGTTTTACATTAAAATTTCAGTTTACTCGAGTAAAAATAAATTATGTCCTTACAGCGGCCGAAAAACTCCTGCTCGGTAGTTTTTCGGGCATAAGACGGCTTGAGAAAAAAAAACTATGTCTGTATAATTTTGTACGGCTGTACACCCGTCCATGCAGCGGCTAAATTAAAGAAAAGAATCCGATGACCGTTTATATGGGGGAACCACGTCCAAATTGTGTCAACGTGAACCGAAAAGGGAGAAGTCAATCGGTGTTGAAGGTTTATGTTTTGACACATCAGAAGTGGGATATGAATTAAAGCATCCACAAACGGAGATTCCAGAAAGTACATATTGCGTATGTTCACGTAGAAAGAAATAAAAAAAGACACGCGAAAGAGCCAACAATGATCACTACAAAAGGGGTACGACGACGACGGCATCGAAAACAACATTCGGGCAAAAGACACAAAAAAAGAGCCAACTATTATCACCACAAAAGGGGTGAAACCACGAAGCCGGAGTAAAAATATTTAATTTTTATTCGCAAGGATGTACACCGGCAGCCGCCGCACTGCCGAGATTTAGCATTCAGTTCTTTATTGTAAAGCCGTTGTGCAGCTGTATTAAAAGTATGTAAAGCCATATCTTTCCGACAAACGGACCTAACACAGTCTCCGTACGGCCGAGAAACTTGACTTAACGCTGCTATATCAATTTGGTTTTACAAATAAACACTCTACAATTGATATTTTTTACATAGAATAACAAACAAAATTGAAAAAGCATTTGAAGAAAAAAACGGTACGCTCTACTATATTCATCGATATAGAACAAGCTTTCGATAAAGTATTTCTGTCGCCTCCCTCACCCTGTTTCATAATTTAAAATTATGGTCCGTTGAAATTCTTAAAAATACAACCTACCTTCGCTATGTTTGCGGGTCTCCCGAGCCTATCCCGTTTCTTTTTTCTATCTTTTTTGTTTTTGTCTTATTCTGTATTTGGTTTTCTCCAAATGCTTATTCTGCCATCTGATTGGAATATGTTAAACTACTTGCTTTCATCTGGAAGAGAACGTTGGCCCAGAAGTCCACAGGCTTGTTTAAGTAAGTTTTTCGCAAACTCTAACCTCGTCTTGCGATTTACTTTACTTTAACAATGTTTTCTTCTTGCAATTCAACACAGTTTTAGGATGTAACTTAATATTAATAATAGTAATACACAAGATTGTTGTTTTTTATTTTTTTACATTAAATAACAATTTTATTTTATTATTTTTTATTTAATTATTTATTAAATTTAAATTTCCTCTATGAGGAAGTCAAGTTATCTCTTTGTTGTTCTCAAAAGTTATTTCGAAGATAAGGGGCATATAGAGAATAACAACGCCGGGAGCGTTCGTCAGCCTTTTAAGTGGGAGATTATATGTGATTCCATCAAGTGAAGTCGTCCACTGCTTTAACAAGACACGTTTCTCATTTGAAGGAATTGAAATTCTTCGTAGGATGATGCTTCGATTTTCATACATAACTTGACAAAATGTGATTTTAAGAGCAAGAAAAAGACATTATTTTTCTAAATATTAAATTTAGAAATATTGTCTACTATATTCTAATTATTCTAATATTAACAAAATATTTAAATTCACATTTTTGCAGTATTTCTTTCTTATACAAAATTAATTAAGTTTCCTGATTAAATTTTTAGTTGTATTCCTTATTGTAAGCAAGATTAACATAATTTACTTTATTTTATTTATTACATTTTAACATAATCCTTTTTCTACTTTTGGCGACATTTTATTTTGTAATCCTTTTTTATATAACATAGGTAACTCAACATATTCCTCATAATTTAGAAAAAAATAATGCATTAAGTAAGATATTTGATGTTATCTTTTAATTGTTTTTAACATATATATTATTTTAATATTACTGGCAAAGTGTTATTTTATTGATTTGATATAAATCTTCAAAAAATAATGAGCAATCTGTTGAATTAATTTGAAATTATTATTTTCCTGACTTTGGCTTTGGTTGGTGTTCAGTCCTTGGTTGGTTTTTGCGTCTTTTATCAAAAGTTCGTAGTTTTTGAACAGTTTAAGGTCCCTAAAATAAGATTACCTGAGATTATTTTTATGAACTTTCCTGTTGTCATTTAGAACTGTGGTTCCAAAGTCTTTCTGAACCAATTTTTTCAATAAACAACTTTCTAAATTTATTGCCGATGCGTCTGATTGTTCGCACAAAAACTTTTTCGCCTGGTTTGAATGTTCGCGTCTTTCTAACGGGTTTTTCAACAGGGTAGCTACAAAAGTAGAGCGACAGGGACAGCAAACGACACCATAATTCTTGCCGCTCTTTTGACATTTCTCTTCAGTTAAGTTTGCCATTTCATGATGGAATGGTATACCAGCCAACAACGAGTCGAAATTAATAAAATTTACTACCGAAATTCGGAGTCAGTGGCCTCAACGTTAAGAGCGGTACGTCCAATTTATGATCGCCATAATCGTCCTAGCAGACCAACAATTGAGCGCCTAGTGGAAAAATTTGAATCCACAGGCACAGTACAAAATGTTCCCGTGCCAGTGAGACAAAGAAGTGCCCGTAGTGTCGAGAATATTGCTGCCACTGAGGCTTCAGTTGCAGAAAGCCTAAATGTGTCTCTCACACGTCGTTCTCAAGCGTTGGGCATCTCTGTGATGTCATTGTGGCGAATTGACCACCAGAAGCGTCATATGTTCGTGAATTGGGCTGAGCAACAACTTAAAAATGATTCGGATTTTCATCGAAAAATCATCTTCAGCGATGAGGCTCATTTCTGTCTGAATGGCTCCGTCAATAAACAAAATATGCGTTATTGGTCAGGCAGCAATCTACACGTACTCCATGAGTCATCATTGCATCCCGAAAATAACTACGGTTTGGTGTGGCTTATGGGCCGGCGGCGTCATTGGGCCGTACTTCTTCCGTGATGATCAAGACCAGCACGTTACTGTGAATGGGGATCGCTACCGTTCAATGATAACCGAATATTTTTGGCCCCAATTGGATGATATGGACTTGGAGGACATGTGGTTCCAACAGGACGGCGCCACAAGCCACACAGCGAATGTCACAATCAATTTATTGGAATCCAAGTTTGGAGAACGTGTTATCTCACGAAATGGTCCAGTCGCTTGGCCGCCTCGGTCGTGCGATTTGACGCCGTTAAACAATTTCCTGTGGGGCTACGGCAAGTCTTTGGTCTATGCCAACAAGCCAGCGGCGATTGATGAACTTCGTACGAAGATCGAACGTGAAATTGCAGCAGTATCGGCCGATTTATGCTTGAAAACCGTCGAAAATTGGGTTCAGCGTCTGGACTTCTGCAAGGGTGCCCGTGGTGGCCATGCAAAAGAAATCGAGTTCCATACATAATGGCATTAAACGTACTTTCACAGGAATAAATGATTTCATTGATATCCAAATCCGCTTTTGTAGCGCTCTTATTTAAAAACCTGATATTTTTGTTGTGGTAGTCTAAATTAATCCTTTGAGGGTCGGTTATTTTTTTATTAATCTCATTTTTTAAGGAAATTGGGATAGAATGGATTACGTCAATGGGTCGATACTTAGTAACTGGTGTTGTTAACATTCTCTTTCCAAAGTGATCCCTAAGCAAACTTCGCATACTTTCCGAAACAAACAAATATTTCCAGAAGAGGCTCCTTTATGTCAATAATGGCTGTTGCTTTTATTTGTTTTACCACAACAAACTAAGAGAATTTATCTAAGCACGCACCGCAGCAATTGAATATATAGGATATGTATCCATATGAAAAATCTCACCCGGATAGTTCGGAATTGGTGTTTCGCTTATTTCAGGATTTGGTCGGTGCCTTACATATTTTGCTTCAAGACAGATCCTACAATTAAACACGATTTCCTTCTGTTTTTTTCTTATTTCAGGAAAATAGTAGTCCTTAAAAATTTGCATTGTTTTCATGAGCAGATCGATGGGCTCGGTTGTGGTCCGTTGTCAAAATATATCCGTCACCATTTTGTCAGTGTGGCGAAATTTTACTGAGGGGTATACAGATATAAGTTTATCCTATTAAATATGATTGTGTGTCTGATTTGTGTTTTAAAAATTATTTTTATATCATGGTTCCAATTTCTTATTTAGAACTAGTTGATTTCTAAAACAGTAAACTGGATTCTGAACAATAGGTTTAGTGTGTGTTACGAATTCCTCGCTTTGAGCCATACCAGAAGTTGAGCACTTTCTTGCAGAATATATATATGTTGCCTGGACAAAGCATCGGCTATGAAGTTTTCCTTTCTAGGCTCATATAAAAATGTTGGCGAGAATTCTACAACGAAGGACCTCCATCGTTTAATTTTTGCGTTAGGATTTTTGTCGGAAATCACAAAGGTCAACGGCTGGTGGTCTGTATAAATACGGAGACGATTAACTCCATGCAGATAATTCCGAAGCTTTTGTAATGACCAAACTATAGTCAACAGTTCACGCTCATTAGTAGCATAGCTTGCCTGAGTCGATGAAAATTTTCGCGAAATCATTTTAATGGGTCTGCCGGCTTGAGAGAGTACAGCACCAAGCGCATGAGATGACGCGTCTGTTATCAAATCAACAGGCTTTTCGTAGTCAGGACAAAGAAACAACACATCTTCAGAAGCCAATACTTTTTCAATTCTCTCGAAAGCATGCAATGCTTCTTGATCTTATTCAATGCTCATGTTGTTTGACTGGTAAGTGCCAATATTCCCATTCGGTCCCCGTAAATATTTTTTAAGAGGTTTCGTGATTTAAGCATAACCTCTTATGAAGCGTCTGTAGTATCCCAACAATCTATTTCCGAAGCAACCCGCATATTTGCCTCAAAAAGCCTCGTTAAAATTCGTGTTACGTGCTCAAGGTGGTCTTCTTTGGTGTTTGAAAAAATGATAACCACGTACTTCTCTCAGTACGTCGTCTATAGCTCTTTGGAAAATGCTTGGGTTATTTTTTAATCCGAATGGAAGTCTGCAAAGCTCGTATTTACCGTTATTGACAAAGAAGGCGATTTTCTTCTTATCACGGTCAGAATTTGACGAAACCCTGCCTTCAAATCTAGTGTTGTAAAATACGAAGCTTTTCCTAGGTTACCGTAGTATCTGGAATAGGGTACTTGTCGCTAATGGTCTTACTATTTAACGTGCGAAAATCTACGACCAGTCGCATTTTGCGTCTTCCAACCTCATCAAACCGCTTTTTGTCGACAATCCAGATTGGATTTTCTTATAGGGAGATCTTGACGATCTGATAATTACATTGCGAAGTATGATAGTTCGGCAATTTCAGCGTTAACGAATTCCAATAAACCGGATCATTATCGGTCGTCCTAATGGACGCAACAACTCTTGCGTTATAAGTCAATGCTTCGATGGGAATAGCAAAAACTCTTGACTGCTCTCTCATCAGCGAGGAGAATTTCTCATACACATCTGCGGGGATCTCATTTTCTAGGGAGGGACTATTTACGTCTCTACAGTCGAAATACATAAATTTTTCCTCTACCCCATTGTAGCTCAAAACTCCTTTCACCAAATTTATTTCTGCATTAATTTCTCTTAAAAAGTCAAATCCTATGATACCATCGAATGTGTTAAGGGAAGGAAGAAGGAAAATTGTGGTATTTCTACCGAACAAAATAATTGTATATTTCAATGTTATCTTATTAGTGCCATGGATTGATATGACACAAAATGGTTGTCCAAGCGGCTTGATGGCCTTAAGAGTGCTGAAATTTCTGATGTAATTCTTAGCGGCGCCAGTGTCCTCTAGGAGCTTTATTTCCTTCCCTGCCAGGGTTCGATCGATGTATAGTATGTATGAGATTTCATTGAATTTCTCTCGTAAGGATCGTCACTAATGTTTTCGTGAACTGCATTATAATACTCAAACCTAAATTTAATAACTAAACGAAGAGGTTTCAGACTCCTACCCTCCAATTCTATTTCGTTTCGTCGTTGTCGTTGTTCTTAATTCGGGCAGTGTTGTCGTCATCGTTTGTAGGTCAGTCATTTCCAAATGGCGATCAGATTCAAAATACATTTTCATTATATTCCGGGGAGCTTCGAGAATGATCGTGATAGACTTTCATTTAGATTCAGCAACATATCCCTTCATTTCAATCCCGTTGACGAGTTCTCCCGATGACGGATAGCAAAAAATAAGCTGCATAAAAAGACGAACGCATAAACCTTAAGTTGCTGCTCATGAATTTGTTCACCTCAAATCAATTTTGACACGTATTTTACTCAACTACATGTAATTACAATAACTATATGAGTAAGCAATGACCTTTAAAAAAGGCGACCTGAGTCTACTTTGCCAAAACATAGAAAGGCTTCATTAAAAACAAAGCCACTTTGACTAACTTGTTGGAGTTTAGTGATTTAGCTAATAAAGTTGTTGAAAGGCTTTTTGTAAGCTTTCTCAAAACCTAATTAATTTCAAAATAAAGTCGCCTTGTTTTGGCAATTTGGTGAGTGGGTAAGCTCGAATTTTGAAGGGGAATGTACTACGGAACAACATAGGGAAGTCACCTACGATCCCTTTTTCATAATAATAGCTGTCAGTGATGTGACTGCTGATGTGATGTGACAACTGGTTGCTTGATTTGGCAAAATGTGATCAAGCCCTTTGGCAACGGGTACTCTGTACACTACTTACGCTCGAATACAGCTCAAGTATGCATCCAATTAGTTTCATCCTAAAGTTGTTCGCTTCGCCACCTGCGTCGAAATGATCCATTCGTGTTTCACTTTCAGAAAACCATCTTGTCCTTGTCGAACTTCACTCTCCTAAAAAAGCGACTTGAAGTTTGTGATATCATGTTCTTGCATCAACTTATTTTTGATTTAAGTTTGCTCACCAGCTCTTTAGTTTATTAGGAAAGTCCGTTCTTATGATTCATAAGATCAAGTAATGGGCTTCTGAAAAAGGGGACATCTTCAATTAATAAATATTTTCAGGAAGAAATATTATACCAAGTGTAGACCGTGAAAATCGGTGCGAGAAGTATGGCCCCACCCTAATGATTTAGAGTGACAGTGATAGAGTGACAGACTTTATAACGTAACCCCTTGTAACTTTAAAATAATATGAAATAAATATAAACTAATAAACTAATAAAATTGAAGATAAGTTAACGCAAAACAGATTGAATTTCCAAAGTTCACCAAGCAGTCGTTCAAGTTATGTAAGTTTGAATGAGCGATTCAAGGGCAGGCAATCTGTGTTAAAATTTTGTTTTATTTTTTGTTTAAATAAATAAACGTTCTTTAACTTATATTCTTAAGATTATATTATGTCCCCTATGTGCTTCTTTGTGCGGTATTATAGGTATGTACATAGATATGTATAGACGATATCACTGAGCAACAATTTAAATATTCGTATTTCAACATACAAATATAAACAGCAAAATCATAACCACACCAGAAGCCGGCGAAGTCATCTTAGCAATGCATTTTAAAGACATTTTAAATAAAAGCAGAACAGGGAGTTTTATAATTATAATCTGCATTTCCGAATATTTAAAAAAAAAATATATAGTAAATAAGTTCAAATGTGAATTAAACGTTACGCGTTACGCTACCAAATATCCATCGCTCATTTGATTTAATAAGACAAAAAGATTAATTATTTATATCCAAATGGCCTCCGGCTATTTAAACTCTTCAAGACACCAATTAAACTTGATTCATAACTCTTAAGATAAACAGTTTTCACACTCATATTCGCAACATAGCCTACGCGATATTGATTCCAAAAATAAAATCACCTCAGTTACACTAATTCAAAATAAAAGAGGCACCCGATTGACATTATCCTACTCTTAATAGAATAGTATTATTCATTTTTTCGAATATTGACCCGCATATATATAATATATTGATTTCTCGACTTATGGCCAAGGTTTTCCCGTACGATGCCGCAGAAGAGATACATTAATAATAATACCTTCCTCATTTAAAATGGGTTTAATTATGATGGACAATTGGATATGTATCATGGAATTGAAGAGACAACAAAAGCTGCTAAAAACAATTGATCAAAAATAAATAATTATACTTACCGTACATTTAATGTTAAGTTGATTCAGTTGACCTTATTATTATATTTGTATTCGGTTCAAAAGACATTTCCTATTAAACGGAGCAAAAGTTAAAAGTAAAAGTGAATGGTTTTTTAGGTTATGTGTAATTTAAACAAGCAACTTAACTTTAACACAGGAAATAACTATGAGGTATGAAATGAAAATTAAAGCAAATTAATGATAAGTATCCTGGTTTTACGTTGAGTTTAAACAAACACTACAGGCTAAAAGTTTGGGTTTGTTTTCTATCGAGACAATAATTTTACCTGATTTTTCTACCGGACAAAATATCTGCCTGGATTTTGCAAATGTATTAATTTGTTTGTCTATTAGGTATCGATGTATAATTTGTTTTTGAGTCTCTACATCAAATGGATTCTCTTAGTTTGTCGACCTAGATTGCCAGGAATTTGCAAAAATGACAAATTTTGAATGCACAAAAAATCGCGGCAACCACAATTTAGAAACGATCTGCGATTATCTTAATGAAGACAAATCGACACTCTTAGTTGCTTTGCAGTTACAGGTATCTCAGATTGGAGGTTTTGCGGATAGATCGCGTTCAGAAAGGCTATACATCAATCTCAGTAAAAAAAGTAGACGATGTCAATCAAACATAGAATGAACCGATTTTCTTGATTATGCAAAGTGAATAGACAAAAGTCTATTAAGGCAAGTTTGCTGTTTTAGAAACCCTGCTGCCAAAATGAAAACGATTAAACGAAAGAAGATTTCAACATTGTTTTATGATCCCAATTTTGAGGTATTCTGAAATCGTTTTTTGTAAAATTGAATCCGAATCTCTTCATAAGATTCAGGTAGCATTTAATGACGCTGTCATCATGAATCAGTTATCTCAAAATTGTCCTCGGTTGCTCCGTTCAGAATTTCTACAATATTAGATGTTGCATTTTTCTCTACAACCTTATTTGTAATAAAACGCCCGAGTATTTGTATAAGACACTGCAATTTGCTCGATCAAACAGAACACGCCATCTCATAAGTCCGTACCGCTATCTTAGCTCTTCTCGTCTCTTTTTTTCCATGCTGTAAGGATATGGAATGCTTTGTCTATTCCCATCAGGAGTGCGCCCAATTTTACTTGTCTCAAGTCTGCAATATTTAATTTCTACTCAATTCAACAAGAATAACACAGTACTTTTATATTTTTCACTTCTTTAACTTTTTCTCCCTCCGCCTATTTTTCTTCTATATATCTTTTTCTCCTTAACCATAATTTTATATAAAATTAAATTATATTATATTATTTGTTAGAATTTAATATTTAACTTTTTTCTTGGTTTTGTATTATATACTTATGCAATACTGCCTCTTAAATATCTAGGCTTTGTACGTAAAAAGACTACGTCTTACCGTACTTAATAAAAATAAATAAATAAAAAAATAAAAATTTGGTGGTTCGAGAGATTCGCAATGCAAATATGTATTTTAAGAGGACAACGACCCCTTTTTTCCAAATCTCTCCTGAAAGATGAAGGGCAAAGATGAATAAGAACATGCAATCACCAATCTTAAGCCCTAAACTTACTCGGGGAGGACCGTCGTTCTTTTCCTAGGCTAAGAACAAAATGAACATACAATATTTTTGTTCTACATTTAATTTTTCTGCTTAGAAGTTTTTTGTCATGAATTTTGTTTGTAGCTTAGCTTTTGACCCAAAGACAATATCAGAATACTTTACTAAGTTAATTAAAACAAAAAATACAGCTGACTATCGCTTTTGATATACGGCACCAGAACCCTGTCAAACATGCAATTTGGATATGGTCATTTTTAACCGGCTTATAATAAACCAATCACATGAATTTATGGGTAATACATTGTTCTCTGTAAGTCGGTCAGATGAATTTATTGCCGTGGACTTTGAGAATACGTGTTTTGATGGTCAGCAGCTCGGTCCCTTTTCGAGGAGGTTTTGCTGTTATTTATTAGTACGTTTTTAAAATATTTTATATTGATGATGAGCAAGTATTTCATAAAAATCAACCCGCTATTTTGCTACTATGTCTTCTTCAACTTTTTTCTCTAGAAATTCTTTAACTATAGTCTCCTTGCTTTAATTCGTTTGATCAATTACTCCAAGTTTTTATTTTAAAAAGAGACAGTGAAAGAAAGATTTGGCTCAAATTCACAAAAAAAAATCTGTCTTATAATGTAGCCTCACTTACTGTTCTCCTATTGGATGCAATTATTATTTCTTGATATTTCGAAAACTATTGTTCACTATTTATAAAATGCTTCAAAGCTAATTTGCAAATATGTTTAACTTCAATTACTCGTATTGAGAGAAAAAAAAAATATGAAGAAGAGAAACAAAAAAATGGTTCACGCATGTGTGTCTGAGATCAATCGAGCGATCGTTTGTGAATGACATATTCAGATGAACGATAAGCCTTGATAAAGTTTACCTTTACTAAACTGGTTGCTATAAATATCGTCGCAAACAGAGCAGCGGCATCAATCGATACAGTTCAAAGAAGCTTTACACATCGAAACAAACGATAAAATGGTAATAAAGAAATGATATATTTATAAATTTGTTCGCGCTTAAAATAAGTTTTGTTTTTTTTTCAGAAATTTTTCGTTGCAGTTATTTACTTGACTGTCTCCGTTTTGGCTGACGTTTCGCACTTAAAACAGTCAGGCTATGTGTACAATGTTCCATCGCCGGTATTTGAGCTTCCATCACCCCCAAGTAACGAATATCTACCACCATCCTCACCTGTTCCCATTCAAGAAGAACTTTTAGTTCCTGAAGTTGTTTCACCTCAGCCAGAGTATTTGCCACCTGTAAAGATTGAGGCTCCGAAACCACTTCCTCTCAAAATCCCCGCCCCAATTCTACCACTTCCCGTGAGAGTCCCAGCCCCGATAGTTCCCGTTTCCCCTCAAGTGGAATACCTTCCACCTCAAATAGAAAATGAAGCGGCTCCAGATGCAGTTGTTGAACCGGTAATTGAATATCTTCCACCTTCACCAGTACCAGTTAACCCATCTGTCCAGTATCTGCCACCCGCCGAAGAAGAGCCGCAACCTCAGGCAGGTGGTTATAGATATGATGTCCCGATAACCAAGTTCGTTTTCTAAATGAACTATGACCTGTTCATTCATTTTGTTACATTTGAATTATTTAATACACTTAACGTTTTGATTTTGAATCAATTTTGTTTTATTTCTTCGGAAGAAAAAGATAACACTAAATATTATATTAAATATGTTAAATACGGTCATCATCGGCTTAAAGCTATTGTGTAAATTTTCTTCCTTATGCCAATAGTTTTCCAATCTCTTATATTAATTCAATAAGTGATGGGCTTTCATTGCCTACGAGTTAAAAATTCACTAGAATTTGATACTAATGTGATCCAACTCAGTGGCCTTGAAGGAACATTCTAATTTATGCAAGTATGGTAACCAAACCTTTGTTTTCTGATTCGAAAATTTATCTTCAAATGCGGGTTACTAATTTTAAAGTCTAGATTTTAATAAAATAAAATGCGAGACCTTGGACGATTTGTTCGGAAGTCAATCTAATTATTTCCGCTGTCAAAATATTAAAAGTGAATGAATTGGTTTTCGCTGTTGCTTTGCGCCCCCTGCAATTCAAGGGGGAACATTGAACTGTCGTTTAGGTAAGTATATCTAAAATATCACGTTTTCCATATAAAACCAAAATATAGTAAGTGTGTGTAAAATGCTTGTCTTGTCAAAAATTTTGATAAAAGAAATGTTACAATGTCCATGAAAATAAATATATTATATTATAAGTGCATTACGAGCAAAATATGTTATTCCATCTTTGGCAGCAATTTCTTAGTCTATGTGTACATATTTCTTTGTATTTATTTTGTAAATAACAATTTCAATCGCGACACAATTTTTCTTGATTCTTTAATGTCTTGTGGTTTACAGCAATTAAGCTGTATAAAAAACTGCATGAACCGTCAACTTGACCTGGTTTTCTTTACAAATGCAAGTAACTGCATTGTTGAACGTAGTCTCTCCCCTATGACAAAAATTGACATATTCCATCCTCCTCTACATTTGACTATTTCTCATAACGACGAGATTGATTGTGATATGGTTAACTATGACCTTGTATTCGACTTCAAAAATACTGACTACAATCATCTGAATGAATTAATGTCTAAGATTGACTTTGACAATATTTTGAAGGGAACAGTTGACCAAATGGTTGAACAATTTTACTTACACATGATTGTTTGTTTCGTCTCATCTGTTCCTCTAAAGCGGACTCGTAAGGGAGTTCCATTTAATGCTCCATGGTATAATCACCAACTACGTAGTCTTCGGAATAGACGAAATAAAGCATGGAAGAAGTATCTTTCAAGCAATAAATCCGATGATCACGATCATTATCTATCCATTCATAGAGAATTTCAGTTACTTTCAGTTCATCTTTACGATAAATATACTGAAAGAATGAGTATATCCCTTCTAACTGGCCCTACATTATTTTGGAAGTTCATTAACAGCAAGAAAAAATCTGATGGCTATCCTTCAACACTTTCATACTTGAATTGTTCCAACAATTCAATTCATTAAATTTTTCTGAATTTTCAATTCAGCGTATGATTCTGACAATTTTACACCCAACCCAATAGTGTTCACCCACCTCGAATGCTTTTGCCCCAGTTCCATGAATCCAATATCAATAACCTCTGATGACGTGAATTACCATCTCGCTCGACTTGCAAATGACACCACTTGTGGACCTGATGGAATACCTCCAATAATTTTGAAGAACTGCGACAGTGCTCTGGCAGGGCCCCTTGCTTTCATATTCAAGGCATCCATTAACCATGGAGTTTTCCCAAAGTTATGGAAAAATGGTTTCATAATTCCGGTACACAAAAAAGGTTGACGGGATGACGTTTCTAATTATAGACCTATAGCTAAGCTATCTTGTTTGCCCAAACTCTTTGAGGCTATAATTATAATTATATAATTTTTAACAGTTAACAGTTTTTACTTTAGTTGCAAGCCTTTCCTCACTGACAAACAGCATGGTTTTGTAAAAAACATATCCACTGTGACTAACTTGCTGGAGTTTACTTCTTTTACTAATAAAGCATAAGAAGAAGGGGGTCTAGTCGACTGCATTTACACTGACTTCAGTAAGGCATTTGATAAGCTTTCCCATAAGCTAATAGCTTTCCTTTGGGGAATGAATTTGCTCGTATCTTGACGGACGAACCTATCAAGTCTTGTTTGGGGGATCAACCTCTAAATCAATATACGCTACCTCAGGTGTTCCTCAGGGTAGCCACCTAGGTCCTCTGTTATTCATTATATCTATTAACGATGTTGTAAGTGTGCTCAAGAGCTCTAGAGTTCTAATTTATGCCGACGACATAAAAATATTTAACGGAATTAACAATCTTTCAGATTGTTGGGCTCTACAGGATGACCTTAATTCTTTCGCAAAATGGTGCTCCAAAAATAGCCTATCATTAAACATCTCTAAATGTTTTAACATGTCCTTTTATAGAAAACGTTATCCTCTGACCTATACGTACACATTAAATAGTTCTGCGCTGGTCAAAGTTAACCTGACAAGGGACTTACGTGTACAATTCGCTCAAAATCTTGACTTCTCAACTCATATTGAGCAAATTGTCAACAAAAGTAACTCCCTCCTCGGTTTCATAAAGCGCTGGAGTAAAGAATTTTAATGTCCATTAATAACAAGAATCCTGTTCACAACATTTGTCAGGCCACAGCTTGAATACGCTTCCAATGTGTGGTCACCGTATTACCTGACACATATTGACCGTATCGAGTCTGTACAACGCAAATTTGTTCGTTTCGCACTTCGACATTTATCATGGACTGATCCTCTTCGCCTTCCACCTTATTAGGACCGTCTTCTTCTTATCGGCCTTGATTCTTTGCAAAAACGTCGCGAAGTCTGTGATATTGTGTTTTTGCATCAGCTTATAGCCTGTAATATTGACTCATCAGCACTTCTTACCCTAGTTAATTTTAGTGTTGAGTCATTTAATTCCCGATCAACTAACATTTTTGACATTAAATACCACCCCCTAACGCGGATGTCAATACAAGCTAATACTAACTGTCACATGTTCGATGTTGTTTCTAGTAAACTGACACTCAAGCGTAAACTTTTTGGACGTATCTATTCTTAACATGCGTGTCATTTGAAGTTACTAAACAATAATATTTTTGCATTTCTTTTTATTTGTATTTGTGTATGGTGTTAGGCTATCCCTGTATAATTATGTTTACTAACAACTAACACCACGCTAAATGATGACTGTGACAAGATGGGTATTATTCTATGAGTAACACTGTCACTTACAAAGCTTGTTTTATAAGCAGTACTGATAGCGTTAATTCATGATCAGTTAATAAAATAAAAAATTACGGAGCTATCACAGTAGCTCATTGTACCTCATTTTTGAAAGACTTAATTGTGTTTAAGCAAACAAATATACTATATGATCAAAAATTGTGTAGCGAATGAAATTATTATTAACTCAATAAACATTGGTTAATATTATTTCAAAAGTTAAAAGCAACATTCTTCTTTTTCAAAAGCCTTGTGAAAGAACTCTTTATCTATTTTTGACAAAAAAACAACAATTATTTTAGTAATAATAATAATAATGAATGGATTTGGTTCGCAACTCCTAAACGGTTAACACCGTTCTAAAGTATGCAGTGAAGCACTCCAAAGTAGACCACTGGTAGAGTCTTAGTACCCCAAGAATTTCAATGATGATGAGGATTACTGATTGATAAACGTAAACATGGATTAACTGATGAGATTTGATCAGATCTGCTCGAGATTTGCTCAATTAAACCACCAAGAAACTTAAAGTAGTAAAGCGGTACAAGCGGTGGCTTAATCAAAAACTGTACATTACTTGAAAATTTGCGGAAAACGACAAACAGATATAATAATTAGCAACATTTACTTTGTTACCAGTTAATTGCAATACCTTAATTTACATAGTTTAGTAATTATAATCTAAAGAAAAGTATCTACCATGGCCTGTCCCTTTACTAAGCATTATTTTTTTTATAAAGAAGTGTTAGTAATAGGGGCTTAATCAATCAAAAAATCAATTTAAAAATACATTTATTTTCAATTGAAAAAAAATGAAATTTTTCTTCCAATATTTTAAGTCTTCTACATAGAAGTTTAACATCCCTTAAGGACTTGTCGTTACAAATTGAAATCTCTGAGCATTGACTTTTAAACGACGCTTTTGAGCCACTTTCATTGGCTGTCAGCTCGATCATGTCAGTCGGCATTTGCGGCTGTGACTGTGAATGCAGTTTCTACACTGGTAAGTTTTACTCATTTGTTGTTCAAATAATAACTTTGCTTTTTAATGTGTGTTTGATTAAATTTCTGCGTAGTTTATCGTACGATTGTGTTCATATTTTGGTGAAAATGACTGATCCCTACCGTATTTCCCCTGCCTCGTGAGGTGCGGATACGGAAGTGGGATATGAGCGGATAAAACATTGTTTTTTTTCATAAAATCTATCAAGTCGGGTATGAAAAAAAGAGTTTTAAATGACCATTACGAAAATAACGACAACATTATCGAACAATTTGTCACACACACCCTTACCGATTTGGGCACATTAACAGCAACCTCCATTTCCTCAGGGACCGACCGGTCACACAATACCGTAATGTTTTGGCAACAAAATTGCAGGATTTTTTCCAAATCTCACATGGAATTACCACGAAGCCGAAACAATAGGACTCCATTGTATTCTCTAATATGCCTTTGTACATGAGTTAATCCATTCGACCACTTATAAGCACTAATGAACGAATACCGAACCAACGAAATGCACCACGGACCATCTCGTTTCCTCCTCCATGTTTTATGGTCTTGACCGTGTACTCCGTGGTTTGGAGGACGCATCACATAAATTTTTCCATCACATCCAATCAAATTAAACATGGATTCGTTACACCAAAGAGCTTTTTTTCAAAATGCCAATGATTTCCTTGCGTGCGGTTTGTCGAACTCCAGTCCCTTATTTAAATTCTTTTTGGACAAGTGCGGTTTTTTGCGGCCGTTGATGCGTCCATTTCGTGGCAAAAGAAGATGCCTTTTAGACATGGCCGAACGGTTTTGAATGATCTGTGGTACAGCAATCTCCCTAATTTTTGTGGATGTCAAAAAAGGATTGGCTCTACTTGTTCGGCAACTCAGCCTGCTTTCCTTTGGAGCAGTTGTCCGTCCAATCTTTTTTCTTTTAGAGTTATCTTTCAGAGTTTTAAAAAACCTGAATTCCTCCGAAAACAAGCTTTTTGGAGCAACCAAACCTTTTTGCTATCGATAACATTGACCCACTCCCATTTCAAAATTAATTTGCTAAGTTCCGGCATGCAAGACTTACTTTCTTCTACCTATTTTTGTACTGTATAGTAATTAAAATTAATAAATTAATCAAAAAAAAAAAGAGAGAGAAATATCTAACATCACTTAAAACGAAATCACTTTTGTTTGAGACTTTTAATAATCGTTTCTAATTCTTCGTCTAAAACGAATTGCAACCATGAGTCCATTTTGTGCAACTGTGACATTTTGACAGTCACTAGAGCTCATTTAAACATATACCAAGAATTAACAGTTGAACAGTAAATTGATAATGGTACTTTCTAAACACAGCACAGCTTGAACATAAAGAACTCATTGCCGTTTCTTATTCTGTGGCCACCACTGTTTATATTTTTATTTATGAATATAAGTATGTATATACAAACATGATGCTCTCGTCACGCATTCACCAGCTTACTACCCAAGTCAAGCGAGCGTTAGGAAGTTTTACTTCAAAAATAAAATAAAAATAAATTTTTGTAAATCATTTTCCATTTGATTATTGTCATGTTGAACCACGATGTTAGATAGTCCTAGAGTACCGCTTTCATATTCAGAGTCTGTGTTTCTTCCAACTATATTTTGTTATTATTCATTTATATTTTGTATTTAATTTCACAAAATATGAAGATAAAAATGAATTCAAACGTTATATGTAGAATATTTATTCATGTATTGAACAAAATATGAAATTATGAAATTGTTCAAGGACGAAATGAAATTACGAAATAAATCATGAAATCACCGTTCGCGTTACGCTAGCAAACTCGCAAACGTCATAAACCTATCGCATGAAACCATCCCACACTTTTTTGCTGATGCCTCGTCTTGAACCAACAAACAACGAGCCGACGAATCCCGCTTTCCAGCACATACGACGAATGAAAAACAACAACACCACCTGTGGGAACATCGCGACGACAGCAGCAACGGATGCACTGGGGATAGGTTAATCTTAGATTTAACAAATAATTGTAAGTTAGTCTTAAGTTGGAAGAAAAATAAAAAAGTTGAGATCTCCAAAAAATATTTTTCTTAAAAACAATAACAAGCATTTTTATATGGCGTCTTTTTTGAATTTTATTAATGTAAGTTAGTTAAGGATAATTTAAGTTTTTAAAAATATGCAAATGAATTAAAAATTTGTTAAGAAAAAGAAGAAGAAGTGAAAACACAGAAGTTAGAAAATAAATATAAAACCCATTTAAAATAACTTGAAAATAAATATAAGGAAAAGAAAAAATGTATCAAATATATTGAAATACACGGATCGAAGAGTGGTTGGAAAAAAAATTTATCTAGCTTTTGAAACGCATCCTCCCCATCTTATTTTATCCAAACAATTTCTTCCACTCGAGCACGTCTCACAATGACGGAGTTCAAGAAATAAGCTTCAGATTCCGATCTATTGGAAACAGCAAGTAAGGATAATAAAAAAAATATGAACATAAACATGCTTAAGACCTCGAATAGCATGATAAATCAAGACAAGTAGCAACATTATTTGCTCCAGGACCAACTGTGTACGTTAGGCAAAACAAACGAATAGGATCGAGATCGCTATAGGAAGGAAATTGTAGCTGAAAACAGAACTACAACTATTTTAAGTAAATCGAGATAAGTCATCCATAAATCACAATAGAAACGAAAAGTGCAACAAACTGGCACGTACAAACTAATTCACGTCGTCGATTTTCAAGGAATACCGGCTGGCCGGAAATTCAACGCCACCTTGACCGAATTGTTCCTAAGCATCAAAATAAATGATCAGTAGATATTCTAGGCTCCGTCTGGAAGTGGATTTCGGTTACTCCGGACAAATATGATTTTAAAGTAATAAGAGAAAAAATTAATAAAAAATAATATTACGTAATAAGAGAATAATAAATAATGAAATAACCACAAAAATAAACGCAATCAACAATGTAACAAATCAGGTATTACACAATTTAAAAAACAGGAAACAGCATCAAAATAGAATTAACGTTAAACGTAAAATCCGAATTAGAAATGTTAAATGAAGAAGGTAAAAGTGTAGAGTATGCTATTGCATAGCTGTGCTGAGACTAAGAATAATAAATACATACATTTTGTCAAATTTAGAAATATGATCAATAAAAGAAATTTTGAAAAAGGAAAATATGCCCTATAACAATATTAATTGAAGCAGTCGAGTTTTCAGAAATAAAAATAGAATAACTTTTAACTCTCTATCTATTTGTAAGTAAAAACGATGTGTAGACATTATGATAATGATGATAAATGTTGAAACATTCTATTGACAAGCGGGGATTGCTTCGTGCATTAAGATTAAGAACCAACGCAGCCTGGATATAGGGAAAATAGCTCCTGAAATCGTCATGTTAAATCAATTCGACGACAAAATAGACATCGATGACAATGAAATCTTCTAAACGGAACTCAGTTTCATAACGCAACAATTAAGGTAGGACCATATAGATACTTTGCAGAAACAGAAGCCACTGGACAAAAGCCCCTGCCAGCTATGCTGTAACCATACAGGTGCCAGCTATGCTGTATCAGACAAAAGAAACATTTGGCTACAGAGGAGAATGCATGAATGAAATACTCAGGCAAGAACGTCAGATGTTAACGAAAAAAACCCTACCCAAAGAGTAAGAACAGTAGGGGTTAGTGGTATTTCTCATCATTTAAAAACATTGACATCAAATGAGGTCATTAGACTTCAAAGGGCAGTGAAGCTAACATCGAATTGGTTCATATCGCAGATAATTAAATCTATATCATTTTTTTATTAATTTATTGCACATTTAAAAGACAAACATTCAAATGCCATTTTTTCACTGCATGCAAAAACTCATTACGAGATGGAATATTACCAGCCCATTGGGCAAACCGAAGATGACAACAACAATCGATTTGAAAATTCAAAGTGGAAGCTTAAGAGTCGTGCTCCATGACCAACTTTCCCAAAGAAGCGAAACATAATTTGGCTTTGACCAACTATCATCAAGACACAGAGTCGTTAATTACATGAAATCATTCCCGAGGGCGCGGAGCATGTAGGCTGCCTAGAACAATATTTGTTGAAGAGAATCGCTGGCAAATTGGACAAATGATAGGGAAGGGCAAATAATCTCATGCAGATCTGCTCTCAACTAGTCACAAATGCATATGCAGTCAAAAGTTTAACATATATTTACTGATTAAAAAAAAATTTAAATTATTCACGTATAAAAACTAACGAGGTAAAAACGAGATTAACTCAGATTGTCATCACGCGAGTTAAATCATTAGCTGATTTTTTGTGTTATTCAAATAAAACTAGAACAAACTTTTTTGATCGATTCTTTATTGTCCCCTTAAAATTTATTTTTCTTTACTGTTTGCCTCGCTTTGAGTTGATAACGAACGCTAACTCAGCATTGACAGCGATTCATGCCGAAGACCGGCAGCTATTACCGATTAGTTCGGAGGCTGATGGCACGGCATTTGTTGTGCTTTTGACAGTCGACTGCTTTTGCACTTAATTGATGTTGCTGAGGTTGCATTCGTTTCTGGGGTGGACTAAGCCAAAACTAGATGTTAATTGAAATGGAAATGTATTCTCTCTCTCTCTCTTTCCTGTGGTCTATACGAAAAACTTAAGCTATCCATCCCACTTGGGACAAATGAAGAGCTTTCATGATGGCCGATGCTACTTGTTTTTTTTATTTGTAGTATATATAGTAGTTTTTATTTTTGGTGTAAGGTTCGTTTAGATCTTTGTGACATTTTGTTTTTAATACGCCCCTTTTATATTTCAACTTTTAATGAAATTACTATAACATAAATCTTAAAGACAAAGTCTAAAATTTATATGGTCGAATTGCAATAAATACAAACACCTTCCACGAATCTGGAAAATAGCAAGTCCTAGAGCTAATTCAGCTAATGACTGCAGACTGATTAGTATTTTACCTTGCCTTTCGAAGGTTTTAGAGAAGCTTGTAGCCAAACAAATTAGCTGTTGTCTAGAGCGCCACTCTTTACTATATCCACTGCAATTTGGTTTGACAGCAGGACAATCACTTAACGGCTATGTTCAAAATAATAGATAACATCATGACAGAATATTGACAAGGGTCATGTTTTGTTTCTGTGGTTGTTAGACTTCTCAAAGGCTTTTGATTCGGTAAATCATAAGCTTTTGTGCTGGAAATTACGGGGTTATTTCAATTTTAGTGAGAGGGCGATTACTTTAATTTGCAGCTATCAAAGGGACAGGCAGTAGATGATGGTAGTCGGCAATAAATTCGACTTTTTAAATTATCAGGCAAGGAGTATTGCAGGGTTCGATTCTTGGCCCATTACTGTTTTGTATTTTTATCAATGACCTACCATTGTCCTGCCATCATGTAAATGATCACTTGTATGCTGATGACGTCCAATATTCTTACATAGACATTTGAGCAACTTAACTGGGCTGCAGTTAAGATTTTAATGAGGATTTGTCATCTGTTTATAAATGGAAACTTGCAAATGGGTTTGTCTTAAACCAAGCTAGGTCACAAATTATTCCAATATCCAATAAAACTTTGGACTTCAATAAAATGATGAACCACAATTTCCCTTAGTATATACGTAGAGTTAACTAAAGTTTTTTATCTGGTCGCAGTTTCAAAGTCCAAATCTATAAAAGTTGCTCTGATGCATTTCAAGCTGTAATGGGTGCTCCACAGTCCTATCGCCAATACTTTATAATTTGCACACATCCGATTTTCTGAGCTTACCGCAATGCGATGCAGCCATCTCTGCTGATGATACTGCAATATTAGAATATAAGAAGCTTATTTTTACAAGTGAGTAATAAAATTGAATGGTGACAAAACACTAGCAATATTTTTAAGCCGAAAGAGGAAATCTTGTTTTCTCCCTGGTATCCAGGCTGCTGAAGAAAGTATTGAGTGGGAGAGTTCAGTGAGATATTTAGGTATCTATCTTGACACCAGATTAACGTTTAAGGAACATTTTTATAGATCGCTTAGAAAACTAAAATTAGCCGTTAATTTATTATATCAATTTGTTTGTCAATAGAAATTCAAAGCTAAGTATTGATAATAAGCAAATAATCCAAAAAAGTGATTTTTCAAGCTATTCTTCTATACGGTTGCATTGTTTGGGGGAACAGTGCAAAATCTCGTATCAAACGCCCACAAGTGTCCCAAAGCAAAATTCTCAGAATGAAGCTTAATTTTCCTTTGTACCACTCTACCCTATACCTACATGAAAGAGCGAATGCCGAAATGATTTCAGAACGAATACAGAAGCTTAATAACAAATTTAACTAAGACTGTACTTTTGCTGATAATCACTTAGTTAACGAACTATACAATTGATATCTCATGTTTTTGTTAAATTATTATTTAGTTGAACTTTATCTATCTACTTTTTACTATAGTACTAAGCTTATTCATTTATGTATGTATGTATATATTTATTTATTTTCTTATTCCTACACTTATTTATTTATTCATTTTTATATCAATATATCTATTTCAATATCTATATATTTATTTATTTTTTTTTAATTATAAATTAATTTTAACATTTATTTATTTATTTATTTATTTCTTTTTTCTTTTTAATTTATTGAACTCGTTATTTACATATTTATATTTTTACTTTCATGTTTCCTTCATAAAGTTATTTAGACACTTAAACTCTAATCATTAGACTTTGAGCTTATATAAAATAATTGTTAAAAAAAATATGCATAATATGAGCATTTGCATATTGTCGCATGTATCTATATACACAAATATATATCTTTTTGTTTTTTTTTGCTCTCTCTTTAAAAGTTTTTTTTTATCGAATTTTCCTTTAAAACGATGTTTCATTGTAAAGTATAACTCATTTCGATTGTCATATCTAATCCTATTTCAGAATTAATATATAGCAATATAAAATCTCTGAACTGTAAAATGTGCGGTAACACCATAATTTGTAAATTTAATCTCGAAATAACTAAATCTATCTATCTAAATACAAACATAAATACAAAATGCAAATAGTTGAACACTGGTATTCTGTATTTTGTATAGTTACATCATATCCTTTTCCTTAATAAACCAAAACTTTGTGTGTAAGTCCCAATGGTTCTGTTTCATAACACCAATTTTTGATTCTTTATATGATGTATTGGCGAAATATCAACGGTCCTCTCCAGAAAACCATTGACTCTTAAATAGAAACATTTTATTGAATCCCGTTTATTTCCTCAATTTTTTAATTGAAATCATTAATGAGAAGATGAATTTTATATAATATATTTCGAGGAGCCTCTTCCCCTTTTTTTAAGCTCGCCGAAGACATAACTCGAGTAAATCTCCACCAATCTACTTGACAGTAGCTTCGAAATATCTTTCTCCAAGGAGCTACGTAGGATTTTTTATTTTATATGGCTTAATTTTTTTTAATCGACGATTTTATGGCGTTTTTTTTTTGTTAAAAATTTAACTGTATTTTCAAACATGCACCATTTTGTATAAAATCAATATATCGAAAAAAATCCTATGTAGCTCGCTAGCTGTTGTTATATGAAAACTAAAAAATTTTGATGTTTTCTCCCAGGTAAAATATTAAGGAGTCTACGTTTTCGACCATCGACACGCTTTCAAAAATAGGCGCCTTGGGGCATGTGCTACTGTGATTTCCCTTCTTAACTTAAACATTTTTGCATTTTAATTTGTCAATATCAATTTAATTCGTTATTCTTGCTTTTTTAGATTTAAAAAAAAATTCAAATGCGTAAGCTTTTGTTTTACAACAATCGGTAAATAAAGAATTAATTTACCCTTCTGGCAAATACTTCAAACCTTGTGTTGCTGTGTGTTTAATAATATTCACATTAGGTGAGCCAGTCAACCGAACGGGTGAACAATTTGCCGACACATCCGAAATATTGACTTGGCCTTCGTCATCACGCATCAATATTATAATTTTTTAATAAATATTAATTATTACTATATGCCATATTTACTTTCGTTAAACTTGTTTGCTAAATAATAATCATAAACAATGTACCACCTTCTAATATACGTAGAAGGTCATCATCGGTTAAAACTCTATTTTAACTAACTCTCTCCCAGGGCTTCGAGATCGACTTTGTTTAATTAAATTTAAATAACAATGGATTAGCAGGAAAATTGAATATTTCTCCCGGCTTAAATGAGAAAAACAAAAACCAACATCCGGCAGAGATTGACAAATCTGTCCTGAATGGCCACACAAAGAAATGAAACTGTTTGTCAACAACGGTATATTTAATTTATATTCAAAAAGTTAAATTTTTTTAGTTTGGATGTATTTTTAATTACTTAATATATTACAACTACTTTCTTACTTGACAAAAACGCTTAAGCTAGTTTACATAGATTGACTTTGCTTAACTAATTACTGGCCCTTAAGCTAAGCTTAACCTAGTACTAAACCCTATGTCTTTCGACTTAAACAAACTTATTTTATTAGTTTCATAATATTTACAATTATTAAACTAAGAAAATTAAAAAAAAAATTGTGGTCGGGCGTTTTTAATTGCACATCTTTAGCTTAAAACTACATTAAAATAACTTAGAATACATACTTATAACTATGTATGTATGCATACAAAAAATGTATACATACGCTCAAAAATCCACGAAAATATATATACATATATTTTAATATATATTTAATATAATAATATAAATTTTCCAAATTAATCCTACGTACGCTAAGAAAACTTAAGTCTATGTAAGCCGGCCAAAGCTGTTAAAACAAGAGATTCAAGATGGGAAGTTAAAAAGAAAAGAGGCCGACTTTGCCCCATAAGGTTACCTGACTTTGAAGGGTGTCGACGATAGAGTTCCCTATCAATTTTCTTATAGCCACCAATTGCTGGTATTGGTTCTGTGCATCGCGATCGCGGGTTGATACCGCTCTGCTGAAACAGAGACAATCTTAAGAACTGTGGGCGATGTCTGGTCGCCATACTATTCTGTATAAAACGTATTAAACCTCTTGAATCGAAGTAGAGGAAGGCCTCCGGAGAAGAAAGCTCCGGAGATCAGGTTGTTGATCGAATTCACTTACCCTGCAATGTGCTTTCGGATACGCTTAATAAGGAAATTATTCACTTTTATCAGGTTGGCCCCATTGTTCAGGGCCTCATTGCGATAGAATTTATTGTATTTGGACTCTGGAGTTATATATTAATGAAAACAAGGCATTGCCTTTCAAAAAAGGTACATTTATGACGACCATCCGAAGGGCATTGACAACAACGAATGAAGACGCGAAGTATATACATACTACTGTGTCCAAAAAATAAGGTGACATATGAATTTAACCTGCGCGCGTCGAAGGATTTGGAAATTTTTCTTTCTTTTTAGGTTGGTAGTACTGTCAGTGACATCTACGTGAAATTTCACGTCAAAATATATTCATAGTGTTTGAGATACGCGTCGTTTTGTGAGCTGCTAAAAGTGAGTTTTTCGTTTTTTGCGATGTCGAAATTCGATCAAAGAATTTGCATTAAATTTTGTTTGCGGAATCAATTTTCTGCTGCGGATACGTTGAGGATGCACCATCCTTTGATGATGAGGCTATGTCTAAAAAAAATGTTTACAAGTGGTATAGTGATTTCCAAGCCGGCCGTGAACGTGTCGAAGACGAAGAGCGTTCTGGGCGACCATCAACCTCAACCGATGAAGCTCACGTCCAACAAATCAAAGATTTGGTGTTGAAAAACCATCGATTAACGATTAGAGACCTTGCTGATGAAGTTGGCTTATCGAAAGGCTCAGTCAATACCATTTTGAAGGATGCTTTGGGCCTCAAGCGCGTCAAATCTCGACTGGTACCGAAAACATTGAATTTTTTGGAAAAAAGGCGTCGCGTTGAAGTGTGTGAAACAATGCTTTCCGACTACCAGGATGTCATGAAACGCATTATAACTGGCGATGAGACTTGGATCTATGCTTACAACCCCGAAACAACCGATCAATCGAGCGAATATCGTGCCAAAGGAGAGCCGAGTCCAAAAAAACCGCGCCAAAGTCGCTCAAAAATCAAGGTCATGTTGACTGTTTTCTTCGATTATCGTCATGTTGTGCTTTATGAATTCCTTCCAACCGGCCAAACAGTCAACAAGGAATATTATTTGAACGTTATGCGTCGTTTGCGTAACGCTATCCGCCTAAAAAGGCCGGAATTGTGGAAAGACCATTCTTGGTTTTTACACCACGATAATGCACCTTCCCATACCGCACTCGTAATTCGTGATCATTTCGCCTTAACTCATATCGTTCCGCAACCATATCGTTCCGCAACCAATGTATTCACCTGATCAGGCGCCGTGCGACTTCTGGCTGTTCAACAAGCTCAAACGACCGCTGTGGGGACACCGTTTTGATACGATAGAGGAGATTCAAGCCGCAGCGAAGACGGAACTGAAGGCCATCCCGGAAAGTGACTTCAACCAGTGTTTCAAAGATTGGAAAATCCGTTGGCATAAGTGCATTGCATCGGGAGGGGATTACTTTGAAGGGGATGAAATTGATTTGGAAGAATAAATAAAGAATTTTCAAAATAAATACAATGTCACCTTATTTTTTGGACACAGTAGTATATCGCGTTCAGTACTTTCTGCCAAAAATATTGATATAAGAAGTGAATGCAAAATCAAATTGTATTGTTCAAATACATTAAAAAAAAAGCTATTGTGAAAAAAAGTAAGAAATAAGAACAATTTAACAATTAACATCTTTAATTGCAAACGTGTTACAACAATTCTTACTAACGAATCTTTAAATGGTTCAACAAGGCGAAATTTCCGTGCTGCGCAAAAGGTTAAAAATTAGAAGTTGTATATGCGGGAAAAATATATATGCGCAAAGGGGATAATGATATATGTAATGATATTGAATCGGAATCTGATCTCAAAGCTTTACACTAGATTACGATTCTTATGTCACAAAATTATAACCTTCTGCAAATTGCATATATATTGATTCCGCCAATCTTGCTTTTAACAAGAACAACGTTTACGACTCTTTTATCATTCACCAAAATATAAGGAGTATTCGTAAAAATCTTGATAACCTTCTGGTTCATTTGGATTCGTTTAATAAAAATACGAGTCTTATCTTCTCAACAATATTGGTGGTTATGCATTTTTTTCTTGTTGCAATAATAATTATGCCTCTGGAGGTTTTGCCGTTTTTATTAAAAATGAGGATGTTGTTTCTTTAAGTTTGAAGAGTTGTGATGTTATTTAAGTATGTATTATCTAATTAACTAATTATCTTCTGTGTCTTCGGTTAAAATTTTTCTGGAGGAATTAGAAGATCCCTTAATAAGTGCGTCATCACATGACGTTATCATATAAGGCGATATCAATATTAATACTCTGCAGGATTCTGTAGACTTTGACAGCTATTTATTTTTATTAGCATCTTGCGGCTTGGACTCATGTGTAAACAAACTTGCTCGTACTTATAATTCGTCAAGTACTTGTGTAGGCCAAATCTGAAGATCAATTGCTTTATAGCTCTGTTCTTGATTAACAAATTTCTGATCACTGTATGACATGTTTGAGTATTAAGTAAAGTTGTGGTGTTGGTACAAATGAACTTTCTTCATGTTCTTTAACTCTGGCACTGATTACAATTTCTTCGTTATGAAAGTTGGTTTAATGTTTATAGTGAAAAAATTCTTCAAGGGCTTTTAATTATTTTGTTGAGACTCTGTCTAATTAAATAATGCTAAGTACAAAGACAATTATAAAAAGTGTGAATAAAACAAAAATTGGAATTGCTTAAAAAGGTTTAACAAAAATAAATTGTGCAAAAAGAAATCAATTATGGTATGCTTGTTGCTTACATAAAAATATGTAAAGATATTGCCAAGGATGTTAAAAGTTGTAAACATAACTACTACCTAAACAAGAATGGGAATTGATTTAAAAATTCAAAATAAACCTTCTGTCTCCAGTTGTGTGGAAAACATTTGAGGTAATGATACTATCACTAGTGATCCTAAGGAAGTCGCTGAAAAATTCAACAAATTTTTTATTGGTATTGGAAGTAAAATTGTTTAAGAAAGCTGTACTAATGTTTCGTAAATAGGCTGTTCATTTGTTAATGTATCTTCTTGCGGCAGTTTTTATTTAGAACCCATAACATCGTTCCAGATATGCAACATTATTTCTTCTCATGCTCCAAGCCAAATGGCAGCTTTTCGGATAGCTTGGTTAAGAAAATAGCCTACAATATTTGCGGCATTCTATGTTATATCTATAACGAAAGTGTTTCTCTTAGTGTATTTCCAGAAGATCTAAAGCAGGCCGAAGTTATATCATTATTTAAAAAAGGTGATAAGTCAACAGTTAATAGTTACGGACCTATTTTACTTCTTCCTGTCTTTTCTAAAATTTTTCAGGAAGCTGTCAAAAACAGATTGATAAAATTTGGCTTTCGTTCGGTTTTTTCAACTGAAGGACCATTGATGTTTTTAACAGCTTTAACGATAAAAAAATTAACTGCCACTCTTTTCATTGATATAACAAAAGCTTTTGGTACGGTTGTTCACAATTTACTTTTGGATAAATTGTACAAATGTGGTTTCAGAGGAATGGTAAATAAATGGCTTTCTTCTTATCTTTCCAATAGATGTCAAAAGGTAAAAGTAAATGGACACATAAGCTCCAGCAGTAACATTACTACTCGTGTTCCCCAAGGCATGGTACTTGATCCTATACTGTTTTTGATTTTCATAAACTCGGTATTTTTACAAAACTGTAGAAGTAAGGCTAATGCTATTGCTGATGATATGGCATGTACTTTTCAAAGTAATTCAGGTCTAAATTAAAATACCAATATAAATCCTGACCTGGAAATTTTAAGATACTCGTTTCAACAACATTAGTTGGTAATAAGTGACAAAACAAAAATCTTGTTTTTCAATTTGTGCGGAAGAATGTTTGATTATAGAACTTACTGCTTCTATAGCTCTGATTGTAATAAATATACCTTCTTCTTAAATCCCTATTGCTCTCGAGATCTTCTTAAGTGTATCTACTAAGTATTAGTTCATACTAGGCTTGAGTTTGGTCTAGCTTCCTGGGGCGGTACTCAGGACAATAAACTGAATCCATTTTTAATATCTCAGAAACATATTATTCATCTTATAAAAATCGTCCCGTTAAAAGTCTTCCACTTCTTAGAGACCTTAAAATTTTCCCTCTAAAACATTTATATATTAATAAGGCATTAAATATTTTTTTCGAAAAGTCGGGATATGTATTAAATTGAGGCTCTTCAAACTATAGCCTCAGAATCAATAATTCTAATTTTGCTTTAGCTCCACATCACGATCTACAAATATTTTAAAATTTCTATACGGCAATTGCTACTAGGCTCTTCAATAGGTTACCGATTTACACCGTAAGATCAAAATCTACTGTTCTCAAGAAGGTAAAACTATGGCTTTTAGATGAGAGCTATGAAGACATATCGAACTTTACCTCTGTTACAATCTGAATCTGAATTATTGAATTAATGTTTGTATTTTGTTTTATATTAATATTTCTATTGTTACTTATTTTTTTCTTTTTGTGGCAATATATTGTTAATTAAAGTATGTAAAAGAAACTTCCTTAATACCCTGCGACCCCACCACATTTGACTTTTTATTTATTTTTGTTTGTAATAATTTGCTTTGTTTATGCTATCGTCTCTAGTTTCTATGAACTATAGATAGCTTCTTTTCTTTTTCTTCACTTATTATTATTTTTTCTTCAACGACTTAAGACTTTATCATAATTATTGTTATTACTATTTTACGAAGTAATAAAGAAAAAAAATACAAAAAAATAAAATTATATTCCCCCAAACAGGGCAGCCGCAGTGAAGAATAGCTTGACAAATCACATTTTTAGTGTCGAAGTCAATACTTAGCTTTGACTTTCTATTGACAAGGAATATATTAAATTAACGGCTATTTAAGTTCTCTAAGCGATCTATAAATATGTTGGTTTCCAACATTCACGTCACAGAAGCATTTTTTGAATTAAAACAACAACAACAATTCACTTCAAATATCTATACACTGATGGGTGATTCGGCACTTGACAGAACGTTCTTTGTAAACAAGATGAAGTAGGTGTGTTGCATTTAGTTACCCATTTGAGTGTTGACTATGTAAACACACACTTCCAATGCGTAATTATAACGCAATCAAACACATTTCATAAAAAACACTTTCCTCGCATTGTCACTAAAATTAATTTCGTCCGCGACGATCGGACCACCGACGCAAATGCTTTCAAACTGAAAATAAATGTGTCAAGTGCAAATTCACCGATCCTGCCAAAGTAATCTGCTCTACTTCAACTTTTGTAAAATGAAATGTTTGTCCTATTTACGCTAAAATTTTAATAGCCGAATTAAGAAGAGAGACAGAAGGCAGATTATCTATATCTATGCCATTTCTATGCAGTTTTTGTCTACAGGCCCAATAGGGGGGTATTAATCAACAAAAACATAGAATCTGATATTTAATGAGAAAAAAACTCTCTTAAAATGTAAGGTGTAAATGTGTATGTATTTATGTAATATTTATCATATTATAAAGGGGTCGTCAACTTCGAGTTATGAAAAGACTGTTAATATTAAAACTTTTGTATGTAAAAAACTGACCCACCGAAAGATGTAAGAGAAAATTTAACATTATTCAACATTGAAGGCAACATCACTTGCCGAATAAAGATTATAACGTTAATTGAAATAGATTTTTATTTTTTAACTCTCCACATTCCTGTGGCAAGAACTTGCTGAGGAAAGTTATAAATACACAAATTATCTTCCTAGCAACGCCATTGCTTAGGAACAAAATATGTTCTTTAAACAAGACTTCTCTTTTCAGCTGAAAAATATTGCTTGTGATTTTTCACAATTCAATTTTATTATCCACTTGTAAAAATAAGCTTCTAATATTTCCATCGCATGGTTTAGATTCCTCTCAATATCGAGAGCGAATTTATGTGATGAAAATGTTGCAGTATCATAAGCAAAGATGACTGCATTGCATTGTGGTAAGCTCAGAATTTCGGATGTGTGCAAATTATAAAGTATTGGCGATAGGTCTGCGCCTTGAGGCGCACACATCAGAACTTGAAATGCATCAGAACAGCTTTTATTGATTTGGACTTTAAAGCTGTGACCAGACAAAAAATTTTGATTTATTCTTCATATCTACTGAGGGAAATTCAAGTTCATCATTTTGTTGAAGTCCAAAGTTTTATTGGTTATTGGAAAAATTTGCGACTCAACTGGGTTTAAGACAAACCCATTGGCAAGAGTCCATTTATAAATAGATGACAAATCCTCATTAAATCTTAAGTGCAGCTCAGTTATGTTGCTCAAATGCTTAGATAAGTACGATTAAACGTCATCAGTTTACAAGTGAACATTTATTTGATGGCAGGACAATGAAAGGTCATTGATAAAAATACAAAACAGTAATGGGCCAAGAATCGAACGTTGTACTACTCCTTGCCTAATAATTTTAAAAGTCGAATTTATTACCGTCTACCACCATCTATTGCCTGTCACTTAGATAGCTGCAAATTAAACTAATCGCCCTCTCACTAAAATTGAAAAACGCCACAATTTCCAATACAGAAGCTTATGATTTACCGAATCAAAGGCTATTGAGAAGTCTAACAAGTACAGAAACGGAACATGACCCTTGTCAATATTCTGTCTGATGTCATTTATTATTTTGAGCATAGCCGTTAAGTAATTGTGCTCTGCTCTTAAACCAAATTACAGTGGATATAGTAAAGAGTGGCGCTCTAGACAAAAGCTAAATTGTTTGGCTACAAGCTTCTCTAAATCCTTCGAAAGGCAAGGATAAATACCAATCGGTCTGTAGTCATTAGCTGAATTAGCTCTAGGATTTTGGCATCTGGTCCTTAGCCTTGCTAGTTTCCAGATTTGTTGAAACGTCAATGACTTCAATTACATCAGCATACGCTACTGTACTTAAATCCAGCTAAGGCGAATTGATGGGGTTGCAGGGTTGAGGATCGAGACTTGTTGTTTTCAGCCCATTCGAAAGAAAGTGATCGTTTAATGTATCAGGACCGATTTCACAAACAGCCTCACGTTTGTAAGAAATGCTAATTAGTCGAAGATAATGCCCGAGAGTTTTTGGCGGAAGCGAAATATCCAGCAGTTATCCATTTAGCCGTCCATCTTGAAAACGGCCAGCGCGTATTTTTCAGGAACGAGACAGCGATTGTTCGTGGTATAAATCCACCAAAAACAACACCGAATTTTTTGATCTGTGTAATTGCCTGAATACTTTTGGTGCCTTTGCACGAACTCTTCTCTTTCCAGAAGAACCACACTATTTCAGACGGGCTCAAACAAAAAAATGGATGCCCCGCAAGCATGGTACACGACACACCTTGGGGCGAGTCTATACAGTCAATCCAAGGCAGACTGAATGTTTTTATTTGCGATTGCTGTTGGTTAATATCACCGGCCCATTGTCATTTAAAGAGAGTGGGCAACAGTATCCAACGTATAAAGATGCATGCCATGCACTCGACTTGCTAGAAGACGACAACCAGTGGGACATTATGCTCGCTGAAGCAGTATTGAACTGTACAGCAACACAAATTCGTTAACTATTCGCTATAGTGTTGACTACATGTTTCCCGGCCCGAGCAGATGCGTTGTAGAATAATCATAAAGATTCAATGACTGATGATATATTGCATCGACATCGTACATGGTGCAACGATCTTACGAAAACATTCAGCGACGCCATGTACAATGAAGCACTGATTTCTACCGAGGATCTTTGCATCGTCATTTCCAATTTAACAATCAGTCATTTCGATATGCTTTCGGCAAATCGAATCGCCTCTGATTTAATGAACACTGAAATGAATCGTACAAGTACATTACTGTAGAAATGGCAGCGTTGTTGCTCGCAATGTCCCACAAAGAACAACGAAAAAAGAACCATTTAAGACTGCATTATGCTTGCAGTTTCGGCAGGCCAAGGTGAATTCTTTTTTTTTCATGCACCAGGTAGAACTTGCAAAACATTTCTCATTTCGCTTATTCCCGCCAAAATACGATCAAATAATGACATCCCATAAGCCGTTGAATCAGCAGCAACTTTATTGGATGGAGGCAGAATAGCTCATTCAGCATTTAAGCTGCCATTGAACATTTTAAATAATCCAGACGTGGTGTGCAACATAAAAAGACAATCGTCTTTGGCCACAGTGCTGAAACAGTGTAATATGGGATGGATGCACTCTGGCACACAAACATTCGCTTGAGGCGTTGAACAGAAAATTGAAAGACATTACAAACAACGACAAACTGTTTGACAACACTCTGTTCCCCCTTTCAGGTGATTTCAGACAAGCACTTCCCGTCATTCAACGTTCAACGTACGCTGCTGAGATCAACGCTTGCTTAAAACCATCGCCACTGTGGCGTTATGTTGAAGAAGTACAATTGAAAGTAAACATGCGCGTTAAAATGCTTCAAGATCCTTGAGTCGTTCACAGACCTTTATTCGAGCAACAAGTGTTTCGACTTTGATAGTGAAATAAGTGAGTTTATTTTCAAGTGTTCATTTTGCTACTGTGCTGATAAATAGCCAACCACGTTAGGGTTCGAATCCCAGCCGGGATAAATTTATTTTCATTCTTCACATAATTTATATCAATTAAATTAAATTACACGAACATATAAGAAGAAATAAGTGAGCGACAGTCGTCGCCTCTCGAACTGAGGAAGGAACGGGGAAGGTATTGCCTGACCCAGAGCCGCCACCGTTGTCATCATTGGTGACTAGAAAGAGGAGGGGGAGGGTAAGACCGACTCTAAGCCTCGAAAAGCGCCCGTCCTTGGGGGCTTTTGTTGAAAAGCTGCCGACTGAAGTGGGGGGAACGGGCGCCAACAATAACTTCAGTAACAGTAGCACGAATAGCAACAACAGCAATTACAATGGCAGCGGCAAAAGCAAAACCAGCAGACCGCGAAGATTTTCCGTATGTCTCTGACGGCTGCGAGGGCCGCTACACTGGAGCAGCAACAGAAACAGTATCAGCAGAAACAGCAACAGCAAAACCGACTGCAGCAGAAACAACAGCAGCAGCTGACGACAACGAGGCCAAAGAAGCCTCCAATCAACAAGTAAAGGGTGATTTTAACAGCTGACGCACGTTTCGTGTTTTGTTTCACTGTCAAACATCTTCAGTTTGGTCTATAATTGAACCATGAATCGTCTTACAAACGATTAACGCTTGCAAATTATTGAATTTTATTATCAAAATGCGTTCATCGCGCGCTTCTTCCATTTTATGGTCAGTTTAATCGACCCACTGAAGCGGCTCTTCGGGCTATTGTGACTAAATTTCGCACCAAATTTACTTTGTTGGACATTAAACCACCAACACGCTTACGTAGAGTGCGAAGCGAAGAAAATATCGCAGCTGTATCGGCCAGTTATAATGATGACCATCAATTATCGATTCGTTGCCGTTCGCAGCAATTGGGCCTCTGTTACTCAAAAACGTGGAAAATTTTGCGGAAGGATTTAGGTGTGATGCCTTTCAAAATACAGTTGGTACAAGAATTGAAGCCGAACGTAAAATTTTTTGTGAATGGGCTCTTGGAAAGTTGGCCAAAGATCCACTTTTTACCGAAAAATTGTATTCAGCACCGAAGCTCATTTTTGGCTCAATGGGTACGTAAATAAGCAGAATTGTCGATTTTGGAGTGAATATCAGCCAGAAGCATTGGAAGAGCTACCAATGCATCCAGAAAAAGTCACAGTTTGGTGCGGTTTATGGGCTGGTGGCATCATTGGACCGTACTGCTTCAAAGATGATGCGAATCGTAACGTAACTGTGAATGGTGAGCGCTACCGTGAGATGATATCCACCTTTTTTTTGCCCAAAATGCAAGAGCTTGACTTGCATGGCATGTGGTTTCAACAAGACGGTGGCACACGCCACACAGCACGCGGAAAAATGGACTTATTGAGAGGCGAGTTCGATGAACATTTTATTTCACGTTCGGGACCGGTCAATTGGCCGCCTAGATCGTGCGATTTAACGCCCTTAGACTATTTTTTGTGGGGCTATGTTAAAGCTCATGTCTACACAGACAAGCCCGCTTCAATTGACGCAATGGAAGACAATTGAAGCATTTATTCGTGAGATACCGGCCGAAATCTTGGAAAGAGTATGCCAAAATTGGACTTAGCGGATGGATCATTTGAGGCGCAGTCAAGGTCAACATTTGCATGAAATAATCTTCAAACATTAAATTATATAGACCGTACTATCGACTCAAATAAAGATTTCATGCAGTTTTCTGAATTTTATGTGTTTTTTTTTAAAAACTTTCCTATAGGTTTTGAAAAATAACCCTTTACAAGATGGAGCTACAAGACACCATCAAAATATGTAAGTAGGCCGTAGGCGATAAATTCATTATTAAACGTTTAAGTAAGGACAGGCATGTTATATACTGCTTTAAAGTGGAGAATCGCAAAACAATAAAAAAGATATTAGAGTAAACAATGACTTAGTTCTTCTCATTCATCCCCAAAAGTGAGTGATTGCAGAAAAAGCTCCTTCGTGGTCTAGAGGAGCTTCAAGCGAAGGAATGTGACGATCTTAAGTTCGTAAATGTCAAGCCGTTCACCACAGCAAAGGCCAAAAGGGAGAATCGGAAATTACCGTACTTCCTAGTCCAGCTGAGGCCCGATAGCAAATTAGATAGTCTAAGGAAAATTAAAATCCTAGATTATCAATGCATAAGTTGGCAAAAATTAAAGCGCAGCGATAGCATCTTACAGTGTGTTCGTTGTCAGAGATTCGGGCACGCCGCTTCATATGCAGTTTCGATGCATTTAGTGGTCAATGAACCACAAATCTGAGGAATGTCTGCTAGGTAAAGACAGGGTTGCTGATAGCACGACTCTAAAGTGCGTTCTATGCAGTAACCCGCTTGTTCTTAAAACATCAGCCATAACTATCAATGTGAACTACGCCCAAATGGCGGCGGGCCAGAGGAGTACGGTACACTAAGCACCGAAGGTTGCTCCTCAGGCCTCACGACCTGGAGCACCTAGCGGTGATGCTGATCTGCTGGCTATTTTACTTTCCATTCAGGGGCAAATTAGTCAGTTGCAACAGCAAATACAGGAACAAACGACACGCGTAGATCGTATCTTCACTCTGTTGCCGAGTCAAACGCGCCTCCAGTCGAAAGGTGTTCGCTGGTGGAGAAGCCCTTTAAGATCCTTTCAGTGAATATAAATTCGGTAATAAATATCGAACAAAGAGTTGTACTCTTCAAGTTGTTAGAAGACCGAAGTCCCGATGTTCTTCTGGTAAGCGAAACCAAGCTCTCCCAACCCAACTCCAACGAAGCTGGTGGTGTCGCTGACGTTACAATCGATGCTACAAAAGAGTAGAAATTAATAAATCCTTTCGAAGAAAAAATCAGAATGAGCTTCCGTGTCTTAAGCTCTCATGAATTACAGACATCGAACAAGAATGTTGTTGTATACCTTTGATCTGGCTAGATCAGTATTTTTATTGTAACAAATATATAGATACTGCTCGGGGTAGAGCAAAAGCGCCTTTTGCCTTGTGAAAGAGGCTGTAAAGGTGATCTGCTACACGGCCTTCATTCATCCCGTCCTTGCCTTTGGATGTCTCGTTTGATTCAAAGTGGGAACAAGCTTAATGGAAAAGACACGGGTTTTCGGGAGGCGATGTCTTAGGGCTTGTCTACATTTAATAACTTTCTGATAAAGCTTATTCGAACAAAAACAACGTTTGTCGAAAAGCTGTGGATGGGCGAGTCAACTGCGACTAAGACGTCGCAAGTAGCTCACCGGAATCTCTCAGGTTCAGTAGGGCGGTATAAGACCGTGACAAAGCTGATGTCGTAAGGCAATACCGACACTACTGGTGGCTGGGCGAAGAGTGGAACTCAGTCGCCTTTATTTTAATTGGGTGCCCTTAAGGCAAAACAAAGCATGTCGTCTTAGCCATGGACGGCTTACATATATATTTAAAGTTGTGTTAGTAGTGTAAGAAGTGTAAATAGTTAGAAATAGGTAAGTAGGCAGTTTTAATTTAATTTTTAGTATTAAGTTTTTATGTTTTAGACTAGTTTTAAGTTTAGATTAAAATCCAAGTACAGATGCTAAGTTTTCGTTTTTAAACAAAAAATATTTTCTTATTTTTACATATAATTTTCATAACTTCGATACAAAAATAATATTAAGTCGAAAAACATATTTTAAGTTGTTAGGTTAAGCTTAGAGCGTAGGACGAGTAAGTAAGTTTATAAATAGTTAAGTTGATTAAGCCAGAATTAAGCATTTTTGTCCAGCATTTAAGATTATGAAATGAATAAATAAAAATGCATTAAAATTGAAAAAAAAAAATTGATGCTTCAAGATCCATCCGCTGAAACATTCTCAAAACAAGTCTTAGATATCGGCGATGGAAAATTTCTGTACATGAAAATTCTGGATGCATAAAATTGCCGCCCGATTTCTGCACAATATAAGCTCGCAAATTGCTCTCCTCGACCACATATTTCCCGGTGTACACTCGCAATACATGAATCATGAGTGCCTAGCAGAAAAGGCAATTTTGGAATCAAATAATGTGGACGTCAACGATTCAAATTTCACGATGCAACAGTTATTGCCAGGGAACTTGGTGTCATACGAATCTATCGATTCAGTTTGCGATGCCAACGAAGCTGTAAATTATCCAACAGAGTTCTTGAATTCATTGGATTTACCAGGCATGCCACCGCACCATTTACAACTGCAGGTTGGATCTCCGGTTATTTTTCTTCGTAATTTGAACCCACCATGGCTGCACAATGGCACTCGAATAGTCATTAAAAATATTAATGAAAAACATTATCGAAGCCACCATTTTGAATGGCAAGTTCCGAGGTGAAAATGTATTGCTTCCACGAATCCCTATGCTTCCCACAGATCTGCCAACTGAACATAGTAATCGCAAGGCCAAACTATGTCTGTTTGGGGCTACGATTTAGGTACACCGAGTTCTTGACACGGATAATTATACGTGGCATGTTCCGCGTGGGTAAACTATCCCACCAGTTTGTTTGCCACACACACTTGAAAGTATAAGTTAGTTATTTTTTAATGTAACTGCCAAAATATTTACTAGATATAATTTATGTGGCAAAACAACCTTTGCTGGGTCAGCTAGCGTATATATATATATATATAGTATTTCATATCATTAAGATAACAAGTTGCCTAATTGTTATATTAAACGTAGGTTCTTCGTTTATTTTTGTTTTTATTTCTTTTTTTTTCTTAAGCGACAATAGTTCAAGTAAAAAAATATTTATTTGTAATCCAAATTTCTTATAAATAAATAATCTAATAATCTAATCATATTAATAAAATAATATATATAATATGGGAAGAGATTTGAAAATCGCGAATTTATTTCCAATACACTGCAATATATTTGTTCACTCTTCTGCATACCCAAGACTTATAGCATGGAAGCTCAAAATTGAATCGACAGTGAAAAATTTCGTACCATATTATGATTGGCAAAAGTTGAATTATTCAAGCTCCTGAAAACTGAAAAAGAATATGAAAAAATAGCCGCTTAATCGAGAATAAAAAAAAGTAATAAAATTTAAATTTCGTTAAAAATATCCGAAATGCCACCAAATTACACTCAACATTTATTTTGGCGATAAAAAAGTCATTTAATATGTACCCTTCCACATCCGGTTGTCTGTTGGGCCTTTGGTCCCACCTACCACCTACATTTTTAAGGGGGAAAGGGTAGCCAAAGCCCGTTCTCTATTGATGACAGAGAAATTTGAGTCTTAATCTCGACTCTACCTAGAAGTGTGCTGCGGTGTCAGATTTTACGTTGATAAAGTTTGCTCTCAATTGATCCTCTTCAGTTAAATAAGCATTCTTCTCTTTACAGATTTATTAAAAACTTTAGAAATTGTAGATAATGAGACAATTAGTCTATATTTGTTAACAGCTTTTTAGCGTGGGAGCAACAAAAGCGATTTCTTATTTTTCTTCCCTGAAAATTGAAAGATTAAATATATCCTCTAGAATTTTCGGCAATGTTTGCGAGAATAGATTATGCTTAAGACTTCAAAAAATCTGCCACGAAGTTAATTCTAACACAACGCTTGAGTGTTGCCCAACCGAAATAAAAAGCTAATTTAAAGCGTTAGCAATCCTTATGATATTAATAACAGCACCATTGTTTCTCAGTTTAATAGTTCTTGAAATGTTGGAAGAAGAGTTGTAAATTATACTATTAATGACTTTCCAAGGTAACCGCGCGTGTTTGACACTTTATTTAAACAGGTTCTGTTTCCTTCCTTTAATTCCTCATTAAAACCCCGCCACGTTTTCGTTACTATGGCAGGTACTTATCAAATCAACCGCGTAAAGATGAAAATAGAAAAATAGTCATTCCATTTTGAGGTGCAAAAAACCAAGAAATACAAAGAGAATTGAACTTCAAACTGTAATGTTGCGAAAAATCGTGAAAGCTCCGTAGTAATTATATTCGGAAAAATATACACCGAATTGCAAAATGTCAATGTTCTTTCTATGAAATTCTGTAAGACATGCTTACCAAATTCTCAAAGAGGCTGTAATTAATGTTTATATTATTATTATTATTAATTCTTTATTAATAAGTAATTAAATTACCTTAGTAATATAAAGGAATAGCACTAGCTACCAGGGCTATCGGCTAGAAATGTTTATATAATTGAACTTATATATTGAAATTTAAGATAACTAAGGATTTTTTTTTGCAGTAGGTGATTAATAAGAATATGAATTCATTCAAAATAACGGGCTGAGATGAGAAATGTAAAGTAAAAACTCATAAGATACGTATTTACATATACACATAGGTCTTTTAAATTATATTTTGATATTCGTAACCTACTGAAACATGTTGCCAAAGTGTATGTAATAACAAGTTAAGAGTGTGCGGATAACCTTGAACTTTGGAAGCCAATGCGAAGATGTTGAAACACATTTGAAAATTTTCTTATTCAGAATGGCAAGGATGTAGCGCTTACAATTATAAAAATGTCATATCGGAATGATTGAAAAAGTTTAACATTTTTTTGTTTAGATTTGTCTTAATGGAATGGCAAGACACTTATAGCATCCCACTTTATACAATACAAACAGCTTTAGTTTTATAGAAATGCCTTACCTTGGAAGGAGATGATTGTATCTATGTTTTTCTTTCATTTGTTAACTGTTTTTGGCTAACAAGATTGATTCCGAGTTTTCAAAAAATTAACTAACACGTTCTCCAATGAACTTTTCATGATATATTACTCATCATTAATAAATCTTCATCCCTTTTCAATTTCAAATATGTTAAAATCAGAACCAAATCTTTGAAAAAATTTTCTTTTTACATGTAAATAATTAAATGTAAATAATAATTGTAAACGCTAGCATTCTAAAAAAAATGGTTTGGGTGCGATAAGACCTGCCCATACCATGAACTTCCCATCTCAAGATGAAAAGAAACACTTTTTAGGTGCTATTTGCCATCAACTTCAGCTTCACGTTGATTTATAAAACAAATGCATTGCGAAAAAGCAAGATGCATATATGTTTTGCTTCCCCGAAGGCATATATTTGTTTTCGAGTTTTTGAATCATTTAACATACGATTTCCGTATTTAACATTAATAGAATGTTCAACGTTTTGGTAATTACTTACTTACGTATGTATTATATCAAGTTATCAGGAAAAAAATGTTGAACCACTTTTTTTGATTTAGTAAAACTTCTTTTTAAAAATGTCAGATTTTTAGTTCTTCTGCAGATATTTTTTTCTCATAAATTGTTCAAGACATTGAGTGGCAATCTTGAAAAAGAATGATATCTTGCGTTTTTTAAAACAATGATAGCTAGTTGGACTTTTTGTCATTAATTATTTAATAACAAACTTGAGAAGGCGCTCAGTCTGCAGCGGAACAGGGCCTTTACCATCAACTCCAGCCACCGTCGTCACTAGCCACCTCCAGTTTTGCACGATAAGTTGGTTGATTCCCTTCGACTTGTGTTCGGCAGCTGAATCTCGGTCGTGCTCTATTGTTCCAACAATTCGCCGTTCGAATTTTATCCTTTTGGCTAAGTGAATGTCGCTGTACAACTCGTCAAGTTCGTTATTGTATCTTCTTCACACAACGGCTATGCAGTCGTGACCATAGATCACGCGTAGAATTTTTTTGTATAGCAGGACGGGTATGATCAAGGTTAAATAGAGTCAAATTAACAGCAATAAGCGAGAGCAGAGCCAAGGCAGACAAAGTCTGTAACTAACTCAAATTTATAGCTGTCTATGGTAACGTTCTGACACAGACGTCGGATTTGGGAGTTCTTTTTTGATGACAGCGTACTTTTCTTTTTTCCTTGTTTTACCGCCAAAACCATCTTTGTCGTCTCAACACTCATTAACGCACTGTTGATAGCAAGCTCAATATCTTCGGAGTGTGCGAGTTATTGAACAGACCTTGACGCGGGACTTTCAGACTATTGTATTAAATATGACGTTCAAGAAAAATAGAGGGGGTCAGTAAGGTCTCTGCCGCACTTAATGGAGCTTGAGCTCTCCATCATCATCCTGCGCAAACGGACGACCTTGTCAGGGATGCCAAACCTTAACATGGTTTCATATCTCCTCGTCCTCATGGCTGAGAACAAGATTTCAAGACAACCTTGAAATTGATGTAATGGTGATGGGTGCCGATCTAGTTTTTTCCAACATTTTCTTCAACGTGAAACTCAACAAGATAGAGCTCTTGCTATCTCCAAAATGTCACTGAAGCTTCGAAAATTGCCACAGCTTGAGAATGTTATGCATGAGATCAAAACGTTTTATTAAGTAAGCCAGTTTTCTGTAGGCACATAGTAGCACAAAGGCGTCCCTCTATGTTCTTCGAGAATATAAGATGTGTCACACTTAGGGTTGCAAAAATGGATTCCATAAAAAAAAATTTAGCATTGGTCGTTGAATTTGTATCCTTTTCTAGCAGTTGTTTTTCAACTTCACCAATAAAGTGTTATAACTCGTTCAGGACAGACAGCTATCATAAAGAAATATTATGTAGGTTAGTTTCAAGAGAATTGCATTTTGTATGAACTTACTCTGTTTATAGGGATTTATGTTTTAAAAGTTCGAAGATTGTTATTCTTCATTCTCTTCATTTTCTGGAAAAACCTCTAAGAAGTTCATCGATTGAATGTCTAGATTGGCCTCCAAATTGGTGCAAGTATGAGGTGAATTTCTGACGAAGATGAGACAGATTTCTTAACCTAAGTCCTTTTAGTTCATAACTTACTTAATAATTATAATGTTGATATATTGTAAGTATTGGAATTAAAATTGAGAAAAAAAATATATCAATTAGTCCGGAAACTTACGAACGGCAGTGTTTATAATTTAATTTGAAAAGATAGTTAAAAACTATAAATTCAATTGATTTTGACCTGATTTTATCGGAAAACTAATTTGATTTTGATTGAAGAAGTGAAGTTGTCCCTTTTTTGACAGTTTTTTTCGTCATATTTTTCAAACCACATTGTCAAATTTCAGGGCTTCATCCGCTTCGAACGAATCTTAATTGTATTCGATAGCTCGATTTGTTCTTGAGTTATGCTCAGCCAAAAAATTCGCACAAACGTTCGAACGCATGTTACATTCACACACTGTTCTAAAAACAATGGAATCCGACTCCTGGGACCTCGTAACGTGGAGATATGTAAATTTTTTGAATTCGGAAAATCGGATCGATTACACGAAATTCCTGATGGTAAGTATAGTAAATATTAAAAGCAGAAGAGGAAAACGGTAAGTTCGAGTCAAATAAGTTATTCAATTCTTAGTTTGGCATTTCAATGCAATTGATAACAATTTTAGGCATAATGAGTCAGAAAACAATGTCAGAAAACATGCCCTTTTTAACGTTGTCATGGAAATCAACGAGCGGCTGTTCTCTGTTTTTCAGTTTGCACTAATAATAATTTTGCAGTCAAAATAAATAAAGCGAAATTCTTCAACTCTTTTCAATGCTTCTTGATTGTTTCAATTTCCGGATTATAAATCAGTGCAAATTTTTACGGGCGTCTTTCTAACTCAATATAGATAAAACGTGCAAGAAATGTGTGACCTACAAATCACAACGTGTTAAAAAAAAAAAACGAAAGTTTGTTCTTTTAAAAGGCGCAATGGCTTGTGAACTGTGACAAAAATAAAATAAATTAAGATTTTGCTAATTCACGCTACTTTGACAAGTTTATTTTTATTCCCGCCTTCATAGATAATCGATGCAAATAAGATGTAATTAATATTTTGGTGTTATATCAACTCGTAATAATAAACTTGTTTAAAAAACCGGCCCATAATATAAAAAATTTCCTGTTTAACTTCTTATACTGATATGAGCTACACATTGATATGAGTGAAACATTCCAATCGGAGTTCGTGATGGCCATTTCGTGTGGTTATCATCTGGAATGGAAGTTCGTTGAATTTCATCCGACCTACCCCATTGTCACATTTTTTTGAACACGCATACAAATAAGTTTTTTAATGTTATTATTAATATAAAAATGTTAACATAAGAAAAAAAATACAATAACGTTTTACTCCATCGTTCACAGTTTCTGCTTAACATATGAGCATATACAAATTTAACAAAAACAAAAAAAGTGTTTGTATATAAAGGAATTTAAAGACTTTGGGGTATTAGTTAAAAATCCGGTAATTGAGTTCTGTCTGAAACCAAAAGCGTCGCATGTTTTCTTGCATATTTTGTCGACATATAAATAATGTGATTGAATTTCATTTTGTCATTTCTCGATAAAGTAACGGGAAGAACACATCGAAATCTTGCGTGTGAATTTTTCAAAAATGGTATAGTTCTAAATTTGTGCTGATAAAAAACCATATTTTAATTTAAATAAATTTTCCTCGAACAGAAAATCTTCTTTTTCTTTGCGTTGGTGGCCGCTGTAAGCGCCGATGTGTCGCACATATTGCAGGATGATGGATATCAATATCCTGTTCCAAGCAAACCATTCCCCATTCAACCTTTGGTAATAGACATCCCAGTGCCTGCACCTGTAACACCAGTTTTACCAGTCATAAAACCAATACCGCTTGTTGAAAAACCAACAATACTCCAACCAGAATATTTGCCGCCCGTTGAAATAAAGCCACTTCCAAGACTCCCGGTTCTCCAGCCACTGCCGTTGCCGCAAGTGGTTGTACCTAAGCCGCTACCCGTTGTTCCTAAGCCTGTGGCTCCAGTCATAGATTATCTACCTCCAGCACCACAGCCTGTTATTTACAATCCTCCAAAGGTAGTTGTGCAACAACCTGCCGTCATTTACAAGCCAAACCCAATTAAAATAGTACAACCAGCACCAACCGTTCAAGTTGTGGAAAAACCACAAATTATATACCAACCAACATTGCCAGTGGCCAAACCTATCGTTGAAATAGAAAATGCAGCATCAGTTAATGTCGAGCACCAGGGATATGTCTACAATAACAACCCTCAGCCACCCTTTAGTTTCTAGATGTGAAATATAGCTAATATAAAAAAAGAAAACAGTGAGCCGTTGTAATGAGTCCTAGAAATTAAATAAAATAAGAAAAGTATGTACAAATGTTATTTGTTTTCTTACCATGCTGTTTTTTTTCAACCTTTATTCGTCATGATTAACCTTTGCTCTCATGTGCACCAATTCATTATCATTAAATTCACAAAAAGCAAAACAACATACTAAGATTGTTCTTACAATGTATCTTTGGGCAACACAATAGTAACTAAACTTGGTTCTTTTTACTTTTAAGTTACTTGTGTGCGTATTTACTAGCCGAACGAAATGAACTTCATTGATATTTCAAGTTTGAAACTACATTTATTTAAATTCGAAAAACCTGATAGAATTGATCATTTATTCATATAAAAAATTTGTATACATTCCTATCCAAGCATGAACCTAGTAACTTGGTGTGTCAAAAAAGTTAATAATATATGCAAGTGTGTGTCAAGTTGTTTAAGACCCTACTTCTTGCGACTAGCAGTGATAAAAGATAAATGGTTTTCCGATTTAAAGGTTGTTCGAGCATTCATAAGCATTGAAATTTTTCGAGATAAGAAGACAAACAAACCAGATTTTATCTTCCGGTTTTTGATGAGAACTAAAATTTTGGATAAAACTCTGCTCTCTTCATATAATTTTCGGGTAAAAAGTTGTATCAGTCGCGCTTTTGAAAGAGACCTCTTTCACATGACCCTATTAACATAAGCTTATAAAGGTGTTTTTTATGCTTAAGAAAATATCAATGTTCATACGAAAATTATATTGTTTGAAAATGTAACCGGCTCACCTTTTGTTGGTAATGCAGACATGACCAGGTGCGAGTTGGACTAGCGCAACAAATGTTCCGTACAAATTTGTAGGTACATTTATTTTTGTCCATCACGGAAATCGAAACTCAAAAATTATATAATTTTATCCATGTGTGTTAACTTTGTCAGTTTTCTATCTCATGATGCTTTTGCTTCAAAATAAATTGCCTAATGTTAGTGGCCCCATGAGTTCCTTTGTTTTCATGCGTAAGTGTTGCGGACGTCATTCCGAATTTTGGAAAAGGAAAAGAAAGATTCATATGATTCACATTTGTGAAATAATTTGACAAGCTCTGCTATTTGAACATGGATCTAGAAATTGAAAAGAGGCACATCAAAATATGGAATGGCCTCAACTTTATACTATTTGGGACGGACTTCACAGACATGTTTAATAAACAGTGCCCAACAACGATTAAGGGAGATCTTTCAAGAAGTATTCAGATCAGTATTATTGGAAAACATTAAGAAGTTGATCGATTGAATAACTAAATTGACGTCCAAATTGGTGCAAGTATGAGGTGAATTTTCGACGAAGATGAGCCAAATTTTTTTACCGAGGTCATTTTAGTTCATAACTTAGTTAATAATAATAATGTTTTTCATTTATGGCAAGAAAAAGTCTCCGCCGTAGATGGATTAGCACCCGAATCACTGCTTACTTTACCGAAATGAAAGTTCTGAATGCTTTAGTGAAAGATGCCATCTCCGCATTCAGGAACCAATCTTGGAATCGAAGGTTACATAGCTTGAAGAAAGGCGATAAGCCTTTCTGCAATATTCCAAAAGTAATAAGGATAAAGCGTAACCATATCCCTCTGTTAAAGGTGGGGGGCACCATGTTGCTATCAAACTCTGAGAAGGCTGACGCTCTAGCTTATGAACTTTTCAGAAACCACTTAATTGCTAGCAGTATAACCCCGGCTAATCATATTCTGGATTCTGTAGGGCATTCCGTGAACTTATTGAATTCATCTCTGCCAATGGACAACATCAAAACAGTTTCTCTTAGTGAACTAGAAAGGTCTCTGGCAGACTTAAAAACTCGCGAGGCTCCAGGCTTTGACGGGGTAAGAAATGTTTGCCTAAAGAATCTTCCGAGCATTGGCTTACGTTTCCTTCAGAAATAATTTAACGACTGCTTTAAGATAGGGTATTTTCCCAGTGCGTGAAAGGTAGCAAAAGTCATACCCATCTTGAAGCCAAGTAAGGAAGCTACTTTCCCCTCAAAATACAGGCCCATAAGCTTATTAAATTCGTTAAGCAAAATAATTAAAAATCGAATTGTGTCTTATATAGACACAAAAAACATTTTACCTTGTGAACAATTCGGATTCAGACCTTTTCACAGTGCTGTCCACCAAGTGCATCGTTTGACAAGATACGTTAAACAAAATCTTAAAACAGGCAAAAGCACAGGAATGGTAATGCTTGACGTTGAAAAAGCATTCGACACTGTCTGGCACAATGGGTTACTACATAAGATGCTCAATCTTAAATTTCCGATTTTTTTTGTAAGAATCATCCAATCCTTTCCATGTTCTTTCAGCTTCAAAGTTTCGTTAAATAATGTCCTTTCAAACATTTTCCGTATTCCAGATGGAGCTCCTCAAAGATCAGTACACCTCTGATTTTCCTCACCTGAGTAACTGTGATTTTGCACTTTTTGCAGACGATACCTGTATATTTTCGTCAGATGTTATTGGTCTTAATATTGAAACCAACCTACAATCTACCTTAAATACAGTCCAAGCGTACTATAACAATTGGAAAATAAAAATCAATGCTTCTAAGACCCAAGCTATCTTTTTTACTTGTAAAAGAAAAGCTTGCCTGCTTCCAAGCAACAGACTTTCAATACCCAGGTCGAGTGGAAATCGCGAGCGAAGTATCTTGGAGTTCACTTGGACAAACGCTTGACCTATAATCTCCACATACAAGAGGTCGTTAACAAGGTTAACATCACTATTAAGACTCTTTATCCTTTTATCAACAGAAAATCTTAGGTCGGCAACGAGAACAAATTACTGATTTTCAAAGCAATTTTTCAAGCAATTATGTTTTATGAATCCCCTGTATGGAGCAAATGTGCTAAGAAACATACACGTAAATTACCAGTCGCGCAGAACAAGACACTAAAAATGATCTTGAACCCTCCTTGGCATTTCTCAACAAATGAATTACAATAACGGGCGCAAATTGAAACTGTGGAAGCGAGAATTGCAAAACTCGCCGCTAAATACAATATTTCTTGTTTGTCAGCTGATAACGACTTGATTTCAAATCTAGCTTTGTAAAACTCTTATCATCTAGTCTATCTATATATTCCTAATAAATTTTTCGCTATATTGTCTATTTATTTACTTTACTTGTTTATTTATAAATTTATACATCTATTTATTTATTTATTTTATTCATTTATTTATTTATTTGTTTATTTATTTATTTATATATTTATTTATTTATTTATTTATTTATTTATTTATTTATTTATTTATTTATTTTTATATTTATTTATTAATTTATTTACCAACTTTGTGATTGGAATCAAGTTGTACTTATCTCAGTAACTGATCTGAATCCTCTTCTCTCATGCCATGGGCAACTTAGATGTGATGGAGGTTTTTCTAGTGGCTCTTCTTTCAAAACTATAATTCTGTGATATATATTTATGCTTTATACAAATATTTAAGTTGTAAGTTATGTAAACCAAATCCTCAAACATATTATATTTTGCAAAGAAAGATCAAATTATACTTACTTTGGCCACAATAAAATATCTAATAATATCTTCTTTTAATTGTTTTAATATCTGTCTGGCTCACTTAGAAGTGCTCTGGTATGAGGTGGACCTATCGTGGATGTACCAGCTTGCTATATCTCGCGCTGGCTTTTATCTGCAACAATACTACTCTTTCGAGTGTACATTTTACGACACTGTAAGTGGACTTTCACAGAATGCTTGTCTTTCAAGTACATATTCAAATAACATATCATTTCATTCAACACTTGCATCAATCAAAGTCTTCATTCCACGATCAACAACACTTACTTTATTTCAAAATTAAAAGTAGTTACTGAGTTATTTCGTTTTTTTCGAACAACGTAGCTAGCTGATGTAACTCAAGATTACCGACGAAGGGAATCAGGGACTGAGAGTATAATATTATATTTTAAAATTCTCATTAAATATTTGCAAGTTTTATTGTGTAAGTAACACAACAATTTAGGATTTTAATATTTAACTTTATTTATTTTTTTTTATCAGTTTTAAAGAAAAAAACTAAGAAAGAAAAAGGTCCGTCAGCATCAACTGTGAATGAATAAAAAACAAAAACACCACATGAGCTCGGTTTGTCTTATTTCTGTTTGACAAATTTTTCTATGTCATGAACAATATAGTGATGAGCGTGAGTGTAGTTTAAAGCGTACGCTACACCCGAAGCAGGAAAACGCACATCTCCGGGTGTGAGAAAAAAGTTATCAGGCAAGCGGAAACACCATAGCGAGCCGACGAAATAAGTGTGTAGTAGGAGGGAAAAATCCAACTCACCGGTACTGAACAGGGTGGAAAACGCAAGCCTATTCTCCTCAGATGTTTGGATTACCTCACTCCTAGACTACACTAGGGTACAACCCACAACAAGAAGAAATTACTCCACTCACTCTCACGTCACCACTCGATCGTATTTGTATAAAAAAAAAAAACAACAACAAAACAAACAAAAGCTCAGTGAATAACTCACACCACAACAAAACACCTAAAATATGTATAAAAAAAAAACAACAACAACAAACAAGCTCAGTGAATAACTCACCCTTAACTCTTTTCTTCTTCTTTTTTTATATTAAATTGTATTTTTTTTCCTTGCAATGATCACTCACTAATTAACTAACTCACTCTTGTATCACTTCAGACTGTTCGACACTGAATGAGCTCAGAATCGGCGAGGATCCTGCAAGCACACACAAAAAATGCGACACACTCGATTGTCAGTTAAATTTCCTTCTACTCCTTCTTTATCTCAACGCGATAAAGGAAAATAATGTGTGTGCAGCTGCGATCCTTTTTGCCTGTCGAGAGTAAACAACGATAAGGAACCATCCACTGCGCAATGTGAGTGTGTTCCTTCGGCGATTGCTTTCGCTACTTTGTTTTACGTTGTTGCCTTGTTTTTAATCTAAACACTTTTTTTTTTAAAAAAGGATTCGCTTACCCTGTGATGTCTTACATAATGTCTCTGCCAATTTTCAGCTCTATGCGTATTTTAATTAAGTTATGACTTATTTTCATCTATTTTGACAGGACTATAATATCTCTGCGCATTCCCGCCTATTCTTATATCTTACATTTTTCGCAAATGGCGGGGTTTAGACCTTCACATTGTTGCCGACTTCAAACGGCTTCAGAAGCCTTTTCATGGCAGATGTGCGCACATTAGTGTGATTGTCAGCCACTCGCAAGAGGTGGGGCACTTACCACTGAGCCACGGGTACCAAAAACAGTGAGAAAAACATACATACAGTATGTCAAATAATTGTTTGCAAAAGGAAAAAATGTTTGCAATTTCAGCTGAAATGTGAAAACTAATGAAAACGCATTGCTTTTCTATTTTTTTTTTTTTCATAATTTTATTAACAAGTTTATTCTTAATAGCTACAACAAAAAAAAAATACCACAATTCAAAAACAAACACAGAAAGAAACAAAAATAACAAACATTCATATTTTGATCTGTCAATTAATTGTTTGCAAAATGCAAACATAACATAAAAGGAGACGAAAATAAACTGTTTTCTGGATAACGCTAAATGATTTACTAAACTTGACTAACAAAGATGAACCTATCATTAACATTTATACTTAAAGTATCACCGTAAATACAAAAAAAAAATAGTTTTAGAAGATCTCAATTTTCTCTAAAACTAGAAGACAAAAAACCGTTCGGTTTTTTGTGTTCTATTCAGAATGATACAAGCATTGACTACAAAAAGCAAATTCAGCACTTCGTTTCACAATTTTGAAAAAAATTGGTCTAAACTCGTTTTTTTAAATTTTTTTTTATCAAAATTTTGAGTTTGCATGCGAATTTTTCAAAAACTATTAAACTTAACTATATAATTTAAACGCAGGATTAAAGAACATGTTTCTGACTTTTAAAGCCGGTATACTTCTTTATTGTAAGTGTTGTCGTTGTTGTTTTTTGCTTTTTTTTTTTTCAATTTAAGTCATTTTTTTTAAATTGCCCCTACCTCCTAAACGGTGCGAGATAGACCCCCCCCATAGTAAAAAATGCTTGTTTTTGACCCCTCTACAAAAAACCGTTATCAATTTTTGGCGCCCAAGTTATCGTACTCGTGCCTTAATTTCAAATGATCGTCGATTTGTTTTAAATTACTTGCTCCAAAAAATAAATCAAGGACTCCGGAATATCGCTGTCAATATTTTAAAACATTCGACTTGGCGGGGTTTAATTATCATTATCAATCACTACAGATTATATATCCTCTCGAATAATTGCTGCAGCAGCTTTCAGTATTCTGAATCGTTCTTCGTATTTATTTTGTTTTTTATTTTCAGACCAAGCTTTTTCAAGAATATCGTACTGATTGTCAATAAAACATATAATTGTTAAACTCCCTTTTCTCTCAGTCATAATAATTTCACCATACTTTTAACTTATCATTTCTTTCAACACTTGCATCAATCAAAGTCTTCATTTCACAATCAACAACAACAACTTCACTTTCTTTATTACCAATAAGCACATCTGCTCACTGCAAAGGTATTTTAAAAATTAACAGTATATATTCAGTTATTTCGTTTACTTCCTTCAAAAATAGGCTGTAATGCGACCATCCACACTCGAACAACAAAGCTAGCAGATGTTGCTCAAGGTTACCCACGAAGGGAGTTAGGGACTGAGAGTATAGTCTTTTATTTTAAATTACTCATTAAATATATGCAAGTTTTATCGTGTAAGTAACACAAACCAATATTTTCTTTCTATCATTTATATTGAACGTTCGATGACATTTTTGTAGAGTTTTGTATGATCTACAACTTCTGTCTATTTTCACGATAAAACTTACCGTTCTCAAGAAATATCGAAAAAACCTTAATTTTGTACGTTTGACCCTGAATAAATTTTTTTTACAGAAGTAGGATCGAAGGGGATTTTATTTATTTTGACTAGACATACCTCTGCGCATTCCCGCCTATTATTATGTCTTACATTTTTCGCAAATGGCGGAGTTTGGACCTTCACTTTGTCCTTTGACTCCGAACGCCCCAGAAGCTTTTTCTTGGCAGATTTGTGCACATTGGTGTGATTGTCAGTCAATCGCAAAAGGTGGGGCCAGGCACTTACCACTGAGCCACGGGTACCCGAAACAGTGAGAAAAACATACATACAGTAAGATACATATGTAAATTAAACTCTCATTTTAAACTCTCATTGGCAACTAAGTAATTGCGGATTTTTTTAGAAAACAACTTTTTCATGGAACGAAATAACTTTATTCTGTAATGTATTGCCCATTTTGAGCAATAACCTTTTGCCATCTTTCAGGCAGCACCATAGTTCCACGTTCATAAAACTTCTGGATTTTATCAGCAAAAAACTGAACCAGGTACGATTTGACATCATTATTTTTGAAATTTTTACCATTCAGATGCTGCAAGGTATGGTGGATGTGGCAAAACATCTCAACCAAGATCCAATTGATTTTTGCCGAGTGACTAAAGATGCAACACCTTTTCGATTTGTCAATTCGGACATCTGAATTGATCGTTCGGTCTGGTGGTAAAAGTTCCAAGTTGACTATTCCTTTGTAATCCCACCAAACTGATAACATAATTTTCTGTTGTTGAATATCAGCTTTTGATGTTGTTTAAGCTGGTTCACCTGGCTTGCTCCACTGTCTTTTCCGATTGACATTGTTGTAAGCAACCCATTTTTCACCACCAGTTATCAATCGGTTTAAAAATGTATCATTTCCATAACTTTTCTTTAAAAAATCGCAGATGTTAATGCGTTGTATCGAGTTTTCGTACATAGCAAAGTTGTTTTAAGCGATTTTCAAAGTATTCATGTGATACATAAAGCTCTGCAATCTCACGTGTTGTACTGTAACGATCCGAATCGATTATTGCTTTGATTTGGTCGTCATCAACTTCAACTGGACGAACAGAGCGAAAAATCACCAGAAATAAATTTGGCAAACCAATTTTGACACTGCCGTTCTTTTAAAGCTTCGTCACCATAAACAGCACACAACTTCTTATGAGCTTGTGATGCGTTTTTTCCTTTCCGGAAATAAAAATGCAAAAAATATGACGTAAATGTTCGTTTTGATTTCATTTCAACAGACGCCAAACAAAAACTAAACAACCGATCACAAAAATTTTTTTACTGATTGACAGATGAAGTACCAACTATTAAATAACAAAGTATGTTTGACTTTTCGATTCGTGAATTGTGAATTGTGTATTACTTTCAATTCTTGCTAGTAATTACTAAGTTTTTATTAAACGATTAAAATGAGCGACACGGGAGAAGAACTTTTTTGTGAGTTGAATTGTTTGCACATGTGCCAAGACAGTGAACTTATTTTAACATCAGTAGGTCAAGCTTCGTTGTATATTCCGGGCAAGTTGAACCAGAGAATCGCTAGACTTCCGAGTTGATATACTCGGAATGATGGTAAAAATATTTTTTTTTACTTGGACTTACTTTATTATGCCTTGGCCAGCAAATAATATTCACCACTTCACTTCGTTATAAAATATGTTTATTTCCCTTGATGGTTGGATTGACAATGACTTTAAGTTTTTCACCCCAGTTCCCAAGAAACCCATCCACTTTAAATTTTCTTTAATATGTTACAGAATCTATATGGCCAATGATTTTTGATCTTGACTCTTTCGTTGATGTGTGTTGCATATACTCACACATTGACGAGCGGTTCCGTGAGAACTGTGGGGGATTACATTAATGCCCCATATTTAATGTTGAGAGTTAGAGCTGAAGGAACTTCGATGCCCCTTTTCTCCCTGTCATGAATTCGGCCATCAGGAAAGCTCCGCTTATAGAAGCAAATAGGAGCACTATAGGTGCGACTTTTAATAATATAAGTAAGAGAGAGAAGGAGCATTGGAAGAAACGAATTGCACATGCACATTTGATATTTGGTTTACATTGATTTTTGTTCGTGCCGCGTGGTGGTTCGATTAAATCCTAATTAGTTAGTAAATTGTGTTTTTAATAAATTATTGTTTGTTCGCGGTTAGTGTTTGATCTCCAGTGGATTGATCCGATCATCGGGATATGCGAATGTTAATTAGACTTCAATTATCCATTCACAAATTTCGATGGTCGGTGCAATGTACTGCAGCAAGGCGACGATGGCAAATGTCAAATGTGCATGCGTTTATGATTGACTTTAACAAGAACTTCCTGATGGGAAGTTAATAAGTTTGTTAACATTTTTGTGTTCGCGTTTACAATGTTATGTGTTGTGCTGTTTGTTGGGGACCAACATTGTAAATGAGTTGCAGAGACCATCGTTTATTTTGCGAAATTCTGCAATGTTTGGATTGATTGAACGGCCAACTAGAAATCCCAGCTGCTTTGAGGAAGTGATTTCTGCGAACTCGCTGGTGGAATTTCGTGTTCACTTCACTATCAGTCGGGATTGCTTTTCGGTTAGTACAAAAGTACTGCCTTGTGATTCCATTTCGATTTCGATTTTTAAATCCTTATTCTGGGTTATGAATTCATTTTAAAATAATACATTACCACTTTCATCATAAACTTCAACCGATTAGTAAACGATTTCAAAACTAACCGCTGACTTTTGACGTTTCATTAATCAACTGCAAAAAGCAATAACACATTTTTAAGTACAAATCCAGTCCACGTCCTCACCAAATGTCAAATAGCTTTGCCGTCAAATTCGACCAATCAGAGCCGGTTGACTAGCTAGTGCATAGAACTCTGAACGCGGCCAATGATTAACAAGCAACATGATTATTCCAGGTGACAGCGTGTGCAATAATTGACGAGCGGAAAAATCAGGTGACGGCACGTTGCAGTCATTGTACGACGAATGTGAAAGCAGTGACTGTGTCGATGTTGTTATCCATGGGAAAGCTTTTGTGCAACGTTTGCATGTTCGTCTTTTATTGGACTTGGCGTTAGCTTGTATAAACAGTGAGATTTTGAGTAGCAAATGTGAAAATTATGCTGCTGTATATTTTGCTGAATTAGGTCAGGAAGTTTTAAAATAACCTGCATAATATCCGGATCTAAAAATAATAGGATATTTTTGGCACCTTCAAGTTAAACAAAATATAAGAAGGCCAGATAAGGAAACTTGGACAGAGTTTACAACCGCTAGGAACTCTAATTCAGAAGAGTAAACAAACTGTTAAGGGGGTATTCTAGTCTAGAGGCATGAATTTCATGTAATTTTTGAAGTGTCATTAAAAAAAGGCAATAAATATTTTTAGTATCAATTTTTTTATCAGTTAATTTTCAACGTAACAAGAATACAGAAAAAAAATACAAAAACAAAAAAAAGGTTGAAAATTTAAAAAATTAGCAGTTGATGAAGTGGGGGTATCAAAAAATTGGCGCGTAACCATATCCACGATTTCAACCCTCCTAGCAATCTGAAACAATGTCTGGAAATACGGAAAAGTTGAAAAGATTTTTTTTTACAAAATGGCGACTGCCTGAAAATAAATTTTGTACCACTTTTTTTGACTGTTCCGAATTTTTAAAAAATGAGTTATAGAAATTTGGGGACAAGTCTATAAAAAAGCCTTTCTAAAGATTTCAGGTAAATCGGTCCAGTAGAACCTGAGAAAACGTAGGTATTGTTTTGAAAAAGACAGTTTCGAGTAAAAAGCTCTTAAAGTTTCGCGTAAAATTCTTTCTCAGTCTAAGTCATGAAATGATATTGTAGACTTACATTTATTCAATCTGCTATTCCTGCTTCCTGGACTTCGAAAAAACTATTTTACGCGTTTTTCTCTTCATATCGAACAGTTCTGATCTCCTTTGATACGTTCGACGCTCGTATCTCGGAGCGGTCAATCCGGGCGTTGTCTCGTTTCAGAGCAAATTAATGAGCTTCCGGGCCAATTTTCATTCCCATAAGCTCCATCATTTTTAAAATAGGAATGAAGCCTTAAAAAATATATTTCACAATATTTTTATTTCACTCACAGCACATATAGTACATATGTACTACTGTGTCCAAAAAATAAGGTGACATATGAATTTAAACTGCGCGCGTCGAAGGATTTGGAAATTTTTCTTTCTTTTTAGGTTGGTAGTACTGTCAGTGACATCTAGGTGAAATTTCGTGTCAAAATATATTCATAGTGTTTGAGATACGCGTCGTTTTGTGAGCTGCTAAAAGTGAGTTTTTCGTTTTTTGCGATGTCGAAATTTATTGAGCAAAGAATTTGCATTAAATTTTGTTTGCGGAATCAATTTTCTGTTGCGGATACGTTGAGGATGGTGCAGAAAGCCTTTGATGATGAGGCTATGTCTAAAAAAAATGTTTACAAGTGGTATAGTGATTTCCAAGCCGGCCGTGAACGTGTCGAAGACGAAGAGCGTTCTGGGCGACCATCAACCTCAACCGATGAAGCTCACGTCCAACAAATCAAAGATTTGGTGTTGAAAAACCATCGATTAACGATAAGAGACCTTGCTGATGAAGTTGGCTTATCGAAAGGCTCAGTCAATACCATTTTGAAGGATGCTTTGGGCCTCAAGCGCGTCAAATCTCGACTGGTACCGAAAACATTGAATTTTTTGGAAAAAAGGCGTCGCGTTGAAGTGTGTGAAACAATGCTTTCCGACTACCAGGATGTCATGAAACGCATTATAACTGGCGATGAGACTTGGATCTATGCTTACGACCCCGAAACAACCGATCAATCGAGCGAATATCGTGCCAAAGGAGAGCCGAGACCAAAAAAACCGCGCCAAATTCGCCAAAATCAAGGTCATGTTGACTGTTTTCTTCGAATATCGTGGTGTTGTGCTTTATGAATTCCTTCCAACTGGCCAAACAGTCAACAAGGAATATTATTTGAACGTTATGCGTTGTTTGCGTAACGCTATCCGCCTAAAACGCCGGAATTGTGGAAAGACAATTCTTGGTTTTTACACCACGATAATTGACCATCCCATACCGCACTCGTAATTCGTGATCATTTCGCCAAAAACTCAACCCATATCGTTCCGCAACCACCGTATTCACCTGATCTGGCGCCGTGCGAGCTCTGGCTGTTCAACAAGCTCAAAAGACCGCTCCGGGGACACCGTTTTGATACGATAGAGGAGATTCAAGCCGCAGCGAAGACGGAACTGAAGGCCATCCCGGAAAGTGACTACAACCAGTGTTTCAAAGATTTGAAAATCCGTTGGCATAAGTGCATTGCATCGGGAGGGGATTACTTTGAAGGGGATGAAATTGATTTGGAAGAATAAAAAATTGGTTTGGGTGCGAGAAGGCCTGCCCATACCATAAACTTCCCATCTCAAGACACAAAAGAAATAGGTGCTATTTTATTTGCCTACACCATGAAATTCGATTCGGATTATGAAAACTTCATTCATTCCCTAATCAAATGCATTGCAAACAAAAAGATCAGATGCATATATTTTTAGCTGCCTTTGAGGAATACCATATACTCGTATATGTTTTCGTATTTTTCGATCATTTAAAACACGAATAGCGTATTTAACATTGATATATTAACATATTTCAATTTGGAAATACTTTTTTTCTGACTGAGTTAAATTTCTACCAAAAGAAAATTAGATTTTTAGTTTCAGTTACAGTCCGCGTGGCATGGTATTTTATTCTTTTGGCTAAGTCGATTGATACCTCCATAATTGGCTTCCTTTCTTCAGGATGAGGCAACCAATACTGAGATTCCATTCATCTCGCATGCTTTCTTCTGACCATGTGTTGCAGATATGTTGGTGCATACTCCCAACTAAGTCATCGCCGCCGCTTTTTGAAGTTCTATCTTGCTATCTGTACTTCGTCTAGGTCAGGCAAATGGCATTATTGGTTCTTCCATGTCCTCAGCATTGACTGCAATTCCACTATGATATTTCCATTTCGAATTTTGCAGGCTTCGGTTTGGGGTGTGTAACCTTGAGGTAATTGCTTTTGCTGACTGTCCATTGCTTGCATTAAACGACTCAATGAAAGCATTTTCGACCGTAATATAGGACCAACGACCCAAAATCTTAGCTAGTCATCCCTCTGAGAGTATCCAACTCAACGTGAAGAAAGGATATTTTAAATTTACAGTTGCGAAAATCGATTTCATAACAACAACTTTACAATGATAGTTGAATTTGTATTTGCTTTTGGCAGTTGTTTGTCAACTTTTTCAAAAAAGTGTTATAAATCAGATAGCTTAGTTTGAAAAGTATTATATTTTGTAAGAACTCTGTTTATAAGGATTGATATTTTAAATTTTGTTTGAGGACTTTTGGAATTATTTTTAATCAATCAAATTTGTTTGATTGCTTTTTTTTAGAAGCCATTAACCACTGCTCGGAATATTAAGGCGTGATTAACTTTATGTTCTTTTTAAAAGGGTTTAAAAAACATAGTTTCAATCCAGAGATTTCCACGTACTCTTCTTTCCGAGCTGGTAACTGCGCAGCAAAGGATCTTCTTCTGTCTATCAAATATATGGCTTAAAGAGGATCACATTTAGTCCAGTTTTCTTTGCAGATTTTGATAGGATTTTCCACGCCGATTCCGAGAGATTTTTTTATCTCTGTGTCATTTTCAGGAAAGACCTCTAGGATTGGGTTCATGATAAGAAACCACAACAGTGAAAAACAAACTAAATCGGAAGTTATTGTCTTACTTGCAATATACGAGCAATGCAGTTTTATCCATGTGTTTTAACTTTGTCATTTAGGTTTCTCTCGATGCTTTTGCTTTAAATTCAATTGCCTCATGTAATTTGCGCCATGAGCTTCTTATTGCTAATATATTATAACTATAAAAAATCGCCAAGCTACAGCCGAGCTGCTGTCTCCAAAATTTTCTAAGGACGTTTTCATGTGTCAGTGTTGCAGACGTCACTCTGAGGCTTGAAAAATGGGAAAGACTTACAGGATTCACATTTCTGAAACAATTTTCAAAGAACTTCCGTGGAAATTTGGATCAGGAAATAGAGAAAAGGGCACATCAATGTATACAATGGCCTCAACTAAATATTGTTTTAGTCTTTTTGGAAGTCTCTATAGTTATTAACTTACTTAGTTTAGTTAATTGGCTAAATAAACATAATATTGATGAAACTTTTGGTATTAAAATTGAAAAAAAAAATTTTATATGAATTTGTCCAGAAACTTATGAACGGCAGTGTATATATTTATGCATATTTTTTTATCTGATAAGGTAGCTGTAAACTATAAATTTAATTAATTTTGAACTTTTTTTATTGGAAAACTAAATTGGTTTTAATTGAAGAAGAGAAAATGTCCCTTTTTTTGACAGTTTTTTCGTCATAAAATTCAAACCAACCTGTGAAATTTTACCAAAAGCTTTTCAGGTGATCTTTATGCTCACACGCTTCGATAGCTTGATTTGTTCTCAAGTTAGGCTGTACGAAAGAATTTGCACAAACGTACGTACGTACACACACACACACAGACATCTTTCTAAAAATGATGGAATCCGAATCCTGGGACCGCCAAACGTGGAGAAATGTAAACATTTTGAATTTCGAAAATTGGACCGATTACAAGAACTTCCTGATGGGTAGTTAATAAAAAATTTTCAAAATAAATACAATGTCACCTTATTTTTTGGACACAGTATGTACGTCCACGTGGTTTGAAGGTTAGAATTCAACTGTTAGCAGCTGGATGTAAGTAAACAATAAATATAAACGATACAAGTCACCTTTGGTTCTTGTATTACAATATACTATATACAAAGGACCAAAAGGTTTTACTGAGATATATGGATTCAGGTAGACGGAGAATCCCTAATGTCTTTTGTTCGATTAGTTCCGGCCGAACCAGTTTGGATCGGATCGGGTCAACAAAATACCGATATCTCCGAAAATAATTTGAATTTTGAAAAATTATTCTCTTGTAGATATTTTCCTGAATAGTTAAACTTTGAAAATGTAATGTTGAATCGAACCCCTTAATAGATAACGTTCTTACTGCACGTTCTTACATTATAAATATTGGAAAAATAACACATTCCCTCTTTTCGGCTTTCAGACGTTGAATCAAAGGGAAATTGAACTTGTGTAAATTTTGTTGCCACTTTTACTTAAATTTTCATTCGTTAAACTTTGAAAATGTAATGTTGAATCGAACCCCTTAATAGATAACGTTCTTACTGCACGTTCTTACATTATAAATATTGGAAAAATAACACATTCCCTCTTTTCGGCTTTCAGACGTTGAATCAAAGGGAAATTGAACTTGTGTAAATTTTGTTGCCACTTTTACTTAAATTTTCATTCTATTATAAAATTCAATCAAGTCCGATTTTTTGTTTTTTTAGCCCCTTCCTCATAAGACGATATTGAAATTCGACTTTTTTAACTTTGGGTTTATAACATTAAAGAATAAGAACACCGTCAAAGCAAAGCATGTATGTTTCGACAGGTCTGGTGTCTTTTGTTTTAAATCGAGAAGGTATCTCAAGTTTGATAGATCGAATTGTTCGTAACAGAGTGAGCTTTTATGGTTCCTTCGGCAAACCTTTTGCTATGATCATTGATGTGTTGATTGTTGCTGTTTACGTCCTGACTCTTATGTTCTGATTGTTGATGGTTGGTAAAGTTCTGTGGGTTCAAGGTGTTTTAAAATTGCTGTGTTTTGCGAATGGTGTGTGCCTCTGTTCCTTCACATCCTCCCCACTTGAACAGTTTTCTTAAGATGTTAAGCTTAATTTGCGGTGCCTCCTTGGTACTGGCTCCGGTGGATTAGAGCCATTGAATTTCGCTTGGTTGTTTGATGATCTTCGTTTGCATGCCCAACGGAATATTGATGATCATCATGAATGTTAATTTTGGTTGCGAACTCAGCTTCGACGAGATTATTGGTTTGTCACTTTAGTTTTCAAGCTATTCTGGTGGAAGTTGACTTGTCACTGGAAACCGGAAGACTGTCAAATGCTGGCCGTGGTTTATATGTCAGTCAGATTGCCCAACTTTGTGCATGACACCCTTGTGTAACTTTGATAACTCTTTCACCTGATCCTTCGAGATTTATTGCTGCCACATACAGCGCTAATCGTCGCATAAGCTCTAACAGCATAAATCCATACATTGGGGATTCAAACCGAATCCATGTTTGGGTTTCGGCCAGGATCTCAATTTGCAGTACTTTGATAGTGGTACATTGTTTAGTAAATTGACTTAGCATGCGCTTACACTTGCACCCTTGTAGTACAGTGGCCTTATAAAAACGTGGCAGGTTTTAAACAAAGATATGGAATTCAAGTTAGTTAAGCAATTTTAAGAAAGGTTAACAATTTTCATTCAATACAAAGGCAATAATTTAATAAATAAACAATTCAGGAAAAATTCAATCAATATCAAACAAATTTATACTTAAAGTGTTAGTTCAATACATTCTTAAGCACACCGCCCCCCTGAAGCAATTTTAGGAACGTGGTAGTAAAACGAGTCTCGTAATTGACCTTTTATATACACCGCTTATGCTACGTACGGAAACCACACGCACATGACCGTCTGTGCCGGGATGAGTTGATACAATGCGTCCTTGGGACCACTTTGCTGTAGGTATGATAGGTTCCTTCACGATAATCAAATCACCAATTTCAAAGTCCTTTGTCTCCCGTTTCGTCGTTGTTGCAGCGAAGTAATGTAATCTGTGTGCCATCGTTGCCAGAACCCTTGCGTCATATTCTGCACCAACTCCCAGCTCGGCTCCGTAATTGCTGTATAAGGGCGGCTTATAAGAAAATGAGAGGGTGTAAGAGGATTTAAATCTGAGTCCGAGATACCACAAAGAGGCCTAGAATTAAGTAAAGCTTCAATTTGGGAAAGCAAGGTCGACATTTCCTCGAAAACAAGTATATTATTCCCTATGACTCGTCGAAGATGTTGCTTAACACATTTAATCCCCGCTTCTCAAAGACCACCGAAATGTGGACTATGGGGTGGTATAAATGCCCAAGTGATATTGTCTGCAGCCAGTTCCGTGGATATACTCTCATTTTGCTCCTAGGATCGTACGAGTTTGAGCCATTCCGATAGTAACCGCGATGAGCCTTGAAAATTTTTGCCGTTACCAGAATAGATAACATGGCATTTACCGCGTCGGGCGATGAATCTCCGAAGGGCAGCCAAGAAATCTTCCGTATAGAAGTCACTGACTAACTCCAAGTGAACCGCCTTCGTAGTAGTCGTGCAGGTGAATAGAGCAATATATCCCTTTTGCAGTTTGGGTTTCCTTCCTTTGGATAAACGTAGTACGATTTTACCAGCGTAATCACAACTTGTGTGATCAAAAGGGAATGTTGGATCAATTCGAAAGTTTGGTAAATTTCCCATTAGTTGTTCGGAGGTACGCTGACGGAGACGAAAACAAACATTACATTTAAATACTATTTTCCTAATCAAGTTGCAACTGCCCAATATCCAAAATTCTTGCTGTATCAAGTTGAATAGTTGCGTCACTCCAACATGAAGAAATTTCAAATGCGCAGCGGAAAGGATCAAGTGGGTGAGTGTATGGTTTTTTGGCAAGATGATTGGGTGTTTCATATTGAATCGAACACTTGTCGTATTTGCGATTCGTCCACCGACCCGCAGCAATCCTTCCTGATCAACAAATGGTGACAAAGAAGATAATTTCGAACTATTTGAAATACGCCCTTTGGATTTCAGGGAGCAGATTTCATCCTGAAATTCATTTTGGATGAAACGGAGACATGTTTGCTTAGCAAAAATAAGTTCCGACGATGATAAAAAGTCACAAAATCACAAAAGGCGAAGGTGTTAAGAGGTCTAAAATCGAGCGACAAAAAAATTTGAAACTGTCTTATTGTCTGGCATATTTCCACTGATTACCCAGCCAAACATGGTGTTCTGCGCCACTAAATAATCCATGATTTATCTGATCCCATTAAGATATCAATCGGACCAGACTTATTAAATCCCGGATCAGCCATTTGCAAATTTTCCAGCAGGCAGACATTTTTCAAATCAAATGATTATTTAGTTCAAATATAAGCTTTAACCCCTATCTGAGGCGAATTAAAACCACCAGCTAATTGAGACGAAATTCAGCTTAGAGAAATAAGAGCATGACGTCTATGAAATACTAACCGTTGAACTAATTCTAGGTTATAAGTGAAAATTATGGCAACGGAATAGAAAGCGAAAAAGATCCAGTACTCGAAGCTTCGGTGCTAGCCAATCTAATGGCGGTGGTTTGACCAAATCCAAATGGATTAAAGTATGATGGCGAAATTTGCATTGCAAACAGCTAGCCCTGTTTCGGCATTTCGCTGAAGAGTGGTTGTGGCCTAAGCAATTATAACACAACTTTTGGTCCCAATCGAATATCCGACGAGATGGAATCGGCATTGATAGAAATTGTGTACATTCGGGAAGAAAGTGGTTCCCTTAATACTTAAGGCACGAAGACTTTCCGACGGCTAAACGGCGATACACAAACACGCGACGCAGAGTTATTCACGCGAGATTTCGGTTCACTTGCTTCTTACGCCGAGCATCTTTCATCTAAAAAGTCAATTAATTCTTGGATCGTAGCTTCTTCCGAATTTTTATTTTTCATCGCCCAAGCCGTGTTTCTGAGTCCTTTTTATTGAGCAACAGATATATCAACCACGGATCTCTATTTTCCGAACGAAGTGCTTTTAGCCCACGAATAACTTCGTCCGCACTGTCCGTCTAATATCGTAAACGCGCACTATCCGCGACTGTAACCGATTGTAATTTAAGAAAGCTTTCAATATACGCATTAATTATGTAGAGTGGTTTGTTATACCGATTTTTCAGCTTTTCCCCAGCTTGTTCATTATTGCTGTCAGCAATTTCTATGTGATTTAGCAGTTTGGTCGCATCATCAACTTCTGTGCACCCGGCAGAATTTTTTACAGCCAACGCTCCCAATAAACATGTCACGAAACCCGCGCCAATCGCGATAATCACCCGAAAACTGCGTTATTCTAAACGGAGGCAGCGTTTTGATTTTGGCAAAAGGCCCTCCAAAGTTCCTCTTAACGTTCTAAAAACTAAAAGAAGTACCCAAAGACCAAGAAATTAGCTAAAAGCTTCCAAAACCAAAGACAGGAGCGGGTACAAATTTGACAAATGCACAGACTGCAGCATGCAAGAGCATCTACTTCCCATCTCAAGATAAAAAAAAAATGTAAAAATGTATGTGCCTTTTTATTTGCCGCCACCAACAAATTTAATTTTTATCATGAAAACACGTTCATTCCATAGAAAAATGCTTTGCAAACATAAAAATAAGATATATTGTATTGTCAAAAATTTCTAATACATGCGTCATTTACTTACACCAATACATGTACATAAATCTATAACTTCTCTGTCTATTGAGTCAGTTCCTTTTTTGCAACCGGCGGACTCGGTCAACTTTTGTAAATTTAAAATTAAGAAAATTAAATAAAGTAATCATACTTAGTTTAACGGCTCGTGTTTTGTATTTTTTGAATTCGGGTGAACATTTTTAAAAAGTATATATTTTTCAGCTGCCCCGTAAGAATGCATTTGTTTTCATTTATTTTATTTTAAACTCTTAAAAAACGGTTTGCAAATTTAACATTTGCAGATCACACTTTTCTCACATAAGACGCCTTCATCCGCTTTCGAAAGTGTTCATTCTTCAACACCGTGTAGCAGGATGAGGATGATGATGGTCTTATTGAGCGATGCATTATTTCTTCGAGATAAGGCTCTACTCAATTGTTTTCTTAGCCTAAAAAAGAAAAGTTATAAGCGACATGTATTCTTCATTTGATCTCAGCGCTAATGTTATTATTTATATTTACAGCATATAGTATATCTATGTGATTGATCAAAAAACCTTCATGTCCCCTTGTGGACTTTGAGATGTGAAAACCTCTTACTAGCTACTATAATGCCTCGCCTTATAACGGTCAGACAGGCAGAACTAATAAATAATATGAAGGAAAGTTTCAAGAGTATAACATTTTGAAAGAACTTACTCCGTTTATATGGATTCTTATTTTATAGGTTCGAAGGCTTGTTGCATGGTGACACAAACTTAATTACGAGCACGATCAAAACCTCGGTCGCCAATGATAACTGGCACTGGATTTTATTTGGAATTAAAATTTATCTGATTCGGTTGAACTCCGCTATTTCTTTGCAAACTTTCTCCTCCTAAGAAAAATATTTATTTAAACAGTGATTAATCGGCAATCACTGAAACATCATTTTCATATAATTATTTTTCAAGTTAAAAAAAGTTTGAAAAATTGTTTTGAAATGAGCAAGATGTAAATACATTGTGAAGGGCCGCTTATATCAACTCCTTGCCCAATGTATTTTCGTAATTATGTCCACGGCCTTATACGATGTACTTCAAATTTGTAAGATTGCTTTTCGTGGGATGAAATTTACCTGTGCTCTGAATATTAAAGCGTGATTATCTTTAAATCCTTTTAGAAAGAGTTCAAATGTATAAAGTTTCAGTCGAGAGATTTCCACCATCTCTTCCTTCCGAGCTAAGAACTTTCTTTCTTTTCTATCCGGCTTTGAGACATTTATATTCAGTCTAGTTTTCTGTGGAGATTTTGATTGCGCTGTTTCAAGGGCGATTTTGAGAGATTTTTATCTATTTCTATTGATGCTTTTTTTACAAAATCAATTGCCTGATCTAAATTTCCCAAGCACTTAAATGGGAACGTGGATCAAGAAATACAGAAAGGGGCACATCAAAATTTGAAATGGACTCAACTTAACACTGTTTAAGTCTTTCAGTTAGTCTTTATAGCTCATAACTAGCTTAATTAAGTCAATTGGCTTATTGGTGAAACTTTTGGAATTAAAATTGAAAAAAAAATTGTTTGATTTATGAACGGCAGTGTATATATTCAATACACATTTTTTTAATCTGATAAGGTTGCTGTAAACTACGAATTGAATTGATTTTGAACTTTTTCATTGGAAAACTAAATTGATTTTTATTGAAGATTTTGACAGATTTTGATTTTAACAAGAAAGAATTTCGTTGCTTGAGAGATATAGCGCCATTAAAAAGGCTGCTCAAAAAGACATACATGATGGATAATATAAAAATCCTGGAATAAAATGCTTGTGGTGTCGAGAATCGTAAGGAAGAAATGCAACTTATTCTTGAAATGAACCGAACAGATATATTATGTGTCTTGTGTCAGAAACGCACTTTTAATTCGATACAAACTTTTTCTCTGAGAGTATATGAATTATATAACTCCCCAAATCCCCACAACTCGGCAAAATGCCGGGCTGCAATCATAGTAAAGAATACGATCGATCACCATATATTTAGAAGCCAAATACCAATCATGTGCTATACAAGGAATATATTTAACATAAAAACTAAAAGTGGACAAATAATATCAGCTGCATCAATCGACTGTTCTCCCAGATAATACTTCAGGAAGCATGACTCCCTACGCGTCTTCGGCATATTTCGCAATAGATTTATCGCGGGATGAGTTTTCAATGATGAAAACAAATATTGTGGATCTAGATTGACAAATACGAGAGGAAGAGAACTATATGAAGTTCTACTTAGAAAAATTAGCAGCAAATATTACTTAACGAGAAAACCTATATATTGGCCAAAAGATAGGAAGAAAACCCTTAATCTTGTCGACTTTTCTATTACAAAGAATATCTTATCAAATAGTATAGAAGTAGAAAAGAGGCCAGCTCTTGAATCAAATCATTCCATAGCCTTACCTTAGCAGATGATATCACTATCAAAGAAAATAGCTCAAGACAAGCTTATAATCTGACTGATTGTAATTACTTCAGACAGAAACAAGAGAATATTATTCAACGCAGAAATAATTGAAACAGAAGATCAGTTAAATGAGGCTGTTCAGATACTAACAGTTAATATCCAAAAAGCTGCAATACCTTAAACCAAAACGAAAATCAAACCGAACTTATATCCAAAAGAAATACGTTATATAATTGCGGATAAGAGAAGCGCTAGAAAACGTTGACAGCAATCAAGCGCGCCCAGCGGCAAAGCAATACTGAATAACCAAGTGAATTTAAAAATGAGTCTCTTAAAAACTGCTTAACCAATCATACAAATGACGCTAGTACCGAATATTCACTCTTGAAAGCAACAAAGGAAATGAAAAGACCAATAGTGCACATTTCACCAGTTAAAAACACAGATGGTAACTGGGCAAACAGCAACAAAGAAAAGGCAAATTTCTTTGTAAGGTGAGGCGGAAGAATTGTGCAAGGAGGAGAGAGGTATTAAAGCGGAACTATGAAAGAAATGGCCAAAGAAATACAAAAGGCATCAATAATAAAGAGCCACCGGGACTCGATTTGAAATTAGAGGAAATTCTAAAACACTTCCCTATAAAAGACCTCAAGAAACTAGCACAGATCATCAATGTTGCATTTAGGATAAGGCATATACCTAGCATGTAGAAAGTCGCGGAGATAATTACGATACATCCACCAGGCAAACCACCTAGTGAAATTACCTCTTATCACCCCATACTGCTGCTGCCTATGTTATCTGAGCTTTTTGAAAAGATGCTTATTAAACGTCTGCATAAAATAATAGAAAAAAATCGCTTATCCCAATCCCACTATTTGATTTTAGAAATAAGCACTCCACGAATGATCAGGTACAAAGAATAGCAGATAAGATCGAAACATTTTTAGATTAAAAAACGGTATGATCTACTGTATTCATCGATATAGCACAAGCTTTCGATAAAGTTTTTCTAATCCATGAATTAAAAAAGCACCTGTCAAAGCAATACTCAGAGATTTTAGAATCTTATATTTCGGAGCGATTCATTTGGAGAAATAAATGCCGGTGTACCAGAAGGCAGTGTGCTAGGCCCTGTATTATTTATTTACTAGCGTCTTGCCAAATATTTAGTAACGAAACAACTGTTCCAACATGTGCCAATGATGTCCAATCATGTCATCCCAGATATTACGGAACTGTCAAACAGTAGCAATCTAACTAGAAGATTAAGAAGAGAAAAACCTTTAATAAAAATATATTTAAATATAAAAGGTCTAACGACTAGGTGCAATAATTGGAAGGCTTCCCCCAAGCTGCGATGAAATGTAAAGACGATGATTCATGGGGACATGCAGAGAAGGGAAAGAAGTTATAGGAGCTCAGCTTCATCTTTTCACCTCGCAGCGTAAAAAAAAATCAATCAAAAAATTGCAAGAATTTTTTATGAATTTCTGTGACAGAATGTATCGCCCGAAAACGTATGAACAGCAAAGTATTTATCAACACATACTATATGTCTATGTCTTTGAAGACACTTATAAACTGTTAGGTTAATTGATTTTACTTTTCTTCATCACAAAACTAATTTGATTTAAATAAAACAACTGAAATGGTCTATATTTTTGACAGTTTTATTTGTTATAAAATTGAAACAACCGAAGCAATTTCTTACCAAAACCCATTCATTTAATCATTCTCAAGAAATGCGAAGCAAAAAAATTTGCACGTACAAAGTACGTGTCCACACACACACACACACACACACACACACACACACACACACACACACACACACACACACACACACACACACACACACACACACACACACACACACACACACACACACACACACACACACACACACACACACACACACACACACACACACACACACACGCACACACACACACACACACACACACACACACACACACACAAAATCCTTCTTAAAAAACAACCGAATCCGACTCCTGGGACATCGAAACGTGGAGCTTGTTATGTTCTATGTATATCTTGTCTTGGTCAAAACATTAATCTCGTGCTGACTTGTTCGTATCTGGTATTTTCTTGTTGAACATACTATGAACGCAAAAATAAATTCTTCACTATAAATATAAGATCAATCTCCGTGTAGAAGCGAATTATTCCGCTTGTGAAATAAAGTTGTTAAGCTTGAAAATGCAAATATCTTGCAGCTCCATTCAACTTTAAGAGTGAACTTGTATTGAATGTGTTACTAAGATTATTTGCATAAAGTATGTTTTCGTTTAATAATCAAAAAATTAATACAGACATATAATCAAAGCGGCAAAATGTGAGTCAAGTAGAGGCTTGAGCTTTTTCCCCGAAATAGGTAAACGATTTCTTAAAGTTAGACTTTGTTTAGCTTGCACTTAAGGTTTACTTTCAAAATTTGTTTAAATTCGCAAAAGATATATCTAACATATTTACTTACTTGGGATCATCGGTTTTCGATTTAAATTTTGAGCGGGCAGATATTGTCACCCCCTGTAAATGTATTTGGTGTTCAGAAATTCAATCACCACTTTAATTTGTTCGCCCCCTCTTCAGATCTCAGCAAAATTGTAGACTTTTTTGTTGAGATATGTATTTGGTTACCGGTTTAACAAAAAAACAAAAGAGATAATTTGAAAATTACTTACGTCTCCTATTATGTTGCGTATCGTTCCTTTTGATTTTATATTGAGTATAAAAGAAGACGTCTGGATTTGGTGAATACAATTTGCAGTGTAGTTCGATTGTGAGCAGTGATTTTTAAAATGGTAAGATCCATGCAGCACTTTTTTGGATTGCATTTTTATTAACTCTTTTCATTTCTTTTTAGATATTCATTTGTGTATTTATCGTGTTTTGTGGTTTAGCATCGGGAGATGTGTCGGAAATAATCAATCCGTCAAGGCACTACTTGCCACCTAGAGGATACTTACCGCCTGCAATACCCAAACTGTTTGAGGCTTCAACACGTGCCGCAGTGATAACAACACCGCTCCCAGATGAAATACTTTATTCTACTACACCGTTGCCTAACATTGTACAGGATATCGCGACTCAGAGCAATGTTGCAATCGAAAATGATAAAACGGTTGCCACCGATATATCTGAAAATTTGATCGAAAAGGATTTAGTAACGGACTCACCAGTGACTGTTTCACCAGTTTCGAAAACATTTCCTATTCAAAGGCAATACCTACCTCCACTAACTTCAGTCAACATAGCTGCGGAAGAAGATCAAGATTCAATTATTAAAAGTGATTCGTTTGCGTTACCGTTGACTTCTACGCCAAAAGATTTGGAAATTACTTCAAGTTTAAATACGGAAAATGTGCAGCTTTCAACAACAACGTTATCTCAACAAACACAAACAACGATCATCATTCCGCAAAACATTGTAACAAGCACCACCGACGAACCAACAACCATCGCTCCGCGAGGTCCTGTTTCTTTGATTACAGAAAATAATCCAACTTTAATAACGAGTACGTTACAACCTACATCCATTCCGGATTACATACAAAATACAGAGGAGCAAACAACTGACGAGAACGACCCACTCATACGGATAAATGCTTCGGAGTTATCTGAGGTTGCTGAAGAAATTGGTGAACTACCATCGACTCAAATTGAAATTTCAACACCAGGAACCATCCTTTCAGAGGACGGATACCACTACAGCATTCCTGCAGTATCATTCGGCCTTTTAAATAAAATTTAAATTACCAAGCGATCACATCGTGTAAAAATTAGACTTACTGTTGCTATTTTAAATGCCAACAAGCTGATCATTAAATTATGGGATGCGATTTTTTAATTCGTTGCTTGAGCTGCTATAATTTCTTTTAATTACAGCTATTTATTGTGTTTGGTGTAAATAAATAAAGTTCATCCCAAAACAAGTTTTCTATTTTCTTCGATTTATGTTTCTTATTTTAATCCTGGACAAGATGCTTGCTAAATTGGGTGCCATTAAAGTCCATTTTAAAATTTACAGAGAAGTGTAGTCCAAGTTTCGTGTGTTGTTTTTTAAATGTCCATCATCTAATCATACCTACTATATGTCTTCTTTGCTGAATAAAAAAACTTTGTGTGTCGCAGATTATGATAAATCGCTCACCGGTTAGTTACAATTTAATGAGGTGCCACGACATAAGGCCATGTGACATAAGGCTATATTCTAAAATACACTTGATACTTTTGCAAAGAGACATAAGGCCATATGGCATAATGTCACTTTGCAAAGCGTCATAGGGTCATATTTTTTAGCGACATCAAACCATATAGTTTGTAAAAAAAACCTATGGGAGCTGTTCAAATACTGATAAGGAATGACCATTGGTAGGTAGTTTGAAAAAATGCAGCCACTGCGCATTCTTAAGCTTGGTTTCAAGTGGAACGTGTTGTTCAGTTGGAATTATGGAAAGTCTAAGTGATTCGATTTTTAGTTTTGAGTTTATTGAAGGTTTTAGGAAAGGGAGAAATCTCCTATATATAGTATTTATATCAATTTAAATATAATTCGAAAATGAGCGGATATTACGTATGTTACAATAAAACATGTAACTAGCACTGGCACTAGCGCCGTTATAGACTTCCATAACCAATCTCTTGTTCGTATACCAAAATTAAGCCCATAACCAATTTAATAAGAGCCTTATTTAGTAGTAACTAGGTGGAACGCGGGCTTAAGGGATTCCAACCCTCTTTCTGTAGTCAGTCAACACTCACGCGACTTCGTCGCTCCGCTCAGGGTATGTACATGTTGCCAGGCAGGCGCCAATATAAAAAGTTTTTATTGTCACTGCTTTCCTTATAAATTTTGGGGCAGTTTTTCATGTATTATATACATTAAAGCCAAAATAAAAACAATAAAACATAAAAGGTTTTGATTTTCTGTTTTTATTTTTCAAACCTTTGCGTGTTGGACTTATTTACTTTTTTTTGGGAAATAGGACCAGCGAGGCTTAATTCCACGGGGGTTATTGCACTTTATCGTTTTGTATTAAAGATTTCTTCCACCAATATTTTAATTTCAGTTTTATCCTTTCATCTATGTTCTTATCAGTCATAAATCCGAACAACCTTATTCGCACGTTTTTAATTATATTCAAGCAAATTTGTTCAATTTTCAACCGACTGCTTTTGTTACTGACTATGAAAGAGCATTAAGAAATAGCCTGCAAACCGTATTCCTGTGAGTAAAATACAGCACATGTTGGTTTCACTTCTGTCGAGCTTTGAAAAATGACAAATACACGCAGAAGCAAATAGTTTGCAGTTTATGAAAAATGGGGAAAGCGTAAGGAATTTCTCTGGTACTTTAAAAGTCAATGGGGCAAGAAAGTATGTTTCATCATTAATTTTATTATATTCTTAATATATTAACTTAAGTCATACACATGAAAAAAAATCTACAAGAAACTCCAACAAGTTTTTTTGTATTTAATATTTTTATGAGGACAACGAGTACCCTTGAGGGCTATAACTGCCGAATTAGTGGAAAACTATCTAAACATGGGAATTTTTTCAAGTTTCTTGATGTCTTGTTGGATAAAGAACAAATAAAATCCAAAGAATTTATTATGTCCATAGATGAGACATTTAACATTTTTGAACCACAAAAAAAAAAATATAAGGACTCTTGTCCGATAAATTCTTTGAAAAACTGGTAAAAGAAATTTTTTCAGGTATAGACTTTCTTAATCAGATGAAAAAAGATAATAACAACATTTTAACACAAGAAGTACCAACGTTAGATAACAATGACGAAGAACAAACAGTCACTGAAGATTCTTGTGAACAAATATCTTTTAATGCAGATGAAACACCTGTCTTAGGTGTTATTTGCTGTGAGAACACCCGTACTATACTATGTAAGCATTTTAAATTATTCTTTGTCCAATTTGTAGACAAATTGTTAAGAATAGCACGTCCATTTTTTGCTTAGGTTATGATATAACATTTGAAATATGTATTTTTGTTTTATTTTGAAAACTGATTTTATTTTGTTTATTTAAATATTATAAAATTTATTAACACAGAGTGAAAAGTTTCTTTTTGATGTTTTTCTACTTTGATTATTTATATCTTGAGAGGTTGTCTAACCGGAAAAGTATTTCAAGTTTGCAATACTCAAAAGTTAAATAAGTATGTGGGATCATGCTGCCCCCCTTAAACCCCCCTGCTTGGCCACAGATAGGATTTGGAGTAGGTGCGAGGTTGGATGTATTCCATATTGCACCTACCCTTAATCTTACCTGTGGCCAAGCAGGGTTGTTGCACGGTGCAGCATGCCCCAACATACCTACTGTACAATTTATCAGTTCCTTCATACCTTCTTCACTGTTATGTGATCAGAAAAGTAAAATAACTTGAAAGTGTCAAAAGGCCATAATGGCTCTATGACGCTTTTGCAAAATTACATAACGCCATAGCAAATATATGTCTCATTTCGAAAGTGTCATAAGGCCATATGGCCTTATGTCATGGCACCTTTAATTACAATATTTCTCTTATTCGGGAAAAGATAGAAACAATCGTATTAGATTAATTAATGTAATGACGTACGTGGGATCACTTTCTTTACAAATCAATAAAAAGAAAGAGTTATTTCAAGATAGATAGCTTAAAGTTCTTTACTTAGAGAGTCCGTCCTCTCGACTGCAAGTTTATTCGTAACAAACTATTTTTATTTATAAAAACAATGTAATCTTGAAGAAAATGTGCAGTTTCAAATAGTTGCTAAGAATCTTTACCCTTAAAAGTAAAAACGGAGAAAATATTACTCTTTTCCACGCTCCATTATCGCAGTGTTTGAAAGTACAAACCCATATATTTCACCTTAATACATGTGATTCTAGATTGTATCATAGAATGTTTTTCGATACATTATCCTTTCTTTTTGTTTTTAACAAATTAATTGAATTTAGATAACCAAGAAAAGAAAAAATTAAATTGTATTATAGAAATTTATCTTAAACTTAACTGAATTAATTTAACTTCCATCAGGAAGTTCTTGTAATAGGACTCCACGTTTCGAGGTCACAGTAGTCGGATTCCATTGTTTTTAGAAAGACGTCTGTGTATGTGTATGAAATCAAACTATTGATGGGAATGATTCGGGTTTTCGAGAGACGCACAGTGGTTTCCAAGTGGAAAAAACCCACAAATATAAAAGATTTTTCGCAGAAAATTCAATGTTATTTTTCGATTCTACATACATATATATACCAAAAAAAAAAATAATTTTATATTTTTATATGACTCTGGTTTGTAATACCGTTAACCCAAAGTTGATTTCTTTAAAATTTCTGGATTTGAGAGAAATATGTTGTGAGCTTTTATTCATATGTTTTTCTAATCGGAATATATTTTGGTAAAACAAAAAAGGGTTTATTTTATGAAGCCAATAATTGGCATTAATATTCTATAAGCCGTTTGATAAATTTCTCTTTAGGTTTGAAATAAGTAGCTCTAAAGCAAACCCACCTCAAGAAAAAATTAAATTCGTCATTTATTGGAATATATTTTATAGAGCTAAGCGTTGCTAACTGCTGACACTAATATTCTTAGTTAGCTTATCTTATGTACTATCTCTCATGTTAAAACAAAAGGTCACTTTTAGTCACTTTACTCGTGAGAGCCTTTTAAGTGCAAAATCACGTGTTGCTCAAAAGGAATGTAAAATTTTTTTTTGGCGTACCAATTTTTATTTTTACAGCTATTTTTTCTGCAAAAAATTTTTGCGTATTAAGAAACTAAAGAGATCTTCGTTGCAGTTGCGTTTGAGCTTTCTTTTTCTTTCCCCCATTCATTTTTCAGTCCTGACAAGGCATTTGCTCTCATTGTTCAAACCAAACTTACAAAATACCAGTACGAAATCATTAAAAGAGCTACTGATGATATTGGTGACAATATTTTTCCATCATGCAAAAAAATATAATGTTCAAAAACAAAATGTTACCCTGAAAACATTGAAGTGCCGGAAACATATGCCCAAATACCGTTGCAAAATGAAATCAAAGCCCAAAACAACTTTAATCTCACTCATGTTACTAAATGGGGGTGTGATGGTTATCTGGGCCAAAGTGAGTATAAGCAAGAGTTTTCCGAGAGCACTTCCGCCTCTTCAGACTCTCACAAGGGGAGCGCACGGGTTTGGGGAAACGGATTTAGCTGAATTTTGGCACAGCGCTAGAATACCATGTACGTGTACTAACTGTTAAATATTAAAATGCAATACTCAAAAATAGCCGAGAAAAACGGGCTCAAAGTTTTTCCTAATACCTTATATAAAAGTTAGGCATCTGTGAATTTCAACAATTCGGTGGCCTGGTGGTACTGTTCATAGCTAGTAGTCTCATGCACGTGGGTTCGAGTCTTGCAGTATGCACTTTTGCATTTTCTCATTTGCTTTTATTTTTTTTTGGTTTTTTTTTCTAGCAATTATGTTATCCATTGAAAAATAACTTATATGTAGTATAAGGCTTACATTTTCGTGAAAATATATCCATTTTATGATGATGATGATAACATTTTAATAATTGTACTTTTTCCTAATTGTAAACCGAAGTTCACTGCACAAATAAAGAAGGTCTATTCGCGTTGGAGGTTTTACTACAAACAAAGCAGACCTGGAACAGTTATACGGTACAGGGAGAAAATATTTTGTACCCCTTTTCCACCACTTTTTTTTTCTGTATGATTCACATTTGAATTACCTAGATAGACTCCATAGTTATCATATACTAATATAATGAGCGAGTAAATAAAGAAATAAATAAATATTTATTAATTTTTTTTTCAATGGATAACATAATTGCGAGAAAAAAAAAACCAAAAAATAAATAAAAGCAAATGAGAAAATGCAAAAGTGCATACGGCAAGACTCGAACCCACGTGCATGAGACTACTAGCTATGAACAGTACCACCAGGCCACCGAATTGTTGAAATTCACAGATGCCTAACTTTTATATAAGGTATTAGGAAAAACTTTGAGCACGTTTTTCTCGGCTATTTTTGAGTATTGCATTTTAATATTTAACAGTTAGTACACGTACATGGTATTCTAGCGCTGTGCCAAAATTCAGCTAAATCCGTTTCCCCAAACCCGTGCGCTCCCCTTGTCAGTTATTTATGTCGTCAATTGTACCATTACAATTAAACGTCACAAGTTCGGAAACCAAAATTTGGTCCAATCCAAGACCTCAACACGGTACTGTAGACCATTAAAATTTCAACTAGAAAAAGAAAGCCTTGAACTTATACGAAAAGAAAAAAATAGAATAGAAAATGAACTACAAAATTTACAAGAAACAGTCGTCCATTTTGAATCTTATGTTATCAAAATTAAGCACGAACTACATTTTACGATGATAGATGGTAAGGTGGCTCAGGCAGTAACGAACACTTCCTCGGCAAGCAATTGTGTTATTTGCGGGGCGAAGCCGACAGACATGAACAATTTATCTTCATTGCGAATCAAATCATAGGATAATCTCCGTTACATGCACGTATTCGGTTCATGGAGTATATATTACATTTGAGCTACAATTTAAGTTTCAAGTCTTGGAGAACCACAAAATCTACAATTGATAAAAAATTCGAAACAAAAAAACGAATTCAAAAAGAATTTATAGAAAAGTTGGGCATAAAAGTAGATATTGTGAAACAAGGTGTAGGCACGACTAATGATGGTAACACCTCACGTAAATTTTTTGCAAACGCTGATATAACGGCCGAAATAACTAAAGAAGATATAAGATTAATTAAAAAACTTCGTGTAATTTTGGAAACTATATGCAGCACATACCCTATTGATCCGGCTAAGTTTGGGGCTTATACTGAAGAAACTGCTATATTAGCCCTTGAATTATACCCTTGGTATTATATGCCCTCAACTCTACACAAAATTTTATTACACGATGCTGAAATAATCAAAGCAGCTGCATAACCTGTAGGATCACTTTCGGAGGAAGCACAAGAAAACCGAAACAAAGACTACAAGTATTATGGCATTCACAACACAAGGAAGTGTCCACGTGTGGCAACTAACCAGGAAGTTTTGCATTTAATGCTTTTATCGTCAGATTCCAAGATAACATAAATAAGACCTTAGCCCAAAACAAAAGATTCTATTCCGCTAACTGAAGAAGCACAGCAACTTTTGTATTAATAATTATTTGTCCAAACACAGCAAAAAAATGTCTAACATTGATACTATAAGAGTTATGAAGTGAGTATTCAAGTCACTTTTATATTTTTTTTGTACATACATGCATAATATGAAAAAACTTCAGAATGATAGTTTAAGGGTTAAGATAGATTAATAATTTTCATCTGGTGTTAAGAACGCATTTCACTGAATCTACGTACGAAATTTCAAATAGATTGGATCACCGGTTTCGTTTTTATTGAATTTTTTCCACTTCCAGAAACCACTGTGAGACGGTGTCTTAGGGCTTGTCTGCATTTATATTGAACACCAGAGTCTCAGTACAAAAAATTCTATTCTAATGAGGTCCTGTACAACTGGGCCAACCTAATCCGAGGGGATAACTTTCTTATTAAACTCATTCGGAGATACGTTGCAAGAGCAATGATTTCGACCAATAACCTGATTTCCGGGGCTTACTACCGTAACTTCATTTACCAGGAGACAGTGCGCCTTAACGGCTTCACTCCACCAGAGGCTTTCCTCTATTTTGACTTTCAAGGCTTGATTCAGGATAGAAATGCGGTTCCATTAATCTTCCATCTTGACAGCAAGAATGTGGACAGGCGACTTGCCTTCAATGGAGATGTCGCTCGACGCTCAGAGGAAAATGTCCGCGACATGGAGGATGTTAATAGACAGCACCTACTATTTTGGTGGTTAACTAAGGGAGAGGATGCACCGTAGTTGTCTTTTTGGTCATTGATCTAACACTAAAGCTGTTAAGAAACTGTTCTTAAATGATTTTAAAAAAGGGTTTAGGTTAATTATGAAGAAAAAAATAATAATAATAAAACTTTAGCACAACACAAAAACACAAAAAAATGATGTACATATTTTTTATGTATCGAGATTTTCTACCATTTACAAAAAAAGAAATGTTCATTTATTTAGGCTAGTTTAAAAATTTTTATGCCTAGCTTGTAAGTTAATATGAATTCGATTAAAAAAATGTACTAAAAACAAACCAAGTTATCCAATACAAATTGGTTTCGTTCGAAGCGTGTGTGCATTAAGAACACCTGAAAATTGTAAATAGCTTATATTTCACGAAGAAAAAACTGTCAAGAAAAGGGACAAATTCACCTCCAATTAAAATCTCTTAAGTTTTCTAAAGAAAAAATTAAAAATCAATTAAATTTATTTGTTTTTTAACTACCTTATCAGATAAAAATATATACTACTGTGTCCAAAAAATAAGGTGACATATGAATTTAAACTGCGCGCTATGTATATATATATATATATATATATATTCGCGCGCTATGTATATATATATATATACATTCATAGGGTTTGAGATACGCGTCGTTTTGTGAGCTGCTAAAAGTGAGTTTTTCGTTTTTTGCGATGTCGAAATTTATTGAGCAAAGAATTTGCATTAAATTTTGTTTGCGGAATCAATTTTCTGCTGCGGATACGTTGAGGATGGTGCAGAAAGCCTTTGATGATGAGGCTATGTCTAAAAAAAATGTTTACAAGTGGTATAGTGATTTCCAAGCCGGCCGTGAACGTGTCGAAGACGAAGAGCGTTCTGGGCGACTATCAACCTCAACCGACGAAGCTCACGTCCAACAAATCAAAGATTTGGTGTTGAAAAACCATCGATCAATGATTAGAGACCTTGCTGATGAAGTTGGCTTATCGAAAGGCTCAGGCAATACCATTTTGAAGGATGATTTGGGCCTCAAGCGCGTCAAATCTCGACTGGTACCGAAAACATTGAATTTTTTGGAAAAAAAAGGCGTCGCGTTTAAGTGTGTGAAACAATGCTTTCCGACTACTAGGATGTCTTGAAACGCATTATTACTGGCGATGAGACTTGGATCTATGCTAACGATCCCGAAACAACCGATCAATCGAGCGAAATATCGTGCCAAAGGAGAGCCGAGACCAAAAAAACCGCGCCAAAGTCGCTAAAAAATCAAGGTCATGTTGACTGTTTTCTTCGATTATCGTGGTGTTGTGCTTTATGAATTCCTTCCAACCGGCCAAACAGTCAACGAGGAATATTATTTGAACGTTATGCGTCGTTTGCGTAACGCTATCCGCCTAAAAAGGCCGGAATTGTGGAAAGGCAATTCTTGGTTTTTACACCACGATAATGCACCATCCCATACCGCACTCGTAATTCGTGATCATTTCTCCAAAAACTCAACCCATATCGTTCCGCAACCACCGTATTCAACAACCTCAAAAGACCGCTCCGGGGACACCGTTTTGATACGATAGAGGAGATTCAAGCCGCAGCGAAGGCGGAACTGAAGGCCATCCCGGAAAGTGACTACAGTGTTTCAAAGATTGGAAAATCCGTTGGCATAAGTGCATTGCATCGGGAGGGGATTACTTTGAAGGGGATGAAATTGATTTGGAAGAATAAATGAAGAATTTTCAAAATAAATACAATGTCACCTTATGTTTTTGGACACAGTAGTAGGTATAAATAAATAAACTGTCGTGCATAAGTCTACGGACAAGTTCATATATGATTTTTTCTTTGCTCAATTTTAATTCCAAAAGTTATATTAATATTATGGTTATTCAGCCAATTGAATAAATTAAGTTAGTTATGAACTATTAAGACTAAACAAAAGACTATAACAGTATAAAGTTGAGTTCATATTATGATGTGATCCTATCTCTATTACTTGATCCACGTTCCCTCGGTAGTGCTTGGAAAATTTTTTGCAGAAATTCCAATACTATAAATCTATACTTTTCATTTTTCATGATTTCGTAGGAAGTAACACTGGTATATGAAAACATCCTTAGACAATTATGGAGCCACCATATTTTTTATTCAAAACCTGCTGTAGCAGCTTGACATATTTTTATCGTTAAATTATAGTAGCAAAAAAAAACCCTGGGGCCACTAGCATTGTGCAATTGATTTTGTAGTTAAAGCATCAAGAGAGAGCAAACTGACAAAGTAAAGACACATAGATAAAATTGCTATACTCGTATATAAAAAAGTGTGGCGAGGAAGATCACAACATCCGAAGATTAAATTTGTTTACTACTGTTGTGGTTTCATACCATGTAGAAATACAAAATCTCTCGTAATCGGTCTGGAAACAGCTATCAAAATCTACAAAGAAAACTAGACTGAATATCTACCTCTTGAAGACAATTATATACCGGAAAGAAAATGATCATACGCACCCTGTGAAAGGCACCCCTCGTCTTGCGGATGCTTCTTGGATCTTGGATCAGGAATTTCTTTCATCGAAACTATGCGATCCAGTGCCATAAGATCTCGCGGAACAGAACTAATAAAACTTCATCGTTTAAGGTTAACATCCCTTATAAATATGGATGGCTGTTTGCTAATGCGAAAAACTACATATTCCGTTTGGGCAAAATAACCATCACCAAAAGGTCAGACAAAATACCACCAATCGCCATCAAACCGGACAACTTAATCCCTAACAATCTTAAGCCTCCCTCACGCCAAACGCCTGTCCAATCCAACTCTGATCCTAATTGGAGCTATAAAGTTGGAATCTTTCCCAACTTCACTCCTCTCGCTTTACGAAACGTTGTCCAACCTTCCAAACGGTCCCCGCTCCTTTCAAAACCACCTGTTAACGGTCCTGATCCAAGCAATAGCCTACGCAAAAATCACCAAATCCCAATCCTCCTAAACCTTCTTCATGCCCATTGAAATTATCAAACAACCGGGTATCTTTCAACCTCACCCCCGACATTACTCCGACTAAAGCCTCTCCCACGGTCGACTACCCAAATTTCCTTAAATCGCACACTCTCAACCCTGCCGCTCCCACAGCCTCTGTTGATGATGACGTCTAAGGGACCATAGAATATACGAAAATGTGCGTCTTTACCTCGCCTACCTTCACAATCAGCCTGAGTCCTGCATCGATGGTAAAACAAAAACTAATGTGATGGTATCTATCCAGCAGGAAGGCCTCCCAACTAACCCAGCAGACCTTAGAAAAATTTTTTTGCGCTACCATGAAAACCTCAACATCTCACCCAACGATGTCGACAAAGATCTGTCTACATTTGCATCCCATATCTCGTCTAAACGTATAACACACCTGCAAAGGACGCGTTCCCACATCAAAAACTACTTTCGCTCCTAACCCTTCTTCTTCCATCTCAACCCCACACCAATTCATCTCCATTTATTACCAAAATGTCAGAGGACTGCGTACTAAAACCTCCAACGTTTTCCTAAATTCTCAAACTCTACCCTACGATATTTTCGCTCTATCTGAGACTAATCTCACCTCCGACTATAAGAATAACGAGCTATTCACGTCTGACTTCAATGTCTTTCGTGATGACGGGGTTAACAAACCAGATAACTCCTCTGGTCGCGGCGTCCTTTTGGCAATAAACAACCGTCTACACTCGAGTCTCATCAAATCCTCACACACCGCCGACTTCGAATACATTTGTGTCAAAATAACGCTCCCTTAGCACAATATCTACATTCTCTGCTGCTATATCCGCCCATCGCAACCTATTGTAGGTTACCAACTAGCGGTAGATGCAATCGACTCTCTTTTTGAGACCACGGATCCCCGTGATGAAGTTATTATCATTGGAGACTTCAATCTTCCATATCTCAAATGGTCTAAATCTGATGACGATACCCACTTTACCGCATCCAATGCAACATCAGAGAAAGAGATCCTCTTTACCGACTCTCTCTCGAACGCCGGTCTTTTCCAAATCAGCGGCGTGACTAATAATCTGAACAGACAGCTCGACCTTATTTTCTCCTCCGATCCGCATAACTGTGTAACTTCAAAGTCAACTCATCTCTTGTCCACACTCGATTCTTTTCACCCTCCTCTTTCCCTCACTTTCTCTTACGAGAATAGAATAAATACAAACGATCACGAGTACCTCTACGGTTTTGACTTTCGTAAGACTGATTTCGACAAATTAAACAGCCTCCTTTCAAACGTTAACTTCAGCTTTCTCAACACCTCACACCATCATATCTCTATCAACGAAGCTCTTACTATTTTCTATAGCGAAATCACCGGATGTTTCATTCAATCAGTCCCCTACCTTCCCCAAAAAAAACGCATCCTCGTCTCCACCGTGGTACACAAAAGAGCTTCGTTCACTTCGTAACAAAAGAAATAATTTATGGCAGGCTTACATCAAAACTCGATCTGACTCCATACACTCGCTCTACCAAACCGCATATACACAATTCTCTGACCTATGCAACTCTCTTTACCTAGACTACGTTAACCATATGCAATCCTGCTTAATATCCGACCCCAAGCGATTCTACCAGTTCTTCAAAGTCAAAAGTAGATCAGATGGCTATCCCTCCACTCTCAATTATCTCGACTCTTCCTCACCAGACCCCAACATAATTGCTAATTTCTTCGGCGATTTCTTCAGACAATCATACGCGGTGTGAAGACCCCGACCAGGATTATTTCAGATACCTAAATCATTGTACACACACAACCATGACATCTGTCGAAATTACACCGGAGCAGGTAGCAGAGAAGATCACAAAGCTTAAAGACGATTTTTCTCCTGGCCCTGACGGTCTGCCTGCTATAGTGCTCAAAAAATGCTCCGATATCCTTGTTCGGCCTCTAACTTCACTGTTCCAACTCTCCATCTCGCAAGGCATTTTTCCCAACATTTGGAAAAACTCTTACATAGTCCCAATTCATAAAAAAGGTCCAAAAAATGATGTTGCAAACTACAGACCAACTCTTCCACTGCAAATCCATCATATCTCCTAACCAACATGGATTTCTCAGAGGAAGATCCACAACCACTAACTTAGTAGAATTTGTCTCCCGAACTCTATGCGCCTTAGAGGAAGGTAATGAAGTTGATGTTGTCGCCACCGACTTCAGCAAAGTCTTTGAAAAAGTATTGCACAGAATAATTATTCTCAAGCTCAAAGCTCTCGGCTTCCCCATAAGTTTTATTGACTGGATTAAGTCCTACCTAGATAACCGTCAATACGTTGTTCTCTTCAGATCCTCCAAATCCAAACCATTCCCGGCTACCTCAGGAGTCGCTCAAGGGAGCCATATTGGACCCATTATTTTCATTCTTACTATTAATGATGTCGACCTCATTATCCAAAACTCATACATATCTATTTACGCCGACGACATTAAATTATATACGCCCATATCGTCACCCGCTAACCACCACCTTCTCCAAGATGATCTGAATAGGTTTTCGATTTGATGCCAAAAAACCTCCTAGATCTAAACATTAGTAAATGCCAAGCTATCACTTACACACGGAAACGTCTACCACAGCCTTCCAGGACCTACCTCATCTTGAATCAACCTGTTCCGTTAGTCTCTTCTCTCCGCGATCTGGGTGTTATCTGTGATAGAGAACTCAACTTTCGCACACACATGGACTCCATCATCAGTCGGGCTAATTCCGCCCTTGGCTACGTTAAGCGATGGTCCAAAGAGTTCTCTAATCCCTACGTCACGAAAGCCCTTTACATTACTTTCGTTAGACCTCTACTTGAATATGCATCCCAAGTCTGGTCCCCTTTCTATGAAACCCATATCCGCCGAATCGAGGCTGTTCAGCGCCGTTTTCTTCGCTTCGCACTTCGTGGTCTCCAATGGACAGACAGCTTAAACCTTCCACCATATACACATTGCTTGCAACTCATCAACCTACAGTCCCTGGAGCAACGCCGTGACATTGCCGACATCGTCTTCATTCACCAACTCTTATCCGGTTTGATTGACTGTCCCACGCTGCTCCAATCTATCTCTTTATTTACCAACCCACGTAACCTCAGATCAGTCCAACTCTTCCGCCTTGACCCACACCGCACCAATTACAGTTCTCATGAACCTATGTCTCGAATGTAGCGAAAGGCCAATGCCACGCAGGACATTTTTAATTTCCATCTCAACAGATCCACCCTTAAAAATATTTTGGGCCACAGACAAAACAATTTCGGTTACAATCTGATTGCACATCTTCCAATTTTGGCAATGATCATCTGTTTAGAAACTAGGGTAAACTACCTACGAGTAGTAGCTAGTACCTAGTGACCGGCATCTTCTCAGTGATGGTCACCAGCCATTTTTTGTTTCCGTTTTCTTGTGTGGAAATCGACTTTTCTGGTTTTTTTTTGTTTTTGCATTTTGATAGTAAAATTGCAGTGAAAACAGTCAGAGTCGAACAAACGTTCAGTTGATAACTCCTCAGAACAAGTACGTTTATCACTTTTTGCTGAAAGCATCTTCATCGAATATGTACAATCTCCATTCAAAAAGGAAGGATTGATCGCAATTCAGCATATTCTTCTTACGGTGGCAAAACATTTACAATGGTGTACATTACATATGATGGTACAGGCTCTATCGCAAGATACCCCGACAGAATGAATCAATCACATTTATTCGACATTTTAAACGATGTTGCAACAGTTGTAGGGCAATAATGTGTTGGAAATAGCCCTATCCTTCAACACTCTGATGTTGAATTTATGTTAACAATATTCGTCGAATATTTCGCCGGATGTGTAAAATATTAGAATTGTGTTTCCAACTAATTTTCCAGAGATTTTACGTGCTCTTTTCATATGTTTATTTTATTTATCGTAAATAAAATTAACTATTTAAAGATGAACAGGAGATTATCTAAATGTTAATATTAAAGAAAACTTTCCAAATCAAAAGAAGATATAAACTTACATTGTCCGAATATTGTGTCAATAACTGTATAGCTTATCGAAAACTCAAATTTCTAAAAAACGTTTGCTGAGTTCAAGCCAACGTTTGGGCAGGATAAAGTTTGTCGGGTCAGCAAGTATTAAATAAAGTACATCTTTTCCAACTATAAAGTTTCCGACATGGGGGTTCGAGAAGCAATACGATATATAGTACTATAATTTAGTCGATAACAAAATCGATATGCGCGACAGTTCGCATTTCGTGGCGTTTCCGTTCTCGGAAGTTTGAATCGATATTTGGTTGTTTGTTTGTTGGTTTGTTTATTCATAAAGAATGTTGACACAGAAGATAAACTAAAAATATCTTATGACAGTAAAAAGCTTTATATATTATTACAGTTCAAAAAAGAATGTATAAAAGAAGTGTATATAGATATCATTAAAAAAGATAATCAATAAATTAATTTGAAATTGCCAAGAAAACGAGCTTCGAGATAAAACAGATTTGTTGAGAATCTTTAGTTGCATATATACAGCCTCTTCCCACAACGGAGGGGGATGCATATAATGCAAGCCTCTAAAGCAGATTTTTGTCTTACAAATATAGCGACGCCACAAGTTCCGCTAGTTGGACCTGTCTCTTTTTATAATATCATACTGACTGTTCCTCAACTTGTGAATCTGAGAAAGCTTGGTTTCGGTTACCAAAAGGACATCAGGGTTTCGGTTTTTATCAACTTGAAGAGTACAGCTCTTCGTTTGATATTTATTAGCAAATTTACATTCACTGAAATGATCTTTAAGGATCTCTAAGACTCGGCAGCAGATTGTAGATATGATCTACGCATGTCGCCTGTTCTTGAATTTGCTTGTGCAACTGACTTATTTGCCCTCAATACAAAGCAAAATAGCCATTGGATCAGCTTCACCACTAGGTGCACCAGGTCGTGAGGCGAACGTATCTAGACGTCGAAGAAGTATTGTCTGCAACACTCACTTTTTTGTGTGTATGAAAATATAGTAACTCAGTCGTCTGTTTGTTTAATAAATATTTTTTTTTTATCTTCCACTGGGAAGCAATTGATAACATGCTTATGGCCTACTGTGGTTTTTGGTGCTGCTGCTAAGACGGCTATTGTTGTTGGGCATTTTGATGCTGGGCTTAATTTTGGCCATTTGATTTTATTTGTTTTTTCCTAACGGCCTTGAATATTACCTTGAATTGAATTTTTTTATTCATTTTTCGAGTGGGTATTTTTGTCTCTCACTCATTTCGTCGGATGATATTTAATTTAATATTTTTATTTTAAAGAAAAATTAACTTTGAACTTTCCCCGCTGGGACTCGATCGAACTAGACCTGATCGTATCTCCTACTATTTGTTAAAAAAGTTGCCGAACGTTGCGATTATACTGCTTACCATCACCTTCAACAACTGCATAAACAACGTATATTTTCAAACCTCGTGGAAGATAGTATAAATTGTTCCAGTTTCTAAGAAGATCAACAAAACATGCTTTGAAGGATATCTGCCAATATCATTTCTCTGTTTATTAACTTCCCATCACGAAGTTCTTGTAATCGGTCCGATTTTCGAAATTCAAAATTTTTACATTTCTCCACGTTTGGCGGTCCCAGTAGTCGGATTCCATGATTTTTAGAAAGATGTCTGTGTGTGTGTGTGTGTGTGTACGTACGTACGTACGTTTGTGCGGATTCTTTCGTACAGCCTAACTCGAGAACAAATCAAGCTATCGAAGCCAAATTGGTTTCATTCGAAGCGTGTGTGCATAAAGATCAACTGAAAAGCTTTTGGTGGGTGCTTTCACAGGGTGGTTTGAATTTTATGACGAAAAAACTGTCAAAAAAAGGGACAATTTGACTTCTTCAATTAAAATCAATTTAGTTTTCCAATAAAAAAAGTTAAAAATGAATTAAATTTATAGCTTATAGCTACCTTATCAGATAAAAAAATATGCATAAATATATACACTGCCGTTTATAAGTTTCCGGACAAATTCATATAATTTTTTTTTTCAATTTTAATGCCAAAAGTCTCATTAATATTATGTTTATTTAGTCAATTGACTAAACTAAGTAAGTTACAAACTATAGACACTACCAAAAAGACTAAAACAGTATTTAGTTGAGGCCATTTCATATATTGATGTGCCCCTTTCTCTATTTCCTAATCCAAATTTCCACGGAAGTTCTTTGAAAATTGTTTCAGAAATGTGAATCCTGTAAGTCTTTCCCATTTCAAGACTTAGAGTGACGCCTGCAACACTGACACATGAAAACATCCTTAGAAAATTATGGAGCCACCAGTTTTTTTGTTCAAAACCTGCTCGGCTTGACGCTTTTTTATCGTTATAGTGTATTAGCAAAAAGAAGCTCATGGCTCAAATTACATGAGGCAATTGAATTTAAAGCAAAAGCATAGAGAAAAACCTAAATGAGAAAGTTAAAATACATGGATAAAACTGCATTGCTCGTATATTGCAAGGAAGACCATAACATCCGATATAGTTTGTTTTCCACTGTTGTGGTTTCTTATCCTGAACCCAATCCTAGAGGTCTTTCCAGAAAATGACACAGAGATAAAAAAATCTCTCGGAATCGGCGTGGAAAATCATATCAAAATCTCCAAAGAAAACTGGACTGAATGTGATCCTCTTTAAACCATATATTTACCAGACAGAAAAAGATCCTTTGCTTAACAGTTACCAGCTCGGAGGGAAGAGGTGGTGGAAATCTCTGGATTGAAACTATGTACTTTTGAACCTTTTCAAAAAGGACATAAAGTTAATCACGCCTTAATATTCAGAGCAGTGGGTAACATCTTCCAAAGAAAAGCAATCAAACAAATTTGATTGATTAAAAATAGTTCCAAAAATACATGAAGCTGAGATAAGCAGTTGGTCCTCAAACTTTTAAAATATGAATCCCTATAAACAGAGTTCTTACAAAATGTAATACTTTTGAAACAAAGCTATATCATATTTGATAATTATGGCTGTCTGATTTATAACACTTTATTGAAGAAGTTGGAAAACAAATGCAAAAAGCAAATACAAATTCAATTCCCAATGTTAAAGTTGGTGTTATGAAATCGATTTTCGCAACTCTAAATTTAAAATATCTTATCTTCACGTTGAGTTGGATTCTCTTAGAGGGATGACTGGCTAAGATTTTGGGTCGATGGGCCTATATTACAGTCGAAAATGCTTTCATTGAGCCGTTTAACGCAAACCATGGACAGCCAGCCAGCAAAAACAATTGTCTCAAGGTTACACACCCCAAACCGAAGCCTGCAAAATTCGAAATGGGAATATCATTGTAGAATTGCAGTCAATGCTGAGGACATGGAAGAACCAACAATGCCATCTACCTGACCTAGACGACGTACAGATAGCAAGATAGAACTTCTAAAAGCGGCGGCGATGACTTAGTTGGGAGTATGTACCAACTCATCTGCAATGCATGGTCAGAAGAAAGCATGCGAGCATGTCAGTACGCACCTTTTCATCAATTTCAAGGTTGGTTTTGGTGTCTGTTTCGTCCACAGAGACGAGATTTATGAAGTCATGTCTAGGTTTGGCATCCCTGCCAAGCTCGTACTTTTGTGCAGGATGGCGATGGAGGAATCAAGCTGCTCTATTGAGGTCGGCAAAGACGTCATCGACCCACTTGATGTCAAACAACATTTTAGACAAGGTGATGCACTGTCATGCGATTTCTTCAACATCATACTTGGGACAATAGTGCAAAAGAACCATGTCAACGCCAGAAGGCAAAAAGAGGCATATGCTGTCATAAAGAAAGACCAAACCCTGGTCAGAACGTTATCATAAACAGCTATGACTTTGAGGTAGTTTGGGCTTTGTCTATCTTGGCTCCGCTATAAATACAGATAATAACATCAGCGCTGAGATCAAACGAAGAATACCTCTAGCTATTAAAGCTAAGCCCTCTTTCGAAGAACTGAAGTGTCGCTCTATGAGACCAATATCATCCCCGTCCTACTATATGGTGTAGAAGCATGGATACTTTCAAAAGCGGATGAAGGCCCCGTTGTTTCGAGAGAAAAGTGTGATCTTTTGTCCCATCTGCATTGAAGGTGAGTGGAGGAGAAGATTCAACAACCAATTGACTTAGCCAAAAGGATACAATGCCAATCCTACGTAGACTGTAGCGCCACCTCAAGTTAATAATTAAATGATTAATGACACAAAAAGTCCAACAAGCTAACATGTTAAAAAAGAAACGGTAAAAATTAAATTATTTCTGCAGTCAAACTAAAAATCTAATTTTCTATTAGTATCATAGAAAGGTAACTCATTCAGAAAAAAAGTATATACAAATTGAAATATGTTTATCTATCAAACTTTTCAATCTTGTGCACAACATTAGATAAATGTTACTAAATCAAAAACGATTATTTCCAAATTGTTGTCCTGATCACTTAAAAGAATACTTTCGTAAGTAAGTAATTACCGAAATGTTGAATTAAAATTAATGTTGAATACTCAACTTTACCTTCATAACAGCTTACCATTCCCCTACTAATCCCCATTTCAAGTAATAAATGTGATTTTAATTTTATAGAATTTTAACTGAACTAGATAAATTTGCTAATGATTCAACTCAATTACTATAATCTCATACCTTATATTTCAACATGAATTTGTTTTGATTTAGATTTAATCTTTATATTTATATTTTTAATTTATTAGTCTAATTCATTCAATTTAACCAACTTATTCTTTACATCGCTAATCTTTCACAGATTTATAAGTATTTTTTACTGTGTTAGCATGTAAATAATAAGTATACCCTTTAATCTATACTTTCGACGCAAATCGTGTTTTATATGATTCAAAGATGCGAAAACAAATATAAACTTACGGGGAGCTAAAAAAATGAGTATCTTAAAGTTGATGTTGGGAGCCAATTAAATAGCACCTTAATGTTTATTTTTTTATCATGAGATGGGAAGTTCGTGGTATGGGCAGGTCTACTCGCACCCAAACCAATTTTTTGGAAAAGTCATAGAGTCTAACGTGCTGAGGAAAATTAATAAATTTTGCCACATATATGGCAATATGGATTCATTGAAAAACACTCAACAACTCAATAATTCATAAATGACCATCCAAATTAAGAGATCACCAATATTAGTCATCTGACTTTAGGGTTAGCGCTCAGATACCTCAGCTATCATCGAGAGATACGAGGGCACCGTAAATAGTTTTAAAATTTTAACTGTTCACAAAAGTTTTTGAAAAACTATTTTCAAAATCTTTGGAAAATCGGTGTAGAGTCAGCTTTTATATTAAGTCGCCACTGCTATATTTTGAAAAATAAGAAATGGCCCGACAAAACTTTTCCTTAATTAAAATCCAATTTTTGGTCATGATTGTAAATATTTTAGACGGTAAATAAAAAATTCTTTATCTAAAAATCTCCAAATGCCTTACTTTTACTGTTTACTGTTACTGTTTGGAAACGGACTGATTGACTGTGTGCTTATTATTTTCGAGAATGGGTTGGAACATCGCTGTTTTCCAAAATGGCGAATAAGAACTATAACCTACTGCTTTCAGTTGAAGTCAAGATTTTCTGAAGACAAGTTTGCGTGAATTTCGTTAAAACACATTCAATCTTACACATGTATCCTCAATAATCATCCCAATTACACTGAATTTCGTTCACAATAAGACATAATTTTCTCCTATTTGGTCCGCATCTTCTTTGCGTAAGTTATTTGACAGTTAAGTGCAAATTTTTTATCCGGTCGTTTGTAGACGCAAACTATGAAAAAAGTTAAAAATGGTGCCTGCTTTGCTTCCTCACATTATTGATTTGCTTTCCAATACTGGGACTTTTGATTGGAATGCATGATGAGTTTTTTACGCCAATGTTTCTCCCGGCGCCATGAACGAAGGCCAAATGAATTAACGCCAATATGCAAGGTACCTTTATGATAAATGAAACTGGACCCAAGTATTTCTAAGCAAATGTCATTTCAATGTCATGTCATAAGGCGCCTGCCTGACAATCGTTGACTTGCCCTGGGTAGATCGACGAAGTCGCGTGAGCGTGAACTGAGCACGGAAAGAGTTTTGAAATCCTTTTTTTCCGCAAAGCGATCCACGTACCCACTTATGTTTCATTCAACAAAAAATTGCTGTTTGAAATTGAATTTATTTCACTTTTAAATAGCGAAATAAGGCCAACTTTGAAAGTTGGTTTTATTTTACTTGGTCTTATTTCAAGGCACCTCTATAATGATTTGACTTTTTGTGAAATGATAAGCCAAAGCTCACAAATTTAAATGAACCTTTATATTTTGTTCTATCACGCCTTACTCAGGAACCTTGTACAAAAAAGTGCTACCAAATTACACACAAGATTAAGATTCGATAAAATTTATCATAACTTTTAAATCATATAATAGATCATTAAATCTCATATTCAATAATGAAAATATTAAATAACGCATTTCGAATTCAGTTTGATAACTGAAATTATATATTGAATTATTTCAGAAAAAAAATAAACAAATTTAGCACAAGGAAAGTTACAAAAGATTGTTATTGATTCAAGAACAAATGCCTGCCAATGGACAGAGTACCACAACATATGGTTTATCATAATTTGTTTGATTTTTTTCAAAACATTTAGAGCATAATTTGAAATGTTTGCAAGGTAAAAGAAGAATTGATTTTAAGTTTAGGCATTATATTTCTCAAACAAGTGTAGATGTTTGATTTGACTTCTGTAGTACGTCATCAGAATCTTCTTCAAAGGTTTGTCATTTATAAAAAATGAACTATTGGATTCTGACAAATATTCATGAGTAAATCGATACAAAACATACAATAATGTCTAAATTCCTCTCTCTTATTTGTCAACAGTTCCCATTATTAATTTAAATCTGTCTGTAATAAATTTATTCTTGGGTCACAGAGGAATTGTTTTTTGTCTCTTCTTCTAAGAGACTGTCCAAAATCTTGAAGAAGTTTCCATTTTTAGCTAATTTAGAGGATAAACGCTTGTTGAATCCTTCAAATGCATTTGTTGTTCTACTCATCATCTTGTTGTTCTACTCATCATCTTATTTACCGATGGGGCTGATGAATATTATCCACACATTTTTTTTAAGAATATTTAAAAACTGAGAAAAGTACAAACCTGGTATGCATTGTTTTTCAAAATATAAGTTAAAAAATTTCAAAGGATTTTTAAAATCATTATTAATTACACGAATATCACTGGAATCTTCCAATATGTTAAATGCAGTAATTTTTTCCGATGGTATTTAAAGTGGAAAATTAGGATGTTTTCGAAAAAGCCTTTTAGCTGTAGCATTTTTATTTAAAAAATTTATAAAACCAGGAATTTTCGATGCCCTTCTCCTAACTGCTTGTGTGAAATGGAACCAGCACGGTTCAATTATAGCTTGACGGTGAACTTTTGTCTTGCTTTTCATAAAGCTGCTTCAAAGTCTGTTTGAATCGAATCTGAATTTAAGTCAAATAAATTTGTTTTCAAAGCATAAGCAGTTTCAGATTAAGAATTATAAATAGACAATTTTTTAAAAGCAAGCGTTAAGTTCTAAATAAATATGCTGCCCCCCGGTTTGGAGTCGCTGTGGGGTGCACTGTTTACCTTTTATTTTATACAATTGCTTAAATTATTAATTATAAGCCAATGTAACTTTCCATTTAAATTGTTTCTTAATTTGCTATATTTATATCCCATTTCTGTATTTGTCCGCAAACTAACTTAACAAACGTATGTATCGGGTTTTCCAAAATTGGACTTGACAAATTTGAATTTGATTTGCGAACGCACACTTTCACTAATCATCAAATTGTCACTGTCAATTTATTCAGTAAACTCAACATTTTTACCATGGTAAAGTACACGAACGAGCAACGTCTGCAAATTATAAAAATTTTCTACCGAAATTCGGAGTCAGTGACCGCAACTTTAAGAGTGTTAACTTCATTTTTTTTTTTTATATCTAATCTTCAGTGACGATGCTCATTTTTGACTCAATGGGCTCGTCAATAAGCAAAATATGCGTTATTGGTCAGGTGAAAATCCACAATTGCTTCATGAATCTATGAAAATAACTGTTTGTTGCGGTTTGAATGCCGCATATTTTTTCTTCGACGATAACGATCGTCTTGTTACTGTTTTTGACCAGAATCGGAAGATATGGTCTTGGACGACATGTGGTTTCAACAGGATAGCGCCACAAGCCACACAATACACCTTACAATCGATTTATTGACGAGTAAGTTTGATGAGCGTGTTATCTACAGAAATGGCCCAGTCGACTAGCGGCCTCGTTCAAGCAATTTAACGCCTCTAGATTATTTTCTTTGGGGCAACTAAAAGTCATTAGCTTACTCCAACGACGCCAACACGCATTATAAGTGCATTCAAATCCTCTTGAAGACCGAGCCAATTATAAAAAAAAACCGACGACGGGAAAGCGGTCATTTCGGCCGAAATGTGTGGCCGAGGCATCGAAAATTGAGTCCAACGAATCGACCGCTGAACGACTATGAAAGAAATCGAGTTCCATTCATAAATATTTTGATTGTACTTCAACCCGATCATATAGTTTTTGGAATATCTCAAATGGTTTGCGTTTTATTAAAAAAAAAAGCGGTCAAGTCCTGTATTTGTCATAATCATATCTCAATTCATCTTCAATTTAACTTGACACATGCACTTGATATAATAATTCTATGTTTTTTCATTCTCTTTTACGCTTAGCTTCTTGATTATAAAACAATAATTTCCCGTTCACTTAGATTTGGACCAGACACCGAGACGGTAATAAATTGGTAGCATTTTTGGTATACTATATTGGATTTTCGTTGCCTTTCTTTTGACATCGGTGGATTTCTTCAACTTACCATTTACTTATCTTACTCTTTCTTTCGCTTATTAACAAACCTTTTTTGGATTTAACGAATTTTGGGATATAATGAAAAAAGCCTCGCACATACTCGAAATTCAAATTTCTCCCACTGTGAGAGGAATAGCTACACATTTTAAAGTTGCATTTACATTCCAGTTGAAGTTGAATAATTGGATTGTAAGGATTTGCTTAAAGACAGTGCCATTTGCTGCGATTGAAAATGTTCCATGCATCATATATTTACGAGGCTAATTCTCTGGTAAGTGCTTATAAATTCAACTATATTTTCTGACATAAATATTGTGTAAGCACAGTTTTTTTCTTTAACCGAGTTACGGTCAACATTTTTAGTTTCATGAAATTGAGACATTCCAAATTCCTTTAACAATTTTACATCGGTAAACAATTCAATTATATCAACAAAAGGCAAAGGTGATTTAACAAAAAATCTTGCTTTTTATTTTATAAAGATTTCTTCTCATTTTTCCAAAATCAATTGAAGAGTTACTGCCCTTAAATCTTTTACAAGTGTTGTCAAACACTTGTTTCGTTTTAGTGAAATGTTTTCAAGATTGTGTTTTATCTGATAACTCTAATTTTTTAAGGGGGTATTCTAGTGTAAAAACTAAAAAAAAAAACGTTATTTTCTTTTATTTTCAAAGTTTAACCATTCAAGAACATATCTACAAGAGGATTTTCCAAATTCAAATTATTTTCGGAGATATCGGTATTTTGCTGACCCGGCATCAAAACTGGCTGAGCCGGAACTAATCGATCAAATAACATTGGGAATTCTCCGTCTACCTGAATCCATATTTCTAAGTACAACCTTTTGTCCTTTGTATATATTGTAATGCAAGAACCCAAGGTGACTTGTATCCTTTATATTTAGTGCTCACTTACGTCCAGCTGCTAACAGTTGAATTCTAACCTTCATAACACGTGGACATACATATGTGCTGTGTAATGAAGTTTTGAAAATTATAAAGCCGATTTACGAGAGTTAATCATCAGAGGAATCATTGACTCAATGTCAAGGCTTAGAAACTGAAAATAATAATGAGTCTCAAAACTTTTTGATTTGGAATTTCGATCCAAAACATATTCATTGCGGACCTAAGATGATTGAGATAGCGACATTTATTGCTATTTGTATTTTAAATCAAGACTTCATTCCTATTTTTAAAATGATGGAGCTCATGGGAATAAAAATTGGCCCATTCATTCGCTGTGAAACGCCCGGATTGACCGCTCCGAGACACGAGCATCCAACGCATCAAAAGAGGCCAGAACTGCTCGATATGAAGAGAAAAACGCGGAAAATAGTTTTTTCGAAGTGAAGGAATGTCTGATGTATGAAGCAGGAATGACAGATTGAATAGACATTTCATGACTTAGACTGGGAAAAACTTTACGCGAAACTTTAAACGCGTTTTTCTCGAAACTGTTTTTTTCAAAACAATACCCACGATTTCTCAGGTTCTACTGGACCGATTTACCTGAAATGTTTAGAGAGTCTTTTTAATGAATTGTGTATACCTGGAACTAAACTCATCCCAAAATATCTATTTCTTTTTTTTTAATTTGAAACAATAAAAATAAATGGTACAACAATTGTTTTGTTTTCAGGCAGTCGCCATTTTGTGAAAAAAAAATCTTTCCAACTTTTCCGTAGTTCCAGACATTGCGACATTATTCTAGGTTAATATTTTTTTTTTATCGTAGGTATGGTTACCAGCTAATTTTTTGAGACCCCCACTTCTCAACTGCTAATTTTTGAAATTTTCAACTTTTTTTTATTTTTTTTTTGATTTTTTTCTGTTTTCTTGTTATGTTAATAGATAATGAATAAAAAATGGATACTAAAAATTTTAATTGCCTTTTTTATGACACTTCAAAAATTACTTGAAATTCATGCCTCTAGACCAGAATACCCCCTTAATTAACTGCGCTTGATCCCCGTGATGATGAAGATATTGGTTTGTTTTTCTGCACTTTATTTTATTGTTCAAATCCACAGCAACATGCACCAGACAATTTCTTTGAGAGCACACATAATATTTTCAACAATTTCGTTTAGATTCTCGTCACGAATGAGTAACAAATGGTTGGTTTTGCGAAAGCCTTTTATAAAAATGTATTCAAGTTCGCTCATTTTTGCCTAACCGCACTCATTCAGATCAATTCGGAAACTAAAACTGAGCCGACCGTGGTGTGAAATTGAACTTGTAAGGTTTTATAATAACTGTAACAAGTATATTGCACTGACTGTGCTTCGAAGGTCAAAAACTGTTTATGGCATAAGTTCGCATTCGAATGTGAATTAACACCATAAGCGGATTATGGCGTTAATTCTCACTTGAAAATGAACGAACGTTATTTCTCCACTGTGACGGCCAGTCTTACCTTTCGGTGTTTTTCTTTCTTTTTTTTTAAGTCCGTGCTAAAGTGATGTTTCTGATGCCAGATTTCGATCATATTCGTATGATCGTTTATGTGCATCAAAATGCACTTGCTCGTACAATATCTTGATAACATTTTTGTTCAATAATTTTGCCCCTTAACAAGACACTAATATAATGAAACGATCGAAAGTAAAGCTTCTAATTTTACTGGCTTTGTTTTTCATCACATATGGGAGTCGCACACTAGTTAATCAAATGTCGGAACCTGTTTAAAATAGACGTTTCATCGAATAATTTCAGGCGGACGCTGTTTGAGAGACTAACACTTGAAAGCCTAAAAATCGGCAATAGACTATAATAGTTCTTCCGCTTGAATCTTATAACATAGATAAAAATGCCTACCATGTAAAGGGTGGGCTATAGACTAGTTTATTTTGAAAAAGCTTAAAAATAAACATTTTAAAATTTTTTAACAATTATTTCTTCATGGAAAACAGTAAACCTTCCGATTAGTTATGGGCCATTACAACAATCACACCAGCATTTCATTATTGGAAAGCGTTTCACGTAATGACAACTATTCTTGCATGCATTCAATTGGATATTAAGCGAGCCGAACGAACTCTATAATTTGCTGATATAGAAACTGCACTAATATAAGGTTATATATTTGAAAAAAAAAAATCAAATCCTAAATAATTTAAGTGCGGCAATGGAAAATGTAATTTATCTACTACACGGCTCCATGCTAGGTCCAATCTCCAATGTGGATGATATCATAAAATAAAAAATAAAATACATCCACGGACAAAAAGTAGCAGTTTTGTGGTTCTCGAGTGGAATCTCATTTGAGGTACGGGGTACTGGCGTTGAAGTACACATCATAAATGCATAAAGATAAGCTTATTTAAGATATTTAAAAGCAATTATTATTAATAATAATATCGAATTCTTAAACCCATTTTTTCGGGGGTTGATGTACTATGAACACGCAATAACGAGCCCAAAGACTTCTCAAAATAGTAATAAATTATTATCATATATGTATGTAATGCCAATAATATTTAACCAAATTCCAGTGAATATGAAACTTACTTCTTATTTTGTTTTTTTTTTATTGTTCCAAATCAGAAAATTATTGGATTTTTGTATTGGATAGTAAATAATATTCATTGTTAATCTGACCATAATCCGAAACATGCAATAAACAGTATGTATTTTTAATAATATTGTAAATATTTCTTAATAGATAAGCTTTAAGCTTCGCATTTGACTTATAATTTTAAAATGTTAGAAATAATCAAAAACCTAAGAATAATAAAAAAATAAAGAAATACTCATACCATTATTTTTCCTGACAGTACTCGGCTTCTATCTATTTTCCAATGTATTAATTTATTTTATCAGCCAAATTCGGAAATTCCTTTTGCTCCGACACTTGGTACTCCTTAAAACAAGTTAAGAGTCATACAAACATTTTCTCTTATAATTTTTTCCTTCTTTTACCTTTGCGTTCAAATTGTGTTAATTCAAGGAGGTTATTGTAATGCCAAAAACAAAAATGTTCCATTACACACTGGCTGAAGCAAGGTGATAAAAAAATAGAAATCATTTATTCCTTCTATAAAAAACAAAATGGGACCTAGTACTTAACGTTGCCTGTAAATGTGTCACCTGATTCGGAGATTAATTCATTGATAGTTTGAAGTTTCAAATAAACTGAGTGACCCCTTTTTTAAGTCCAATATAATACTTTTTTTTTAAAACGAATCGCTTTGATTTACGCTGTCAAACGCTTTTGAAGGGTTAATTTGGGGCAGAATTTTAACTATATCTTAATCAAGTTAAAACGTCAAGCACTGTTAACCACCGCAGAGCAACAACCAAGTCAATGAATAATATCACATACGTCATCAGTAGGAACTCACAGTTTTTGTCGTAGTGGATGTTTAACACTTTATCACGAAGAACAAATTGTTAGATTTATTTGCTTACGTCGTTAAATGTGTTTGGATCAATCTCATGGTTTACTTTTTTTCTTTGTGCCTGTACATATGAAACCTAAGTAACCAAGACTCCAAGCTCATTTTTTCATTAGGTATTAACCCATTTAGGTATGTTGGTAAGAATAATTTTACCCAATTATCCAGAGATTGCTTGACTCTCCACTGCTTGGCCAACTTTTCAGAAATAGCCCAGGGACATTGTATTGAATGTCCAAAAAGTAATTCAATGAATGTTAGTCTGTCTCGATAACAATTGAAGTTCACTTCTTTTGACACACATAATAAAGTACATATGTACATCACAGACCGAATAACAATCAACAATCACATGTGCACACACATTATACTGAGCAATTTTTACTGCAAAAATAGATTATGATTTCTACATCAAATAATTCAACTTTGAATATCGATTTAGTTACTTTATTTTATTAACTTTTCAAATTTATTGCTCATTACTTACTGTAAGTTTCTGACGGGGGGGGGATTGTAATTTCACAAGCTTTTAGTCAACATGTAATATACGCGTGCTTTACTTAATAAGAATGATAGAAAGATCTTATTTGTAGCGTTAATATACAGTGAGTCGAAAAATTATTCGTCTCCCTGTAATATGTTCTGTCTGACGCGAATTTTGTATTCAAATGCATAAAAAATCAAAAACTAAAACACATAGTTTTCTCTTCAGGAGTTTATTACGTAAATTAGACAAAAATCTAACGGTTTCATATCCACATATGTGTATAAAAAATCTAAAACAAAAGAAAAAATATTCTTCTGCATACGACTCAGAAATATAATTCTTAAGTCAACGTTATATTCTCCTAGTTTTTTTGTGTATTTGCTTTCCAATAATTGTAGCCAGTTGGTAGTTGCTCTTTTTGATGATCATACCGCATCTGCTTTCGAAACAAGAAACAAGAGTAGAGATGGGATGTAAAAATCGTTAGACAACGGTAGAAGAGCGAAAATTAATTATTAATTTGCTTAATGAAGGTCGATCATATAGAAAAATAAATGAAAGTGTACAATGAACAATTATCACGATAAAAAGTATTATATACAAATTTAAGAAAACATAAAATTTCTATAAATCGGCATAGATCTGGAAGGCCACATATACTAAAACAAAGGGAAAGAAAGGAGTATAGTGCGTAAAGTTAAAAAATTCCTTAGCTCAGTGCACCCAAGATTGTTACTGAATTTTTGTCGGAAACAGGAAAAGAAATATCTGGCGACACTGTCCGTAATGTTCTTCATGCTCGTGTTGCTCGTAGAAAGCCCCTCAATAGCAGGGTTGCTAAATGTCACCCTTTTTTGTTTTTAATACATTTTCACGTAAAAAAGCGTATAAAAGTGTATAAAATTTTAATAAAATATATAAAACTGCGTTAAAATGTATAAAAGTTTAAAAAAGTATCTAAAAGTGTATACAATTTTACAAGTACCTACAGTTACGTGTACAGAAATTGCAAAACGAAAAAACCCACAACTTTGTCAATGAAAAATGAGCACAGGGAACCAATTAGTCTTTTGTAATAATTGGCTTCCATCTTGTACCCACTAAAACTGCACATAGAAATATTTGCTGCAGGTACAGAAACCCAGCAAATTGGGATTTCCATTAATATGTAAAAAAGAAACAGCATTTCCTTTGCAATAGGTAGTACCCCTTTTCAGAATTTAATTTAATTAATTTAACCCTTTTCAGGGTTTAAGGGCATGAACATGAATAAAACAATAGGTCGCTATTCTCTTCCATGGTACCTAACCAAATCGTTAAGTACCGCAATTTTAGTGGAAAAACTTAAATTTTGCGGTTCGTGTTCGCTCATGTTTGATTTAGCTGTTTCAATTTCATCTTTGCACATTCTGTAGTCAGGTCATCAACAGTACGCGAAATTAACTTGTTTTGAACTATTTGAATTGTATTCAGTAGATCTTACATATCAGGTTATAATAGCTTCACGTTTCTTATGATAAAGAGATATTTAATTAATCAGGTATTAAGACAATAAAAAATGAATAAAAAAGGAAATGGTGAGATTTAAAAAATTGACAATTTGTATGCTATATTTAAAATAGCAGTGGAGGGATGGAAAACAATTCTGAACATGTCACAAAAAAATGTTGGAACGGACAGTCAAAAATAATGTTTTTAATGTGCATTCAATATCAGCAAATTATTTGCACCCCTAATATAGAGGTCAGTTTTTGTCCTCTGAAGAAAGACTTATAGTGGATGAAAACCTTATTTTGATACTGAGTTCAAAGGCCATGGATTCAATATTTGCTTACGATAACAAAGCAGGTATATTCTACTTACTGGGTGAAAAGCTCGAGGACGGCAACTACAAAGTAGCCACATACTGGCATTTCGCTAAAAGGGACCATATGGAACTTGCTGAATTCGCCCAAAACAGCTTCTTCGGCACAATTGGAAAGTGTGTTTTCCAATAAGTTTATGATCTATAGTGATTTGAGAAATCGTTTGGATTTCAATAAGTCCAAAACGTTACTTAAACATTTACTATTCACTCAAAATAAAGGACTCGAATAAATCGGAGCTGTAATAAAAATGAAAATGTGTTTATTGTCTTATTTCTCAAACTTTGACTTTTATACATTTTTTTCAGTTTTATACCTATTCCTTGCTTTAACACACTTTTATACACCAGCAATATTTTTCAGATGTATAATAAATACACACTTTTATACACGTAAAAAAGTGTGTATAAAACGCCAACTATTATACGTTTACAACCATGCTCATAAGTAAGCAAAACAAAACTAAGCGACTTGAATATGCAAAGAAGTACAGAAACCATGACAATCATTTCTGGAAAAAGGTAGTTTTCAGTTTTCACTGATGAAAGCAAATTTTTAATGTTTCAATCAGATGAGAAAATTCTGGTGTGGAGAAAGCCGAATTCTGAAATGGAGCAAAAGAATCTAAAAGCTAGATTGAAGCACGGCGGATGATCACAGATGGAATGGGGCTGCATGAGCGCCAATGGAGTAGGTGAATTACATATTTTTGAAGGAGTTATGGATCATAAATTATATATTAATATCCTCAAGAATCATCTTCAAAGCAGTATTGCAAAAATGGGCATGTACAGCCCATAGATATTTACCCAGGACAACGATCCCAAGCATGTTCAATCCTTACTCATAACTTTTTCCTTTTTCTTATGTATTTGTCTCCTAATGTGCATTCTACATAAAGCTGTGCATATATAAAGAAGATATTGTATCTTCATGCATAAGCATTGACATTTTATTAACTTCCCATCAAAAAGTTTTTGATTACTGTAATAATAAGAGACGAATACTTTTTCGGTGGAAAATTGATGAGTTAATTGATTTGATTTTGTTTTTTGTTGTATATTTAGGTAAAAAGTTAGATTTGTTCATTAAAACAGAATTTCACACCTCTTTGCTTAAAGAATTTTTATTGAAAAGATTGACTGGATGGTTTATTTCATTGTGGAAATCTCTGCTTTAGCAGTGTGATGCTGCAGAGACGAATACTTTTTCGACTCACGTATGTACATTCTTCTACATTAATGTATTCCGCAGCTTACAGTGATTGGGTATTGCTTCCTTGCAACAAAAATCTTAGTTAGAAACTTTTCTTCAAGAAATATCACAGATCTTAAATGAGTTGTGAAACAAAAGCTACTAGAAAAACCTTCATACAAATGTTGAATGGAGAGAAGAAAAGTAGCGGTGACAGCAATATTCATCTCCCACCCCGGACACCTCCCTTAGACAGACATATTTTTTTTTAACGGAAACTGCACCATATAAGTTGTATAGTTAACAATGTCCGTTGGACGGACATTCCCTCGAACGGACACGGACAGAAAAAAGTACCGTTAATAAAGCGTAGTATGACGATGACGAAAAAGTTTAGTTAGGAATGCGGATTCATATCACAAAAGTAAGTACACAGGCGTCGCACTCTAACTCAAAAATTTAAACAGGTAAGACGTAAAGTGATAATTTTACGATTAGGGATTGTTGTTCTGAATTTACGGCTATTAACATTCTCTTTAATTAAGTTGATGTTCCCTTTATTTAAGGAAAGTATTGCACAACAAGGAGGTGAATTTCACAAGATAAGAAAGACTTAATAATAAGATATATCAACGAAAAATAACATCCCGGTAATGGCAAATATTATTGGTAAAAGTCCATTTACTGCCAAAGAGCTAGTGAAAAAAAAACCAAATTACTGGGACACCCGAGAATAAGGCTCTAAGTGTACGACCACGTAAGTGCAATGCGCAAGAAACTCGGTTTATCGTTCAAAAAATAAAGAAATAACCGAAATTAGGTTCTTCCAAAATAAAAAAGACGGTATCGAGCAAACCCCGTTAGAAATCTAACCATTAGACAATTCGCCTAGTTAGAACACAGCGCTGGTTATCACGGTCAAGCTGTCCAAAAAACATTTTATATTAGCAATCTGTAACAATCTGTAAAAAAAAAAAAACATTGCTTCCTGCCAAATAAAAAGATTCAGAGGCGACTGGATGTATCCTTTAGGTTATGATTCCCTTGCAAGTTATTGCGAGTTCGAAAATATGCGGCTTAAATTGCTGTTCTTTTTTATTGCGTTGACATAGAAGTTTGATTGCGAGTAAATTGATTGCGTAAGCTTAGAGCTTTGATTTTTTCACAGCTCTAAGGGAAAGTATTTGCTATAAATTCCAGCTTGATACCTCTACGTGTTCCTGAGGAAAAGGGTCTTGACAGACAGACGGACGGACAACAAAGTGATCCTATAAGTTTTCCATTAATTTGCTTTCGAGGTACGGAACCCGAAAAAAGGCTGGAATTGGCAAAAAATCATCAAAATTGCGATAAAGCGTTCTGGAATACCGTTATTTTCACAAAGAAAAAAAATTCAATATTTGTGCCTCGGAGGCACGCGCTTAAGTGTGAAGAAAACCAAATGAGGAACAACGTCCGATAAACATTAATGCCTGCGTTGTTTAACACCTTGGGGAAGCATGGCGGCTTCTGTAGTGTACATTGACCAAATAATGCATCGATACCTAAACATTCTTAAAAGCAACCTGCATCAGTGTGATAACAATTTAGGCTTAGAAGGGTCATTTACATTGTAATAGTATAATGAACTTTAGCATACTTTGCTCGAAGGGGGGAAATTATTTTTAACCTTTATTGAATACTTTCTTTTGTGCCATGATTTACTAACTTTTTTTGATTAATGTTTGATTGCATCCCTTACTTTCACTAGTTTAAAGAATATATATTTTCTTAAATCAAAATAAAAAAATAATGAAATAAAATCTGTTTTACTTCTTCAATGAAATCAACTTTGAATCGTTTTTTTCGGTCATTGCACGGAAAGGTTTGATTAACTGTAAATGGAAATAATAAAATATTTTCTCTCCTCACCAAAGCAAGATTAATCATATTATACATGTTATAGATACATTCCATTGTATGTGTGAATTTTGTTAAAAGTATGTATGTATGTATGTATCTGTTGGATCTGCTTGTTTTCTTTTTCATTGTTTTGGTCAACTGTGCAGCAATTTGTTCTGCAAATTATCATTTTAATTTTTTTTTACTCAGGTTTATTTATTTTTACTATTTTTCTTTATTTAATAAAAAGATTTTTTCATCGCTAAAAGAAAAGATAGACAAATTAACTTTTCGAAAGAATATAATAAAATAAGTTTCAAATTGGAAAAACCCAGGTTTGCTGACTTGTTAAAAAAGAAGAAAGAACATTTAAGTGAATGGCAATGTATTTTAAATGCAACTCACCTTAAAAGGCGATTTGTTTCATCGAGCAGGAGTCAAGATAAAATTGTCTTGGAATGGTTTGGGCAGCTCGAAACATAGGATTTCCTATTTCTGGAACCGCAATTCGACATGAGTCAGCAGAAGTTGCAAGTCGTTCAGGATAAACTTAGGAGACATCACGGTATGTCTTAAAAAAACATGAGCGGATCATTTTTCTTCAAAAGCTATCTATAATAACATTTTCAATTTCACTACCGGTCGCTTATTTTAAAGCGTCTCATTGGACTTAAAATCCAAAAGTGAGTTAATCAAAAACATAAATGCCCTAGATGCTATTTATTTTATTAATAATGCGTGGAAACTAGCCACAGAAAAACAGTTGCAAATCGTTTAAAAAATGTTTTCGGAAAAAGTTCATATTTTGGAAAAAGTTGATGCCGATTGGAAGGAGAACCCGAACATTTTGTCTTGATGGATGAAACCTTAAATGTGGAATATGACTTTGAAACGATACAAGAAGACTTGAAATCGTTGAAACTGAAAGTAATGCTAAGGATGATGATCAGGACCAGGTAGAGGCTTCAATTAATTCTTACCAAAAAAGTAACGCTTCTATTCAAAGTTTAAGAAATTTGCGGCCAAGAAAAATTACGGTGAGGCTGTTCAACTTCTGTTTCTGCAGAGCAGATTGCAAAACAAACCCGCCTTTTTTAAACTAAATAAAAACTTGTATAAAAACTTGAAACGACTTTGCTGTTTTGTTTAACGATGTGAAGTAAAATTGTTTTTCTTCCTCATTCTTAGTGAGCATCGTATTGTAATATTCAAATGGTTTAACACCTCTCTCCAGTGTATCATTAATTACACTCAAATTTTTGACGCAGCTTTTGTTTTTAAGTAATCAACATTGTCATTCCAAGTCTCCGGAGGTCATTGCAAGAAAGAGTCCTTATCATCATGAAATGAGAGCGTTTCAAACGTTCTTTTTGCTGCAAAAGCATCTAATGTCACCTCTGAGGCAAGCTTTGTAGAATAGAGTGTACCAATGTCAAGATCAACAAAATCGTAGTGCTCTTTTAGTAATGTTTCCTTAATATCGCTGAGTATTTTGAAAAACGAGATTTGAGGAGAGCTTGTTGGCCCAAAACACATAGTAAATATTACCAAATACGTGATGATGACAAGTAAGTCACAAAATATCACGTCCTGTCTTTTCTCTTTTAAACAAAGCGAGCTTCCTTTTTGGCACCGGTGTTAGAAGCAGCGAACTTTTTTTGTGACGTTCCACTGTTGCGTTGTCAACAACAGCATCAGGTATAAGTCCCCCCGTTTCTGCAGTAAGTTTAGGTGCTCCTAATAATTTTTAACAACCTTTACCAGAAATAAGAATGGGAAGGCGCTCTATTTCCTTTTTGCCAGTTATATAGGGGATCAGTTTGCCGTCCCAATGAATTACTAATTGAGAATCAGTATCAAATTTTTCTTTTGTATTGGAGTTGTATTTAGTTCTCGCTTGTTTATTGCGCGTCGAATACTACTGCGGGAGATTGGGAGTGAAGCAGGATTGTCACCGAGGGCAGCAGACAATGGAATCATCAATCGAATGATGTACCAGTAGCGCACTGGTAACGTAAAGGCGGGTCAACGACACAGGAGCTAGAAGAACTCTTGATCGTTTTTTGTATAGCCACTACAAAATCATCTTTGGACTTACCCTCGTTTTAGAGAACGCTCTTTGGCCTTTTATTGTTTCTTGTCGATTAAGGTCAGTATCATCTTACGCTCTCTATAAGTTCTTTAATAACTTTATCCGCGGAATCTTTCACATTTTTGGATTCCTGGATTCACTGCTACAATTCAAGAAGTAGTCTGCTCGTTGACCTTTTATGAAAAGCTCTAGTAGTTCGAAGGAGCCGGCTAGATATTCTTAGCCCGTCACTGCACGAATAGTTTTATATTGAATATACATACATATGTTTGTATCCATGTTTTAATAAAAAACAATCTATGCGCGATAACTCCACAATGTGGGAATTTTCTGCGTCAAATGTAGACCAAAAATCAAATCATGCCGTAAATAAATAATTCGTTTTACGATTCCAATCTGGGTTGGTTCCCAAATGATGAATCAATCCACAATTTTGGTTAAGCCATATTAAATTAAACCTTGACTTCAAGTTGTTAAACATACATTTTGAAACCTGTTTCAGTGGTAGCTCATTAATGTGATTGCGGGAAAATATTTACAGTATCACTCGTTGTGTAAAAGGTCAAGGTCACCGCTTTCTTCTTACTAACGAACCTTTTCAATATAAAACCTGGCACGAGCTTTACTCACCGTATCAATCAAAGATCAAAATGTTGTAATACATTCACATGAATATGAAAATTTTATCGTTGAACTGGATCAATAAAAGTTTGAAATTCAACTAGCCGAATAGCATGTATGTTAATTAAATACAACGAACTGCATTTAATTAATCACGGTTACGAAACACACATAATTTTTCACATTAATGAACGTTTTTATTATGCTTACATTAACTGTGTTTTCGACTTTATCAAATGACTGAAAAAAATACTTAAGGTTACCCGTATAATCGATCATAATTCATTGTTATTGAAATATGGTTTTAATAATAATAACAAACAAAAAACTATCAATATTGAATAAAACTTTGGAATAGTAAATCAAAGAAAATATAATTAAAACCAGCGATTTTTTAATTAACAATTGTTTCCATTCAATCGCAAATTATTTTTTAATCAAGATATATTTTTAATCTATTTTCTTGATTAAAAATTGATAAGAATTTTCTCCAGACACGTTTCTACATGGGATAAAGATGTTGCCTATTTAGAGGCAAAAAGAAAAGTACTATCCTTAAGGGCAATTAATGATACAGCTGAAAGAGCTGTAAAAAAGAAAATGATCTGTAATTTTTTCTTCTTTTAATTAATATATTATAAATTTTAAATGTTTCGGTTGATTAAACAAGCTACATAACGGAAAGGGTTAAAAACACCAATATTCAAAATTTTCAGAATTCAGTCGGCACGGGTAAATGTTGACGTAGGAAGATAAGAAAGGTATTTAAGCAAGTCTTGGCATTTTGAACAAGAAAAAGGGGCATGCATTTCGCTACCTCAAAAATATGTTTCACTACGAAATTTTCTTGTCAATCTGCTTAATTTGTTGTTACTATGCGGATTCCATAAAAACCCTCTGCCAGAATTAACCGTCTTGATTTTCTTCTATTTTTTTTATAGCATCTGTCTTTTAGGAAAAGGCATGCATAAAATTTCCACTTATTGCATATTTCAGTACTACCCGTGCAATGCATGGACATTCTTTCAAAGTGAAGAGCAATTAGTTATAGGGCCGAAATTAAGTATTTTTTCCTCTGTTTTTCGAAGAAAATCATTTTTAGAAATATGCAGTGTAGGTACTGTTCCGCAGGGTTCTCTGTTGGTACCATTGTTGTTCATGTGTTTCATAAATAACATAATTATTTCAATGTTTTTAGATGTTAACACCATGTTAAAGCAAATTATGTGCAAATGTACATGCCACTTTCATAATTGCGATTTATTGGGGACACAAGAAGTTTCAATACTGAACTTAACTGTGTATACAATTGGTCGATTAAAAACCAGCTTAAATTGAATGTGTGGAGTATTTGAAAAATCTTAGTCAAGGCCATAACTGGGATGTATAGTACATACGAAAAGCGTTGTCTCTAAACTAAATGGAGCTCTTCGAGTATTTAGCCCGATGGCAAAATATCTACCACCTTCCGCTAAACGTTAACTTGTTGTATCCTTAATATTACCAATCATGCTTTACGGCTGTGAATTATTCTCAAGCATAGTTGCGTTAGATACATTTATGGCATAAGTCGACGTGAATACGTCTCTGAGCATGCTTATACAATAATAAAATGTTCCTTGCCAGCGTTGCTCAAATTTCGAACTTTGCTTTGACTACAAAATATTATAAACTCAAGGGAACCAGAGTATCTGATTGCAATATCACAGTTCGGTAAAACTACATGTTCTTAACCACTTATTACACCCAGAAATAAATACTTATCATCCACTCGAATTTTTATTTGTTCAAGCACATAATCTTTGGCTCTTGCTTTCAGTTGTTGTAAAACGAACGAAGAGCACAAGTACCTTCAGACGGAGAGTCATTAAATTTTAAGCAGATTTATTTTGGTGAAACCTTCTTACTTTAACTCTTTTGCTAACTTTATTTTTCTATTTCATTATTTGAAACTTGTTGTAAACTCAAGCATTACAAATTAACAAGATTAATCTTATATGTATCATGGATAAGAATAAACCAGCGGACGAGATATCCCTAGACCATTAACGAAACTCTGCCTTCCTGGAATGATTGGACAAAATAGCGCCGACGAACGTTAACTCCGTTTTTCTTACAAAAATTAAAAATTTCGACTCGTAAGAATCGGTTGCAGTATTTCGAGGTTGTAATAAAGGTTTTGCGTACTACATTCCGATTGTGAAGACCCGTGATAGGCAATCGATTATTTATTACCCAATATAAATAACAAAAAAATCAACTTGTAGCGCAAAATCTCTGAATTAATTGATTTTCGAATCGAAGCCTGTGGAGAGAACATAATTTTATCAAAAGACGCCGTTCAAGCCGCTGATATAAAAAATTCAGATGACACATTGATTGTGACAGAAAGCTTTGGAACTAAAAATGGAGAACCACATGCTAAAAAGCCATCCTTTCCGTTATGCAAATCGTTAGCGAAAATGAATTCACTGAATTTTAAATTTCAAAATAGGTGAGTCCAGCTTCGCCGGTCTCTTCTATTACAATAGCAAAGTATGGAAAAAGAACGTAGTCCCCCAACATTTTCAGAGAATTAAATTTATTGCTCATGCAGATAGCTAACTTATATATAAGATATAACGCAGTGTTCCTTGATCGGGGACTAGGGCGCGTGGTAGCGATTGAAATGAGGATGATCAAAAGAATGGAACATAATGCTCCTCCCAAGAACTAGTATTGATCCTCCTGAGGGATTCAGAACTTCTGTGTCATCAGTTACTCTGTTAGAGTTTCCACTTTTGGAGTGATCTGGAGGTGTCTGTCATATTATTACGTCAACTAGGTGGCATAAGGCTAAAATGATTGGATGCCTTTGAGTCTCCGGTAGAATGGAAAGTGAAATCTTTCACCCGACCCGAGAAAATCGTTTCGATCTAGAAATCGTTTTAAGGAGCTTAACCAGCTTCTTATCGAAAAAAGTTCTCGATTAACTGAAGTTTGCTTCTCCGTTGCCAAAAGTTTGACACTACTAAAACAGATGATCGCAGTGTACCTTGCAGTTTACCAATTGACAAGGTGTAAGACCGCGTGAGGCTGAATCTGCCGGATTGTCAGCAGATTTCTATATTTAAACTATTTCATACCCAGACGAGGGCACCTTTTGATCAAAGTAATAGAGTGAAGCCTAATTCTGATTTGTCTGAAGAGCTCAGTAAGGAGCACAATTTCTTCAAGATCCATCTCCGGAATCGTGCAGAGTTTACTTTCTTTGCTGCCTTTGTCTTAAGTGGGATTGACGCGACATCTGGCGACTAGAAGGCGGATAGTGTAATTTTAACTTGTTCGCTTTTGAACTTACATTTTTAACCTAGCTCTTAATTACAATTGTGTATCCACCTCCAAAAGCGTCAAAAAATCCAATGAGCTGGATAGGCATGCTTTGATTTCCATGGATTTAGCGTGGAATATTAATGCCATTGGTCTGTGAAAATGTTCCCAATATCTTGCTGAACTTTTATTGTGTTTTCTTGTCTACCATCGAGAGGGCGTGATGACAAGAAGGATCCATCGCATGGGATCGTAAGGCCATACTCCCCTTTTGGTGAACTCGATTCAGTCTTGATTGGAATATAGGAAAAAGTACACATCGTCTTCTGGATAGCTGTCAGACACTAAGTCGGACGATCTGGTGGAACGTCCTTATGTCAACACCTTTTGTCACGATGTTCAAGAAGTATTCTTATAAAGGTTCAATTTTTTTAGGGCGCTTGATGAATTACTCATAGTCTGGCTCAGGTGTCAAGAAGTGATGAACATCTCTTTTATATTACTGGTGAAGATGGATTCGTTTTGTCGACTCCGATGACTAATATTGAATTTATGGGACTAAAATCTCGGCTCTGTGTGAATTAGCTAATTTAGAGAAACTTGAGGGCTCGCTGTCGTTGATCACATTCCTCAGCTCAGTTGGAACAGCATCTTTGCGAGTGGCATCAACGCAAATATGATGTGTTACAGAAACTGGGAACATAAATATGTTGAGGTGTGAGATAGTCTTCCAGAAAATCGTTTGACATTTTCTTATGGTTTTCGTCTCCCTGCCAACATCTTTCTTGACCAATGTAGATTATTTCAGCCGTCCTTAGCGAGGTGCCTTGTATGACAACCATTTCTGGTTCGGGAGTGTTTCTGGATAAACTGGTTTGAACTAAAGTCATCAGAAATGTGCTTTTTGTTGTTTGAAATATTGCAAAAATCTCTGAAATTGTTATCTAAACTGAGGTTTGATTTTCAACCCCGCTTCCTGGGTCTCTATAAACAATCCATCCGCCAAAACATATGTTTTGCAATGAGAGTTCACCCTTTTTCTCCAGTCCAGGTGGCAACACTGTTGGCTATACATGTCCACCAAATAATAGGGGTACATGTGTGGATCTGAGTGTGGCTGGCTGTACGAGGACTTCCAAGTGATGTAACTGGACATCACGTTGGCAAGTGATCCGGCAACACGTTTGACTACGAGTTTGACTTATGGTTACAGATGGCAATTCTGGGTGATCAAGCTTGAATTTGCTATCAGCAATTGAACTGACTTCCCATACTCCGATGACTTGTACGAGTGTTCGTTTTTCGGTAAACGTTCCGATGTGTAATTGACTTGGCTGCTCCGATATATTTTACAGCTAAAAGGGATAAAGAGTGTGGCAAAAGCCGTTATTAGGATCACGTTTGAGAACGTTTCAGACTCCTTTTGGCACGGGTAAGAGCTGGCGGTTCAGCCACGGTCGAAATTGGTTGAGGATGCATGGGCGTAATGTGATATTCTTAGAAGATTTCATATTTAAAAACTATCTTGATCTGCAAGGAGAGTGATAGTTGAAGCGATGCCTCGCGCAAAAAACGCACATTTAATGACCACGTTATAATGCTTCCCGATTTTGGGAACTCATAGTTTGCGTGTTTCCTTGAACATGAAATCTTCAATGTTTCTTAGAGGTGGGAAATCTAGTTTTGGAGTTGACAGAATCTTGTAGCCTATCTAGTGTAATTGGGTTTAAGTTTAAGCCTTCTCTCTCTCTCTTCTTCAGTTATCTTACTATTTCTCAGGTTGGAGACTTTATTCTGCACCTGCGGGAATCGTTGGGCCATAGTGTAACAAACGTTCGATCCAAAAGTGACCACGCTGTAAGATAGTTGTCTCCAGACAAGTCAACATCACTTATTAACCACAATGCTTTCCCAGCGACTTGTATTCGATAAATGTTTGAAGTTCGACTTCTTAAGACGAGCGAATTAAACTACTCCTTGAATAAACGTTATTTTGTGATGTTGCCACTCTTGTCATGCTTACTTCCGGGACTTTAATTCAATATAAGTTCGCTATAGCGTGCAAAAGTGCTTCTCTTCTTGCGTAAGAGTCAGCTTAAAACTAGTTGAGAAATTAATCGCTCTTTCCTATTTTCGGCGACACTTAAGTTCTTCGAGAATGGCTTTGCATAATTGCTTTCTTAGCCACAGGTATACTTCGTTTGATGTCAGCGTTAGTGTTATTATCTGAGTTTGCATCGAAGCCTAGGCAGACAAAGTCCCTAACTACCTCAAAGCTATAGCTGTCTATGTTAACGTTCTGACCCAGACGTCGCATCTGGGTGTCCTTTCTTGATAACAGCATGTGTTTCTTTTTTGCCCTCGTAATCTGCCAAATCCATCTTTGAGTTTTGTCTTAGCACTCAGAAACGCTCTGTTAACATCAAGCTACGTTCCCTTATTATATTAATATTTTCCCTTCCTCAGAAAACTTTTCATTTAAATTTATGCAACAATCACTGAAACATCACCCAGAAATTATTACTATTACTAGTGCTATTCTAATAAAAAAGTTTTGGAATGAGAAAAAAGGGCAACTCGTGAATAGGCTTTGCTTTTTTTGCAGAATTTAAATAGATTTTTCGATATATCTAGTACATTGTAAAAGATCGCTCATGTCAACTCCTTGTCAATTGTATTTTCAATATTAGTAAGATTGCTTTTCTTTGAATGATATTTACCATTGCTCGAAATAATAAATTTTGATCATCTTTATGACCTCTTAGAAAAAGTTCGAAAGTACATAGTTTTAGTCGAGAGTTTTGTTTTGTTCCTTCCCAGCAGGGAACTTCTCAGCATAGGACCTTTTTCTTTCCTGTATGGCTTAAAGAGGGTCATATTCAGTCCAGTTTTCTTTGAGTTTTGATAGATGTTTCCAGGCCATTTCGAGAGATTGTTTATCCTTATGTCATTTCAAGGACTTGGCTCATGATAAGAAATCACAACAGTGGTAAACAAACCATATCTTCGGATGTTATGATCCTCCTTGCAACGCGTGTGTGTCTTTACTTTCTCATTAAGCTTTCTATTGATTCTTTCTCTACAAAATCAATTGTCTCATCTACTTTTTCCAAGCAATTCCATAGGAACGTGGATCAAGAAATAGAGAAAGAGGTACATCAAAATTTCAAATGGACTCAATTTCATAATGTTTAAGTTTTTAAGTTTGTCTTTGAAGTTCATAACTAACTTAATTTATTCAATTGGCAAATTGATAAGACTTTCGTAATTAAAATTGAACAAAACAAATAAAAGAAATTGTCCGGAAACTCATAAACGTTATACATATTTGCATTATACATATTTATACATATTTTTTTATCTGAGAAGGTAGTTGTAAACTACAAATTTAATTAATTTTGAAATTATTTTATTTGAAAACTATATCGATTTTAATTGAAGAAATAAAATTGTCCCTTCTTTGGACAGTTTTTTCGTCATAAAACCCTGTTAAATTTAACAGGCTTCGAATGAAACAAATAGCTTGATTTGTTCTCGATAAAGGCTGTACGAAAGAATCGGCACAAATATACCTACGTAGTGTGTACACACGCAGACATCTTTCTAAAAGCAATGGAATCCGACTTCTGGGACCTCGAAACGGGTATAAGTAAAAAATTTGAATTCCGAAAATTGGACCGATTACAAGAACTTCCTGAGGGAAAGTAAAAAAACAACAAAGCAAAATTTCATAAAACCAAAAACAACTTACCGAAAGTACAATTACCGAAAATGCTTAAGTGATATGTTAGTTCAAACACTACCGCCAATATGAATACAACAAAATTGAACAACGCGAGTGGTAGATGCCGGTAAATCTTGTAAGCCACTTAGTAATTGATAACACGCATAAAGTATTTTCCAGGATAAAATGAAGTTTGTATTCAGGATGTAAGCTTTCTTTATGGTGAATTTCAGCCAAATCGGTTCAGTTGATGTGGAGTGATTGTGGTACAAACATCCAAACTGTCCTATTTATAATATCAGTTGGATATATTTTGAATTTCTTTTCTTATTTATTTTCTCCTCAGTCAATGCTAAATATCTGCGGTAAAGTTGGGTATTAAAAGTGTATAGTTGTCGAGGCAACTAGATTCACATAGAGTTTGCCATATAGATGCTCATAGTCTTAACCGGCCCAAACTTGTCTATTTGAGATATCTGCATTGTGGTTTTTCCACTGATTTGTTTTGTTTTGATGAGACATGGCTCAAATCAGGTGTTCTAGTTGCAAAGCACAAAAAATTATAACTGGTTTTGGAATGACATAGAGGCTAACAATTTATTGTTAAATTAATGCTTAAATTTTTAAAAAGTTTCTCATGCACATGAGATGTTAAAATAAATAATACATATCGAAACTTTTATTGTCCAATTGCTTCACCCAGTCTTTTCAATCTAATTTTTATTTTTCGCCCATCTGTGCTCTTACTATCCAAAGATGGTATTTTCGAACGATCCGATTTTGGCAAATACAATATCATATCAAATATCAGTTTTATTCATTAAAATTGGGAACAAAGTTCTAATTCAAATGATATATTGCAATACTTTTCCTTGTGTGAAGCAATATTTGTATGTAATTTTGTTCCTACACAATTTATTTCTATTACTTATATTCGCAGTAAAATATAAGCCTGATTTACATCTGCTGACTTTAAGACGTTTCAGCTTAGAACAAGCTGTAAAAGAACGAAAACAAACTATATATACTTAACTTTAATGCTGTTAAGATAGCATGCAACGCTCTATTGCGTTTTTCACGAGTCTTAATAGAAATAAAACTTCTTTTAATTGCTTCCTTAAACCAAAAATTGCTCTAGAGAAATCTGCTTAAAATGGACATCAGGGTGTAGCAATTGTGAAGAACCTTTTCACAAAGAACAAAGAGAACATAGACACAAGATCTTGAAATGATCTCTCCAAACTGAATTTGAAGTTGTGAAGAAGGCTGAAGTTATTTGTATCTTAAGACCAATAAAATGTTATGCTATTGGTGAAAAATGTGTGCCCTTTCTGTTCGTAAAAACTATCATATCATTAACTTTTCCACAAGCCAGGGTGAACGCCAGAGTACAAACAATTGCAAGGAAGTCGTCTGCCGTTGTTAATACTTTGGATGACATTCGTATGGAATTCGATAAGGGATCAAAGTAGGAACTAAAGCATTTATCGTATTTTAGTAAGAAAACTGTTGAGAAGGTTCTTTTTTTATCAACCAGATGTCGAAGAATTAATTTTAATGGAAATTTTCTATTCTAAGACTCGAAGTTTAGAACAATATTTGGACGAGATATTTTTCAATTATTTCAAAAACTAGAAGACATACAACCATTCGGTTTTTTCAGAAACGATAATAGCATTGACTACTAGAAGCAAATTCAGCACTTCGTTTCTCAATTTTGTAAAAAAATTTATCTAAACTTATTTTTTCATATTTTTTAGCAAAATTTTGAGTTTGCATGTGAATTTTTCAAAAACTATTGATGTAAATAATTTAATTTAAATTCAGGATTGAAGAAAAGGTTTCTGGATCTTAAAACCGGTATAGTACTTTATTGAAAGTTTTGCTTTTGTGTTTGATTTTTTTTTTTCTAAAATCGCCCTTATCTGCTTAGCGGGGTGCGATAGACCCCTCCCCCCTCCTATAGTAAAAAATGCTTCACCATTTGTGTATGCGTCTTACACTTTTCACAAATGTTTTGAATCTTTCCATATAAATGAATATTGTTTTTCTATATATATATGAACAGATATATCACAGAAATTAATAAGACATAAAGATAAACAAATGAATTAACAAGTAATCAATAAATAATTAAAAAACGAGAAAACAATTAAAAAAATAAAATATGCAAAAAGCAAAAAATGAATAGTAAATAATTGAATAAATAAATTAATAAGTAAATCGATAGAAAAATAAAAAAATACATAAATAAATAAATAAGTAATTAAATAAATAAATGCAAACATAAATAATTTGTTTACTTAATGAATACATGCTTTGAATTTGAATAAATAAAAAAAAGCTTTAGAAAACAATAGAATAATGAAAAAAATTACTAAACAATGTATAGTCACAGATTAATTGAATAAAAAATGTATATCTTATGAAAGGTATTAAGTAGATAATTGTTTTAATTTATAGATTCTAGCGGAGAGAAATTCAACATTCCATTTTTTGTGTAGATAAGAGTTAAATTTCGCTTAATTCGCATAGGCGTAAGGTGAAAAATTAATTCACTGTTCTTTACTTTATTGTTATACAATAGTTCTTGTAGTTACGAACAGCCAATCCACATATTTTGACTAAGGTGAAAAGTTTTTGAAGGTAGGCCTTGTAGAGTTGGGGCGTGTAGAGTTAGAAGCATGGCTCTACATAAGTTCTAATAAATTTTTGACAATGCGTATCATATAGTCTCGTCTTGGCAACATTTTATATGAAAATGTTTTTGGTGGGATATTCAGAACAGTACACTGCCATTTCATCATTCATCGTGTCACGTTTCCCGAAAGTGGAAATTCCGGCTCATTTGCTCACTTGCAAATACGCAACGTTAATTTCGTCCAAAGGTCGATCGTTATCATAGCTTCATAGTCTGTATACTGTTCATCGCACAGTGCGGAAAATTGAACGACGGAACGCTATTTTGGATCTTAAACCACCAACATATTCGCAGTAGTCCCCGTAGCGGCCGGTAACAAAGACGTTCCAGAAATGTCGTATCGCCGCTGTTACAATCAATGGAACCAGGTATTGAGAGATGTTAACCGGGTTTCTGTGGCCAGAACTCGACAACGTCGATATATCCGAGTCGGCGTTAGCTGCCATAAAAGCGACGCAACGCTGTTAGTTGAGAAGATACAAATTGACGCCAATGGATTATTTTCTCTGCGGCTACCACGGCAACCACTTTGGACGAGCTCGAGGTCAACATTCGCGACGTTATTGCCGGAATGACACCATACATATTAGACCGAGCCATCAAATATTGGACCGACGCACTGCCAGCGAAGCCGATGCAACAATTTGTGTGGAAGAGCACACATAATGTCATGAATGTAGCTTCAGAATAAAGCCAGAATCAATCTTATATCTTGCACTGTTGTTGTTTTATTCAAATTTATGTTCCCGCGTGCGCTTACCTGAACTGTTCTGTTGCTGAGGTCTGCTAACAATTCTTAAAATCAATGTATGAAAGTTGTTTTCCTATGCAATGAGCCCTTGCCGTTGCTATTAAATACAGAACCGTACAGAATGTGATTCATATAGTCTTATTGGCGCAAATGGTAGAGGGAACACACAACAGGTGAAGACGGTACTCCAGCGTCTCCACAGTGAGCTGATGATTCCCTCTTGTTCGGACATATAGTACGAATTTCCCAAGCTTTTAATTTTTGTAATGAAAATTAGAAAGTTCGCTTTGCGGTAGAACGAACATGCTATAGGGTAATGGCACCAGTAGTCGGCCCCTTTACTTTAATTTAGCTTTGACTTGTCTAGAATATAGACTATTAGACTATATAGAAATATTTGTTACCCAATTTAAACTATTTACAAAAATGAAAATGGAAACCACGTTCTTCAGTAGTCGGCCACATAAATACTCAATATTCGGCCCCCATTGATTGATTCTTGATTATCTATTTTTTATGTTTTGTTAAGGAAGAAGATTTTTCAAATTTTGAATATATTTTAATTTAAAAAACCTTAACAATACAAATTCATTTAATTAAAGAAATATTTATTATATTAAATCTCATTTCAGATAAATTGCACAAGGTATGACATTCTCTGTCTTTATTATAAAAAACGGAAAACAAAATGCCTTAGTTAACATGCGTTTTTTAAAAAGGGTAATTATGAAGAAAATATGAAAAAAACTTTCACACTTAATTGATCATTGAATTGAGAAAATCGTTAATGTCAAAGTACGAAATATAAATAAGGCCAAGTCTTGGCTTCGAATTTTGTAGGTTGGTCAGTAGATTTAATTGCAGATCGACTAGGAAAAGAAAAGATGCAGCTCCAAGGATGTGGCCTATTGATGATAGAAGTTCCTCTGTTCTATAAAAAAAAGCAAAATGGAGTCCTCTATCTGGTTTTTTCAGGTCAACAAAACCAGAAACTTCGAAAAAAAGATTTAAGGGTTCTCTTGTAATGGCTATCCGATAGGTGCCGATTGTGGTTCCATCTAGTTCAGATGGGTTTGATAGTGTTGAAAGACAGCAAGGAAACCGCAATATCTGTTAAGAGTTCAGGGTTTAAAGCGTATATGCTACATTTCCGGAAACCTTTTTTGATTATTTCACTTCTGTCCGAGCTTTCCAATACTATTTTAGGAACTTCACAAAAATTTATTTTGGTGACGGCTTTCATTTATGAACTGTGTTCTTATATTCCTGCATTAGCCCTTAAAAATCGCCTACATCTGAAGGCTGGCTGTTATGTGTCGTGTTTGGCAAAATAACATACAAGAGTATACCATTATTGTGGGAAAAATCGCTCAGCTGCATGGTTAGATGTGACTTGTAACCAGCGGCTAGAAGCAATACTGGCTCTTTGATGTTTTTTTCTGTTAGCCACAACATAAAAGTTTTGGCCACGAACTCAAAAAAGGTCTCAGAGCGCACCCAGCCACACTCTGATCTCACTTTAATCCATGTTGGGGGGCATGCTTCTTTTGAACGCTTTCGGGGGGCGCACGTATGGAAACATGATCAGAGGAGGAGAGCTCCTCGGGTGTTCTGAGGGACAGTTCGGGATGGCGCTTGAGGACGCCGTAATTCCAACCCATACCTAACAACACGTTTTTGAACGGTGTCTTTCTTTTGTCGTCAAGAATAATTTTCTTCTGTTCAGTAGATCGAAAGACTTTTGCGGGAAGCCACGCCAAGTTCACTAGCCAATCCAAAAGACTTTTTTCTTCCGCTGCACTCAGCGAAGTATACGGTTTATTTAGAATTTTCCATTTTTATTATGCATAATTTTATGGCGCGGTGGCCGACCTCACATGCCGTCACCCTATTTTGTGCTTATTTTTATATTTATTTCACAACGCTATGACTTTTTCTGAAAAGTTTACTATCGCAAAATTCTATATTTGATGAAGTTTATTAGTTTAGGTTAATTTAAATGAATTACCCGCATGGACTATGTTCAGATAAAACACGAGGTAATTTGCTTAACGGGGAAAAAATAAAAAGGTAATTATCTACTTTGGACTACGAGCAAAAACTCATACTCAAAAATAGATAAAAATGTACGAAAACATTAAATTGATGCTGACGTAGGGATTCATGATAGAAACTTATCATATAAAGTAAAATATGCAAATCGTTTTGAAGAAGCGCCATCTTCTTAATTAATCATAAATATTTCTGTTCAAGCTCCTGTTCCTTGGCATGGCCATTCATCTAATCCATTTAAAAACAGATTGGTCTTTTGTCGTTGACATTATTAGCAATAAATGATGACTAATAAGCTTTTTCTCTATCCTTAAACTATTGAAATGTTTTTTTTAGTTTTTGCAGTGTGCCCGTGACATGTCAAGCGTTTTCTTAAACCAACGATAAGTGATACCAACTTTGGAGATAGACCTTAACAGTGTATCTTTTTTTTTTTCTTAGAATATACCTTGGAATAACCCCTTATGAAGAAGAAAATAATAAGCAAAGGGCAAATGCAAATAGTTCGATATCAAATACTCCGTCCATATTCGGACCCCACTCATGGAACAACACATACGTTTTGTGTTAATTGCTTTATAAGGGTAGTCATAATCCCTTGAAACTCAGTGAATTAAACAAAATAACAATCTAATTGTATCGTCAAAATCGATTTCAATTGCGCTTTTCACAATTATTAATTAATTTATTTTTTTTGAAGTAACAATTCTTTTTTACTGTTTACTCATTCAGATAGATATATATTAATTTCGTACAAATTACAATTATGTAGACTTTCTAGCGCGCAATTTACAGTACAGAGATACGATATTTTACATTTCCTTTCAACTGAACTATTTTAACTATTTATTTTACAATGTTCAAAATGGTAATTTACCCGATATATTTGATTGGGAAATACGAGAAAAACCCACTATGTACAAAAAAAAAAGAAAAAAAAAGAAGATATAAATATATCAGCTTTAAAAAATATAGAACATAAATAAATAAGGTGATAAATATATAAATAACTAAATAATTATATATTAATTATTTAATATATTTAAGAAAATAAATAAACATGTTAATAACTAATAAATATAAATAAATAGATAATCGAAATATACAAATTTCCACATGAATAAACATTTCGACAAGTAAATAAATAAACACTAGGTTAGTAATGAAAAATTGTGAAAAAAATGAAATAAACATGATGAATTATGTGTGCAACTCAAGTGAAGGGTTATTCAACTGATTTATCAATGGATTATCAGGAAATCACATCTGACCAAGAAAGTATCGGGAAGTTTTCGAATTCCGAATGAGAGATCAATTCAACATTGGCTTTATCATGAAGATCTGAAGTAGAATTATGCCAGGGAAGATTTAACATCATTTTTAACAGTTTGTTTTGAGAAATCTGCAATTTTTTTATATACCTTTTGGCACAGCTACCCCACACTTGACACCCAAATAGAAGTAAGGCTTGAAATATAACTTTGTGAACTATCACTTTGTTTTTATTTGATAGTTGCGATTTTCTGTTTATTAATGGATACAACATTTTTGTAGCTATATTAATTTTTTTTTATTGTGTTTGAGGTATGTGCATTAAACGTTAATTTTGAATCCAAATATATAACTAGATATTTCACGGACGATTCCCATTTGATTTGCCTTCCATTTAATATTTAATGGTTCTGCGGAAGAAAGCAAGGTTTTCTTTTGCGAGAGAAAAAGATGGCTTGCGTCTTTTGCGCAATTATTTTAATTTTCCACTTTTTGTAAAATTTTTTCACGATGTTGATCGTATGATTAAGTATCGTCTCGATATTGAGAACGATTTCATGCAATGTAAATATCGCAATATCATCAGATTGCCTCATTTGAAATTAAAGAATTCTAGAGATCTAACTTTTGAAGGGACTAGTATGAATATGGTACATATCGATGTTCCTCAACATACATACGGTATGCTTGAAAAGACAAATATGCTTATATTTATATATGGTATGTATGTATGTAAGAAAAAGCTCATAGGGCCTACATCAACCGTTTTGCACACCATTAGGAGATATACAGTGACCTAAATAAATATGTTAATAAACCCTCCTCAGAATTGTGAAGTTTTTTTATATTTTTGCCATGATCATTTCATGAAATCGATGAGTACGCTTTAAAATATTTCATAAGTAAAAGTATCTAAGTACACGGTAAAATTTCTGGATTATAGGATATAGCAAATCAATGAAACTAACAAAATAAGTAAACCTACTGTGTTATTGCTGAATGAATAATAATCGTTAGTTTTAAATTGTGATTAGTTTTTTGTCTTACTAAATTTCTATTAAGTTTGTTTTTGTTGGCCTCAAGGCGGCTGTGTTACATGTCTTTTTCAAAATGAGTAAGAAAAACAAAGACATTTCTCCAGAAATTCGAGAGAAAAAAATGTAAAAATGAAAAGGAAAGGCAAATCATTACCTCAAGCAGATAAAATCGTAAACAAATCGAAATCAATAGTTCAAACAGTATTGAGAAATGTCCAAAAAACGACTCTCATAAGCAAGCTAAGAATTGGACGACCACCAAATAAATAGCCACGCATAAAAGGCAAATTGTAACACGACAACTCGACATCATACAAAAACTTTTCATTTATTATATCAATACTATTATTTACTTATATTACATTGAATTCTTTATCGTTTTGTTTTCATTATCTTTAATATAATTTTAACTTCATTGTATTCATTTATTTTCTTTTTTCAAACATTTGTTCATAAGTGTCAAACGAAACATTGGTCAAATCAAATCAATCATTTTATCATATGCACAAACTTTGCTCTTACATTAACAAAAAGCTTTTAACATAATGTACTAGACATATGATCTACAAAAATTGTTGATAAAATTCATATTTGCATCTGTGCCGCGAAGGTATAAAAGGCTTGCACCGATCAGAAGACGGTCGCTCTTGATCAATCGCGAGTTTGAGACGGTGGCCATACAATACGGGTGATTTTCCTATTGAGGTTACAATCTCACACTCTCTGCGCGAATAATTTTTATTTGCTTCTATTTGCTTCAATTTGACCATTTTCATTGTCATTTAATTTAACATTTTAACTGATTTCTTCAACGAGTACTGCAGTTCTCGAACCGCATACTCGTGGGCAACCTAGTATTAACAGGAAGAAGCTTAGCTTGAATTTTTAATTTTCTCATTCCTTTCATTTAATTTTGTGTACGCTTCAAGAGTTCTATTAATTATGTTTAAATAAAATGAAAAAAAACAAAGGTACAACTGCGGTTTACTGCACTGCTACGAGTGCAAAGACGATTTGGGACGAAAATTCGGAGTGGCCCACTACCACTACGCAGCTCTACCGATTTGCGCCGTTACAAAATTCTTCATTTTGTACCCAAAAAATTTTAAACTTATTGCCAAAGAAATTTTTTATTTATATATTTATTTTATTAATTTGCTCTTGAATATGCTTATACAAGGGCTTTCGACTTTTCGACGTAAAGCACTGATGACCTTGTTAGGAAGCCTGCAGTTACTGCGATGGTCTTCTTTGATTCTATATCGTATTTGTGAACCATGGTTGTGATGCGGGTCTTATTGTTTAGGTTTTCATTGCAACATGTTTAATCAGAAGATTAACATTATTCGTGTCCAAGAATTTTACTTGTCTATCCGTGTAATCACATGGAATATCGTATTAATTTTTTTGTTGGGCCAGAAAATTAAGGTTTTTGATGTCGCAAAACTTAACGGAACGGCCAAGTTGAGTATGCTGAGGCGCACAATTGGTTACAGCGTTGACAAATAAGACGTCCAATAGCGTACTAGATTCATTGAAGAAATTAGTTGAGGAACGAATGTTAACTGGATGCAGGTTAAACAGATCACCACAAACAACAAAGTTGTAGCTGCTTAAGGCAATATTATCTCGTAACGACATATCTGTAATTCCTCACATTGACTCTAGAAAACTCCAAGCATACTCCATAAAACTTTCACCCTACTTTCGGATGCGGGCAAACAGTTCAGTTGGTTCATCCAGAAACAATTAGTTTGTTTTAATGAGACAATGTGTGCCCTGTGTATGAAGTACAGTCTATGGTGTACCTTCTCGATCAAAAAGTTCCCGGAATTTATTCAGAAAATTAAAAATGCAAGTTTATTCATCTTAATCTTTATTGTCCCCTTCAAAGTAATCCCCATCGATCGCAACACACTTAGCGCTTGATCCAATCTCAATAAAATCCTCGAAACATTTTCTTTTATCGGTTTTCGGTATGTGCATCAGTGCTTCCTGCGATTTTTCTATTAATTCCTCTCGGCTGCTGAAACGCGTTCCCGTAATGGTTTTTGAACTCGATTGAATCAGGTGAATTCGGTGGCTGTTGGATGGCATTTGTTGCATTTCTTGTCAAAAAATTACGAATAATGATGGCACTGTACGAAGGTGTGTGATCATGGTGCAAAATCCACGAGTTTTTCTGCCCACAATCCTGGTATCTTTCGGCGAATTGCTTCACGCAAACCTCTCATAACGCACAAATAATACTCTTTGTTAACAGTCTGACCTTCTTGCGAAAATTTATGAAGCACTAAACCGTTTTAATCCATGAAAACCGTGAGTACTGACTCCTTTTTTGATTAAAAACGAAGTGTTTTTTTAGTCTCGGGTCATTCGTCTTCGAAAAATCGCAGTGTCTGGTAATCCAAGACTCTCCCGAAGGTAAGTAAAAAGTTTGTGCCAAAATCTATCAAAATGCTTGCCAAATCATTACTCTTTTTTTGCAAACTTTTCCACTTTAATATATTTGAACTTCGAAAGGACATTCACACAAAATAAGAAAAGATGAATGACATACAAAAACGACAAACGAAACAAAGCTTCTGAACACTCAAGTTCATATTCATTGATATTCATTAATATTTATTTAAATATTCATGAATTTATTGAGCGTTAAAGTTTTGTGTTACTTTGCTCTTTGCTTTTTGCATTGAATTTTAAATTAAATAAAATATAGTTCAATAATGCTAATTAAATTCAAATAAGACTTCATCAATATAGCGTTAATTAAGTCAAATGACCAAATCAAGTTAGCCTTGCACATAAAATGGTGGGAATTAAAAGAATTTGGGACTTTTTGTCGTGCAAAAATCCGCCCCTACCTGCACCAATTTGCCCGTCAATCGAGACATTGAACCGATAAAATTCTTGACGTTTGCTTTTGTTCTCTAGACTATCTGTAGTACTTTCCAATGCTTCTCTTTAAATTTTGGGTGTTATTTCCGAAACGATACGGATGAGGTCTACAAGACTGACGCAACAGAAACATCCTTATCCACAGCTATGGAGGAACTCTACTGCTGCAATACTTCGTATTCCAACTCATCTGTCTAAGAGTTTAACCTAGGCTGTTTATAACTTCGTTTTGAAATTGTTATTAAGGTTTTCGTATTGCTACTCCACCGTGAAGGCCTGTTAAGTGTTATTTTTGGCGTTAAGTCAAATAAGTCCACTGATTTAGTTTTCGAGAGAGAGAGAGAGAGCAAATTGATAGAAATTGTTCCCGTTCAAAGTTAAAGCACCCAAAAAAATTGTAATTTCACCACTGTTGTGGTTTTATATTACGATCCAAATCATAGGACGAATGGTCGGATGACTTTACAGTTTGTCAAGAAAATGTTTGCAAAACCAAAAAATACACAGAAGATAGATTTAGAAGTATTCATTTACTAAAAATATATACATTTTTTTAAATTTTTTTCTTTTAAAATTGTTTTTGCATTAATTGTTTACTGTAATTCATTAAAAAAAAATAATATAATAAATAATTAATATAGCCCAAGAGCCGACCGCATGATGTCCTAAGGCATAAAACATAAACAAAATGCATTTGATGACAACGAAAAGCAACATGAATTTGTATTATTTATTTATTTAGTTAAGAAAATATAACAAAATGTGAAAATAAAAATAAAAATGTATTATTGTATAGAAAAATTGTTCGGCAATCGATTTTTTTGCTGAAAATGCAAGCGTTTCGTTTTGTTTCATGATAAAGCTAAAAACGGAAGGTTGTCTATGTGCCCGGCTGATTCATTTCAGACAACCCTATATATTCGTAAACTGTAAGTTCTTACCTTTAATTTGGTATATGTTTCATCCTTTTGTTTTATGGGTATGGAATATCGAAAATCGGAGGTTAGTGGCGGGTTAGAGCCTGCCAACCCTATACCTCCGAATAGTATTCAACACCCTTTATCAAGCAGTTATTAGTTTTATCTATTATTTCATGGCTATGAAAATTACCAAAAAATCGTACCGCATAGTCTAGTAGCAAACTTTCAATTTTTACTCAACTGATCTTATTGTTTTATGCCAAAGGACATCATGCAGTCGGCTCTCCTGCTACTACTTCTAAGGCCAGAATTTGTTTTCCTACCAAGCACTTGCGGTAATGCGATTTAAAAGAGTAAATGATACCTCAAAAAGAATGCCAACTTGTAAAAAAATTGTTTTTTTTTTACCGAACAAACATATTCCTTGGTCTAAGGGTTGCACAAGACTCGTCGTATTGGCCGGCAAAAATTTTATTTCAATATTGCGCGGCTCAAAATCTAATTTGTGACAAGAGGTGTTTTCAACCAGGAGTAATATTTGGTTTTTTATTTTCATTGAATCATTTACTTCCTTTATTAATTCACTCCAAAGGCTGCTTGTCATCCATCCCTTTTTATTGTATTTTTAGGCGATTGTAATTTTTTTTTTCGAAAACATCTAGGCTGCTTGTATTTTCCAATGGCAAAAACTAACTTGTTTGTGCCAGATGCATTCTACATAAATATTTAAGTTACTCTGTCTTTTGGAATTTTTAGAGCATTTACTTTTTGGTCATTCCTTGTGTTCGTTCCAGTAGGAAGAGCTTTATAATAAAGTCCCGTTTCGTCCGCGTAGTATATATATATATGGTCATATTTATCGAAAATCTCAGGCACTACTAATTCCAAAAAATTACCAGCGGCTTCGATGTCAGCGGAACCACTTTCTCCGTGAAGCATTCTGAATGCTATGTGGGAACGCTTTTTCTAACGTTGGAGCCAGCCACTATTGGCGTTGAAGTCTGCAACTCCAAGTTGAACTACAAATTGTTCAGCCTTTTCGAGTAGTATCGGACCGGTTATTTTTGCATTTTTTTTCAGTCATTTTATCAAACCATTATGATACCATATGTTCCGTTTCGTTATCTTTTTCGTTGTAAGCATTTGCTTTTATATTTTGCTTTATTTAGGTCTTCTTTGTTTTTAATTAACTTTGATAAAGTACTTGCTGCGATTTTAAATTTGGCACACATTTCTTTTCTGCTTATTCCCGATGCTAATTCGTCCGCTATTATAAGTTTCGTTTTAATTGAAATATTATTTAGTGACATTTTTTTTTCAATTTTTTATTTTAATTTCAAAAATAAACACAATTGAACTGACGTTTTTGACTTTTCTTTGAGAGTTCCGAAATGCAAATATTTCCTAAGGGCGTGTTCGTTCACATTTAAGGAACATTAAGATGGGGCTCTTTTGGGACATACAAAAGTTTCTTATACACATCATATTTCAGAGGAAAACTGAGGATCGGTGTTGTGAAAAAAAAACATTATATTAGTGTTTTTCTTATAAACGTGTTTCTTAAAAGGTTTGTTTTTTACATTGGTGTAAATGTGCTCGTACACGGTGCTTTTGCTCAGCTTTCTTATAAGCGTGCTTTTCTTATATGCGTGTGTCTTATAAGCGTCATTTACTGTTATACTATTCTTGTGATTTCCCCACTCACATAGACTTCTGCAAAGAATTATTTGACGCTTAAAAAATGCCGCTAGATGTGTTTGGTTTGATTTTGCTTGGTTTTCAGATGAATTTTGAATTTTTCTTGTACAATAGGTCAAAGAATTCATTTGAAAATGGAGTTATGAAGAAAAAGAAATAAAATTTCAAATAGTTCTTGGTGTTGCAAACATTTTCTTGACAAACTGTACATATTTTTGACAGATAAGCAATTAACCTTCGAAGGGTACACTATAATTTCACATACATAAAGGGTACACATGTCCATTTTTGGTTTTTTAAGTTTAGTCTAATAAAAAGGCCATTAATTTTATTTTTTTTTTCACCAAAAGTATTTCAATCTGAAATTTGATCTATTGAAAATAATAAAAAAAAAAAAATAAAAAATTGTAATTCTTTATTTGTTTTTATATAATTCAAAATAAGTCATTCTTCAGTCTTTTAAAAAACGTTAATACTTACAAAAATTAAAAAAAAAAAAAATTTAAAACTAAAAATAACAAAAGCGTAATTCATTTTTTCTTTTCTTTAAATATGTATAAACTAAATAAAAAAAAAATTAAAAAAAAAAATTCAACAGTTTCGCTTAGCGAAGTCTATAAATTTAGAAGTTTTTTTGCCAACAGTCTTTGCATATATTAGCGTTATCGTCTTTGCAAATCGGCGTATCACAATTTCTACAGGCGTAAGTAGCTCGCTTATTAAGCTTGTAGTCGCAAAAACCACATCTTTTTCGTTTTAATAATTTATTTGGTTCACTCGTCCCGGAGGAACTAGGTTCAGGTTGCTCCGTAACTCCCAGAATTTCATTTATTAAAATCTTAAGTGATCTTCGTAATGTTGGAATTTTCGCTCTATTTTTTAAATATGGTACAATGAGAGCGAAAGCTAATTCCTGAAGATAAGCTTTCCTACATTTTTTATAACCCAAGTTAGCAAGATTTAGAAGAACCATCGAGTTTACTCCACTGCCATCCAATATCCCAAAGAAAATTCTGACCTATATATATATATATAAAATGAAAAATTTAATCAGCAAAAAATGTTGGTATTAATCTTATATTTTTACCGGCCATCGATTTGTTTTTCGCTTTGTTGTATAAGCATGGCAAAGCTTATCAAACGTATCCGTCCCACCTTTTGTTTCATTTTAAGTGTGAACTATATCCGGCTTGCCAGTTAGTGGATTAATGGAATCATCATGATGCATAGTTGATAATAAAATTACATTTTTATTTTGCTTTGGCGTGAAGGAAACTAATGTTTTGTTTTCACTAAAAGCATACTTCACAGATCCAACATTCTTTTTAAATAAAAATGAGGGGGGAATCTCTCCTTTATTGCGTCGCAGCGTTCCTACCAATGTAAGATTCTTAGATTCCAGTAAATTTGCTAATGGGATTGAGGTAAACCAATTATCAGTTGTAATATTTCTATTTGTTCCGTATATCGGTTCACTTAGTTTTCTTACGTAAAACGTCGGAACAGATTCATTGGTCATACACTCGTTGACTTTACCAACATAAGGTATGCCACTTACCATATAAAATGTACGAGCATCGTGTAATGAAACAATTTTCAATCCATATTTATCAGGCTTATCTGGGAGATACACTTTGAATGCACATTTTCCTCGAAAATCAAGTAATTGTTCATCAACGGTACAATATTGATATGGAGTGTAATAAGTTCTACAATTTTCTTCATATTTATCCCATAGCTCTCTTATTGGAGCCAATTTATCATTTGCTACACGCTCATGTCTCGTTTCTTTATTGTCAAATCGTAAGGTAATGCACAAAAATTTAAATCTTTTCTGGGACATTGTAGCCCGGAAAATAGAATTTCCTAGCAAAGGATTCCATAAATCTTCCGAAGAAACATTGCCTTGCTTTAGAGCTCCGGCAAAATAAAGCAATCCAATATAAGCTCGTACTTCTGTAGCATTTGTTAATGTTGTAAAAGTATAATCTTTGAGCCTGACATCTTTATTCAATTGGCGCTCTATTTCCTCATTAGAATGTTTTACAATTAGTTCTATCATATTATTGTCAAACAAAATCTCCCAGGATTCCAAAGGCGTGCGAACATCTTTAGCTTTACCTTTGGGACCAGGCAAATGTAGAACTAAATTAGAACTCGTTGGTCTACCACGACGTTGTGGAATTTGAGTGCTCCATCGAAATCCGTTTTTGCCTTTGATGCTATGACTATTTCTAGAATGAATTTCTTCGCTGCTATTCTCCCCTTCATCCTCTATTGCATCTGTTTCGCTATCAGACATATCTTCTGCGATGATATTGCTAATATTAGGTAATTCTGGAGATGAGCAACTACCAAATTCGGAGGCACAATACTCGTCTTCTTGAACCAACCTGTTCATAATCTCCTCAATTTCCACATCTGTCAAAGCTTTACTCATTTTTGGTAATATAATTATACAAAACTTAAGTAAAAATAGAAAAATGGTAAGAGCAAATAATAAATATTAATAATAAAAAAAAAATTAAAAAAAATAATAAAATAATAATAAAATTCTGATAAAAACAAAAAAGAGCAAAATAAAAAACTAAAAAAAAAAGTTACAATAAAGGTACACATGTTCCATTTTTGGAACAAAGCAAAATAAAAACACTTACTGCACTTTATTTTCTAAACTTTTTTTCATTTACTCTCTCTGAAAGTTTGTAGACTACTGAATAGCGAATTTACAAATCAATATTTATTGATTTATGTTTGTTTATGTATATGTTATATCAAATTTAAAATATCGTTTGCCAAAAATGGTACATGAGTACCCTTTGAAGGTTAAAAATCTTGCATCTCTCGACTGGGGCTAAGTGCTTTTAAACTATCTGGACTTGAAACTTTCATGCAGATGGAGTGTGGCACATAGCCCTTATTAATGGTCACATGTATGCTCGATACGCGCCGTAAATTGCAAACCATATACAATTATGTCTGCAGAAGTTGCGCTAATAAATATGAGTATCAGGCTACTGAGTATTTCATTACCTAGCAGATGAAGCAAATTATACTTTACACTCTTTTTACCAATCATAAATCGGGCACAAATCAATTTTTACTCATACCTACAGACAGACATTCCAGGCAATCCGTGCCAACACTTGACCAATCATATAGTACGTTTGTATGTGCGAGCAAAAAAACACGAAATTCAACACAACAATGCGCGCCGTTCGGCTGGCAACCAGACACCACGTAGCACAGACCAAGAACTCACCCGAAGTTTACCGTTGGCTGAACCTCGCGCTACGATTCTTGAAATCTGAGTTGCGGCGCTGTCAAAGTTTAGGCCTATTTTTGGTGGAAACTGAAATTTTTTGACTTCCCATCAGGAAATTCTTGAAATCTGTCCGATTTTCGGAACAGACAATTTTTTACATATCTCCACGTTAAGTTGTATAATAAGATTAAAGGTCAGTTATAACTTAGTAATAATATATGAATGTTACCAAAAAATGTAAAAATGTTAAGAGATGCTCTATAATATAGGTCGGAACATATTTTGTCCTGAAATCATAAAAAATTGGTTTGGGTGCGAGTAGACCTGCCCATACCATGAACTTCCCATCTCATGAAAAAAAACATTAAGGTGCTATTTAATTTGCTCCTAAAATCATCTTTAAGATACTCACTTTTTTAGCTCGACGTAAGTTTACATTTGTTTTCGCATCTTTGAATCATATAAAATACGATTTGCGTCTAAAGTATAGACTAAAGGGTAAACTTATTATGTACATGCTTACACAGTAAGAAATGCTTATAAATCTGTGAAAGATTAGCGATGTAAAGAATACGTTGGTTAAATTGATTTAAAACATATCATACATACATATATAAATATAAAGATGAAAACTTTCCGAAGGCACATTGCAAGGTCAATGAAGTCGATCAACAACCAGATCTCCGGGGCTTTCTACCCCAACTATTTGTACCACGAAAGTGTGCGCCTTAATGGGTTTATCCCTCCAGAGGCGTTCCTCTACCTCGATTCGAAAGGTCTGATCCAGAGCAGTCTGGCGGTGCCACTAATCTTCCACTTTGCCCGTTCAAGTGTAGACAGGCGACTTACCTACAATAGAGACATCGCACACGGTTCCGAAGAATTTCTCCGTTTCAGCAGGGCGGTGTCAACCCGCGATATGATAGATGTTCAAAAACAAAAGCAACAATTTTGGTGGCTTTCAGAAGATTTATGAGGAACTCTCTCGTCGACTTCCTTCAAAGTAAAGTTTCCTTCCGACATAAGGTTTATCTCGTTTTGTTCGCAAATCGCCTTGGCCGGCTTGCATAGATTTAATATGTATTAGTTATAGGTAGGGTTAGTGAAAATATATATAATAATAGTATGCATATATTTGAGTATATATATATTTATTTTATATATATTTTCGTACATTTTAAGGTAGATTTAAGTATTTTAAGTTATTTTAAAGTAGTTTTAAGCTTAATTATAAATAAAACGTCCAGATACTAAGTTTTTAAAATAAACATCTTTTTTCTTAGTAAATAATTGTTAGTAATAGATATAAAAATAAATAGTTAGTTTAAGTCGAAAGACATAATTTAAGTACTAGGTTTAGCTTAGAGCGCCCGCACAGGGCCAGTAAGTTTATTAAGTGAAGTTAAATTACGTAAGCCAGTTTAAGCGTTTTTGTCTAGATAATAAGTTATTCAGATAAGTTAATAAAAAATGCATTAAAAAGTAAAGTAAAAAATAAAGATGAAAACTAAATTAAAACAAATTCATGATGAAATATTAGGTATGAGATTATAATAATTGAGTTGAATCATTAGCAAATTTATCTAGTTCAGTTAAAATTCTATAAAATTAAAATCACATTTATTACTTGAAATGGGGATAAGTAATGGATTGGTAAGCTGCTAGGAAGGTAAAGTTGAGTATTCAAAATTAATTTTAATTTAACATTTCCGTAATTACTTACTTACGAAAGTATTCTTTTAAGTGATCAGGACAACAATTTGGAAATAATCGTTTTTGATTTAGTAACATGTATCTAATGTTGTGCAGAAGATTGAAAAGTTTGATGGATAAACATATTTCAATTCGGAAATACTTTTTTTCTGATTGAGTTACCTTTCTATGATACTAAAAGAAATTAGATTTTTAGTTTGACTGCAGAAATAATTTAAATTTTACCGTTTTTTTTAAACATGTTAGCTGGTTGGACTTTTTTGTCATTAATCATTTAATTATTAACTTGAGGTGGCGCTACAGTCCACGTAGGATTGGCATTGTATCCTTTTGGCTATGTCATTTGGTTGTTGAATCTTCTCCTCCACTCACCGTCAATGCAGATGGGACAAAAGATCACACTTTTCTCTCGAAACAACGGAGCCTTCATCCGCTTTTGAAAGTATCCATGCTTCTACACCATATAGTAGGACGGGATGATATTGGTCTCATAGAGCGACACTTCAGTTCTTCGAAAGTGGGCTTAGCTTTAATAGCTAGAGGTATTCTTCGTTTGATCTCAGCGCTGATGTTATTATCTGTATTTATAGCGGCGCCAAGATAGACAAAGCCCCAAATACCTCAAAGTTATAGCTGTTTATGGTAACGTTCTGATCAGGGTTTGGTCTTTCTTTATGACAGCATATGCCTCTTTCTGCCCTCTGGCGTTGACAAGGTTCTTTTGCACTATTGTCCCAAGTATGATGTTGAAGAAATCGTATGACAGTGCATAACCTTGTCTTAAATGTTGTTTGACATCAAGTGGGTCGATGACGTCTTTGCCGACCTCAATGGAGCAGCTTGATATCTTCATCGCCATCCTGCACAAAAGTACGAGCTTGGCAGGGATGCCAAACCTACTCATGACTTCATAAATCTCGTCTCTATGGACGAAACAGACACCAAAACCAACCTTGAAATTGATGAAAAGGTGGTGCGTACTGACTTGGCGCTCCTGGGTTTTTTCCAAGATCTGCCGTAATGTTAATATTTGGTTTATGGTGGACTTTCTGGTCGAAAACCACATTAATACGGACCTATCAGGATGTTAGCGAACTGCTTCAGACGTTCACATCATACGGCGAAAAGATGTCAAAGGCAATTTTGAGGAGATTGAAACCTCTATAATCGGCTTCCTTCCTTCAGGATTGGGCAACCAATACTGAGATTCCATTCATCTCGCATACTTTCTTCTGACCATTTATTGCAGATGAGTTGGTGCATACTCCCAACTAAGTCATCGCCGCCACTTTTAGAAGTTCTATCTTGCTATCTGTACTTCGTCTAGGTCAGGTAGATGGCATTGTTGGTTCTTCCATGTCCTCAGCATTGACTGCAATTCTACTATGATATTTCCATCTCGAATTTTGCAGGCTTCGGTTTGGGGTGTGTAACCTTGAGATTATTGTTTTTGCTGGCTGGCTGTCCATGGCTTGCATTAAACGACTCAGTGAATGCATTTTCGACTGTAATATCGGACCAACGACCCAAAATCTTAGCCAGTCATCACGCTTAGAGTATTCAACTCAACGTGAAGATAAGATATTTTAAATTTAGAGTTGCGAAAATCGATTTCATAACAACAACTTTAACATTGGAAGTTGAATTTGTATTTGCTTTTGGCAGTTGTTTTACAACTTCTTCAATAAAGTGTTATAAATCAGACAGCCAGAATTATCAAGTATTATATAGCTTAGTTTCAAAAGTATTACATTTTGTAAGAACTCTGTTTATAGGGATTCATATTTTAAAAGTTTGAGGACCAACTGCTTATCTCAGCTTCATGTATTTTTGGAACTATTTTTAATCAATCAAATTTGTTTGATTGCTTTTCTTTGGAAGATGTTACCCACTGCTCTGAATATTAAGGCGTGATAAACTTTATGTCCTTTTTGAAAAGGTTCAAAAGTACATAGTTTCAATCCAGAGATTTCCACCAACTCTTCCTTCCGAGCTGGTAACTGCTCAGCAAAGGATCTTTTTCTGTCTGGTAAATATATGGTTTAAAGAAGATCACATTCAGGATTTTCCACGCCGATTCCGAGAGATTTTTTTATCTCTGTGACATTTTCTGGAAAGACCTCTAGGTTTGGGTTCATGACACGAAACCACAACAGTGGGAAACAGACTAAATCGGATGTTATGGTCTTCCTTGCAATATATGAGTAATGCAGTTTTATCCAAGTGTTTTAACTTTGTCATTTAGGTTTCTCTCGATTCTTTTGCATTAAATTCAATTGCCTCATGTAATTTGCGCCATGAGCTTCTTTTTGCTAATATATTATAACTAAAAAAAGCACCAAGCTCACATTTCTGAAACATTTTTCAAAGAATTTCCGTGGAAATTTGGATCAGGAAATTGAGAAGTGGGTACATGAATGTATGAAATGGCCTCAACTAAAAACTGTTTTAGTCTTTTTGGTAGTCTCTATAGTTAGTAACTTACTTAGTTTAGTCAATTGGCTAAATAAACAAAATATTGATGAAACTTTTCGCATTAAAATTGAGCAAAAAAAAAATTTTATATGAATTTGTCCGGAAACTTATGAACGGCAGTGTATATATTTATGCATATTTTTTTTCCTGATAAGGTAGCTGTAAACTATAAATTTAATTAATTTTGAACTTTTTTTATTGGAAAACTAAATTGATTTTAATTGAAGAAGTCAAATTTTCGTCATAAAATTCAAACCACCCTGTGAAATTCAGGTGATCCTTATGCACACACGCTTCGAAACGTTGAGAAATGTAAAAATTTTGAATTTCGAAAATCGGACCGATTACAAGAACTTCCTGATGGGAAGTTAAAAATATTCCACCGCAGGACGAGACTGCTGTTTCATTTTGTTATAGTGATGATCCTGGGTATATATTAACGTAGCATTACTTCCCTGTGTAAATACTATATGTATTGACTTGCATAATGTCGCTTAAGTTCGAACACCAAGTAAGTAAACTTCAAGTGGTTTCGTCATTTAAATGCCGTTTGGTTAAGAAAAAGTCGGGTTTATTACAACTTTTTGATAAAAAATATAATCCTTTATCAAAAACATCTTATTTGAAGTTAACACAAAAATTATTATATGGTATCTACCTCCAGTAGGTTTTTAACACTTTTACTAGCTTTGACGTACGTGGTATTAAAGCTTAATCGACAATAAGCAAACTTAAAAAATAAAGAGATCATGCGAGCCTAGATGAATTATACATACTGTTGAGACCTCAAGTTATAATGTATTAATACCCTTAAAGTAAATGTCATGTTCGCAACCTCATGAATTGTCACTCTTCTTTTGTCTCTTTCTTTTAAAGTCAAATTTGACTTGTAATCTTTCCTTTTGTTTCCTGCGTTCCTGATGAAAGGAAGTCTTAATAAATAATCTACAAAAGTTTTTGTAATCGCTCATTTATTTCAACAGGTTATGGGCCTAGGCAACTGCACAAATATTAAGGATTTAATATTGGTTAAAATTTTCTTTAAATAATGAGCGCGAATGTCGTAGGCCGTATTCAATTATTTAATGGAGAGAACTTTGATTCTTGGAAACCACAGGTGGAAGCAATCCTTCACAAATTAAGGTTAACTGGCTACGTCAAAGGAACATTACCTAGACCACTGAATGCAGAGGAGCAGCCAAATTGGGATGACAAAGACATGGATGCAAGGGCGGAGTTGCTTTTGGCAATAGAACCCACTATTGTGTCTTTAGTTAAAGACAAACGGCTGTCCAAAGATATGTGGGACTTTCTAGGTGAAACGTACAATCGCAGAGGACCCAGGCAGAAGGCGGAAGAATTTAGGCGTCTCATCAACATGACAATGGCAGTGAACCAAAGCATGAATGGCTTTGTTCGTGAGTTCAAGACGACGGTCAGCAAACTGCAAGAAATGGATGCGATACTGGATAAGGATTTACTGGTGGTTGAACTTCTTGACGGACTTTCTGAAGAATTTAGAGACGTACCAGCTGCATTCGACGCTCAAAGCAACTACCCAGAAGTTGATGTTGTGTGCACCAGACTTCTGGAGGTGAGTGATCGCAAGAGAGATGTCAATGGACAACACTTTGTATACAAAGTGGAAGCAAAAACCTAAGAAAACGTCAAACTACAACAATAAACGTTCCCCCTTTCCATTTAACTGACGCACATGTGAAAAAAAGGGTCATATGGCTAAGGACTGCTACCAAATAAAGAAAAGGCAAAAACAGCACAATCGTCAATTAATCGGAATTAATCTGTACTGCAGCCAATATACGTAATCGGTATCCAACGCAAATGAATGGCAAGAAAACTCGCGGGGAATTGTGAACGGGTAACAAACCAAACGTGTCATCATTCAGATGTATGGGCACAGGGGCCTATGTGCTGGACAAGGGAAGCAACCTGGGGAAATTTGAGTCGAAAAGTAATGTACACATTGTTATCGGATACAGTAACGACAATGGCACGTATCGACTTTGGAAGCCTGGAACCCTCATAGTCATTAGGAGCAGAGATGTTCGATTCTTGGAAGAAGACAAAAATAACATCAGAAACGTAGATCCATCAAATTATTATGCTTTCAGCTTTAAAGAGTCTGTGAGTCAAATCTCCGATATTAAGGACCAAACCAATCAAGATCAAGAAGGGCACCTGGAGGAATCACCCAAAGAAGCCAAAGATACTATAGCAGATACTCTCGAACAGGAGTCAAATATAACGGAAGAAGTATATACCGTTGACGCAGATCCTGTGAACGTGAAGCTGGAAAGCAACGAACATAAGGAAGAATGGTATAATGCCATGCAGGAAGAGTACAAATCGCTTCTTCAAAATGGAACTTGGGTGTTGGAGGATAGGCCAATTGATCGGCAGGTAATTAAGTCAAAATGGGTTTTCAAAACTAAATATCTTACAGACGGTGCAGTCGAACGGAGGAAACCCAGACTGGTGGCCAAAGGATTCGACCAGATACAAGGTGTCGACTATACTGATACGTATTCTCCAGTAGCCAACATCCACTCCATTCGCCTCACACTAGCTTTAGCAGCAGAGCACAATTTAAAACTCTACCACATTGACGTTTCCGCAGCGTACTTAAACGGCGAGCTAGACACAGTCATTTTCATGGAGCAACCAGAAGTTTTCAACAACGGCATTAAGGACAAGGTATGTTTATTAAAAAAGGCTTTATACGGTCTCAAACAATCCGGCCGTCAGTGGAATTCTAAATTCGATAAAACTTTAAAGAATCTCGCACTCAATCAGTCGTCATATGATAAGTGCATTTATTATAAAATTAAAATGAAAACATTAACAATTATCACCGTTTACGTCGATGACCTGCTCTTGTCAACAAAGAATACGGAAGAGTATTCATTAAATTTTGCTAAGCTATCAAAGGAGTTTGACATCCGTGATTTGGCTGAGCCAAAGTTATGTGTTGGTCTGGAAATCATGCGGATCAATGGAGAGATAAGCATAAGGCAAATGGGATACATCAACAGTCTCATAGGATTCTACAATTTAACTGAAGCAAAGCCGTCACGCCTGCCTTCACAAGTCAAACTCAATATTCAGAAGGAGCCGACGATCAAGGGTGAGAGCGAAAAGGTGGACATTACAACATATCGTCAATTGGTTGGGCGTTTGCTTTACCTGTCCAACTTTAGCAGACCGGACACTTCGTATGTGGTCAATGTCCTTTCTCAACATGTTGAAGATCCTAGACGACAACGTTGGAATGCAGAACTCAACGTTATAAGGTATCTAATTGGGACTAAAGCTGCAGCGATTGTATACAGAAAAACAGATCAACAACTTCAGGCGTTCTCGGACTCTAACTGGGCTGCAGATACCAATGATAGAAAATCACAATCCGGGTTCGTATTTCTCTACGCAGGCGGAGCGATCCATTGGGGTTCCCGAAAACAAAAAATTGTGGCTACATCTAGCACAAAGGCTGAATACATTGCTCTATCATCGGTGGCAAAGGATGCGGCATATTTTCGCAACATTCTACTCGAGCTTCAACTGCACGTCGGCCATGTCGATATGTTCTGCGACAAACAAAGTGCAAAGCATATTGCAACTGAACACTCAAACCAAGGAAGAAACAAAAATATCGATGTCCGCTACCACTACATTCGTGATGCAGTCGCAGAAGGGATAATAAATGATAGCTGATGCTGACCGATGATCGATCAAATCACATCTTATACATTTCACTGAGATGGGTATGAGTTTTGAGTATTAATTTTTTATCCGTTTATTTATTAAATTAAAGTGAATTGTGATTATTTGTTCAAGAGCTTAAAATTAATGTTTAACTATTGATATTTAATTTTGAATTAGAAATATTTGTGAAGACATAAGCAGTAAATTGACAATTATGAATTTGAGTCGGGGTGTTGAGACCTCAAGTTATAATGTATCAATACCCTAAAAGTAAATGTCATGTTCGCAACTTCATGAATTGTCACTCTTCTTTTGTCTCTTTCTTTTAACGTCAAATTTGACTTGTAATCTTTCCTTTTGTTTCCTGCGTTCCTGATGAAAAGAATTCTAAATAAATAATCTACAAAAGTTTTTGTAATCGCTCATTTATTTCAACACATACATGAATAAACTTTTGACGTCTCAGATTTTTTTCAAAACTTCCTCCCAATTGGATGAAATATCTTAAACGGGGCACAAACACTCACACATTTGATTCACTAATTTCTTTATATACTCAGATCAGGACTGCTAGCGCATTCAAATTCGCTACTCACAAGTGGCTCTCGAGATTATCTCAATCTTACAGACAGACGGGCGCGCTTCGGGGACTTCCTTAAAGCCTATGTATTGCTTATACTACATGAGCTTACATATACTAATGTCAACTCATTTTATAAGACTTTCAAAACATTTTTGCATAAAGACGCTCATGAATATTAACCAGAACATTTTCGCTTTTCAGAAACTATTCTTTACCCAAATTTAGTGAGTTTTTGCAAACAATTTTACTATCCGATCTACTCTCAATCGAAACTTGCTGACCTTCTGATTTAAAACAACAGACTGACGTTATGTGAAGACATGTTTATTTAATTGTTAAGAGCAGGCATGATTTAGGAATAAGACACATACATATAAAAAAAGTAGACGCTATCTTTGCCAAAACAAGTTCTTAGTTTTTTATCAATTCAACAACGACGTGGAACTGTTTGTTGATTGAAAGAACATTAGACTAATATATGCTTTGATTTCGCCAAGTTCTATTGATTACATTATTAGAGTTGATACATTTAGTTCTCTTCCGAAGGCCGTGACTCAGCATATTTAGACAGCTCGATGTTGATCGATTGACACGGTTTACAGAAGCAAAAAAGGTCACTAATGCCAATGTCAAAACCACTCACTGCTTATGATTATGAAATAACGGGCAATAACCTTATAAAAACTCAAATTATTTAAGTTACCCGCGATAGTTTCAGCATAACTTGTTTTCAGCGCTTCAAATTAACATCATATGCCCGAATAAAAAACAAAATTCAATGCGTGCGTTAAACCGTCGTTCATCCAGTTTATTTTCATCATTATTCACTCATCTACTGTCAAAGAATTCGAATAAATGCTGATCAATTGTTTTCAATAAACAAAAGCTCTTTTAACGAGCTATGTAGGCATCAAGTAAGAACTTAAATAGCTCAATGACAACTTGAGAATATTTTTTCCAGTTAAAACTTTATATTTTTTTCTCATCAAAATGAATTTCCGCCTCTTACATTCCAATCAATAATTATCTCCCTCTTGACCTCTCTCAAAGTTAAATTGTCTTATATCCAAGTTCAGCCCGATGATGTGTTTACCAATCGCTATTCGTCTCCCTTTTCTTTCAATACAACAACTCTTACACTTGAACCCACATTTTCCACAGTTCAACTTAATTAAATAAAACTTACTTTTATTTAACGTATGCGGGCATTAAAGCAAATTAAACATGATCATGATCTTATAAAAGTGCATTTATTACTGCCTTTAGATGAAACTTAAGTGTATCTGTGTTTTATATCTAAGTGTGCAGACATTCCGGTTAAGGTTAATACACAGAGTAATAGGTTTGCTTCTTTGTTTTGTTTCATTTTCTCGTTTGGTCTCAGGTAATCCCACGCTTTTAATGTAACTATGCGTACCGGCACAGTGGATGGAACATTAATTTAATTTAGATTCAAATATTTTTACACTTGAGCAGATAATATAACTTGTATGTTTAATTTTTTTTTGTTTGGCTTGGTGAACTTTTTCAAAGACACTACCTCGGCAGTACGCGCTGATTATAGTGTGAGATTCTTACTTTCTAAAAACACTTTCCATAAATATGATTTAACAGCTACGTTTCCTTGTCAATGAATTTTTATTGAAAAATATTTTTACTCCGCGTTTTGCAGGAAACCTTCCAGTTCTATTCTTTAAAGATGGCTCAGAAGGTTGTTCATGTCCAAAATTTCGAGAATAGAGTTATTGCAATGACCATGAAAACCGAAACTTAGCTCATGAATAAAGTTCCGTATGTCTTCTTCCATGGTAGCAATGCCTCAATCGCCGTGAATGTCTTTGTACCGAATTTCCGAAGCTACTCAAACAATCAGTCGAACAGTTTTCCAACTGAGTAGTAGAGATCTCAATACTTATAATATACATACTTAAATTGTATATAACAGATAATTAAAATTGTTATTTATTTTTTTTTTTGCTGTCAGGCATTGTGCTTCTAAGACACTACAATCTATACTCGTAGTTACTTACTTTTATATTCTTTTTGGTTTGAACCTGAAACAAAATTAGTGGTTAGGGACTCTCTGCAACTTTACAACGACATTTATTTCCTTCAAAAATTTAACTACAGCTTTCTTTTGCAACTCCTTGTGGCGACTTTGTCCAATTATTCAAATGTTTTCTCAAGGTGTTCGGCAAATAAGTCTCTTCGATACAAGAAAGAATTGGCAAGAATTATTAATCGTGGAAAAAAATAAGCTACCATCTGTAGCCCGTAGTGTGGATAGATACCACAGATCTGGTTCGATCAATTTAAAACAAACAAATAGGTTTAACTCTACTAACTTGCTTAAAAGGCACCCGACCCTTAAAGTCTCCGTCGGGTGTAAGGATACCCTGAAACCCCAGTGGATTTGATTTATTTGGCAATACCACAAGATTAATTATGTTTTTGTTTCGCAAATTCTCTTTGTTGGAGTATTATTGTTAAATTTCTCGATGTGGCCGAGACATAGATATTACTGTAGCTAAGGAAAAAGCGGCTTACTCAATGGTAGTGTAAATGTCATTTACTATATAGCACTCGTAATAATAATAATACAGGGATAACACCATACACAAATACACACAAAAAGAAATGCAAAAAGATAATTGATAAAATAATAAATGTTGTACCTACATATATCTATATATAGTAACTACAAATGACAAAAATAAAGTTAAATTGAAAATATGAAGCATGCATGTTAAGAACGGATACGTCGAAAAAGTTAACGCTTGAGTATCAGTTTACTAGAAACAATATCGAACATGTGACAGTTATCATTACCTTGTATTGACATCCGCGTTAGGGGTTCATTGCAGCCGTAGATCCAGTTGTTTTAACATTCAACCAGCATAATAATCAACAACAGCATTATCAGATTCATCAACATCCAAGGAAATAGAACGTTCAGCACGAACAACAACAACAGAAAAGTCAGGAACCAGTTTTGCCTCATTATCACCAAACCAATCATGTGATAACAGTAGAGAAAGTGTATTAAGAAATTGTTGCCCTTTGCCCTCTCTTTGATAGGCTCTTTAAAAGTCAGTGAACTTCAGAAGGAGGTAAATTTCTTACAGCAAGAAAGAAGAGACAAATGTGTTGAATACGTTTGTGTTCCAAGTCTTAACAATAACAATATGTGAAAAATGTTTCTAAGATCAACAATTCACACAACACTGTTCCATCTTATGTATTAGCGATCAAATTTGTGTCTGAATTAAGGAAAAATAAAATTCTGAAGAAAACAAGAACTTCCTGATGGGAAGTTAATAAAATTTATGTTAATGAACCCTTAAATAGTGCAACTACAATAGACGTCCATTCAAGGCTGCGCAACAAGCTTGGAAGGAGTTCTCATGCGCAAAAAGGATAATGACAATTGCATTGTTATAAGCTCAAACAAGGATCTTGAAACACTTAAGTAAACAATATATATTCGCAAACTTTCGATTTTTTTAATGGCTATTCATACTTTAGATCCTCCAGTGAACTTCCTCAGTATAGCTTTTGCAGCAATAACGAGTATTCATCTCGCTTTTATAAAAAGCGCACTCATTTTTTAGCACTATAAATACAATTAATATAGTTGTGGTGTCATAAAGTTAAGTCCTTGTTAGATTACTGAAAAATAATATTTTTCTGCATATACAGATTTCATGAGTCCCGTATTTCTAACGACGAGTTGAAAGATCTATTGTCTATTGAGCCGTCAAGTAATTTGATTTTAGTGAGTGATATTAACATCGATATTTTGGAAAAGTCCACCTCCATTGACAAGTACTCATTCTTGCTAAAATCGTATGGCTTAGAGTCATATAAAAATAAACCTACTCGCATTACTGACTCTACAAACTCGTGCATAGAACATATATTTGTTCGATTTTGTAACTCTCAAAGACTCCCACCAAGAAGTTCTGTTAATGATTCACACCTAACCGATCCTTTTTCCAAAAACTGACTTCATAGCACTTAACAATTTGAAATGAAAGTGACACTTCTAAGGCATATTCTTGCTATATAAAAACTTTAAATCAGCACGTTGAATGTTGCTCGAGCAAAGTGAGAAAAGAAACCAAACTAAAAAAGCTAAAGCTCTCGATAACTGAAGTTTTACTACCAAAAATTCAAAAGAACAAAAAGAAAAAATTAATGCTCAAGAAACTAGATGCAACTGTTTGGTCCCTCAAAATTTAGTCTTTTTAAGCGTCTAACATCTTTCGAATTATTCAAAATCATAATGTCCCTGAAAAATTTCAATTCTCTCTCATCTAATCGCTTTTCTAATGATTTCGTTAAGAAAATTTCTTTAAACCTTTTTACATGCCATCTTTACAATAAGAGAGTCTTATGTGGTATCTCTCTTGACGATTTGAAGCTAGCTGAAGTGATACCTTTGTTTGCGAAGGGTGATAGAACACGCAAAATAATAACAGACCAATTTCTCAACTATCTGTTTTTTCGAAAGTTTTTCAAAAAGCTAATAAAAATAGAAGGGTAAGTTTCCTAAAAACAATTTTTTAGTAAGTGTCAATTTCTTTATATGTCAGTTGTCGACAGCAACCATATAATAATTTTTGTCGACATAACAAAGGCATTTGATTCTGTCGACCACAAAGCTTTATTGGATAACCACAATTGTGGTTTCAGAGGGTCAATACGCAAATGGTTATGCTCTTACTTATCTTCCATAAAAAAGATGGTTAAAAATAATGGACAATTGAGTTGAGATGAGTTCAGTACTAACTCCCGTTTAAATCTTGCTGCTGAAATAAATCACGACTTGGAAGTTATAAGTCATTGGCTTCAGATGCATAAAAAGGTATTGAGCGTTAAAGTAAACTTGTGTTTCTTAGCATGATTAGAAGAGAAGTGGATTATGGTTAGTTTCATTTTTATTGTGCAACTGTTAGAAATGATAGAAATTTGTAGATCGCCAAAAGAATCACAAACATTTTTTGAGTCAAGTTCTTGTTCTGATAAATATCTTTGTATATGGTATTGTAAGCTGGGGTGGATCGAACTACAACAAAATGTTCCCCCTTCTTATTTCACAGAAGCATGTTATTTGTCTTAAACGTAGAAGTGGTAGTTTAGTATTTTGTGACAGCCTTTATTTTTTGCCACTAAAGCTTCTTTATTTGTAAAAAGTGCTAAAAATATATTTCGTTAGATCTTGCTATAAAATGAATCGGTGTTCTACCAGAAACGACCTTAGATTAGATAGTCAAAATCTTGCTGTAATACCACATAAAAACGTGCAAATTTTCTTAAACATTTTTACATCGGTTGCCCCACGGGCTTTTAACAGTTTCTTTTATATCATATAGTACGAAGCATTAAAATTGAATCCATATTTCTCATTAATGTTAAATGCTGGCTTTTAAATTTAAGCTGTGAAGATAATGATGTCCCTCTCTGTATTACAATATGATAATTTGATTAGTTTTGCTCAATCCTGGACATTTTATCTTATTTGAATTTTGTTTTATTTTATACCTTGCAACTATATGTAGTATAGTATGTAACATTAACATTTTTTCATTAATTGTTATTAATTGCTGCTATCGCTTCTAGTGCCTTGTGACTATAGATTGCATTGAATTGTTAACTCATTTTTCTTAAAATACAAAAATTTTGTATATACTTTATTGAATAAAAATAAATAAACCAAATCATGGTGAATAATTTTATTATAATTCTAATACGAAGGCTTTCAGAGGAAGTAATCTGACGGTGCCTCTAATCTTTCAAGTCGCCTATTCCAGTGTAGACAGGCGCCTCACCTACAATCGTGACATCACCCATAGTTCCGAAGATATTCCTCGTTTCAGCAAGTTAGGGCTGTATCGTTCCACGATAAAGCAGATTGAAAAAAGCAGCACCAGCAACTTTGGTTTTCAGACTTCCACGTAAAGCTAACTTTCGGACCGAAGTTAGTCTCTTCTTTTGAAAAGCCTTGTCCCGTTTCCATTGTAGTAAACATATATTTATATAGAGTAAATATATGTATTTAATATATATTTCAAAGGTCTAATCTATATAAATTTGTTAAAGTAGAATTAAATGTATTTTGTTTTCAGTTACTTTATCATCGCAGTGCATCGAAAAATAAAAAAAAAACAATAGCTAATTGGGAGTTGACTCCGACACGAAATGTTCTGCGCCTCTTTATAATATGCAACACTATGTTTCTTTAATTTAAAAAATTTAAAAAAAGACGACATCGGTTTACTTGTAATTCCTATAAGGACAAGAACTTCTATATGTAAAAAAAATTCATGAATTATTAGCCTTTAAAATGTGAGAGTGTTTGTGAAATAAATGAGTCGCTGTTACCATCTAAAGTTATATAAATAATGTGAGCGAGTGAAGTATCAACAATCAAAATTAATCACGTACCTTTTAAATTTAAATTAAGCACAGTGAACTTTGATCGAAAATATATTTTACAATTAAATTGAAACAACTGTTTTTTGTTTCAATTTAGTTTTTTATTGATTGATATTTGCTTCAATATAATCGCAATTTAAATATTTGCACATGTTGAGTACGATACCGCAGTATTAAAAAAAGATGGTTAAGGGTTAAAATTGTCCCACAGCGAGTTGCAACACTAGCTCTAAAAATCATTTTGTGGTCGTAAATTAATAACCAAATAAATTAAGATTTAACTCTTAAAATCGCATCAAATAAAAGTAAAAAGTTTGAGCTCCGGAGTAGCGTATATTTGTACGATCCAAACATCCCACTAATGTGTACCAAATCTCTCTCAAAAAAATGAATGGTATGTCCTGCAGCATAATCCAAATTGCGCTTAATTTTAATGCGTTTAACTTCTCTTACATAGTTTTTCTGATTGTAGATCTACCAGAGCCAATGTCAGGATCTTTCCCCACTGACCTTTGGTAGCTTCCTCCAGTCAAATATTGGAGCGTTACTGCAAGTTGGTGGCTCAGTGGAATAGATGTTTGCTTTATACCTGAATACACTTCCCGCCGGCTGTGATATAATCTTTATTGTTTTTCCTCAGTTGTTGTGTTTCTTCTTAAACTGTTTCGAAATGAATCGGTTTTCTTCAAGTCTTTAACACATCTTTAACACAAAATACTATTTAATATACTTTACATAAAAAAACTTTCATATCCAAATTTTCATATCCAATAATATTTCCACGCAAAATACAACAAAAAAAATTCAAATTATCCTGAATCAACATTGTTGATATTTCGAAAAAGCGTTTGAACTCGATTCAAAAAATTCGAATTCACTCGGATTACAGAACACGTTATATCATTTTCAGTGAAATTGAAATTCGATTTCATTCCTCTATCACATGAAATACAGAACTTGCGTGCAATAGCCCAACCAAAAGAAAACCTTTAGACGAACTCTGCACTAATACTCTTAACTGTGCCAAATGTCCTGCACACTTGGGCACGTGACCTGAAAACTGTTTTGAATGGGCGCTGACACTGCCATTTTATTTATATACTATATTTAAAACAAATGACATCAACAAATTACTTTGATTACCAAAATACTATAACTTAATCTCTAACATGAAATTAGCCCAAGGCTCTTAATTTTGTGTCATTTGTAAAAGACTTTAGTGCATTCAAAGAAACCGACTTCTTGTCGGATCTTTTCTGCATAAAAACATTAAAAGTAAACAACTTGACACAAGTCATCAAAAAAAAAAAGTAATAAAATAAGTTGTAGGTGTCCGTGGCTTAAGTGGTAATTACCTCAAAGCTTAAGGTCACCAGCCCAATTCCAGGAAATAACTAGAGGCTTTTTTATAGCTTACCTTTTGCGAATCATTGCCAGTTCTCGCAAAGTATAGTTATTATAAAAAAGAAAACGTGTTGGGCTGTTCGGATACCGCAATAAATTCAACATTTGTGCAAAAAATATGTTGAAACACAGAAATGGAGTCAATGACCTAGGTACTAGTTCGCAAATGAGCCACTTAGTTCAAAAATATGCGTTTGATTTTTATTGAGGCTTATAAAGTTTAATTTTGCTGATCGTAATCGTACGATTCGTTGAGCTGATACTGACTGGACTATGTGAAACATAACCATTTATCAATTGGTATGACCCATGTTCAAATCCTGGAGTAAATCTTGAACTTTTATATAGTTTTCGAATCTGGTCCAGTCACCATATACCGTTGGGAACAAATCAACTGCGTTATAACTACGAATAGCACTGACGTAGTGGGTAGCTAACTTGCTGATTACTTTATTCTGTATCAGCGTATCCTGGAACTTGGAATTCCAGCCAGTTGGAGGCCAAGTTATAAAAATTTGTAAAGCGGAGTCTGATTTTCTAGCTTCTGAGGAATGTTAACTATAGAATGAGGAAACTTTCGAAGAAATAGAGGAAGCACTATTTTTTTTATTTGTCATTTAACTACAGCGCATTTAAGTCTCATTGTACCGAACGAGATCAAATGTCTAGAGAAAGATTGAGGATCTTGATAAGGACATGGAAAGGTTCTGCCATAATTGTTAGCAAAACTCAAGAGGAAAAAATATATCGGCAGCTATTTCGGCTTTCTAGGATTTAGTGCAAATAAAATGTGCACAAATCACGTTGACGACTCATAGACTACTCGACTTGTTTTGCAAGACAACAGTACTTGGCTAAAGGCTTTCTGCTTCGTATCTCTGTTGCGAAGCTTTTCTGAGAGAACAAATATAGTTGTCGTATAGTTCAAATGAGGTTGAGATGCGGCGAACAGGTAATTGCTTCAACAGATCTTTATTACAGAGTTACAACTACCTCCTCGGATCGAGGAAACATACATATACTGAAACACTTTTAATAAGTCGATTAACTCAAATGTTTTGTAGATTTCAGATCAATTCCCCTTTTCTTGCAACTGAAGTACTATACAATTGTCTCGGTAACATAAAATGAGGAATATAGTTAGAAGTAGTGCCCAATAAAAATGTCATTCTTATAAATTCATTCATGAATGCCATCTGCCTTCCGAACATATTTATATTACCGCATCTTCGGTAGCTGGCATTTGATCAGACTATTCAGAGTAACATTCACAAAGAGCTGTGATTCCTTTACTCAGACAAAAGAAGAGTTACATTTGCTGAGCTTGTTTGAAAAGTTGGGCGTTGACTAAAGCTCGGGGCATACTGACTACAAACAGGATTTTGAAACGTCTGATTCTGTTTCTACTTTCATAACATTTGTCTTGTTCCATTTAAACTTAACTGTTATGCTTAATATTTTATGTAAAACCTTCGCCGGCTTTTACATAATTCCGCAGGCCTCTAAAAAACGAGTACGTAGAAGAATCAAGAGAGTTGTGACTCATATTTTATTTTGTACAATGATCGACGGCCAAAAGTGTAACCCAACAGACGTCATCAACACAAAATTGCTATTTATGTGGAGCAACTTGTATACACATGTTCAAATCTAAAGACGAGATGATGAGAGCTTGGGGTCTGGCATATGAGTTCTTCATTGATGAATACTCTGATAAATTACTCCTCAAAAAGAACGCGGAGCCAAACAAAAAATTAGAGACCGATGTGACTTGATATCAGATAAACCGAAATCCGGATTCTATTGACGGGATTATAGTCAGGCGTTTCTTTCAAAATCCAGAAACTTCTCTAGGCCTAACCAAAGTTGATGAAAGAAGAGCTTCGTAAAAAAAATCACATTATAATGGCAACTGAAACTAGTGACTTTGAAGTTGATGTCGATAAGCCCATGAAACTAAAATTTGTATATCGATAGCATCATTCTCAAAAATCCAGCCGAGATAAAACTCAGAACAATATATTTAATTCTTTTTGAACAGTTTAGCAAAAAAATTACAATGAAGAGGACGAGAGCAGTGAAGGAAAATATGTAAGGTTGTGTTCGAAATCGTAATTAATATTAATAACAGCATGTTTACAATGTTAAAATCTCGATATTTTGCAAATTCGTAAACAAATGCGTCGACAACATTTAACATATCTACGCTATTTTAATAACATACAAAATGTTTACAATGATCGTACCTATAAACTTTGAAGCACGGTTGGTACTTCTTAAATTGAATGAAGATTTTTAAAAGAATTCAAAATTTTGTAGTCCGGAGTTTTTCTTATATTTTGTAATGCAATCACCAAAATACGAATTGAAATACTGTTTAAAACTTAAATGATTCACATATCAATTTTATTCATACCGGCAACCAGGATAATTTACCCGTGAGATGTTTAATGCCAATGTTTGCTGTGTCTTATCACAGTTTCCCTGAAAAAGGATTCGAATTTTGCTTAAGAATGAGAATATTGTTAAAGTATTTATTTTTGAGCTTGAACATTTACGAAAGGGCTGTGTCTGACTTAACCGTGGGTTGGCTGCGTATTTTGGAGGAGATAAAAATTAGAACACGAGCGATTTCTGTCACTATATATTTAATCACAACATGTTTAAAAAGTAATAAATAAACACACATGAAATAGGAAAACATTTTATAAAAATAATCATACAACTAGCGGCCGCCTGCGACTTAGTCCGCGTATGAATACGTGGCTATTAATATTTTACCGCAGTCTTATGCATATACACATGCTGTAAGCTATTACTATGCACTCTTCGCCACCGCCTACACCAAACCATGGAGTTAGGTAAAATGCATTTTTTATCTAAATAAAATTTATTTATGTTATATTAAATATTTTGTGAAATCATATTCTAACAATGTGTGTATTATCCTTAACATATAGAAATATGTCACCGCGGACTTTTTTTGGAGAACTTATTTCGTTAAAAAGCAGTCAGCGTTTGACTTGAAGTACAAAATTGTTCGAAACCAAAGGCCCGTGTATTTAATCGTCCACCTTGAAAGCATGTGGACAAGTAATTTTAACGATAACCTCCTACTTACAAACGTACAAACTTTATCACTTCATAACAATAGAGTAGATGCAATCGGCTCGTCGTTCAACGAACATTAAACTAATACATAAAAAGGAGCTCTCCACGGACGCACACATGAGCTTTAAAAGCTAGTATATTAACTTAAAATTGCCGGCGATATATTTTGACTCCATTCAGACTAAGACATCTAAATATTGTATATCACATATATTTCATTCAAAATAGTCAATTCATTCTTTAAATGAGCGAATACAAATTAGTTTATTTAGATTTCAATTGGATTTTCAATAAATTCAGGAAAATCATTTTGCGGTTTTGTCAACAAACTTTTTTCCCATCAAGGTAGTCGAAATACATATTAACATTTATGATATTAGCATACTTAAGCTAGCAGTGATTTAATAAAATATTCGTGTTTGCATTAAATTGTATATTTTGCCAATGTGCCATTAAATCCTTCGCTAGTGTAAACACTATATCTAAGCTTGTCATTGAATGCCAAGTATCCCAGAACTGTTCACCCGTACTGGGTGTCTGGACATAGGTACATCAACGGAAGCTGCAAATCAGATGAGTTAGCATGTGCAGGTACAATGTTCCTGGATATGATTTCGCAATATATTGACATCTCCTTAGTCACGGTCACACTAAACATTAAAAATAAAAACATCCACCTTGCAAATAACGCACGGGTATACGAAATTACTTCTGCAGCGAAATCACTGCCTAGCTAAAAATTCTTCTAAAAAAGCTCTGAGTCAATTTTACTGCCTATGAACTGTGCAAAATAAATTGTTTTTTTGTAATATGTGCAAAGCATTTGCTTTGTAAGAAGAGAAAACAATTTTCCCTTATTTATTAATAGCTGATACGTATGTAACAACGGCCTCCAATATATATAATCAATTCATTGCACTTTTTCTTAATAGATATGCATCTAATTACTTTTAACAAAAACGCGTTCTTGTAACCGCACAGTAACCGAAACAAATATACTCTCATGAAAATGGTTGGGTTTATGTATTTATATATTTTTAAAAATCAATTTAATCAGCTCAAAAGGAAATTTTTATTCCAATGCCTCACTAGTATGGACTACGCATTTTTCCTCCAACTCAACAAACGTAGAACTAGCGTATTTTTTGGAGCAAATTTTTCAAATGACTCTTTTTGCATTGGAGTTTTGTATTGCATGCAGGAACAATTGATTTAAAAATAAGTATATCTCTTCTTCGTTCTATGGATTTTTGGCATTATTAATAGTTACTGAGCTTCACTTTTCGTTGCGTATAGAATTTATTTCACAGACTGGTCCACTTGCCAACGGAAAAAAAACTCTACATGCTTCCAAACCCAGCCAACTAAAAACATCTAACTTCAAAATATTTGTCATTTGCATTAACGCTTGAATAAAGCTATCTATGCTTTCTCTGATAATTTTGATGAGAATAGAATCATATCATTTGATTTTCCAGAGAAAAACATAAACAATTTAAAACGAATAAGCCAAATGGGCGTCTCTAAAATTCTGCGCAAACTACCGGAGAGATGATTGATTTGCACATCAAAGAAAAGGTAAACTTCATTATACTTATATCAGCTACAGTTTTAATATCGATGAACTTGATGAACCAGCTTGCGGAAGCCCCTTTAGTATCCGCAAGAACTGAAAGCACTTTAATCAGTATATTTGAAGCAATATGTTTGAACATTTAGTCAATAAAAATAATAACTGAACTCAAACTCTAGATCCAAATGACAGGTACTTGTGAAAAATTAAACCGCTCAACTCAATTTGCTGCTACCATGCAACGTCACTGGAGAGTTCATGTGAATAATCCATAAAATAAGAGTGACGTTAACTCGTAAAATCAAAATGATTTTAATATCGTGTTGCGTTGCAAGTATTGTGATTAAATTTGTTATTTCCCTTGGTGACAATACAACTTTCAACAGCAATCTTGTTCAGTGAATTTTTCGCACTTCACTAATTTATTCTCTTCATAAATGCCGTATATCATGTTCAGACAGCATGTACATATATCTATGAAATATTGGATCGTAAAACTTAGACGACAGGTGCTAATACACTAGATCCCAAAAGTCTGGTATAGTTCACAGAGGGATCAAAATGGATTCTGTATTTGGAGCTTAAGTCTTTGTACCCAACACAAGGATCTCTATACCAAAGGATTCAGGTCATTATGTGTTTCAGGTCATAGAGATATTATTTATTATGGTATCAATTCTTTAAACTTACAGTTAAAGCAAAATAAATTGATTTAACATGAATCCAATATAGCAAATAAGTAATTAATGTATGTATGAGGAAAATGAATTAATGATTCAATGCAATCTACCGTACACATGGCACTAGAAGCGAAAGCAGCAAATATTAACAATTTATGAACAAATATTAATGTTATGAATAATATAGTTGCTAGGTATAAAAAAACAAGACTAAATCGTTTGAGAATTCAAATAAGTAAATCATCCAGGATTGAGCAAACCTAATTAGATTAGATAGATAGATTGTCATATTGTAATAAAGAGAAGGAGATCATTATCTTCACAGCTAAAATATAAAAGCTAGCATTGAACATTTTTGATAAATATGGATTCAATTTTAATGCTTCTTATGATATAAGAGAAACTGTTAAAAGCCCGTGGGGCAACCGATGTAAAAATGTTTAAGAAAATTTGCACGTTTTTATGTGGTATTACAGCAAGATTTTGACTATCTAATCTGAGGTCGTTTCTGGTAGAACACTGATTCATTTCATAGCCAGATCTAACGAAATATATTTTTAGCTTTTTTTTTTGAAAAAAAAAAAATGCTTTAGTGGCTAAAAATAAAGGCTTTAGCAAAATACTAAACTGCCACTTCTACATTTAAGACGAATAACATGCTTCTGTAAAATAAGAAGGGGGTACATTTTGTTGTAGTTCGTGCCACCGCAGCAAACAATACCATATTCCACTAAGAATGTACTAACCCATAATAGATATACTTAAGAAGATCACGTGTAAAATAAGTTTTAAGTAAGTAAATGTGCCTTGCGGCAGCTATAAGATGCTTCATAAGTGCAATCGGTTGATCAGACCAACTCATTATCTAGTAAATCCAAGCACCCAGATGTTTGTACGATTTTACCCGCTCGATACCAAAATATTTATCAGAACAAGTACATGACTCAAAAAATGTTTGTGATTCTTTTGACTTACAAATTTCCATCATTTCTAACAGTTGCACAATAAAAATGAAACTAACCATAATCCACTTCTCTTCTAATCATGTTAAGAAACATAAGTTTACTTTATAGCTCAATAACATTTTATGCATCTGAAGCCAATGACTTATAACTTCCAAGTCGTGATTTATATCAGCAGCAAGATTTAAACGGGAGTTAGTACTGAACTCAATTGAACACAAAAATTGTCCATTATTTTTAACTATCTGTTTTATAAAAGATAAGTAAGAGCATAACCATTTGCGTATTGACTCTCTGAAACCACAATTGTATAACTTAACCAATAAAGTTTTGTGGTCGACATAATCAAATGCCTTTTTTATGTCGACAAAAAGAGTAGCAGTAAAACCCCGATTATTTAATCCAATATATGTAACTAAGCAAAAGTTCAAGAGTGCACCTTCTGTCGACAATCCAGATATATAGATAAATTAACACTCACTGAAAAATTTGTTTTTGGGAAACTTACCTTTATAGTTTTTTAGCTTTTTAAAAAATTTTAGAAAAAACAGATAGTTGAGAAATTAGTCTGTAATTATTTTGCGTGTTCTATCACCCTTTTCAAACAAAGGTATCATTTCAGCTAGCTTCAAATCATCAAAAGAGATACCACATGAGACACTCTTATTGTAAATGGCATGTCAAAAAGGTTTAAAGAAATTTCCCTAACGAAATTAGTAGAAAAGCAATTAGATGAGGGAGAATTGGAATTTTTCAGGGACATTAATATATGATTTTGAATAATTCGAAAGTTGTTATAAAGCAAGAATATGCCTTAGAAGGGTCACTTTCATTTAACAATTTTCCGCAACATTCAAAACAAAGCAAGAACTGTTTGGTGAGAGTCATTGAGAGTTACAAAATCTTACAAATACATGGTCTTTGCAGGAGATATCAGAGTCAGTAATGCGAGTAGGTTTGTTTTTACATGACTTTAAGCCACAAGATGTCAGCAAGAATGAGTACTTGTTAATGGAGGTGGAATTTTGCAAAATATCGATGTTCATTTGACTCACTAAAATCAAATTACTTGACGGTTCACAAGACAAAGTCTTCCAATTCGGCATTCTCATAGTTATACATGAGATCTTGAGATCAATATCATTAAAGAGGATCTTGAGTATCAATAGGCATTTAATAAATTAAAAGCTGGCGAAATTATATTGCTTACGTAAGTGCTTCAAGATCCTCGACTGAGCCTATAACAATGTAATTGTCATTATCCTTTTCGCGCATGAGAACTCTTCTATTTCGTACCCAGACGAATTTGAACAATTTCTCTTTCTTAGCGGCTACAACACTAATTAACGAATGAGAAAACAATCTTCGCCTATACCACTAGCCTAATGTGGAAGGGCTTAGGCAATTGAAGCGATTAATCAGATCTTATCCCTCAACCTTGACTAGGAAAGTATAAGAAAGCCAACTAGCTTTCTAACTGGCCAGTGCGGCCTGAATTACCACGCTAACAAAATAAACCTGTGCCACGGTTCGGAATGTCGGCTGTGCCTGGAAGAGGATGAACACATTTTTTGTGAATATCCGGCACTACGCTTGGTAAGGAATTGTGTTTTCTACAGGGAGATACTTACTTAAGACGAACTAAACTACATATACTTTCTTTCATAAGGGAAGCAGTATATCCTCTGGTTTGACTCAAACCCGTCGATACAAGAGACCTCTTCAGGTCAAGTTGTCGTTGACAAGTCTGCTTGGGTTGTAGAAGCGGAAAAAAAGGAAGAAAAAAATCCTCGTCATAAATATAATTTGAAATATGAATATAAACTGGAAATGTCTGAAACCTATCTTGTTGCTGCAATATTTTATTTTTTTTGGTTTTGTTTTTATTTTAGATTGCTGTCCATTTAGTGGTTGTATTTCATTTTGTGCGTAAGCCTCTACTTCATCATTATACTTCATACTTGCTACCAAATATATTTGGTAATCCGATGTCCGAATCGAAGTTCTGGTGCGCAACAATTTCTTCAGAACCTACAGATTTTACACTATTAAGATTTCGGAAATCTTAAATATAACTTATTTATATACAAACATAACGCCTGAATAAGATCCGTTGATTCTATCCATTCTGGAATTCTCAGATGTTATGTAGAATCCCTCCCTTCTTACTAACACTTAACGTATCGAAAACTTTTCAGAGGTGCTTCTCCAGATTCATGCGTTGGAAAATTATACCAGATGCCTCCGGTGTATAATACATGATATAACCTTTGTGCGTGACCTGTTATGTTACGACATGAAGTATCCAACTTTGCTGGCTTGAGGCACGCTTATGTTCCAACGAGACCGTTTGGATTGGGGGTTTTTCTCTTTCAGTATGTCCAAGAACAACGTTTGGCCAAATTTGGCCAATGTCGAGAGCCAAAAGTTCTTTCAATGAGCTGCATACATCGCGACAAAGATTTTAAGAATAAGTATCATAGATTTAATATTCTAGTTTATTAGTCAGTGTTTCTTACTATTTTGAATATTATAAGCAAATTGTTTTTGTTTTTGAGTTTGAAGTCTGTTAGTAAGTAAGCTTGACGATTCTAAATATACTAGAACAATAAAACAATACAAAATAATACAGGTAATATGGGATTAATGTAATAAATATCATTTTCATATATAGAAATATTGTTCAATAAAATTGGACGAAGTTGAAAATTTAAAGAGTGTATAACAAATAATAAAAATTAATTAAAAAATATATCTTAATAAAAAAACAAATAAATTGATAATTGTTCTTATAATTGATTTTCTTTCAAATCATCGTCCAATCATGTTCCTTTAATTTTTGGATTTTGGCTGGACCTCCTGTTTTTGCTTTTATTTGCGCATTCTTCATAAATTGCAAATATTTATTTTTTAAATGTTATCATTTAACAGTATATTTTAAATAAATGAAAACTTCATCATCACCATAATTTTTCATTTAAAGTTTTGCTTCATATTTATCTGAATATGTTCCACAAAGTACATAAATATGTATATTCCAAATTTTGTAAAACGATGTATCCAAAAAAGATAAATAAGCGTTTTCAATACCAACTTATTGTTGGATTGTAAAAATAATTCGTGGCTATTCAGGTTCAAATAAGTGTTTGGATGCGTGATAGTCAGAGAATATTTCAAGCAGTTTATGCAATTTCAAATAAAGCGTTACTTTTCTTCATAAATTAATAAGGATTTACCAGATCTGCAGAGCATAAAAAGCACAAGTACTAAGTGAGGATTTCTAACTCCTCGCATTGTTTACATTCAATTTTCTTTACATGTAAATGAGGATTTTAATGATTTATAGTCTTAAAATATATTAGCTTAAATATTTTTTAGCTTTTAAAAAGATGCTAATTTCCACTTTGATAAATTATTAGGGGCTTATGAGTCTAACGAGTATCCACAGTTTTTCTTAGGCGTAGAGAAGAATACGAATTTTTAAGTAAGATTTTTTTGAGTATGTCGAGTACTTAAACCAAAGTGAAAGTCCGACTTGGGTGGGCATCTACAATAAGAAAATATGTTTATTAGAGAAGATGAAGTATGATAGTTTTGGCTATTAAGTCATTCAAAGCACATCTGACATGCTACAACATGTATATAGTGTTTGGGAATCATAACATCATCATACAGAGATTTTCCTTAAATAAAACTTGTTTATTATGTACACATAGTGAGAACATGTCTCTTGACAACTTTACAAAGAGCAGAGCCAGAAGATAAACAGCACATTCTTGGGTTCGAAAGGAGCACTAATTGTTGCATGAACTATTTGGAAAACTTATCTTCGTACGTTCTTGGCATAATTTGTGCAGTGTCACTCAGCCATCTCAAACCCCAATCATCCCTTGTCACTTATTTTTGAGAACAATTAGTTTTGCCATCAACTGGGAAGTTCATGCTGAGCACAGGTCGACTTTTTTTACTCTTAACATATATTTGTATATTTTCTCGTTAATAATATTCCTAGCAAGGAGAATATTAATATGATCGTAGGCCTAAATCCAATAATTCACGTCCTGTTTGAGCAAACATGTTCTTTTTCAAAGCTTTAAACCATTTCCATATTTATTTTTAGACAGTGGTAGTAGGTTTATTACATAATATTTAAATTATGTTAATAGTTTGATAATCCATACTGACGGAAATAGCCGAGTTTTGAAATAGCGATTTAGGTACATATGGGAATTTCACGATAGGTTTGGTAAAAGCAAATGAAAGAAATGTCCTTGCGTTCATCTTTCTATGTATATTGTTTGTGATGCTTATATTTAGTTAGATTTGCATTCCAAGTGTGTATTTTTTGTTATTTGGACTTTGACCGACCAATTATATGTTATGTTGACAGAACATGTCGATTTAACTCAGAGGAAACAGAAAAATAAAGAACTTTGTAGCTTCATCCGTTAGATAACTGACTACGAGACTAAATGAGAATTGAAATTGATTAGTGTTTATTTCAAATGTAAATGCAAAAGCATATACCACCGTGCTTGATTTATGATATTTTGCCCCTATCTTCTTTCTCTTCATTCTAGTTTTAATTAATTTGTTATCATTATCCTGAAATCTCCCACTGCGGACACCTGTCTTAGACGGATACCACCCTTAGACGGAAACCACCCTTAAACGGACAGCTATATTTCTTTTTTCTTTTTTCTGGAACAGCTATTCGTCATAAGGCTGCAGAAGTTGGAAATCGTTCAGAATCACAGAATTTAAAGCATCTGCAGGTTGGCTGGTAAATTAAGGAAAAGTCACGGTATTTCCTACGAAAACGTAAGCAGAGAGGATGGAGATGTTAATCTTGGGGACGTGAACATTTTTCTTTAAAAGCTACCTACAATAACAGTCGGTGGCGGATGAGACTGGTCTTTTTTTCAAGCGTTACCCACAATGGTTTTGAAAGGTGAAAGGTGCACAGGAGGAAAGCTTTCAAATAAGAGGCTCACTATTTTGCCTTGTGCCAATATGACAGGAGACAAAGAAAAAGTGTCATTGGAAAATCTTATCTTCCAAGAGATTTTTGTGGTCTCAAAATTTGATCAGCTGCCTGTTGACTGGAAGCACAACGAAAAAGCTTGGATGGAAAGAGTGACTACGTTTATTCGACAAGAAAATGAAACTACAGAAGAAAAAAAGTTTGCCCTTGTTTGACAACGCTGCTTCCCATCCTAACAACCTAAAGCTGGAAAAAATAAAAGTGGATTATCTTTCGCCAAACACCACATCGATTTGTCAGCCAAATCGCTACGGGTCGCTAATTTCAAAGCGCCCTTTTGCCCGTATGGACAGCTCACAATCCACCAGTAAGTTAATCTAAAGCATAAATGTCCTAGACGCTATTTATTTTATTAATTGTGCGTGGAAACTAGTCGCAAAAAGAAGCTGCAAATGGTTAAAAAATGTTTTTGGGCAAAGTTTAGATTTAAAAAAAGATGAATACGATCCTGAAGATGACTTGCCTTCTTCGATTTAAGGGAAATTTCCAAGCTTCTTGCGAATTGGAAGCATAACCCGAAAATTAAGTCTTGATGGGTGGAACTGTAAATGTGAAATATGACTTTAAAAAGTTTGCGTCCAAGAAAAATAACGGTGAGGCTGTTCAACTTCTGTATTCTTTTTGTCTGTTAATATAAGACAAACAACAAATTCTGTTTTAGTTTCGAAAAATAATGTAATGCCTTTTCTCTTAGGCGGACAGTCAATGCTAAATCATTGCTGTCCGTTCAAGGGAGATTTCACTGTATTATGAAACATGTTATTCATTTATACAATAAAACTTGTTAACGTAAGAATAAAGTAAAAAATATATAAAATAATGCACAGGAAATGAATGGAAACTAAAAATTATTCAAGAAACCAATCTGGCAAACTACTTAAAAAATCTGACCCACACTTCCGAAACTAACTACTAACTACGAATCATATAGAAAACGAAACAAAACTTCTACCACCAATAAGAAAACCGACAATTCATGAGCAAGAGATAATCTTGACAAGGCCATAGTCCTTGCGGAGTACTTCGAGACAACTTTTACTATCAGTGACACCGTAAACGATCCAAAAATCTTGGACTACATCGATATTACAGACAACAGAAGAATTACCAAGATAACAGTAAAACAAACCGAGTTATGCATTATGAACGAAACAAGCAAAAGAAAAACACCTGGCTATGACCTCTTAGATGGTAAAATATTAAAAGAACTACCCAGGAATGCCTATTTATACCTGCGGAACGTATCCAATTACATTTCAAAACTCAAATATTTTCCCAAACTTTGGAAAGTTGCGGAAGTTATCGCTATTCCTAAGCGAGGAAAGGACACGACGAAATTAACGTCGTACAGACCAATCAGCTTGCTTCCACTTATATCTAAAATTTTTGAAAAACTCTTTCGCGAAAGGCTGGAGCCTATACTGAAACAGACCGGGGCTATTCCAAGTCACAAATTTGACTTCAAAAGACATCACTTGACTCTCGAACAGATACATAGTGTGGCAAACAATATTTCTTCATCCATTGATGAAAAAAATTTCTGCGTAGCAGTTAACTTGGACGTCGCAAAAGCTTTTGACTCGCTTTGGCATAAAGGACTTCTGTACAAACTCAGTAAACTTCTTCTGAGTTAAAGCAGATATCCCTCACCCCAGCAAAGAAACGCCAATGGCGGCAACTTTTGCAGATGATACTGTTCTCCTTACTTCCGCAAACCATCTTCAATCTACAACAACAAGACAATACAAGTTATTTACACTACAAGAACAAAATTCACACCTTCACAATTAACTATTAACAACAAACAAATAAATATACAACCCGTCGCCAAGTACTTGGGAATACAACTGGACAACAAACTGACTTGGAAATTCCATATCCCATATAAAACGTAAATTTAGACAACTTTATTGGCTACTACGACCCCAATAAAAAGTTTCGACTGACATGAAATCACTCATTTATAAGAGTATTATAAAACCAATATGGACATATGATATCCCAATTTGGGGAACAGCAAAAATGGCAAACCTGAATATAATCCAGAGACAACAAAATAAAATCCTAAGGACGATTACCAACGCAGAATGGTATATACGAAACGATGATATCCATCAAGACCTGCAAATCAACACAATTGACCAAGAAATCCAAAAATAATAGTTTAAAACATCTAACGAAGATACTAAATCACTCCAATTGGGACATCAACAGATTACCTGACGTAGAAACCCTAAGAAAACGAAGATTAAAACGAAAAAGGTCTATTGTTCTAGCTCTGCAGTCATGAAACCCATGTTTTATGTGTTAATATGTATTCAGTGTTGCATATACTAGTTGTATTTTATGTATTACATTATTTTATTAAAATTTTATATTCTTTTCTATGTTTGTCTTTAGAGAAGAACCAATGTTACATTTCGTTGAAAAATATTATTTGTGTATGATAGATATTATTGTACACTAATTTAACATCCAAAGGCGACAACAACGAGCGAAAAGGGGCGTTATGTGGTAACAAAACCTCTAACGTCTCGGGTGAATTAAAACTCACCCGTGTCTTTTCTTGCCATAATTAGTACATAATTTAGAGCAATGGTTATTCTTCTGTTAATATCCCAAAAGTACTATAAAATAATTAGCTACAACATTTACTCTATGTCTAACCGACAGTTGTACAATACATTAAGGGAATAAAAAAAAAATAAAAATATTATTGCAGAAGCAATAATTTGTCTACTTTTAGCCGTGAAACAAAAGAAAGCTCAACTCCCAATTTCTATCTAACAAGCATAAGCTCGGGTTGGTTCTCTTATATTTTTTCCTAACATATTTGTTCTTAATTTTGAATTATAATTGATACAGTAAATGCGTTTCCGGTAAGTTTTTTGAATTAAGAAACGGATTAAATATTTGAAGGCAAAGTAGAACAGAAAATTTGACAACAACAGTTGTCACCAAACAGTGTCACATCGATTTTTTGTTGAATGAATGTATCAAATCTTACCAAACGCAACCCGTTTTCATGCATCGTGTCCAAAAATAATGTGAACACAAAAGTCACTTGACCTTGGCAAACAAAAGCAACAAAGAAGAGTAATAATAAAAGAGGTTGATGCTTAGCTAAGTGTCTACAACCATTTAAAATTCAATTGATTTCACCAACACATCGTTTTGATATAGAAAAAGTGAATGTGAATATCCAATCACCACTTCATCATTTTAAAGACTGAGAATCTTCCTAAAACGATATTTAAGATCTCAGAATAAACATGGCATTTTATTCAAATGGTTTTGTTGGCTTTAAAATACATAGGCAATTTCGACTCATTTTGAATGGTGGCGATGGCACATGAAGCACGCAAATCGTTACCATATTTTTTTTTTTTTTGTTGAGCCCTCTCACTCGTCTGGCTGTCTATTCAGAAGTTCGTATGAAAGGCGATGTGAGTCTTCAGCATTGGCAACTAGCCGCTGGCCGTTGCCCACTTGAATGCCATGCGGTGGTCCATATAAATATGATAGTATTTTGGAAAAACAACATCATTCGTCTTTGAACTCTGCAGTGATATAAAGATACAAAAAATATTACCAAAATGGTATGTGATCGACCTTAGTTAAAGTTTTGTGTTGTGATTGTTCTTTTTGAATTATTTCTTTCATCTCATACCGTCTAAGATTTCCTTTCATATATATTGTGTACAAGTGTTGAGAAAATTATTTTCGTTTAATTTTTAGAAATTCGCTGTGATTGTTATTGCCTTGATTGGTATTGTTGCTGCTGATGTTTCGCATTTGAGCGGTAATCGTCGCGCAGTTCTTGATTCAGCAACCCAAGGACCAAATCCACAAGACATTGCAACACCAGAACCAGAATATATTGACATCGACCTCCCAGAACCACCAAAATCTGCTCCAGTTGCTCGTGCTCAAACTTCTGGATTAAATGTTATTTCATCGGGCGATGCTGCTCCAGCACATGTCTTAACCTCAAGTGGATACAAGTATAAGCGTCCTGTTAGTTATAGGCGTACCCATCGCCTCCGTTTTTAAATGTTTGACAGTCTTAAGTCGACATATTCATCAGCCTAGCATTGTTCATTCATTCGGTTGTTAATGTGGAAATACTGTGAATGGATTACTGTGACGACCTACAAGAACAAACTTCATTTTTGAAAGCATTACTATGAAACTTATTTAGTTAATTAAAACCCCAAATAAATTATTTATAATTCAAAATTATCCTGCATTTAAATACATAAAACGACAACAGTTCTTTTATCTAAAGCTGCAGATCTTTCAAGGAATATTCAAAGATTCTCATGGGAGACGAATTACACGAACAGTATTGGCCAGTTTGCTTTTCGTTAAATTTTCGTTAACTTTAGCAAACAAATTTACAAATGGTTTAATTTGCACATTTCAAAAGTCAATTTTGACAAATAAAGCAAATGGATTGACGTCAAACGACCAGTGTGTGCAGCACACGCCCCACTGTGGCTAAACTTAAACACATTCACTTTCAAAGGAATTTCGATTTTATGGTATTATAGCTCCAGGTTCGATCATAAATAATATGGTAATTCAATGAAATAGAAAAAACGTAGGAATTAATACCTAGTACAATAAGATTCGTACATTATTTAATAGTTACATAAGGGTCTATGTAAAATTATGAAAATAATAGTAATATTGAATTATATATAAGAATTTGTACCGGAAGTAAGTGTACTTGAAATTGTGTTCCCGCAGATTCTCTATGGGATGTACTCGTAGATCTGCGTTTTTCAATGCATTTTGCATTCTTCATCTTGAAAAACAACATATTTTTTTCAAAGTTTATATAATTCTAATAAATAAGACATTTTACATTACTAAACTGAAGTCAGTTGTGGGTTTGTTTCTTCCCCTCTGAGATCTATGTTAAGTATCTTCGGAATCTTTCCGTCCCACGGTAATGCTTATAAAATTCACATTCCTCTGTCGACTATAATATTTGACTTATAACGCGTTCTTTCGATGGAAGTAGTCCAAGATTTTAAGTTTTAATTAACTTTTATATTTTACCAATTTAGAGTCTTTTCCGTTTCATCGCACATAAAATAAATAGTGTCAAAAAAAGAACATTATCAGAAGGCGTTGCAAAAGAGCTATGCAGCCACAAGTTTATTACGACCACCCGAAAAAAAGTTTGAAAAATTTGGCAATGTTATTGGGAAACACATATTGTTAGAAATAAGCTAAAGGTAATAAAAGAAATAGGGTCTTGAATAGCAAAAGGTGAGCTCAAAGACAATTAATACGCACATATTATAAGTTAAATTAATATACATGTTTTTAAATAATCATTTTTTTTTCCCACAAATTATGCATTTGCGAATCCAAGCGCTCTTCTTCATTCAAGAAAAAAAATAATATTATATGAAAAGTATCTGGGATATATTACATAGGTGTACACAAATTTAGTGAATTTGCAAATCTGTTCGTTCTAGCGAATGCTGGATGCCTTTCCCATGTAAATGATTGTGGTATAGCCTTAAGTAAATCGAACAACTCTTTCCGACCAAAACAAGTTGTATCTTCACCACTATCAACCTCGTACCAAAATACAAGAAAAAACGTGGATTCACTGAAAGAAAGTTTCTTTTGCGTATACGGCTTGTATACTCTGACACCGATACCGTTTATGATCTGACTCTTACCAATGAGGAGGGGTCACGGAAGCTCGCGAGTTTTTTCACCTTTAAAATTTTATCAATATTATTGTATAAAAGATAACAGAAATATGAAGATTTACATGTTCTTAATAAGAAACAAAATAAAAAAGTTGAAAGATTAAAGGGCATACTTTCAGACAAATAATAAGAAACAAAAATAAAAGTGTCATAAAACTAAAATTTGTGTTTAATGATAACTTCATGAGCAACATTTTATGGTAAAGTCTTTATGACTCTTCAGCAGCATTGATTCAATAAATCGCCTGCATGGCCTCCTCTGTACATTTGGAAAACTGCGCAGAGAGAGAGAGAGCAAGGATACATTTGTCACGCTTTTGCTGCATGGAAAATATATATAAATATTTTCAAATCGGCTGAACTTTTTCCATTTTCATTGATTTTTTATCATCAAAAATTAGTTTAGGTGCGAGTAGGTCTGCTCATACCAGGAACTTCCCATCTTAAGATATAAAAGAAATATATGCTATTTTATTTGCCGCCACCATGAAATTTAATTCGGGTTATGAATACATCACTCATTCCTTAATCAAAAGTATTGCAAACAAAAAGATCAGATACATATATTTTAAGCTGCCTTTGAGGAACACCATATACTCGTATATATTTTCGTTTTTGGATCGCTTAAAATACGAATTGCGTATTTAACAATGATAGATTAACATATTTCAATTTGGAAATACTTTTTTTCTGATTGAGTTACATTTCTACTAAAAGTAAATTAGATTTTTTAGTTTTACTGCAGAAATAACTTAATATAATTTAAAATAATTTTTACCGTTTTTTTTTAAACATGATAGCTGGTTGAACTTTTTTTGTCATTAATCATTTAACTACTAACTTGAGGTGGCGTTACAGTCCGCGTGGCATTGGTATTGAAGTCGATGTCGCTGTACAACTCCTAGCATACAGTTCGTTGTTGAATCTTCTCCTCCACTCACAGTCAATGCAGATGGGACAAAAGATTACACATTTCTCTCGGAACAACCTTAGGGGCCTTCACCCGCTTTTGAAAGTGTCCATGCTTCTGCACCATATAGTTGGACGGGGATGATGTGGGTCTTAAAGAGCGACACTTCTGTTCTTCGAATGAGGGCTTAGCTTTCTTAACCAGAGGTATTCTTCGTTTGATCTCCGCCGGTGTAATTATCTGTTTTTACAGCGGAGCCAAGATAGGCAAAGCCCTAACTACCTCAAAGTTATAGCCGTCTATGATTATCTTCTGACCCAGACGTCGGATTTGGTTTTTCTTGAGGGCAGCATATGCATCTTTTTGCCCTCTGATGTTGACAAGGTTCTTTTGCAGTGTAGAGGAAACATTGTTTGACATCAAGTGGGTCGGTGACGTTTTTGCCGACCTCAATTTGGTGGTGACCGCTATCCTGCACAAAAGGACGAGCTTGGCATGGATGCCAGACCTAGAAATGGCTTCATATATCTCGTCTCTGTGGACGAAACTGAAACCAAAACCAACCTTGAAATTGATGAAAAGGTCGTGCGTACCGACTTGGAGCTCGTGGGTTTTTTTCAAGATCTGCCGTTATGTTAATATTTGGTCTATGGTGGACTTTTCTGATCAAAACCACATTGATACGGACCTATCAGGTTGTTGACGAACAGCTTCAGACCTTCACATCATAAGCGCGGGAAAGATGTTTTAGGCAATTTTAAGGAGGTTGATACCTCTATAATTGGTCTCCTTCCTTCAGGATTGGGCTTCTGCCCATGTATTGCAGATGAGTTGGTGCATACTCCCAACTAAGTCATCGCCGCCGCTTTAAGAAGTTCTATCTTGCTATCTGTACTTCGTCTAGGTCAGGTAGATGATATTCTTGGTTCTTCCATGTCCGTAGCATTGACTGCAATTCTACTATGATGTTTCCATTTTGAATTTTGCAGGCTTCGGCTTGGGGTGTGTTACCTTGAGATAAGTGTTTTCTCTGTTTCTCTTCATGTTGAAGCTGGCTGGCTGTACATGGCTTGCATGACACGACTCAATGAAAGCATTTCCTGCTGTTTAAAACAATAAAATAGGACCAACAACCAACAATCTATTGATAAATGTTGTGATATATTTAGTAACATATTGAAAAATTGTTTGTAGTAAGGTCATATATACCAAATCCTAAGGTGCAATATATTTAAGTAACTTAGATTTTTCGGGTTCGCAAATATTAAAAAAAATCAAGCTGCCACTGCTCGTTGAGTAAAACACCTTTTTCTTTAATACGTAATAAATACTTTTATTAATTCAAATACACATTCTTTAAGAGCTGAAGCCGAACTTAGACTAACTGAACCAGTGCAGGGTTTATTTGTCGATGCCTTCCGTCCGGTGCAGCGTCAGCTATATTGTACTTCCATCGGGCGGCGCGTGTGCTGGTTTAGCAGTACTTGAATTCGTATCGTGGGAACCATGCTGATAAAGCACTTCCAGGTGTAATGGAATACGAGTACGTGTGTACTGCATACGTGTCGGATCGTGTTAACTAAGTATCAACAATGTAAATCTTTTCGCTACAATAAACATAAACATAAACATTAAAATTACAACTTTAACATTGGAAGCTGAATTTGTATTCGCTTTTGGCTGTTGTTTTTCAACTTCTTCAATAAAGTGTTATAAATCAGACAGCCAGAATTATCACATATTATATAGCTTAGTTTCAAAAGTATTACATTTTGTAAGAACTTTGTTTATAGGGAAACATATTTTAAAAGTTTGAGGAATAGTTGCATAGTGACACAAACTAAATTTCGAGCATGAAAGTTTGTCTGATCCGGTTGAACTCTGCAATTTCTTTGCAAACTTTCCCTTTCTCAGAAAACTTTTTATTAAAACTTGTGATGAGCTATCACTGAAACATCACTTACAATTTTAAAAAGTTGTTTTGAAATGAGCAAAGGAAAATTTGTAACCAGGCTTTGCTTTTTTTTTTGTTTGCAGAATTTAAATTTTTTCGATATAAACATTGTGAAAGGCCGCTTATCTCAACTTCATGTATTTTGTTTGGGGTGATTGTGCAACTTGTCAAGCTAAAAAGTTACAAACGTCACAAAATAAAGTACTTTAAATAATGCTTAATCGGCTCTGGCATCACTCCAGATTAGACGTACATACAAAAGCTAATGTTGAATTGATCTCCTCAAGGATCTGCAAACTAAACGATTTATTTAAGGTTAGATGCGAAATTCCGGATAATCCCCTAATGAACCAATTAAATACTGTTTGAGGTCCACTTTATAAAGCAATATTTATTTCGTTTTTTTTTTCTATATATTTTTTCTACTTCTATGTGAATTTATTCATTTATTTATTTATTTATATATGTATTTATTAATGAATTTATTTTTATAATTATTTATATAGTTTTATTTATATATCTATTTATTTATATATTTAATTATTTATTATTTATGAATTTATTTATTTATATATTTTTATTTATTTTTTTATTTATTAATTTATTAATTTATTTTTTATGTATTTATGTATATATATTTTTATTTATTTACTTTATTTATTCATTTATCTATTTATTTATTTATTTGATATACTTTTCTATTTATTTATTTATTTATTGTTCAATAATCTATTTTCATTTAACAATTAATGTGCCACGGCTATTTGTTAGATAAATGTACTGAATATAAGAATGATTAAGCTATCTAATTCAGCTGTGCAATACCTCTGTAAATGCGTGTAAATACGAAAGTATATATGCTCATAAACATAGATACTATTTTATGTATATGTTCATGTATGTACAACTATAGATACATATTTTTTTTTTGTCTTTAAATTTGAGGTTTTTTTTCGTTATTTTTCTCAATATATGTTTTTTGTTTCTCTTCTCTGAGATTTAAATTTTATTTAAAAATATGTAAAACTAATTCCCAGTAGAAATATTTAAGAAATATCAAATCTCTGTATTCCTATTTTGTAAATTGTGCGATAACACATTGTAACTTATTAAAGAAATAAATGCAATTCAAATGTGTTTATTAAATTTGTTAGATTGCTTTCCTTTGGAAGATATTTACCATTGCTCTGAATAGTCTCAGTCTCAGTTCATTCGCTTTTTCTTTGAATTCAATTGCCTCATGTAATGAAAAAGCGTCAAGCTACACCCGAGCAGGTTTTGAACAAATATGCTGGTGGCTCCATAACTTTCTAAGTCTGAGTCTGAGTCATGAAAATGGGAAAGACTTACAGGATTCACATTTCTGAGACAATTTCCCACGAACTTCCGTGGAAATTTGGATCAAGAAACAGAGAAAGGGCACATCAATGTATGAAATGGCTTTAACTAAATACTGTTTTAGTCTTTTTGGTAGTCGCTATTGTTAAAAACTTACTTAGTTTAGTCGATTGGCTCAATAAACAGAATATTGATGAAACTTTTGGCATTAAAATTGGACAGAAAATATTTTTATATATTTATTTAATACTATGCAATATAATTATGCATATTTTTTAATCTAATAAGGTAGCTGTAAACTATAAATTTTATTTATTTTGAACTTTTATAATTGGAAAACTAAATTGATTTTAATTGAAGAAGTGAAATTGTCCCTTTTTTCCACCGTTTTTTCGTCATAAAATTCAAACCACCTTGTGGAATTTAACCAAAAGCTTTTCAGGTGATCCTTATGCACACACGCTTCGAATGAAATCGATAGCTTGATTTGTTCTCCAGCAAGGCTGCACGAAAGAATCCACACAAACGTACGTACGTACACACACACATAGACATCTTTCTAAAAACAATGGAATCCGACTCCTGGGACCCCGAAACGGAGATATGTAAAAATTTTGAATTTCGAAAATCGGACCGTTTACTAGAACTTCCTGATGTGATGGGAAGTTAAAAATTCTACTTACGCGTTATCTTTTTTGGCAACTTTATGTATTACACAATTACAGAAGTAAGTTTTTAAGCTTAAATATCCCTTTTTTATGTCTGTATGTATGTGCGTTAGGTAAAAATAATATTTTCTAACTATTTTTTTGTATATAAAAACGCAAACATATATGTACATTATTTCTGATTTTGTTTTAAAAAACCTTTAAAGGAGCATAAGTAAAAATAAATACACAAAAAGAAATATAAGTATAATGGAATGCTTCAATTGAGAAAAGCCTTTAACATGCCCAGAAAAAGTGCTTTCGCTGAAAATTTACAACCAAAATTTGGATAACGCCATAAATCAAAAAGATAGAGCTCCATTAGAAGCAATTGTTAATAAAACATCAGAATTTGTCGGACATTCGCAAAGGTTCATCTACAAAAAAATCAAAGAAAAGAATCAAACTGGAGCACCACTTTCACCCATGATGAAACCTCCTCCTGGGCACTGGATCACTTATTTGGACATTTTCGATTTAGAGGCCATAAAAGGAATAATCTACTCCTTTCACCAATTTAACAAAAAATTCGTAACATTGAGGAGCCTTTAACAAAAAATCTATGATGAACCTGATATAAGCATTAGCAAGACATACTATATCTTCGGATAGTTCTGAAAAGCATAGGTTACAGATTTCACAAGGCGGAAGACAATAGGAGAATCCTCTATTAAAGGACGAACATAAAAATTCAAAAGATAATTTAAATCTCCGGCAAATAAGGAATTTCCGTCAAAGTGGATAACCGGTTTTTTATATAGATGAGTCATATATAGTATACATACATAGCTCCCGCACAAGAGGAATGTCTTGAACTGATATATTGTATGGTAGGATAAAAAGGCGTATTGGAAAAGTCTTATAATTGCACATGCTGGTGGATCAAAAAGATTTGTTGATGGCGCTCTTCTCATATTCAAATCTGCATCGAAGTCTGGTGACCACAATGACGGGATGGTTAAGAGAATAGGTTCTCCAGCAGCTTGACAACAAATTAAAAAAAACTTGCGCCAGCTACATTAGCACCAAAATTTGAGTTAGTTAATTCGCTGGTAGAAAATAATATTGGACACAGCTCTTCAATGCTTATTGGTGAGCTATATGATATTGTTAAATGAAACAAGCCGGATCCGAAGCGAAAAATTGACGATCTGCTTAGATCAGCAGGCCATGAGCTACTCAGACCACCACCATACCATCCGGACTTCAACCCAATTGAGTAAATATGGGGTATTGTAAAATCAAGAGTGGCGGGTAGAAATATTACGTTTAATCAGGATATCGTCAAGAAATTAGCAAAAGAAGAATTCGCGAAAATTGCGGACGAGGAGTGGAAAAGTACCTGCTTATCGCAGGTAGAACGACGGAAGACAATGATTTGACATATGTCTGTCTGGCGAAGACTCATCAAGTGGAAGGGAAATATACGGCGAGGATAATGATATCGATTATGATTACGTGAATGAATGAAAAACAAAAGCATCTAATAAATAAATAGTCAAATTCATATTGACAACAAATTCTTTATTCGTCTTAACACAACGGCCCCGTTCCAGCGCACGCCGAAGCGCAGATCCGCTCCGCGAAAATGTACTGAGATGACTGATGATGTGCCGTAGCGAAAAGGAGCCAAGGGTAGCGAGTCGCTACGAGGAAATTTATGGGATTTTTGAGGGAAATTTAACAAAGCTTTCTTCGCTACGCAAGAATAGCTATCTAACCCATTTGATTTGCTAATAAACGTGATGTCATATTTTCTGTTGCTCCGAAGTCGTTCCAGAGAAATTTCCCCGTAGCGTAGCAGTACACCAGTTTAGCAAAGGAGTGCTAGAACGGGGCCAATAACTGATTACTTAACCATTCTTCCATCTAATTGTAAACTTCACTTAAAAAATAATGATTGTATACTAGAAATTGATCAGTCTGTTCAACGGGAGGGTACAAACGATTTTTTCTTTTGTTTTGTGTGGAATGACTGAAAAAGAAAAAACCTGTGCGAACTTAATCCATACTCATTTGAAACGATCAACATACACAATGTTCAGGTTTGTAGGAATTTTTAGGGAGAGATATTTATAATAATTGATAAAAATTCAAAAAAAGAAAATGTTTAGCAGATTACATAATAAGTAAATATACATAAAAGTTTGCATTTAAATATAGCAACAATTGTTTCAACAAATAATAAATAAATAAGTCAACCAAAAAATGCTGTTATAAATCGCTGCTTTATCGGGTTAAGGTCTGCGCTCGACGTCGCTTACTGGAGAACATTGGTGGTGTTGTCTTGAAAGAAAGCTAGGAACTCGTAATTCAATATATCGACAAATGTCTAAGCCGTTAAAATACTACCTTGTCGGTGTATCGTTCCTACACCACTTCACGAGAAACAACCCCAAACATTAATTGAACCCCCACCATTTTTAAAGCCGGTCAAGATATATTTCGGGCGCAGGTCATATTGACTTACGCGATTCATTTTTACGGTTTCGTTCCCAACGTGTCCAAGGAAACCCTATTACTAGGCCTCCCCCGGCTGTCCATGCGTCTGTCTATATTCTAAAGCGTTATAAGGTGACACTTGCAATTTTCTCAGAAGGTGTACTGCTATTGCCGCTACGGCAACAAAAAATAAAAATGATATAATCTTAAAAATAAATGGCGGTCACCATTCGAAAGAAATGTTTCATGAAATCGCATCATAGCGCCTTACAGAGACAATTAGCTTTTTAAAGTATGCAATCGTTTCTTCGATCCTTAACAACGTAGAAGCTCGAATTCCAATAAGAAAAAATCAACATTTTGCAGCTTGTGGAACGGATGAACGAATGCAACTTGTGGAACGTATGTCAAAATGTTTCTAATCAACCAAACGAATGTTACATCCATGCTTACGTGTTTTGTTTTCGTAGCAGCATATTCCTGAATGCGAAAAAATAATTGAATTGTAATTTTCTTTAAAATAAATTATGAAAAATAGTATTTTTTTCATGTGATTTTGATGTGTGTTTGTGCCAGCATTTCAACAAACCACTGAAAACAGATTATTAAAAAATAAAGAAAACTGTAAACATAGAATGTTTTTGTGTGTGTTGATTACGCATTTTAGGCACACAAGGATATTCAATGTCTCATCTTTCTTATTTTTCAATATTTTCCAATAGCTTTTTTGAAGCAATTTCTTGAGTACGTTGACAAATATAACTTGAACACGCTCCAGAAGCAAATATTACACTACTTGTTTATAATATAAACCATAAGCCCGAGTACTCAATATTTTTAGTTGCAATAACATAACATCTACACGATTGTGGCAAGAGAGTTAAGTATTGGGCGTAAATGCATTGTTGACCCGACCATATATGCAAACACTCCACTCTATTAACTTGACATCGTAGATTGGATGGAACGAAGCTTGGATTGACATTGCGAAATTGATTATTGCACATTTCAATGCAATCGTTCAATTTGCTGATCAGGTGAAACTGAATTCATTTGCGGTTGCTTTTTGGGCACTGGGTGAAGCGACTTGTGTCGTTAATAAATAAAAATAAAAAAGATTTCTTTTAATTCGCCTTAGGGTCGGAAATCGAGGTTCGCACTAACACCACCACAATTTGACATTCACCAACGAATTCCCTACGAATTTTCACTCGGTTGAAATTAATTCCTTGCATGATTTTGACAACAAAAAAATTAGTCTGCATCAAAAATCTTTTGATCGTCTTAAATCGTTTTTTTTTTAACTTTTTAATTTTCTATCTAGAAGTTATTATGCTTCGACTGCTGTAAGTTTATGTTCATTTATTTCTAGAACTCCAAATGCACAAGATTAAATTCATTACAAGTTTTTTGCTCTCGGTTCTGTCACAGATTCTTTTTTGTCTCTCCAGTTCCCTCTTTCACACTTTATTTAACTGCTGATTGAATGTGCGGCTGTTTATGGGTACCATCACAGAAAGGCCTATGTTTCGTTTGCTTACAATTGCATAGCCAGTAGTCACCGGTCAAGTAAACGTTCTTAAGAGTTCTATCGCAAAGCGGTTGACACTTTGATTTGCCACATAAACACCATCCATAAACCTTATCTTTCTCTAAATCAATTTTGGATTGTTTCTTATCGAAAACAACACCGTTTTCTGTTTGAGCTTGAGACGTCTGGTTTTCTTCCAGGAGATTTTAAGGAATAGTCTTCGAGCAGAGGAATCTTTGCACAATTCGAAATGAAGTTCTTGCTGTTTTTAATATGAAAGACATCGCAGTTCTTTAGATATTTTGTGTATTTTGAGATTTGATTGGGAAATTGCGATAGTAGATACAAGACCTGGTCGGCTTGGTAAGCTTGTTGGAATTACAAGTAAAACGATGTCGAGCTCTTACTTTGTCCGGTTCATCTTGCATATTTGTGGGCGATACTATGATAAATTTTAAATCAAAGAAATATGGTGGTGTATACTGTTAGGCGGGGAACCCTTCGTGTGAGAGTCAACTCTCACTTGGCTACTGTAGGCAAATAAAAAAGAACAGAACGTGTTCGAAACAATTTTAACAATACTGCCGAATTCGGGTGGTATGATCATTTTTACCTCTTTTGCGGTGAATATGTATTTAAATAACGAACCGGCCCTGATCGAATGATTCCCTCGTTAAATCTTCTCATAATTATACATTAAACATATTACACACACATAATTTGTTTACAATCGCTTTAAAAAAAAGCTGTACAAAAATTGGTGGGTCAGTCACTAGAAGTGCGTTGCTAAATAAAGGAGGATCGAAAGAAAAAAAGGCAATTGTTTTTATTTTAATTCTTGACTCCGTCTCCTACAAATTTCAGAAGTGGGATTGTGCCTCCGTTAATTGAAGTTTTCTAGAAAAACGTGCAGTGGTCTTTTAGTAAACAATTTAGTGTTTTTTTTCGCTGAATTTTTAACAAAAAAGATTACTAGAATTGGACCAGCTATCCGACGAGATAGACGAATAACAAGGTACAGAAGAACAGGCGATTGATGGGGAGCTGTCGAGACTGAGGAGAATCTAAAAAGAAAAAGGAAGATATTATGAAGCTTAAAGAACAACTTCAACAATTATAACTGATGGATGACAAGCAAATGTTCAGCGGTGATGATAACTTTCCCATTCAGCTTTGGATAGAACAGTTCGAAGAGCGTTCGGTGATTGTAGATATTGACAATAAGACCAAGTTCAGCTATGGTAAAATGCTTCTCCCAGGTATGGCTAAGTTATTTTAAGAACTATTAATACCAAAAAGTGGAATGAGTTAAAAGCTGCGCAAGCAAATGAGTTTTGTAAAGAAGTTACAAAGAGCGATTTTTAATATATACTGTGTAATAGCAAGAAGGGCAGGGCAGAATCTATGCACCAATATGTTTTGTCTATGCAGGTGATATCTTCTCACGGTATTATTGAAGATGAGGACCTTATCCAGGTAATTATAAGAAGAATCTCTGATTTTGAAAATAATAAAACAATTCTTTATGGCACGAATGACATCTGCGAGCTAAAATCAGCGCTGAGAAAATAAGCAAAGCTAAGAAATAATTTTGGCAATCAGAACAGGCACCCAAAGACCACCGCACCACCACATTCTTTCACACGTGCCAAAACATATATTCAACCGAAGAGAAAAGAGGAGAAGACAATACCAGCGAATAGGCGGGAAGCGAAAACACCCATAGATTCTATCAGGAAACCAATCACTTGTTTTAAGTGCCGGGAAGAGGTTCAGATATCCACGAGATGTAACAACAAAAAGCCTGTGATGATGCTTCAGCCATTGAACAGCAGTTATAATCGCCCAATTGACAGATTCATGCTATAAGTTCTTCGAGACCAATTACCAATTCATCGGAGAGAGGATGCTAAGTTCTACAACACTGTTAACACTGATAAACTCTGGAAGTCCAATTAATTTTGTTCAGGAACAATTCGTGCCGCCAGCCCTTATCTCAAAACAATTGCTGAAAGATCATTGTTATTGTGGTGTGACAAATTTAGATCAGTCTATTCGTGAATCGAAATCAGAATATGCTTAAATCCTATTGTTTTAATTCAGAAAAAGAACAAAGAGCTGAGGCGTCAATTACCCTTAACCTTTAAAAGAGGATCATCTTGTTCTTCTCAAGCACAAACGATTTTTTGTAACTCTCGATCTGAAAAATGTTTTCCATCAGGTTGCAGTTGCAGGGAATTCCATAAAAAAATACATCCTTGGGTCAGGATGTTATAAAATGCCTTTTGGCTTGAAAAATGCACCATCTATTTTTGGGAGATGCATGAAGCATGTTTTCGGAAGCTTTATTCAAAAAGTCAACATACTTACCTATTTAGATGACATACTTATTACCACCGAGAGTATCTAAGAAAATCGTTTAGTTTTAAGCCAGGTAATAAAAGTAATTATAGAAAATTGGCTGCTATAACGTTTTCATAAGTTCATTTTTCAAATCGAAATCTCCTACTTAGGTTATTTAATAAATGAAGAGGGCGTTCCTTTCCTATCTTGAGTAAAAGGTGTTCATATTTTAATAAGTCTACTAAAAAAAGCCTGTCGTACGTCAGGAACAATGTCATACATATTTATGTAATGAATTTTATTTAATATATGTTGCATAAATTATGGAAATTCCTTTAATATTTTTGAGTAAGATAAATGTTACATATATACTCCATAAACGCATCTTTCAGGCTTAAATATGTACCCAGCTTGTGGAAACTTGCAGAAGTTTTAATGATCCTAAAACCAGGCAAACCACCTAACGAAACAACTTCTTATAGACCAATCTCGCTTTTACCTATTATGTCTAAAGTCTTCGAGAAGATATTAGTTAAAAGGTTAAACGCGAACATATAAAGGAGAAACTTGATTTCTAATCATCAATTTGGTTTCCGAAACAAACATTCGACGATCGATTAAATTCAAAGGATAACGCAAGTTATTGAAAAGGCATTAGAAGAAAATAAAAAGTCTGCTCCACGATCTTCTTGGATGTGTCACAGGCTTTTGACAAAGTTTGGCATGAGGGACTAAATTATAAGCAGAGAATTCTGCTCCCTAAGCAATATGCCAAAATCCTGGAATTTTATCTTGAAGATAGATACTTCAGAATAAAACAAGAAGACTCCCACTCTGAACAAAAAGAGATCAAAGCGGGAGTGTACCTATTGTACATCAATGAAACGCTTGAAAACAACACTGTAGAAACTGCAATCGAGGCAGTTGGTAAAGTAAGCCATTTTAGCTGGTGTAGATAAAAACCTAAAGTATACCGGAATATATATACGAAAACCTATAGTACACCAGACACCAGGAGACGCTACAGGGCAAACTTTTTGGAAAATGTTTTATTTATATTAGCAAATAAGGCTAGATTGAAATTGCTGATTAATCCAGGTAACTGGATTGTAATATTAAGCTTGAAAATATACAACTGTGCAAAAATTATTTGTTTGCCAATGTTGGGATATAGAGGTCCAATATGGTGATAAATGTTTCTGTGAATTTCGAAACAGCAGTGCCCGTATCCAGGTACCAATGAGCTGTTAAAAGACCTGAGATTTTTTATTTACATTATTAAAGCAGGTAATTATTTTTGAATTGCTTAATAAAAGGCGATACTCTTACTTTTCCCTATTGATAACATTGTGTAAATTCACTTGTTTTTGGCTGGGCAAAATTCACAAATTCATTTAATAGAACACAACTATGTTCACTTATATTTTTTTCATTGAAATGTACAATTAATTTTGACTGAACTGCATGCCTTTGCACGTTGAACTGTATTGCTTTGATATTTTTAATTCTATTATGGTTGGCCTCAAGTTCTATGGCATTTTCTGCCGAGGTTCGGCACTTTATATATTAGTTCTGTAAATTTTTCGAGCCCTTTTTCGATCTCTCTTCGTGCTCTTAAATTTGCAATTCTATTGCAATTGTTTTTAAATGATATAGTTATGATGATAAAAATTTGAATATAAATTACATCACAAATGCACTTTCGGATGAGTTAGAGAAAGCGACTGTAAAAAAATGTCAAGGGCTCTCCAATTACGGCATAACTCTTTTTGACCAACTCACTTGATTATAATCTTCCATCACATAGATTTTACATAATAAAATGCGTGAATCTCTGCAAAAAAACTACCTGCTTTCAAGGTTGATGGGATTTGGTCTTAAGTTTTCTTAAGTTTTCAATCGGACCCCTTTAATATTGTTGGGTCTGGGCGGGATACCTGATGGCAAATGGTTTTTCGACTTGCCTTTTATGTAACAAAATTAAGATAAATTTAAAATATTTAGCCACAGCGCTGCACCTTATTTCAAAGTATTTTTTTACAACATCACAACATCTTACATTGAATGAACCAATTAAGAGGAAACACTCCGTTAGAGTATGTATCCACCGCCTCTAGTTAGCAGCTCAGATCAGTAATTATGACAAAATGTTGTCCAATTGGAACTGATAACAAAACATTGGAAACTCTTATCAGGATATTTCTGCCCAGTAAAACTGAACGAAAAACACTTGCACATACATATACATATACCATATATATGTAGAGCCAAACAATGTTATTGGAAAATTATTTTTATCAAACGATAAGGACATTCTGATTTGTGGTAATTGTGACACCTTTATTTTTCTACTTTGATGTTCCGAAAAAAGTGATATTTCCTTTGGACGAACAATCCTTTGGTATCCTGTGAGTCACTGTCATTCAACGCTTCCGAAGAAAATCCCGCGATCGAATTTTATAATCCGGTGGTAAATATGCTTGGAATCCTTCCTTGCCTAGTAAGCTGCTTTGTGCCGCCTCAACATTAATATCATTGTTATCATTCGCTGAAGGACTGTAGTATTTTGTTGTCGCACCATAATGCGTAACCGCCATAAAGTAAGTTTTGTTTCTTAGACAAATTTCATCATATTCATTGCACAGAGAAAAAAGGATACGAAAATAAGAACGAAAAAAAAAGAAAACGTGTGGGCAGGCTAGATACGACGCGTCAAGCGACTAAGTCAAGGAGCCTGATAAAATTCTTTATTTCTTTTTCGTTTACATTCGATAGAGGTGTGACCAACTTACATATTTACATACAAAGTGCTTTATTATACTTAGATGTTCATATTTTCGCAAGTCCATTAAGCATTTTGCTTATATTGAGAAGTCTTTATTTGACCTGCTTAAGAAAGATTCACCGTTCATATTTTGTCCACGGAAAGAAGAATGGTTTGAAATTTTGAAAGAAAAACTTATAGTCTCTAGTATTGTCTTTATAAAGTCCAAACAATACCACAGAACTTCATTGTGATGCAAGCACCAAAGGCTTCGGGGCAAAGCGATGAAAAATTTCACCCCATTTCATAAACATATTTAGAAACTTGCTTCTGAAATCGAGAGTAGATACCATAGCATAACGTAGGTGTTAGAATGTGTAAGAACTGTCGCACACCGAAGAGGTGCACGAATCATGTCGATGCTCTTTGCCGTTCTTTCAATATTCTTCACATCGTGGAGGAATCTTTTGAATATAACCTGGCGGTGATTCGTACTATTCATGAAGCAATGTGTCACTTAGGTGTGGAAAAGTGCTACGCACATTTCTTCCGCGGCTATTGGTTTCCAAAAATTAAACAAAAGAAGTTGTTTGAAATGCATTGATAAAGACACTGTCCACAGAGCTGTCGACATTCAAAGGAAACCAGTAACCAGTAAGGACAAATATGCAAACTTGCCGCAACACATCCAGGCAATATACGCTCAGAGGCAAAGTCTGAGGAAGAAGCTACAAAAGATCCTGCAACGAACCTGGAACACAGTGAACGAGGAGTACCGAAGTGTCCAATCGCAGCTAAATTGTATCAACGTGATGTTCAAGCAAGCAGTCAAACACCACACGGATGAAGAGTTCCAGAGACAACTGGAAAAAATAAAACCCGGACCGGACACGTTCAAGAAAATTAATTCGATAATCGGAAAATCGAATAATTTACATTCTGCGGAACGGAGACCAAGAGGTTACCACGCCAATGGAGAAGGCAGAAGCTTTTGCAAGCCATTTTGAGAAAACTTCACGGAAAGACCACCAGTGCACCTTCCTGAACTCTTAGCAGAGGTCAACAAAAAGGTCGAAGAACTCTCAAACGACCATAGCAGCATCACAACATTTAGCAGTGATAATACGGCAACATTCCCCAACAACAACGATATTTTCACCAATGCAGGAGAAGTAGAGGAGCTGCTTTAAAGTGTAAACTCAAAAAAATCAGCTGGTCCTGATCGTATCTCCAACTTTTGGTGGTGGAAAATAGGTAGAGTTGTTCCAGTTCCAAAGAAGATCAACAGAACGAGCATCGAAGGATATCGGCCAATATCACTGCTCTGCTGTGTAGGAAAGGTCATAGAGTCGGTACTGCTGAAACAAATAAATAAAGTTTGCCACTTAAAGCAGATAATACCGGACCAACAATATGGATTCAGAGAAAAGAACTCAACAATTCATCCACTGCTTAAACTTCACCATGACATCACCGCGGGACTTAACAAAAAGAAGACAGTTGTTGCCTGTTTGTTGGATATCGAGAAGGCATTCGACAGTGTCTGGATTAACGGCCTTATTTACAAGCTGCTGAAAATGGAATTTCCCAGACATTTGGTAAGAATAATCCTTAGTTCACTAACAAATAAGTTCTTTTCTGTTCAGGTCTTTGATGCTTCTTCATCCATGAAGCCCCTAAGAGGGGGTGTCCAGCAAGGTGGAAGAACAGCACCAGTGCTGTTCAACATCTATACGGCAGATCAGCCATAGAACGATCCTCAAACAAAAACCTTATTATATGCGGACGACTCCTTCACATACGCAGCATCACTTTCACCAACCATAGCAGCGCGAAGGATCCAGGACCACATTAGGAAGCTCTTTGACTACTACTCAAAGTGGGGACTCAAAGTCAACAGCAAGAAAACAGAACTCATCTGTTTCAGGACACCAACGACGACAACCAGAGGAAGACGAAAATTTGCAGCACGTTGTCGCAACATCAAATTAATCCTCCCGGACAAAACACAAATTGTGCCACAAGACACGACAAAATATCTGGGAATAAACTTCAGCGAGCGGCTCAGATTTAACGCCCATGACAACAACGTCATGAAAAAAGACAACTCATAAGACCAGTAATAACCTATGGCTGCCCAATAAGGTTCACGGTGTCACCAACAACCATGAAGAAAATCAGACTCATGGAAAGAAGGATACTTCGGTCCTGTACAGGACTCTGGCGAAAACCGGAGGCGCTGAAATACTTCAGCAACACGAAGCTGTATGAAGATGCTGGCATGACGCCAATCGATTTATACATGCTACAGCTTTCCGGAAGGATACTGGACAAACTAAAGAACCATCCAAACCTAGACATCAGGAACATCAGCCAGCAGACCTTAGAGCCAGCACTGAGGTACCTCAGCCCACGAGCGATCATCGACGAGAGATTCGAGGACATCGTAAATTGCCACGAGACTTCGTTCTACGAAAAATCTGACAGAAGATATTACAGAGGTTAGGACCCTGTAATTAGTTTTTTAATTATAAATTTTTGAAAAAAATTCTTAAACAAAAATTTTCAAAATGTTTGGAAAATTGCATATAGTCACCTAAAAGATTAAGTCGGCATTGTAATACGTTTTTGTAAAAAAAAATATTTTTTATAGATACCAAATGAAATAAGTCGGGCCCTTATTGTTAAGCCGACAAAACCCTACCTTAGTTATAAGTCTAATTTTAAGTCATGATTGTAAATATTTTCGGACGTTGAATAAAAACATCTTAATCTAAATCTTAAAATGTATATATGTAATTATGGCCTAACGCCAAAAAAATTAATCGCACGCCTGGCTACAAATGTGCAATTCAATGCATACGATTTCATGATAATTAGGCTTAAAACAAGATGGCTGATAAATATTATGTTATATTGAACATACGTTTAGCTAACTGAATTTCAACTTTTGTATGCTCTTAAATATTAAGTACCTATGTATGTACATTTATATGTATGTACATTTATTTTGAATTAAATTTGTGAACGCACCCTTTCACTAATCATCGAAACGTCATCGTTAATTTATTCAGTGAACTCAACATTTTCATCATGGTAAAGTGCACGAACGAGCAGAATCTGCAAATTAAAAAAAAATTCTACCGAAATTTGGAGTCGGTGACCGCAACCTTAAGAGCGTTAACTCACTTTTCGTTCGTAATTTTCGCCCTAGTAGACAGGAAAAAACAAGTTAAGTGCAAAAGTTTGAGTCTACATATTCGTTGTGCGATGTTGCCGTGGCAACGGGTTGGTCGATGTGTTGAAAATATCCCCGCCGTTCAGGCGTTCATCGATTGAACTTCATAGCGAAATCATCTTCAGTGACGAAGCTCAGTTTTCGCTCAATAGGTTCGTCAATAAGCAAAATATGCCTTAAAGGTAGGGTGAATATCAACGCTTGCTTCATTAAACACCACTTCATCCACAAAAAAAAACTGTTTTGGTACGGTTTGAATTATCATAAGTAAGCAAAAGAAGACGTATCAAAACAAGTGCAATCTTCATACGCCTTATCAATCTAGCTTAAGAAACAAGCATAGTTGCATAAATCCTCTAACAAAAGTGTGTGAGAATATTCGGTCGGGATTATAAAACGAGATGTCGTCTTTAATTATACTTTTCGATATTTCGAAGGCATTTGATTCAGTAAACCACTCTATTCTTTTAAAAACTTAAAAGTCAATTTGCATTTGATAACTCATTTTACAAACTTATAGCATCGTATATCTATGACCGAAAACAAGCAGTATTTGCAGCAAATGATAATTCGTCTCTTCTGTCTGTATTGTCTGGAGTACGACAGGGATCTATCCTGGGACCACTTTTGTTCACGCTCTTTATAAAAGATATCTCAAAATACATCAACCAGTGTAAGTTTCACATCTGACTTACATTCTGCAACCTTAGTCCTTAAAAACAACCTTGGCTCAATCATCCAATGGTCGACTGTTAGTAAACTCTGTCTTAACCCAAAGAAAACTAAAGCCATGTTTGTGCGCCGAAATTAGATGAACTGAGTAAAGAACATCGCTATTCTATATGTTAAAAAATTTAAAAACTAAACTAGATATTTATAAATCAAAATCTTAACCGGACAGACCATGTTAACTTCATAGTCTAAAAGCTATATGGCCTGCTTCGCGGTATAAGTCGTAGGAAATGGTACCTTCCATTTGAAACGAAAATGAGAATCATTAAATCATTTGCCTTGTCAGTTGTTACCTATGGTTGCGAACTATTTTCTAACCTTGTTAGTGAGTCCGCGAGGAAATCGAATGTTGCTTTCAACAACTGCGCTCGGTATATTTTCAATCTGAGATCCCCCGACCAGATCTCTGCTGCAGCGAAAATAATTCTGGGTTATTCCCTCAATGAATATCTGAAATATTGAACTGTTCTGGAATTAAACATTATCAAAACCAACAAAACTCCTTCCTACCTATACGATCATAATAAACACGTACGATCACATCCATCTTTGCAAATAATTTCACTTAAGCATAAGTATGCGACAGTTTTTTTATATGCGATCCAATTATGAAATCTTCTCCCTCAGGGCTTAAAAAGAGTAAGCACAATGAGATGCTGAATTGAGATGAGATGCATTTTACCATATTATATGACTGTACATGGTTTAAAAGCTTAAAGCTTATTTATGTATAGAGAAAATGAGCTTTACGTTGGATGTGATATACCTGATAACGAATTAGATCAAATTATCGAGGACCCGACACCGAAAATGACACACCTTTAGAGTCTCTGCATATTCAGAATTTATTAAAAGTCTTGAAAGTTACGATAAGAACATATCGTATAAATAGGTACAAATATAGTGGTATACACAGTCGTCAAGGGTTCCAAGAAGAAACATAATATAACATCCACCAGGTTGTAAGGGATTTGCAATAAATATTTGAACGATAAAAGAGAGTGACCAAGCCACTGTTTTTTGATACCAAGAAAGAAATTAACGTCCAGAGGGAAAAGAATCAACGGCTGAGAATCAACCTGTTGCAGACCTTTTCTCAACAGAAATCTTACCAGTGATAACAGGTTCACATCCATAGAATCGAAAACTACTCATATACAAGAACTACTGCTAATGTTGTCGGTACCCTGAGACAGAATAAAAAAGAAATACCGGAGCTATTCAAAAACAAATCCAGTTTTGAAAAAATCTGCAATCTTTGCTTTTAGTGAACCCCTGGCTTTGCTCATATTCTGTCCACCTAAAGACTCTTAGAAAAAGGTAATTAATATATTTGCAACAACACTCCGCCTGAGAAGTCGATACATTTGACCAACTTTGCCACAGGTACCCAGTATCCCGAAAACTCGGCGCTGGCTATAATTTATATTTTATGGCATACTGAATGAAGGGGGCATGACCTCTATGATGTTGCTGAAGTGAAGTTCGGTTAAAAACAAAGACAATATTCATAATAGAAGACATAAGCAATGGAACTTATAACACTGTGGCTTGAGGAACTAACAAATAAGCCCAATTTATACACTTATATCCGCCAAATGATCATAAATACGAAATTTTGTAATAGGTGCAAAATACCTATCTGTAACGACCATCATATTTCTATTCAAATATTTAAAAGTTAATACACTAAATATTAAAAAATGTGAAAAGACTTATTATCTTATTATCTTATCTTTATCTTATTAACCAGGGTGCCTTATGAACCTAAATTAACTTCATAACTTATAAACTCAAAAAGAAACATACCTAGAATATCCTATACGTATTGGCCCTTTCCTTCCAGTTTGGATTCACCGTAAAGGGTCGCACCGTCCCATGGATCAGCCAGTTGATGCTTTTCCTGGCCATGCTTTGCCCTCAAGCACCATAAAATACCGATAATGCTATCTCGATGGCCGGTGATTTTGGGAGAAAGCCCGCTAGAAGGATTGGCGTAAACAGTCACAGACATTTTGTTAATTAATACTTATCTTTTTTTTTATATAATTATTTCTCCATGCATAAAAAAAATATTCAACTTTTTGAAGCCAAACTAGGGTCTAAGTAACCCTTTTGTTCTGACGAGGATCAGTTTGCATGTACCGTGTTCACTTGTTGTGAATAGACTTCTTTAGGTGAGAGAATACCTAAATAAAAACAAAATTAAAAAAAACATTGTAAATAACTTTATTGATTCGTTTAATTTATACCGAATCCTTTCTAACTAAGCATAACCTTTAATTAAATACCATTAGTACATGAACATGATTACTAAATCGAAAATGATGATTTTATAAAAAATGTTTCTTGAGCACAAACTTCCAACAAAAATAATCATTTTAGTATGGGGCTCGAATTTGTTGCAGCACGCGAGTTACATTTGCAAAAGGCAATTACCGCGAATGTAATCCAACACCGGATGCAAAAGCATGGGAAACAATCAATGTTCCCATTTATCAAATTGACAAGCAATGCATTCGAGGCATTTTCCGTAATTATTATTTATTAATTTTTGTTTTTTTTTTTGCATTTTTCTGCGAGCCGTATGCCATATTTTTTAAAGAATTTTTTTTTGGATTACCGACGACAATAAAAAGGGATCTATCTTAAGTGAGATTTAGAGAAATTAAAATACGGTTTGGGTATTTTTGATACATTAACATTTCTACTAGAGCAAGTTACACATTTAGTTTTACTGCAGGAATAAGTTAATATAATTTAAAATTATGTTTTGCGTTTTTTTAAGCATTGATAGCTCGTTGGACTTTTTTTGCATTAATTTTCAGTTACTAACTTGAGGAGGCGCTGCAGTCCGCAAAGCATTGAAATTTTAAACGTCTGGCTACGTCGATGTCGTTGTACATCTCGTACTGTCCAGTTCTGAATCTTGTCCTCCACTCATCGTCAATGTAGATTACACTTTTCTCTCGAAACAACCTAAGGCGCCTTCATCCGATTTTGAAAGTGTCCATGCTTCTGCACCACATGGGGGATGATAGAATGCTCTATAGGATATGGATCTTTTAGAGCTACACTTAAGTCCTTCGAGAGAAGGCTTACCTTTCTTTGCCAGAGAAATTGATCGTTTGATTTCAGCGCTGGTGTTTTTATCTATGTTTACAGCGGAGCCTTGGTAGACAAAGCGCTAACTACTTTAAAGCTATAGCTGTCTATGATAACGTTTCGACCCAGACGTCTGTCTTGGGTTACCTTTTCTGATGACAGAGTATGCTTCTTTTTGTCCACTGATGTTGCCACGGTACTTTTGCACAATTTTTCCAAGAAATGTTGAAGAAATTGCGTGACAGTGCATCACCATGTCTAAAACGGTTTTTTACACTAAGTTTGTCGGTGACGTCTTTGCCGGCCTTAATGGAGCTGCTTGAGTACTCAATCGCCATCCTGAATAAATGGACGAACTTGGCAGGGACCTGCCCTCATAAATCTCGTCGAAGTAGACGAAACAGAAATCAAATTATCAAATTAGATGGTCTCCTTCCTTCAGGATTGCTTAACCAATACTGAGATTTTATTCATATCGCATGCTTTCTTCTGACCATGTGTTACAGATAAGTTGGTGCATACTCAAAACTAAGTTAACGCCTCCGTTTTGATAAGTTTTGCAGCTTAGCCGTCCGCTCAAGTGGATTTTTAAGACTTAATCTTAAATATTGGTTCTTCCATGTCTTCAGCATTGACTGCAATTTGTAACTTAGAAGGCTTTGATTTGCTCCGTTTGCTGTTATTAAAGTACAGTGATGAATAAGTTCTGGAAAAACTGTATACTACATGAACCATTTTCCATAGGAACTATATATTATTTGTAGACGAATTTTATAACCCGAACCATTTTCCATTAAAAAATTATAAATCAAAACACGACACGAACGGCGCAAGTGACTATACAGCAATGAATTTGTGCGTATGTAGGTTTGCGCTGTGGGTAACGAAATTATTCTTGCAAGTCCAACTTCAAAGTCCCATAATTATTTAATTTCTAGAGATATTTTAAACTTTTGTTTCCTTTTTATAATTAATAAAAAATTTTAAAAGTGGAATGGAAACTTCTCCATTCTCTGGGTAGAGCCCGAAATGCGACGGATGTTTTGATATCGGCTTATTGAAAGCTTGGAAGATTTAGCTTAAAACCCTGCTGTCAGTGTAATGCTTTGGAGAAACAACATCTTACATCTGTGCTAACAAGCATCTACATCGAACTACAACTAGTTACTACAGCGCACCTAGTGTTGAAAGAAGTGCGAAGTTTCTTCTCGCCCTCGTCCCGCTCTTGCGCTGCATTGTGAATCAGGCATAAATCTACACAAACCACAACACGAACTTTAGCTGACACAACAACCACTATAAATACTATTTTTAAAAAAAGAATAAATAAAAGAAAACAAATTCAATTAGAAATAAGGTATAAACTTTACAACCGCATAGATCCAAAAGAGGTTTGATCAATATCGTTGGAAAGAGTTTTAAGTTGGCTTATTGAACATTAGATGAAAACGACAAACATGATATCAAAAACAAATTAAAAAGTGACGCATACACAATTGACGAAGTTATCCAGACAATTTATCAATAGGTGAAAATAAATGGCAATTGCAACGACTCCTTTACTTTATTAAAAAAACCTTTTTAGAAACAGATAAAATAAGCTTTTAAAGAAAATTTGTTTTTGACACTGTTAATTTTTTGATGTGACATTGTGCACAACTACCCCGTACTTGGCAACCGTAAAGAAGTATCGAGGCATTTTTGAATTTGCGTAATTATTGTTTTCATTATTCCTGCTTATTCGTAATTTTTGCATTTTTCCTTAGGTATTCACATCTTGGCAGAGAGTTAAAAATTATGCATAAAAAAGACGTGATGTCGCCTACCAAATCTTACATCAATATGGTCCCTGTTCCAATCCGGGTTTTAATTTTATATGGTTAAGGCTCACCGTTCGTAGGCCAAACGGATTCCAGACATTAACGGTCATGCCGCTAACACACTCGACTTGTTTCTCACCTCCCACCCTGATAAATACACCTTAGACGTATTGTCGCCTTTAGGCTCGTCGGACCACTGTGTCATATCGGCTTATTTCTCGTTCCACAATCCAACAGTTAAGGAACCGTTTCCTGAAAGAGTAGTTTGGCAATACGATAAAGCCAATTGGGACGGCTTTAACGACTTCTTTAGGAACTTTAACTGGTCGCTATGCTTGCTCAATAGCGACGTGGATGCCGTCGTCGATATGGTCACCAATATTGTTCTTGCTATGAGAAAGTTCATCCCTAACAGGGTGAGGGAAATCAAGTCAAAGGCTAACGCATGGTACGACTCGAGCTGTAAAGAAGCTATCAAGTTGAGGGAGTTAAGTTTTCGGAATTACAAAATCGATCAATCTGAGGAAACCCAAAAAAGGTACAAACAAGCTCCAAATGACTGCAATGCTAAAACCCGATCTGCAAAATTTACCCACGAACGAAATCTGAGACAAAAAGTGTTACAATGTCCCAACGGTAGCAAGATCTTTTGGTCGTTCGTGAAGAATATCAAAAATTGTGTCTCATCTTCCATCCCAACACTTGTTTACAGCGACATCCCAGCTGTCAGCTCTGTGGACAAAGCAAATCTTCTCGCAGCCCATTTTGCCGCCAGCTCAACACTTCAAGAACTTGCTTTGTCGCCTCCTGTTCTCGAGCGCGTAAACTATCTCCGCACTCGTACAGTAGCAAGAGTACTCAAAGAGAAGAGGTGTTCTTCCAAGTTGGCAAAACCAATGCGTTTTCATCTGTCCTTCTCTTCTGGTCTTTTCCCGAGTAGATGGAAACCAGCATTTGTCCAACCTGTCCCTATAAAAGGCGAATCTTCTTCTCCCTCCAACTATCGACCCATTCCACTAACGTCCCTGTTTTCATAATGAAATATCTCGGAAGCTCCTCAATGACCGGCAGTACGGTTTTCGTAGCAAAAGATCCACTAATGATTTGAATGATTTGACAGAAAAGTGGAACAACTATTTACATTTGGTATCGACGAATCACTTATTGAATGGATTAGAAACCTTCTTTCGGGCCGTTCAATTCAATTTGTATTGGACGGGGCCAAGTCTGATATCCACCATATACATGCTGGTGTTCTCCAGGGCTCTGATTTGTCACTCATTCGTTGATGATAGTACTCGTAGTTTTTCATATTCCTCTTCAAATTCACGTCCCTCATTTTCAGCTGTGGAAATGGAACGGCAGCGTATGATTAACACATTTAATTCCGATATTAACTGAGCGGAATTTAATGCCTCCAAAAATCAATGCTGTCTTCTGTCACTAAAGCGAAACGAAAACCCTCGACCCTTATCCATGAATGGCGCTTGCATTGCTGAAGCCGAAAAAATTTCAGTACTTGGTATGAATATCAAAAACAACCTCGGTTGGAATGATCATAATATCATACATATCATATCAGTGTCATATCAGTTACAGACTTACACACAACGTTTTCCTCTGCAATGACCGCAGTCTCAGCTGTTTACAACTAAAGTGCGCCAGTCAAAAGAAAGCTAACGAGAGATATTGGTGTACTTGTTCCTTTCCGCTCGCGTTGTGCTAACTCGCCTTGCACAACCCGTGTGTTCTTACACATAGATTGACTCGAAATGAAAGTGTGATAAGCAATGGATTCATATGTTCAGCTGTACTGCCCACAATATTATCATATTATCATATCACATATCTATACCTTTTGGATATAATGACCTTGTTTTTCCACGATCTAATTTGCAATACAACTAACGTCTGTAGCGTATCATCTTCTCACATTCGACTTTAAGCCATATCGTAAATCAATCAACTTTTGAAAAAACAGCTTAAATCGAACAAGCCCATCATGAATAACAATTATATAGCGATATATTTGTTTGAAGAGAAAAGTATACTTATCTTTTTAAATTTAAAATAATTTACCGCTTTCAACTCCATTTCATGTATGTACATAAATATATTATACCAGCAATTGGACATTTATAAACTATTCTTTGAAAATCATAAATTTGAATATTTAGGAAATATTATGTAGTCAAGGTGCATGAATTGAGTGATCGAATAACAACAACAGGACACGGAATTAATGTATAATTTCTTGCGAGTTCGAACGATTTTTTAATAAAATGGTGTAAACATTAAAAGGTTAATTTAAGACCAAGTTAACCACGTTAATTTTATTCGCGAAACACATATGAGATATTATATACATCTCACTTGATTACGAACAGGCATTTGTTTGTTTTAATTTTTGGATATTTTTCAAACCCTTTGCTAATCTGGGAAAAACGAATTGCACAAGAAATGAAGGATGTATTATGTTTACGAGCCCGGTCCGAAATTTTGCTAGATTATTCGACAGCACTCTTTAAATCTGTACATAGCAAGCTACTTGAAGCGATTGAACGATCAGGAGGCAGTACCCATTAATAAATTTTGTACTGTTTTTTAAACTTTTAAGCTTCTAACAGGCGGTTAAAGCTACTCTTCTTTATTAAGTGAGACAAAAAAACAGGTAAGTTTTATGACCTCTTCAGGAAAATCGTCATACAAGTTGCATTTATCAACTTTATCCCATTTTTTTTTACAATATAATCATGCAATTAGTTTTTACTAGATAAGCGAAGGGTGTGAAAGTATCGCAACATTTAAACAAAAAAAAAAAAAAACCTGTTCGTAATCAAGTGAGACGGAGTGAATATACTATATACTGCAAAGAAAAAGTCGAAGACACATCTAAATAGTAAACTGATCTAATTTAGGGCTGTTCAATTAATCCTAGGGGACAATCAAAACACAACAATTAGCAAACCATTGAAAAGAACAAAAAAAAGGAGTGGGCATGTATTCTTAAATAACGGCAGAGGGAATGGCTGCGAACTCAATATTGGCTCCAAATGAGGGTACCTAGCCAGTGGTAAACGATATTGTTTTCGAAAACCTTCCCATTATGATCTCCCTCACTGTCTGTTTATAAAAACAAAGTTTTGGCACGCAAATGAAACAACAAATTAAACAAAAAATAAACCGGATAAAAATAATGAGATTAAGGCCGGCTTTCACAACAACTTGACAGTTCACTGCGTCACTATTGTCGTCGTCTTTCAACTGATAACGCCATCTTAAAAATGGTAATAAGACATGTAGTGTTGAATTATTTTGGCCCTTAATGCACTTAATGCGGAGAACTGATGTTGGAATTTTCGTTAAGATAGCTAAAAAGCTTAAAGGATAAAATTGTAATCTAAATAAAAAAAGAGAAAGGACAAAGTCTAAGGTTCATTGATCGCGGTTTAATTATGCAGTGTCGTATAGCTGTTTAAAAAAAAGCTTTAGTCGGCATAACCGACGTTACTTTTGAATTTGTATTCAATTTTATATACAAAGCAGAAGGAAGTTTTTTTTCGAAGTGAATAAAACAAGCGTGAAGTCAAATTTTGTAAGCCCGTAAGATAAGAATAATTATAACGTTTAGTGAAGTGTCGAGTTTTCTTGGTCAAGCCTAAAAGATTAAGTTTGTAATTTTCGTCATATCTTGAGACGAACAATAGTAAAGAGGCTGAAGAACTGTCATTATCGGCACATTAAAAGCTTAAAAACCAAAAAGGATGAGCAACTACGGCTTAAAAGGCTTCAACATAGGCTCAGAAAAGTAAAGCAATTTAAGTCAAGGAATCCTCAAGCCGTTGAGGGCACTGACTGCGTAAGCCACAGTCACTCCCCAAACCCAAAATGTAAGAAACCCTAAAGCTTAGGGTCGAATGGTCGAGTTCAAGATGAGTAGGTCTTACAATGCCCTCGGGCTCATCGAGGCAAAAAAGATGAAGGCTGGTCGGTTTATCATCTCCGCATTCCCAAAATACAGAAGCTTCTCCTCGCTGTTATCAACGTACTGTGCAGACGCCTAATTTCAAATCAATCAAGTTCAACGAGGGGAAGTTCTTAACTCAAGCTAACTTCCATTTCCTGAGATCAGGTTATTGCTCGAGGTTATTGCTCTTGCAACGTGTCTCCGAATAAGTTTGATAAGAAAGTTATTCACTTGGATTAGGTTGGCCCCGTTGTACAGAACCTCATTAGAATATAATTTTTTGTACTGGGACTCTAGAGTTCTATATAAATGGAGAAAAGCTCTAAGACATCGTCTCTCGTCTCGAAAGCCCGAATCTTTTCCATCAAGCTTGCACCCACGATGAAATCCACAGGCCGAATGTGGGCCGTGTAGCAGATCACCCTTTCCCTAGCATCGAGTTGGCTGCTTTGAAACAGTCTCTTTGTAATGGCATAGGCCTCTTTGGCTCTGGCTAGAACAGCATCTTTATGTCTCTTAAAATGTAGATACTGATTAAGCCAGTCCCCAAGATATCTGACTACAATCCGACTCGCCAGTGGCTGCACGTTTTGTCCAACTATAGAGAACTTTCGCCAATTCTTTCTGGTATCCCTTAAGGCCACAGACAGCGGCGTCCTAAACAAAATGGATTTACACTTCTCAACTTTCAATCGTCGCAATATTTCTTAATCTTATCGAAGTCAAGCTGCAACGAGCTTATAATTTCCTCAACTCTTGGACCCGACGTGTACGCGGTTCCCCCGTGGCGAGGCTTGGCCATTGCACATTCGGCTGAGTTTGACTCCGCGATTATTCCTTGTGCGAAGCACACCTTCTGTGGTTCAAGATGTTCATCTTCTTGTGGAAAAATTCACTTCGAAGTGGAAAATGAATTCGGTTGTTGTTTTCACTCGTTAGGCTAACTTACCTACTGGCCAACCGACGCAGAAAAATGCCCGATCATATTGATTTTTTTGTTAGTTTATTTTGTGAAATAAAGTTCTTACCTATCTTTTGACCACGTTATTTGCAATTACTGTGTGAATTGTTGCTCAAGAAATAACAATCTCCAAGACTCACTAGAAACAAAACAAACAGGAAAGGCTTAACCATAGATATAATCATAATTTCAGGTACGTAAAAGATAATCATGAGTAAATTGACGCATTCGTTTTAAATAGCTGTAATGTGATGTTTTATTTATTAATTTGATTAACCCTTGCCGATATTATTTTTTTCAAACGCTAATAAAATAAGTCATACCATACTATATATATTTTTATTTATTAATCATATGAAACAAATACAAAAACTTAAAACTTCTTCAAAAATCAGCAAAACTTTAGTGTTTTTTTTCCTTTATACAAGTAACAAATCATACAAGTTGCGAATAACCTAGAGCGTTTGTTTTTCATTGCCTAAGGAATCTCACGTTTATGCATCGCACAATTTACACAGTGGTCATTTTATTAGGTTCATTAAGTAAATTTGGGACCTGTGCTTTCGCCATCTTTTCTAAGACATCGGTTAAAAAAGTCAAAACGATCACGACTCAACACAGAAATATACACCATCTTACAATTTCGATTAATATTTCATAAAAAAAAAATTTAGCATAAGAGAGGATCGATGGTGCCAAGTTCATGTCGGACCCGTTTGACATCTAAAAAATTTCAATGACTGTGCTATGTCTTGTTGCCTTCGAAGTCTATCAGCAAAGGACCTCTAATAGTCCGCTGCGGTAAGCTTAGTATTAGATGAGAAACCGATGAAGAAACTAGAATCATTTCCTCTCTCCTCATCCTTAAAAGCCTCTTTTGTGCCGCTTTGCACGAAAATATTAAAATAATAATATTTATAATAAGGTATCATAAAAAAACAACATAAATTTCTATTTAGGTAAAACTCTTAAAAATCACTTTAAAGATAATCATTCGCCATTTTGAGTCACGCGGTCGTTATTTGTCAAAATTGAGTAAATTTACGTCAGTGATAGATGCACCCCATGGAATGTCTTAGCAACGAGTGAGATGTCCTGAGCGCACAGCAACATATTCGCACTCTTGAGAACGAGAGACACTCATGTGTCAATTTTACGCAAACTATCTTTCTACGGTTAAAAATGACAAATGCGTTAAAAAGGGTTAAAATGACAAATACGAAATAAATATTGTCTTAAATATTTCAATTAAAAAACCCTGTGAACTGGAAGACGAAGTTAATCATGAAAAATCATTCCTTGAAGCTATAATATCAACCGCAACGACATGAATCCCAGAGAACTCATTGAAATGGTAGGGGAGAAAAGAAGAGCATGAGAAATGGCAACTCTCTCTCATGCAACCCAGCAAAAAACGATTCTTAACCGGCTATGAAATCTCCTTAGGATAGGATTCGGGATTTCTGAACCAATAAGATATCGTCCTAACTTGAAAATCTCCCTGCCGAAAGAGAAGCAAGTTTTTCGTTTTCGATAGCTTCCTACCTAGAAGAAATGTTTGAGTATGTTGAACCGTTCATGATATTAAGATTTGCGAATTTAATATGACGATTATACACTTAAATAAAACCGATATTATGTGCCGTCAAAACACACAGCGCCGTTGTTGAAGACTTGTCTGTTATCTGCTGGTGTTTGCCCACAACGCTATGATAATTCGTATTTAATTTTTATTTTTATTTATTTTAACAAATAAAATAAGTCATTCAATTAAATTTGTATTAAATAAATAGTCTACGAGACTATAGATGATTTTGAATTTAATAATTATGTTGGCTTGAAGTTGTTAAAAAGAGAAGGTGAACTCAAATAATTATTAGAAATTATCTCTCTGCAGTAATACTTTCGGTATGTACTTTCAGCCTCTCGCTTAAATATCATCAGCTGGCTCCTTCTCAAGCCAACCCAATGATGCAACTGCTGCTTTAACACTTCCAGGTATCGCTCCAATCCCCGCATCTCTCAAAATGGTTCGAATCCGATTTCCAATTACTAATCTTGATGTCGGCTTCACTGGTCCATTCATAATTATGAACAAGCTACCCGAGTGGCTTTCCAGAGCTCTCTTCGCTTGAGAAAGTCTGATCAACTGTTTTAACCACAAAACAGGGCAGACTCTATTGTTCTTATGACAACTTAACTGCCGTCTAGACTGCCTTTGCTTAGCTGAATCAATCTTGGACCAGAAAGTGCCAACCTACTCTTCAAATGATTGCTTGATACCTTTAAAACTGTAAGGTCATGAATTCTTCTACCTGATGAAAAATGCAGTAAAATAGCTGCTCACCTCAAGACTTTAAATTAAGTATCTGTCCCAGTCCCGCTCTCTGCAAACCATTCAAACACATTCCTTGGATCCCATAGACGTAGCTTCTCAATGGCTGGCTGAGAGGAGCAGATAGCTTTTATAATGCGTCTTACAACAAAAACTGTCGCTAGACTAGCGGCCAAAACTGGATCACAAAATGTTGACATAGCAGACTTGTGAACAAGTATTGTTCTAGGAGCATACTAGTTCTTTAAGAAAAGATAAGCCAAATATCTCGCTAAGCAGGAACCACAAGGAGACCTGGGATTGATTATATTTCTTTCGCACCAAAGAAGCCACTTCTTGACCGCATGAGAATAGGTTTTGAGTGTTGAATCTCTGCATCATTTTTAAAAAATTCTTTTCTTCTACAGACCAATTTACTAGCTGGCCACCGCAGCCTCAACTATCCATACTTTCAGGATTTAATGTTCTTCCTGTGGAGGGGGTTGGCTCGTTTTCATGTCTATAAGTACTTTCCGCAGGTTTTGTATAACCTAAGGGGGCTCCAGCGCCCGAGCTTTGAGGTCAGACATCCAGAAGACTTGGTCCCACTCTGGTAACACAATTAAATACTTTCCCCGACATCTGTTCAAGTGTGCCAGGACTCTTGGCATTACGTTGGGCGGTGAAAAGATCCAGCAATAGCATTAATGTATGTTGCTGCTTGATCTCTGCAGTCTATCGATACATATTTCTCAAGAACTGCTGTTTCCTGTTTCCACTTTTCGAAAACTTCCGCAGTTGCTTGTGGCAGAAGATGCCACTCCGGTATAGGGCGGTGTCTTGACAATCTGTCGGCTATTCCATTGTACCTTCCCGGAATATAAAATGCGGATATTTTTATGTTGCTCCGATCGACCTGATGAAGAAGTTGAGAAGAATGTGTGCATCTTTCAAAACGGATGCCTGCCTCTTTTCTGAACCTTGGACCATTGACCTGTAAAAACCGTTTCGTTCAGTTGAGCACCCCATCCTTTGACTGAAGCATCCGTTGCTAGAAAATGTGTCACTTCTTTTTTGTGCAGGCTCTTGACTCTTGTTAATGCTCCGAGCCACCAATTTATTTCCTACAGACCCCTCCGAAGGATTATGAGCTTTTGTCTCGGAAGTTTGTTGTACTGCCTCGAAAAAATCTGAAGGTAACGAGAATGAAGTCGGCCTCTGGGTACAACAAAACAAAAAAGTAAACTCGCCTAGCACCTGCTGCATCCGGTGCAGAGTGCAAGACCCAAGCTGAGACATGGCCTGAAGGGAAAATCGAATTTTCTACACCATTTTGGCCGGAAAGGACATAATATTTCTGGAGGTGTTCCACAACACCCAAAGGTACTCAAAGTCTTGGCTTAGAACTAAGACTGATTTCCCGAAATTTATCTTCCACCCTAATTTCTCTAGAATTCGAACGGTTTCCGTAACCTTTCTTTCTAGTCTGCTGGGGTCCTGATTCGCTAAAAGGAAGTCTTCCAGATAAACCAACACACGAACGTCCTTTTTGCGCAGAATTTCTGGAATTCAGCAAGTGAGTGCTAACAGTCTTGGGGCCGAAGCAAAGCCAAATGGCGGACAAGTCAGCTCTAAGAGCTCTCCCCTCTATAACAGTCTTAAGAAACGACGATGACTTTCCGCTATCGGCACAAGAAAATAGGCTTGAGAAATGTCTAGTTTTACCATCCAGTCTCTTGGCTGCAACAACTCTGGAATTGTGGAATGAGAAATTAGTTTAAAAGTTCTTACCCTCACGTGTAAGTTTAGTGCTCGCAAGTCGAAAATAGGACGAAGGCCTCCCTCTGACTTCTTTATTAAAAACATTTTTGACAGAAAACGTGGACAAACTTTTAAAGGGGCTTCTGGAATTTTTAATATTTTCATCTTCAAAATCTGTGTGTTCATCTTGCCCGAATGTGCTGTTGCAAATTTGATTTGAATAGCTTTGGATGGGAAGGCTTAAACAGGTGATATTCTTGCTCTTGAAATAGTTTTGAAAATAAAAGAGTTTGTGCCCAGATTCTCCCAGCTTACCCTGTAAACTTGCAAATGATCCACTTGAAAGTTCTTCTTGTATCACTTGTTGTCTCTTTCGCGTTTTTTAGAGCGAAATGGGGGATTAGGTTTTCTAGCCTGGCCCTTGTTTGAGTTATTCGCCCTATTATCTCTGTGCATATTCTTGTAATGCTTCTGAAAACTAAATCTACTATCCATTGCATTTATTCTACCAATAGCCTGACCTACTCTTGAAGTAAAAACTTTCTTTTCTTTTGCCTTAGTCGAAACACTAAGCCAGGACTGTACTCCACCCAACGACTGTATTAAAGCAAACAATTTTTTTTTATCAAATAAGTTTTCAGCACTAGGATGAACACCTCTCAGAGAAGCCTGAACGTTTTTAGCTAGTTTGCCTGCTAACCTTTTTATTCGCACTCCAATCCATTCCGCTCTCTTGCGGCAGACTACCTGAAGTGCCAATTCAGAGTTGTTTTAAGAAGGAGACGAGGATCCGAAAAAGGAAGTGAATTGTTCATAAAGAGAACTCAGGTTCAATTCATCTGGTGATCGGAATGTTCAATCAAAAATAGATTGCAAACCTGATCTTAGCAATGCTTTTTGACCTAATAATGCATTTGTCAATGCGGCTATTACTTGTTCTGTCGAAGAAAGGAAATCTTTGCCACAGCTCATCTTTAATCATCTTTAGTTCTACAAAACCAGGGGTTGCATCTTACGATTTCATAGCCTTTGAGTATCTTACGCTCCTCCATGTACGCAAACCAAAGTGTTGCAACTGCACCAACTACTTTAAATGCTCACTTTTTGCCGGTTGAACTAGGTTAGAATCGCATTCCGAATGCAATTCACCCAGGTCCACAGTTCTCCGGAGCCCTCTGGGCAAGAAGGAGGAGGTACTTAGCTTATTGGGTGTCACCTCCTGTGTTAAAATCATACTTACAATTTTTGACAATTGGCAAACCTGCTCTGTTAGTACGTCTATTCGTTGATCTAAGGCTGGGACATGTCCAGATATGTCTTTCTCTATCTTGTTATGAGGAGGTGACACAAAACTATAATTTTCTGATGACTGGTAGCTCCTCTTTCTCGAGCTTCTTTCCTCTCTGTGGACATTCTCCTGTTCACCCTTAGGTTCAGTCATAGTTACATATGTATGTATATTTAAATGAGCAACCAATCCAATGTAACTTTAAAGGTTAAAGACTGAAGATATTTCTTATTTTGACTCCACTGTTCCACTCACGAACGCGACGGCGCAGCTGGTGAAATTGACATCTACATTGACTCCCCCTGGAGTTGAGAGTGTGCAAAGTGAATTGCTGGAATTTGATACAAGGATAAAGGCGGGTATACATCAGCTTCTTCAACAACGACCTTGTGTGTTTTCGGTAGGTAAATAATATTAATTTTTCACACTTTTCTCTTGAAACAACCTACCCTTCACCCGCATTTGAAAGTGTCCATGCTTCTGCGACATATAATAGGACGAGGATGTTAGGGGTCTTATAGAGAGATACTTCAGTTCATCGAGAAATGGCTTTGCTTTCTTAGCCAGAGGTATTGTTCGTTTGATTTCAGCGCTGGTGTTATTATCTGTGTTTGCAGCGAAGCTTTATCAGACAAAGTCCACAAAGTCTGACTCAGTCGTCGGACTTGATTTACCTTTCTCGATGACTTGGCAGGGATGCCAGTCATCACCGCCGCTTTGAAAAGTTCGGCAGCTAAGCCCTCCGCTCAAGTGGGTTGTAGACTTCAAATTTTCCTATCTTTACTTCGTCAAGGACGGGTAGACGGCATTGTTGGTTCTTCCATGTCCACAGCATTGACTACAATTCTAATACGATGTTTCCAGTTTGAACTTTGCAGGTTTCGGTTTGAGGTCTGTAACTCTGAGATAATTGTTTTATTTGTTGGTAGAATTTTCGAATCTTATTCTTCCTTTCTTCTTAATCTCTTAGCATCGTCTATCGCGCGCTTATCATGCTCTTCCTTCCTGACCTTGAACGATGCACTTTCATCAAATGAGTTGGACTGCTTTTCTTTAAAAGATTTTTACCCTTGCTCAAAATATAAAAGCGCGATTATATTTATGTTCTTTTAGAAATATTTCCAACACCTCTTCCTGCCGAGCTGGGAACTGCTGAGCAAAGGATCTTTATGTTTCGAAAGATAGTTTATATTTATGTAATTTTCTGGAAAGACCTCTAGACTTTGGTTCATGATAAATTGCAATGCAATATTTATTAAACCAGTAATGCAATTTTATCCATGTACCTTTACTTTCTCATTTGGCTTTTTCTTGATGGTTTTTCTATGAGATCAATTGCTTTATATATATGTTGCCGTATGAGTTTCGTGATATAGTTAAACGATAAAATAGCGCCATGCTACAGCAGTACAGCATCTGATAAGGCAGCTACAGTTTGTTTAATTGATTTTGAACTTTTTTTTATTGGAAAACTAAGTTGATTTTAATTGAAGAAGTGTGATTGTCCCTGTCAAATTTTAAGGTGGTCTTTATGTACACAGGCTTTGAATCAAACCAATTTGGAATCGATAGCTTGATTTGTTCTCGAGTTAGACGGACGTACATACACACACATAGACATCTTTCTAAAAACGATGGAAACCGACCGCAGGGACCTCGAAACGTGGAGATGTGTAAACATTTGTGAATTCCGAAAATCTGGGGTTGCGTCATTAATCCTGTCTTGTAAAATATTTTAACTTCAGATTTTCCTCGGCTGAGAAACTGTGATTCCGCACTATTTGCAGATGACACCTGTTTTTAAACATCGGATGCAATTGGTTTTAATGTTGAAGCTTATCTGCAATCTGCGTTAAATACAGTCCAAGAGTATTATAATAATCGGAAAATCAAAATCAATGCCTCCAAGACTCAAGCTGTCTTTTTCACTCGTTAAAGAGAGGCTTGTGGAAATCTTAAGCAAAATATCTTAGAGTACATTTTGATAAACGACTAACCTTTAACGTGCATGTACAAGAAGTAATAAAGAAGATTCATATTACGACTACAACACTTTACCCTCTTCTAGCTAGGAAGTCAAAACTAAGCATTGAGAATAAGATTTTAAACTTCAAGGTAATTTTTCAGGCTATTATGTTTTATGCTGCCCCTTAGACGACTTCAAATTGTGCAAAACAAGACACTGAAAATTATCCTAAATCTACCTTGGTATTTCCTGACAGGTGAACTATACAAAATAGCTAATATTGATATGGTTGTAATTAAAGCCGCAAAACTTTCGGACCGGTATAAGAGTTCTTGTTTAGTATCGGACAACGACTTGATTTTAGACTTAGCTTAATTTTTATAACTTTGCGATGGAAGATTCATATATTTATTTATTACTTTATTTATTTACTAACTATTTATTGCATATTTAATTAATTAATTAATTAATTAATAATTTACTGATTTTATTTATTTATGTATTTATTAATTTAGCTATTTTTTTATGTGTTTATATATTTCTTTACTTATTCTTTATTAACATATATGTTTATTTATTTACTTGTTATATTTGTTCAGATATAACACATATATTTATTTATTTATTTATGTTATAAACATAATTTTATTGTTATATGCATCATATATTTCGCAAACTGAAATCAAGTCTTGTCCCAGTCCTTATACTGAAGACTCTTCTCGCTTCGCTCAAGCTTTATTAGGCACATGAATAATATGTTTTGAAGGTTTTTAGTGGATTTTCTGTGATAGAAATATTCAAGTGTTTATAACAAATATTACAGTAGAAAGGCAACTAGGCCACATCTCTGTCGAATGTGTAATATTTTGTTCACACAAAATAAATATAAATAAAAAGAAATAGTATGACATTTCTGAGTTAATCCTTATTATTAGGTTCATATACGTGTATCAGGAATCCAAACGTAAACCTGATTGCGTATGACATGGCCCATGTTAAAATAACGGAGAAAATAATGCATCTTGAATGCAAGGCAATATTTCTTATAAATAACAACACTTAGGGCGTAAGGCAAAAACTATAAACTTTGCTGGGATTCGTTGACCACTGCAGCCGAAAATTTTTTGTTGTGCCATTTAAACATAAATCGGATGTGTTTGAACGATTTGAAAAATTTTAAACGTTAGCAGAAAACCAATGTTAGAGAAAAATAATAAGTCTTGCGATCCGATAACGGTATAGAATTCTGCCACAAAAATTGAATGTTACAAAGAGACGTGTGGAATTCATCATTAAAACCGATATAATCTAAAAATACCTGAGGCACTGTGACCAGGGATGATGCCGGATGTATCAATGCTGCGCTTTTTTGACTGCTAGTGCCAAAAGAAATACTTCGAAATCTCGATGCGAAATCAATAGAGTGCATAGTGCTGGGGCACTCCAAGGACTCCAAGGCTAACAAGTTTATCAGCCGAGACATCATGAATTCAAGTAGAGCCGGTGTAGGTGGATTTTTATATTGTTGAAGTTAATAATCTAATTGAAGTTAATGTGCCAATTGTAGTCAATAAAACTTGTGATCTTACCGAAGTAAATGTTCCTGCCTTCTCAAAAGATTTAGTTATCAACTACGCTGATGAAGTTGTGCTGAATAAATCTTTAAGCTGCTGTGAATATTCTGAAGATGCTGATGTTCCTGTGGTTTCGGCAATCAATGAAGCGGCTGATGACAATAGAGTTCAGAGATGAAGCTGAGCCGATCTGAGTGCATTGAAATACTGAACCAGGCTGGTTTGATTGCGAACATAAATTTTTCTGATTCTGAGCCTGTGGCAGAGGCTTTGTGTTGTGCTGATTCACATTATTGGAAGGAAACGATGGATAGCATATTTAGATCGTTGCAAGAAAAGAATTTGTGGAACTTTGTTCATCTTCCAAAAGGTAAGAATGCAATTCAATATATTCTAACCCTCCTTTTTCGATTGTTGATATTGAAAAGGTACTGAGCACACATCAACCTTTTAAATCTCCCGGTTTTGGTAATATTAGGAATGTTTAGCTTAAGCACCTCCCTGATATAGGTATCAAGTTTTTGTAGCCTTTATTTAACAGTTGCCTTAGCATTGGGTATTTTCCAAAGGCTTGGAAGCTTGCGAAGATAATACCAATATTAAAACCGGGAAAAATTCCAAGCTTGCTATGCAACTATGGGCCAATTAGTTTGCTCAGCTCAATTAGCAAATACTTCGAAAAAATCATCAACAGCAAATTGGTGGCTCATCTCGATGCTAATAACATCATCCCTACTGAGCAGTTTGGATTAAGATCACACCATAACACGGTCAGTCAGATCTATTCTATCACAAAATATAAAAGAAGTAATCTCCAAGCAAAAAAGAGTACTGGCGTGATACTGCTTGATGTCGAAAAAGCGTTTGAAACAATGGACACTTGCATAAACTTGTGACTCTGAATTTTCCAAACTATTAATTAAGAATTACCCAATCATTTCTCTGTGGAAGGACGTTTGAGGTGACTGTTAACAACTCGCTCTCGGACGAGGCTAATGCGATTGCAGGTGTGCCCCAAGGAGCAGTAATAAGTCCTGTCCCTTATAATCTATATACTATACGTCAGATTTTCCCTGCCTTAGGAACTGTAATTCTGCTATCTTTGCTGATGACACCTGCATCTTTTCCTCAGATTCGATTGGTTCCATTGTTGAAACCAACCTGCAATCTGCTCTCAACACCATTGAAACATATTTTAACAATTGGAAAATAAAATTAAATGCTTCAAAGACTCAGGCTGTCTTTTTTACACGTAAAAGAAGGGCCTGTCTCCTGCCAAGCAACAGACTTCAAATTAATGGCATACAGATCGACTGGGGGTCAAAGGCTAAGTATCTTGGGGTACACCTAGACAAAACGCTTACATACTTCTTACATATTAGCGAAGTCATCCACAAAATTAATATTACAATCAAAACGTTGTACCCATTCATTAACCGAAAATCGAAAATGAGTGAGGAGAATAAATTAATAATATTCAAAGCGATCTTCTAAGCCATAATGTTCTATGGCTCTCCAGTGTGGGGAAATTGTGCAAACAGTCATATCCGCAAATTGCAGGTGTCCTAAAACAAACTGCTCAAAATGATGTATAATCTTCCTTGACACTTTTCAACCAATGAGCTACACACCTTGGCAAATATTGAGACAGTTCCAACACGACTGCAAAAACTATTTGATCGCTATAACTTGACCTGCAGTATTTCTGAAGATCTGGCTATTTAAACTCCTATTTTCTAGCACGACCTTTGTTTGAAGTAAATTAAAGTAATTATTTAGTTATATATATTTTAATTCACCTTGTACCTTATCATTAATATATTTATTTATTTATATAGTTTTTATTATAAGATTTATTTATATATATTATACATATATTTGTTTATATGTTTATTTATATTAATAATTATAAACTAAATTTGTTAATTTTTTTTTTGTTTTTTATTATCTACACATTTATTTATGTTTCTAAATATACATTTACCTTGTATCAATTTATTTATTTATTTATTTATTTATTTATTTATTTATTACTTATTTGTGTATACATTTATTTATTTATTAATTTATTTGTGTATTTATTTATTTATTTATTTTTTTATATATTTATTTATTAATTTATTAAACATATATTTATAATCATTGTGTATATTTATAGTATTTGTGTTCTCTATTCTTGTAAGTCCACATCCATTGTAAAGTCGATTTGGTAACATTTGTACTGATGCCTCCAGTTCTCTCGAATGAGAGCATTTGGTTTTATGATTTCAAAGGTAGCTTTTCCTTTCTTCTTCTATTCTTAAACTGTGATATATTTATTAAAATGTATACTTTTTTCAATTGTAAGGTAGCGTTATATCATATCACTGTGCAATAATTTATTTAATGAGAGTGTAAACATATCTAATGCTTTTAAACAAAAAAAAAAACAATTCAATATAAATGGGTATTCAAGGCGAGGCGCAAAGAGGATGGGGAAGTTATCAAGAACAAAGCGCGGCCGGTATGCAAGAGTTATTCGCAAAAGGAAGGCGTTGAATACCATAATACGATCCGATATGCATCAATTAGATTTCTGATTGCTTTGACTGTGAGATATAACCTAAATATTTGTCAAATGGATGCAGTTACAGCATTCCTGAATGTAGAAATGAAGGAAAAGATCTATGATGATCAACCGGAGCAATATTCTGATGGCACTGATAAAATATATAAGTTTCGGAAATCACTAAATGGCCTTAAGCAGTCTAGCCGCTATTGGAACGAGAAGTCAAACGAGGTGTTAAAGAAATTTGGTTTTGTACGGTCTGATGCAGAGCAGTACCTGTACTACACGATTAAAAAGAGGCCAAGTTATTTTTGTTTCTGTCTATGTTGACGATGTTTTAATAATCTCAAACGACAAGTGTATGGAGAAGAGCTTAGAGCAACTGCTTGGCGAAAGTTTTCAGATGAAGGAACTAGAGGAAGCATCTTCCTCCCGGCAGGTCTTCTAAAAATATCTCTATTGATCAGTCACAATAAAACTACAATCTGGTAAGCACCCTTCTCGACTCGAATCAGAACATATCGATGTCTACTGTGCCATATATGGAAGCCGTGGGTTGTTTACTGTCCGTGGCACAAACAACAAGGCCTAACATAAGTTACGTCGTATATCTTTTAAGCATAAACTCTATAAACCTAGTCAAGCATATTGAGCTGCGTTGAAACGCGTTCTTCGTTACTTCAAAGGTACAGTCGATAAAAAGCTTGTATACTATACAAAAGATTTGGTAGCGAGATGCAGGTCTTTTGTGATGTCGATTGGGCTGGTGACGAAGATGAAAGAAAGTCAACGTCTGGCTTGTTTTTATCATGCAAGGAGTATCAATATTTTGGTCATCAAAACGTCCATCAACCTTTACGCTCTCATCAAAGGAATTGCTAATTTTTGTAAAGTCAATTGAAGAGTCAACTAATTTTTTAAGGAAAAATTGAGAAGGATTTTACTATATTGTATTACAGTATATTTCCTAATGAAAATTTATCCTTAAATGAATAAACATATGTTAAGTTTACATTTCTTTTAAAATATATGTGAGTGAATTAGTTTTCATGTTAAATGAATTCTTAAAAAATCATTCTGCGAAAGTCTTAGAAGAAATAGCAGGTCATACAGATCTTATGTAAAACTTCCTTTCTGTTCCCACAATTGTTAAGCCCTGTAAAGGTGAACCTTAGAAATTCCGCTATCTCCTTGAGGGATACCCGGCGTTTCCTGACAAGCTTAGATGTAGATTTTATGGCAGCTTGGCTGTCGGTTGTGGTAAAACATAGAAGGAGAGTTCTAGACAAAGATTACTCAAAAAGATAAACTTTCACTTTTCGTTCGAGTTTTGACCCATCGGTTGTTACCGTGATGGAGACGGCCGATATCGGAAAATTTGTTTTTGAGAGTATATAGTCTATAACTGTTGGAAGGGAAATCTACTCCAAAGATTGAGGACTGATCAAAATCAACTTTGGTGCATGGCGATTGCATTAGGTCTTACCAACACAAACTTTGTTGTTTGACTAGCACGGTTAAGTTAAGCGTGAATTCTCGGTGCATGAGCCGTATTTTTGAATTTGTTAATTTTCTCGTGCCTATAGGCTAGGTAAGTGCTTGCGTGATGTGTCAGGTGACTTCGGACGAGATTACTTTCTGTATGTGTAAAAATGTACTAAATTTATATAATAACAATTAATATACGTTATCAGTCTTAAATTGTTAAAAAAAGGTTGGGTTTCGATTTCTGTTTGGGCCAAAACTTAGACCGACGCCAGATGTTCGGTAACGGTTTCGGTTTCGGCTGAAAATCATCTTTCGTGGGGACACTAATTTCATCACAAATAAACTATAAGCACAGGTTGCTTTGATTGCGTCGAATCGACCCATGCATAAAGCGTTCGATGAAGAACTGAATCGTTGGTATCAATATGACCGTGATGGACTGCCAGAAGCGTTTTAATCGAATGTACTATGGCTGAAAAACCAACAAAAAAATGTTGACCAAACATTGATGGATTACAACACTGATGGGATCTTTTCCTGGATGCGCCAGGTGGTGGCTGATTCTGGCCATAATTCGAATCGAGGTGATCTTGCACTGGCTGTGGAATCATCCGGTATAGCAGCAACGTTATAACACGGAGGACTCGCGGCACATTTCGCAGTCAAATTGGCATTGACTTTAAATGCTACAAAAACTCCAACGTCCAACATCATCCGCAACAGTGCAATATTTAAACTTTTGATTGAATGCAAACTGATTGTTTGGGAAGAATGTTGGATACAAGAGTAAACAAGGCATCAATTGAAGCACTTTAGATCTCATGACAAAATATTCGCGGCAACAACACTTTGGCGGCGTTCTTACTGATTCGGTGTAAACAAAATATGCAAAACATAAAAATTGTCAGCTGTTCTCCAGTGCATCCTTAACCTTGGACTCGCACTGCATCTGTGGTCCATTAGTTCAATGTCGTGGGATCTTTTTGTCGGATACCTGCCTTATTTGAGGATAACAGCCAACAAGCAACAACAACAACAACAAGAATTGCTGCAACAATAATTGAATCGGTTACTAATTTCACCCAAAATAATATATATTTTTCTTTTTCATTTTAATGATGTATGACGGATTTGAATTCCCAACTATGTTCTTGAATTAATAGCTAAATAAACTTTATATGAATAGGAAAAATTTGGACAATAAGTCATTGTACTTGTACTCTTGCCACTCCGCTCACTGATTCAATTGAAATCCAAAAACCAATGCCCAATACCGTTATTTGATGGTTTTCCAATTTTTGCATGTAGCCGGTTGAGCGCTTCAATGGTTTTACATTTACAATTAGTTTTTATTGAACTCCTAATACTATTTACAATTGTTCCTTAAATATATTAACATTATTGTTATTTATATATTTGTTGGCTCAAAAATAGGAGAATAGGTGGGAGTTGGCAGGTCTACGAATACACATCAGCTCCGTTTTCCTGTACTTTATGCGGATTCCCAAATGCTGGTAATATTCCTGCAGTCTCCTGACAAGCGTTTCAACTGTTCGAGCCGCTATCAGCTATGAGTGTGCGCTTGAATCCGTGAGGGAGTCATTCGCGTACAAGCAGCCATGGTTGGACCGACATAAGAATATTAAACAGAAGAGGACCAACCTTTGATCCCCGTGCTACACTTGCCCTCATTGCACATGTTGAAGATTTCTTGTTGCTTATCTGCACGTGAAAAATCCTTGAGGGAAGAAAAAAATATTAAGGATTTTTATTTGTGACGTGGGAAAAGCTAATTGTGCTACTTTGAAAATTAGTCCTAAGACACAGACAGTGCCAAAGGCTTTTTCAATATCCAGGAAACACGCGACTGTAGCCTGGTGATTGTAAAGGGCCTTTGTCATCATAGGATGGAGGGTCGAGTGTTTTTCCCGGAATCCAAATTGAATATCCGGGATAATTCCACGAAGGTCGGATAGAAGCAATACAAGCTTATATCCATCCACGCCATGCAATTGTTGAATATAATTGTGAGGGCTGTCATCACAACCAAAGGAAACTCCTTCATTATGAAGCTCGATATGTGTTCCGCTCCAGCAGATATTTTAGATTTTTTGCTGAAGATTATATCCTAAACCTCATTAGAGGTGCAGAAATCAACACAGAGACTCGGGTTGTCGGCAGGATTGTCTAAGTCTAATCCAGTGGTCCTTGTCTCTCCCTCAATTGCAAGGATAGTTCTCGTGACTTCCTCAATAAATTCTGGTTTATTGGGTGACTGGGCTTGAAATTATTTTCGAAATAATCTGCGAAGGCCACTGTGACCACTGAGTTTTACGTAATTAATTTGTCTGGCATATCTATTTTCTGCCCGATAATTCTGTTGATTGAGTTTCAGGGGTCTGCAACTGTAGGTTGTTGTGGCACTGCATTCCAAAACATGATGTTGATACATCGCAGCTCGCTTTGGAGATTCTGGTACTCGGCGTTGACCGAGTTTCATTCACGATGAAATATCCTTTGGAGTCTTTTTCGTATTGTTTGACTGTGATGGTTCGAATATTGGATTGCTAAGGGAAGGTTAGCATATCTTTCCTATGATGAAGATGGCGTTTTTGGATTGCTAATGGCGACTGTCTGTCCATCAATAGAAGAGTCAATTTCCGAGTTAGATTTGTTTCTGGCGTTAAGTGGCAGCGTCAGGTTCTCATCGATGTAAATACATTTTAAACGCTACCTCTTTTATGTGGTTGTAGTTGTATCTTCATTGTGGTCGCCTGTTGATGATGATTGGTTGGTCGAGCTGCTCGTTAGTATTTCGCACTCATAATTCCTCATTTCAGAAAGAGTTTATACTAAATTTGATGTTGCCATGCAGAAGTCCATGTGCGATGAGGCTGCTGGAAGAGTTGGTTTGGGTTGAGAAGCGATGACCAATAAATGGTGCTCACAGCTTTTTCCAAAACATTCCATTACCGCATTCATAGCAGGTTTGTGGTACTATCTCCCCAATGCGGGTGCCGAGCGTTCAAGTCCTTTCCAACGAGTCCGAAAGTGTGCTGACTGTGTGTGCAATTGTAATTATTATAGACGCTGATAACGGTGATTGACTCCGTGGCAGCTTCTGTTGCTTCGAAGGCCTTCAAACCGGATTTGGTTGTTTCGTCAGTTTCTTCCTTTTCAACGGGATTATGAATATGTCTGCAACAATGAGTTTAACGAGTTGGTGCATGTTAGCCTCCCTAGAACTTTAGTATCTTTGAATTCTATGTACTTTATTATTTAATCTACTACATTTTATGTCATTTGCCAAACCACGTTCTCCACCTTCATTTTAACTTTTCTTTATCCGGTTGACTCGCCAGGTGCCAGGAGAACGATTAAGTATTAATGAATTCCATTTAATTTACATCCTATATAATATTATTTTTAAACAGATAATAAACCACCACAATAAAAGCGTTTATAATATCGAACTCCAGTTTGTTTTACATTTTACAATTGGCTAGTCAACATCTTTATTATTTAATCGCCAAAAGCCACATTGCCGTCGCCATTATTTGCGGCATCTGAATTGACCTGCCAAAAGAGGAAGACAATTAAAAAAAAGTTTAATCGACATGTCGTCGCCGTCACTGGTCGTGTTTGAAGAGGATACGGAGCCGACCGCTGAGCCAACTCTCGAACAACTCAACGACTCGACATCGATAGCTGACTTCAAGAAGCAGATTGAGAACCTGCAACTATCGTTCGCAGAGTCCGAGAAAGAACGGATGAAATTACAGCAACTAATATCTTCGCATATTGCCACAACAGCCGTGAACGCCAGTCCAGCTACAATTGCATCCACGTGTTCTGCCACTAAAACAGCCGTAAGTTTCCCTATCGCCAACAAATCGTCCCTCCCCTTAGGTTCGTCATCGCCACTGCCGGTCAACACTACAACGCCGATCAACCCTAATCCTATACCACTTATAAGCCGACCTAATGTCACGGAGAACACATCATCGAACTTATATTGGAACCCATATTTGCCAGGTACGTTCAATAGTTTATTAAATACTACTGCTCCAAGCCACCTGCCATACTCTTACCCCTCCACTTCGTCCGTACAAATGCCGTATTCCCACTTTGCCACGTCAACGCGTTTGCCGCCAACAAGCCAGCCAATTCCATGTCACCAACAACAGCCGCATCACCAATCACTTCGCAAACTGCAAGAGTTGCCAGAATTTTCCGGCCTACCAGAACAATGGCCAATGTTTTCCGTCGCCTTTAAAGAAACCTCAGATGCACATTGTTATGCCAACTTAGAAAACTTGTCACGTCTTCAAAAAGCTCTCAAGGGTACAGCAAAACAACATGTCGAAGCGTTACTTATTCATCCGAATAGTGTAAGCACAATAATGAGCACACTAGAATTCCATTTCGGTCGCCCAGAAGTATTAATTAGAAGCCAAATTGCCAAAGTCAGAGCCTTTCCAACTATACATGAGTCCAGGCCAAACGAAATCATAAATTTCAGCACAGTGGTATCTAACTTGACTGCATTCTTAGAGAACGCTTGCGCAACACCCCATCTAACTAATCCTACATTGCTTGATGAGTTGGTTGGAAAACTTCCTCTTAGCAAAAGAGAAGAGTGGGCTAAGCATACGATCGCAACCATGACGCTCTATCCCAATGTACGCGAATTTAGTAATTGGCTAACACAAGTCGCAACATACGTCACCATAGCCACAGAAATAAAACCTCATAATTCCACTAATATGCCGTCACCATCGTATGAAAAAAGATTTAAAAATTTAAACACACTGTGCGTTGTGGGAGAAGATTGCCAACAAAAAGTGAAGTGTATGTTTTGTAAAGAAGAGCACCATTTATATCAATGTGCAAAATTTAAAGCAAAGAACACTAGCGAACGGTGGAATATAGTTAAACAAAACCATTTGTGTTTCTGTTGCCTGCGCTCTGGTCATAGCGTATCTCAATGTCCATACCGCAGAGAATGTGGGATCTTGTCATGCCGCAAGTGTCACAACCGCCTGCTTCACGACTCTGATGAAAAGAAAAAGCCGATCTATCCATTGATCTCTGCCGGGAATCAAACAGCCGGTAGAACAGTTAGTGTAATCAAAACAACAACGAATGATTTGCCGTCTGTGAACAACAATACAACTGTCAATACCATTATAAAAAACAGTGTCCAAGAAAGATAACGCTTTTCAAATTTTTGCCAGTGCAATTAAGTGGCCCGAAAGGCACTTGCAATGTCATAGCATTCATTGACGACGGAGCGAAAATTTCTTTGATCGAAGAGAGTTTAGCTAATACCATTGGCATAAAGGGTGCTTCCGATTTATTGTCGCTCAAATGGATTGGCGATCAGACGACAAGCGAAATTTCACAGCACGTAAATATTGAAATTTCAGGTGTGCAGGCAAATGCAAGAAAATTTCAGATGAAAAATGTTCGCACGATAAGAAAGCTATTATTACCACCTCAGAGCTTAAATTTGACAGAATTTCGGAAGCAGTTCAATCAAATACAAGATATTCCAATTGTTGATTACGTTGATGCCGTACCACAAATTTTGATCGGAATTCCCCACACGAGCTTAGTTAGGCCAACGGAATTAATAAATTTTGACGAGGGCTTTTCAGTCCATAACACTAAGTTAGGGTGGACGCTATTCGAATCCAATGAAGACAATGCATCACATGCAGTTGTCAGTTTCGTCGATTGTGAAACAGATCGGACAGATGATTTGCATAAGTTGGTAGAAGAATACTTTGCGATTGAAAATTTTGCTTCGAAACCAAATAAACTTATCGTTTCTGATTTTGATAAGAGAGCAGTGGAAACTTTAAAAGGGACTACAAGACGGGTACCCCAGACAGGACAATATGAAACCGGGCTTCTGTGGAAGTACGAAAGGATGAAATTTGAAGACAGTTATAGCATGGCACTAAAACGATTGCAGTTAGTAGAACGGAAAATGGCAAACAATTTAGAATTTTCTAATTGGTATAGGTCTAAAATTAACGATTATTTAGCAAAAAACTATGCGAAAAAGTTATCGCTGGAAGAGGCTGCCGTGAGTAGTGATCGCACTTGGTACCTCCCGCATTTTGCAACTTGCAATATAAATAAAGGCAACAAACTGTGCCTGATTTTTGATGCCGCTGCTCAAGTTCACGGAATGTCGTTGAACTCAATGTTGCTAAAAGGACCTGAAGAGTATCAGCCAAAGCCACTCCTATCTATCTTATTCGGTTTTCGCCAAAGGCAGATAGGAGTATGTGGGGACATACGAGATATGTTTCTTCGCGTTAATATCCGCAAACAAGACCAAGATGCCCAGAGATTTTTGTGGCGGGACGGAAACCAATCTCAACCACCAGAGATCTACGTTATGAGTGCCATGATTTTCGGATCCAAATCTTCTCCGTGTTCTGCGCAATTTATAAAGAACCTGAATGCTAGTCAATACAAAGACATTCATCCACGTGCCGTCAAAGCCATAGTCGACTGCCACTATGTCGACGACTTCGTTGACAGCTTCGATACGCTTGATGAAGCCATTGCAATAACGAAGACAGTCGTAAAAATTCATAGTTACGCCGGGTTCGAGCTGAGAAACTTTTTGTCCAACTCACCAAAGTTGCTGGATGCCTTAAATCATGAGTCGTCACATTCGCCGCTACAGCCGAACTTAAAAGACATATGTTATAGTGACCTAAACACGGAAAAGATTCTCGGCATGTTCTGGGACTCAAAAGCCGATGAATTTTGTTTTGCGTTAAAGTTTGGAAGAATGCCGAGAGCGGTTTTAGATGGTGAAATTCGCCCTACCAAAAGCCAAGTCCTTAGCCTTACCATGTCGATATTCGACCCCTTCGGATTTATTGCCAACATTACTATTGAGTCAAAGTTGTTACTTCAAAGATTATGGAAGGCAAATGTAGGATGGAATGAAGAAATACCCGACGGGATCTACGGTGAATGGTATAAATGGTATAAGCGGCTTGATAATTTGAAAGAGTTTAGAGTTTCTAGATGTTACCATATAAATCTAATGAAGCCTTGCGCAGATGTGCAGCTCCATATTTTCGTTGATGCAAGCGAGGTTGCGTTTTCTGCAGTTGGTTATTGGCGCATATACATTGAAAACACGGTAAAACTTGTATTCATTATGGGAAAGACAAGATGTAGTCCCATCAGAGCTTTGTCCATTCCAAGGCTCGAGCTGGAAGCGGCCGTATTAGGTGTACGAGTGAAGGAGGCCATCATAAACGGGCATGAGATCAAACCGACAAAGACAGTTTTTTGGTCCGATTCAAAAACGGTCATTCACTGGATCAGATCCGATACTCGCACATATAAGCAATTCGTTGATCATCGAATTACTGAAATTTTAGATTTTTCAGAAGTTGATAATTGGAGATGGGTGCCAGGCAGGCAAAACCCAGCCGATTATGCCACGAGGCCGCGGAGAGACACGGGGGTATCCGCCAGTTCGCCATGGATAAATGGTCCGTCATTTCTAGAACGTCCCGAGGAGGAATGGCCAAGATTTCCGGATGATATAGCGGCTCACGAAAAAAGCGATGAAAAGCGCTCGAGGTCTATTTTCACTATTAGCCATACCACGTCCTTGCTCGCACTCGATAAATATTCTAGCTATTTCAAACTGTTAAGAGTCATGTGTTGGATACAGCGAGCAGTTATAAAATTTAAGTATTTGGTAAAAAAGGAAACAAATTTTGATTTTGCATGTTGTAAAAAGCAGATATCAGTTGCCGAAATAAATTCAGCTGAATCTTTACTTTGCCGATTGGAACAGAAAGAGGCCTTTCCCACGGAGGTAAAAATTTTGTTATCAAAAAAAGTTGTGCCAAAAAATAGTTCAATATATAAGCTGTCACCTTTAATGGACGAAAATAATTTAATTAGACTAGGTGGACGTATTGATAATGCAGAATGCTTACCTTTTGATGCAAAACGACCGATCATCATGCCGAAAAGTCATTCCGTAACGAAACTTCTGGTGAAGTATTACCATGAAAAGTTTAAACATCACAACCAAGAAGCCATCATATGTGCGATACGAGTAAAATACTGGATCCCGAATGTCCGGCGGCTTGTGAGGACCACAAAGCTAAGTTGCCAACTTTGCAAAAATGCATCAGCTGTACCAGTGCCTCCACTTATGGGCCAGTTACCCGTAGACCGACTAACACCGTTTGTTCGGCCGTTTTCTTATGCTGGCGTTGACTATTTCGGACCCTTACAAGTTTCCATCGGTCGTCGACGCGAAAAAAGGTGGGCTGCAATCTTCACATGCTTAGCAACTCGAGCAATTCACCTGGAATTGGCCAAAGATCTATCGACTGATGCGGTTATAATATGTTTGCGAAATTTCATTAATCGTCGAGGCGTCCCAGTACGGATAAGAAGCGACTGTGGAACAAATTTTGTTGGGGCAAATAAAGAGCAATGGCTGGAGACTGAAAAAACACTTGAAAATGAATGTACCAGCCGAGGTATTGAGTGGGTGTTCAACGTTCCAGGAAATCCATCGGCAGGAGGAGTATGGGAGAGGATGGTTCGCTGCGTTAAGAGAGTTTTGTCGTTCACCTTAAAGGAAAGAGCTCCGCAATTGGAAACGCTTCAAGGGTTGTTGATCGAGGCAGAAAACTTAGTTAATTCTCGACCTCTTACACATATACCAGTTGAAAGCTCGGATGCTGAACCACTCACCCCTAACCATTTCCTGTTAGGATGCCCGAATTATGTACAAACTCCAGCCGTCAACGAAAACATATGTCTGCGAAAACAGTGGCATGTACTCCAGCAAATGAAGCAAACGTTTTGGAAGAGATGGGTTCTTGAATATCTCCCAATGCTAACACGTCGAACAAAATGGCACAACCCAACGTCACCGATGGAAGTAGGTGATATTGTTGTAGTGTGCGATGAGAACGAAACCGAGGGGAGTGGAAACATGGAAGAGTTATCGAAGTCTTTCCAGCGCCTGATGGTCAGGTGCGATCAGCTGTAGTGCAGACACCAAGCGGAAACTTAAGACGGCCTGTTTCAAAATTAGCCAAGCTGGATTTGCTGACTAGTGAATCTCGCAGATAAATCGATTCACGGCGGGTGGGGTGTTAGCCTCCCTAGAACTTTAGTATCTTTGAATTCTATGTACTTTATTATTTAATCTACTACATTTTATGTCATTTGCCAAACCACGTTCTCCACCTTCATTTTAACTTTTCTTTATCCGGTTGACTCGCCAGGTGCCAGGAGAACGATTAAGTATTAATGAATTCCATTTAATTTACATCCTATATAATATTATTTTTAAACAGATAATAAACCACCACAATAAAAGCGTTTATAATATCGAACTCCAGTTTGTTTTACATTTTACAATTGGCTAGTCAACAGTGCAGATGTATAAGATACGTACATCAAAATAAAAGAAGCTCAATCTCAGCAGCAACAATACATCAACACAAGGAATCAATCGTTAAGCGGAAGGTACCAGAAGTGGACATCATTCTGGGAACTGTTTGAGCGTTTATTTCACCAGAAAGTTACTCTAAGCGACTTCAAGCGTATCCAGTATTTTAAGGGAAACTTGAAGGGTGAAGCCGCCAAGATAGATAGTCACCTATCACCAACATCAAACCACTTAGTGACAGCTATACTACAAGCTACCATTGAAAACAATAGAACCGTTCATTCACTCATTAACCAAAAACCTATTGACTTAATTCACTCAGCCTTGCCGAGGGGTAGTCAAAAATAAAACTGTATTATTAAAAAGATACATCTTTAATATTTATTTTCAATATTTTTATGATTGTTACATTCATATATGTATCACAATAAATAAATCAAAACATCTTTGAGGATTTGGCTCAGACGTGACAACAGTGACAGTAAAATTAACAATCACCGTAAAAATTATCTTAACAAACCAACACGAAAGCATATTAGCTCGTCTTGGCGGAACAATTGGCGGTTGCCGATTGCAGACCAACAGCGATATCAACATTCTGCGAAGATCACAAAAGTGATCTTTCAATATTTATATAAAGTGAACGTGCCAGTGTTAAATTATCTTTACTTGACTAAAATATTCTTCGCTCCTCAACCAAATACCTTTTCGAAGTCACAACAACAAAATAAGAAATTCCTATACAATTGTAATTCAAGAATGTCTTGTGTGATTTAAGTTGTTTATTCAAAAGTTGATTGATTGAGGATACTGTTTGAGGTCGAAAGCAAGCAGACGTTTAAATAAAGCAGCTACGGACGTTAGTTGTGTTGCAAATTAGGTCGTGCTTGTTATCGACTAACCAAGGCCATAATATTGAATGTATGCTAAATGTGCATACATGTAGCAGAACTTATTATAATTCCGTTTATGAAGAAATACCTATGTGATTGCCTTAAGTTTAAATTCTGAAAAAAATTACTATTGACACTATTTGTTTGACAGCATAGATTATATGAATGTATTATTGTGGAGGTATCCGATAACATCACCAAATACAATGTATCTAGTGTGTATAATTCAGATTGTTGGTCTTCCTTCAACCATTTTTTTTTCATCCCTTCGTCCTTATATGGACATATCGATGGCATAGTTCTGATCATCAATCTGACTTATGTCTTTCGCTGAGGATTTTCAACACTTTCGCGCATGTTTTCTCTTTTCCAGTCATTCCACACAAAACAGAAGGAAAATTGATGTTTAGTGCGTGGATTCTCAACTCTGATCTGATAAATTTCTTGACTACGATTGGTCGACAAGGTGTTAAATGCATACAGAAAATAAGAAGTCGCCGTTGCCAAATGTGAAAAAGAAGTGTAAAGAGAATGTGCGGAGTATTCATTCATTATACTTTTAGTGAAGTGGGTAATGACATTTTGATTGAAGAATGGTTATTTTTTTAACTTCCCATCAGGAAGTTCTTGTTATCGGTCCGATTTTCGAAATTCAAAATTTTTACATTTCTCCGCGTTGGGCGGTCCCAATAGTCGGATTCCATTGTTTTTAGAAAGATGACTGTGTGTGTTCTCAGCTTTACTCGAGAACAAATCAAGCAATCGAAGCCAAATTGGATTCATTCGAAGCGTGTGTGCATAAAGATCACCTGAAAAGCTTTTAGTTAAATTTGACAGGGTGATTTAAATTAAATAACGAAAAAACTATCAAAAAAAGGGACTATTGCATTTCTTAGATAAATATCAATTTCAAAAGTTCAAAATCAATTAAATTTTTCATGTTCCTTATTTGATAAAAATATGCATAAATATATACTCTGCCGTTTTTAAATTTAAGTTTGATCTATCTAAATTCCAAAAGTTTCATCAACATTATGTTTATTTAGCTAATTGACTTAATTTAGTTAGTTATAAACGATAAAAACAAAATTACAGACTAAAACAGTATTATTAATTTAAGGCACTATCATATTTTGATGTGCCCTTTTTGCTCTTTTTCTTGATCCACGTTCCCAGAAGTATGAATCCTAGTTTAAAAATTCTACCAACATGATCAATAATAATCTCTTAAATACAAACCCACACCGAAGCCTGCAATGTTCAAAATATAACATCATAGGAGAATTGCAGTCATTGCTGAGGATATCGAAGAATCACTCCTGCAGACTATATAACGGCGATGATGAATCGAATTTCGCTGGTAGGCAGCCTGAACCAATCGATAAGATGACGCAGGCCAACAAAAGATGAAGAAAAGAAAGCGGCGGCAATGACTAGGTAAAGAGTATTGATCAACTTATCTGCGACATACTATATAACCAGAATAAAGCATGCCCGAATCTTGAAGAAACTAAAACATACTTGCTTCCGTATAATGTGAACGTCTGAAGCAGTTCGTCAACAGACTGATAAGTCCATATCAGTGTAGCTTTTGACAAGTATTGTTCAACATAGACCAAATATTACTCTCACGACAGATCTTGGAAAAAACCTAGAAGCTCCAATTCGGCACCCACCACATTTTCATCAATTTCAAGATTGTCTTTGACAGGATCCACGAACTATATCTAAGTTTGGCATCCCTGCTAGGCTCGTCATTTGTGCAGGATAAAGATGGAAGTCTCAAGCTGTTCCATTATGTTCGACAAATACGTCACTGACCCACTTGATGTCAAACAATGTTTTAGACAAGGTGATGCATTGTTATGCGAATTCTTCAACATCGTACTTGGAAAAATATTCCAAACGCCAAAGATGAGTTTGGCTGTATACGAGGTGCACAAAGAAGCATATGTTGTCATCAAGAAAGAACACCCATATGCGACGTCTAGGTCAATACGTTACCATAGACAGCTATAACTTTGAGGTAGTTAGGGACTTTGTCTACCTAGGCTCCGCTAAAACTAGCGCTGTAGTCAAACGAAGAATACTTCTTGCAAATCGCTGTTTCTTTGTGCTAAGAAAACAATTGAGTAAAGTCCTCTCTCGAAGAACTAAAGTGTCGCCTTATAAGACCCTCAAAATCCCCATCCTGATACATGGTGAAGGGGCATGTACACTTTCAAAAACAGATGAAGGCGTATTAGGTTGTTTCGAAAGAAAAGTGTCATAAATGTGTTTATGTTAAATTCACAATTTTTTTTAAATGATAACATAATATATACATTTTCGTTCGGGGCAGCTTAAATTAAATATGTATCTTATTTTTTTGCAATGGATTTGTCTGGGGAATGAATGTTTTCAAAACCTTAATTAAATTTTTTGGTGGTGGCAAATAATATAGCACCTACATTTTTTTATCTTTAGATGGGAATTTGATGGTATGGGCAGGCCTACTCGCACCCAAACCATTTTTTTTATTTGGACTTATTTTTCCAAAAAATGTTACAATATTTATGTTACCCGCGAAGCTTAGGGCTTATCTGCAGGTGATTATGTTTCTTATTTGCACTTTTGGATTTAGTGAACATAAATCTAAAGTATACTTAGCAAGTAGATAGTGATATCAATAAGTTATAAGTATTTATGTAAGTAATATTTTGAATAAATTATTTAAAATATATTGATTCAAATTAAGAAAGTGTGATTTTAATTTTTTTCGCATTTTCACATTTGTAATATTTTTAAGGATGGTTGGTATTGAATTCATTATTGTTGGTAATTGTTGTGTATTGCTGGAATTTCAAACAATTCCTCTGCTCGTCTCCTTGTATTATGGTTATGTCGAATAGGTTGCTGGAATTGAAGTTCGTCATAATACTCCAGTACAACCGTCATTTTGTACAATCTATTGACATCTAGAACATTGAATGCATTATTATTATTTTGAATGGTTTTAACCAATCGTCTTTGCAGATTAAGTATTTTTTCTAGTATTATAGATTCAGCAAGGAGAAGTACACCTGCCTCTGGACCTCCCCTGTTGTATATCTCCTGAGATACGCCATCGCAAAAACGGCACTCTTTAGTTGTAATCGCAGTCGATGTATATGGTTCTGCCAAATGAAGTAGTCGTCGATAGTAATGCCTAAATATTTTATGTTTTTTACGACTTCTATGGTTTCACTTCTTCTGGTGATTGGGCAATCTTCATTCTAGTGGAAAATGTTAACAGCGCCAGTTGGTTTATTTGGTGTACGTACATATGTGCATAATTTTAGTTTTTTCACTCTTAATTACCAAACCATGATCGTGACACCAACGGCAAAATTTGTCAAACTCGTCTTTCATGATTGCCTTGTCTCTAGATTATCGTGCTTCACAACTGCAGCGATGTCATCGGCATACGCGAATGCCGAGGATTTTAAATATATACGAAGGAGTTCATAAGTGAACAAGGTAAACAATAGCTAGCTTAGAACCCTGTGGAATACCGTATAAACATTTCTTCTCATCGCTGCTAGTATTTGATACCCTGACTCGCATAGTCCTTCCCGACAGGTAGTTACTAATGCATTTGGCTGCTTTTCCTCGTACTCCGATTCGGTATAGACTATCTAGAAGCTTTTCATGTGAAAGAGTGTCAAAAGCTTTACCCAAGTCTAGAAACATGACACGTATATGTTGACTCTTATTTAAAGTCATGTTTATCAAGTTTGACATTTCTCCGAGTAGTTTTTCAGTGCTCCTTTCTTTTTGGAAACCATATTGGTTTGGCTGCAAAATTCGATACTTTGTTATGAAACTTGTAAAGCGTCTAACAACAATTTCCTCCATACACTTTTCGATGACGGGTAAAATGGAGATTGGCCTATAATTTGCAATTACGTTTTTAATTCCTCCTTTATATATCGGTCGTACTATCGATGTTTTAAGGTTGTTGGGAACTGTACACTGATTAAAACTTCTATTTATAATCGTTTTGACAATTGGTATTAGTGTTTTAGCATTCATGTCAAGGTGCATTGGCCTTATTTTGTCTGCTCCAGGACCTTTATTCATCTGCAAGCTACACAGCATTCTATAGACTTCTATACTTCTCAGTTTTTGTATTAAGAGGAAGAAAATATGGGTATGGACAATTTTAATAATAAAAACATGTATTTTTCATTAAAATATGTATATTTATTCATAAAATGTTTTTTCATGCAATAGCACTTGGTCATCGCCGGTATCGTCATCATTATCCTCGCCGTAGCTTTCCATTTCACTTGAGGAGCCTTCGCCGGGTCTTATGACAATTCTTTCGGTGAAGATATCCCAACTCTGTTCATATGTGAAATAATTGTCTTCTGTCCTTACGGCTTTCCACTCCTTCTCCGTCATTTTTTCTTCTTATGCTGATTTCTCGACGCCACTCTTGATATTACAATACCAAATATATTCTCAATTAAGTTTAAGTTCGGATGGTGTGGTGGTAGCCTGATTACTTCATGGCCTGCTGAGCTTACCAAGTCGTCTATTTCACGTTGCAGATCCGTATTGTTTCGTTTAAATACTATATATCATATTGTTCAACTTTAAGCATTGAAGAGCTGTATAGTATTTTCTGCCAGCCAAACAATTAGCTCAAATTTTGTGGCTGAAGAAAGTTGGTGCAAGGTTTTTTAGTTCATCTCATCATGGTAGTCACCAGACCTCGATCCAGATTTGAATATGGTAAGAGCGCCATAGACTAATCTATTTGATCTACCAGCATGTGCAATTATCAGCCGTGCCCCTTTTCCAATCCTTCCGTACTTCTAACAGTCGAAGACATTCCTCTCAAGTTCAAGCTATGTATATATGTATGACATTAATAAACTGGTATCCACTTTCACGGAAGTTCCTGATTGGCCGGAAATATCTTTTAACTTTAAATTTTTATGTCCGTCCTTTCAAAGCTGAATCCTTTGCTTTTCAGAACTCCCCAAAGTGATATCTTGCTTATGCTTATTTCAAGTTCATCATAGATTTTTTGTTTAAGGCTCCTGAATGTAACGACTTTTTTGTCAAATTGGTAGGAGTAGGTTATCCTCCAATTAGTCCAAATTAGTAATCCAATGCCGATAAGATTTTTCCTTCTTCTTTCTTTGATTATTATGTAGATAACGCTTTGCGAAAGTCCGACACATTCTGATGTTTTCTTCACAGCTGCTCCTATAGAAGCTCTTTTTTGTTGACTGATGGCGAAATCCAAATTTTGATTTTATTTTTTCCGCGTAAGCACTTTTGCTTGGCGATATAAAGGCTTTCATCCATTATGCAATTCTTGTTATTTATTAACTTCCCATCAGGAAGTTCTTGTTTATTAATTGTTTTTTCCTTGGGCTCCTTGCAAGGTTTTTAAAAACTAAATCATTAATTATGATTAGAAAATATTATTTTTACCGAACCAAAAACATAAAAATGGGGAAATTTACTTACTGCAATAATTGGGTAAAACATATAAAAGGGTTAAATTTACTATCCATGCATTTATTGCAGGACGTAATTAAATTTTGTAAAAAAGATCACGCACAGGAAAAACAAACATTAAGTAATGTAAGTAAAAATCGGTATGATAAAATATCAGTGAAATTGGAGAAAGCTCGGTCCAATTGTAAATATCATTTTTAAGGCATATTTGCATGCTCTCTCTGCGAAATTTTCCTATTATGATACATAGTGATCTGAAACGACCAATACTTTTTCTGCCAACCAAAAACAGGATTTCGTTGTACTCAATAGTTATATTGAATCAATAAATTGAATGGAGATATTTTCGCGGCCTTGATTGGAAAGGTCTTTTTCTAAGTTTTCAAAAGTTTTACAGAATTTTTTTTCCTTGTTTATTCCCAAAAAAATGCCGTGGCAGAATCAAAGGCTTTTAAAATTGTATGAAAGTCTGAATGGAGCATGTGAACGCTTTTTCAAGTTTTTCCAATCAGAGTATGTTGACCATTCGTCTGCAAATTTACCAGACTTAGATAATAACAATGGTGTTAATAGGTCATCACTGATGGTCCTGATGGCATTCCACCTTTTGCTCTTAAAAAGTGTCAATTATATTTCTTTCTATCTATTCTACTCCATATCAATTTTAATCTACCCCTTTAATCTGACAATTACTCTGATGAATGACAAACTTCGTACTATACATAATGAGTAAAACTGAAAATTTTCGTGGAATCTCGAAGCTATCTGCGAAACCAAAGCAGTTTGCAATTAATCGGTAGGAATCATTTTAATAACAATGAGCAAATATGCATATTTGGAAGAACGTCAACAATAGCTTAATCAAATCATTTTATTCTCACTAAGTGAAAGCATTCGACTCTGTCTGCTGTGAGTTATCGATTACCAAATTGTATTCATCTTTGGCAAACCGCTGCTGTACATAATATTAGATATGCTCACCAGCAGACAGTTTATTGTGAAAAATGCATGTGTGACGTCTGCTGGGACTCTTGAAATTACCCATGGTCTACAACAGGGTGAAGTTATATCGCCGATCTTATTAGCGATCTTCAAAAGTGATCTTGATGGATCTCTCCGCCACTCCGCGTACAAGTCAAGTCCAAAGATCGAGGTCGTCGTTAGTCATTTGCAACGTGACTTCGAAAAGATCGAAAAGGAATATTCAGTTGAATCAATTTCCAAATTTCCAGTTGAAGATCAATTTCCGAAAGTGCGAGACCATTCTGTTCAAGACTCCGTTTTCTAGGGTCTCTAGAAATACTAAAAAGAAGTGGCGAATGTTCTCTATAGTCTCTATAGGCCAGACCCAAAGCGGCTTTTGCCTTGACAAAGAGACTGTTTCACAGCAGTCGACTCGATACAAAGGTAAAGGTGATCTACTACACGGCCTTCATTCGGCCTGTAATTGCCTATGGATGTCCCGTTTGGTTTAAAGTCGGAACAAGCTTAATGGAAAAGATTTCGGGTTTCGAGAGACGATGTCTTCGGACTTGTCTCCACTTATCCAGAGTCTGAGTACAAAAAATTCTATAGTTATGAAGTCCTGTACAACGGGGCAAACCTGATCAGAGTGGATAGGTTCCTGATTAAACTTATTCGAAATCATATTGCGAAAGCAATGAATGCGTACGACAACTTGATCTCCGGGGCTTTTTACCCCAATGATATTCACCAGGAGACTGTGCGCCTTAATGGCCTTATTCCCCCCGAAGCGTTTCTCTATTTAGATAGAAAAGGTCTGGTCCAGGATAGATTAGTGATTTGTTAATCTTCCACGTTGGTCGAAAAGCAGTGGACAGGCGAGACAACTACGTCCGAGACGTCGCAAGTAGCTCAACGGAGACTTCGGTTCAGTACGGCGGTATCAGACAACGACAGAGCTGATGACGTAAGGCAATATCGACACTGTTGGTGACTGGACAAAGGGTAGAAGTCTGTCGCCCTTTACTTTTCATTGGTGCCCTTATGGCAATGATAGCACGTCCTGTCAGCCTTGGCTGGCTTAGATATTTATATTAGGAAGCATAAGAATTTAGTAGTTTGTAAGTAGTTTTTATGTTATTTAAGTTTGATTGTGATTTAAGGATTTGTATTAGTTTTAAATTTAGTTTGTAGGTTTAGCGTTTAAAACTTAAAAAAAAAGTACACGCATTAAGTTTTTTTGTTTCAAAAAATTAATGTTTCTTAATTTTTGATAAGTTATTTTCAATCAAATATAAAAAATAAGTAATAAGTCGAAAGACATATTTTAAGTTGTTAAGTTTAGCTTAGAGCGCCCGCAGCGGGCAAGTAAGTTAGTATATAAATAGTTAAGTTACTTAAGCTTGCTTTAAGCGTTTTGGTCTAGCATGTACGTAAATGAATTGAGCAAATAATAATGCCTTGAAATGACAAAAAAAACAATTAAATGTATTCACCTTGATTAAACAACGAACAGTAATCTTGAATAAAGAAGGTAATGAGTAAAAATTGAATGTGTATTGTAAAGAATTATAATAGTTTTTTCAAGAATTTCACAAGAAAGTCATCTGGGTCCACTAAGCTCAAAAATGAATTCAATGTCCCTTCGTGGGAGCAAGAAGTGTTTTTGTTGCAATAGTGAAAGCAAGTTATAAGTTTATTTACAAATGTTCGTTTTGTCACTGGACCGATAAATAGCCAGCCGGTGCAGTGGTTGTGTTGCGGACATGTTGATCTGTACATCGCTTGATCAGATTCCAGCGGTGTAAAATAAATATATAAAAATAATATTTGCTTTGTAAAATAATAACAAGCAATTAATCAGCAAACGCGCGAATGAGTGGGCGATAAAAGTCCCCACTCGAAGAACGAGATATAATGGGGAGGGCATCGCCTGACCCAAAAGAAATTATATCTTCGGCAGCCTGGAGAGAGGAGGTGAAGTGTACTCAAACCGACCGACTGAATCTTGTGAAGCGTCCGTCCCTTTGCTGCTGCCGGGTGAAATGGAGTAGCGGATGCTAGCGGCGACCACGGCTACGGTGATAGCATCAGCAGTAACCTCAACAACAACAAAAAGAGTTCGGGACGATTCCCGTACGTCTCCGACGTTGGTGAGGACCGCTAGACAGTAATAGCTTCATGGCGCGAAAAGGAGCAGAAGGCAGCAACGCAAAGCGCTACAAAAAAAACAATCGACTGATGAAAAAAGTCGAAAATCCGCATTAGCGAAAAAGCAATAACAGAAATTGCCTAAGCAACAACAAAAGTTACCTGTACAGCAGCAACAATGACAACAGCCGCCCAAGCACCAATAACAATAGCTGCCCAAGGAGCAAAAGAAACAGCAGCAGCAAAAACAACAACACAAGAAACAACAGTAGCAGCAGACGACAGCGAGGCCAAAGGTGTCTCCTATCAAGATGGAGCTATATGAAACGATCAATATATGAAAGTCGGCCCTGTGCAATTATTTAATTATTTAAAGACCAAGCAAAGATAGGCATGCTATTCATAGTGGAGAATCACAAACAAATATAACAATTATTAGAAAAAGCAAGTACGGACTTCTTCTCGCTCTTCACCTCAGGCCCCACGACCTGGAACACCTAGCCATGATGCTGATCTGTTTGCTATTTTGCTTTCTTTCTAGGAACAAACAAGTCAGTTGCAACAGCAAATATAGGAACATTCGACATGCGTAGCTCGTATCTACATTCTGCTGCTGAGTTTAACGAAATGATTTCGCGGTTGATGAAACCCTTAAAAATCCTTTCATTGAATATAAATTCGCTTATTAATATCGATCGAAGAGCTCTCCTCTTCAAGTTGTTAGAAGACCGAAGTCACGATGTTCTTTTGGTAACCGAAACCAAGCTTTCTCAGAGGCGCAAGTTGAGGCACAGTCAGTATAATATTAAAACAAGAGACAGAACAAACTCCAACGGAGCTGGTGGCGTCGCTATTTTTGTTAGAAAAAATGCGTGCTTGCTATATAGAATGTGATGAAACACCCTATGCACTTCTTGATTATCTCTCTGCTTTCCCACAATACATTAAATTTTTTAATATTTTTATTTTTTTTATGCCGTGGTTTGAGATGTGAACGAGAATGAGAGTTTACTCAGCATCGACAGTAATTCAAGTCGACGACCCGCAACTACCAAACTAGCGGTTTCGCTTTCCACTGCTGACGGTGCATTCGTTATTCCTCCTCGGTTTGTATTAGAATTCTCCTGAATTCTTCTATCGATACAGTTACATCGGACACGTCACTTCCTTCCACACATAACGGCATACACCTTATCACTTTCCCTCACATGTAATTGCTAATTTGGCATTTTGTGTACCTCTTTCACTCCATTACTCACACAAGTGCATTGCAAATTATGCACATATTCACATTCCATTGCATAAAATATAAATATTCAGTTAACAACTGCACTCCTCTCCCACGCAATTCGCGAAACCTCTTCATTCGTCGTTAGCTATAAAAGATGGGGGTATCTTTTTTATTAATTTTGGCTATCATCTCGAGTAGTGCAGTTCACTTTGGACAGCAGCTTCTTTTGATGAGCATAATTTAATAATCAATAATTGATAAAAAAATATATATTATAAACAAAATTAATGAAGTCCTTTTTAAAAACCCTCCTGTCGCAAGGCACGACACAATTATACTTTTTTCTTTATTTACAATCGTTAGCGTCTTTTTCTTAACCAATTGTAATAATTATAGCTTGTATGACAATAATTATAAATACTACATAAATTGCATATGACATAATTAAAAAAGAGTTTGATTGAACTTGGTACTAGTATAAATGAATACTATTTGTTTCCGATTGTAAAATATTTCATAACCTAGTTCTATTTAACAATTATAAAAATTAATTTAGTAGTTTTTTTCTTATTTCTATGATCGCAGTTTTGCTTTCCTGTACTCCGTTTTTAATTAACAAAATTTCAACGCCTAAAGTTTCAATTTTAGTTCTGTTTTTATATCTGAATTTACATTGATTTATCCATATCCTATCTTTGCTGGTTTTTAAATTCTTTTACATTGAGTTTTGTTTTCTATTGTTACAGTATATTCATTGTCTTCGTCTATGGGTCGATAATCTCTTTAAGAGAGGGTTACTAATTTGAAGTCTTTTATAAAATCATTTAAGGTATTTTAATTGTAATAACTAAAGTCTGATTTTTATATTTTAATATTCATAGTTTTACTAGTTTCAACTTGTAAAAATCAATCTCGTACATATGTATTTCCTCTGCCGTTAAGACACTAGGCAAAAAATAAATTAATATAAAGTATCACAAAATTAGCCTTCGTGGCAAAAAGGAAATAAAATATATTATGCGGATCACTGAAAATATAATATATAATATTATTATTATATTAAATAAGTAATAAATAATAGTCTTTTAATTGCAGCTCTAGCAGTTCCCTCTATGCCTCTTTGATTCGACCAATCATATCATTATATATCATTTTGGTTAGTTTGGAAATCCTTGATTGTCCGGTAAATTTTCCGGAAAAATAAATTTGCTTCATCAGACTGGTTTTGAACTGTTTCCAACGCCGTAGACACAATTTCATAGAGCTGTTCCTGTATTTTTATTGACCTCTCCAGAAGTTGCACATTCCTCTGAACCGTTTTATTTAGTGTTTCTGCTGTCGTACTGGGCGTCAGGATATTTGTTTTGCTTATGTCATTTTCATTGTCCATTTCAACATTGAAATCATCACTCATCTCACAATAACTTAGCTCCGCCGCGCCGTGGAGATGGAAGCCACGTTCGACAATGGTACACCAAAACGTTTAGTCTGAGGCAAACCATCGACGCAGCCCTTTAGGAATAGCAACTCAATGACCTCCTCTTGAAAAGAGTGAAGTAACCTCCTTATTTTCGCCTCCACCCGTTACCTCCTGTTAACGCCTTTTGTCGCAACGTTTCTTACGGAGGGCAGATTTGTGATCCGACCAAACCCAAAGCAAATGTATCTAAAATGATTATTTATAGAACAATAGGATTTATTGATTTTAATATACCTTTTCCATTCTGATTTCCTTTAAAGAAGGCCCCAAACTATTCAGTTCTTGCTGTAAGTTCAACCAACTTTTGGACGAAATCTTGATCTTTACTTGTGAAATTTCTGGCTATATCCGGATTTCCCGTCATATGGTAAGGTCTACAACACTTGAAACTGCTGACGATTTGTTTGACTAATTTGTTTTAGTAACAAATGAAATATGAAATATTTATGATTATTTAACTTTCATCATTTTGGTTGATGGAATCCACATCTTACGGTTGAGAAACGTCACAATTTGTAAAGAGCGCCGATCAATGATGGCTGGTTTTTAGCACTTTCTTATCGACGTTTGTTCACCTGCGTTTTCAATGGTACCAAAACAAGGAAATTGTGATATTCTCTCACCGCAGTAAATCTGCGGTCGTCAATGATTGGCATGATGATTTATTCCTGTATCCTTTTTCTGATAAATGCATAACTCCATTCCAAGAAGCAAAAAAACAACATTCTTTAGAGGAAATGTATCAAAAAGAAAAAAGTGGGATACTATTAAAAATTCGAATTCGAAAATAATAGACAAACTCATCGGAGAAAAGACTGAATTTCAAAATTTGCCATTGAATTTTTTTAAATTTAGATTTCGCAGAGTAATATAAGAAAGAGCACCAAAATATAATTTGAGGGGCGCAACTTTAAAGCTGATTACGTATGTAAAGAACTAAATTTAAAAGTTGCTGAAAAAGTTGATAAGTTGATCGAAAAATTCGATTTCATGTCCTTTTCTTCTGACAGTTGGACGGATCCAAGGTATTGGGTTTTCAACTAAGTAATTGCGGATGGTTTTAGTTGATTTTTAAGGTTTGCTGACGTAATCGAAATGTCCAACACATTTTGTTATTTGATAGTTGGTACTTCAACTGTCAATGTGTAGTTTTTGTTTGGCGTCTGTTGAAAAACGGAAAATCAAAACGAACATTTACGTCAAATTTTGCTTTTTTATTTTCGGAAAGGAAAAAACGCATGCAAGCTCAAAAAAAGTTATGTGCTATTTATGGTGACTGTTTACTTATCACTCTAGCAACCTTACCACTGGTGGGGAGATAGCTAGTTTAACAAATAAACGTAAAATAAAACAAACTGTTTCGCTTGAGTCTTCGTATCAACTCGCCCTATATTTATTTTTCAGCCAACTTTTATACAAAATTAGACATTTGTCAGCATAATTTGTCAGGCATAGCATTATACCTGAGCAGGCAAAATATGCTGACGCAATGTCTGGTCAATGTTCAATGAAGGTGTAGGTTTCCGTGGGAACCATGATTATTTGTCTGTACATGTTCTTGCATATTTGTACATTCTGCCGGGCCAGGCTTATAAGGTCAAATCAGAAGTTGTTAACTGCCTGGGAGCAGGTAGTGGACGGGAGTGATCCAGAACAGTTTGCCGCCTTTTAATCAGCCAAACTGTATAGACTATTATGATGATAAATAGTCCACCAATCAGGCTATATGTGATGCTGTGATGTACGTGGTGCGTTATTGTGTCCTCGGGCAGCTTCTCGCGGTTTTTGAGATCAGTAATCCATTTGTTTATCGTTTCATAGTCATTGTTACCGGATTTGAAAATGACATGAGGAAGGATGAGTGGTTTTGAACTGTTCTCTGGTGAATCTGATAATACTTTTGTGATATTTGCCGCAGGAATGAATGCTTCATTCATGTTACTGGAGATGCTTTGGTGCGAAGTTATGCTCATCGTGTCCTGTTTGAGCATGCAATTTGGCCCGAGTGTTACTATCCCATCATCTTGAAGACTAGTTTCTTCAACCCGTCTTCCACAGATGAGACTAAATGTATACCGTTTTTCCAAAACGTAAATCCAACTATTTTTGTTGCTGAGCTGGATCCATACAGGAGAGGGCTTCATACTTCTTAGTTTACAAAACGGCGATAGGTCCCTTGAGTGTGTGAGTAGGTCCATCTAACATCTGCTTACATTGGATCTTCTGTTGAATATAAGATGCTGCTGTTGACAAAGGTATTTTTCAGAACTTTGAGTGCATTGGTCAAGCTCATTGTTCGTTAGCGTGTAGTAGCATTCTCGGAGTAGGTTCACTATTAAAAAATCCTGTGACGGCTCAATAAACACAAATTCCGATAAATTTGGTGTTGGTACTGGTATAACCTTGAATAGCTCAAATTCCTCAGTATTCACGAGTGGTAGTCTTATATCAAATATGATTTTCTGTTGCGTAATTCTAGCCTTGGCTGTTAATAATCTGTAAAATTCCAACAGGTTTGCTTCAGTTTCGTATCTAGCAACAGTTAACTGCGGAGGTAAGTGGTTCCTTATTGTTGATGACTGTAAGCGTAGCTGATCTGGAGTTATTACGAGTGGATTGATCTTTGCGTGGTGGAGATCAGTCAGAACATCACTTAATGAACTTTGTATCTGTTGGTAATTTAGCATCGCAATGATAGCATAAGTAGCAAGCGCCATAAATTTTTGTTCCGCGGCCTCTTTCTTAATCGATACTGTATTCGCTTTTAGACTTTCCAGCTCATTCTGAAATACTTGTAATTGCGCTGTTACAGCTTTTGTATTTTTTCGTAGTATATTATTTGTTGATTCTGCGATAGATGTTTGATTTTTTATCAAGTCAAGCAAATGGTTCTCATTCAGCCTTGATTGCTGAATTTGTTGTTCACAATGCTCGGCATACGATTCGTCCAGGACTCCAAATAACTTGTTTGATGATGTCAAACGGTGATCGTTTTTTCCTAGCACTTAGCTCCTTCCCGGCCCCTTGTCTTAGCAATAAATCGTTTGTATTTCTTATTATTGCAAATTGGTGGTTGAATTGTTGAATAATGTTGTGTATCAGTAGATCCTCGTCATTATTTATTTTGCAGAAATCGTTCATTTCTTTAATTAGCTTTTCAAATCCGGAGAGCTCCCGCCAATAGTTTTCCATATCGTAGTATACGATTATTTTCCAGTTACTATTTATCAGATTGACATTTCCAATTTTTTCGAAGAAAATTCCTGGATGGTTCTTAAATAGCGAAATTTTAATGGCGCCATTTTCTGTCTCCGCTGCTGTTGTACAATTATTTCCTAACAAAACTATAGTCAACATTGCGCACACTAACGCTGGTAGTGATTTTGTTACTGGCCTCTTCTTCCGTTGGGTTCTCTCTTCATCTTTTATCTCAGTCCTTTTACTTCTTGTTTCCATTGACGGGTATTTGCTAGTGGTCTGTTGAGGTATCGTAGAGTGCCCCTGACTGTTGTCCTTTAATTCCCTTTGTGTCTCATTGTCGGTTTAAACAAATTTTACTGATTGGCCTCTTGAATAGTTTGTTTTTAGCCTGTAGGGTGACGACACGCACTAAACCATCGTGTCCCGTATGTGTCTCGAGCCTTCCAAGCATCCATCTAGTTGGAGGTAGTTGTTCATCTTTCACCAAAACAATGTTGTTCACTGCCAGATTTTCATTCCGTCGCGTCCATTTTTGTCGTTGTTGTAATGTCGTTAGATATTTTGAGCTCCATTTTTTCCAGAACTGTTGTTGCAGCCGCTCCAAAAGTTGCCATCGCGTCAGTAGGCCTTGTTTTTCGTCGAGTGTGTGTTTTTCTGGAGGAGCTAACAGAGCCGTTCCTATTAGGAAGTGACCTGGCGTTAGGACTGTTATATCATCAGGATCGTTAGACATTGGGCAGAGAGGTCTTGAGTTAAGGCATGCTTCGATTTGATTTAATACGGTTGACATCTCCTCATATGTTAGTTTGTGTTCCCCAATGGTTCGTCTGAGATGATACTTGATCGACTTCACTCCGGCTTCCCAAAGGCCACCGAAGTTCGGTGAGGCTGGTGGTATAAAGTGCCATTCAGTATGGTATGATGTTAATGCCTCGCAAATCTCGCCATTGTGCTTCCTTTGCATTTAGCTGAAGATTCTTATTTGCAGCAACAAAATTTGTACCGTTATCACTATAGAGATGTGATACATTTCCTCTTCTAGCACATAGTCTTTTAAATGCTGCTATAAACGCATTCGCTGTAAGGTCGCTCACAACCTCTTAGTGGATCGCTTGCGTCGCCAAGCATATGAAAACAGCAATATATCCCTTGTATGCTTTGTTTCCCCTTCCTTTTGCCGTTCTGATTTCGACAGGTCCTGCATAATCGACCCCCGTGTGAAGAAATGGTCTTGTACTGATAACTCTCGGTCCAGGCAAATTCCCCATTAGTTGTGTTCTCGTTGTTGTTCTGTGTCGAAAACAAATAGAACATTTGCGAACGCATTGTTTGACTGCGCTCAGACCACTTATTATCCAGTATTTTTGGCGCAGATATGCATGCGTAAGAACATAGCCTCCGTGCAAAGTGTTCCTATGTGCTTCTTCAATCAGCATTGTTGTCAGTTTGCTGGAATGTGTCATGACTAGGGGATGTTTCTGTGTTCTTGATAGATCAGTGTTCGCTAATCGTCCTTCCACCCGTATCATATTGTTTTCGTCTAAGAATGGGTTGAGGCATTGAAGTTTGCTTTTTCTGGCAATTTCTTTTCCATTTTTCAAGCTATTGACTTCATCCTTGAATATTGTATTCTGTACGTATCGTATAACCATCATCTCTGTATTTTGAACTTCTGGATATGTGATTGGCCCCAGTTGTTTATTACCCTTTGGTGATCTTAAGTTATGAATGAATCTTTTGCAAAATGCAAGCACTCTTGTTGTTCGCTTGAATGTGCTATACTGCGATAATAATGCACTTAAGAGATCCGATCCAGGTTCAGTCAATGTCGTTAACGAAAGCGAGTGTGTTTTCTTCATTTCTTCATTAGTGGTATGAGTTTTGGAATCGGTATACTTGATATCTGCCTCCGCCAACCAAGATGGCCCTGTCCACCAAACTGAGTGTTCTTTGAGTTCTGACGGCCACAATCCTCTAGATGCGCAGTCGGCTGGATTATCCTTACCCTTTACGTGATGCCATTTATCAGAATTTACTATTTTTGTTATAACAGTTACTCTGTTCGCAACATAGTTTTTCCATTTGTTAGGGTTTCCAGTGATCCATGCTAACGATATAGATGAGTCAGTCCACGCGTGTATTTCCAGGTCTTTTTTTTCTAATCTCGTTTTCGTTTTTTGAAGTAACTTTGCAAGTAGAACTGCACCACAAAGTTCTAATTTCGGTATTGTCACCTTTTTAATCGGGGCGACCTTCGTCCTTGCACTTAACAACCGTGTCGTAATGGTTTCAGAATCAGTTATGACTCTTATGTAAACAACTGCTGCATACGCTCTTTCTGATGCATCGCAAAATCCATGTAGTTCTGTGTGGTGTTTTGATTCATATTGAAGCCATCTAGGTATTTTTATTTCTTCAATGCAGCAGAGTTGATTCCTGAATGCGTTCCATTCGCTTGTGATTTCATCTGGAAGTATTTCATCCCAACCTTTATCCAATTTCCATAGGTTCTGTTAAACTAGCTTCGCTTTTACCACAGCCGGTGCTAACCATCCCAAGGGGTCGAACAATCTCGCTGTCTCCGATACTATTACCCTTTTTGTCAAGTTGACATGTTTTGACGTAGGACTAATTTTGAATTCGAATGTATCAGATTCTGGTCGCCAATATATACCCAAAGTTTTAATAGGGTCGTATACATTGATTTTGTATTTTCCTTGCTCTCGGTCTTCTGGTCTTATATTAGCTAATAGAGCTTCTGTATTTGAGGACCATTTACGAAGTCTGAATCCTCCACTCGCCATAAGCTGAATCATTTGTTTCTGCGCTTCTATTGCTGCTTCCAATGTGTCCTCTCCAGAAAGTTAATCATCAACGTAAAAATCCTTGAGTGCTATTTTTGCTGCCAATTGAAATTTTTCTTCTTCATCGTATGCAAGTTGTTGCAAAGTTCTTATCGCCAGATATGGAGCTGAAGATGTCCCGTACGTAACCGTTTTTAACCGGTATTCCTTCATTTTTTGTGTTGGCCTTTCTCTCCAAAATATCCTTTGAAAATCTCTGTCGTCAGAGTCTACCAGTATTTGACGATACATCTTTTCGATGTCTGCTCTGAATACGTATTTTTGTTTCCTCCAGCGCACTAGTATAGAGTACAAGTCCTGTTGGATTACTGGGCCTGTAAGCATCGTATCATTCAGACTTAATCCTGAACTTCTGCGCGATGATCCGTCAAATACAACTCGTAATTTAGTCGTTAGTTGTCCGGTTTAATTACTGTCTGGTGCAGTAAATAATAGGCTTCGGTTGCAGGTTTTGACACAGAATCTGGTTTTACTAATTCCATGTGCCCGAGGTTAATGTACTCCCTCATGAATCGAACATAGCCGTCTTGTAGCTGCTTGTTACGCATTTATTTTCTCTCAGTTTGAAGAAATCGTGCTAATGCTCTATTTCTTGATTCACCCAACTTGCCAGCATCTTCTTTGAATGGTAGTTTGACAATATATCTACCTTCTTCGTTCCTCTTGTGAGTTGCTCTATAGTATTCTTCGCAATGTATCTCTTCTTTTGTGCGCCCTTCTTCTTCGGGTAGTTCTTCTATTTCCCAGAATGATTTAAGCTGATTATTTAGCTCAATATTTGATATCAAGCAAACAGTTGACTCGTCCGTTTTGGTGTTGAATTGGCAACTTCCTGACAATATCCAACCCAGTTGTGTCTTCCGAGCAATCGGAGTTCCTTGATTCCCTTTGATTACACCTTCCAAAATTATGTCTTGGAAAATGTCCGCTCCTATCAGCATGTCTACAACTCCTTGTTTGTTGTATGATGGATCGCCAGTGGTAAATGCCTAATATGGTCGCATTTGTTTGTTGTGAATGATTCTTCTGGTAGCACTTTTGTGAGTTTGTCTAGTACCAAGAATGTTCCCCATGTGAAAAATTCAGATGGGTATATGGACTGAATCTTTAGTTGGACCTTACTGTTAGCCGTTCCTGCATTCGTTGTTCCCAAGCCAGTAATAGAAGCATTTGCTCGTTCACGTCTCAGCTGCAGTCGTTGCACAATATCTTCCGTGATAAAGGAAGATTGTGAGCCTTGGTCAACCAATGCTCTGATATAATGGTCACATCCTTTCCAATTTGTTTTGATAACCGCTGTAGCTAATAACACTGTATTACACTGTTTGTTGGCTGCGAAATTCGTTTGTGGTTGTTCATACTGTCTATTTGCGTAGGCGGTGTGAAGAAGCGTGTGGTGTCGTTAATGGCATGTTAAACAGGTCTTCATTGATGGACATCTTGATGCTTCATGGGTTGGTTTGAAGCAATTTTTGCAAAGTTTATGTCTGCACAAATTCAATCCGCTGAGTCACTGCCATTTGTATAAATTTACCACATGTGTGAATCCAATGTGCACCATTGCATACTTTGCACGATGGAGTTATAGTTGTGTGTTAGTTTTTGAAGAAGCCTTTCTTGTTATTTGCCGGTTTTTGATCTCTTGTGGTTGTGCCGTTCCTTTTTCCTTCTAAATTATCTAGAGCATGGAATTTATTCTCTAGAAACTTAAGGAATTCATCAAGAGGTTGTAGATCTTTAGGATTCTTCAGTGACTGCTCGTACGTCTTTCTTGTTTCGTTATCCAGTTTTTGCGAGATGATATACAAGATGATCGGGTCCCAACTTCTTATTTCAATATTAAGACATTTTAAGGAATTCACACACTCCACTGTAGTATCATGAATTCTTTTTAGATTTGATGCCGATTCAACCTGGCATTCTTTTTGATTTAATAATGCCTGAATTTGTGCATTAACGAGCAATCGTATATTTTCGTATCGATTTATTAAAATTTACCGTGCCATGTCATAGTTGGAATCCATTATCTGCAAGTGCTGTATAGTAGTTGCCGCTTCGCCCGTCACATTCGTCTTCAAATAATGCATCTTTTGAGCTTTTCCAAGTTTATCGTTTTCATGGATTACTTGCTCAAATAAATCAATGAACGATTTCCATTGCTTGTAATCGCCATCAAATGTTGGTAATTTTTGACACGGGTAGTTTCAGCTCGTGTTGCGCTCCCTCTTTCGTGTGTTCTTCCCTTTTCTGCTGAACAGCAAATTGGTCGATCTTCTCTTGCAAACTCACCATAATGTTTTCGTACGTTTGCTCCAATTCTTCTTGTTCGTTCATGAAGTCCTCGTCAACGCTCGTATCTCCATGTTCCATAATGTCGTCGTGTGTTCTCATAAGAATCGCCCATTGGCCTTGAATTGTTTGTTGCTTGTGAATAAAGTACGATTTTGACGTCTGTTCAGTTTGCTCCATTCTATCTATTGACCGGAATAGAGCTTGTTTTTGGGCTTCTTTGCGCCTCATCCGTCTCTGTTGCTCATCGTCTACTTGTGTTGGTAAATTCGTTTTTCCTTTCCCATTGCGTGGTAATGGAACAATTTTTTGGACTTCCTTCTCTTCGTTATTAATCTCGTTCAGTCTCTCTGCAAACTAAGTGCGTATGGATTTCACAGTTTCCACTTGTTCATAAAATTTCGATTCAGCGTATGGGTGTTTTTCGCTGAAACTTCCGTGCTGCCGTATTTCTCTATCTCCTCTCTCAAATTCTTTTCAGTGCCAGTTTAGATCGTCTAAACGTTCATCTACAAACTCTCTCGTACGTCTTACTTTGGGCTCTTTCGTAAGCTTTTCGGATACTTTCTTTATCCATTCTGCCCTATCTTTCTGCAGCTGTGCCAATTCGTCAATGCTGGTCATTTTTCTTCAATTCTTCGATAGCTTTTTTCTTTTTTATTATTCTTTTACTTTTCAAAGGACCAAATGTTTATTTATCACTCTAGCAACCTTACCACTGGTGGGGGGATAGCTAGTTTAACAAATAAACGTAAAATAAAACAAACTGTTTCGCTTGAGTCTTCGTATCAACTCGCCCTATATTTATTTTTCAGCCAACTTTTATACAAAATTAGACATTTGTCAGCATAATTTGTCAGGCATAGCATTATACCTGAGCAGGCAAAATATGCTGACGCAATGTCTGGTCAATGTTCAATGAAGGTGTAGGTTTCCGTGGGAACCATGATTATTTGTATGTACATGTTCTTGCACATTTGTACAGTGACGAAGCTTTAAAAGAACGGCCGTGTCAAAATTGGTTTGCCAAATTTCGTTCTGGTGGTTTTTCACTCAAAGATGAAAAACGCTCTGATCGTCCTGTTTAAGTTGATGACGACCAAATGAAAGCAATAATCGATTCGGATCGTCACAACAATACGTGAGATTGCAGAGAAGCTTCATGTATCATATAAATGCATTGTAAATCGCTTAAAACAACTTTGCTATGTACGAAAACTCGATATATGGGTTCCTCATGAACTGAAAGAAAGTCATTTAGCAGAACGTATTAACTTCTGCGGTTTGTTTAAGAAACGTAATGAAAATGATCCATTTTTAAAACGATTGATAACTTGCGATGTAAAATGGGTTGTCTACAACAATGTCATATCGTTGAGCAAGCCAGGTGAACCAGCTCAAACAACATCAAAAACTGATGTACATCAAAAGAAAGTTTGGTGGAATTACAACTTTGGCCGATCTTCAATTGTATTGAAATATGACAAATATGGTCGTCAAACGGGTGACATGATCACTGAAAAAATTTAAATAATGCTTACTGAATGGAAGATTTCAAAACAACAAGTGCATTGGATGCATCTGGCAATGCTAAATGATTTGGATTGTGCAGTCCACACAATGCAGCTTGCTTTTCGAGATTGTTTACAGTCACAGAAAATCAGCAAAGACATCACGCAAAAGTGTAAGAAAATATCGAAACAATTCATCCATTCTACAATCGCTCACAGGCAACTGCATAAAGTAGAGGACAGACTTAATCAACCACATCTTAAAGCGTTTCAAGATTGTGTAACTCGATGGAACAGTACCTTTTACATGTTTGAGCGATTTTTAAGGGTGAAAGATGCTTTAAGATTTGGACCCGATTTTGCCAGAAGAGTGGCAAATTATTGATTGAGCTATTAAAACTTTTTAAAGAAGCGACTTGGCAACTAAGATGCTCTCAGACTCTTTTATAGTCTGTGATTCCAATAATTCAGTTGCTTATGAAAACATTGTACAATCATTTCATTATATACTATATGATATAATTCTGAAGTTATTCGGCTGGCAGTCACGACTCTGAGAAACGAAGTTTCTTTTAAATTGTTTGCTTTAGAGGAGAACAATTTATTTGCAATATCCACTTACTTAGACATTTGATACAAAAATACATTTTTCACACCAATGAAAGAAGAAAATATGACAGATTAATTATTGAAATCGAAAAACATTGTTAATGATGTAAGGGGTTCTCCGAGTTTCGATATAGCTAAGAGAATGAGTTTTAAGATACTTCCGAAAAAGCTGCAGACCACCAGGAACCTCTGTCGCAGCTTGAAAGCCATGCCTAAAAAACTATTAAGCAATGATGCTTGATTCTTCAAGTCAAGATGAAAGTGAAGAGCATTCATCTGAAAATATTAGCCCCAATGCGGTTTTTACGAAGCAATTGCTTTCGTCTCGCAACAAAAAGAGAGTAAATGTATCTAAAAGTCGGCATAAGTTGAAAATGTTTCCTGCCATCGCAAGGAGATCTTTGTCGCCAACCCCAGCCAGAGTTCCAAATGAACAAGAATTTAGTGGTGCCGGGTTTATTTACGATCAAATGAGAAACAGACAGGAGACTGAAAAAGCAGCAACATTGCTTCTATTCTTCTATAAGAAAGTGGTTTTCTATAACCACCTCGATCTCTGTTTTTTTTTTTTTCACAAACTGACATGCCATGCTCTTCATCTGAATTGTCAGTATGATTATTTGTCTTTGCCAAATGATCGTCGATATTTTCTTTCTACAAAAAGCTATTTATTTGGTTTGCTCTAAATTCATTATCCATTGTTTTTTTGTTTATTGGCTCTCCGAATTTTGGGAAATGCTCTGCTATGTTTGCTTTCTTTGGATAGCTATCCTATCAGTTATGCAATATGCTGATGCAAATTTTCTTGGATTATCTATTGTTTCTATAAAAAAAAATATGTATATCCGAATGAATAACTTTGTTCTTTGCTGTTAGAGTTCTGTATTTTGAAACCTCCGCTCGAAGGGCTTTCTTTCTTATGTATTTAATTTTACGACATTTATCGCAATTGCCAGTTATAAGCTGTAATCTGAGCTTTGGAAAGTATATTCTATCTTTTAAATTTTAATAACATTCGTCTATGCGGCTATGATTAATTTATTCATACGAATAACAACGATAGCTGTTTATGCAATTCCTTTTCCGTTAATATTTCCCTCGCTCTTTTGTACCTTCCAATAAATTGAATTTTTGAATCTGATGAAAACGTTGATATGAAAACAAACTGAATCCTGTGATAAACTGTATCAGAAACTTTGGAATTTATTCCTATTAGTCGTTTTCAAAAAAAAATTCTTAAGTAAATTTCTTGTGACGTTTTCGTTTTTTAATGGATTTAATTCAATTATTTTTCGTTTATGCAATATATAAACTTCTTCTAGGGAAGTATATGCCAGGTTGAAGTGTGTTTTGTATTTAAATACTGTTTCATCTTTTATTCCTTCGTTGTCTAAAATCTGGTGCTCTACTGGCTTAAACTAACTTATAAAATTCGGTGTATGCGAGTTTTTGAGCAGACCTTTAAAATGTAGTACCTCTGGTGTTCACACGGGACGTTGTTGACATCAAATGGGTCGGTGACGTCTTTGCCGACCTTAATTGAGTAGAAAAGCACCAGGTTGGATGGGATGCCTAACCTAGAAATGGCTTCATACATCTCGTCTCTGTGGATAACACAGAAAGTAAAACCGACCATGAAATTGATGAAAAATTTCCAGGAACTCCAAAATCTGCCGATATGTTAACATCTAGCCACATTGATATGGACCTATCAGGTGCTCTAACTTTGTGCGGGAGTTTTGTTTACCAAAAGAAACGAAACAGGCAGCGCTCTAAGAGCAACTTTTACATTAGAAGTTGAATTTGTTGAAGTTGTTTTTCAAATTCACCAATAAAGTGTTTTAACTCGTTAGGGACAGACCAGAATTAAGAAATTTTATGCAGGAAAGTTGAACTTGTGCTGACCTAACACTGAAGCGTCACTAACAAATTTTCACTACTCTAGTAAAAAAGTCTAGAAAGTGGTTTTGAAACGAGTAAAGTTAAATTTGTCACCAGAGTTTGGCTTTTGATTGCGGGATTTAAATCGTTTTTGTCTATATAAACCGCTTATGTCAACTCTTTGTCCAATGTATTTTCGTAATTATTTCTAGGACCTTGTAAAGTCGTAAAAGTTCAAAAATTACACAGTTTTGATAGAGAGATTTCCACAATCTCTTCTCTCCGAGCTGGGGAAATTTTCAGCATCGGAACTCTCTCCTTCTGGTAAAAAGATTGCTCCAAGAGGATTACATTCAATCCAGTTTTTTTTTTTTTAATTTTTATAGTTGTTTTCAGGCCAATTTCGAGATACTGTTTATTTATTTATATTCTTGAAAACCTCTAGATTTTCGCTCATGATAAGATACCACAACAGTGGTAAACAAACAAAATCGTCGGATGTTATGATCTTGCTTGAAACATTTTTTAATATACGAGCTATGCATTTTTATCCATGTTTTCATGTGTCAGTTTTATAGACGTCATTCGGAATCACGAAAAATTGGAATGCCGTGGAAACGTGGATCAAGGAATAGAGAGAGCGGACCATCAAAATATTAAATGGGCTCAGCTTTATTCCGTTTAAGTCCTTAAATTAGTCTTTATAGTTCAGAACCAACTTAATTAAGTCAATTGTTGCTTCTTAACACAATGTTAATGAAATTTTTAGAATTAAAATTGAACGCAAAAAAATTTTAATGAATTTGTCCGGAAACTAATGAGTGGTTATATTTACTATATACATATTTTTTTATCTGATAAGATGATTGAAAACTATAAATTTTATTTATTAATTTTGAACTTTTTTTATTTGAAAACTGAATTGATTTTAATTGGTGAGTTAAATTGTCCCTTTTTTTGGCAGTGTTTTCGTGATGAAATTTAAACCAGCCTGTCAAATTTAACAAAAAGCTTTTCAGCTCTTGAAGATGCACATACGGTTCAAACGAGACTATGTCCGCACAAACGTATGTACGTACACACACACACACGGACATCTTTCTAAAAACAATGGGATCCGATTACTGGGACCTCGAAACGTGGAGATATGTAAATATTTTGAATTTCGAAAATCGGACCGATTACTTGAGCTTCCTAATGGGAAGTTAAATATATACAATATAAATGTTTAAATACTCTTATGTACGAGTACATATAATAAGTTAGCTTTGAAAAACTAAGCCTATTTTAGTCGGCCACTGTAAGGTGATCTTACTTTGAAGGTTATCGACGACCGAGTTCCCCACCGATTTTCTTACAGCTACCAAAGTTGTTGGTGCGGCTTCTGCCAATCTATCACATCGCGCATTGATACCGCTATTTATTTTAAAGATTTTTTTTCAGGAGATTCTTGTGGTTCCATTTTCTGTAGGTCATCGCGTTTGGTAAGTAACTTTCGAGTGAAGGCACCTACTAGCTCCGTTATTGTATGCTATTTTTACTTAACGTGGTATGTCGAACTGTCTTGTTCGTTAGGGTAAGACTCATCCAAACTTTTTATAAAAGTGAATGTCGATCTATCTATTGCTCGCTGAAGTTGATGATTCGACTCTGTTATCAATTGCGAGGACGGCGGTGCTGTCAGCAAACTTAGCTGTGACTTTTTCTTCACCTTGGGGCATGTCTATTGCATAAGGCAAGTACAGAATCGGATCCAGAATGCTTCCTTGGGGAACACCGGTGTGAATTTCTTTGAATTCTGAGGACTCAGACTTGTATCTAACACAGACAAGACTGTTTGTGAGGTAAATTTCTGGTACGGGTGAATGGCGCAGTTGGTAGAGCGCCTGCCTTTAATTGATGGGTCCTAGGGTCAACTTATAGTACAACCACCATTGGGATTAAATTAATGGCAAGTTGTAAAGCTTAATCTTCCAAACTTTCAAAAGTTCCATATTAAATCATCCGTCCAATTTTGGGCTCCACCCACGGAATTGATTTGAAACCAAATACATCTTTCGTTCTCATCCGAATTCTTCCACTCGCTCTGTGCTTCTTGCAGAAGAGCGAGCAGTATTTTGAACAATTTATTTCAAACTTATATTTTCTTAAGTAAAATAAGCGTATACTTTAGTCCATCGAGAATGCACCTTATCCCTTCCAGGGCTTTTTCAATTACGTTTGTTATTCGATAGACCTAATCGATTATGGAGTGCCTGACTTTAAAAATAATTACCGGTTGCGATTGTTTTAACAATAGTTTTTGAAATACGGTATGTATTATCGGCGAAATAGGAGCGAAATAAAGATTATAACTTCGGCGACTTTCCATTGCCTTGGGACGTATAGAATTCTCAAACAAGCATTTATAATATACAAAAGCTTGACTAACGTTTTTCTAGGCAGCACCTTGAAAATTTCGCGATCTAAAGAATAAAAGTTATAAAAAGATGTTTTTTTATTATTTTTGTATTTTACTATTTTTTACAATTAAATAGAACGTAAAACTTCAAAACTTTTTGAGTTTTTTGTTTGTTTTATTTTCTGAGTGATAGCAATTACAGTGAACTGTTCCTTTTTTATACCGCATATTGCAAGCTGAGTCTGCATAAGAAACATGCCGTCTTGAAATTAAAGGAACTTGATAGAGCTTGAGGTTCAGAAAGAGTACCGTCTCTGAACAACTTTCGATACTTCTTATTGTTTTGATCGACATTATTGATTTCAAGAAAATTTCTTAGAGAAACGTCAGCTATTCGGCTTACTATTCTATGATACTAATTTTTTTAAATATATTTGAAAACGGGAAATTTTGCTGTATTTACTCGGGCCCAAACACTATTCTTTTGCTTTGGTTTTAACACACGTATAAATACACTGAACTCAAGCTATGTACGCACCTATTTTGTTTAAAATGCTAATGAAAATAAAGTTGTTTGGTCTCTCCGGAACTGTGATGCAGGGCAAAACGTTGGAGATTTCTGATGATGGTTAAGGTGATCGATGTGAAGATGATGATGATATTTAGTTTCGTGATGACTGCAATGACGATATTTGCCGATCGATGTGATGATGATACGATATTATTTCGGCCATTGCTACGATGACGATAGTTTGCGATGGATGTGATGATGACGATGGGTTTGCGGTGAATCAGCTGTTGGTCGTGTGATGATGAACGATAGTTGTAAAGAGGTAGGTGGGACAAAAAACTGAGATCTTCCAGTGGTTAGTTACTGAAGCGGTACTTATTGTTGTGAAACGGATATGTTTAAGCATTTATATTGATAATTTATGGTAAATGATAATGAACTCCAAAAATAATGGATAATAGTTGCTGAACGGATGGTACCGGATTATATGAGCGCAGATTAAATTATCGTCTATCGGATGATCGGATGATCGTGGTTTAGAAAAAAAAATCGTGTTGTCTAAAGACTATATCCGTTAATATGATCCGGCTCGCGTGGACCAAATTATTAGAATCAGGAAATCCCCCTGTCGAATGCTCATTAGTTCGAAGAAAAAAAACGTTGTTGAATAAGTAATAGCTTTAATTAATGAATTCTAAGTTGAGAAGGGAAAACTCAGAACTAGTCATATTGTTGAGAAGGTTCCCTTTAAAAATATTGTTATTTACACCCTTCTTGAATTGAACATATAACTGAACTGTAGGAAATGAGCTATCATATTTATGTGTCGTATTCACTTTGCCCTCAATAGACTCCATACAGGTTGCTTCTTCATCTGATGAAATCACTTTCATATATATGTTTTTTTGGGGGTTAAAGCTTTTTCGCAGTTCACGGAATATTACTGCAAAATAATAATGCGCATTGAAAACCACCACTACAGTCATGTTCTACTTGATTCACTTCCTGATAACATTATATATTATAAAAGTTTTTTTTTTATAAAATAAATCAGCATAATTGTGTGTGCTGTTATCGTTATCATAATAATATAATTCAGAGAGATGTATGTGAGTGAGTGCTCAAAAAGGAACAATTTCACTTCTTCATTCAAAACAAATTTAGTTTTCTTATAAGAAAGGTTTAAAATCAATTAAATTTATGGTTTATAACTACCTTATCAGATAAAAAATTATGTTAAAATATCTACACTGCCACTCATAAGTTTTCGTACAAATGTACATACGTACCTACGTTTGTGCGACTTCTTTCGTACAGCCTAACTCGAGAACAAATCAAGCTATCGAAACCAAATTGGTTTCATTCGAAGCGTGTGTGCCTTTGGTTAAATTCCACAGGATGGTTTGAAATTTATGACGAAAAAACTGTCAAAAAGGGACAATTTCACTTCTTCAATTAAAATCAATTTAGCTTTCCAATAAAAAAAAGTTAAAAATATATTAAATTTATAGTTTTCGACAAGACTAAAACAGGATTTAGTTGAGGCCATTTCGTACATTGATGTGCCCCTTTCTCTATTTCCTGGTCCAAATTTCCATGAAAGTTCTTGGAAAATTGATTCAGAAACGTGAATCGTATAAATCTTTTTCATTTTTCATGATTCCGAATGACGTCTACAACATTGACACATGAAAACATAAATAATTAAAGGCGTTGCAAAGATGATCATAAAATCCAGAGATTTATTTTGTTTACCACTGTTGTGGTTTTTTATCATGAAGGATTATAAAGAGATGTATCAAAAAAAAGACAGAAACAATCTCTCGAAATCGGCCTGGAAACAACTATCAAAATCTCCAAAGAAAACTGAACTGAATGTAATCCTCTTTTACCAGAAAGAAAGAGATCCGATGCTGAATATTTCCCCAGCTCAGAAACTATGTCTTTTATGAACTTAAGCGACATGAAGAAAATCGAAATACACTGGACAAGGAATTGAAAAAAAACTGTCTTTCACAATGCTTAAATCGAAACAATGCTGTAAGTTCTGCAATCAAAAGCCAAAATCTGGTCACAAATCCAACTTTTTCTCATTCCTTCCTTAACTTATTTTTACCAGAATAGTTATAATTTGTAAGTGGCGTTCCAGTGTCAGCTCAGCACAAGTGTAACTTACCTGCTTATTATTTCTTAATGCTAACTGTCTGTCCCTAACGAGTTAAAACATTTTATTGGGGAAGTTGAAAAACAACTTCAACAATCAATTCAACTTCCTATGTAAAAGTTGTCGTAATATAACTCCAAATTTGACACATCTTATCTCAACGTAGAGTTCTATGTTCATAGAGCGATGCCTGTGTGCCACCATGTGCCTACAAAAGACTGGCTCAGAATACGGGTTGTCGGTCCTATATTTTTTCTAACTTGATTGTAATAAATTGTACATTTTGGTCACAGATAAAACAATTTTTATAACAATCTGGTTGCACAATTTCCATTTTTTTTGCAAAAAAAAAACTCCCGCACAAAATTAAACCACAGTGGTCACTAAGAAACAAACATTAACAACAAATGCAATCGGCCATTAGTTTGAACAAACGGGTTGTTAAACAGTTATGTAAATGCGAGGAATCTGCTGTAATTGCTATGTTTGAAAAATGTTCAAGTGTTCTAATTGGGTGTTTTAATCTCGTGCAGACTTGTGCAGACTGTATTACGGCAACGAAGAATAAAATTCCGCTGGCAGGCGGGTCTCTTAAATGTTGCCTGTAACACCTATCCCCCCGTAAACGTTTGAAACCGTTCGTCAACAGCCTGATAGGTACAGATCAATGTAGTTTTTAACCAGAAAAGTCCATCATACACTAAATATTAACATTTTGGCAGATCTTGGGAAAAACGCACTCACCAACTTTTCAACAATTTCAAGGTTGGTTTTGGTTTCTATTTCGTCCAAAGAGACGAGATGTACTATATGAAGCAATGTCTAGGTTTGGCATCCCTGGCATGCTTTTCCATTTGTACAGGATGGCGATTGAGAACTCAAGCAGCACCATTAAGGTCGGCAAAGACGTCACCGACCCATTTGATGTCAAACAACGTTTAAGTGAGGTGATGCACTGTCATGCGGTCTTTTCAACATTATACTTGGACACTAGAGGCACTAACTTTTAACGGTCTTTTCAATAACTCGCATACGCCGAAGATATTGATATAATTAGGGAACGAAGCTTGATATGAATGTTCTTCCAGCCCGTCTTATGAGTGTTCAGTCCGTAAATAGTTAAAGGGCATCCAAATCCGACGTCTGGTTCAAAACGTTAACACGGACAGCTATAACTTTGAGATAGTTAGGTACTTTGTCTGCCTAGGTTTCGCTGCAAACACAGATAATAACACCCACGCTGACATCAAACGAAAATAACCTGTGGCTAAGAAAGCAACTATGTAAAGCCCTCTCCCGAAGAACTTTTAAATGGTTCAAAGCTGAAAAAAATATATATTCAATATTTATGATTGCAATGCATTTGTCTACGGAATGAATGTTGTTTACATAATCCAAATGGAATTTGATGGTGGCGGCAAATAATTTATTTTTTTTATACTGAGATGGGAATTTCATGGTAAGGGCAGACCGACTCGCATCCAAACCATTTTTTTTTAATTTCAAAAAGTATATATTCAACAAATTGCGGTAGATTCCCGGAATAGAATATCTGCAGATTTAAAATTTCACATCAGGATTCAAACTTTTATTTCATCAACGAACTTATTTTTTTTGTTTGTCATCGGCAATATAATAAATTCTTAATCTGACAGCATTCAATTTCCTCATAAAACACATATTCCCACAAAAGTTATTGCTAAAAGTACGTGAAAGCAAAGTTATTGTAGTTAAGTCATATTGTGCTTATTTGCTTAAGCTTCCAGAGGTTGCTGGGGACCATTATTGAAGTGTTGTTCGAGAGGCCTTATAAATAAGGAAAATAAATTATATCGAAATTGATAAAAAAGAAAAATCAAAGATGTATACTTATTTCAGTTTAAAATTACTCTCAATTGTTGGAGCACCATAAAGCATACGGTAAACAAACAGCGCACAGAATTAATTATCATAAAATTACTGTAAAAATAAGGTGTAAAAAGACTTACCTCCGCTCATCATTCCAATGGGATATTTGTTGATGAATATTAAAGGTTTCGTACAATTCATTATAAACAAACAAAAAAAAAATGGTAAAAAGAATTGAAATAAAGAAGTACCTATATGTGCAGATCTCTGATGAGTTTTGCTTAGTTAAATACTAAATACGGCAACGACAGTGATTAGGTAATTCGCACACTTATGCCAGCAGGTATAAGTCTTCTAAATCGCTATTGTTTAAACTGCAGGCATCTAAAGTCTCTGTGGCCCAAGACATAAAACACAACTGCAAGTGTATTTTTGTTAACATAGACTGCCTCAAGTCAAGTACTAGCCTACGTTTGATGAAAACAAAAACACTCCCATACCGCACTCGCAAGCACAAGAGACTTTTCATATAAATATTGCTGGGAGAGAACTATTGGTCATCATTCGAATTGTGAACTAGCATTAGATAACTCAGTGCCCCAGTTGACTGTTAAAGGCCTTTTAAATCTTTGTATTACGGAATATATTTCTTAGAATGGTGAGTCTGTTGAATTCTTTTTACTAACCTGCGATGCATGAAGGCTTACATAGTACGAAGTGTGTTCTAATGTGTTAGTTATCCGCTTTTAAAGTTATCGTAAAGGGATTGTAAGTCAGGAGTGAAACGGTGTAATGAGGAAAGTCAGTGCACGATTGTGGCAAAACAAATGTAATCAACAATTCTGAAGTAAAATTATGCTCATGAATGTGCTCATTATATTTAACGACGAAGACGTGACGACATGAAGATAAACAACGTTCAAGAGTGAAATGAATAAGTAAATTTAAATGCAAGATGTTTATATCTTTTATTCCGGATTTTTTCTTTAATTTTTTCGAAAAGACATTCACGTTTATAAACTTAAGGTTAACAAGAAACAAATATTTTCGACCATCCATCCATAGTCATGAGCATAACTTATATATCCACAAAGTAATATGGTGGAACGGCACATCTCAACATAATGTGCAAGCAGTGAATATGTTCAAAGGAAACAAAACAAATATTGAGCTTGTTATATTTTTTCAGAGACGAATTTGCAATGAAACAAACAAAAAAGGTTATAAAAATGATTTGAGCTTACGGCCTTAACACTTATGTAGGTTGCTCGGTTTTTATTTTATATCAAACCATTAGAAACCCGACATTTTAACTAATTGAATTAATAATACTTAAATACACATGTGTGGTCATATATCTGAATGGAAACTTATATTGGTTATAAAAAATGTGTACTTTCAGATTTTAGTTGTTCTAATTACAACACTGCTTGTGTCATGCAGAGCTGATGTGTCACATTTAGAAACGGATTTACAGGAAGATGGATACCATTACAAGAAACCATCACAACCATTTCCACCACAAGATAATGCCGGCTTAGCCTTTGATAATCAACTTCAGACCGATGAGCAGCAGCAAAATTCAGACGAGCTGAGCCCAAGCACTGCGGGTTCCTTCCCGTCTGGGTCAGTGAAGCCAATATTAGAATATCTTCCACCAACCGGTCACTCAGCTGTAAGTCAATCATCTCCATTGCCAGAGGAATACGGCACACCATCTACCTATAAATCTCCTGTTAAAACTCAGCCAGCAGTGGAATACGGAAGTCCAACCGTTTCTTCAACAGTTGCAGCAGATGCACAGGGAAGCCAAAGCCCCCCTGGCAGTTCGACATATCTATCACCATCAAAATATGGAAGTCCAACTATTTCTTCAACTTTTGCAGCAGATTCTCAGGAAACCCAAAGCCCTCCTGGCAGTTCGACATATCTATCACCATCAAAATACGGAAGTCCAACTGTTTCTTCAACTTTTGCAGCAGATTCTCAGGAAACCCAAAGCCCTGCTGGCAGTTCGACATATCTATCACCATCAAAATATGGAAGTCCAACTATTTCTTCAACTTTTGCAGCAGATTCACAGGGAACCCAAAGCCCTACTGGCAGTTCGACATATCTATCACCATCAAAACCAAGCTTTTCTTCTCCTATCCCGAAATCTTCAATTTCTGATTTTCCAACAAGGATTGAAAATCCAGCATCACAAACTGAGTCAGTTGAGCCAAATAGGGCTTATGGAGCCCCACCAACTGCCACTCAAGGAACGAAAATTCCGCAACCAATGTTCACCTCGCCCCCAACTGCACCAGAAAGAGAATACTTACCGCCAATCGAGAACGAGATAAAATCCGAACAGGAGAAAACATATCCGCAACCTTCTCCTCCAATAAGGTATCCATCACCCCTACCGACAAAACCTAGCCCGACCAACGTAAAACCTCAATCGCCATATCCGCAACTATCAGATCAGTCAAATCCGACAACATACCAGACGTCGCCGCAAGACTCTGAAGAAACTGAATATACAAGTCCAAAAATTAGTTCGCCGAAATCGTATTCTGAGCCACAGTCAACTTATCCCACAGGATCTGGTCCTCAAGGTGTTGAGCCAAAACCTGCTCACAAACTTGGACCTGATGGTTACGAATACAAAGTTCCCTCAAAAACATTTGAATATTAAATATTTTACTTATAGTTCTGATAAGTTTACATAATTATACTTTTAAATTATGGGAATAAAATACCGAATGAATGACAAAACAGAAAAGTCATTTAAGCCACGTTTTGCTTAATTTCTTCCTTAATTGCATTTCCTAACACTATTAAATCTGGTTACGGGTGTTTTTGTTTAGAGGTTTGATGTGTTTTTTTTATTTCTAAAGGTTATGGTGCCAAGTCTGACGGCAGAAATAAGAAACCAGGCATAAACGATAATTGAATAACAACTTGCCGGAACCCCTTTAGCATAGATGATGCCAAGCAAAAAGATATACGAGTACACCATCTTTTTACTAACACGAAACATTTTACCTACAGTAACAATGAAGCATCATTGATCGTCATTGCTATTCATGTGAATTATGTGAGCTGAAGAGCAGGCAATGCTGAATTTTATATTATGCAACGCACGTACAGGCGTTTACTTACCTATAGATAGTACTTGTAATAATAAAATTTGACACGAATTTATGAACACCAGCTACAAGCTAAAATTTTCCACGCTTTAAGACATCAGCTAACAAATTATAAACAAAATGTGTTGCTACATACTAGACTTGGTCCTACACAGGGCAAACAAGAAGTGGCCCATTCTAAATGGTCGGAGAAAAAATAAAATCGACCAAAGATAAAAATTCGTTGGTAGAATAAAAATCGTACAAGAACTTCCAGATGGGAGTTTAGTAAAATTAACTGAAACTGGAAGAACAAAAATTGATTTCAGTGCAATTTTGTTATTTGATGGTGAATGAAAAAATATCACCATAAATTTATTTTTGATTTCGTTTAGATGAGGTTTTATAAGAATGGATGTGGTGTAGAAATCTCATTTTTGAAACTTTTGTTGATCTTTACGTTTTCGAGAGCTTTTCCAGCATGTGTGCTAGTTGCTATGTTGTGCATTTATAATTTGTTTCTCTGTAGCGGGGTAGAAACAAAGTATATGCTGAATAGTTCAATCTTCGTAGTCAATAGAAGAGCTTCTGCATATATCGCGCCTGCTTTGCAAATTGGGGTCGATAGTTTCAATGGCTTAGTGCACCGTGCAAAAGGATGTTTGTTATTTTTGGATTTCTGTTCCATAAGGGTTCCAAAGGATCACTACTACTAGGACTTTGCTGTCCGTCTGTCACAGGGCTTTATCTTCTGAAACGTAAAAAGCTTATACCTGCTATTAACAAATAATTAAAAGTATATTAAGGCTAAAATAAAGGGTAGTCACTCTGCAGCATGTATCAGAGTTTAAACATTGCTGAAATTTCAAGCCAAGAAGAACTATGTGAGAAATTTAAAACAAAAATAAGTGGTTTAAAGTGTCAATTCAATTCAAGACACTTTATTTCACATTAATCCAGTTCCTTATACAATTGCATTTTACGTTGTTTATGAAGAAATAAAATAATTTAGGTAACATTTAATATTTGACATTCATAAAGTATTGAAGCTGTGCCACTTCAACGGGCTTAACTTATAGTATAAAAATATGGCTGGGTGACCCTTGTTATCTCTACTCAGATTGTTAGAGAAAAAGTTTTGAAAAGCTGCAAAACTAAGATCCAAAAGCCACCAAAACCCTCATGAAACTATCAAAGCTCTGATTGCAGGTGGAAGTCAATTAAAGAGACGACAAAATGAAAACAGAAAATTGGTTTGAGTGCGAGTAGGTTTGCCCATACCATGAACTTCCCATCTCAAAATAATAAAAAAAAAAATATATTCGCCGCCACCATCAAATTCCATTTGGATTATGTAAACAGCATTCGTTCCCTAGACAAATGCACTGCAATCAAAAAAATAATGTGTTTCCAGCAAAACCTAAGCAGACAAAGTCGCTAACTATCTCAAAGTTATGGCTGTCCGTATTACGTTTTGACCCAGACGTCGGATTTGGATGCCCTTTATTGATGACAGCATATGGTATGTTTCTTTTTGCCCTAGTATTCCCGCAAACCCATCTTTGACTTATGTCTGAACACTCATAAACGCACTGTTCACGGACAGACGGACTGGAAGAAAATTCATATCAAGCTACGTTGCCTAATTATATCAATATCTTTGGCGTATGCGAGTTATTGAACAGACTTTTAAAAGATAGTGCCTCTGGTGTTCAATTATAATGTTGAAAAGACCGCATGACAATGCATCACCTTACTTAAACGTTGTTTGACATCAAATGGGTCGGTGACGTCTTTGCCGACCTTCATGGAGCGGCTTGAGTTCTCCATCGTCATCTTGCTAATAAGGACGACCTTGAATGGGATGCCAAACCTAGACATGGCTACATGCGTCTCGTCTCTGTGGAAGAAACAGAAACCAAAACCAACCTTGAAATTGATGAAAAGGTGCGCTTTTCCCAAGATCTGCCGATATGTTAATATTTAGTCTATGGTGGACTTTTCTGGTCGAAAGCCACATTGATATGAACTTAAAGGTGCTTGAGGCAATGTTGAAAAGATTGATACCTCAATTTCAGCTTAAATGGTCTCTTTTCTTCAAGATTGGACAAACAATACTGAGATTCCATGCATCTTTTATGCTATATTGTGTCATTGCCGCCGCATTGAATGCTCGAAGCTCGACAGCTAAAGTGTCTTTATTAGATTTAAGCTAATATATGTAATTGCAACCTTTACTTCGTCTAGGTCGAGTAGACGCTCTTGGACTGCGTCGTCGTCATCGAATTGTTGAGGCTGCCTGCCAGCGGAATCTTGTTCTTCGTTGCCGTAGTACAACTTTGGTTTGGAGTCTGTAACCCTGAGATCATTGTTTTATCTGTTGGTAGAATTTTCGAACCTCTTTTCTGTTTTTTAATGTCTCAAAATTCTCGATCGCGCGAGTTACGTGTTTTCACTCGCGAGAGATATAAAAAAAACTATTTTTATTTGCTTAACAATCTTTAATAAAATTATTGGTGAAAACTGTACAAACGATTTAACAAACTTTAATTGAAAAACTGTATTATTATTACATCTGATCAATTTGAATTCTATCTACCAACTGACTAACAATTTCGCTTTTTACTTAAATCTAACCTACGCTACAAAGGTATTTCCATGAACTTGATAATCAGGCCGGATACGCAGCAGACGCTTAGTCTGCGAATTTACTCTATTTGTGCTTTTGTTGCACTTGCAATATGTTGCAATCGGGTATTGCGCTGATTCTTCGAGTTCATCGATATACCTGTACATTGGGTTAATAAAAAGTGATTAAGTTGCGATTCTACCTATTCGTGTGTTGCTGGATCGTGTTGTTGTTGTTGTTGTCATGTATGCCATTCCCATGGTTCATTGGTTGGTACAGCTTGAGAATGTTGTGCATGAGATTAAAACAGCCAATTAGAGCACTTGAAAATCTGTCACGCATTGCATTTTCTAAGTAACCACAGTGCTTTAACTTTGTGCGGGAGTTTTGTTTACCAAAAGAAAGGAAATTGTGCAATCAGATTGTTAATGAAATTGTTTTGTCTGTGACCAAAATTTCCAACTAATTGGGACTAACGACTCAAATTCGTAGCCAGTCTTCTGTAAGCACGTAGTGGCACGAAGGCATCGCTCTAAGACCATAGAACTACGTTAAGCGAAGATATGTCGTTTTTCAACTTCACCAATAAAGAGTTTTAACTTGTAAGGGACAGACAGACAGAATTAAGAAATATTACGCAGGTAAGTTAAACTTGTGCTGAGCTACAACTGAAACTTCACTTACAAATTACTACTATTCTTGTAAGAAAGTTAAGAAATTTGTTTTGAAATGAGAAAAAGTAAAATTTGTGACCAGAGTTTGGCTTTTGATTAATTAAATTAAATAGTTTTTGTCTACATAAAAATTGTGAAAGACCGCTTATGTCAACTCTTTGTCCAATGTATTTTCGAAATTATTTCTAGGACCCTGTACGATGCACTTGTTGTGCTCGGAATGTTAAAGTGTGATTATTTTTATGTCTTTTAAGTTAAAAAAATACAAAGTTTCAGCCGAGAGATTTCCATCATCTCTTCCTTCCGAGCTTGGGAAAATTTTCAGCATCGGAACTCTTTCCTTCTGGTAAAAAGATGCCTCCAAGAGGATTACATTCAGTCGAGCTTTCTTTGGAGATTGTGATAATTGTTCTCACGTCGATTTCGAGAGATTATTTATCTCTATCATTTTCTTGAAAAACCTGTAGATTTTCGTTCATGATAAGAAACCACAACAGTGGTGAACAAACTAAATCATCGGATGTAATGATTATTCTTGCAAGGATTTTCAATATACGAGCAAAACAATTTTATCTATGTTTTCATGTGTCAGTGTTGTGGACGTCATTCAGAATCATAAAAAATGAAAAAGATTTATAGGACTCACATTTCTGATATAATTTTCCGTGCACCACCAACCTGGATCAAGTAAAAGAGGAAGCGGAACATCAAAATATGAAATTGGCCCAACTTTATACTGTTTAAGTCCTTAAATAAGTCTTTTTAGTTCAGAAAAGTTAATTAAATCAAATGTTGGTACAACACACAGTGTTGATGAAATTTTTCGAATTAAAATTGAACAAAAAAAAATTTTTAAATGAATATGTCCGGAAACCTATGAACGGCAGTGTATGTTTATTATTAATACAAATTCGTTTAGCTGATAAGGTAGATGAAAACTACAAATTTTATTTATTTTGATTTTAATTTAAAAAGTGAAATTGACCCTTTTTTACAGTTTTTCCGTCATAATATGTAAAACACTCCGTCAAATTTAACCAAAAGCCTTTCAGCTCTTCTTCCAGAAACTAAGTACGTACACGCACACACACACGGATATCTATTTAAAAACTATGGAATCCGACTACTGGGACCTAGAAACGTGGAGTTATGTAAAAATGTTAAATTCCGAAAATTGGACCGATTACATGAACTTTCTGATGGGAAGTTAAAAACTGGCGCGGAAACAGAATTCAAAAATTTTCTACGTAAATTGTAGTATTTTCTCGATCTTAAAATCTTGAGATATCCTGATCTATTCAAGAACTTTTTTAAGACTTTTAAACAATAAAAAAGACGGACTGGAAGAACATTCATATCACGAAACAACGGATAACTGCGATGACGACGATGTTTGCGGCATTTTTTTTTTGAAACATACTTTTGCAGAATTAAAAAGAGTCATAATTTTGTTCATATATGTACTTCCACAACACGTAATACCATATTGGAGTTTAGATCGGAAGATATCATAATAGATAAGTCTAAGTAGTTCAGTCGAGCAAACATTTTTTAAATGATAAAAGTTCCGGATATTGCAGCGAAGGTATTTTCTTAACAACTCAGTATGGTTCGAAAAACTTATCCTGTCATCAATAGGTAGTCCTTAATATTTAAACTCATCCACCTTCTAAATTGAAATACAATAACCGCAGCAAACTAAACTACCACGATAGGTAGAGTATGAAAACTTTGAAGCACAACTGTAAACTGCACGTTTGTAACTTTGACACTCAGGCGCATGAGAGAATACTTCAGGATTAAAGTAAACTAAAAACCATAATTTTTCTTTTCGAACTTATATTTAATCCGTGTTCGGCGAACCAGGTCCTCAATAAATTCAGATCCCGTTTGACATGGGCTACGAGATCTATAGCACTATCAGAACTATAACAACAGCAAACATTATCAGCGTTAGCAGTAATATTAGTTCTTAAACTTAGTTCAAACAAAGAATTAATACAATTGATTGTGAGATACAAATAAGGTCCCAACACAGAACCTTGAGGCACTCTCAAATCGAAAAAAACGAATTTCGCTACATGTTTTTCCAATTTAAATTGTTGAGATCGATGAGACTTAAACTTGATGAGATCGATTAAAGAGGGAGGACCTAAACCGATGAAATATAAATCCACGAAAACCCATTTTTAAATCTAGCGTACATTTACAAATTTGATCTCCTTAAGGAAAAAGTTGGGTTATTTGGATTAGATCTGCAGTGAACTAAAAAAGTCTCTTTAATGGTTCACCATCAGCGTCAAAGCAATCAACCTCGCTGATTTCGAGGCTTTTAATGGTTACCTCTTGACAATAAACAAATACAAAGGCGTAATAATCAGCGAACATGGTAACTCAGCGAGGTTTTAAGTCGGAAATCGTATAATAAGTTAATAGAGTAAAGTCGAAAATAGTATAGTCATTCTTTGAATTACGGAATTTGGAAAAAATCAACATATTGTTGATTAATATGATCGGAGACCAAAATGTCCATATTGAGAAAATATTTCGCCTCCGGGTCATGATATACAAAAGAAAACAAAAGAAGAATTGATAGTACAAAATTCACCACATCACATTTATTTAATTTATTCCATAAGATACGAGTATTTTGGTTTCTTTCAAATAATTGACTCTCCCATTTAATAACATTTGGTGTGGAAAAGTCTACGACTAGAATATCAATTAATCTCCTCCCCGATAGAACAACACATCAGAACGATGAAATATACCTAATATTTAAAGAAATGTTTTGTTTGTGATTTCTAGTCATGTTGCTAGTGATTTGTTTTTTCTTTTTTTTGTCTAACTTAAGCTTTAATAGGAATTAAATATTTTGTTTTATTTTCTTACGTATCACTTTAATTATTTGCAAAGCAACGCTCTAATGTTTTTAAATTTGACTCGCTTTCATTTACTCAAAAAATTAAAGCGTCTGTTTGAATGGAGGGATGGCGGTTAAGGGGATTAGAAGATAGGGAGAAAGGCTTAATTTCTTAAGATGGCAATGGCAGCAGGGGTTAAAATGGGCGAATTAAACAGACGAGAAAGTGAATAAAATTGTCTTAAATTTAAGCTTACGGTTTGTTGCATGCGTTATTATTTGTTCACTTTGTGATTTCTGGATGCTTTTTTGTTTAGTCAAAGGCAATTCCTCGAATCCATGAGACAAGATCACTGGTATCTTATTTCATTATAATATCTTCTGGTTCTTTATTAAGAAGAATATATTGTGAAACCATGGGCACCATGTATGGTTGAATAGAATTTGGAATGCGTGTGTTCACCAGCAAATAAAACAGCAGGTTTCAATTGATGCGGATTCGCGTAGAACGGTTGTGCAAAATTTTCAATGTCCTTTTAACAACACCAAACGGGTATTGATGTGTACGCCCCTCGAGTATATTGTTGTGATTTCCAACCTGTGCAAATGCAAATCTTTGGCTTTGGAACGAAGGGATCTTTAAGAACCCTTTTAAAATTTCTCTGCATTTGTCAGCGACAGCTTCGTGCGATAATGTTTCCACGTATTCTGCCTCTTTACCGGATACCCAACCCGACAATAGTGTGTCAGTCACATCACAATGGCATTCTTGGCAAGCGCTGCCGTCAGTGGCTTTTGAATTGAACTATAACCAGCCGATGGGACAACATTGCCACTTTGTAGTTCAGTACAATTACCTAATTCTAAGAGGTCTTCTGCGTCCATACAATAGCAGCCAGTGATGAAGGTCTCTCATTTCAAAAGACTTCTTCTTCTCTTTGGGATCTTTTACAGAATTAAAAAAGATTTCTATCTCGTAGTTGATGTGCTCGCCGACACTATTTATGACAAAGGAAATATTCGTCGCAGCGAAGTAGAAAATAAACAAAGGCTTCGTAGATTTGAAGAATAATGAAAGGAACTTGAACTCCATCTTCGATGGTCGCCGACACCTTGTGTGGTTTGGGTATGTTCACAATGTTGACAAGTCCATGCTGAATCGAATTACCGAGAACACCATGAATCCAGTTTGCACCAAGTTCAACATTTTGCTGTGACAATTGTATGTAGACGATGCGTCCTCGGGCTTACAAAATTTTAAAACTATCACATCCATTCTGTAGTAAATGATTGGCAGCGGAAAGGCCAGCCATTCGAGCACCAATTATCAGCACGTTAACTAAATTATTCGAAGAGACACTTGCAGCACCACCACTACTAGACGATCTTGCCGCGTCTGCTTCTTCAGCGTGCGATAATTTTTCTACATTACTCTTTCTCGTATTCCCACGAGACACTCTTTTCGTCAATCAATTCTACGTGAGACTTATCACGGTTGTTTAAAAGATTTCGAATTGTGTAGGCTTTTTCTTCTCAGTGTATTTTGGATGAGCATTTTCAATTAAACATGTCGCTGTTTTTTGCCCATAAAAAAGTCATTTCTTAAGCTAAGAACTGACAGCCAGCTGGTTTCTTTTTCTTTATGCGATCACTACGAGGCGATGCGATAAAAAGCGCAGACACCAAAAGCAGGTGGATGCGAGAATGTCAAAACATCGATTGGCTGAACATTAATTAATTTACAAAGAATCGGAATATTGTGTTTATGAAATTTTGTAATTGATTGTCCAACATTTTGAAACAAGAAGATTTCAAAGAATTCTGCTTCTGCGCGGAGTACACAAACAAACGCCGATTGGTAAATTTGACTTGTTGAACTGCCAGCTACTGAAGCAAAGTAATTTTTCAAAGCGTTTCCAATGGCAAGTACTATATATCCGAAACAACACAATCACTTTGATAAATAGTAGTGTGTTTTATTTGGGTAGCCCTACGTCAGAATGTTAATTACTACCTTCAATTCGCTTTTCAGGTTTCCTTTCGCAAACGAAAACTGATTATTATGATTATTACTGGTTATTAATTTTTTAAGCTGAGAGCTAAACTTTATATACCTTATTTTCAAATATATGTTAGGAAGTTTAAAACACTTAATTCTTAACTTATTTTTTGCATTTATCTTCGTAACAAGATGTTTCGTAATCCAAGGTTTTAGAGTGTTAAAAAGAACCACCAGGAATGAAAAAATAAGACCACCAGGTTAGGCTGCTGAACACAAAGTAAAGTAAAAGGTTTTTATTGTTACATGTGGGTACATTCTTATCAGGCAAAAAGAGAGAGTGTATGAGAATGTATTAATGAATATGTATGTATACTCAACACTCCCACTTTCATTAATACATATTGCAATAATAAAATAATGAGTAATTCAATGTATTTTTAATTCAATTTTAACAGTTCATAAACTTAACTACCAAATTTAATTAAACTTTGAATAAAAAACAGGGTATAGGAGTATGTTTCTCAAAAGATATGTTATTTTAAACAGTTAACTGAATTAGAGTTCTATATGTAATCGGTACAATACCAATGAAGGTTCGCATCCTTTCGAACGAATCCTTTGATAGCGGCTTCGTAAAGATGTCGGCCAATTGATTTCCAGAGTCAACGTACTCTATGTTAAACGTCCCCTCAGCATACTTCTCTCATATGAAGTTATACCTTACATCAATGTGCTTCGAGTGCTGATGAAATTCGGGATTTTTAATAAGTCGTATAGCACTTTGGTTATCAAACTTTCAGATCTTGTAGTAGCTGTTGTATCCACAATAACTCCTTAACAGCTTCGGATGCAGCTATGAATTCGGATTCAGTGGTAGATAGCGCTACACACCGCTGTCGTTTGGAACCCCATGAAACAGGACTTCCACCAAATAAGAACAGGTGGCAGCTTGTTGACCGTCTAGTATTTTTATCGCCAGCGTAATCAGCATCGTTGAAACAATCAAAACTAAATTTAATATTTGATTTAAAAGCAATACCATATTTCTGTGTCCCCTTGATATATCGAATGATACGCTTTAATGCCTTCAGGTGAACCTCATTTGGATTTTCCATGTGTCGGCTTACTAAACCCAAAGCGAATGAGATGTCCGGCCTCGTCCCTAACGCAAGGTACATAAGACTGCCTACTGCTTCACGAAACGGAAAGTTCCCTACGACGCCACCTTCGGCGTTAAATGTTTCGTAGACTGATGTCTCTGCAGGTGTTGATGCAGGATATGCTTGCTCCATCCGAAACTTCGAAACAATTTTGTTAGCGAAATGTGATTGACTATCGCAAATTGCCCCATTAGGCTCTTGATGAATCTCCATACCAAGGAAATGTTGAACTTCGAAAACTTTCACTTCAAATTCTTGTCTAAGGTGATCGATGAGTGCAGAAATGTGTGACCCACCTTTTGCAGCAATGATTCCATCGTCGATGTTTATAGCGAGGATTATATTCTCTCCCATTAAAACACACGGATCTGCTTGTGACGCTTCTAAGTTGAAAGACTGCAAAAATTTTGTAAATTTTTCGTTCCAGCAGCGGGACACCTGTTTGAGACCATATAGACTTTTATTAAGCTCACACACGCGCCCACTCTTATCGTCAAACCCCTTTGGCTGTTTCATGAAAATCTCTTCTCGAAGATTGCCATTCAAAAATGCTGTCTTTATATCAAATTGCTTAATTTTGTACGAATTCATGGCAGCTAGTCGTAGTATCAGTCGTATAGAAACAAATTTGGCCACAGGACTAAAAGTTTCTTCGTAATCTATACCTTTTTCTTGTGAGAACCCTCTGATCACGAGTCTACCCTTATACCGGTCAGGTTCATTACTACTTGCATTTTTTATTTTGAAAACCCACTTATTGTCTATTATCTTACGGTTGTCTGGTGGTTTGACCAGTTCCCAAGTGTTGTTGTTCCTAAGAGCCTCAATTTCTGCCGTCATCGCCTGCTCCCACTTGCTTGCGTCGTTGGAGTGCAGTGCTTCTTCGAATGATGTAGGCTCACTATGTTGAGCAACAAAAGCACAACCCTCCGAAATTGCTATAGTCTCTTGTTGCCAAATTTTAGCAGCACTTCGCAGGCGATTCTTGAGAGGCTCCTCTTCATGCTTGGATTGAACGTCGTGCTTTTTATCGATAACTTCAGTGATTTTTGCCTCGTCGTCATTCTCGCTATATTTGACCTTTGCCAATAGTGTTGGTTTCTCCAGATCCTCCATCTCATTCACTGAACTGCAATTATTACATTGTTATTTGCATCTTTTGGTTCATTGACTATTGCAGTTTCCTTAAAAATCACAACACGACTAACTTCAACTTGGTTACTACCAGGCATCCATACGCGGTAGCCTTTGACTCCTTCCGAATATCCGACGAAAATACCTTTCTTTGACTTCGCATCCCATTTTCGTCGTTTCTGCTTAGGCACATGAATAAAGCATTCGGATCCAAAAACTCTCCAGTCGAACCGATCAAAGCTGAAATCCTCTCCGCTCCATAATTCAAAAGCTGTTTTTGTTTCTGCCTCAAACATGGTTCTATTGATAATGAACTTAAGAGGCAAGTTTCTGGTATGTATCATTGTCCTACCTGCTTCAACCAACGTTCTCATCTCACGCTCGGCTCTACCATTCTGTTGTGGACAATATGGGATCGATGTCTGATGGCGAATGTTATACTTTTCCAAGAGAGTTTTAAATTCTTTATTTAAAAATTCAGTGCCATTGTCGCTTCTAATTGTTTTAACTTCATGTCCAGTCTCTGTTTTGACCTTTAAAATATATTGTTTAAGAAACTCCGGACACATGTTTTATTTTTAAGAAAATATACAGTCCGACACCTCGAAAAATCATCTTTCAAAAGTAAAAAGTACTTAGATCCTGCAATAGACGATTCCTGCATCGGGCCACACAGGTCCATGTGTATCAATTCACCAGGACGCTTTGCTTTGGATTCACTAGAATAAAATGGCTGCTTATGTTGCTTCCCATATGTACAGGCTTCGCAAAAGAAATGTTTGTTATCATTAAATTGAATATTTTTTTTATTTAATAAATCGCGGACACGCACTATGTTCTGATGAGCAAGTCTTTCATGCCAAATGTCAATTGATTCAATTTTAAACACTAAATTTGCGACTTTCGGTGCTTGCATCTTAAACATAATTTTAAAAAAGGAATTCTCCCTAACTCCCACTGCCACAGTCCTCCCCTTTCTAAAAGTTCACATTTTTCACTGGCTGATGCTAATGCGGAATTTGATGAATACAGATTTATGTGTATTTCTGGGACATATAGTATAAAACATCTTTAAAATATTTAGGCAGCCAAACACTTTTATTATACGCTTTTATAAAATCACCATTGCCAATCTGAATGTTCTGTGGTTGATTAAATTCTTCAAAAGTGTGTGTGTGTGTGTGTTATGCGTCATATGGTCACTAGCGCCCGAAACTAGAAACCAGCAATTGGCACTTGCTGCTTTTAATTCGTCTTTATTCGAATCCATTAAGAAGAGGGTACATACAAAAGCATCACTTTGAGCAAAATTGGCATTTACAAACTGTGCTTTGTTCGTTTTTTTTTTAGGGCAATCTCGTTTCCAATGTCTCGGTTGCTTACACAGATAAAATTTCCCGTTTGCTTTTGGCGTGTTCTCGTTGAAAGTGTTATGTGACGTGTGCTGATATTGATGCTGTCCGTGTTTATCTGAATAACGTTGATGATACTGTCCTCTTTTAGCAAGAAATGCATTTTGACCTTCAACTGGCTGTAAACATATTCGGGACTCTTTCATTACAAGTCGACTGGTGAGCGTTTTCATAGTTTTGTCAGCAATCGCCGTTGACTCCCATGCAGTAAAAAAATGACGATAACTGTCGGGTAGAGTCATGAGTATTTTGGTCATCAACATTGTATCGGACACAGTTTCACCTAAATCTTTTAACTGTTGAACCAAAGTTTAGATATATGAGTTGCTACATCGTCACGAGGGTCTTTGCAAAAACTGTAGAACTTTTGTTGCAACATGTGTATGTTAGTTTGCGACTTTTGTTCATACTATATACTGATTCGAGTTTTTTCCACATTGCATTGGAGGTTGCACAGTTCATTATATGAATTCAAGGTTGCTGTCCGAGAGTGGTTGCAATAATTTTTTGCGCTTTTCTGTCCATTTTCAACCATGCACTTAGCTTCGAATCAGACCCTTCGCCCGCCGGCATAGGACTTTCACCATTTACCACCTCAAGTAAGTCACTCGCGTAAAGTATTATTTTAATCTGAAATTTCCACAACAGCCATTGTTCCTGGCTTTGTAGTTTTTCAATTTTTGATATTTCACTATCCATTATTTGCTGATACCGTACAATTTAATTGACAATTTTTCTTCACAATATTATTAATGAAACGACCGGAATTGTACTCCTCTTTACCGCGATCCGAAATCTTTTGAACGAAAAAGACGTTCAAGAAGCCGCTAAAGAAATTCCACGTTTTTATTAATATTATACTACTGTGTCCAAAAAATAAGGTGACATATGAATTTAAACTGCGCGCGTCGAAGGATTTGGAAATTTTTCTTTCCTTTTAGGTTGGTAGTACTGTCAGTGACATCTATGTGAAATTTCATGTCAAAATATATTCATAGTGTTTGAGATACGCGTCGTTTTGTGAGCTGCTAAAAGTGAGTTTTTCGTTTTTTGCGATGTCGAAATTCATTGAGCAAAGAATTTGCATTAAATTTTGTTTGCGGAATCAATTTTCTGCTGCGGATACGTTGAGGATGGTGCAGAAAGCCTTTGATGATGAGGCTATGTCGAAAAAAAATATTTACAAGTGGTATAGTGATTTCCAAGCCGAAGACGAAGAGCGTTCTGGGCGACCATCAACCTCAACCGATGAAGCTCACGTCTAACAAATCAAAGATTTGGTGTTGAAAACCCATCGATTAACGATTAAAGACCTTGCTGATGAAGTTGGCTTATCGAAAGGCTCAGTCAATACCATTTTGAAGGATGCTTTGGGCCTCAAGCGCGTCAAATCTGGACTGGTACCGAAAACATTGAATTTTTTTGGAAAAAAAGGCATCGCGTTGAAGTGTGTGAAACAATGCTTTCCGACTACCAGGATGTCATGAAACGCATTATGACTAGCGATGAGACTTGGATCTATGCTTACGCCTCCGAAACAACCGATTAATCGAGCGAATATCGTGCCAAAGGAGAGCCGAGACCAAAAAAAACGCGCCAAAGTCGCTCAAAAATCAAGGTCCTGTTGACTGTTTTCTTCGATTATCGTGGTGTTGTGCTTTATGAATTCCTTCCAACCGGCCAAACAGTCAACAAGGAATATTATTTGAACGTTATGCGTCGTTTGCGTAACGCTATCCGCCTAAAAAGGCCGGAATTGTGGAAAGACAATTCTTGGTTTTTACACCACGATAATGCACCATCCCATACCGCACTCGTAATTCGTTATCATTTCGCCAAAAACTCAACCCATATCGTTCCACAACCACCGTATTCACCTGATCTGGCGCCGTGCGACTTCTGGCTGTTCAACAAGCTCAAAAGACCGCTCCGGGGACGCCGTTTTGATACGATAGAGGAGATTCAAGCCGCAGCGAAGACGGAACTGAAGGCCATCCCGGAAAGTGACTACAACCAGTGTTTTAAAGATTGGAAAGTCCGTTGGCATAAGTGCATTGCATCGGGAGGGGATTACTTTGAAGGGGATGAAATTGATTTGGAAGAATAAATAAAGAATTTTCAAAATAAATACAATGTCACCTTATTTTTTGGACACAGTAGTATACTTGCGCCAAACAAAAAAACTGCTGGGCCCATAACCTGTTAAAAAGAACCGCCAGGAATGAAAAAATAAGACCAACAGGTTAGGCTGCTGAACACAAAGTAAAGTTAAAGGGGTTTATTGTTACATTCTTATCAGGAAAAAAGAGGGAGTGTATGAGAATGTATTAATGAATATGTACATACTCAACAAGGAGCAATTAGATATATGTTTAGTAAGACACTCGATAAATAGTCTATATGATGCAGAAGCATCATTTTCTATATACACATCCTTCCAATACTCATGCCAAAGATTGTTTTAAAGCTCGATGAAATCAATATAATGCACCATTTGGAGCTTATTTATATTACTAACATTTTTGCAAGAATCCCTGCTAACCAACAGCCTTGTCATGGAGTGATCAGAGACATGGTGAAAATCTTTCCTGTGAATGCAATAACAACCACCTTACCGCGGGTGGCCTGATAGCTGTCAATAAGAGATTTTTCCTTCTGCTGTTGAATAATATCTGGCTTTTTTGATATTATAACTGGCTATTTATACATACATTTTGCTTACTATGATAACGCAATATCAATTGATGAATCGATTCATTCCAGGCGTCCTACCAGGTTATTCACTGTTATTCGATTGTTGAATAAATGTTACTCAACGACTTGATGAAGGTTGTAACTGAGCAACATGTTTATAAGCAAACTGCTAATGTTGGCGCTTATTGGTAGATTTCGAGTGTGTTTTATTATTTATTTATATTGGTGATGTATTCAACACATGGTGAAAAAGAATATGAATTTCAGCAAAAATGTAGTGGCAAATTGGCAAAACCGGCATTAATATGGTCCAAGCAACTATCTGAAGTCTTCCTAGTAAGGTCTTTTATAAAACTAAGTCAACCATGAGATACTAAATGAGCCATATAGTGAGAAACGATCTGCCAAAACTTATTAAGTTTTTAGCATTAATGTTATCTAAGAGACATGAAAATTCCTTCATGAACGCCACAACGTTGAACTGTTCCAGTCTGTGGACACGAAAGAACAAATCGAGCCCTAACCGCATTTTTATCGTAAGCGACAAAAAGTGAGTATTGCACGAGACGTTATGCTAAGTTCAATTCTTTATTTCAAAATCAATTCGGTTCCATTTCGGCATTCCGTTATGCTTAGGCGCATGGATTTAAATGACATTGATTACGATATTATTTTTAACATATAACGCCAGTTTTTTGTCATTTCGCTGTCATGCTAACAATCTTGTGACCAGGCTTTTATCGGTTAAGATATTAGTTTAAATCAACAGAGATATTTAACAAAAATGAAATACTTGAAAAAAAAAATTTCTACTTCAAAAGATTTGTTTTGTAAAGTACTAACGATCAGTTGCGACTTCGTCCGCGTAGGTTTCGTGTACAAAGAAAAACTGTAGAACTCAAAAAGTTTTATCAATTTTATCTACATAAAATTTGGTCGACTATAAATTAAATTAATTTGATAAGACAACTTAATTTTTCCCCACTTTAATTACTCCTGACTTTTTAAAATTAATTATAAATCTATTTATTAAGGCATATATTTTAATAACTTGCGAAGTTACCTCAGGTATATGATATCCCGGACTTTTCATGCTCTTTTTTTACAGTTCAGTGTTGATAGCGAAAGCAGGCACACAGGCTACAGGACTTAATAAAACCCTTTTAAAAAAATCTCCGAACAATTTTTGCCGAACAATTCTCCAGGTCAGGTAAAAGTTTTTTTCAAAACATTACCTGCCTCGCTTTGCCGGCTACCTGCAGACGTGAAAATTGAAACCATTAACAACAAAAAAACAAACACAACAAAGAAGACAGCGAAGAACAGGAAACCCAACCCAAATGGGCAGGAAAGAAAAGAGGAAGGATAGCCTGAACGCTACCTTCGACGACATTATTAAAAAAATCAAGGACGGAGCAGCCAACCACGGGAGAGAGTTCATGGTTTCAATCCATGAAAAGCTCTCCGACATCGACGCACTCTATGAGAGTATGCCTGCTCCTCAGACGAGGGCGAAGAAGAAGAGGAAACATTGATGCAGGAAGAAGACCCATCCGAAAGCGATAGCTCTTCATCTGAAGAAGAAGAGGAGCTTAACACAACAATTGTTGAGAATGGCAAGGAAACCGATGGCGAAGAATCGGTAGAAGAAGGCGCTTTTACCTTGGTAAAAGCAAAAAACAGGAAGAAGTCGGACTCACCCAGTCCAACAGACTATTCAACAAAGAAAACAACCACCTTTTCAACAACAACAACCGCATCATCAACAACAACAACAAAAGCAGCACTAACATCAAGAGGAGCAACAACAACAAAAACACCATCAACCTCAAAGGCAACAAAAAACCCCAGCATGGAAGCAACTAACAGAGCATCTTTAATGCCTCCAATCATCTGTTTCGGCCTTAATGTTGCTGAATTAAGTAGACACACCAAGGGATTGGATGTGGTTTACAAAATTCACAACATTAATTCAAATAAGTCCGTCATAACGACGAAAACAAGAGAAGGACATGAACGCATAAGGGACTACTTAAAGACAAGGAAGTTCCAGTTTAACACATTTACCCCGAAAGAAGACCGCAAAAATCTCCTTGTGCTCAAAGGAATTCACTTCAGCTACGAACCTGAGGAAATCCATGAGGAACTCAAGACAGAAGGGATTCCAGTAATAAAAGTGAGCCCTTGCAAGAGCCGAACAGAGCGGAAATTCAACAACTTTGTTGTTGAAGTTGAAAAAGGAGCGGATCTACCCTCCATCTACAAAAAGACACTTCTAATGAACCAAAAGGTTCACTGAGAGAAACTGCAGAACCCAGGGATCACGCAGTGCAAAAACTGCCAAAAGTTTGGTCACGTCGCAAGTAATTGCGGGATGACATACAAATGCGTGAAGTGCAACAACAAGCACGAACCTGGAAACTGTTCAAGAACAACGAAGGACGAGGAGGTTTTTTGCACCAACTGCCAGAAGAGCGGACATCCGGCAAACTACCGGGGTTGCCCGAAGTACAAAGAGCGGGTAGCGGAAAAAAATAAAATGGCACAAAAAAGAAGGAGCAACACAAATTCGCACAGGCATCAGTTGCGAAAGGACTAAAACCCGGAATAAGTTTTGCCAATATGGCAGCTATGGGAAGTAAACAGGAAAACCCACAAACACGAGCAGCAAAGATTACAAAGCCGGTACAACAAAGGACTCCAACAGCCCACACAACAAACCCAACAACGAAGTTCAATATCTTCAGTGACGCGGAGAGATTATTCGGGACGGATCTACTAACCTTGATCCAAAAAGCCAAGAAGGTAGTGCCTAGTAACTACGGAAGCCTAGACGATAAGGCGGAGACCATGGTATTGGGGCAACTGATATTCGAACTATGCATACAATAAATAGGCTGAGTATTCTCCATTTACTCTATAGCTAGAAGGATTTCTTTGAACTTGTTCCTCAAGTCAAAGAAACCTGATATTATTTTCTTACAGGAAACAAATTTGACAGCAAGAAACCGCTACAGCCCTGAAGAGTTCATCACGTAAAGAGAAGACAAAATAACTGGAGGACGAGGAACGGCCATCTTAACGAGGAACAACCTTAAAGGAGAAAAATACAAAATTACTGGATTGACTAGGATGGAGACAACCGCTGTCATCATCAAGGTGTCTGAAGACGAAACGCTACTGGCCATTTCAGTTTACCTTCACGGTAACAATTCTAAGGAAAACATTAACAAAAATCTCCATATCATTAACGCAGAAGCCAGGCGTCACACCTACTGTTCAAGCAAGCAGTCAAACACCACACGGATGAAGAGTTCCAGAGACAACTGGAAAAAATAAAACCAGGACCGGACACGTTCAAGAAAATTAATTCGATAGTCGGAAAATCGAATAATTTACCGGACATTCTGCGGAACGGAGACCAAGAGGTAACCACGCCAATGGAGAAGGCAGAAGCTTTTGCAAGCCATTTTGAGCAAAACTTCACTGAAAGACCACCAGTGCACCTTCCTGAATTCCTAGCAGAGGTCAACGAAAAGGTCGAAGAACTCTCAAACGACCATAGCAGCATCACAACATTTAGCAGTGATAATACGGCAACATTCCCCAACAACAACGATATTTTCACCAATGCAGGAGAAGTAGAGGAGCTGCTTTTGAGTGTAAACCTAAAAAAATCAGCTGGTCCTGATCGTATCTCCAACTTTTTATTAAAAAAGTTGCCGAACGTTGCGATCCTACTGCTCACCATCATCTTCAACAACTGTATAAACAACGGATATTTTCCCACCTCGTGGAAAATAGATAAAGTTGTCCCAGTTCCAAAGAAGATCAACAGAACATGCATCGAAGGATATCGGCCAATATCACTGCTCTGCTGTGTAGGAAAGGTCCTAGAGTCGGTACTGCTCAAACAAATAAACAAAGTTTGCCACTTAAAGCAGATAATACCGGACCAACAATATGGATTCAGAGAAAAGCACTCAACAATTCATCCACTGCTTAAACTTCACCATGACATCACCGCGGGACTTAACAAAAAGGAGACAGTTGTTGCCTGTTTGTTGGACATCGAGAAGGCATTCGACAGTGTCTGGATCAACGGCCTCATTTACAAGCTACTGAAAATGAAATTTCCCAGGCATTTGGTAAGAATAATCCTCAGTTCACTAACAAATAGGTTCTTTTTTGTTCAGGTCTTTGATGCTTCTTCATCCATGAAGCCAATAAGAGGGGGTGTCCAGCAAGGAGGAAGAACAGCACCAGCGCTGTTCGACATCTATACGGCAGATCAGCCAGAGAACAATCCTCAAACAAAAACCTTATTATATGCGGACGACTCTATTACATACGCAGCATCACTTTCACCAACCATAGCAGCAAGAAGAATCCAGGACCACATAAGGAAGCTCTTTGACTACTACTCAAAGTGGGGACTCAAAGTTAACAGCAACAAAACAGAACTCATCTGTTTCTGGACACCAACGACGGCAACCAGAGGAAGACGAAAATTTGCAGCACGTTGTCGCAACATCAAATTAATCCTCCCGGACAACATACAAATTGTGCCACAAGACACGACAAAATACCTGGGAATCCACTTCAGCGAGCGGCTCAGATTTAACGCCCATGCCAACAACGTCATAAAAAAGGCCAACTTTGCCCTACATCTTGTGAACCCACTGCTGAGGAAGAGGAACGGGTTAAGCAAGAAAACCAAACTACTGGTCTACAAGCAGCTCATAAGACCAGTAATAACTTATGGCTGCCCAATATGGTTCACGGTGTCACCAACAACCATGAAGAAAATCAGACTCATGGAAAGAAGGATACTTCGGTCCTGTACAGGACTCTGGCGAAAACCGGACACGCTGAAATACTTCAGCAACACGAAGCTGCATGAAGATGCTGGCGTAACGCCAATCGATCTATACATGCTACAGCTTTCCGGAAGGATACTGGACAAACTTAAGGACCATCTAAACCGAGACATCAGGAACATCAGCCAGCAGACCTTAGAGCCAGCGCTGAGGTACCTCAGCCCACGAGCGATCATCGACGAGAGATTCGAGGACATCGTAAATTGCTACGAGACTTCGTTTTACGAATAAGCTGACAGCCGATATTACAGAGGTTAGGACCCTGTAATTAGTTTAATAGTTATAAATTTTAAAAAAAAAATTCTTAAACAAAAATTTTCAAAATGTTTGGAAAATTACATAAAGTCACCTAAAAGATTAAGTCGCCATTGTTATACGTTTTTGTAAAAAAAAAAATATTTTGTATAAATACCAAATGAAATAAGTCGGGCCCTTCTTGTTGAGCCGACAAAACCTTACCTTAGTTATAAGTCTAATTTTAAGTCATGATTGTAAATATTTTTGGACGATAAATAAAAACATCTTAAACTAATCTAAAAAAAATGCTCTTTTTTTGTTTCTACAACTTTTCTAAACAAAAAACAATTAAATATCTGTTACCGTTAAGGCAACGCTCGGAACATCTTCCATTTAAGTTTTAAAATTGAACTCCACGAATGGTCCTTTTATACTTAATATCATAGTATAAAAGTCCAGTCTAAATACTGGTGAAAGAATTTTTGAAATCGGAAGAGTTGTTTAGAAAAGTACCTCTTACAAAAAAACTTTACTTTATCTCTTTATAATATTATATAAACGTTTACGGGTAATGCTGTCCTGGAATTTGATTTATAATCATTTTTGGAACCGAAAAATATTTTTTTCTTTAATTTTAGTTTAGATGCTTTCCTATTACTTTAGCTGAATTATTGTTTAAACGAGTTAATAACTTTTAAAGCAGCCCGGTTTTCAATTCAAATAATACTTAAATGCTTCCAAATGGTTTAATAAGTACTCTGGACACTTTTATAATGGAGGTAACTTTGCAAAGGATAAAAATCATAAATTAAAAAAACCTACTAATGGTTTACGTCTTTAATTGTAGCTCCATCGCATTGCACGATTGCTTCATTCAATCAGTCCCATACCTGCCTCAAAAAATGCGTCTTCTTCTCCATCCTGGCAAAATAAGGAGTTACGCTCACTTGGGAACGTAAGGAACAGTTTCTTGCAATTATACTGTAAAACACAATCTAAATCCGACTTTTTCCTCCTATTCAAAAACTTTTCGAAAGCATAATCCACGATACAATAATTTTTCATTGTTAGTCGACTGTTTCTCCAAATCAACATGAGTTCTCAAAAGGGCGGTCGACAACTACCGACCTTACGGATTTTGTTTCTCGATGTTGAACTCATCGTTCATAGCTCACATATATCCATTTACACCGACGATATGAAAATATCCTTGCCAATATCATCTCCAAATGACCCTTGCCTCCTGCAAAATGACCTAATATGCTTTTCAATCTGGGGCAAAAAAATTGTCCTTGAACTTAATACCATATATTAAAATGCTATTCCTCCAAAATTTACTCCATCTGTAATGAACCTGTCCCTTCAGGCTCTTTTTTGCGTGATTTGGGAGTTATGTGCGATAGTGACCAAATTCTTCTATACTATCCTGACTATGAACTCCATATTAAACAAATTTCCTCGCTTTGCTTAAGGAAGTCTCTCATAATCAGGCAGGTACAACCTTCCGCCCTACTCACAACGCTCGCAACTTATTAGATTGCAGTCCCTCGAAGAACGCCATGACTTAGCCGATATCCTATTCATCCACCAGATTCTTAATGGAAACATCGACTGCCCCGCTCTGCTTCGATTCATCTCCATACACACCAATCCCCTTAACCTTAGATCTATCTCCCTGTTCCGTCCAAACCCCCACCGCACACACTGTGGCTTCCACGATCCATTTCCACCTAAACAAGATCTCTCTAAAAAAAACGCCCTTTCCAACTTATTACCCACGTCACCCAATAACTTGTTTTATGTTTGGTTCGTAGTTTTACACATTAAAGCCAGCTTGTATTAAGTTAAACCCTGGGTAATTACTCGAGCCATTCTCTTCTTTAATAAAGCACCAGACACCTCTTGAAGCATAATTTTCATTCGGGTTCGCAAAAAACTTAAAACAAGTTAAATGGTTGTAGAAATAAATTTCGAAACAATAGGCTCAAATTTCACTTAAAAATGAATCAAGGTGAGCTACAAGATATGAAAAGTTTTCTCCTTAATTTCTAACATTCTGATGGACCACAAAGAGTTTGTCCTTACAGTAACAGTTACTCAGAAAGAACATTTTCACAGCTTAGCTTTTGAGATCGAGAAAAGTAAGGTTATCGAATAGATCAGTAACACAATTCATGAAAGTGCTCAGGTGCTCAGGGGTTGGAAGTACCATTAAAGTGATTTTTTATACAGCACGAGCAGAAGTGGAAGGGAGAGAAAGGAGGTACCAGTGCACATAGGTTTTAAGTTATTTTCGGTTGCAGTGCAAAGGAAAAATAGAGGAGGTAATGCATACCACATGCGCAATATGCGGCCTATAAAAGTACCTACCTTTAAATTTCACAGCGCGCAAGAAAGTAGGTTTAAGAGTAAAGTGATGAGCTTTCGATGATGTGCGGGTATAGCGAGTGAATTGCTGAAGGCACGAAATGCAATAAGTCAATATCAGAATCTTATGAGTTTAACATACGTTGCCGTTCATTCAGTCATTTATCGCATATGTGAAACTTAGGGTATTGTCATATGCGAAAAAATTTATTAGATTCAAAAACGAACCATATCTCTTGATTATTTCCCAAAAGGATAATCTGAGAATAATTTGGAAAAAGTCACGATTTCTAACATAGTTTTTCGATAATTAAGAGTTCAACTATGCTCCCGCTCAAACAGCTTTATTAACTTCCCATCAGGAAGTTAGGACCGATTACAAGGTCCGATTTTCGAAATTAAAAATTTTTACATTTCTCCACGTTTGGCGGTCCCAGTAGTCGGATTCCATGATTTTTAGAAAGATGTCTGTGTGTGTGTGTACGTACGTACGTTTGTGCGGATTCTTTCGTACAGCCTAACTCGAGAACAAATCAAGCTATCGAAGCCAAATTGGTTTCATTCGAAGCGTGTGTGCACAAAGATCACCTGAAAAGCTTTTGGTTAAATTTCACATGGTGGTTTGAACTTTATGACGAAAAAACTGTCAAAAAAAGGGACAATTTGACTCCTTCAATTAAAATCAATTTAGTTTTCCAATAAAAAATGTTCAAAATTAATTAAATTTATAGTTTATAGCTACCTTATCAGATAAAAAAATATGCATAAATATATACACTGGCGTTCATAAGTTTCCGGACAAATACATATAAAATTTTTAACTTCCCATCAGGAAGTTCTTGTAATCGGTCCGATTTTCGAAATTCAAAATTTTTACATTTCTCCACGTTTGGCGGTCCCAGGAGTCGGATTCCATCATTTTTAGAAAGATGTCTGTGTGTGTGTGTGTACGTACGTACGTACGTACGTACGTACGTACGTACGTACGTACGTTTGTGCGGATTCTTTCGTACAGCCTAACTCGAGAACAAATCAAGCTATCGCAGCCAAATTGGTTTCATTCGAAGCGTGTATGCATAGAGATCACCTGAAAAGCTTTTGGTTAAATTTCACAGGGTGGTTTGAATTTTATGACGAAAAAACTGTCAAAAAAAGGGACATTTTCACTTCTTCAATTAAAATCAATTTAGTTTTCCAATAAAAAAAGTTCAAAATTAATTAAAATTATAGCTTACATCTACCTTATCAGATAAAAAAAATATGCATGAATATATACACTGCTGTTCATAAGTTTCCGGACAAATTCATATAAAATTTTTTTTTTTGTTCAGTTTTAATGCCAAAAGTTTCATCAATATTATGTTCATTTAGCCAATTGACTAAACTTAGTAAGTTACTAACTAAAGAGACTACCAAAAAGGTTAAAACAGTATTTAATTGAGGCCATTTCATACATTGATGTGCCCCTTTCTCTATTTCCTGATCCAAATTTCCACGGAAGTTCTTTGAAAATTGTCTCAGAAATGTGAATCCTGTAAGTCTTTCCCATTTTTCAAGACTCAGAGTGACGTCTGCAACACTGACACATGAAAACATCCTTAGAAAATTATGGAGCCACCAGTTTTTTTGTTCAAAACCTGCTCGGTTGTAGCTTGACGCTTATCGTTATACTATAATATATAAGCAAAAAGAAGCTCATGGCGCAACTTACATGAGGCAGTTGACTTCAAAGAAAATACGTCGAGAGAAAGCTAATTGACATAGTGAAAACACATGGATAAAACTGCATTACTCGTATATTGCAAGGAAGACCATAACATCCGATATAGTTTGTTTACCACTGCTTTGGTTTCTTATCATGAACGCAATCCTAGAGGTCTTTCCAGAAAATGACACATGGATAAAAAATCTCTCGAAACCGGCCTGGAAACAACCATAAAAATCTGCAAAGAAAACTAGACTGAATGTGATCCTCATAAAGCCATATATTAACCAAAAGAAAAGGATCCTATGCTGAGCAGTTCCCAGCTCGGAAGGAAGAGGCGGTCGAAATCTCGGGACTGAAATTATGTACCTTTGAACCCTTTCAAAATGGACTCGCCTTTATATTCCAAGCAATGGTTAATAGAAAGGAAAGCAATCTAACAAAATTTGATTGATTAGAAATAATTCCGAAAATACATAAAGTTGAGATAAACGGCCTTTCTTAATGTTTATACCGAAACAATTTAAATTCTGCAAACAAAAAAAAAGCAAAGTCTGAACACCAATTTCCCTTTGATCATTTCAAAAAAAACTTTTTAAAATTCTTATCCCTATAATAGCATTAGTAACAGTAAAAATTTGTAAGTGATGTTTCAGGTTTCAGCGATAACTCAGCACAAGTTTTAATAAAAAGATTTCTGATGAACGGAAAGTTTGCAAAGAAATTGCAGAGTTCAACCGAATCAGACAAATTTGAATTCCAAAAAAAAACAGTTCCAGGCGACCGAGCCTTTGATCATGCTTGAAATTTAGTTTGTGTTACCATTCAACTGGTACTCAAACTTTTAAAATATGAATCCCTATAAACAGAGTTCTTACAAAATGTAATACTTTTGAAACTAAGCTATATAATATTTGATAATTCTGACTGTCTGATTTAAAACACTTTATTGAAGAAGTTGAAAAACAACTGCCAAAAGAGAATACAAATTCAACTTCCAATGTTAAAGTTGTTGAAATCAACTCTAAAATTAAAATTTTAATCTTCCAAACTTTGGATAGGTCGATATCAAATCAACAGTCCCAATTCGAGCTCCACCCACGGAATTCAATTGAAACCAAATACATCTGAGTTTCTCAAACCACTACAAAAATCTTTCGTTCTTCTCCTAATTCTTCTACTCGTTCTGTGCGACTTGCATTAAAAGAAAATATCTTCACGTCGAGTTGGATATATTAGAGGGATGGCCGTGTGCTACTATGTGCCTACAGAAGACTGGCTAAGATTTTGGGTCGTTGGTCCTATATTTTTTTGTCTTAAACAGGAAGAGATGCTTTCTTTGAGTAGTGTAATGCAAGCCATGGACAGCCAGCCAGCTTTAACATGAAGCTCGACAAGATATAACTCGTACTTTCTCCAAAATGTTTTTGCAAGCCATAGTAATTTCTTACAGCCAAGACACAACTCATAATACGAAGTCACAAAAGTTTTAATCTCGTGCACAACATTTTCAAGCTATGCCATGGTCGCAGCGTCTTTGGTAGAGCATGAGAAGCGCCCGATTGAGGATGTTTAGAGATTAAGAAACAGGAATAAGGTTCGAAAATTCTACCACCAGAGAAAACAATTATCTCAAGCTTACAGACCCCAAACCGAAACCTGCAAAATTCGAAATGGAAACATCGAAGTAGAATTGCAATTAATGCTGAGGACATGGAAGAACCAACAATGATATCTACCCGACCTAGGCGGAGTAAAGACAGCAATATTTAAGCTTAAGTCTAAGAAAGCCACTTGAGCGGACGGCTTAGCTGCAAAAGTCCCGTGTCAACACCAGAGGCACTATTTTTTAAAGGTCTGTTCAGTAACTCGCAAACGGCGAAGATATTAATATAAAAGGAGAACGCATCTTGACGTCAACAGTGCGTTTATGGGGATTCAGAAAGAAATGACAAAGATGGGTTTGGCGGTATACGAGGGCACAGAGAAGCATATGTTGTCATCAAAAAAAGACACCCAAATCGTTACCATAGACAGCTATAAATTTGAGGTAGTTAGGGACTTTATCTACCTATGCTCTCCTGTAAACATAGATAATAACACTAGCGCTGAGATCAAACGAAGAACACCTCTTCTTAATCGCTGTTTCTCTGGGCTAAGAAAACAATTATGTAAAGTCCTCTCTCGTAGAGCTAAAGTGTCGCTCTATAAGACTCTCATCAATCCCATCATGGTATTTGATGCAGAAGCATGGACAGTTTTAAAAGCGGATGAAGGAGCGTTAGGTTGTTTGGAGAGAAAAGTGTGATCTGCATTGACGGTGAGTGGAGGAGAAGATTCAACAATGTACGGTACGAGTTGTACAGCGAAATCGACTTAACCAAAAGTATAAAATTCCAATGCCACGCGGACTGGCGCTACAGTCCTCAAGTTATTAATTAAAAAGCTTATGACGAAAAAAGTGCAATTAACTATCAATATTAAACAAAAACGCAAAACATAATTTTAAATTTTATTAAGTAATTTTTTTAGTAATATTATCAAACTAAAAATATTATAATATAATATAATATAATATATATTATATATATATATAATAATATTATTAAACTTAATACTTATTCCTAGTAGAAATGTTACTTAATCAAAAAACAGTATTTCCAAAGTGTTGTCCTGATCACTCGAAATAATTTATTCGAATAATCTATTAATGATACTAAAATACGCAAATCGTATTTTAAATGATTCAAAAAATCTAGTCAAGAACATATATCTGTATCTTTTTTTTATTGCAATGTATTTGTCTATGGAATGAATGATGTTAACATAACGAAAATGGAATTTGATGGTGGTGGAAATGAAATTTCTTATCGAGATGGGAAGTTCATGGTATGGGCAGACCTACTCGCACCCAAACCAATTTTTTTTTGTTCAATTTTAATGCCAAAAGTTTCATCAATATTATGTTTATTTAGTCAATTGACTAAACTAAGTAAGTTATTAGCTATAGAGACTACCAAAAAGACTTAAACAGTATTAAGTTGAGGCCATTTCATACATTGATGTGCCCCTTTCTCTATCTCCTGATCCAAATTTCCACTGAAGTTCTTTGAAAATTGTTTCAGAAATGTGAATCCTGTAAGTCTTTCCCATTTTTCAAGACTTAGAGTGACGTCTGCAACACTGACACATGAAAACATCCTTAGAAAATAACGGAGCCACCAGGTTTTTTGTTCAAAACCTGCTCGGCTGTAGCTTGACGCTTTTTTATAGTTATAATATATTAGCAAAAAGAAGTTCATGGCGCAAATAACATGATTCAATTGAATTTAAAGCAAAAGCATCGAGAGAAACCTAAATGAAAAAGTTAAACAAAGCCAAATAAAGCTAAAACTGCATAACTCGTATATTGCAAGGAAGACCATAACATCCGATTTAGTTTGTTTTCCACTGTTGTGGTTTCGTGTCATGAACCCAATCCTAGATGTCTTTCCAAAAAATGATACAGAGATAAATAAATCTCTCGGAATCGGCGAGGAAAATCCTATCAAAATCTGCAAAGAAAACTGGACTGAATGTGATCTTCTTAAAGCCATATATTTACCAGACAGAAAAAGAATCCTTTGCTGAGCAGTTACCAGTTCGAAAACCGAAGCCTGCAAAATTCAAAATGGAAATATTATAGTAGAATTGCAGTCAATGCTGAGGATATGGAAGAACCATCAATGCCATCTACCTGACCTAGACGAAGTACAGATAGCAAGATAGAATTTCAAAAATACATGGTTGCCCAACCCTGAAGGAAGGAGACCAATTATAGAAGTATAAATCTCCTCAAAATTGCCCTTAACATCTTTTCCGCCGTATGATGTGAACGTCTGAAGCAGTTCGTCAACATCCTGATAGGTCCGCATTTATGTGGTTTTCGACCAGAAAAGTCGACCATAAACCAAATATTAACATAACCCAGAAGCGCCAAGTCAGTACGCACCACCTTTTTATCAATTTCAAGGTTGGTTTTGGTGTCTGTTTCCTCCACAGAGACGAGATTTATGAAGTCATGTCTTGGTTTGGCATCCCTGCCAAGCTCGTACTTTTGTGCAGGATGGCCATGGAGAAATCAAGCTGCTCCATTGAGGTCGGCAAAGACGTCATCGACCCACTTGATGTCAAACAACATTTTAGACAAGGTGATGCACTGTCATGCGATTTCTTCAGTATCATACTTGCACAATAGCGCAAAAGAACTATGTCAACGCCAGAAGGCAAAAAGAGGCATATGCTGTCATAAAGAAAGACCAATCCCTGATTAGAACGTTACCATAAACAGCTATAACTTTGAGGTAGTTTGGGATTTGTCTATCTATACAGATAATAACATCAGCGCTGAGATCAAACGAAGAATACCTCTGACTATTAAAGCTAAGCCCTCTTTCGAAGAACTGAAGTGTCGCTCTTTGAGACCAATATCATCCCCGTCCTACTTTATGGTGTAGAAGCATTGATACTTTCAAAAGCGGATGAAGAACCCGTTGTTTTGAGAGAAGAATGTGATATTTTGTCCCATCTGCATTGACGGTTAGTGGAGGAGAAGATTCAACAACCAATTGACTTAGCCAAAAGGATAAAATACCAATGCTACGTGGACTGTACAGCCACCTCAAGTTAATAATTAAATGATTAATGACAAAAAAAGTCCAACCAGCTATCATGTTTAAAAAAAAAAACGGTAAAAATTATTTTAAATTATATTAAGTTATTTCTGCAGTCAAACTAAAAATCTAAATTTCTTTTAGTAGAAATGTAACTCAGTCAGAAAAAAAGGCTTTTCCAAATTAAAATATGTTAATCTATCAATGTTAAATACGCAATTCGTATTTTAAGTGATCCAAAAACGAAAATATATACGAGTATATGGTATTTCTCAAGGGCAGCTAAAAATATATATATCTTATTTTCAGGCAGTTGTTGTAATCGGTTCGATTTTCAAAATTCAAAATTTTTACATTTCTCAACGTTTCGCGGTCGCAGCAGTCGGATTCCATTGTTTTTTTTTTTAGAGAGATGTCTATGCCTGCGTCTGCGGATTATTTCGTACAGCCTAACTCGAGAACAAATCAGGCTATCGAATCCCAGATGGTCTCATTCAAAGCGCGTGTGCATAAAGATCACCTGAAAAGCTTTTGGTTAAATTTAACAGGGTGATTTAAATTAAATAACTGTCAAAAAAGGGGAGAATTTCATTTCTTAGATTAAAATCAATTTAGTTTTCCAATAAAAAAAGTTCAAAATCAATTAAATTTTTCATCTTTCTTATTTTATAAAAATATGCATTAATATATACTCTGCCGTTTTTAAATTTTAGTTTGATCTATCTTAATTCCAAAAGTTTCATCAACATTATGTTTATTAAGCCAATTGACTAAATTTAGTTAGTTACATACGATAAAAACTAACTCACAGACTAAAACAGTATTATTAAGCTTACGCACTTTCATATTTTGATGTGCCCTTTTTGCTCTTTTTCTTGATCCACGTTCCCAGAAGTATGAATCCTAGTTTAGAAAATTCTACCAACATGATCAATAATAATCTCTTAAATACAAACCCACACCGAAGCCTACAATGATCAAAATATAACATGATAGTAGTATTGCAGTCATTGCTGAGAATATGGAAGAATCACTTCTGTAGACATTATAACGGCGATGATGAATCGAATTTCGGTTGTAGGCAGCCTGAACCATTCGATAAGACGACGTAGGCCAACAAAAGGGGAAGAAAAGAAAGCGGTGGCAATGACTTGGTAAGGAGAATAAAGAATGCCCGAATCTTGAAGAAACTAAGACATCCTTGCTTCCGTATTATGTGAACGTCTGAAGCAGTTCGTCAACAGACTGATAAGTCGATATCAGTGTAGCTTTTGACAAGTGTTGTTCAACATAGACCAAATATTACTCACGACAGATCTTGGAAAAAAACCTAGAAGCTCCACATTTTCATCAATTTCAAGGTTGTTTTTGACAGGATTGACGAGGTATATCTAAGTTTGGCATCCCTGCTAAGCTCGTCCTTTTGTACAGGATAAAGATGGAAATCTCAAGCTGTTCCATTATGTTCGGCAAAGACGTCACTGACCCACTTGATATCAAACAACGTTTTATTATTACGGTGATGGATTGTTATGCGAATGCTTCAACATCGTACTTGGAAAAATATTCCAAACGCCAAAGATGAGATTGGCTGTATACGAGATGCACAAAGAGGCATATGTTGTCATCAAGAAAGAACACCCAAATGCGACGTCTTGGTCAATACGTTACCATAGACAGCTATAACTTTGAGGTAGTTACGGACTTTGTCTACCTAGGCTCCGCTAAAACAAGCGCTGAGATCAAACGAAGAATACTTCTTGCAAATCGTTGTTTCTTTGTGCTAAGAAAACAATTGAGTAAAGTCCTCTCTCGAAGAACTAAAGTGTCGTCTTAAGAGACCCTCAAAATCTCCCACCTGATACATGGTACAGGGGTTGTTTCGAGAGAAAAGTGTCATAAATGTTTTTATGTTAAATTCGCAAATTTTTCTGAATGAAAACATAATTCGTTCGGGGCAGCTTAAATTAAATTTGTATCTTATTTTTTTTGCAATGCATTTGTCTGGGGAATGAATGATGTTTTCAAAACATCAATAAAATTTGTTGGTGGTGGCAAATAAAATAGCACCTACATTTTTTTTATCTTAAGATGGGAAGTTGATGGTATGGGCAGGCCTACTCGCACCCAAACCAATTTTTTTAATAAAGTCTGAATGATTTTCTTTGTTAGAAGTGGTTTCCTCTCTAAAATAAGATACACTTAGAGAGGTAGCCACTTATAACGAAGGCTAGGGTTATGTTTGTCAGTCAAAAAATTAGCAGTTTTGAATGATTCTTCATAGCAGTCAAATTATCATACATGTTGTAGCAGTGTAAAATTAAAAATGTTTATGTATTGTTGTACGTACTGAGAAAGCTCGATGAATAAAGGAGTTGGTACTTGCACGTTAAACAAGGCAGAAAGCTATAAAATTCCAAATTGTTAAGAAATCGTAATATCAAGTCCAAAACAACGATCAAACTCAACCCAGGTCAATAAAATGTTAAGGAATAGAATTGTTTCATGAGATCCAGCGATTTTGCGACGACTGGAAATTAAAGATTAACTTTCGGAAATGTGAAACTATATTGTTTAGATCGCCGTTGTCTGTGGCCTCTAGGGATACCATCAAGAATTGGCGAAAGCTCTCAATTATGGGATCGCACGGGCAGCCATTGACGAGTCGAAGTGTAGTCCGATATCTTGGAATTTGGCTGGACCAGTATCTGTATTTCAACAAAAATATAGATGCGGCCTATGCTCGTCTATGGATGCCCCGTGTGGTTCAACGTGGGAGCAGGCTTAATGGAAAAGATTCGGTTGTTTGAAAGGCAATGTCTAAGGACTTGCTTGTCTGAGTACAGAAAATTCTATCCCAACGAGGTCCTATAATGGTGGATAATTTTATTATAAAGCTGACACGAAATCACGTTGCAAGAGCAATGAACTCGGTCAACAATCTGATCTCCGGGGCTTTCTACCCAAATGACCTGTATCACGAAAGTGTGCGCCTTAACGGCTTTGTCCCCCCAGAGGCCTTTCTCTACCTTGACCCGATAGGTCTGATCCAGAATAGATTAGCGGTTCCGCTAATCTTCCACATTGCCCGAAGAGCTGTGGATAAGCGACTCAGCTACGAACGAGACGTCGCCAACAGTTCCGCGGAGTGTCTTCGGTTCAGTAGGGCGGTTTCAGACCGCGATAGGATAGAAGTAGTACGCCAGCACCGACAATTCTGGTGGATGACAGAGCGCAGGGAAGGAACTCTTTCGTCGCATCCTCCAATTGACGAGAAGCCCACAAGGGCAAAGTTGGCCGCCGTCTCTATGTTACATAAGTTTGTTTTTTTTGTTGTCATAAGAGTAGTGGCTGACTCATTTAGGTTAAGGTCCTTTAGTTAAGTTAAGTATAGTGTGTAGTATGTGCAAGAAGGGGACATCCACATATACACATATTTTGTATATGTTGATATATGTGCGCATGTATTGCATGTACCCAGCATGACAATACATGTGTGTGTGTTTCTGCCTGTCTTGCATATATAGTATACTTTAAGCTAGAAATAAGTTATTTAAGTATTTAAGGTAAATTTAAGTTATTATAGGTTATTTTTAGTTAATAATAATAGTTTTATAAAAAAACAAAACACATTTTTACTAAGTTTTTAAAACTTAATTTTCTTAGTCTATAGTTATCATTGTTAAGAAACCAAAGAGTATGTAAGTTTAAGTCGAAAGACATAATCTAATAAGTAAGTTTAGCTTAGAGCGCCTGTAATTGGCCAGTAAGAGATAGATATAAACACCATGTTATTTAAGCTAGTTTTAAGCTATTTCCCCTAGCAATTAAGTAATTGAAATGTAATAGAGTTAATAAAAATTGCACTAAAAAAAAAAAATTGTTTTATATTATATGCCAAATCATAAACAAAATGTTGGACACAGTGACGGAAAAAAAATTATCTGCGGAAAGCATTTGAAAACAAGAAAAGCACGTGCAGTGAAAGTTAATAACTCCGTGCAGTGAAAGTTAATAACGTGCAAAGAAAGTTAATAACTCCACAAATATGGAATTTGAGGTAATTAAACCAGTTAGTAATATGAATTTTAATTGAAATATTTCCGAAAATAGGCGTGGATTTTAGCAGAGCTTCGATATTTTCGTGACGGCTTCAGGCGTGCGAGAGGTGGCCTTGGAGATTTTTAACATCTTTAATTTATCGGAACCTGATAAGAAAAAATATGACGCGGTAATAAAGCCTTCGAAGATTTTTGCTTGCCAAAAAAATAAAAATACCGTATACGAGAGGTTCATGTTTTAAAACCGTAATCAAAGCTAAGGTGAACTGTACGATGTCTTCCCCTAATGAACTTAAAGCGGTTGTTGTCTACGACAAAAAGCTTCAAGAAAAATTTCTGCAGAAAGATAAGCTGGATTTTGCGAAAGCGGTGGAGAACTGCAGGGCGGCATAGACAACAAAAATACAAATTACACATTTTGAGAAACCGGATAGTCAGTTTATTAGATGAAAACTAAATCAAATCAATGGCGAGTTTAAATGAAAATTAGCTCCAAAAATCATGTGCAAATAATTTCAGAAAGAATAATTTGGCTTATAATTATAATGAAGGTTTTATAGAAAATTGTCAGTATTGCAACTTAGCTCATAAGCGAAGAAACTGCCCAGCGTTTGGTAAAAAGTGTTAAATAAAAAATGTCAGGCAAATAAATTCGAATGAGAAATATTTAGAGTCTTATAAAGAGTTTTATATCCATACCACAGGTTAAAAATTCCAGACCAATTCATGGATCTGCAAGCTTCGACAAGGTGTTGTATCGAAACTATTAAAATTAATGATCAATTCGCGGGTGCTTATGTGAACATTCTTCCCCATATAATATCCAAGAACTTAAAAGAACCTGCTGTTTTGCGCCCAACTTTAACCATTCTGCAAGCATATGTAAGGTCAAGGATTGTGCCACTTGGTGTTTGAAAACTTTTTTTGAGCAATTTTGAGCAAAATTGATTCAATTCAAAATAAATGAATCATAGAACCATGATTCAATTTGAAAAAAATCCATGTTTTCAAAAGAAGAAATTGTCAGGGACAATGCTGATTTGTTTTCTGGAATAGGTAAATTTCCGCAGAAATACAGTATCAAAATTAAAGAGAGAATGTAGTCCCTGTAGCGCGGTCTGCTAGGCGGGTTCCTTTAAAACTAATGGGATGCTTAAAGTCCACCTAAGATGATATGGAAAAGGAAGGTATTATTAAAAGATGTGACGATAGAAGAGATTGGGTAAGCATTTTGACTATTGCAGAGACAAAAAAATAGAAATTTAAGGTTATGCTTATATCCCATAGAGTTAAATAAATGTCTTATTAATGAAGTTGTTTTGATCCCAACGTTAGAAGAAACTATTGCCACCTTAAATGAAGCTAGGTTTTTCAGTATTTTGGATATGAAAGATGGGTTTTGCCATGTCGAGTTAACAGAAGAATCGCAAAAGTTATGTGCCTTTGCTACACCCTTCGGTCTCTACGATTGCAATAGGCTACTGTTTGGTGTAAAGATAGCTCCTAAGCTCTTTCAAAAAATGAATGAAAATTGTTGAAGTGGCTTGAGAGGCATATGTTTTTATAGTATATAGATGACATAGTGATATTTGGCAAAACCCAGGAAGAATATGATGCAAATCACCGTGCTGTTGTTAATAGAGCTCGAGAATATAATATAAAGTATAAGATGCAGATCAACGCAAAGGAAATAAAATACCTAGGTCATGTTTTCTCTGAAAGTGGGGATCGTCCAGATAAGGACAGAATACGAGCCATCCATAACATGAAGGATTCACAAGATAAAAAGGATCTGCAAACATTTTTGGGTGTCATTAACTATGTTAGAGCGTTTATTCCCAATTTAGCAGAATTGACTGGCATCTCCGTTGAGGGAACTCTTAAAAAAAAATATTATTTTCAAGTGGTTAGATTTGCACAAAATTGCAGTTAACAGGATTAAAAGCCTCATTTTGCGTTCCCCAATATTAAGGCCATTCGATGAATCTAAAAACATATGTTTTCAAACAGATGCCTCTCAAAATGATTTGGGCTGTTGGCTGTTACAGGATAATCAGTCAATATCATTTGCAATTGAGACAAGTTGCCCTTTATGTCCTAAATCAAATGGGTTAGCTGAAAGGTCAGTGCAAATATCAAAAAGTTTGCTTAGGAAAAGTTGCAGTGAGAATTATTTTTATCTAGCTTTATTAGACTATAGAAATACAACAGTCAAGGATTTGTCAGCATTGCCTGCTCAACTTATGCCTATCCAGGTCATATAAATTTGTTTAAATCTAAAATGGTAGAAGATATTTCACCAAAAAACGAAAGAACATGGAAAAATATTATAACGAAACCTCACGTAACAGGGTAGATTTTTAGGCCAATGATAGGTTTATGGTAAGAGATAAAAGTATTTGGAGAACAGGTATTATTTCCAAAAAATGGCACACCCCTAAATCCTACGTAGTGCAAACCAATGGCGGCCAGTACAGGCGAAATAGTTCTTACATTCGACCAAAGATGAGGGTTGCTCATGGTTCAGACGACCTCAAGATACTGTCCAACGAAGCTTGCAGAAGCAGGAGCGGCAAAATTTTTCTATGAAATTGATTAACTTAAAATAAATAAAATTTGTGAATCATTAACAAAACGAGCAACATATTCGTATAAGTTTTTATAAGTATATTTTATTCAGTCATAGTTATTGTACTTTGCATTGAAATTTAAATAACTGTCAATTGTCAATTGAATTGATGTACGTCCTGAGAAAGCTCGATGAATAAAGGAGTTGGTACTTGCACGTCAAACGAGGCAAAACTATTTGCGATACATGTTTGAAGCGCAAACCGTCATTCGAGTTTTGAAATTCAACCAATTAACATGAAAAATAAGGAAATTGGACTAGCTGAAAATAAGCAAGGAGTAACTGGGTAAAGCGGCTTTGAAAACGGCGTTAAACGATTTTATAATGGAACGTTTTCAATAGTTTATATTCTTCCAAAGTATAAATAAAATCCTTAATATAAGTAATCCTTGATGTAATGATGGAGAAACTATTTCAATTTTCATTAGTAGTGTCACGTCTTGTGTGAAAATACCTATCTCCTAAATTTTCGAGCGGTGTAGAGCTTCGTGAATAGCATCTACTTGTTACAATCGACGTCGCTCTTTTTCTTTGAACATTGGTGTCCATGTAAGCATTTCCTAATAACCTTGAAAAAGGACTTCGCTTATTAGCCGCTCCGTGTTTGGACAGCGGTAGAAAATCCAAGATCTCAAAAATCTTCTCAACTCATCCATTGTGTCTGATTTTCGATAGCTCAAAATCACTTCGAATCAATCCTGAGGCGGTTTGACACAATGCTCGTTCACCGTATACACAAGGTATTTGTTATCTTGACTTCAGACATCTTTCATCGTACAGTACTAGTCCATACTTCCATCACTCCGAAGACGGCGGGCGCATTCTGCAGCAAGATGACCTCCTACAGTCATATGGTTCTGTACGGGTTGTTCAGCAATTTCGTTGGGGATATCGATTTATTTCTCCACAAGGTCAGCGTAAGGTGTGTAAAATCCAGAGAAATAAACTTTAAACTACTTAATATCTATTTGTTGAAGTAAATGACTTGATCGACTCTCATTACACTCTTAATGACGCAATTTGGATAATCAAGAGAAAACACTTATTTGTTTATTTGTTTTTATTTGAACTGTTTACGTTTAATTTATTATTATTATTATCTTTCATTAAAAGTAAATTTATATAACACGGTGAAGATAAAAAAAATTAGAGAGCCTAGCTGCGGTGACTATTGGCTCTAAAAATAAAAATGTACACACATAAAATTTTATTTAAATGTGTTTTGAAGTTATATTGCCAATTGATAAGAATTTAGTTATTTTTTCTATGTTTGTTTTAATGCACCATAAGATATCTTTGAATATGTTACCGATAATGGGCGTCGTATCAATACAATTTAATAAATGAGTTATATCTAATCTCACATTATAGGTAGAAAATATTTGTGGATTGTTTCTAGTTAAAAGATGTTGGTGGGTAGTCGTCGTGTGTCCAAGTCGCAGTCGGATCAAGTTCGAGATTTTGGCTTTTGTGAGTACCGTCGTTTATCTTGGGTGGCATCTGTCGCAATTAACCTTAGAGTAGTGGTGATGATAGGTCTTCCATTCAACTTGTTGACTGGTTTTCATGATTTTGTTTACTCTCTTCTTTAAATCTATTTTGGTATAGTTATTAAATTTTAATACTGGTGTGTTTCTAGCTAAGCTCGCCGCATGGTCGGTGCGCTCATTACAATGAATGCAAACATGTCTTGGTGTCCACATTAATTTAATCTACTTCATCTTGGGGATTTGATTAGCTGTTTTCTTATGACGGTGATAAGCACAGAGTTGTTGTTCGAGGTGTAAATCACTTTGAGCACAGTGATTCTGTCAGAATAAATAATGTGTTTTCCACGTTGGATCAAGACTATCTTCGTGGCTTGTAAAATTGCGAGTGTTACTGCCATAAGTATTGATGGAAATTCAGGTAGGTACCAAGGCTGAGTATGAAACCATCTTCACGTGTGTTATCGTCGGTTTTTGATACATCAGTGAAAATAAGTTTCCATCATATAGCAAATGTTTGCTTGGCATATGTTTTGTCAACATAGTGCTTATTGCAGATGCGATTCGCTTTTTTATTGTATGACTCAAGGATTGTTGGATATCTATGTCAATTATAGAATTCTTTGAAAAAACTTGTTTGGCAACATAATGAGCCATTCTTTTCGTTCCTCAACAATTGGGAGTCCTGCTTCTGCCAAAATGTTTTCATTCGGAACTGCAAAGAAAGCGTGAATACTTTTTCTAGCTATTAGGTGGTACGTAGGTTTTAGTTTTTTCAAAGTGGATTCCGGACAGTTCCTTTATATATATAAGCCATAATCAATATAACTTACTTACATTAAAGATGTAAGAGCGCACAACTTTTATTTAATAATTTAAGTTCTTGCAGCTAGGGATTTCTTAATATCTAAACAATGATATTTTCAATTATATCTATAGATATTATAACACGTTAAATTAGCTGAGGACAATGACATTTTCGATAAATGTGAAAAGTCTTACATTTTTCTAATGAAAGTTTAGCGCCTGGTGAAAAAAAACCTTATACAATGTTATCATATTTTTAATGTCCTAAGACTATTTAGCTTAGCCTCAAAATATGGGCTTGACGAGATATTATATACGTACATATATCTTTTTTAGCTCATTACGAAAGAGGCTGAGATATAACATGTCAGGATTCAGTCTGCCCCTAACCGCTTCTATGCAAGCAGGCACGAAGGCATATTCATTCAAGGACACAAAAATTTTCCATGCAGAACGAACTAATGTTCCACCATACATAAGTAAGGATGGATAAATGCTTGGTAGCATACGATCTTCACATCGGACCTAAAACTGCTGGAGTAAAAAAGAGCCTTAACGGACATTAATGCCGCTTTTGTTTTTTGTAGCTGGGTATTTATGTGTACATTTAAACTCAGAAATTTATCAAGATGCACAGAACTTCACAACACTTTTTGATTCTATGTGAAGGCCGTTAGAGCTCGTTGTGCTTAGTTTTTCCAGTTGCGACTTATATCTGCGGAACAGTATGGTTTAACATTTTGCGTGGTAAATTTTGAGCTTCCATTTCGAGCCACTTACATTCCCTTCATTATGCCACTACATGAGGTTAACGGTGCTAGACGTAAAAGAGATTGCTCCACATCTCAGCACGAGGTACCTGGGGATCACCTTCAGCGAGTGGTTCCAATTAAGGCAAAACGCTGAAGAGGCGATTCAAAAAGCCAAGCACCCACTTCTCAGAAAGAGGAGTGGATTGCATAAAAACACCAAACCACTGGTCTATAAGAAACTTATTAGACCAGTTATTTCGTATGCCTGCCCATTATTGTGTACTGTGCCGCCATACATCAAGAATGAAGAGAATTCATATTGTTATATTATGCTTTGCATTAAGCCTTACTCCTAACTTATACCTTGCTATTAAACGGAGCACAATTTTTATTTTCGCTCAGCTTGTTTTTTCCGGCTTGGTTTCGCCCAGCTTGTTTTTTCCCGGTTTGGCTTCTCTTCTTTTTCTTCATCTTTTACGAAGAATTTAGTTCAGTTCAGTAGCGAGTGCAGTAAAGGTCATTTGTGCAGTAAAGATTGGTGCCACCGTCACCCGTTCTAAGTTCGTGAATTATATTGTAAAAAGAAATAAAATAAATAAATATTAAAATTTATTGCAAAGAATTTAATAAAAGACCCTTATAAATTGAAAGTGTCTTTCTATTTATTCAATCCGATTCCTATACATATCTGGCATAGTCGGAAAGTAAGTTAAAATAGCTCGATAAAAAACTGAAACCATGTGTGTTTTGAATCGAGTAACTAATAAAAAACTCCTACTTAAATAAAAAACATAGGCAAATACATCTTTAGTGAAATAGTGCCAATGGCACGAAGGACATCTTTAATTTCCACCTAAACAGATACACCCTTTAAAATATCCTCTCCTTTCAATTGGAAGTTCTTCAAGCCGCAGAAGAATGTAGGCTTATTTTAGATTTGATATGTAGGATTCCCGAATATAACGGCAGTGAATCTTGTACAGTTGACTTTTTGGACAGGGTTGACTCCTTGGCATCCACATTTGGAGATTTTGACGATAATTCTAAAATGGTCTTAACGGGTTATGTTAAAGATAAAATTGTAGGCAAAGTCAAATGCGAACTCCAAAAGCATGGCAGAGTTGGTACTTGTATAGAAATTAGAGAAATTTCGGTGAAAATTTTTCGCCTATTTTTTTTACTTGAACCATATTCGAACGGATAGGGTAGAAACAGTAGTAGAAAATTATAATGGCGAGATTAACAAACTTTTAAGTAGAATTAACAATGCATATTTGTTAGATAACAATAGGCCTAATAATGCAATTATATTGTCTAATAGTAGAATAGCCCTAGGGGCATTCAAGAGTAATCTTCGGGAGCCAACGAAAACGCAGACCTTAAATGAAGCCTTCAAAATTATTTTAGAAATTGAACAACACTTGTACGGACCCAGTGGTAAGACTTTTCACAAAGCAAACATTATTCGAATAGTGGACAATCGCGGTAAAAAAACAACTATACGCGTAATGGTAATTCGCATCAATGGAACAGATGCAGGCGAAACAACGCCGAACCCATGGACGCAGGTGGCAATGGATACTATGAGCATACTGATCTTAATGAATCTGCTCATAAAGTACCTACAAATTCTCAGAAAAATTGCCGAAAAAACTACCCTATCTAATCGTAGAAAGTAACACAAGGAAGCTTAGGTTTATTATTGATTCTGGGGCTGATAATTAACAAAACACTTTGTAATCCTAAATGGAAAATACCATCAAAAAATAATTATCTGAAGGTCCTCGGTAATTAAATACGAACCAATACAGAATTCAGAATTCCTCTTTTTAAAGAATTTAAAAAACAAAATATTTACCTGGACTTTTTAGAAAACCAATTTCATGACTACTTTGACGGCCTAATTGGGAATAATATTCTTCTGAAACTGGACCTTATTATTTATTATAAAAGTAAGGTTCTCACAAAAGATGACGTAAACATACCCTTATATTTCAGCAGAGACGAAGTTTATGCTAAATATTGCTTTTTCAATGAAACTCCCAATATAGTCTTTGATGAAGTTTTTGCAACTGAGGTAGCCGACAAGGTATTTACGAATCATATAAGTATCAATAAATTTTTTATAAAAGGTAATAATTTGAGCTTTACGCATGATATCAGGCATCAGATTAATATGAGAACTTCATGCGAATGAAGTCGATAGGCAAATCGAGGAGGTGCCTCAACAAAAGATAATTTCACCAAGTAATACTTATGCAATAATTCGCCAATTTGTGTGGTCCCAAAAAGATTGATAAATGTGGACGGAAACAGTGGCGAATTGTAATGGACTACAGGAAATTAAACTTGTGTTCGTTTTATTTCCTGTAATTACGATTCGGGAAGTCGAAGACAGATTTCCGAATTTTCGACAAACTTGGCAAGGGTGATTATTTTTCAACTATCGACCTGGCGAAAGGTTTTCACCAAAAAGAAGTCGATCCGCGTGTTAGATCCAAAACTGCTTTTTCTACCAGCAAGGGGCATAATGAGTTCCTTAGAATGCCATTTGATTTAAATAATTGTCCAGCCACCTTTCAAAGGTTGATAAATTCGGTATTAAAAGATTTTATTAACAAAATATGTGTCGTTTACTTGGACGATATTTTTGTTTTCTCTATGGGTTTTTAGATTCATTCAACAATTTTTTTCCAAAAAAACTGAAGCAAAGTAATCTGAAAGCTCAAATAAATAAGTGTAGCTTTGCCCAGTTATCTACCAATTAATTGGGGCATATTATAGCAAATAACGGCTTAAAACCAGATCCGGATAAGGTCAAAGCAATAACCTCAATGAAATTGCCAACTGACAAAAAAGGCATAAAGAAATTTTTAGGAATCACTGGTTTTTACAGGAAATATATGAAAGTCTATCAAAACGATAACATTTAAAATCAGCAGTGGAGAGTTTTATATCACTCTTCACCCAGGTCTCTGTAATCAACGCGAGGTCAACATTCTTCACACATAAAAAAATATAATATTCATTAGTCATATTTCTAGCATTCCAGGTAATAATATTAAGGTTTTTGGTTATCATATATGTAAGCAAAGTTGAAAAAAGAAAACGAACCGTTCGAACCGGATGAATAAATCACAAGAGAAAGAGTTTTAATAGCAGTAAGCTTAGTTAATGTACAAATATGTATGTATATAAAAGCTCTATTGCAACCATGCGACATGCGAGAGTGCCGCCAAATATGCTAGTATTTATAATTTTAATAATACAACTTTAACACTCCCACTTATTATTTTAATTTTAAATTATTAAGCTAAGGATTAGTATTTCCTGGTATTAATGCAATTTCGAAAAAATTCAAATTTATCTCTAGTAAGCGGTTTAGTAAAAATATCAGCCGACTGTTGCTTAAATGGTATAAAACAAAATTCGAAACGACGTTCGTAGAATTTTTCACTCACATTTTCGGGATTCTTGAATAATTTAAGGGCGCTCTGGTTGTCCATGTAAAGTGTCGACCTCTGATATTCGTCACCAAGCAGATCATGTATAAGCGCATCAAGCCACATCAAATCCTTGACTGATTCCGAAGCAGCTACATACTCCGCTTCCGTTGTACTCAATGCTTGAATCGAGAAGACAAATGTGTCCACTTGTTGATCGCCTGGTTACGCGAAACTTTAAACGCGTTTTTCTCGAGACTGTCTTATTCAGAACAATACCCACGATTTTTCAGGTTCTAATCGGCCGATTTACCTGAAACTTTCAGAGTCTTCTTTATAGACTTGTCTATGTCTGGATCCCATCCCAAATTTCTATTACTTTTTTTTTAAATTCGAAACAGTCAAACAAAGTGGTACAAAAATTGTTTTTTTTCAGGCAGTCGCCATTTTGTGAAAAAAAAATCTTTCCAACTTTTCCGTAGTTCCAGACATTGCGAGATTAAGAATCTTTTTTTTTGGTTTCAGATTGCTCGGAGGGTTGAAATCGTGGGTATGGTTACGCGCCAATTTTTTGAGACCCCCACTTCATCAACTGCTAATTTTTGAAATTTTCAACTTTTTTTATTTATTGATTTTTTTTTCTGTATTCTTGTTATGTTAATAAATAACAAATAAAAAAATGGATACTAAAAATATTAATTGCCTTTATGACACTTAAAAATTACATGAAATTCATGCCTCTAGACTAGAATACCCCCTTAATTAATTAATTTTTGATATTATAACTGTAAGCAAAAGCTTTTAACTTTAAAACAATTTTTGGCAACCAGAGCATCTTAGACGAACAAGAAACCCCGGAGGTACCATTAGATACTACACAGACTTTTAACACATATTGTCAGAGGCTCAAATCCTTCGGTCGCAGTTGCAAGGCATCTTGAACCTTTAATGACGATATTCCCAGCAGATGTTTTCGCTGCACTAACTGGAGAAGAAACAATCACCGATCTTAACATAGCGGGGAAACCAATACTTATCTGCGTAAACAGTACTCTCAAAACAATCACAAATCCCTTATCAGCATCAACACTTGTAAGAAGAGTATAAGTGTTTAACATGGGTACCGCGACACCCAGGTCTAACGCGATCCTAACCAGCTGACGTCCCCCTGACATTCGTTGAAAGAACTATTTATAACTGGTCAAACCATTATTTTAAACATTGGGATTGGCAACTTGGCAAATTAACTTAAATTTCGGATTTACAGGAAAAACAATATGCGACAACTGTGATAAGGAGGAAGGACACGTTGTACACTCCCTCTGCCACTGCCCGGCAACAGCGATACTGCGCCACAAAATACTTGGGTCAGAACTGATACCAGATAAGAAAAACAACGAATAACTTTCCGAACCACACAAACCAAGCCGCTACAGAGTCATCCCAAACCACACTTTTACTTTCACTACAAACCCCCTTCAACCAAAACCTATCGGGCCTAATCGAATACGAGAAACTTTATTAATTAATTTAAATGCACTTTGCAATTATTTTCTAGAATCATTTCTAGTATGAAGTAAAACGTACACAGGTAGAGCATTCGTTGTACATATTTTTACATAGTATGAAGTAAAACGTACACAGGTAGAGCATTCGTTGTACATATTTTTACATATTGTAAATTGCCAATATATTTTTATTTTACAATTCCAAATCTAATTTTTATCTACGATGAAGCATTGCTCTCAGTTAATGCACTGTTGAATATAACCTTCTTCTGGCCTTCATAACATAACTTTGGACGCTCAATGTTGTACAAAACTTGTAAATAAATTCAAGTTTTTATGTTTGATCTCAAGAATGAACAAAATGTTATTGTTTTCTTTTGGTGTGTTGAGCTTTATGATCCCCAAAAACTTTTTATAGACCGTAACTAAATGACGTTCCGCTTTGTAACTAATGAAAGTTTAAGGTTTCCTTCGAGGTCGGAAAAACTCAATTTCAAATCGTCTGCTATTTGATTTCGCAACATTTGTAATCACCAAGTGTGAAGAATTATTCGTACTTCAATAGGTATTTCATTGTGTTCTTTGGAATGATTCTTTGTTTTGGGATTGATTTTGATGGATAAACCATTTGGAGGATTTGCCTCAAAGATATGGATTCAATAAACTGTGTTACTAGCCATTCGCAACTTGAGGGATAAAATTAAGTTATTTGTAAGAGAACGTGTGTCAGCTATAATGAATTATTTATGAACGCAAAGAGAAAAAATGCAACCTCTGTGGCAGAAGCTTTAATCGGTCCCCATGCTTTAACAAAAACAATGCGCATATCGCTAATTAAATAAAAAAAAATAAAAGGTTCTCCTTGACAAATATCATAAATCTGTACAGGGTGTCCCGTAATTCGTCATAAAGGGCAGATTTTTGGGTATATTCTAATAAAAATTGTTCCACAGAAAGGGTCAATCTTCAAAGTTGATATCTGCTCAAGTGGTTCTTCTATATCCTCAGCATTGACTACAATTTTACTATGATGTTTCCATTTCGATCTTTGCAGGCTTTGGTTTGGGGTCTGAAACAGTGAGATAATTGTTTTCTCTGTTGTTGCACTCACTCCTGTTTCATTATCTCTTAACATCCCCGAACGGACGAGTTACGACCCCATTACATCCAGGCTAACCACCTTGACCTCCAATAACCCAACTACGAATATCCGCACAGCTAGTAACAAATGTGCAACATAATCAAATACATTTTATATTTTATGTTCTATTTTCTTTCCATATTCACCTTTTAAATCAATTGCAAAATAAGCAATTCTTTGCATTTCTTTTGATTCACATTGCAGAATAATCAATTCAATGAATATTTCAAGTAAGCATTGTTCAGTGTCAAGGAAAATTTTTGTAAAGGAAAATTGAGTTAAATCCTTCATCACTGGCGAACCAACATATCCTGTGCAAAAATCGAACAACGACACCACGGCACCGTAACAATCGAACTCATAGCGACCTAGAAGTTCAGAGATGCTCATCGTTAAATTTATGTTTTTAGCGTGCGATCTTGATAAAGTTATATTATTATAAAAAGAAGTATCTTTATTTTTCTTTTTGAGAAGTAAATAGCTTTGTGGTTTAAACAATTCTTGATCTTTAAAAACTCCCATTTAAACTTTTGGTTAATTTGGTGTACGCGATGTTTTTCTTATCAATACTAGTCTTTGTAGTTTTAATTGTGATGTTACGGACTTTATCGCATCGTCCAGAAAAAGATTAGACTTCTTGCTTGGAAAAAGGCTTTTCTTATCTAACAAAGGGCGATTGAACATAATGTAATTCGGTTTGTTGGGAGCTGCATATGGTATAAAACTAATTTTGTATAAAATTTTATTTTGAAGAAAATATCGTACAATTTACAATATATTACACAAAATAGAAAAAAAATTAACTATTTCTTCGCATTAACCTATTGTTTCTCAAATGACATTTTTACCATTTGAAAAATAATTAAAAAACTAAATATGGAAGGAAGAACAAATGATGAGACTCGGGTGGGGATATACCGATATACATATACATCTCTTTGAGACTGAGGAATGCCCAAATAGAGGGATATCCGAGGATGGAAATCCGTTCGTTCTGGGATAAAAAGATGGTGCTCCAGAGCCCAGCAAGTAAAGAGGGCCAGAGAAAAAAAGCCTCTGGAGTTGGAAAAACAAACGGGATCAGAACCAGTATCTCAACCCAAAGCGGACACAATTCCAAAGCACAGAGGGAGAAAGGTCGACATACCCGTCCCATTCACCCCAAGAGCAACTCACAAAATAATAAGCGAAGGGCGGAAGGTCGACGAATCAGTCCCATCCACCTCTTAAGTAGCCCTTTAAAGTATGGTGTCACCAGAGGATGCCCTTACAAACTCCGGGGGTAAGAAGAAGATGGGAACAATCCCCTCGGGCACCCAATACAAAAAATAAAGGGTAGCCGGAGAAAACCCAAAAAATAGGCTTACCCACCCACATACAAGTACAGACAAAGGGGGAAAAAGTGTAAGTACTGCACGAGGACAAAAACTTCCTCTGACGAAAAATAGTCAGAAAGCTCACCTGCAAGTGAAAAGAGTGCCATTCACATAAAACCTCGCCCCGAGAGGACAAATGGAGATGGTGATACAACAACAATAATGACGAGAGAAAAATACGGAAGGAGCAACACTCCCAATTTCAAAAAACCTTGTATGATGGCCAGGATCAGGTGCTATGCACAGACCCGACATCACCTTTTCATTTCACCAGAGCAGGCTTTGAAAAAGGCAGATACCATGTAAACTGCAAAGAACTTCAATCCGTGGATTCACTGAAGAAGATTATTTGCAGAATACAAAACTGGGAAAACGCAAACCTCGCAGTGAAGCCAGTGTTTCGAAGATCCTGCACCGCTCCTAATGCGCATAAAACTGCAGAACAAGAGGCTGGCCACTGAAAAGTGGAAACCCTACCACACCAAAACCCAGGAAGGCAAAGGTCAATCGGTTGTTCTGGGAGTGGACGAGTTTTCAATAGCAACGCTAGTCTTACTCGGGGGTAAAGCACATTGTGGCTTTCACCAGGTGAATTTAGTGATTCCCTACTAAAGAGACAGGATAAATGAAGGTACTATAATCAAACCTTCAGCACAGTAGAGCGGCTACGGCCAACCTCAGCGCTTCCCTATCAGAGGAGAAAGCAGACATAAGTCTCGCCTAAGAATCATGGTGCTGCAATAACAAGCACAAGGGATAGGGGACGAGACCACAAGGAAAGTGTATAGTATAAAAGTGAAAGAAACCATTGACATATAGTATATCTAATAAAGATCTCTACTACAAGTGACCTGTCAATGGCCAGTGTGGAGTATGGGATGAAGGGAAAAAAAAAACAGGAATAACCATCGCGCAACCTTGGTGAAATGAGGAACTACGGGAGTCACAGAGTGAAGCAAGACGTCTGTTAAATAAAGCAAAAAGAACTAACCAAGATGTAGACTGGGAAACCTACAAGGCCAGCAAACGGTATTTAAAAAATTCAACCTGAGCAGCCAAAAGGAAATTCTGGCAAATCTTCTGTTCTGAAATGTGAAAAGATACTATAAAAGGAGCAACTACCATAAAATCTTGAAACGCTTATGACTTAAGTCGTACGGGAGCGCCTTTCAAATCACCCAGAACAGATGGTATACTACCAGTCCTTCTGCAAAGCGGATTAGACACTCTGAAACAACCAGTAACGAATATTTTCAGATTATGTTTCTACCTAGGGTACACTCCATAGTGGCAAATAAGGGTAGTATTTCTACCCAAACCAGGAAAAGAATTAACGCAAGAAAAAGGTTGCCGACCTATTAGTCTTACATCTTTTTTTATGGTGAACGACGTCAGTCTAACTTGGATACCGGGACATGAAGGTATAATGGGAAACGAAAAAAGTTGATGAACTGGCTTGGAAAGGAGCAGAAAACAGCCACCAAAACCCTGTTAAGGAAATAGGCGTCCCGCTGATAGCTATTAAAAGAGCTTTAAACGAATGGGCAACCCGGGAATTTCAAAATCACTGGGTCAACCCTACAACGTGCAGAACAACAAAATCGATTATAGGAAAATCGACTAACAAAGTAGGCAATATATAGTAGTTCCTCTATTGTTCTCCCCATATTCTCAGGGCCCAACATGAGCCCTAAGTGTAGAGCTAACAAAGCTCACCCTAACTTACCAACCAACCAACTAACCAAAAACAGTAAAACTACACCTCAATAATTGTGTAAAAAATAGTTAAGATCTCGAGCAAATGTCCGAGAAACTACCGAACTGGCCCCGGATCCACTCGATATTTCTTCGTCCTCAACGTCGTCCTTAAACTCAAAAACCATGAGTAGAACACAACAGAACGACGCCTAAATTCAAATAATCGACGAAAAAAAATAAAGGACATATACAACTCATTATGAATTCCGGATACCAATAATATTTTTCCAAATTCGATGGAAACGCTAGACCTAGGAGAAGTCCTCCTCTTCATAAGGGGAACGAAGTAATTAAAATTACTTGTCATTAATTAATTTTAATTAGAAAATGAGCCTAGCTGCAGAGACTATTGGCTTGGAAATAAAAAAACCTCTCTCATAAGAGATCCACATAGTCTAGAACAACTCAAGAAAAACCGTCCATTTGCGAAGGTGTCATCCCGCAAATTGAAGAATATGAATGAGTTAGGTTTGCATATCCTGCGCTTACGATAGACTATTAGAGCCGGACATGATGTCATCCATGTTAAAGTCCTCCGCCAGGATTCTAGCTCGCAATAGATATCGGTTAGCGTTGTCAACAGCTAACTGCTTCAGGCAGCATGGTGCCAAGTGCGGGGCCGAGTCAGTCGCATATGTCATCGTATTAAGCTGATAACACTTTAAATATTGATACTTGATTCATTTTTTCTATGTCGGCGGTAAAAACATAACGTTATCGAATGCTAACGTGTCTGATTTGATTATTCCATGATGTGGTGTGGTATGGTGACTTTATAGAATTTATGTCCACCTCTGCCATGTGTCCTAACTGAAGATATTCTGCAATAAAGTTGACGCATAAGGTTTTCAGCTGCTCGTTCTTGCTCAGCCTTTTCTCCATGGCAAGGAATCGTCGAATGACTATATCCCTGGACTCTCCTAATTCCGATGGTTCATGCAAATGGAAGGCTAACTATAAATCTCCCATTATGCTTGTCAAGTTGATATGTTTTGTCAAAATGGCGCGCACATTTTTCATCACTTGGAGTAATGTCAGTTGTATCGTTTGAGATTTTCTCTAATAGCCAACATTTTTCGATGATATGATTCAACGGTTCATCTTCCGTGAATATTCAACAAGCGGCTATTAAGGCCGCATCTCCCTTGACCCTACTAGGTATTATCCTACCGAGCACGGTATTTTGTAATATTTGTGGCCCATCTCCGAGTTTAATTTGTCTGATAGCCAGCAGTTCGTGATAAAATTCGGAAGCTAACAACTGGTATATTTTGTCAGGCCGGTTGAAGTCAGGATGAGCTTGATATTCCCGCGGATTTTCCAGAAGGAAGTTAGTAACGGCTGAGCAGGCTTGAGAATAAATGCTTCCATTGTCGTAGAGTAATTGGTTGTGGTTGATTGCAGTTTAAAATTTACTCATTGAGTTGACTCTCGTTTTCCTTTTCCTACCCGTCCTATAACGAGGGGGCCAATTCAGGCGTTAAGTTAAGCGCACGTACCATCCTCTGGCTAATGAGGTTGATTTGAGATCTCGAATCCATTAGTGCTTGACAGAATTCACAGGTTAGATCTTATGATCTAGGTGATTGCCCTTGCATATTGAACAAACCATTTGAGGAGTTGTTACTACCGAAAACATTTTGAAAGCCGGTTTGCTTGGTTTGTAATCGTCGAATTTATCCTTGTTTTCCAGAGATCAGGAATTTACTGAACTCGGTTGGCTTTCTCGGTTGACTACGGGATTATTCAAAGAGGGTAGGAAAAAGTGGAGCAGCATTGGATCCCAAGAGCTTGTATCGTCATTCAATCCTCGAAGTCCCATTAAATATTCTTGAATAGTGTCGCATTGTCCATGAGTGTGTGTACGCTGCGGTGGGAAAATAGTTTTGAGAGCCAGACGAGTCATGTAACCTAGTGTTGTCGTATCGTTCGGTCACTATCTTCCAGGCTGAGGCATAGTTTGCTCCCGATACCGAAATATAGTATGAGGCATGATTTAAGGAACCATATTAATTACCCCTCGGGTATATTTTGGTAATGGAACATCTCCTTGCAGAGATCCGAATTTCGGCAGGTCTACCTTAGGCAATTTCATCAATGTTGGAGGTGCCTCCAGTTTTTGAACCAATGAGGGTGATTCCATTGCTTCATAAAGCTCTTGTTGTTTCACAAGCTGCTCTTCCATCTCGAAATACTCTTGTCTGTCGTCTTGAATTAGCTGGTGTTCCATTTTCCGATACATGGTAGTTAACTCCTCCCAATTTTGATCCAATATGCGAATTTTGATTTGGCAAAATGCTTTGTTTTAATTTCGCTGTAATATTATCTTATGAATCGAGCTCTTTATGATCCCCTTGACCAGTTCGTATCGTTGACTAAGAGAACTGAGGGGGGAGCAGTCTGGAGATAGAGTGCGTTCCGCCTTCCGTCGCGGAATCACTGGTTGTTCTTGGCTGCTTCTTGGTATCGCTATGGTGCTCCTGCTGATGCCGCCAGTGCCGTATGCAGTTTCTCCTGAATCTCGTCGAGAGATAATTCCTTTATAAGTAATTCCATGAGAAAGCGGACATAGAGCCAAAAAAAAAACTTTAACTTTTCGACTTGCTACTAATTCCTACTTATGAACTAAGTATGGCAACATTTCCTACGAGTGTCAAATGTTAGACCGTGATCAAATTTAATACAAAGTTGCGTTTGCAAATGATAAACAACTGCTGGCGATAACGTGTTTGAAAGCAAATAAATTATCGTGATTATTTTCTTAAATCTGGTAAGTAAATTAAAGTGACTCGTTTTCAATATGTAAAATGCTAAATGCAAAAAAACCATTATTTTTGTAACGCGAGTTACCACTGCAAGCATTTTTTTGCTATATTTTGTGATTTCCTTATTCGAATTAATCAATTACTCTGTTCCTATTTAAATGTGTTATTTTATATCGAAAAACAATCAAAAGTTTCTCGGCTGGACCTTACTTCCATTAGAATTTTCGTTTTTTTTTGTATTGCGAGTTACCTGTACTTTTAATGCCTATTTTCTTTGGATTTTTTTTTCTAATTTGGATGTTTTTAGGTAAAATGCCACTATCAGCCGCTGAGAAATTAAAACGGAGGAGGGAAAAATTAAAAGGGGAAGGTAAATATGAAGAATATAAGAAAAAGTCGAATAAAGAAGAAAACAGAAATTGCCAAGCTTCTAGAATATAAAAAGAGACAAATAATCGGTGACGAAAGGAAGAAAACGAAAGAACGTGTAGCTAAATTTCGATCAAGTAAAAAACTTTCTCAAGTTGACTCAGATGCTTCAACCTACATCACTCCTCAGTCCATGGAAAAGGCGACAGCACGCGCTCGAAAAGCTTTACCAAAATGCCCAACGAAAAAAGTCAGTCCTGGAAAAACATCTCAACGATAGTGATGCACAGCTTTCTTGCTCTAATTCCTCTCCAAAAAGCCACGCACTAGCTTTGAGTGAGGAAGTTGTGGCAAAGATCAAAGAGTTCTATGAACGCGACGATGTAAGCCGGCAGGCTCCAGGCTTGAAGGATTTCATCAACATTCGTCACGAAGATAGATCAAAGGAAAAGGTTAAGATTCGGCATTTATACGCTTCTCTTTCTGAAACTCATGCTTTGTTTATAAAAAAACATGGTATGATTGTGGGCAAGAGCAAGTTTTCAGAGCATGAGACCTAAACATGTAAATCTTTCAAACAGGCTTCCTCATAACGTATGCCTCTGCAAACACCATAAGATGCTCTAGCATTAGACTCACTGCACAACGTTATTAAAAGTCAAAAGTAAAAAGCATAAATGCTTTTGATTTCCTCATAATAATCTTTGATGAAGTATGGATGAATCAGGACGATATCCCCTGTCTTATCTTGGAGTCATTTTTATCAAGTAACTCATTGTTTTGCTTGTTGTTTTTCCCTCATAGTTAGCAGATATTCTGTTGAACTTCATTCTGCTCCTTGATATCCAAGGCCATCTTGATGTCTTAGCTTCCTTCCGATGAAGTTTCAACGCTCAAATGTAGGATGCACTTTATTTTGGCCCTACGCACAAAACCTTTTGTGTTGTGTCTTACCCCATTACATGCTTCTGAACTCTTTGGACAATAAAAGTCCTGTCACATTCGCCAATGTTATGAATGAATTCTTTTGTGCACCCTTTTTTTCTCCGGTGCATTAACCTAGACTCCGTTGATGTTGCGGTCTGATCGATATCTTTATCGATAACCCTTAATTCGAACATTTATTCCAGCAGACTCATTGGAATAGAGTAAAAACGCAGTCTTTTATCGCTCTAGCTCTCTTCAAAAAAAAAAAATATTTTCGCGAATTGCACGAAAAACAAACATTAAAACAAAATTAAAAGAATAATCCAATTATATCTAATTCAATCATTGGTTATGAACTTATTTCGCTGTAATGCTTAGTTTACAAAATGTGAGCGTCTTAGTGTTGTTGTAAATATACGTAACAGAGCTAAACAATATAAATTGTTTAACTAGTATTCAACTGAATTGTAGTGTTTCATGGATAAATAAACGGAACAATTCTAACAAGAACGAGAAGATTTGCCTATATCATGAATTTCCCATCTCAATCCAAAAAAATAATTTAGGTGCTATGTAATTTGCCCTCACCAACTTCAATTTGGGTTATGAAAACATCATTCATTCCCTAAACATATGTGTATGTGTTAATGTCTTTTCAAAGTAAAATACTACTTTCCAACACGAAATAAGGGTTTATTGAACAAATAAAGTTAAAAAAAGAAAATTAATTGAATGCAGTAGGAAAAAGAAACTAAAGACTGAATTCAATATTAAATGATAAGTAAATTGTTAGGCCGAAATGTCTCCTGGACACATCTCTCTGGTATTCTCGTTACCACCCAACTCCCATCCTCATATTCTCGTTATCTGTCACCCGGCAAGTGTCGCCATCCGAAACATCATTAAACATCGGACTCGTGCTGCCGACCACATATAGTATTTTCCCTCTAGGAACATATTTGTTTGCGCATTTTTGAAGCATTTGAAATACGATTTGCGTATTTGACATCGATAGATTGTTCAACAATTTGATAATTACTTACTTGCGTATGTTTAATGTCAAGTGATCGGGCAACAATTTGGAATATGGAAACAAGTTACATTTTTAGTTTTACTGCAAAAATAACTCAATATAATTTAAAATTATGTTTTTTTTTTTCAACATTGACAGTTAGTTGGACCTTTTTTTATCATTGATTATTTAATATCTAACTTGAGGAGGCGCTACAGTCTGCATAGAATTGAAATTTTATTCTTTTGGCTAACAATAAGTCGATGTCGCTGAACATCTCGTACCGTACAGTTCGTTGTTGAATCGTCTCCTCCATTCACCGTCAATGCAGATGGGAAAATAGATAACACTTTTCTCACGACACAATCTAAGGCGCTTCATCCGCTTTTGGAAATATCCATGCTTATATAGGGATGATTTGGGTCTTATAGAGCAAAACTTAAGTCCTTCGAGAGAAGGCTTAGCTTTCTTAGCCAGAGATATTCTTCGTTTGATGTCAGTGCTGTTGTCTATTTTTACAGCGGAGCCTAGGTAGACAAAGTCCCTAACTACCTCAAAGTAATAGATGTCTATGTTAACGCTCTTAGCCAGACGTCGGACTTGGGTTACCTTTCTTGATGACAGCATATGGTTCATTTTGCTCTCTGATGTTGACACGGTTCTTTTGCACTATTGTCCCAAGTACTATGTTGAAGAAATCGCATGACAGTGCATCAACTTGTCTTATACGGTTTTTCACATCAAGTGGGTCGGTGACGTCTTTGCCTTAATGGAGCCGCTTGGTTTCTCCATCGCCATCCTGCACAAATGGACGAGCTTGGCAGGGATGCCAAACCTAGATACAGCTTCGTAAATCTAGTCTCTGTAAAGGAAACAGAAATCAAATTATCATAGTTAAGATGGTCTCCTTTCTTTAGTATTGGACAATCAATATTGAGATTCCATTCATCTTGCGTACTTTCATCTTTCGAAATTTGCAGGGTTCGGTTTGAGGTCTGTAAACCTGAGATATTATTTATGAGTATTTTATCTGTTGGTGTCATTGACGCTGCGACCGGTGACACGCCTTGAGGATGTTGTGCATGAGATTAAAACGTTTGTGACCTCGTTTGATGATATTGCACCTTGGCTGTAAGAAACCACTTTGGCTTGCAAAATCATTTTCAAGAAAGCACGAGCTCTATCTTATCGAGCTTCACCTTAAAGTTGGCTGGCTGTCCATGGCTTGCATTACACGACTAAAAGAAAGCATTTCCTACTTTCTGTACGTACATAGTAGAAAACGGCCATTCTTCTAAGATTGAAGATAAGATGTTTCAAATTTAGAGTTGCGAAAATCGACATACAGACTTTTTTCTGAATTCTAAAACTCGGACCGATCACAGGAACTTCCTGATGGGAAGTCAAAAATATATATGAATATATACACTGCCGTTCATAAGTTTCCAAACAAATTCATATATGATAATTTATTATTTCTTTTGTTAAATTTTAATTCCAAAAGTTTCATCAATTAGCCAATTGCCTAATTTAGTCGGTTATGAACTATAGGGACTATTTGAAAGTCTAAAACATTGTTAAGTTGAGTCCAATTCTCTGGCAGTGCTTGAAAAATTGTTTCAGAAATGTAAATCCTATAAGTCTTTTTCATTTTTCATGATTCATGATGGGGCAACTTACATGAGTCAATTGATTTTGTAAAAAATCATGTCAAGAGAAAGCAAAATGATAAAGTTATAGCGCATGCATTAAATTGAGTTACTCGTACATTAAAGAGTATGGTAAGGAATATCATCACATTCGAAGATTTAGTTTGTTTACCACTCATATTATGAACCAAACTCTAGAGGTCTTTCCAAAAAATGACATATAGATAAACAATCTCTCGAAATCGTCCTGGAAACAGCTATCGGAATCTTCAAAATAAACTGGACTGAATCTGATTCTTTCGAAGCCATATTTATACCAGAAAGAAAACGATGCTATGCTGAGCAGTTCCCTGCTCGGAAGTAAGAGGAGGTGGAACTCTCTCGACTGAAGCTATGTACTTTTGAACCCTTTCTTTAAGGACATGAAAATAATCACGCTTTAATATTCCGAGCTATGGAACATATCTTTCAAAGAAAAGCAATCAGGCAAATTTTCTGAAAGTGCATCGTACAAGGTCGTAGAAATACTACTGTGTCCAAAAAATAAGGTGACATATGAATTTAAACTGCGCGCGTCGAAGGATTTGGAAATTTTTCTTTCTTTTTAGGTTGGTAGTACTGTCAGTGACATCTATGTGAAATTTCATGTCAAAATATATTCATAGTGTTTGAGATACGCGTCGTTTTGTGAGCTGCTAAAAGTGAGTTTTTCGTTTTTTGCGATGTCGAAATTTATTGAGCAAAGAATTTGCTTTAAATTTTGTTTGCGGAATCAATTTTCTGCTGCGGATACGTTGAGGATGGTGCACAAAGCCGTTGATGATGAGGCTATGTCTAAAAAAAATGTTTACAAGTGGTATAGTGATTTCCAAGCCGGCCGTGAACGTGTCGAAGACGAAGAGCGTTCTGGGCGACCACCAACCTCAACCGATGAAGCTCACGTCCAACAAATCAAAGATTTGGTGTTGAAAAACCATCGATTAACGATTAGAGTGATGTAGTGATGAAGTTGGCTTATCGAAAGGCTCAGTCAATATGATTTTGAAGGATGCTTTGGGCCTCAAGCGCGTCAAATCTCGACTGGTACCGAAGACATTGAATTTTTTGGAAAAAAGGCGTCGCGTTGAAGTGTGTGAAACAATGCTTGCCGACTACCAGGATGTCATGAAACGCATTATAACTGGCGATGAGACTTGGATCTATGCTTACGACCCCGAAACAACCGATCAATCGAGCGAATATCGTGCCAAAGGAGAGCCGAGACTAAAAAAACCGCGCCAAAGTCGCTCAAAAATCAAGGTCATGTTGACTGTTTTCTTCGATTCTCGTGGTGTTGTGCTTTATGAATTCCTTCCAACCGGCCAAACAGTCAACAAGGAATATTATTTGAACGTTATGCGTCGTTTGCGTAACGCTATCCGCCTAAAAAGGCCGGAATTGTGGAAAGACAATTCTTGGTTTTTACACCACGATAATGCACCATCCCATACCGCACTCGTAATTCGTGATCATTTCGCCAAAAACTCAACCCATATCGTTTCGCAACCACCGTATTCACCTGATCTGGCGCCATGCGACTTCTGGCTGTTCAACAAGCTCAAAAGACCGCTCCGGGGACACCGTTTTGACACGATAGAGGAGATTCAAGCCGCAGCGAAGACGGAACTGAAGGCCATCCGGGAAAGTGACTACAACCAGTGTTTCAAAGATTGGAAAATCCGTTGGCATAAGTGCATTGCATCGGGAGGGGATTACTTTGAAGGGGATGAAATTGATTTGGAAGAATAAATAAAGAATTTTCCGAAAATCAATTGGACAAGGAGTTGACTTAAGCGGTCTTTCAAACAAAATAAATAAATGCATGGTCACAAAATTGCCGAGTTCAACCGAATTAGACAAATTTAAATATCGAAAACAATCTATTTAGTTCCAGTTATGATTGGCGACCGAGCTTGTGATTATGCTCGAAATTTAGTTTGTGTCACCATGCAACTAGTCCTCAAACTTTTGAAATATGAATCCCTTTAAACAGAGTAAGTTCTTGCAAAATGTAATACTCTTGAAACTTACCTACACATTATTTGATAATTGTGGCTGTCAGTCAGTTACGAGTTACAAAACATTATTTGTGAAGTTGAAAAAAAACTAACGAAACTGGAAACATATTCAACTTCCAATGTAAAAGTTGTTGTAATATAACTCTGAATTTGACACATCTTATCTGCACGTAGAGTTGGATGCTCTTAGAGGAAAGACTGCCTAAGAATTTGGGTCGATCGTCCTATATTTTTTCTAAACCTATTGTTAACATGCTGGACTTTTTGGCCACCGACCAAATAATTTCGGTTCCAATGTGATTGCACAATTTCAATTCACCCGCACAAAGTTAAAGCACTAAGGAAATTAGCATTAAAAGTATTTCAGAAACTACCCTCTCCTGTTTTCTATTGACCAGAACAACAAACGCAATCGGCCGTAAGTTGGAATAAACGGGTTATAAAACATTATATAAATGTGAGAAATATGCTCTTATACCCATATGTCAAAAACTTCCAAGTGTTCTACCTAATTTCGCTCGGTTCTAAACCTATCTTGTAAGGGCGCTAAACTTTAACGTGAATCTCAAAAAGATAGAGCACGTACTTTATGTAAAATGCAAGCCATAAGGATTTCGAACAACCAAAACGCAATTTGTAATAACGAACTCACTCACGTTTAAAGCTCGTGCGCAGCATTTTCAAGTTGTGCCAACGGTTGCAGCATCTACGAAAGAGCATGAGAAGCGCGATCGATTGTGGATATTAACAGATTAAGAACCGGGAATAATTTTCGAAAATTCTACCAACAGAAAAAAGAATTATCTCTCAATTATAGACCCCATACCGAAGCCTGCAAAGCTCAAAACGGAAACTTCAAAGTAGACTTGCAGATATTGCTGATGACATGGAAGGACCACTGGCGCAGACTGTATAACGACGATAATGAATCGATTTCCGCCAAATAGGCTGACCCAGATGACGCAGATAAACAATACAATCTACCAGCCCCTAGCCGAACAAAAGATAGCAATATATAAGCTTAGTTAGCGTCAGGGATGGCTTGGCTAGGTATATGCACTAACTTATCTGCAACAGATGAATGGAGTCTCAGTATTGTTTGTCCAATCTTGAAGAAAGGAAATCATCTAAGCTGCGTCAATTATAGAGGTATCAATCTTCTCAACATTGCCTAAGCCATATTTTCTGCCATATTATGTGAACGTCTGAAGCCGTTCGTCAACAACCTGAAAGGTCCATATCAATGTAGCTTTCGACCAGAAAAGTCCACCATAGACTAAATACTAACATAACTGCAGATCTTGGAAAAAATCTCAGGAGCTCCTCATCTCAAGGTTTGTTTTGGTTTCTGTGGGCAAAGACTTCACCGATCCACTTGATGTCAAATAACGTCTCAGCCAAAGTGTATACTGTCATGCGATTTCTTTAACATCATACTTAGAAACATTGTGCAACAGTCCCGCGTTAAAGCTAGAGGCACTATCTTTTAAGGGTCTGCTCAAAAACGCGCTTAATAATATTGATATACTCGGTGAAGCCAGCTTGATGTTAACAGTGCGTTTATGTGTGTTGAGACAAGCAAAGCAAAGCAAAGCCAAGATGGTTTTGGCGGTGCACGTGGGCAAAATGAATAACATGCTTGCATCAAGAAAGGACACCCAACATTCCGACGTCTTGGTTAGAACGTTAGTGTGATCTATGGTCCCGTCTGCATTGACGGTGACTGGAGGAGAAGATACGAGTTGTAAAGCGACATCGACTTAACCTAAAGAATTAAATTCAAAGCCACTCGGATTGTAGCTCCACATAAAACATTCGCTAATAACTAATTTACAAAATTTCAAATACGCAAATCGTATTTAAAATGATTCAAAAATGTGAAACAAATGTATTCCTGCCGGGCAGCTATAAAAATATGAATGCACCTAATTTTTTTGTTTCCACTGACTTTGTTAGGGATCAGATGATGTTTTCAGTTGATGGTGGGGCAAATTTAATAGCACCTACTTTCTTTCATCTTGATCTTGGAAGGTCATGGTATGGGCTGGTCCCAAAACCATTTTTTTCTTGTTGAGGTACGGAACCGTTAAAATAACAAATAGCTTTTCGCCAGTGATAAATGTTCCATTCTCATGCTCAATGGAGTAATCACAGTACCATTGATACACCAGCTATAATTTTCACTGAATTCGATTCATCAGTTAACTTTTAGCAAAAAAACAAAAACTCCGACAAATGATCTGCATACAAATATCCATTTAGTTTTCTGCAAATTCAAGTGCTTTTTCAATCACTTCTTTTTCCTCAAATTGAAAGATGATTGTGAGGACAGACCGAGTCCTTGTCGGATCTATTTTTTATGTTTTGAGGTATGATTTAAGTATTGTTAGTTAATTTTGTGACTCAACATTTCTTTGGGCTAACAACGTTGGCATCTGGATAAGCCAAACTAGCATGAATTGTTTGGTTTGAATTATATTTAAACAGGCGCCGGAACCTTATAATATGCATGTCAGAAACACCCTTGAAGCTTTTTGAAAATGCAACCAAGTGTGAATATATTTTCATTGTGTTGCGAAGTAAGACATTTTCAATAAATGATTCCCTTTTGAAAATGTACGCGTGCTATCTCTATTCACATAGAAAATCATATCTACTCTTTTGGGTAGCTTCAAGTAAGGTAGATAGAGAATTCTTCTTTTTATTTTCTGCATGTACTCGTATTAAATATAAAAACTTATTTTTCGTGGTTCGCTTCACACTTTCATAAGCCGTTGGCATATCTACATCGAAATCGGTTGCACAAAGATCACTTTGCAGTTGTAAAGTTCGGTTACAAGAAACATAACAAAAAAATGTTCGTAGATCTCAACGTCGGCGTGGCGGTCACCCGCGAGTGATTCTTTTCAGTCTGCAAGAAGTTTTAAAAAATAACATATGCAATCTTTTAAACGAATTAAATTTCTGAGTAATGTGTAGCGTATATTCGTCTGTGAAAATAATAGTTTCGTAATCGAATAACAGTGTCGTGTTGTCCAATCACATGTTAATGAAAAAAAAGTGTTAAAAAATGTGAGTTACAAAAAAATATGCAAGTGAATTTCAGATTTTAAGTTCAAATCTTAAATTGAGAAATAAAATGTTACAGAAGAAGTATATAGTGAAATAAAATATTTTGCACAAAGGACAATGAACGACAGCAGGTTATGAATCATACGAGTACAGCGCAATTAAATGTTTCTTCTTTACTTACACTCGTTTACGCAATAAGTTTGTATGTGGTTCTACAGCTAAGTACGAAAAAATGCAAGTGCAAGATCTAAAATGATAAGAGTTGCGCACTAGTTCACATATATCGTTGTGAAAACCATCGAACATACGTTCGTACCTTTATACGCTGTGTAAAAATAAATGTGTGTAAATTGAAGATCTTATATTCGTGATTTTAAGCAATGTTATTTAACGAAGTCTTTTGGTCCGTCCTAATCGTGAAGAAGTAACATATTTGGCATTAAATTAAAATTAAACTTCCTTAAGTATTATTCAATTGAGCAACTTATCGCCTGATCCGTTCACATCCTGAAGACCGAACGCAAGATTGGGATCTACTTGTGAGTCTGTCGAGTTATTTGTTCTATTGCTTACAGATCACGGGCAATGGAATAAAATAAACTTGATTTGAAAAATTAATGAAATCTACCTTATTTCTAACCATCTTTACGTTTCGTGTGTATTGTGTAATATGTATTCAAGTATGATCGTGTGGAACATTTCGTCTCGCATAACTTAAAAATTTATAAAACTAAGTCGACGTGTAATCGCACAATGAATACCTTAAAGGCTAAAAACAGCTGCCAAGAAAAAACAAAAGTCAACTTGTTCTATAAATTTAATTTTAAAAGTTTGTTATACATCGTAAATATATTTCACATAATTTTTTTGAAATGTTGAAGAGTGCAATCATTTATTTATTCCAAACAGTATTAAAAAAAATTACATATTTTGCGATTAGGTGCTTATATGTTACATGCAAATTCTTAGCATTTAATAAACGCGAACAAGCTACATGGAGCTGATCATGGGAGGAACACGATGTTCCGAGAACACCCCAGTAATTTAAGTAATTGTAGAAATTATTTTGATTCTGGTAATGATTGCGTTCTCGGCCTGACTTTTTCCAACAAAAAAGTGTCAAAACTTTATTTCGCCCAAAATGTGCAGCTTTGCTCGTGTGCATAATCGCCAACGTTGCGTTTGTAAAACTGGAATGCCTTATTTAATTTTGAGTTCATTTGAGTGTCTTCCTTATAACTCTATTGAAATCAGGATATGAAGTGATCTGCTCTGCGTGCGTGACGGCGTCTGCTAATAAATACTCCGTTACTTTTATTTTGTAGATCAGGGACAGAGCTAGCAAAAACTTTTGAATCGTTATAAAAATCGTCAGTGAATGGCACAAAACCTTTTGCACCCGTTTCAAATCTTCCTTATGCAATTTCAAAAGTGTAACCGCATAGTGTCCTGCATCAACAACATTTTAATAATGTGCTCATGTACTCAACGTTAAGCTAAAGTTTTTGTCAATTCATGAATTTATTCGACTTTGATTGCATCATTACAGAATTGGTGTAATGACCTCCACAGAGAAGTGTGCAGGTATCTCTTTTATGGCCCTGCATCCACTTTATTTCTAGGTTTTCTCATCTGAGCCAATCAAAAAAAAATTAGAAAGCGTTTAAACCATAACTCCAGGCAAATTTTTGACGGACATGCTTAAACGCGACTTTTCCACTCCTATTTAAAAAAAAAACGATGCTAAGCAACAATTGAAAAGAAATTGCTAAGCAAAATTTCGAAAAAGAAAAAAACCCTATCCAAATACAATTTTCAAACAAGCTGCAATTTCCGAAAATGTTAAATAACACATTAGTTCAAACATAAGTTCTTAAATGTAATCTCCTTTATTTGAAACTTCTTGTATGCGTTTTTACACAACGATACGTCTGTCCGTTGAGAACCGAGCAACGATTCGAAAAAGAAGGTTTTTAATTGAAAAGTTTCCACTGGCGATACCAAGGCCGCTGAAATTGTTGCAGTTCATAGTTCTGTAGTCTATACCCCATTTTAAAATTAAGATGTGCCATCTGTCGGCTATGAATCTGTAAACGTTATATTTTTTAGGCTATATTTATAGTGATGATGATCACCGACCCAGTAATTGGTATAATTTTTGAAACGTAAATTGATAACAGTTGTTAAGTTATGTCATTTACCGTTATTAAATCTAGACTGTTTGTTAACTCAGGATATAAATAAATCGGTTCAGTTTATAGTGCGTGATTGTGGAGCGAATATCTTAATTTTTGAAATGTTCTTCAAAATATAGACTCATAGATTTTTATACTTAATTTGCATAATGCACTAATGCTATGTAGTGGAAGTTGCCATTCATAAAGCACAGATATAGTGCGCCCTTCAGGAGATGTACCCACCGTTAACCTCAAGATCTCACAATCGTCTTCGGAAACATGGCGTGATCGAGTATCGAAGACAGAAATGTGATCTGCTCGATTATCAAACTTGGTGGAACGTTTGATATGGTGTAACCGACTCCCTCAGTTAGCACCAGGAGGACAGTTTTGTTTGGGTGCGAGTAGGCCTGCCCATACCATGAACTCCCCATCACACGATAAAAAAAATGTAGGCGCTATTTAATTTGTCGTCACCATCAAATGAAAACATCATTTATTCCGCAGATAAATGCATTGTAATTAAAAATATACAATACATATTTTTTCAGCTGTGTAGAATTGATGAAAAGGTTGTGCGTGCTGATTTGGAGCTCCTGGGTTTTTTCCAAGATCTGCCGTTCATGTTAATATTTGGTCTATGGTGAACTTTACTGCTCGAAAGCACATTGATACGGACCTTTCAGGCTTTTGACGAACGGTTTCAAGCGTTCACATAATACGGCAGAAATGATGTTAAAGGCAATGTTGAAGAGATTGATCTTCTATAATTGGGGAAGCTAAGGTGGTCACCTTTCTTCAAGATTGGCAAACAATACTGACATTCCATTCATCTTTCATGCTTTATTGTGTCATCGCCGCCACACTAAAAAGATCGATAGCAAAAGTGGCTTTATAAGACTTAAGCTTAGATATTGCTATCTTCTGTGTCGGGTAGACGCTATTGTTGGCCTGCTTCGTCTTCATAGAATGGTTTAGGCTGCCTGCCAGCGGAATTTGATACATCATTGCCGTAATACAATTTTCACAAGTGGTTCTTCCTTGTACTCAGCATTGACTGCAATTCTACTATTAACATTTTGAACTTTGCAGGCTTCGGTTTGGGGTCTGCTACCCTGAGATAATTTTTTTTATCTGTTGGTTGAATTTTCGAACCACATTCCTGTTTCTTTCTCTCTGAACATCCTCGATCGCGCGCTTCTCATGCTCTTCCATAGACGCTGGCACAGCCTGAAAATGTTGTGCACGAGATTAAAATATTTATAAGCTCGTTGTATCAAGTTGCGTCTTGGCTCTAAGATATCACTATGACTTGCAAAAGCATTATTTGCTTTGTACAGACTTGATACGGTCAATATGTGTTAAGTAATACGATGATCACGCATTAGAAGCGTATTCAAGCTGTGGCCTGACAATTGTTGTGTACAGGGTACTTGTTATCAATGGACATTTAAATTCTTTACTCCAGCGTTTTATGAAGCCGAGGTGGGAGTTACTTTTGTTGACAATTTGCTCAATATGAATTGAGAAGTCAAGATTTTGAGCCTAAGCGTTGAGTGAAAGTAACTGATATTCCCAATGAATGGATAAGTAACGTTTGTGATCATAGGATTTATTGCTACAAAGATACTTCTCCATGCTTTATTCCGTCTATTCCGCAGACTACGTAGTTGGTGATTATACCATGGATCAGTTGATGGCGATCCCTTACGCGTCCGCTTTAGACGAACAGATGAGACGAAACGATCAAATATGTGTAAAAAAATTGTTCAACCATTTTGTCAACTATTTCCTTCAAAATACTGTCAAAGTCAATCTTTGATATTAATTCATTCAGATGATTAAAGTCAGTATTTTTGAAGTCGAATACCAGGTCATTGTTAGCCATTGAACTTTCAGTCTCGTCGTTATGAGAAATAGTTATACTATATATAGAGAAGGATGGTATATGTCAATTTTTGTCATAGGGGAATGACTACGTCCAACAATGCAGTTTCTTGCATTTGTAAAGAAAGCCATTCTTCTGTAGGAACACAGGCATCCCTCTAAGAGCATCCAACTCTATGTGAAGATAAGATGTGTCGAGTTTAGAGAAGAGAAAATTGATTCAATGACAACAACTTTAACATTGGAAGTTGAATTTGTATCCGCTTTTGGCCGTTGTTTTTCATCTTCACCAATAAAGTGTTGTAATTCGTTACAGACAAACAGTCAAAATTACCAAATAATATGTTGGTAAGCTTCAAGAGCTTTACATTTTTCATGAACTTAGTCTGTTTATATGGACTCATATCTCAAAAGTTCGAAGACCAGCTGCAAAGTGGCACAAACTTAATTATGAGCACGATCAAAAGCTTGGACGCTAATCAAACCTGGATTGTTACTGGAATGAAAATTTGTCTGATTCGGTTGATTTCTTCTATTTTTTTGCAAACTTTCCCTTCCTCAGAAAATTTTTCATTAAAACTTGTGCGTAGCTGTAATTGAAATATTACCCACAAATTATTGCTATTACAAGTGCTATTCTAGTAAAAAAGTTTTGAAATGAGCACGAGGGAAACTCGTTACCAGGCTTGGTTTTTGCTTTTTCGCAGAGTCCAAATACTTTTTTCGATATAAACATTGTAATAGATGGCTTGTGCCAACTCCTTGTCTTTTGTTATTTCCAGGTTATCTCCATATTAATTTTATCACATTTGTTAGATTTCTTTTCTTAGAAACAATTTTTCCATTAATTAAATATAAAAGCGTGATTATCTTTATGTCCTTTAACAAACTGTTAAATAGTATATAGCGTCAGTCGAGTGGCTTAAACCACCTCTTCCTTCCGAGCTGCGAACTGCTCAGCATGGGATCTTTTTCTTTCTGGCAAATATATGGCTTAGAGAGGATCAGATTTAGTCCAGTTTTCTTTGGAAATTTGGAAAGCTGTTTCCAGGCCGATTTTGAGATTTTGTTTATCTCTGGAAAGACGTCTAGATTTTGGTTCCTGATAAGAAACCACAACAGTCGTATACAAACTAAGTCTTCTGATGTTATCATCCATGTTTTAGTCTATCCATGTGTTATTTATTTCAAATTAAAAAATAATTAATTTATAAAAAAGCATCAAGCTATAGCAAGGCAGGTTTTTAAAAAAAAACCGGTTGGTTCCAAAATTTTCTCGGGATGTTTTCATATGTCAGTGTGGAAGACGTCATTCTGAGTCATGAAAAATGAAAAAGATTTAGAGGACTCACATTTTGAAACAATTTTCCAAGCAATGCCGTGAAAATGTGAATCAAGAAATAGAGAAATGGGCATATCAATATATGAATTGGCCTCAACTTTGTCCTTTTATTAGTCTTTATAGTTAAAGACTTGCTTAGTTTAGTCAATTGGCTAAATAAACATAATGTTCATGAAACTTTTGGAAGTAAAATTGAACAAAATAATAAATTTATATCAATTTACCCGAAGATTTATGAACGGCAGTGTATATATTGATGCAAATTTTTTGTCTGATAAGGTAGTTGAAAACTATAAATTCAATTGATTTTGAGTTTTATCGTCACAAAATTTAAACCACCCTGTCGAATTTTACCAAAAGCTTTTTAGCATTTCATTAAGCTTTATTTATTACGCTTCGAACGAAACTAATTTGGATTATTCGATATTTGTGTTCCTTGCAACACCGTATTCTCCACATAGTTGATCTACCGTGTCCACACCAACTTTTGAAGCGTTGTAAAATGTTATTATTTCGGGATTTTTTTGTTTACCTTAAGCTTCATCCAATTTGACGTCATGATACATTGTGGACGCAAGGAAGGCACATTGATTGTTCTTCGGAATATTAGACAAAATGGTCATGTCCTCTTGAAAATCAAATATAGTAAAACAAAGTTTTCTTTTTTTCGGATTTGTGAAAATCAGTAAAAGTTTTCGTTTATTCTTTCTTTGAGTTGGAGTTTTCAAAGACATTTCTTATGAGAGCAATGTTCATGTCTGATATTATTGATTTCAACATATTTTCAACAATCAGCTTTAGCCAACTTTCTATCAGTTATTGAACTCCTCGTGCATATTATTTTACCCCACGTAAACAATGTTATGTTTTCTTGTGCGAATGTTTTGGTGCTCTTTACCAAACAAAATTTCAGTACGTTCTTTGAAAACCGTCCCATCGCCTTGCATTTCGTCAGCATCCTCAACTTTTTCTTGCTCAGAATCGGAATCGTGCTCACTTACATCCACAAAGTCTGAGTCAGCAAAAGAGTCATCATCATCAAAATCGCCGTCAAAATCTCCAAATCCCTATCTTCCAATTACTTCACAAGATATACTATATGAAACGTATCGACCAAGGAAACAAACTTCATTCCTAAAATCCGTAAAATACGCAATAGAACCCACGTTAATAATGCGAAAATATAATTAGATGTACCTTGGAATACCTTGGCCCTATTAAGCCCGAAGCTCTATCAAGCGAAAATTTACTGAACTTATTACAGTTATTTTTGTGTTCGAGAATACATGCCGACGATGTAGATGTAAGATTATTTTATTTCCAAAGATAGTTTAAATTTTATATCTATTTTAATTTCCACTTGGGCCACGTGTGCACTCCCAGATACAAACAAATATGTTTTCATGAAAAATTATGCATGAAAAAAAGTTGTTTTTGTTTATAATTTACAATCAGAAAAAAACATGTTAACTTAATATAATATTCTATATATTTTATATATATTTTTTTATCTTTTCAGAGAGTAATCATGTTTGACGATTTAAACTTTGAGCTGAAACAGCGTCGTCAAAGGAACATAAAACCTTCTGTATTTATCGTCACAATGCTGTTCCTACATGTAAGTAAATACCTTGTAACTTTACTTAGCGTCTAGCCTTTTCTTAATACATCCAACCAGATGAGAACGGTCAACTTTGATATAGTACCAAACTCTGACACAGATCGAACGTGTTTTGAGACATGCAGCTACAGCTACTTTTCCGCTTATTCAAATTGGATTTGAATTGCGGCAAGAGTACTTAAGTAAATAAAGCTATATCCTTATTAGAATATATTTAAGCAGCAATAAAAAATTAAAAATTTCAAATATTGCACACAATTCTCATTATAAACAGAAAAATCATAAATGTGTACTAGGCATTCAGCTGTTTTTATTTCGAAAGCGAAGCAAACTTCAGCTTCTCCGAGAAGTTGACTGTGAGGTTTTTCAATCCTAGTTGAGGCTTTGCCGCTCAAAAGCTTCGGGATAAAAAATTATATAGAACCTTTCAACCTTGACTGTTAAATTCATTGTTAGTAACTTGAAAGATCGTCTTAAGTTAGTCACTCAATGGTGGACATTGGCTGACGGACCTTTCTGTCAAGTCCACCCCAAAACAGTTTTTTGAATCAACAGAATGCAGCTTCATATATGGCAGTGTTCGTAATTCTTCTTTTAAGGGTTCCGTTCGCAAAGGTTCCAAAGGAACCCTTTATTAAGCCTCTGCTGTCTGTCCGTGCGTCTGTCAAACAGCTGTATCTCCAAAACCGTGAAACTTGCAATTTTCTCAGAAGGTTTATACTGCTATGGCTGCTGCAATAGCAAATAATAAAAATGATATAAAGTTAAAAATAAAAGGGGGTCACCAAACAAAGAAAATGTTTCATGAATTCGCAACTCAACTTGGTTCCTTTTTTTACAGCTGGCTCGCTCTTCAAGAGGATATGAATACTCTTATGATGCCGTGTAGCACAAAGCGAGCGGAAGAATTAGAGAATGAAAGATTTTGTTGTGGTTTGAGAAACTCAGATGTATTTGGTTTCAACTCACTTCCGTGGGTAGAGCCCGAAACGGGATGGTGGATTTTTATATCATGGCAACCAATCCAGTGTTAGTGCCATTTACTTTATCCCAATGGCAAGTGGTAACTAGACCAGAACCAAAAACCTAGACCACTCTAGGACTCGAACCTCGGACCTATCATCTGAACCAGTTGAAAGGCAAACGCTCTACCAACTTCGCCATCCAGCCGTCTCTCTGTCTCTAACAGAGACCATTAGTTTCATGGAGCAACTTCACAACTTTTTAAAGTATGAAATCATTTTCTCGATCCAAAACAAGTTCTAATGAGAAAGAACAACAGTTTGCAACTTGTCGAAAGATGAACGAATGCTTCTTGTGAAACGAAAATCAAAATGTTTCTACCCAGCCAAACAGAGTGTCACATCCATGTTTACGTATTTCGCTTTTGGGGCGACATTTTTCTCAATTCAAAAATATTAATAACAATGGCATTTAAAAAAAAAATAGTTTTTTATGTTATTCTGGTGTGTCTTTGAGTTCTTATTGTCCTAGTATTTTAATAAATCACATAAAACAGAGGGTTATAAAATGAAGAAAAATGTAAACATTGAATGGCGCTGTGTGTGTTGATTACGCAGTTAAAGTACACTAAGATATTTAATGTTAAGAAACATATTTATCTTATTTTTCTAAAATGTTTAATCCCTTCGTTAGAGCAATTTCTTTAATACGTTGACAACTATAACTCAAACACGCTTCAGAATCACAAGATAAACTTGCGTTTCAATATTTATTTTCAAAAAAATACTATAATAATCAATATCTTTAGTTGCGATGCCAAAACACATACACGCAAATTGCCCAGCAAAAAATTGAGCATTATATAAGGCTCATTGCAATGGAATCTAAGCTTTAAAATGTAATGCTTAACATTTATAAGCAATCCAGAATACAAAAAGTATACCTTATTTCAACATGGCCATCTCATTGGTCATAGGTCATAAGGCATAAGCTTTTGCTGCCTTCTTTTATACATTATTAAAATGTATAGAAAAAGCTTAAGCAGCAGACTATGATATTATACCTTATTATAATGCATAAAGTAAGCTTAAGTTACCTGATGTAAGCCTTATTATGGGGCTTATTATAAGATTTCACTTTCAAATATAGATTTTATGATAAGGCTTGTATAACGGTTTTATAAAACTTTTTTTAAGAACGTTTTAGTCCTTTCGTGGAAATAATCAAAATATACATTCAATGAAACATAACTATTTATTTTATATCTTTATAAATATTTACACACTAAATGATACAAAAGAACAACATTAAATGTATTTATCTTTCAATTTCAACACAAAATTTCATACTTCATAGTATACAAAAATAGACACTCTATTTTAAAAAGCGTTTGAATAAATAAATTTAAACTTCCATTAATTTTTTTAATTTCCGCTGAAATTTGCGTTGTTAAAGCTTGCTCTTACCTTTTTTTAACGCGTATTTTACATCTGAGTCATATTCCTCAAATGTCATTCCATCAATTTAGTTCGGACCGTAAGTAGTCCGATACTAGGGCGCTGAAGTTTTTCTCTATTTTCCTGCAGATTTATGATGAAAGTAATATTTTCTTCAAACAATAACTCTTTTAAAACAATGTGTATATTATATACCATCTTGATCAAAAAGTTCCAAGAACTTATTCAGAAAGGTAAAAATACTAGTATCTGAATCTAGATTGTAATCCCCATCGAGTGCAACACACTAATGCTTACCGAGATATAGGCAAATCTACAGGAATGCTTCTACTGGATATAAAGAAGGCATTCGACTCAGTTTGGCACAACGGCCTTATATTTAAAATGTAAAAGTTTGAATTTCCAGTTTATCTGTGCAAAATATTATAAAGTTTTCTGTCTAACCGTTGTTTTCAAGTATATGTCAATAATTCATGTTCAAATCTGTCATATTTTGATTAAAGTGTTCCACAAGGTTCTGGCACTAGTCCCGTTCTGTAAATCATATATACAGCCGATTTCTCTCATATCGCAGGATGCAAATCAGCTGTTTACGCTGACGATACTGCCATGGCTTGACCTTGCTCTCACCATTGAGAGCAATTTAAACAATGCCATGAAAATACTTTTAGAATATTTCAATAAATGGAAAATCAAAGTCAACAAAGACAAATTGCAAGCTATCTTTTTAACGCGTAAAAGAAAGCCTTATTATATTCCAACAATGCAGTTTCGGGCTTATAAAACGGAGCTCAAATAGCAATCATCGGTGAAATATTTATGAATTGAACTTGATTCAAAATTGACGTTTAAGGAACACATTTCGCAAACAATAAAAAAAGTAAATATTGCAATAAAATTATAAAATTGTTGCATCCTTTGACCAACAGAAATTCCCGATTGTCAATTGATAATAAAATATTGATACGTAAAGTTGTTTTCCAAGCGATACTCCTCTACGGATGCCAAATCTGGGGTGATTGCGCAAAGTGTCACTTTAAAAAACTGCAAGTTGCACAAAATAACCTACTAAAAATGATGCTTGTTCTACCTTGGCATTATTCTACATCAATCCCAGATAACAATCTTAAAAATCAACTTTTTCCTTCACTCATCATCATCACTTGTGATTGGTTCTTTTTTTCTCGTTTTGTTTTTTGCTCGGGCATATAATATTTTTCTTTGACATAAATATAAAATTATTTATTAATTCATTTACTGTTTTTTGGGTTCATCTTTTTAGTCATTGATTTAGTATTTTCCTATATGTTTTGTTTGTTAATTTATTTATATATTTTTAATCCATTTATTTTCTTGAGTAATCATATACTTATTTATTAATTTATAGTTACACATATATATATTATTTTATTTATTTATTTATTCTATTTATTTCCTTACCTATACAGTGATTGAAATATACTATATATTAAGATATTTATTTGTTCATTTAATTCATCTTTATTCTGTATTGTTCTATTATTTGTTCATTTTTTTTAATTATATTTAATTAACTGTGATATTATTGTATTTTCCTTCATTTTTGTATATATTTTTCTTTTTGCCATATTAATTTTTTTTTAAATGAAGGTTTTATTAGTACTTTTTCCTTCGAACTCTATTTGATAATTTACGTCATTCAACAGATAATTAAATAATGTTAAAGCTCAAAGATGTAAGAAAAGTATCATATCACTTAACTGTAAAATGTGCGGTAATATACCAAAAACTGTAGAAATTGTGTACAAAATAAACAATCAATCAACACACTTATGCCATAATAACTTTTGTTTACTGTCTGGCCTTCTGGCAAACATTCATGATGCACTGCACCGTTGTAATCCATGAGCATTTCCTCCATTTTTGACTGAAAACGACTTGTTTTTTTTTTGTCTCGGCTCATTTGGTAAACGCCATTCAGTTGCCTTATGTCTGGATTACGTGTCGTCCTCATAAACTTTTGATGAATGTTCAGTTCAAGTTCGTTGTTGCAAATTTAAAATCATTTCTAAAATTGTAAAAAATCGCCAACACACACAGAGATAGATGTACTTCTGCCAACGTTACTTTCGCAAATGTCAAGCTATGACACTAAGATTTATAACAACAACAGATGGTACATCTTAACATAGCAACTTAACAAAAAAACATGTTGGTTATTCCGGGAACTTTTAGATCAATCGATCTGCCCAAATTGAGGTTCAGATTTTATGTTTCCAACCAATGCTTGACGATCCCTTATGGATTTGATCTTAAATTCATATTTATTGCCCATGGGTGTACAAAGTAGCTAAACAGTTCTTCCACCGCGTCATCGGACATCCTATCCTTAATTTTATTCACCATCCGCTTGTTGTGGCGTTTCAAGAAATCGGCAGTGGCAGCCATAATTTCAACGTTTAATGCAAATCACGTTAGAATATAATCTGCTTGACTCCACTTCACTTTTAACAACTAATCAATTCACTTTTAACAATTTTAATTTTGAACCAAAGTCATCACTCAACTGCCAGTCAGTCCTCATTCTTCAGCCTCAATTTTTATAATCGAAACGAAAAATAAATTCAGGAGAAAATAGTGAAGTCTACGCGAAACTAGCAAACACGTTTCCAAGTATGATTGTCAACATCATTATAATGTGCCTCATTATAATTCATTAAGTAAGTCTTAAAAAACGAAGCCCTTATTTGAATTCAAAAATAAGGCATTCATAAAAGACATCTCCTATGCTCATATAGTATACCATATTATAATATGGTTATCTAGGCCTTATTGTGAGGATTACTCAAGATTTTGAATAGTTTCTATTTTTTGTTTTCCTCAGCGCTATAGTAAATTTTGCCACATTTTTTACTGGGTGAGCACTAACACCGAATTTCCACTCGGTTTGAGATGAATTCCTTGCATGAATTTGCCAAAAGAAATTTCCAGAATCATAGATTCACAAATTTCTTCAGCAAGTCTGCATCATAAAATCTTTTGATCTTCTGGTATTGCCGTTTTGTTTAAACTTTTTAATTTCCCATTTGGAAGTTCTTTTTTACCATATTTCTCAAACCCTTTACTTTTACGAGAAAGACCAATTGCACAAGGAATGAAGGATATATAGTATTATGTTAATAACGTAAAAAAAAACCGGATAAAGTGGACGAATGCAACTTTTATGACGATTTTCCCAAAAAAATCCAAAAATTTCCCTTTTTTTGTCTCACTTGATAATGAACGGTAGCTAAATCCTCTGTTACCATGTTTTAATCAAATAAATAAGGATACGTTGAGTATTAGGGAGCTCAGTTCAAGAAAAAAGTTCATACAATTCACAACTATGGTTAGAAGAAAGACTCTAAAAAAGGAGGAAATATGCCGAATTCGAGCTTACTGGGAATAAGAGAAATCCATTCGTTTCATAGCCAACAAGATTGGAAGATACGCCACTGTTGTTCACGGCTTTATTCAGAACATAGAGAACTATGAAAAAATCCTTAAAGGAAGAGTCAATAAAGCAACAACATGTCAGGAAAGGCGGGCGATATCGAGAGTTGCTTTAAATTCAAGGCTCTCCCTAAGCCTCTTCATCGCGTGATACAGAATCCAGCCGTGTTTATGTAATGGTATGGGGATTAATAAGCTCTTTTGGAACTGTTGAGCTGGATTTCCGAAGCTCCAAAATGACTGCTCACTTACAAATCGATGCTGGAATAAGCTTTTCCGCAGTTTTTTAAGATATTTGGTGGACAACGATGGACTTTCCAACAAGACAATGCACCGATACACACCATACGAACAACAAGAGCCTGGATTCAGAACCAAATTGTAATCCCTCTTGCATGGCCAGCAGATTCACCCGACCCGAACATCATGGAAAACGTGCTTGGTTGACTTTCAAGAAAAGTCTGGCAAATAGGAAGGCAATATGATGAAACCGAAGAGATAATTAAAGATAAAAAAAGAAGTATGGTCCGAAATTCAGCTAGATTAGTTGACAGCGCTCTTTTAATCTCTACACAGCAGGCTACTTGAAGTGATTCAGTGATCATGAGTTAGTACCCCTTACTAAAAACTATTGCTACTCATTGAATAGAACTAAAGTTAATTTATATAAATGAATTTTGTATTTTTTTTTTTCCCTTCTGACACGTAGAAAGATAAAGTCACTGTTCGAAAGAGACAAAAGTTAGACTAAAAACGTGTATTTTTATGTTGCATCAGCTTAATTCATGTTTTAATGTTTATTCATTTATTTAGTTAATCCCTTAACATATTCTTCATTCCTTGTGCAATTGGTTTTTGCCAGATTACCAGAGCGTTTGAGAAATATCGTAAAATAAAAAAAGAAAACTGTCCCGGTTTCAAACGTTCACATAACACGGCAGAAAAAAGGTTTTAGGCAATGTGGAGGAGACATACTACTGTGTCCAAAAAATAAGGTGACATTGTATTTATTTTGAAAATTCTTTATTTATTCTTCCAAATCAATTTCATCCCCTTCAAAGTAATCCCCTCCCGATGCAATGCACTTATGCCAACGGATTTTCCAATCTTTGAAACACTGGTTGTAGTCACTTTCCGGGATGGCCTTCAGTTCCGTCTTCGCTGCGGCTTGAATCTCCTCTATCGTATCAAAACGGTGTCCCCGAAGCGGTCTTTTGAGCTTGTTGAACAGCCAGAAGTCGCACGGCGCCAGATCAGGTGAATACGGTGGTTGCGGAACGATATGGGTTGAGTTTTTGGCGAAATGATCACGAATTACGAGTGCGGTATGGGATGGTGCATTATCGTGGTGTAAAAACCAAGAATTGTCTTTCCACAATTCCGACCTTTTTAGGCGGATAGCGTTATGCAAACGACGCATAACGTTCAAATAATATTCCTTGTTGACTGTTTGGCCGGTTGGAAGGAATTCATAAAGCACAACACCACGATAATCGAAGAAAACAGTCAACATGACCATTTTTGAGCGACTTTGGCGCGGTTTTTTTGGTCTCGGCTCTCCTTTGGCACGATATTCGCTCGATTGATCGGTTGTTTCGGGGTCGTAAGCATAGATCCAAGTCTCATCGCCAGTTATAATGCATTTCATGACATCCTGGTAGTCGGAAAGCATTGTTTCACACACTTCAACGCGACGCCTTTTTTCCAAAAAATTCAATGTTTTCGGTACCAGTCGAGATTTGACGCGCTTGAGGCCCAAAGCATCCTTCAAAATGGTATTGACTGAGCCTTTCGATAAGGCAACTTCATCAGCAAGGTCTCTTATCATTAATCGATGGTTTTTCAACACCAAATCTCTGATTTGTTGGACGTGAGCTTCATCGGTTGAGGTTGATGGTCGCCCAGAACGCTCTTCGTCTTCGACACGTTCACGGCCGGCTTGGACATCACTATACCACTTGTAAACATTTTTTTTAGACATAGCCTCATCATCAAAGGCTTTCTGCACCATCCTCAATGTATCCGCAGCAGAAAATTGATTCCGCAAACAAAATTTAATGCAAATTCTTTGCTCAATAAATTTCGGCATCGCAAATAACGAAAAACTCACTTTTAGCAGCTCACAAAACGACGCGTATCTCAAACTCTATGAATATATTTTGCATGAAATTTCACATAGATGTCACTGACATTACTACCAACCTAAAAAGAAAGAAAAATTTCCAAATCCTTCGACGCGCGCAGTTTAAATTCATATGTCACCTTATTTTTTGGACACAGTAGTATACCTCTATAAATGGCGCATTTTAGATGGTTTCCTTTCTTCAGGATTGGGCTAACAACATTGGATTCCATTCATGTCGCATTCTTTCATCTGACCATGTATTGCAGATAACTTGGTCCTAACCAAGATCGCCGCTTCTTTGAAAAGTTCGGCAGCAAGGTCGTCCGCTCAACTGACTTTTTTAGACTTAAGCTTAAAAGTTGCATTGTTGGTTGGAAGTTTGAAGTCTTCAACTCTGTTGGAAGAACTTTCAAACCTGATTCCTGTTACTAAATCTCTAAACATCCTTGATTGCGCGCTTCTTATGCGCTTCCATAGACGCTGCGACCGTTGGCACGGCTTGAAAATGTTGCGTATGAGATAAAAACGTTTGTGACCTCGTTTTATGATATTGCATCTTGGCTGTTAGAAATCACTTTGGCTTGAAGAAGCATTTTAAAGAAAGCACGAGTTCTACCTAGACGAGCTTTACGTCAAAGTTGGCTGGCTGTCAATGGCTTGCATTACACGACTAAAAGAAAGAATCTCCTGTTGTTAAGAATACAAATATAAGACCAATGACCCAAAACCTTTTCTTCTGTAGGCATATAGTAGCACACTACCATCTCTCTAAGAGTATTCAAATCTACGTGAAGAAAAGATGTTTCAAATTTCGAGGCCAGAAAATCGATTCCATTACAACAACTTCAACATTGGAAGTTGAATTTGTATTCCATTTTTGGTTTACGACTTCGCCTCCAAACAAGTTCATATAATTTTTTTATTTCTTTTGTTCAATTTTAATTCCAAAAGTTTCATCAATTAGCCAATTGACTAAATTAAGTCAGTTATGAACTATAAGGACTAACTTAAAGTTTTATGTTTCTTGACCCAAACATTTCCATGGCAGTGCTTGAAAAATTGTTTCAGAAATCTGAATCCTGTAAGTCTTTTCCATTTTTCATGATTCATGTTTGCGCAACTTACTGGTCAATTGATTTTGTAAAAAACATGTCAAGAGAAAGCAAAATGGCAAAGTTAAAGCACATGAATTAAATTGAATACATTAAAAAGTATGGTGAGGAAGATCACAAGATCCGAAGACTCAGTTTGTTAACCACTTTTATTTCTTTCAATAAACCAAGCACTAGAGGTATTTCCAAAAAATGACATAGAGATCAACAATCGCTCAAAATCGGCCTGGAAACAGCTATCAAAATCTTCAAAAAAAATGGACTGAATCTGATCCTCTCGAAGCCATACTATATTTTTACCAGAAAGAAAACGATCTTATGCTTAGCAGTTCCCAAATTGAACAAAAGAACTAAAAATAGGAAGAGCTGGTGGAAATCTCTCGACTGAAGCTATGTACTTTTCAACCCTTTCTAAAAAGACAGAGAGATAATCACGCTTTAATATTCCGAGCAATCGTAAACATCTTTCAAAGAAAAGCAACCTAGCAAATCTTATGAAAATGCATCGTAAAAGGTCGTAGAAATAATTCCGAAAATCCATTGGACAAGGCGTTGACCTCAGTGTTTATATTGAATTGACAATGTTTATATTGAAACAATTTAAATTCAATTTTACATTTTTTTCTATAATAGCACTAGCAATAGTTATTATTTGGAAGTGATGTTTCAGTGATCACTCAGCTCACGTTTTAAGAAGACGTTTTCTGAGGAAGGGAAATTTTACAAAAAAATTGCCGAGTTCAACCAAATCAGACAAATATAAATAACAAAAACAATCTAGTTCCAGTTATGATTGGCGACCGAGCTTGTGATTATGCTCGAAATTTAGTTTGTGTCACCATGCAACTAGTCTTCAACTTTTAAAATATGAATCCCAATAAACAGAGTAAGTTCTTGCAAAATGTAATACCCTTGAAACTTACTTACATATTATTTCTTAATTCTGCCTGTCTGACCGTCTCGAGTTACAACACTTTATTTGTGAAGTTGAAAAACAACTGACGAAAGCGGAAACATATTCAACTTTCAATGTAAAAGTTGTTGGAATATAACTCTTAATTTGACACATCTTATCTTCACGTAAAGTTGGATGCTCCTTAAGGAATGCCAGTGTGGCACTATGCCTGTAGAAGACTGTCTAAGAATTTGGGCCGATCGTCCTATATTTTTTCTGACTCTATTGGTAATAAGTTGGACTTTATGGCCATAGACCAAACAGTTTCGGTTCCAATCTTATTGCACAACTTCCATTCTTTCGGCAAACAAAAGTTAAAGTACTGTGGTCACTAGGAAATTAACCATTAAATGGGATTCAGAAACTACCCTCTCTTGCTTTCTATTGACCAGAACAAAATATGCAATCGGCCGTAAGTTGGAATAAACGGCTTGTAAAACAGTTAAATGCGCGATCGAGGATGTTAAGAGATGAAGAAAAAGGAAAGAGGTTCGAAAATTCTACCAACAGAAAAAAAAACTATTTTTTTTTTTTTTGTTTGTTGCCCGGGGTACACCCCGGACTTCTTTATTGGGCTTAGTACAAGCTATCACTTAAAACTAAGACACAACTCCTAGAAACTAACAAAACTTAGAAACTAACTTAAATCTATGGGGGCTAGTCAGAAGGAAGGGGAGTATTTCTTGGGGTTAAATCGGTAGAGAGAAGGTAGAGGCGGGTGGGCTAGTCAGAGAGGAGGGAGGTACTATTATCAGACAATAGTATATTTTTCAGGGATGATTTGGGGAGGTGGAAGTCAAGATAATTATTCGCAGTGCGAAGCATTCTGGATATTGGCTCGAAGAAACCGTAGTTTGTACGATGATTTGGGAGACGAAAAAGAGGCACTGATCTGAGATTGCGGGGATTAGTGTTAAGATGGATCAATTGAAGGAGAGACGAGGAATCAATAGCACCGGAGAGAAGTTGATGAACAAATAAAGCATCGGCAGCATCCCGACGTGATTTAAGGGTTTGAAGGTTGATCAGTTTAATCCGGTTCACGTACGGTGGCAAGTTGTGATTTTCATTCCACTGAAGACCGCGGAGGGCAAAACGTATAAACCTTCGTTGGACAGCTTCAATTCTGAGTGAATTGGTATCGTAAAAGGGAGACCAAACTTGACTAGCATATTCAAGAATCGGTCTTACATACGTAATATAAAGAGACTTAGTGACATAAGGGTTTGAGAATTCTTTCGCCCAACGTTTAATAAAGCCAAGGGAAGAGTTGGCTTTACGTATTATGGAATCAATGTGGGAACGGAAATTTAGTTCTCTGTCACATAGGACTCCAAGGTCAAATACAAAATCAACTGAAGGAATAAGTTCGCCGGGGAAAAAGTATGACCGTGGGGGTGGAGGAAGACGTTTACGCGAGTAAGTGATGGTTTTACATTTGGCAACATTAAGCTCTAAGTGGTTTTTGGTACACCAAATGTAAAAACTATTTAGATCGTTTTGCAGTTGTAAGTGATCAGAAGGGGAAGATATAAGTTTACTGATTCTCATATCATCAGCATAGATGGAAAGATCGGAGTGATTGAAAATGCGTTCAACATCATTAATCGTTAATATGAAGATGATTGGACCTAAGTGACTGCCTTGTGGGACACCAGAGGTAGCAGTAAACGGGTCGGATAGAGAAGAACGAAAGAGGACCCTGTATTGTCGAGAAGTAAGATATGACATTATCCATTCAATGAAGGAGGGGGGAAAGCCGAGGGATTTGAATTTAAGGCAGATGATTCGGTGAGAGATTTTATCGAATGCTTTACTGAAGTCGGTGGTAATAGCGTCAACTTCTTTGCCATCTTGCATAGCTTGCAATGCTTTAGATGTAAATTCGATTAGGTTTGTGGTTGTGGATCTCCCTTTTATAAATCCATGTTGCTTGGCGGAAAATATGGATTTACAATGAAAGTATACTGAGTCGTAGACAATACTTTCAAAAAGCTTAGGAATGGAAAAGAGTTTAGCAATGGGACGATAATTAGAGATATCATCTTTTCGTCCCTTTTTGTGGACGGGTATAATATACGCGTCTTTCCATACTTTCGGAAAGACCGATTGTGCGAGAGAAATTTGAAAGAGGGTAGTAAGGGGCTGGAATATCGCGTTAACGCATTGTTTCAGTACAATTGGAGGTATTCCGTCTGGTCCAGGGGAGAAGTCATCCTTCATTCCATTGATTTTCTCAATGACGTCATTAATTGAAATATGAATGGACGTGAAAGATGTTTGCGGACATTTATTAAGATAGGAGAAATAATTCATGTCGGGATGCTGCACGTGGTCGGTAAACGATTGGCTGAAGAAGTTTGCGAAGAGGTTTGCAATTATTTGTGCGTCTGAGGAAGATGCATCAGACAATTTGAGAGTTGAGGGAAAGCCATCAGATTTTCTTTTAGTATTGATGAATTTGTAGAAGCGTTTGGGATCAGAAAATAAGCTGGTCTCCGGTACTGCGACTCGCATAGTTCGGAAAAACGAGTGTAAAGCTGAAGGTAGTTGTTATAATCTATTATGGACTGAGTACGCAGGAAAATGAGCCATAATTTGTTTCTACGATTGCGGAGAGAACGAAGCTCTCTGTTGTACCATGGTGGCGACGACAAACAGTTTTTAATAGGTTCGTAAGGGACCGAGAGGGTTAGACATTTAAAGAGTTCGGTGTAAAAGAATTCGGTAGCATTTTCAACTGTTGCATTTGGATTATGTTTTAAGAAAGCGTTAATATCTAATTTCATTAAGAGGTTATTGAGCTTGGTAAAGTTAGCCTTACGGAAATTGAAGTGATAACAAGTCTCAGAGATTTTGGGAGTGTTATCCAAATTGTACGCGAATTTAAGATGGAGAGGTGGATGGAAGTGGTCCAAAGAAGATAGAAGATGGGGACTTGCAGTTACTATTGAGTTTTCAGGGTCAGAGGAAAATATTAGATCCAATCGTCGGTTAAGATTATTTAAGACAGGATTGATTTGAAACAGACTGGAGTCAGAAAAACGGTCAGTTAGGAGGATTTCTTTTTCAGAGGTGGCGTTAGTTGCATGAAGAGATGTTTGATCGTCAGAAGGAGACCATTGGAGATGCGGCAGATTAAAGTCCCCCATTACAAAGAGTTCATCATTGGGACCGGATGAGTTGGACAGCGAGTCAATAGCTTCAACCGCAAGTTGATAGGCATGAAGGGGCTGTGAAGGGCGGATGTAACAACAGACTATAAAGATGTATCTGGACGGAAATTTTATCTTGACACAAACATACTCGAAAAAGGAGTTGGTGGTACTATTAACTAGGCTTGCGTCAAAGTTGTCTTTAATGGCAATTAATACTCCGCGTCCGCAAGAATTGTTACCGATTAGTTCTCCATCAGCGCGGAAAACGTTAAAGTTTGGAGGAAAAAGCTCTTGGTTGTAAATACTTGGTGAAAGATTAGTTTCGGTGAGAGCAAATATATCATATGGCAGCTTCTGAGAATTAAGATGAACGTTCGATATTTTTGAGCGAAGACCTCTTACATTTTGGTAGTAGAGGGAAATAAGTGAGGGAAACGCCGGAGAATGGGTATTAACTGAAGTTAAGGAGTTAGGGACGAAAATAGTTCTGAAGTTGAGACCGAGTTCTTTGAAGATGAGAAAGTCGTTTAGAGGTGATATGGGAAGCATAAGTTGCTAGATCGTTCGCAACATCTTTCGGTGAAATATTGAAATTCTCGTGGTAGCGGACAAAAATTTTGTTACCTCAGGGTTTACTGACCCCAACCCAAAGCCTTCGAAGTTCAAAATGGAAAAATCATAGTAGAATCCAGTAAATGCTGAGGATATGGAAAAACCACTTGTTCAGACTTATGGCAATGAAGAATAAAATTCTGCTGGAAGGCAGCCTGAACTATGCGATGAAGACAACGCGGGTCAACAGCGTCTACCTAGATGAAGTAAAAATAGCAATAACATATATAAGCTAAAATCTAATAAAGCCACTTTAGCTATCGAACTTTTCAATGCGGCGGCAATGACAAAATAAAGCATCAAAGATGAATGGAATCTCAGTATTGTTTGTCTAATAAAGGAGACCATATAAGCTGTGTCAATTATAGAGGTATAAATCTTTTCAACATTGCCTATAACGTTTGAAACCATTCGTATACAACCTTATAGGTCCATATCAATGTGGCTTCCGAACAGAAAAGTCCACCATAGACTAAATATTAATATATCGGCAGATCTTGGAAAAACACACGCACCACCTATTCTTCAATTTCAAAGTTGGTTTTGGTTTCTGTTTCTTTCACAGAGACGAAATGTATGAAGGCATGTTTAGGTTTGGCATCCCATCCAAGCTCGTCCTCGTTTGATGTCCAACAACGTTTCGAGCAATGTGAAGAGCTGTTATGCGATTTCTTTAACATTCAACACATTTGAACACCAGAGGCACTATCTTTTAAAGGTCTGTTCAATAACTCGCATACGGCGAAGATATTGATATAATTAGGGAACGTAGCTTGATGTCATCAGTGCGTATATGAGTGTTCAGAAAAAACTCAAAGTTGGGTTTGGCGCTATACGAGGGCAAAAATAAACATATGCTGTCATCAAGAAAGGAAACCCATATCCGAAGTCTGGGTCAGGACGTTAACATAGACAGCTATAACTCTGAGGTATTTAGGGACTTTGTCTGCCTAGGCTTCGCTGCAAACACAGATAATAACACTATCGCTGACATCAAACGAAGAATACTTGTGGCTAAAAAAGCAATTACGTAAAGCCGTTTCTCGGAGAACTTAAGTGTCGCTCCATTAGACCTCTATCGTCCCCGTTGTACTGTATGGTGCAGAAGCATAGACACTTTCAAAAGCCGATGAAAGCGACTAAGGTACTTTCGAGAGAAAAGTGTGAAAAATTAATATTAAATTAGCAAATCTTTTTTTAAATGATTCAAAGCTGGAAAAAATATGTATTTTATTTCTTTGAATGCAATTCATTTGTCTGGGGAATGAATAATGTTTTCACAACCCAAATGGAATGGTGGCGGCAAATAAAATAGCATCTTCATTTTTTTTCTTTTTATCATGAGACGGGAAGTTCATGGTATGGGCAGACCTACTCGCACGCAAACCAATTTTTTTTTTTCGTCGTAAAATTTAACCAATAGCCTCTCAGCTCTTCATCATGCACATACGCTTCGAACAAAACTAAGTTGGATTCTATAGCTTGATTTGTTCTCGAGTTATGCTTGATGAAAAAATCCGCACAAACATTCGTATGTACTTACGTACGTACGTACACACAAACACATGGACATCTTTCTAAAAACAATGGAATCAAACTACTGAGACCTCGAAAACGTGGAGGTATGCAACAATTTTGAATTCCGAAAATCGTACCGATTACATGAACCTCCTGATGGTAAATTAATACAAATAAATACAAATTTATCTATTTATATATTTATGCATCAAAAAATTTATTTATCTATTTATTTACTTATTTATTTTTTTATAGATTTATTGAATTATTTATTTATATATTTATTTATTTACCAACTCTGTGGTTGGATTCAAGTTTTAATTTTCCCAGTAACTGTTCTGAATTCTCTTCTCTCTTGCCCTGGGCAAGAGTTACTAATACATTACAGTTACTAATGAAGATTTTTCTAGTAACTTTTCCTTCAAAAATATTGTTCTGTTTTTTTTTAGTTTTAAGGTATGTAACCCAAATTTTCGTATGTAGATACAATATTTTGAAATATGAAAAATCAAATTGTACATATTTTGGCCACATTAAAAATTCCGATGTAGAGCTTTTACTTCATATGTTTGTATATTTTTTGCATATTTGTGGGTAGTATTATGAAAAATCTCAAATCAAAGAAATATGGTGGTGCATACTTTTAGACGCGCAAACCTTCGTTTGAGAGTTAACTCACACTTGGCTGTTTTATATATTTATACAGAACATAATTTTGCAAAAAAATATAAATACTTTTATTTTATACTTTTATTTATTCACGATCTCGTCGATACGGATGAACGAGAAACATCTATTGACAAACCTTATATATAGACTCGCCCAGTCGGTCGATACCCAATTTTGGTGCCGTTATCCCAATTTAGCCGCTGGGCTTTGTTTTGAAGTTGTTATATAACGTACCAGTGATCGAATATTCAGAACATGTAAAGGTATCTTAATTCTTTAAAAATATTAACACCGCAGCTATTAATAAACCTTTTCATTGCAAAGACGCAGGAGCTCAAACATTGAAAAAATCTCGACAAAATAGATCGAAACGCATGAAGATCCATCTTGTTCAGAAAATCGATTAAAAATTGCCACTCATCCTAATGACTTAGTTAATCCGATCGCAGTAAATTTTTATGTATTTTTACGTAAAGCAACCTATCAGAATCTGCACGAGAGGAACTGTCAAAATCTGCAAACGAAAATAGACTATGAGTGATCCTTTCGAAAAGGCTAAATGTCACTTTCTACAAAAAAGAAAACCACTCCACCAAAGCGTAGGCACACAGCCCAGGCCTTCCAATCTTGTCGATTTCGGGCACGCTGCTTCCAGTTATCCAGACAAAGCACTCTGGCATTCGCGATCGCTTGAAATTAAAAACGGAGGCCGGTCTTCTTTGTCATCCCAAACCTGAGGATTGTGACTCGAAGATCCTCTTTGCTCTGGCATTTTTGTCCACTCGCTCGACGAGAGGCCAAGCCAGTGTAGCCGTCATATCTTGGCTTTTTGGACGACTTCCACAGTTTGATACAGCTCATAGAATTCGCCCTCCTCGCATAAGAGATCAAATATTCAACGAAGAACTTTTCACTCAAAAGTGATCAAAATCTGCTCTGCCCTCCCGCTTGTCGTTTACCACTCGACTCCAAAGTTTTGTAGAGCATACGTTTCGTCTTCCGAGTTAGGAGTCTTAAACCCATTTGTCTCGCTTAACAGCAGTAGCAGCGGTGAGTCTTCATCGAATCTCATTAAGGTGCCATTAGTGGAGTTGATATTTACCCCGAGGTAGGTAAACTCGTTACCGCTATGAAACGCCAACAATGACGTTTTTTCCTATGCGGTGATCAGATGTTTCTTTGTTTGATGACAACATAAACTTGGTTTTCTCCTCGTTTACTTTAAGGCCAACTTGTTTCGCCTGTTCTCCAATTGCCGTAAAGTCTTTTTGATACCGCTCTGGGAGTGACAGATGAAGTCGATACCATCTGCACACCCCAGCAGTCGGTCAGATTTGTTGAAGATAGTGCCTTCCGTGTGTAAACCATCCGTGCACACTTTCTCTTACAGCACGAGATTGATGAACTCACGTGATAGCGCATCTCCCAACCGAATTCCGGCGAATTTTTAGAATAGTTCGAAGGAACTGTTCCCAAATGCACATTTATTTTTCAGCGTCACGCAGAACAGCAGGATCAGTTTTGCCGGGATCCCGAATTCGTCCATCGCCTTGTAGAGTTCAAGCAATGAATGCTACAAGTCGATAAAGAGATAGTGAATTCGTTGGTCTCTTTCAGGATTTGCCAAAATGTTATCTTTATTTTTTATCTTTATCTACCTATACTTGGCTGATAATTTGATGCATGCAGCGGACTAAAGTATCACCACCATGCTAGAAAAACTCCGTTCGAAGACCATTAGAGCCCGAAGCCTTCCTCTTTCAAACTGGGAGGGGGGATGGGTTCTATGATATTTTGATTGGATGTGAGTTTAGTTCTTCATATCTACTTTTCGGTGACTAGGTTTCCTTCACTGTTTCGAAGAGCCTGCGTCCGGACTTGAAGCCACCTGCCGGCTGCTTGGCTTTTCTGAAAAAAATCCGAGTATTGTTCCTATCGCGGGACTCTTGGATTTCCTTCAGCTGGCTTGTTTTTCCCTTGTATAGTACTGCATCGTTTGCATGTAAGCATGTTCTGTCAACTTTTTCCGTCATAAGCAGTATGGTAGCCTACAGTCATCTCGGCTACGTACTTGATGATGTCGCGGTACTGGTTCCACAAATTGTTGGCGTTTGTGAACGGTGAAAGCACGGCGGAGAGTCTCTCGCTCAGGGGCTCTTTGTAAGCGTTGACTACTCCAGCTGTGCTAAGGCTTCCAACGTTGTGCTACTTATCACCGTGCTACCAGCTGCCACAAAATTGATTAGGCTGAAGCTGTTATCTATTGTCGTGTCGTTAAGGCTGTGCTTTCCAGCTAATCCGCCAAAGGCTATGGTTATTCTTCCTCTCTTTCATACTTGAATAACTCAAGTAAAAAACCAACCTTCTTAATGACGACAACTAACGAACCTCATTTTGCATGACGATGGATATAGAATTCTTAGTAGTGTGGGAAATTTCCCAGTGCAATGGGAAGAAGAAAACAAAATTGTAAGCAATAATTCGGCAGTTCGATGTCCCCACATTGTTTATGGCGATATCCGCAGCTGAAAGACAAAACCCTCATTAAATAAAACATCTTAAAAGTACAGTTGACAAAGAGGAAGTGTCGCTTGAGGAATCAGAAAATATTCCTAACGCAGAAAAGGTGCGACTCATTCAGTCCGACTCATTTATAAGTGCTACTTTTTCCGAAACACGTTATAAAGATTTAAAAAGAACATGGCTGTCTCCCGATGTGCCTTTTGGTGAACGTACAATTGAATGGAATTCCAAAACAGAGGTGCTCCTCATTCCAATATGATGTTGTGGATAGAAGATGCGCCGATGCGATCTTCATTCCTGGAGATCAATCATCCACTGAAAAGGTAATAATGCTTGTTAACCAAATCATATCCTGCAATAGTGAAGAATAAGATGAAGACAAAGTTAAGATACAAACTCACAAACTCAGACATTCATGTCATCCAAATTCAATCCAGTCGTCCTTGTAGGTTTGGAATGCCTATTTTTCCAATGGTTAAGACAAGTCTTCTGACACCCCTGGAAGAAGATAATCCAAGCCTTAAAGAATGGAAAGAATTATCTAATAAGTTAAACGACCATCACATAAAACATTGATGAGTGCTTAGCATCGACAGAATTAAATATCGAAAAATACATATGGTGTGGGCAGTTAGATCATTTCTTAAACGACGCAAAATATATCTACAGAGACGCCCAAAAGACGTCCAAACTATTGGAAATACAACGAGCTAATATGGATTTCCAATTAATACTTGATCCATTTGCCTGTTCCGTTTATATTGTCAATTATATTAACAAAGCTGATCGAGGTAGGTCAATGCTTATTACATTAGCATAAAAGACTCTACGCGCGTTAAAAGTATTTTTTAATTCTTCGGACATTTCAGCCCAAGAGGATATTTACTGCTTGGCGGGACTTCCTCTCCTTAATGCTTTGGCCGGCTTACATAGACTTAAGTTTTCTTAACGTAAGTAGGATTAGTAAGGGATATATATGTTATTATATTATATATATGTATATTAAAATATATATATATTTATATTCTAAATATTTTCGTGGATTTTTTAGCGTATAGTTTTAAGTATATAATTATATATTAGTAATTTTAATGTAGTTTTAAGCTTTAGATATAGACCTAAAAACCACTAAGTTTTTTTTCAAAATTTTCTTAGTTTAATAGTTTTAAATATAATGAAATTATTAAAATTAGTTTGTTTAAGTCGAAAGACATAGGATATAGTACTTGGTTTAGCTTAGAGCACCCGCGCAGAATCAGTAAGTTAGTTAAATAAAATTTTAAGTCATATAAGCTAGTTTAAGCGTTTTGTCTAGTGTCTAAGAAGTTCGAATGAGAATCTAAAAAATGCATTCAAAAAGTAAAAAAACAAAAAAAGATCGTGTGGGCATTTTGAAACCTTGAATAGATTTGCAGTCCTTGGATCCATAGTCCACAGGCATATTTAAAATTTTAGTGGATCATTATAAAAATCGGCCACATGATCAAACGTTTGATTCAATGAGTTAAGCTCATTTTGCTGCGTATTACACTTTTTCAAAAGTGTTCTCATGTTTTGAACGTGGTTTGGTGGTGGTCGTTGATGTTTAATCTGGAATCTTGGTTGAGCTCGTGGCTCTCTATAAAATTGAGGCGGTTTGGGATTACGTGGACTATCAACCAATTGAGGTTAAAAATTGCGTCAAAGAGTAGGATTGGGCGTTGGATTAGAAAGGGTGTTTCTTCTAGGAGGAACGTGCAGTGGTATTTGCTAAAAGGTGCTGCGAACGCAAGATTGGGATTTGAGTACGAAAGTCCATATTTTGGAATTTCAAGCACAAGTGCAGAGTTTGTGGTTGATCTGCGGGTTCCCTGATACTAAGCAATTAAGGTAGGTCACCTCTTAACCCTCATACGAAGGTATCGAGTGCTTTTTTGCAGAAACATTGAGTTATGTTGTTAAGCGATTCTTGACTCATTTCTATTGATCCAAGATTGTTTAAAGTCAAAGATAAATGGTGGAAGACTGTTTGATAAAATTCGGGAATCGTGTTGGTACCTTGTACCAGAGTTGTCATCTGATACTCGAGGGTGCCTAAGTCCCTCTTGCCTGCGAAGTGTAGTCAGGAACTTGAAAATGTTATCCAAATTAAAGACCGTAATACATGTTTCCAAGGCAATGTCCGTTAACTATATTTCTAACGACAGAAAATATTCCGTAATATTTTGGAGTACCTTTGAGATGTTCGTTAAATTTAAGTATTAGTTCCAACGAATTAAACTCTTGGGCCTGTCCAGAAAATTCGCGTAGTCTCGTAAGCTCTTGAGTACATCTAAAATGTTGTTCATGTCGGATAAGCTTCTGTCGTTTGTTAGCGCGGCATTTTTTGCCGGAATTTCTATACGAGCAGGTCCAATCAAATTGTTTGGGTTCGACATTGTGATCAAGATAAAAACTAAGACAATGCTTATTGCATTGGTGTCTTAATTTATTTATTTTGTTTGTAATGATTGATATTCAATCTCGGTTTAATATTTGGCTTTCAGTTATAGCAATGTTTCAAAAAAAAATTTTAACTAAAAAGTATTATGATGAAAGTGTATGTCATTTTGTTGAGTCTAGACAATTGTTATTTTATTAATTTATACGAAGTGAGTCTAAGTTTGAACAATGATCTTTTTTGTTTCTGTTTATTTATAATGAAAAATATTAACGATTTACGCCTAAAATTGTTAGAACAGCTTCTTTTACAATAACTTTATTTTTGGTGGGCTCAGGAACGTTTCACAAACGTAGATTCAATCATACGCGCTACCATAGGTTAGATTTACTTACTAGTTTTAATCACACGTGTTAACTTGTTTAACGTTAATTACATGCGTTTCTTTATGCAGTTACAGTCCCTGCTCGGGCGCCTGTTAATGAAATTCAATTTTTTTCTATGATAAAACATATTTTTTTAAGGCAGATTGCCTGTTTTTGATTCTATTAAATCAAACTAAAAATTAAATTAAAAATTAAATTAATTTCATACTATTGTAATATATCTTAACCTAACTTAGGAAAACCACGTAGATCCAAGTCCCAAATAAGAATGAATACATATATTTCAATTTAAGAGGAGTAAAGGAAAGTAATAGATCATAAAGTTATTCACAAATCAAAAGGTAATAGAAATAATTCATATTTTATAAGTAGTAGTTAGATAATAATTTCTTATGTAAATATATAAAAGTCATCCCCAAATAATCTTTACGTATGTCTGGAGGGTAAAACTGGACGACGGATTCTCTTCGACCGTCTCAACTGCACGGCTATCTGTGGCGTCTCGTTGCATTTAATACCTGCATCCGGATTCGCTGAAAGATCTCTAGGTTAGTCTGTTTTCTTACCGAGGTCAGCTGAGAGATTTGCTGAAGTTTCTTTTGAAGTTTCCGCAATTGAATCATCAATACCTTTTGAATCTCCTATGGAAAATTACATTTTTGAATTATCACATTTATTAACCTTAACCAAGGTTGATCTTATTTGATCAATATGTCTGCGATACGGAATGAAGAAGACCATCGCGTTTGACTATTTTCCTGAATTTCCACTTGCATTCCTTGTTCTGGAAATATCTGATTTGAACTAAGTCATCGATTCCAATATTCCTTCCACTCTGCTGGACCAATTCCGTTTTTGAAGTTTTTAAGTCTAGCCTGGTACGCACATGAAATTTAAAAAGCATCTCAGTTGGGCTTCTTCCGGTTGTGGACTCTGTTGTTCTTTATTGCATTAACAACCGATGTAATTTTAAATGTCTCCTGGCTCGTCGTTTGCTGAACGTAAACCTTTCTTTAGTATTTGAACAGAACGTTCTTCTTGCCCATTTGTAGCTGGATATGCTGGTGCTATTAATTTATGTTGAATATTGTTGCTTTTAAGAAATGTTTGAAATTTTTCAGATGTGAAATTCGTGCCATTGTCTGACAGTTTCGTCTTCGGAAGGCCAAACTTGGCAAACACTTCCCTTAGAATTGTTTGGATACTTTTGATTCTTTTCATTGAGAGATTTCCAAGCATTTCGTTTTGGCGTCTTCCATAAACGTTCCGGCAAAATCAATGTAAAGACGCTGCCATGGATGTCCTGGTACTTCCCAATGATGATATGACGTCTTCAGTGATTCGTTCAGTACTGTAGCACAACTTCGACAGCTTTTCACTAAAGTGTCTATCTCTTGATCTATTCCAGGCCAGTAGCAATAACTTCTTGCCAATGCTTTCATATTTTTCATGTCAATGTGTGCTGCATGCAGTTCCTTTTACACATGTTTGCCGAAAGAAGTAGGAATAACGATGCGAAGTCCTCGATAGAGACAACCATCTTGGAGCATCAACTCGCTCTCCATATAATTGTAGGATGTATTTTTCTGTCGCCTGTTTGAATTTTAATGGCAATTTTCATAAATTCTTTGTCCTTTTTAGTTTCGAATATGTTTATTAGTGATTGTTAAGTAATCGTTCCATATTTGGAACATTTCATATGTCTTGGAGGCGTTGCAATCTTGTAAAGAGAGACGGTTTCTGGAAAGAAAATCAACGTTAGTATGTTCCTTTGTATTTCTGTACTTCAAAGTTAATGTAAAACCCCTAAGAAACTGGGTGTAGTGAAATAAACTTTGAGCAGTGTGTAATGGCAAGTTTCGGTTTGGCTGGTATATTGATATTAATAGTTTATTATCAGTTATCAATGTAAATTCTCGTCTATAGCAATAGTTGAAGAATTTGTGCAGGCCCCAATATATTGCTGCAGCTTCTTTGTCCAGCTGACTACAGGTCGTTTCTGATTTGCTTAAACTTCTTGAAGCGAATGCGATAGGTCTTACTCCATTTAATGTTACGTGTGATAGTATTGCCGATAACCCAAATGGGTTATTTTGTCGCTGTCATCGCTATCCAGAGCCAGATAAAAAAAAACATTTGCTTTCTTGTCCATCGCTGTTGATTCCATTAAAAATCTCTCCAAAGGCTAGTTTTGCATTTAAAGTTACAATTAAAGCATTCGCAATTCGTTCTTCCTCTAATCGCAAAGATCTTGAAGATTTAGCAGAGTCTGATTTGGAGGACTCGGTAATCCATAATCAAAGCATTTTTGTACATGCAACGTTAAAATTTCTTGGACATCCCTATGTGCCAAATTTTGGCAATTAGTGCAAGGCTTAGCATGTGTTGCATGCCTTGCATAGTCTTCGTAAAGGTTACTTTTGAATTTTTCCAATAAGTTCCCAAAAGACGCAAATGATTGCGAATAATTCTCTTAATTGTTTTGGCAAAGCACAAACAGTCTCACCATTTAATAGAGTATCCCAAACGAGATAATCACATACTAAGCCTCGTTGTCTTGCGCATTCCTTAAAAGTTGCATGTAGTTCATTATTATATGTTTTGAGATCTTCAAATGAAGTTGCTCCAGTAACATGTAATAGATTGAGCTTAAGACTGGCTAAACTCACAGAATACATTGTACAAATAACACTTTCTTCTACGTATTTTCCAAATGCCGCTTTTTTTTCATGTGCAAAGTGTTCAGGTATCTCAATATATAAATACTGTCTGGCATCAATATTTTGTTGGTTCAATTTAAATCAACGTTGTATTTGATAAAACCGAATTTTCAACTGCTTCTCTTATATTTATTATCAGGAATGAATGTACCTGTTTGTTGATCAGGTAAATAAACTTGTAATCTTTAAATTGTATGTGATTGCTGATGCATGTGAAAACCAAACAATCTCCATGCAGCTTCAGGTGCACTCACATATCTTGAAGCAAGGAATGTCTTTATTTCATTGTGCTGTAAGGTGTTTTGTTCTTGTACTTGTATGTTTTCACAATCATGACCTTTGTAAATATACTTGAATAAATATTGGACACTTTCAATTGAAGCACATACCTCGACTGAGTAATGGATTATCTACTGGTTGCCTATAGTTTTCCCATTAACAGTTGCAGTTCTTCCAACATTTCTTCTACGGTATTTTGGAAAATCGACAGAATTGGGATTGGTTTGGTCCTGAAATTCTTTTGGGAATTAATTTAGTACATTTTCCTCTATCCATGCAAGTAGAATTCAAATAATAGCCTCCACATGGTCCATGAACCATATGCTTAATGACGATTTCATGTTATTTAGGATACTTTTCAATATCAGGAATATCGGCTAAAACTTGCCAATGGCAAACCTATTTTTTGAAATTCAATCACATGAACTTTAGCACCTGGTATACCAAGAATATGATTCTTAGATGTATGGTGAAGCATTGATTTTAATTTTATGTAAAAGACTCTGGCAACTAAATCAGGTCGATTTTCAACAGTTTGCCAGGATTCAAGGTTATCTACAATTTCCTTCCATTTCGGATTGCATGTCATTGTGACAAAAAAGTCAGGATTCCCATATTTCCTTACAATGGCCATGGCATCTTGGTAATTTGTGCCATATTTTTTGGACTATCCTGAAAGCTGGTACGCAAGATTAGAGGAACTCCTGAAACGAGACCTGCCGTCTTTGCTCTGGAATTCAAATGATCCACAAGGCCTTTGTACATTTGGATCCCTAATTTTGGTTGATTTTGTCTTATATAATTCAATCGATTGGCTTCAGTTTTCACATCAGCATCAACAATAAATTGCTGTGTTAATAATACAGCATTCAGGAATAGACTAAGTTCATTTCTAACTGAGAGCCGGTTGCTGTAAAATTGCATTTGAGAAACTCTTGTTCTTGGGTTTGTGGGGGCATATCTGCGCATGTTTGAAAGGGCGCTCGGCTGTTAGTTTAAAGGAAATTTTATTTCCCACGTTTGATCTGCATAAGGAAAAAGTGATGAATAAACCATTGGATCTAAATTTGGGTCAAGAACAATAAATAAATTTGGGTCAAGAACAATTATCCTTTCAGTTTGTCTTGGCTTCAGTTATTTGGATCTAATAAGTTTTTTCGGTGCTTCTATCCAATGCATTTGTGCACCTCTAATGCTTTCCTGTTCAACTTCATGCAGCTTTTTAAATGCACTTGCAAAAGGACTTTTGTTTGTCAAGAAAATACTTAATTCTCGCATCAGTGAAGAATCACAACTACTGCTTTCATTCACACTCATTCTTTGATCGGCAGCTGGGCAGGGTCCAGAAAATACTATTGTGCAAAATTCTTTGCTCACCAATGTTACTAAATCCCATTACTTCCAGTACGATGATAAATATTTCCGTGAATTCTGAAACAGTAGGGTCCTGATCCAGATCGTGGTGCAATATTTGCACCCAACGAAGCGAAAGCCAATGAGCTGTTAAAAGATCTGATATTTTTTATAAAATTGTTTAAAAGCGGATGAATATTTTTCATCAATTGTTCGATCAAGGGAGATACTCTTACTACTGAGAGTTGAGCTTTTCAGTTTAAACAAAATTGTGTAAATTTTCTATCACATGGTCTTTCCTCTCAAAATTGACAAAATTCACAAATTTCGTTAAATGGACCACTAGTATGTTCGAAATTTTCAATGATATTTGACCAAATTGTATGCCTTTGCATGTTAGACTGCATTGCTCTCGTATCGGCAATTCTATTGCGGTTATTCTCTGGTTCTATAGCATTTCCTGCTGAGGTCCGGGCAGCTCTGAAATCTGCGCCTTGTTCCTGATTCCTCTCTCTAAATAGAACAATCCGTTCTTGTGAACGCTTTGCTCTCAAATTTGCAATTGTTTTGCGATTACTTTCAAGCTCTATAGTATTTTCTTCCAGAGTGTGAGCAGCTCTAAAAGCTGCCTTTCTTTCAGCATTTTTACGTCTCTTTTCTAATAGCTGCTCCTTACTCATTGAGCACAGCCAATTGGCTTTTCTGACTTATGTGTACTTATATTATGGACGATGCGAAAAAAAAATGTATACTCGTAGTGATAAGTTCAGATGAGTTTTAGAGAATATATTGCCTATAAACATATATTAAAGTGAAACAATCTTAAAAACAAAAATTTTTAATATCTGTCCAACGACGTGTAGTGCTAATTTGACTAACGTACGTTAGTATTTTTGACGCTCACTTATTCTGTTAACACTCTTCAAACACTGAGGAAGTTTTTTTTTATCTCACTAATTCTAAAAATACTTTGTGAACAATTACTACCGTGTAATATACACGTCTATTCGATAAGATTACTTTTAGAAACTGACTCTTAAAATATTATCAAGAACTCTATAACTTTGTCATTACTCTTTTTTACCAACTACCTGCAATACAATCTGCCATCAAATTAATTTAACATAATAGAAAATATAAACTCATGCTAAAATATTAACAAAGAAGTTTTAACTGCCTGCTTATAGTATTTTAAAGTTGGAATTTGGATTTAAGTTTTCAACTGGACCAGCTAAAAGTTTTTTCTTCCATATATCTGATTACCCTAATTATCAAATATCCTATAGTAATGACAAATTTTGTGGATTATCCTTAATTATCCCTAAAAACCTTATCATACTTCTGTGGCCGACCAGTATATCTGGCAAGTAGTAGTAGTAGATAAATTTGAAAGTTTCTTTCACATCACTCCATCTTATTTTAGGAGAATCAGATCTCCGATCTGTGAGTTGAGACATTAGAATGAACAGACTTAGAGAAAAATGCTCATACTATATTAGAACTCACATTCAAAACATTTGGCAACTTAGTTCTCTTGTTCTTAGTTCTAGAGATTCTTATTAGGATATTTCTACCCAGTTAAACTGAAATTTAGCTACGATTACGACAAACGTTGGCATATGTTCGATTGCACATACATATGTATATATGTATGTAGGTCAAACGATGTAAATGGAATATTATTTTTATCAAACGATAAACACATTTTGATTTATGGTAATTGCATAAAGGCAGACGTTTACAGACATGGGTAACAAATCCTGTGAAAAAAAACCTTTTTGAGTACCCGATCCCTTTTTTTTACTCTGGTTTCTTTTAAGGCACTATCATCCATTTTATAATCCGGTTACCAAAATCACGCGTAAATTATCTTTGCATAGTTACCTCGCTTAGTGAAACCTTATCATAAATCTCATTGCTATCATTCGCCGAAGATCTTAAATGTTGTTCTGTTGCTAAGACCAATTTCATTATAAGCATTGTACATTGAATACTTTCGAATACAAAATATGAAATGTGTGTTCATGCAAAACAAAACAAAAAAAGGAGTATTGCGCATGAAAAAAAGGAATGACAGGAGCTTCACCAGGGCTACCGCTTCGAATTTTAGCAGACGAATATCTCAAATGTTTTGAGAGGAGTATTTTACGATCGTGAGGAGCATGCAAAAAAAATATTTTTTTGTAACAGCAACAGAAAATTATTTAAATTTTTACTACATTAAGAAATTATTATATAATTTATTATAATTAATAAAAATCATGCAAATCTGCATCTATATATCAATATATATAAATGAAAAACAAAACAATAATGATGATACCACATTTTTTTCATTCATTCATTTTTTTCATTCATTCATTTTTAATTCATTATACGAGCTTAAGTTATAAAAAACCTAAAAAATATATATGATTTTATGATTTATCACATTGATTGATGGATTTTATTTCAGATCTTGAAAACTTAATTTAAATTTTATTCATTAAAAAAATAACTGAAAAAATAAATATTTAATATTTGTCATATGTTACGTTTATAATAACATTCCAAGAGTTGTTTCGAAGGTTCCCATTATGATGCGCTTTTGTTTTGGAGAAGAGATTTTGCCATCAAAATGGCATTTACTGTTGGAACATGTTTCGAATTTCTATTTTTTGTTGTTATCAAAAACAACTGTGAAAAAATGCACTCAGCGTTCGTACTACTCTAAGTCAAAGATATAACCGAGCTTATTTAACTCTTTAACTCTTGAAAAAGAGGTTCACCCGCATTTTTGGTTTTAAACACCAAAACTCTTTCAAACTCAATGCTCTGCTTATTGAATAATTATTTTTTAAAACTCTAAATTTATCATCTAGCTCCTTAACATTATTCTCCGTTAAAAGATTTGGAAACATTTTTATGAGAGGGACTAGAGAAGAATGTTTTACTTTTTGGGCTAAAATATTTAATGGTTTTATGGCTTCGTCGATAAAATCTATTCTTGAGCTAATTTCCTTGCATAATTCTACATAGTATTCACGATAGTGCTTCAAACTCCTATAACTCCTATGTGAGGTGTTCCAAGGTAAATCTTTTCACTTAAGAAGCCAACATTAACATTATTGAGATCTGTGTCATCGATATAGGAGAGTTTAATTAAATTTTGTAAATTTTGTATTCGTGGCTCTTCTGACAGAAACTCTAAATTCATTTTATTAACTTTTTTTTATACTGTAGGAAAGAAATTGAAAATAAATTTGGTTTTTTAAATTCATATCCAATAAAATCTCATGGGCTATACCTGTATTTTGAAAAGATAAAAAATAATGAAATAAAGCATTCCATTGCTCCAAAATTCTATTAACTACTTGCTCTAGTGAAAGCCATCTGGCGGAGGAAGCTTTTAAAGTTTTATGAAAATTAACATTGAAATACTGTTGAAATTCTTTAAAATCTTTTTGTCTTTTGCAACTATTCGAAAAGAAAAAATGAATATTCCCTGCTAGTACCTCTATTTTCTCCGGCAGTTTGTTCGACGCAGCACTTGAGCACAAGTGCAACGAATGACAAGTTCATCCGATGACGAAGATGTTCGGAATTATATGTTGGAATAACGATTTCATCCCGTTTTTTTCCATCATAACCGTTGCATTGTCAGTAGCGAAACCAATTATGAGTAATTAAAATAAAAGAAAAATTATGTTCTTAAAGAAACATAATAATCCTCAACTCAGCCGTCTTAGTTCTTTTAACTTTTTCTTTTAGGTTATAAGTCTTTGCTCTTCATTCTGTTCTGAAAATAAATCGGGCTGATTTTTAAGCGTTTTTATTGATTGTCCATGAAAATCGACTGATAATTTGGAATGTCTTTCAACGTGTTTAATGTCATTCGAAAGTATTTTTTTGCACCATTTGCAAAATGGTTTTTCGATACCATTACTGTAACTAAGCACTTCCATCCAGTCAAATGCGTCTAGCCAAATTTTTCGGAATTGTTGTTTTTTCTTTGTTGTGCTTTCGTTAGGATCTGCATGTTTTATTTTCTTTGCAAAAGAGGATGTGCTGAGCGATACTGACGGCGGCGCCAACGACGATGTCACAATTCCAAGATCCGATGTAGTTGGTAGTGATGATTCTTTTAATGGAGCTTATGAACTCGGTTACGATGATGAAGTGGGGGATTTGATGTAGTCGGTGCTGGTGAAATCTTTTTGTTTTAAATAAGAAATCTAGATAAGAATTATGCGTTTCAGATTGTAAATTTATTCTTCATTTAGCAAAATCTTACTTTTCCATTTTTTTATTCGTTCTTCTTGGTGTGTAAACAAACTTATCCGTTAAACGATATGGCATCTTAGATTTTATATTTGACAGCAACTGTTGCCAACCACATTGACAGTGACAAAGTTCAGAGTAAAAGAAAAAAATACATTTAGAGCATTTAATAATAAAATCGTTCAGAATAATTAAGACCACTTAATGAAAAGATACAAACATAAAATTGGATACAATAAAAAAAAAGAGGAGAGAGGGGAGTATGGGAGTATGGTGAATGCAAGGTGAATTCTCCCATAGTAGTACTTTCGGCAGCGCTGAGCTAGACTCGAGCCCTGGAAACTGCAAAAAAAAACGTCCACAACGCATCGACCGATTACGCCAAGGAACTCGATAAATTTCAATGTGTCTTTTCCGTTCGCATTCGGCATAGGTGTGACAAACTAACATACATTAGCGCTCTATTATTATTATTAAACGGTGTAAAATGCAAAAATAGTCCTGTTTGTGGCTTAAGTCCAGGGCCTTTCACAATGTTTAAATTGAAACAGTTTAACTTCAACAAACAAAAAAAATCAAAGCCTGGTCACAAATTTCCCTATTGCTCATTTCACACATACGTATACGGGTGCTACAACAAGTTTCTGCGTTCATAATATTCTTTATAATTTCTCAAATCTGGATATTATGCAAACGTCCTTTCTTATGAAAGCGGAATAAATTATGCTTTTTTTTAAGGTACAGATACACAAAAGAATGTAGTTATTGCAGAGTGCGAACATCGACCACATTCAATACCTTACCATATTAAAGCCAATAATAGCTCTGTTTTACTTTGCAGTTATCTACACAATGCCTTGGAGAATCACTAGATCAAACAACGGACTACACTGTAATAAGTATGACCTCAAGCGTAACAAGTCAAACAAACAAAACAAATCACGCACCACAGCGGTCGTTTCCACGGGGTGATTCTCTTGATCGAATCTTTCAACTTACCAAGAGATCCGAACTTCCATCAGATTCAAATACAAAGGTGAGTACTGTGAGATTAATTAAAAGGAAAAACAGAAGTCTTGTGAAATAAACCAAGAGCGGGAAAGATCCATAAGCTCCAAAAAGGCAAATGTAAATTTTAAATAAGCACATTTGTTTTATAGAAATGATTGTCATGGGTTAACCATTATGATACTAATTAATAAAATAACAGGTAAGTCACCCGAGCATCCTTTCCAATGCGTTACTTTCTGTTTCACAGTCACAGATTTTTTTTTATTGACTTCCTATTCATTTAAGTGCATTTTTATTTTTAAAATTCATTTTCCTTACATGCTAGACAAAAAACGCTTAAATCTTACTTAATAAACTTGACTTTTTATAAACTAACTCATTAGCTTTATAAAGGCACTTTAAGCTTAACCTAATAAATTAAAGATATTTCTTTCGACTTAATACAACATTTTTATATTTAAATTGAAGCAACTATTTGAAAATAAAGAAAAATAAAGATTGTTAAAATCAAAAAAAAATTTATTAATTGATATTTTTTTTTGTTTCTAACTATACCCCATAAAATCTTAAGTCTTAAACTAACTAAGAGTAATATTAAAAACTATTAAATGTCAATTAAACTACCTTAAACTCATGTAAATAGGCCAAAGCTAACAGGACATAACCACCAATAATGTCGATGTTGCATTAAGACATCAGCTCTGTCGCGGTCCGCAATTCGTAAAGGCGCACTGACTCATGGAGCACATGATTGGTGTAAAAAGCACCGGAGATCAAGTTGTTGTTCGAAGTCATTGTTCATACAATGTGACTTAGAATAAGCTTGATCAGAAAGTTATCCACTCTGATCAGGGTTGCCCCGTTGAACAGGACTTCATTATTATAGAATTCTTTGTACTCAGACAGTGAAGACAAGCCCTAAGGCATCGTCTCTCTAAAGCCCGAATCTACTCCATTAAGCTTGTACCGACGTTGAACCAAACGGGACATCCATAGGCAAGAACAGGCCAAATGAGGGCCGTGTGCCCGATCACCTTAACCTTGGCATCGAGTTGACTGCAGTGAAACAGTCAAAGGCCGCTTTGGCACTGGCCAAAGCTGCATCTATGTGTTTGTTAAAATATGGATACTGATAAAGCCAGATTTCACGGTATCTCCAGCACTTCGAGTTGCCAGTTGCTTGCCCGTTTTGTCCAACGAAAGAGAACACTTGCAACATTATTTTAGTGTTTCTAGAGGCCCCAGGCTACGGAGTCCTAAACAGAATGGAACTTTCAATCGTCCTTGAATCTAGACGATATATAGTACAAAGCAGGAGTGCGAGGATTCATGTATAATTGGTTTGCTCCTTATTGGAAAGATAGAAGTCAGAGAGTTAAATTTGAAGGAATATATAGAAATGATCTAAAAATAACTACTGACGTGCCTCAAGGTACGATTGTGGGGCCAATCTTATTTTAATTTACATAAACTCATTACTTAAACAAACTTTCAAAAGCAATAAATCTGTCCACATATACAAGTAAAAATTTGTTTGACTCAGAAGTAAATCTGCGGATGGATTTAAATATACTACGAAGATCGTTCACCAAGCATGAGTTACTTATAAGTGAAAAAACAAAAGTAATGATTTGTAGTTTAAGAGGTCTTTGTCCACTTGATTGTGATGTTTCTTTTCATGCAAGCTCTTGTAATAAATTTTCTTTACATGTTCATACGTGTGAGAAAAAATTTTCGCGAGGATTCACTGTGTAGTCTCAACTGTTTTAAAATAGAAGGTGTCAATAGTTTTAAGCACTTAGAGGTCTTAATCGATAAAGACTTAAATTGGAAGAGGCACGTGGATGATTTAAAAAATATATGTTATCTGTTTCTCGTAATTTGTATCTTCTCAAACCACGTTGTTAAAAAAAATGCTATTGATGTTTTATTATGCTCCTGCACATTCGGAGTTTATGAAAATACCATTGAGCCACTCAAAATTGTCCAAAAACACATTGTAAGAATTATTTGTAATGTAAACAGATTAGTCCGTAGTTGGCCATTGTTTTTGAGGCTAAGTATTCTACCGATAAAGCATCTCTATATCTATAAGGTTCTTAAAATAACTACTCCTAAGAATAGCCCAAACTGTATGTCATTTGTTAATACTCCTTTGTCGAATAACACCCTTTTTCAAGCGTTTACACTGCGTAAGCACTTAGGCTATTAAATAAACTACCATTAGAAATAAGTATAATAGTACAACCGACCTTATTTTTAAATGAAGTGAAACAATTTATTTTTGGATTGATAGTTCAATAGTCAAAACTTTTCTGAGTACAACTTTGTAGTTTTTTATATATATTCTCATTATGTGTTATTTACTCCTGCTTAAAATTCCATTTAATTATACACACATATTTTGTATTTCTCTATTTATTTTCATTTTAACCAGATTGTCATATAATTTTTTTTTTTCGTTTGTGACCAGAAGTTTGTTTTTATTTTATATTTATTAATAATATACTCACTGATGAATTTATAGTTACTCCATATACATAATTAATTAATTTATCGATATAATTTAATAGATTCATTCGCCACTAGTCATTTAAGTACTAAAGAATGATGTCTTTTTCTTCGTTACAACAATATAATCATTTTGTATATTTTTTGGTTTTGAATTTTTTTTTTTGTAAAGCCGAATAAAACGTTGCAAAATACTTACGATTACCTCGATCTTCGGAATTGGCCTGTACGCGATCAAATCATCTGCGTACGCTATGGAAAGGGAAGAGATCCTACAAGATCGCTTGTGAAGATCGTAAACAAATAGGCGAAATAACTACACCCTGTTGTAGACCGTTGTTAATTTCAAATGTCTCAGCAGACGTCAAACTCCCATTATTCACAGTAAATTGTCTGCTAATGAGTATATCTAAGATTATGAACAGCAGCAATCAAGCTCAAAAAAGAGCTCCTGCAACCAAAGGCCCTTTCAAAGTCAATCAGCAAGGCATATTTACGGCATGTATGCAATCATGCCCCGCTCTAAAACCGCATTGGTTATCCGTTATAATATTTTTGTCCTTTACATTTTGCTGATGTTGGGAAGGACACTAATCGACCGGAGGTTTGCCGGATTGGATGTGTCTTTATTCCGTAATGTGCATTATTCAGCGAATATTTAAACAGTATAATGTAAATGTTAACCGCTTCTAGAGAAAGGTGTTTAAGAACAATGTTTGGTATTTCGTCGATTCCGGTCTTATTGAACGGAAGATAAGCAAGAGATCTTCCTTTGAGATGTACGAAGGATGAACCCTCATTGGCGCTGCCATCATTTGCCATATTAGCGTCATTGAACATGGTAGCACCAGTGTTCTCCGTCCGCCGGTGCTCAATGTCATATCGCAGGCAGAAGTTACTTTTTAAGTGATTTTGGCATTCCAACGTGAATTAATTGCAGCACTGTAGTGTTGCTGAATTAATTGCTGTAGGTTTTCATGCTGTGACTTAAGTGTCGTAACTTTCTAAATTTGTGGATCAGTTAAACGTCTAAACAAGAAGTTAAGTTCTGTCAGTAGCTTTCTCTTTTGTCGGTTTAGAGCGTCGATTGTTGCGTTGCGGTATATATTGACATTGTCAGTCAGTTCGTATTTTGGAATCATTCTGTCCATTGGTTGTTCGTCAAACCCCATAAGTTCCAAATAGGAGCCTTATTTGGGATAAGACGGACTGTGTATCGCTTTTAAATCGAGTTGATTCTCGACACTATTCTGGCCCCACCAATTGAACAAAAGGTTCTCTCTAGTATTTGTTGAATGAATTGTCCAATTGCTATCTTTGGCGTTTAGATCTCTGGCCATGAGGTTATAATTTTCCTCCGAACCTAGACGTAAGTTTTAAAAAAGTGTCTCGTTCTCTGATATAAAACAGACTTGTTGAGTACCTTCAGTTGCATAGGCTGCGATCATGTACAACCTCTTCCCACTACGGAGGGGGATGCATATGATGCAAGCCTCTAGCACCTGAAATCCAAGCACATTTTCTGATAAAAGAAGCGACACCACCAGCTCCATCTGAGTAGGGTCGGTCTTTTCTATTAATATGATATTGACTGTGCCTCAACTTATGCCACTGAGAAAGCTTGGTTTCACATACCAGAACATCGGGGCTCCGGTCTTCTAATAACTTGAAGAGTACAGCTCTTCGTTCGATATTTATTAGTGAATTTTCATTCATTGAAAGGATTTTAAAGAGTTTCTCCACTAGCGAATACATTACGACTGGAGGCGCGTTAGACTCGGCAGCAGAGTTTACTGGATAGAAAGCAAAATAGCCAGCAGATAAGCATCACCAGGCACTGCGACCTGGAGCACCTAGTGTTTCCCTAGGCGACTTTTTTGTTTTAAATTTATCTGAATAAACTTTTTTTTTACCATTTATGTTTAGCAATTCTAACACATTTTCTCATGTTGATTAAGAAGGGTGTCCTTCTTATTTTTTATGATCCTTTTTCAATTTCAATGAAATTTATTAAACTTGTAAGCTAATGGCGAAGTATTTTATGAGAAACGAAATGCGTTGTGTTTTTGATCATTTCAGGAGTTGATGGCCGAAAGTTCCAAAGCTGAATATCATTGACAAAAATTGTAGTTCCGATATCAGATATAAAAATCGATATTTTTGCAATCTTTTTTAAAGAAACATCTATTTATTTGTTTCGTAAAAGCAGAGACGTGGTTAGTACGTTTGAGATCGCATACATAACGCGCAATGTTATTATATGCGACATTAATCTCCGTCTTACTGTTGCAATACATGTTGCAAAAAATTTCGCAACCGCACAGTAAGACTGATGAGAGAATGAGAAGAGAGAACCAGCATTTGCATTTTTTAAAAGAAAACGTCGAGTGGGACAGAGAGACCGAAGAAGACCATATATTTTTCCAATAGTGATATAAATATGAGTCGTTTACGATCATGTTCTATTGATCATAACGCCAGTCGACTCAGCATGTTCAACAATGCTTCCTTCAAGTTGGATAGCAGCAAAAACAGACAAATCTAAGATCTGTTTATTCATAACAAGTACCTTCGATATTATAGGGTTTTAGCTCAGGAAGTTCTCATGTGGTCATTTATACATACAAGACGATGGCCTTAAGTCTTTTACGCAAATTTTGATAATTCACGGTATCGAACGCTTTTGAAAATCCGAGAAGTGATAGATACGAGAATTGATTAATATCCATTGATTTGACGCACAACTTACAAAAGGGCTGTTTTGCAACTTCTCTTTGCTCGAAAATCCGACTGGTGACTGGTAAGAAGTCTTTGATCTTCCAGGTCTTCATAAACTTTTCTCAAAGACCTTAGATAAAAAGATACAATAGCAACAGATTTCATTCGAATTGCATTTTTTTGGGATGGAAATAATTTACAAAAACTTTCTGCACCTTTGGAAAATTTAAGTGGTTAATATAGAGTTGAACAAATAAGTAAAAAAAGGTAAAATGAATAGCACTATTATTTATTTACTACAGTCTACAGAAATCCAGGGTATGAACATCCCTCTCATCACCCGTTTTATCAGCTGCTGCAGAAGGCTGATCAATCGATTGCAATCAATTTTCTTGGGGGATCCGTTTTCCTATCCCAATTTGCAGCATATGATTCAACATGTTTTTGCCTGATAGTTTTTCTAGATTATTTTGATAAAAATAAAACTTTGCTGCCCTAATTTTTATAATTGTGTAAATATATATATACTATATATATACTATATATAGGTCATGCTTTGAGAAACATTGAGCTGAGATCAGATCTACGATACTTTTTAAGTGAATTGGGCTGCTATATTTAAAAGGTTTTGTGTGAAATGACATCATGTAATCTAAAAGGGTATTGGACTCATTTTTGCTTAATAAATATAAGTAAGGTGCTGCAAGCGTATTGTTCCAGTAAAGAGTAAGGAGGATCAAGGCTTTTAATTTATTCGACCTGTTTTTATTGCCAACATAAAGCTTGCTAGTACCGCTCTCAGTTTCAACAAAAATATACTCGAAATGCAGCTGTTGAGCCGAATAACAGTTGACTTGTACTTGTGACCTTCACGAAACTCTATCAGATCGGTATATTCCATCTGATGAGAAATAAGTTTCCGATAAACAGACGATGTCTATCACTGAATTAACGAACAGGTGTCTGAATTCATTTATCTTAGGCTTTAAAATTTGTGCGTTCAGGTGGCAAGTTTTAAGTCCTTTGTGCTTTCGAAGTACCCGTATCGGGGAGAGTACGATAACCTGGGCGCCAAAAATTGATAACGATTTCTTGTAAAGTGGCCAAAAACAAGCATGTTTTACTCTGGGAGGGGGGGGGGGTCCATCTCGCACTGTTTAGTAGGTTGGGGCAATTTAAAAGAAATTACTTAAAATGAAAAAAAAGGCAACACTTACAACAAAGTACTATACCGGCTTTGAAAGCCAGAAAAATGTTCTTTAATCCTGGGTTTAAACTAAATAGTTAACTTTAATACTTTTTGAAAAATTCGCATGCAAACTCAAAATTTTGATAAAAAAAAATTAAAAGAACAAGCTTAGACCAATTTTTTTCAAAATTGAGAAATGAAGTGCTAAATTTACATTTTGTAGTCAATGCTCGTATTAATTCTGAAAAGAACACAAAAAACCGAATGGTTTTGTCTTTTAGTTTTTGAGAAAATTGAGATCTACTAAAACTATTTTTTGTTTTTTGTTACATACGGTGATCCTTTTATTTAATTTTTATTTATTTATTTAATTTTTATTTATGAAATCAATGTAAGGTTTTTTTTGTATTTTAATCATAGTTACCTCTAGCGTCTAGTGGAAAAAATTTGAATCCACGGGCACAGTACAAAATGTTCCCGTGCCACAAAGAAGTGCCCTTAGTGTCGAGAATATTGCTGCCGCTGAGGCTTCAGTTGCAGAAAGCCCAAATGTGTCTCTCACACGTCGTTCTCAAGCGTTGGGCATCTCTGTGACGTCGGTGTGGCGAATTTTGCGAAAAGATCTTGGCCTACATCCTTACAAGATTAAATTGACGCAAGAACTGAAGCCGCTTGACCATCAGAAGCGTCGTATGTTCGTGAATTGGGCTGAGCAACAACTTGAAAATGATTCGGATTTTCATCGAAAAATCATCTTCAGCGATGAGGCTCATTTCTGGCTAAATGGCTCCGTCAATAAACAAAATATGCGGTATCGGTCAGGCAGCAATCCACACGTACTCCATGAGTCATCAATGCATCCCGAAAAAATTACGGTTTGGTGTGGTTTATGGGCCGGCGGCGTCATTGGACCGTACTTCTTCCGTGATGATCAAGACCAGCACGTTACTGTGAATGGGGATCGCTACCGTTCAATGATAACCGAATATTTTTGGCCCCAATTTGATAATATGGTCCCAATTGGATGGTATGGACTTGGAGGACATGTGGTTCCAACAGGACGGCGCCACAAGCCACACAGCGAACGTCACAATCAATTTATTGGAAACCAAGTTTGGAGAACGTGTTATCTTACGAAATGGTTCAGTCGCTTGGCCGCCTCGGTCGTGCGATTTGACGCCGTTAGACTATTTCCTGTGGGGCTACGTCAAGTCTATGGTCTAAGCCAATAAGCCAGAGACGATTGATGAGCTTCGTACGAATATCGAACGTGAAATTGCAGCAGTATCGGCCCGTGGTGGCCATGCAAAAGAAATCGACTTCCATGCATAATGTCTTCGAACTTTCACAGGAATATAAAATTTCATTGATATCTAAAACCGTAATCCGATAGTATGAATGTTAATGATAGGTTCATCTTTGTTAGTAAAGTTAAGCAAATCATTTAGCGTTACCCAGAATGCACCACGAGGATATAGACTTGCATTGCTTTCCGCGTCCCAGTCAGTCAGTTTGTGAGTAAGTCAAGTTAATTAATATAGTCATGTTAATTAAGATACTTAAGTCTCGTCAATGAAGTCATCATCCGTACTAGTGTCACCATCGAGTTCGTTGAGTTCATCGTTGATGGAGCTGAGGTTGTTTTGGCGGAAAAACACCCTCTTAGTGCTCACTGTGAACGATGGGAGGGTCGAAGTCTTTTAGTTCTAAACCTACACTTTCTTTACCATCGATTAAACATGGGTTCACTTTTTTTAATGTCCAGTAAAAATTCCATGATTTGGGAGCCCAACTCGTCCTTATAATATTTTTCCAGGCAGTATTTCCGATAAAAGAAGAATGCCATATATTGGTGAAGGTGCTGTGTTGTTTTGCGGCATAAAATAGTTTTTTTCAGAAGCTTGTTCTGATTCTCCAAATCATTTATGGTGTTGACTGCATCGGTCCTGTTCACATATTCGCCTTTGCTGTGATTCGTAACTTTATGAGTCGTAGAACTAGTGAACATTTTTTCAACACCTATGTACTGTCTTGCGCTGTCGGTACAAATACGACTGGTGTTGAGGTTAAAGTATTTATGGATATAAGGCCACAAATCTTCTTTACATTTAGAGTTGACTTTAAAGAAGCTCCCGACATTATCTTCTTTGCAAAATAACCCCAACACCACGATTGTCATCTGTTCAGTCTTACGGCCTCTGTGGTATTTCCTTTTCGTAAGGAAAGTCTCGTCAATTTGAACAGCCTCCAATAACACAGACTAATATTTAAAAAAAAAATCTTAAGTTTTAGCTTGAGATTTAATTAATTTACCTGAAACACCGTGTTAACTGGCATTTTGATCACAAAAGAGATAATAATTGCAAGCACCTCTCGAATTTCCAACTGACATTGATACCCATGAAAAAATGTGCCAATAGATGGGTTGACTGTCTTTCGACATTTTTTGTCACTTTTTTTTTAGAGCTATTTTTTGAGCATCGCCACCTCCAAAATAACTTTCCATTTTTACATTTTTCCACCTTCATCGATAAGTTGAAACACAATGGAGGAGTTGACGTTTTAGTGTGAATCAGACCAATTTCTACAAAAGCGATGCACTTTTCGTTCTGTCCCCGAACCAACAAAATACCGAAAAGTTATTTAGTATAGGATGGATTAGAGGCTGCTTAGTCGGCATTGCTTATTCACAAAAAATAACACTCGATTCGCACTGAGGTTGAACATAAAATGAGCTTTACCACATGCGCATGAAAAAACCAACGGTACAAAATTCAAAGTTTGATCGGTTATATTTTTGCATCAATATTAAGTGCATTCCATATTACATAAGTACATACAAATTAGATGAAGAGTATTCATGACATAGGCGCCTGCCAGGCAAAAAGCAGGTTCCCTGAGCGGAGCGACGAAGTCGCGTGAGCTGGACTGACTACGGAAAGAAAGTTGAATTCCTTTAACCACCCCATGTACTGTTCATTTAAAAAAAAATCCATTGATATACCGGCATGCCGGACATTTAATCGATTATTCATTCGGTTACCTTAAAGGAAGACCACTTAAATGTCACAAAACAAAAATAGTAATTTTCAATTTTCTCAAAACAAGAAGACATAAAACCATTCGGTTTTTCTGTTCTATTCAGAATTGATACAAGTATTGACTACAAAAAGCAAATTTAGCACTTCATTTCACAATTTTGAAAAAAATTGGTCTAAACTTGTTTTTTTAATTTTTTTTTATCAAAATTTTGAGTTTGCATGCGAATTTTTCAAAAACTATTAAAGTAAACTATTTAATTTAAACTCAGGATTAAAAAACATGTTTCTGGCTTTCAAAGCCGGTATAGTACTTGATTGTAAGTGTTGCCGATGTTGTTTTTTTTATTTCATTTTAAGTAATATTTTTTTAAATTGCCCCTCCCTCCTAAACGGTGCGAGATAGACCTCCCCACCCCCTCCCATAGTAAAAAAATCCTTGTTTTTGATCCCTCTACAAAAAACCGTTATCAATTTTCGGCGCCCAAGTTATCGTACTTGTGCCCCCTTATCATTTCGAACATATTACCGCTATCGGCCATGGGTCCTGTACCAACTTTATCTGCTTCAGTACGAATAATTAAAAATCACAAGCGGAGACGAGTATGAAAGATCGAAAACACCGAAAAAAATTTGAAAACATTTCAACTAACCCAGACCATAGAATATTTCCCTGACAAGAAAATAAAAAAATCGAAAAAAGTGAATATAAAAGACAAAAAAAAAGTTAAAGTGAACGAATTTTAAAAAGAAGGAAACCCTGACGGTTGAGTATCAGCGTTGAAGACTCATGTGCTATTCACATTTTCGGTGATCTTCTCTTCTTTTTTTCGCGACGGAAGCTGTTGGCTAATAGTTTAATGAAGACTGATCTATGTTTCGTAAAAACAGTAAACACCTGCTTTCTTCTCTTAAGTTTTGTGGCATTTTGGAGAGGAATGTAGTTTTTCTTTGTCAAACTTTCGTTGATATAAGAGCTGTTCTCTGAAATCAAAGAACAGAATTTCTCTCGTTGGAGTTTGTAAACTATGTTATTATAAAGCATTTTGACTTTTTCTGTGCTTTGACCGAAAAACAACTTTTTTGCCTGTGCTGATTCGGTTTTTCAAAATATTGACCGAGCTACTCTGAAAAAGTCTAACACGACACCATTTGTAATTTTAAAAACAATGAATTTCAATTAAATTTTACAAACGCAATACACTGAATCAATCTATTAACGTTTCAGGACGATAACTTAGGTGATTCAACTGCATATGTACCAATCACTTCTTACCGACCAGCACGATTACAAACACCTTCCCAAGAACGCTATCAAACGGGAATCTATGGGAGTGAGAACTGGAACTCAGATTCGTGGGAGTTAGACTACAGCAGAAAGCAAATGGGATTCAACAGCACAAGAGTGCAGCGTATGTATTGGTCCCAGAAATCATTGATAAATTTGATAAAAGTAGACTTTTAGATATCGAAGCCGAATGCCAAGATGATTACATGAAAATACGAATTGGATTCAACGGTTCCTTTAATGGACTGGTGTATTCAGCAGGTAAATGACTAATTAAGAGAAAACTACTGATCAGTAACCTGAGTAAGTGATTATTACACGATCCTGCATACATAATTTGTCCTTAGTTTACAGAGGTTTATATAAATAGAGATCACTTGGTGCATCCGGCCGATTGCACCGGAGGGCAATTGATGTGTAAAGAGTACATCAGCAACTTCGTTCCGCCTTTTAACATTATGCAAGTCTATTCGTTTTAATCAGTGCTCGTAAAGGAGTAAATTATATGTATCAGCCCAGTGTAAGCTACGTAAAGTAACCTGCGTTAGACAGCTTCAATTCTGAGGGAATGGTTTGCATAATAGGGAGACCAAACTTAGCTAGAGTATTCTAGCATCGGTCTGACAAAGGTAAGGTACAGGGATTTTTTGATATACGGGTTAGAGAATTCTTTCGCCCAGCGTTAAATAAAGCCAAGAGAAGAGTTTGCTTTCTTATAATATTATCAAGGTGCGATCGAAAATTGAGTTCTTTGTGCATAAGAACGCCGAGATCACACATTGAATGACCTCATATCTTCAGCGTACATAGAGAGATCAAACTCAATTAACTTGTGATCTACATCGTTGATTGTTAGAATGAAGATAATGGGACCTAAATAATTACATTGGGAACTCCAATTATAGGTTTGGATATAAGAGATCTAAAGCGGACCCTGTACTGACGTAGTTCGAGGTAAGACTTTATCCAGCGAATGAAGGATGGGGGAAAACCGAGTGCCGTAAGCTTTGTCAAAAACCTTACTTAAGTCGGTAATAATAGCGTCGACTTTATAGCCATTTTGTGAGGCTTGCAGCGTGTTTGAAGTAAATTTGGTTAAATTAGTGGTTGTAGATCTGTCCTTAAAAACCAACGCTGCTTGGGCGACATGATGGACTTACAACGATAATACAAAGAGTCATATACTATGCTTTCGAAAAGCTTAGGTATGGAAGAGAGCTTCGCAATGGGACGGTAGTTTGAGATGTCGTCTTTACGGCCCTTTTTATGGGCGAGGATAATAAAAGTGTCTTTCCCAACGGGAGAGGCCATCTGGTCCTTGGAAGTAATTGTCTTTCAGGCTATTAATTTGTCAATGTCGACGCTGCGGGAGATGCCCAAATTGTCCAACGCCGTTTGATGACAGTTGTTTAGAAAGGAAAAATAATTCAAGTCAGGGGAAACTGTATGTTCTGTATACGAGCGGCCAAAGAAGTTTGCGAACAGGTTGGCAAGTTAGTAGTCAAACTTGGATTTTTATGCTTATTTTAATAACAAATAATATAAAACACGTTTTTTCAATAAATCATCCTCTTGGAGGTGGCTCTTGTATATTTGTTTACCGTGCGAGTACAGTTTTAGTAGATGGAATTGGTAAAACAATTGGTAACTCAGCTTTATTGGAGGCATAAGGTGGGAAGGTGTGTGTGGAAAAGTATTTCATGCAACGTTGAAATGGTTTGCTGATTTGGATCAATATACTTGTGGCATCATAGGAAACAAAAATATGAGATGATTTCTGTGTAGTGCCTGTTTACAATACATGTGGATGATGTGTTGTGATGCAGCAAAATGTGGTGAAGAATAACCAATAACTTAAGAAACATAAGGATGGTTTTCAAAAAGCTTTTAGCTGCAGTGGAAGAAAGATACACGGAAAGACTGAATTGTATGAAGAAAGCACACGTAATGCAGCTTAATAAAATTAGTGATCATGTGGTGAATTGTTAACCAAAACTACGAATGCTGCGTGAGGAGAATTGCTTGTATGTTCTTATGATTTTGTGTTAAACTAAATACTCTATGATTGTAGACAGCGATTTCCGCTGAGCGAATGCTACTTGGTAACGTTTTCCCAATATAGGCTTATCTGTTGTCACACCTATTTCCATTGTGTTGCACCGACCTAATTAGGAAATATATTATATGGTAAATTACCAAGAGCTCATGCATTGCTCTGCGATGGGTATCGGCAAGATCCTTGCCGATTTCAAACTGCTTAGATTGACTCAATTGAAACTGCAACACTCCGGATTCTATCACCATTCGTTGATTTCGGCGACACAAGGCATCCCGTCCCAAAAGTATTTCTTGCGGCAAAAACTCATCCGGCACTATTTGGAGTGATACCTCGATGTCATTCTGGTCAATCTGCTACGTGTTGAAATTATTTCCTTCGACTTCTACAATCGATCCTCCAAATCCCTTTAATTGTCTTATGGATATTTGCTGTTGAACCTCGATGGGGGTTATTGTCTCTTTTATCAAAGAGTGATCGCTTCCGGTGTCAATGAATGCGGGGTACATACGTCCAGCCATTATGACTTCTTCGTGGCAGGTGGAATGAATTCTGCTGCAACTCGGACCAACTCCACCTTGACCGTTGTCGATTTCTTTACACGACAGTCCTTTGCCTCATGCCCTGGTTTATTTGAACTTGAACACCCTTACATTTCTTTGCGGCTGTTGACACTTCGCAGCTATGTGTCCCATCTGGTAGCAATTAAAAAAATGTATGCCTCTTCTGTCGTTTGTGATACCTTCAGAGACTGGTCTTGTCGTTTCTGTCGTTTAAGCTCGTGAAACTGTCGGCATTGAGGAGATATTGTCAAGAGAACTTAGCATCTCGTTTGACGTTCGCAAATTCATGGCGAGTAGTGTACATGAAAGAGATGAATCGTTCAGACCGTTTATAATATATGAATTCATAGATAAATCATTAGACTCACCTCGAAGTCCCTTTGCTTCATAAGATCTCTATGCACGTCTGCCGCGTTGACTGTGCATTGGAGGGCAGTAACAAACTCTTTGCATGTATGGAACACCGGCTGTGCATCTCCGCGGTCCCTTGCGAGTCCCTCCAGTTCATCTTGAAAAACAACGTCAAGTCTTCGATCCACGAATATAATCGTTGCAGCTGTTCCACTTTGCTTATGAATTGTTGCAACGAAAGTGTGTGCTTGAGTGGATCGAAAAATTACGATACCGCGTCCTGTTGGCGCCATGCGTTTGCGATGAAGATGGAAGGAAGAGCATTGTTGGTGTGTCTGCTCTACTGCGCGCTACGGCTTCAGCACCACGTTGGTTCTTCACTGTCGTCGGATTTCCATGTTGGACACTGACGTTCGCCATCAAAACGTTGACACTTTGTGCTAATTTTGAGACGATGCAATGCAGTTCATGTATTTGAGCTGTCCACGTTTCCATCACTTCAACTTTCTCGGTGTTAACTTCGTAGGAGCCCAGGATTTCAATTAATTTGGCGATTTTATGTACTTTGTCACCGTTGATCGCAATATCGTGCGCCTTGAATCGGTCAAAATAAGATTTGCCAATTCAATCTTAATTTTTCATACTTTTCTCTCGAAATTACCTAAGTGGCCTTCATTCGCTTTTGAAAGTGCCCATGCTTCTGCACCATATAGTAGGACAATGATAAGTAATCTTATAGAGCGATACTTCAGTTCTTAGAGAAAGGGCTTTACATAATTGCTTTCAAAGACAAAGTTTCTAACTACCTTAAAGTAATAGCTGTCTATGTTAACGTTCTGACCCAGAATCGGATTTGGGTGTCCTTTCTTGATGCTAGAATTTTTTGTCCTAGTATACCGCTTGAGATTTTTTCCGAACACTCATAAACGCACTGTTGGCATCCAGCTACGTTCCCTAACTATATCCATATCTTCGGAGTATGCAAGTTATTGAACAGACCTTCAAAAGATAGTGCCTTGAAACGGAACTTTTGCACTATTGTTTCAAGTATAATGTTGAAGAAACCGCATGACAGTGCATCGTCTTGCCTTAAACATTGTTTGACATCAAATGGATCGGCGACGTCTTTGCCGACCTTAATGGAACAGCTTGAGTTCGCCATAGTAATCCTGCACAAAGGGACGAGCTTACATGGGATGCCAAACCAAGACATGGTTTCATACATGTTGTCTCTGTGGACGAAACAGAAACCAAAACCAACCTTGAAACTGATGAAAAGGTGGTGCCTGCGTTTTTTCCAAGATCTGCCGATATATTAATATTTAGTCTATGGTAGACTTTTCCGGTCGAAAGCTACATTGATATGGACCTAGCAGGTTATTGACAAACGTTCACATAGTACGACGGGATTGATGTTATAGACAATATTGAAAAGATTGAAACCTCTATAATTGGCACAGCTTAGATGGTCTCCTTTCTTAAAGATTGGGCAAACAATTCTGAGATTCCATTCATCTTTGATGCTTTATTGCTTCATAGCCGCCGCATTGAAAAGATCAACAGCTTACGTAGCTCTATTAGATTAAAGCTATATTGATATCTTTACTTCTTCATCGAATGGTTCAGGCTGCCTGCCGGCGGAAATTTATTCTTTGTTTCCGTAAAACAGTCTGCACAAGAAGTTCTTACATGTCTTCAGCATTGACTGCAATTCTTTTATGATTTTTCCATTTTGAACTACTTTGGTTAGTGGTCCGTAACCCTGAGATAATTGTTTTGAATTTTTGGTAGAATTGCCGTGGTAATGTGGAAAAATATGAAATGGACTCAACTTAATCCTGTTTAAGTCTTTAAATTAGTCTTTATAGTTCAGAACTAACTTAATTTAGTCAATTGTTGATACTTAACTTAATGTTGATGAAATTTTTGGAATTAAAATTGAACAAAAAAAAATGTAAAAGAATTTGTCCGGAAACTTATGAACGGCAGTGTATATATGTATACATATTTTTTTCTGATAAGGAAGTTGAAAGCGATAAAAATTATTAATTTTGACCTTTTTTTATTGGATAACTAAATTGATTTCAATTGAAGAAGTGAAATTAATCCTTTTTTTGACAGGTTTTTTATGCTTAAATTTTAACCACCCTAAGAAATTTAACTTTTCAGGTGATCTTTATGAACACACGCTTCGAACACTAAGTTAGATTCGATATCTTGATTTGTTCTCGAGTTATGCTTGAAGAAAAAATCCGCACAAACGTATGTAGGTACACACACACACGCGGACATCTTTCTAAAAACAATGGAATCTGATTACTGGGACCTCGAATAGTGGAGATATGTAAAACATTTGAATTCCGAAAATCGGACCGATTATATGAACTTCCTAATTGGAAGTTAAAAATGGACATAAATATAAACACTGTCGTTCATAATTTTCTGGACAGATTCATATAATTTTTTTTGTTATATTATATTTTCATTGCAAATGTTTCATCAATTAGCCAATTGAATAAATTACGTTAGTTTTGAACTATAAAGACTAGATAAAAGACAAAAAGAGTATTAAGTTGAATCCATTTCAAATTTTGATGTGCCACTTTCTCTACTTTTTGATTAACGTTTCCACGGAAGTGCTTGGAAAGCTTAGATGACGCTATTGACTTCGTAAAACGACATCATAAGAAAGCTAAATTACAAAGTAAAAGCACATGAATAAAATTGCATTACTTGTATATTGAAAAGCGTTAAGAGGGAGATCATAAAATCCGAGGATTTAGTTTGTTTACCACTGTTGTGGTTTCTCATCATGAACGAAAATCTAGAGGCTTTCAAGAAAATGAAAAAGAGGTGAACAATATCTCGAAATCGACCTGGAAACAACCATCAAAATCTCCAAAGAAAACTGGACTGAATGTGAACCTCTTGAAGCCATGTATTTGCCAAAAAGAAAAAGATCCTGTGCTAAAAATTTCCCAGCGCGGAAGGAAGAAAAGGTGGAAATTTCTCTACTGAAACTATTGTAGGGGAGAGAGTCAGGAATTAAAACAAAAAGAAGGTCAAGTTTGCAGAGAAATTGCAGAGCTCAACCGAATCAGATACATTTTAGTTCCAAAAATTATCCAGTTTCAGCTATCATTGGCGACTAAGCTTTTGATCGTGGTCGTAATTAAGATTGTGTCGATTTTCGCAACGCCAAATTTGACACATTTTATCTTCACGTGGAACGTAGAGGGATGGCTGTGCGCTACTATGTGCCTACAGAAGAACGACCAAAAATTTTGGTCGTTCGTCCCTTATTTTTTCTAACTCGAATGGTAAGTTGGACATTTTGAACGCAGTTAAAACAATTTTGGATTCAATCTGATTGCGCAACTTTAATTTTTGCACAAACAAAACTCCCGCACAATGTTTAAAGCACTGTGGTCACTAAGAAAAGCATAAAATGATGTCCATGAAGTTAGAACCGACATATTGGAATTTCACCTTAAAAAAAATTGTGCTAAAATGTGCTTGGCTTGTGCTATCCTGTGCCGTATCGCAAAAAAAATTCTTGAAGGATGCAAGGGAGGTCCTTTTTCTCATGTGAAGTGGGCCCTGTGTTTTGATTCGATAGGAAAGGCAAATAGTGTGCCTAGATGTGCTCGGCATGTGCTAAGCATTTATTTTTCTGAAGTTAGGTTTATTAGAAAAATCTATACTGCAGAACAATGTGCTCCACTCTCAAGAGCCTGTTCAATAGAACAAAAATGCATAAATAATAAATATAGAGACTCCTCGACCAAACAAAAAAAAACATCTTATACTGGAACGTTATACTTCATTTTTTAGAAATATTATTAAAACTCCAGCCGCATAACAATTTTAACGTTACAACTGGAAGCAATTTTCGTTAGAATGTCGTGTCGTTTTCGGCGAACAAAAAATTGTATTAGCTTTGACGGCGTAGATTCAGCTTCAACGAAGCAGATATGTTCTTTACATTTCTAAGAAGAGATCAGATTTTGCACGGTAAAGCCCTGTTGATTATCACATCAACTGTTAACATCGACTTTAAGTGTATGTAAATCAATCTTCTGAAGAAGGTTAAAAATTAAACAGTGTTTTGAATAGTACTTACAGGTCAAGTTCTAATACATTCCGACATAAACGTTACAATGTTTAGAGCTAATTCCGGGAAATAGCGAGCAATTTGTTTCTTGGTAGAACCTTAATTAGAGAACATTTCATAGATTTGTATCGTGTGTTCGGAGAGTTCCGATATGACGAAGCAAGTAAAAAAAAAATAAAAAAAAAAAATACTACAGCATCGATGGTCTTTTGTTTTGGTCGATAGATCACAAAGCATTTTATTTAGTGTTCAATTTTTGAAGAGCTAACATCGTACAGTGCGGTGGTGTTTAGTTATTCATTTTCTTTTGAATTTATTGTCGTCCGGTTTTTAAAAATAATTAAGTTACGCGTAACTCTTCGAAAACCTTCCGTTAATTTCTTTGAGGTTATTTTTTGTCACTTTTGGAGACAATCATTTTCTAAGGTATCGTTCAAATGTTCGGCATGAGCAATATCTCCACAGATTTTCAATTTGTGATTCTTCCTTATAAAATTTGTTTTTCCAGTATTGCAACAATGACTGAACGAGTGAGCGTTCAAAAGCTCCGAGAACTGCTCCAGAAACCTAACTACAAGAAGGTTATCAATGATGATGGGTCAGTCGTGGTTCCCAAAACATCTGTGTTCTCCGAACTTTCATCGATTATCGGAAAATCGGATCCACTGTCACCAAAAAGTATTTACACTATTTTGAAATTGAACAGATATAATTTGCACACCTTCATTTTGAATTTTTATGGAATTCAATATGAAGAACCAGTAAATAAGAAATGCACCCTTGATGATTCGAGCGCTGATTTGCTATTCTGCATCGATCTGACCGCTATATGGAAAGACACTGAGATTGAAGAACAGTTACGGCACTTTGCACTGAGTGCAATTCCAAGTTTACAAGATTGGTTGCAAATGAACCCCGCGAGAACGAAAATATCTGGTTGGAATGTCAGTTAGAAAATTATGAAGAATCATTCTCTCATAAAAAAAAACGTCAGCTAAAAGGGTCCAGAAGAAAGGAAGTTGCGCAAGAGCTTGTAGAAGGAAAAGTTTTACCTTCTATTTTGAGACGTAATGAAGCCAACAGACAGATGGAGTATGGAGATAGAAAACCACCACATCTATTTAAGACCTCGACGCTCAGGAAAGCGAAACAAGAACGGCAGGACAAGCTACTAGGAGTAACCAAACAAAATTTTTGCGAGAGTCTGCATAATTTAAAATATGCATCAAAAACTGAAGGTGCAATCAGATCCATTGGTTTAGATCCTTTTTTTCAGGAAGATCACACTAACTTTGTTATAGACTCAAAGGGATCATTGGTCAAAAAAATTCATCTCCCCAATGGTGAACTTTCTCCTCATCTTTTTTTATACCGATCTGTGACAAAAATTAGCAATAGGAAGTATGTAACTATATGTCAAATGGTGTCATCTTCTCAAAATACCAACACAATTTTATACTGGCTTCTCGAATTTTTCGCATTGGGGCGATGCATACATCTACATTCCCACTTCCGAAGGAAGTGGTAACAGATTTTAGCAAAGCTTTATTTGGTGCAGTTGCTCCGGCTTTTGCTCGAAAAAATTCCCTCGCTGATTACGTCATGCACTGCTTCAAATTGCTCTTGAAGACACAAACATTAACTCCAAATTGTTTAATTCGATTAGATATATGCCACTTTATGAATATGGTTGCCAAATGGAAATGTTGGCTCAACTGTCCAAAAAGGGTAAAACAATTTTATCTACGAAGCATTGCTGCTCTACGAGAACAAGATCGTTTGGAAGGTGTTGAAGACCATGCCACAGCAATTTTTATTGTGTCTCTAAGTGAATGCCAAAGCAACAATAATATTGCGGATAAATCAAGAGAATTTTTAAGTAATTCTATAAGAGGAGTTAATGTAGAAAAGTATTTGCAAATAGAAGAAGAGGATGACAATGTGATTGATGATCTCGAATTCAGTGACATCGATGCTTTTAAGTGGGCAAATAATTTACTAGAACGAAGCAAACGCAACGTTGCCGACCTCAATGAAACTGGAGACATAAGTCCATACCATTGTCCGAAGGTGGCTGAAAATTTGAAAAAAACTACTACCATATTTCCCACTGTTTAGCGATGTTATGATCCCAATATTTAAGTAAGGAAGCAAGAGGCCAACTTCTGCAGGAGTGGAGTCAGAATTTAATGATTTGAAAAATAGAGTTCTCTAGGATGTAACAACAATGCGAGTAGGCAAGTTTATACTTCGACACATTTCTTCTTTTCCAGGGAAATTGAAAATTGGGCTTGCTCAAGAAATGTCTAGGACTGATGTAAAAACAATAAATCTAGATCCCAATGAAGTCTATAACACCGAAAAACGAAAAATTGATGATGACTCCAATAATGATAAAGAACTCGCTGAATTGCGAGAAGAAGAAAATTGGCGGCAAAAAAACAAACGTCAAGAATATACCAAATACGTAGACCACGTGCCAGAATATGATTCGGATCAGGAGGCATTCACAACATTGCCCGTTATTTAAAATGGAACATTCTGCAAAAATTTGCGGGCAAACGGTAAAACGTATGTTATCACCAACACCTATGCATTTGACAGCATATGTCAAATCATCGCGACTGCGTTAAAAAACTATGCACAATACCGACAGTTAGTAGAAGATTTCAATATTGGAGTGGTAAATGCAGCTTTAACCCTAATCGCTAACGGATTAAAAAATAATAAATTGGTTTGGGTGCGAGTAGGTCTGCCCATACCATGAACTTCCCATCTCGATGAAAAATTTCATTTCCCAACACCATCAAATTCCATTTTCCTTATGATAACATCATTCATTCCATAGACAAATACTATACATTGCAATTAAAAAAATATACATATATAGGAAAATTTTTGCTTTTAGATTTTTTGAATCATTTCAAATACGATTTGCGTTTTTATCATTGATAGATTATTCGAATATATTATTTCGAGTGATCAGGACAACAATTTGGAAATACTTTTTTTTTGATTAAGTAACATTTCTACTAGAAATTAGTTCCATTTTTGATTTAATATAATCACTAAAAAAATGGCTTAATATAATTTAAAATTATGTTTTGCGTTTTTGATAGCTTATTGCACTTTTTTCGTCATTAGCTTTTTAATTAATAATTTGAGGACTGTAGCGCCAGTCAGCGTGGCATTGGAATTTTATCCTTTTGGTAAAGTCGATTTCGCTGTACAACTCGTACCGTACAGTTCGTTGTTGAATCTTTCTCTCACACACACTTTTCTCTCGAAACAACCTAAGGCGCCTTCATCCGCTTTTGAAACTGTCCATGCTTCTGCACCATATACAATGATGGCACTTATGAGAGTCTTATAGAGCGACACTTTAGTTCTACGAGAAAGGACTTTACACAATTGTTTTCTTAGCCCAGAGAAACAGCGATGAACAAGAGGTATTCTCGTTTGATCTCAGCGCTAAAGTTATTATCTACTATATGTTTACAGCAGAGCATAGGTAAATAAAGTCCCTAGCTACCTCAAATTTATAGCTGTCTATGGTAACGATTTGGGTGTCTTTTTTTGATGACAACATATGCTTCTTTGTGTCCTCGTATAGCGCCAAACCCATCTTTTTCATTTCTGTCTGAATCATCATAAACGCACTGTTAACGTCAAGATGCTTTCTCCTTTTATATTAATATCTTCGCCTTTTCGAACCTTATTCCTGTTTCTTAATCTCTAAACATCCTCAATCGGGCGCTTCGCATGCTCTACCAAAGACGCTGCGACCATGGCATAGCTTGAAAATGTTCTGCACAAGATTAAAACTTTTGTGATCTCGTATTATGAGTTGCGTCTTGGCTGTAAGAAATTACTATGGCTTGCAAAAACATTTTGGAGAAAGTACGAGTTCTGTCTTGTCGACTTTCATGTTGAAGCTGGCTGGCTGTCCATGGCTTGCATTACACTACTCGAAGAAAACATCTCTTCCCGTTTAAGACAAAAAATATAGGACCAACGACCCAAAATCTTAGCCAGTCTTCTGTAGGCACATAGTAGCACACGGCCATCCCTCTAATAGTATCCAACTCGACGTGAAGATATTTTTTTTATAATTTGCTCGCTCTCAAGAGGCTATGAATACTCTTTTAATGCAAGTCGCACAGAACGAGTGGAAGAATTAGGAGAAGAACGAAAGATTTTTGTAGTGGTTTGAGAAACTCAGATATATTTGGTTTCAATTGAATTCCGTGGGTGGAGCTCGAACTGGAACGGATGATTCGATATCGACCTATCCAAAGTTTGGAAGATTTAGCTCAAATTTCGAGTTGCGAAAATCGATTTCATTTCAACAACTTGAACATTGGAAGTTGAATTTGTGTTCGCTTTTGGCAGTTGTTTATCAACTTCTTCAATAAAGTGTTTTAAATCAGACAGTCAGAATTATCAAATATTATATAGCCTTGTTTCAAAATTATTACATTTTGTGAGAACTCTGTTTATAGGGATTCATATTTTAAAAGCTTGAGGACCAGTTGCATGGTGACACAAACTAAATTTCAAGCATGATCAAAAGCTCGGTCGCCTGGAACTGGTTTTTTTTTGGGAATTCAAATTTGTCTGATTCGGTTGAACTCTGCAATTTCTTTGCAAACTTTCCCTTCATCAGAAATCTTTTTATTAAAACTTGCGCTGAGTTATCGCTGAAATATCAATATCAATTACAAATTTTTACGGTTACTAATGCTATTATAGTGATAGAAATTTTAAATTTTTTTTTTTGAAATGAGCAAAGGGAAATTTGTGTCCAGGCTTTGCTTTTTTTTGTTAACAGAACTTAAATTATTTCGGTATAAACATTAAGAAAGGCGGTTTATCTTAACTTCATGTATTTTCGGAATTATTTCTAATCAATCAAATTTGGTAGATTGCTTTCCTTTCTATTAACCATTGCTTGGAATATAAATGCGTGGCCTTTTTGAAAGGGTTCAAAAATGCATAATTTCGGTCCCGAGATTTCGACCGCCTCTTCCTTCTGAGCTGGGAACTGCTCAGCAAAGGATCTTTTTCTTCTGGTTAATATATGGCTTTATGAGGATCACATTTAGTCCAGTTTTCTTCGCAGACTTTTATGGTTGTCTCCATGCCATTTTTTATCCATGTGTCATTTTCTGGAAAGACCTCTAGGATTGCGTTCATGATAAGAAACCAAACCAGTGGTAAACAAACTAAATCGGATGTTATGATCCTCCTTGCAATATACGAGTAATGTAGTTTAAGCCATGTGTTTTCACTTTGTCAATTAGCTTTCTCTCGATGCTTTTTCTTTAAATTCAATTGCCTCGTGTAAGTTGCGCCATGAGCTTCTTTTTGCTTATATATTATAACGATAAAAAAGCGTCAAGCTACAACCGAGCAGGTTTTGAACAAAAAAACTGGTGGAACTTCCGTGGAAATTTGGATCAGGAAATAGAGAAAGGGGCACATCAATGTATGAAATGGCCTCAACTAAATACTGTTTTAGTCTTTTTGGTAGTCTCTATAGTTAGTAACTTACTTAGTTTAGTCAATTGGCTAAATAAACATAATATTGATGAAACTTTTGGTATTAAAATTGAACACAAAAAAATTTTTATATGAAATTGTCCGGAAACTTATGAACAGCAGTATATATATTTATGCATATTTTTTATCTGATAAGGTAGCTGTGAAATGAAACCAATTTGGCTTCGATAGCTTGATTTGTTCTCGAGTTAGGCTGTACGAAAGAATCTGCACAAACGTACGTACGCACACACAGACATCTTTCTAAAAACAATGGAATCCGGATACTGGGACCGCCAAACGTGGAGAAATGTAAAAATTTTGAATTTCGAAAATCGGACCGATTACAAGAACTTCCTGTTTATAAATTTTATAAAGAACGAGCAGAAATCTTTCATAATTTAGCACTATATAATACTGAAAAAATCCGGTCTAATATAATAAAAATAAATGGTGAAACTAATGTCGGAAATTTGGCCAACTCATTGTTCCAAGGGTGTTGGAGTTGTAATGTCACAAAAACATGCACAAAGTGCAACAAAACGGCAATAAGAGACCATGCAACAAATTGCACCAACCTCGAAATGATAGAAAAAGATTTAAAAATGATAAGAGAAGCGATAACAAATGCGTTTGAAGAACCAGGAGTATGCTGTGGAAAAATAAGAAAATTGAACATCAGCTATGGACCATACATCATAGTTGAAACTGATACTGGAACTACACGTGATATACCCCTAAATTCAATTCTTCAAACACTAACTATGACAGACAACAAAAACTATCGTCTGGCTGGTGTTGTTGCATACTCGGGAACAAAGTCAATAGGTCATTACACAGCCTATATTCCAATAGCAGACTATTGGCAACAATTTGATGACACATCAGCTAAGAGTACATCGTATCGATTAGCAAATGATTGCAAAATTAATGCAAACATGTGTATATACATAGTAACATGATCAACAAAATACACTTCGGTACTCTTGTTTATATAGTGCATTCTCCAATAAACGCTGTTCATGTGTAAAATCAAACTTCTGCAAATACTGTAAATAAATCTTTTAATACTGTCCATATATAAATAGATATATTATTTATGCATTTTTTTCTATTGCACAGGATCTTGAGAGTGGAGCACATTGTTCTGCAGTATAGATTTTTCTAATAAACCTTACTTCAGAAAAAAAAAATGCTTAGTGAGTTGGGTTTTCCTTATTTTATCATTTTCTTTTCGGCACATGGTAGCACATGCCGAGCACATCTAGGCACACTATTTGCCGTCCCTATCGAATCAAAACACACGGCCAACTTCACATGAGAAAAAGGACCTCCCTCCAAAAATTGCATCCGTCAAGAATTTTTTTTTGCGATACGGCACATGATAGCACAAACCAAGCACATTTTAGCACAATTTTTTTTAGGGTGAAATTCCAACATGTCGGTTCTAACTTCATGGACATATAAAATGGAATGATCATCTGTTAAGAAACTACCCTCTCTTGTTTTCTATTGACCAGAACAATAAATGCAATCGCTTGTACGTTCGAACAAACGGGTTATTAAACAGTTATGTAAATGCTGTTTTAAACTCGTGCACAAGCTATGCCAACGGTCGAAGGGTTTCTGCAAGACTATGAGAAGCGCGCGATCAAGGATGTATGGAGATTAAGAAACATGTTTGAGGTTCGAAAATTCTATCAGTAGGAAAAATTATTATCTCAGGGTTGCAAATCGAAACCCTCTAAATGCAAACGCCTCGAAATGCAAAATATGTAGGGAAAATAAATACCAACGCAGGGCAACTCAACACCCAATCGGTGTCACACCAATTACCACGTTCGTAGAAGAAATTCTATACCTAGATATTTATAATAAAAAAAAAAACAAGGAAAACTTGTATCGATAATTTTCTAAATTATAAAAACTGCCCTTCTAGAAACTCAGCTGACATAAGAAAGCCATTGATTAAAATCAGCTTCCAATTTCGAAACCCAAGGATAGGGGTCTTAGACAATCAAGGTGCTTTCACATCCATTGCTACCCAGGCATTATTAAAATTTTAATGTTTCAATTCATTTAGTGCCAGCACTCCACAGTCAAAGCAATGGGCAAGTGGAGCGATTTCATTCAACTCTTGCTGAAATTTTTAGGTGCAGATGAGACAATTCACATAAAAAAATAACTCAAATCCACTATGTTTCAGATTATAGGTTATATATTTCAAAGGAAATGAAGCATGAAATAGTTTTTTCACAGAATAATGCTCTTAATTGCCATAACTAAAGGACCTCTTTGAAAGATTTCAAATTCTCCAAACTATTTAACGAAAAAACAGTTCAGGCAGATTTAGGTACAGCTGTAATAATTGAAGGAGACAGGCGCATAAAAATAATCTGAGATAATTCTCTATTTCTAGATTAACCCAAATATCGTTGGGAACAGCAGCGACTACTCTTCAGTTTTAACTATTTGCTTTTTATCAGGGCAACTTTTATATACAACATTTTTCGTTTTTTGAAAACATCATTTCTTACAACATAAACACATTAAATCGACTCAAGGGTGTAAAAGACAAAGAAGTACTGCAGCAGGGCAAATCCACATGAAATTAAACATTTACTTTAATTGTAGAAACTCCCCATTAGAAAGTTTATTGCAAGTACGCCTGATCACCAAGATCTAGAAAAACTTCAAATGCAATAAGATGAGTTAACCAGATAAAATAAAAGACAGGTCGATATAAACATCCAAATTCAAAATAAACTATATGAAATCACAATTCAACAATATAAATGCTATAAGTAAACACAGTATTGATGATTATGAAATGCTAGCCACAATAATGTCCAGAGGAAACAGAACTATTGTTTAATAGATAATTTAAGAATATCATTTACTTCTTAATTTCAGCACAGAATAAAATTGAAAATCCTTTAATTTTAAATGTAGGAAAAAAAGAATTAATTAAAATAAGAGAACATTTTGTTACTGAAATAATCGACTTGTTAAATATGGCTGATGTTAAATTGTTTTATCAAAACGAATCCCTTGTATACTAAAAATTAAATAAATAAAATATGCAAGGTTTTTCAAATTTCTGCAGTCATTGATGATAACAAGATTCTTGACTAGAAAACTAACCTTTCAGCAAATTGTAACAAAAATTGATGTGGTGTGACATTGCACGAATATTGGCCATAGTTATTCTTTTTTTTATTGTATTCAAAACTCAAACCTAGAACTGTAAGCAGCAGAACAACTGCATACAACTTATGAGCTGTGCTAATTCATGTAAAGAACTCAAAATAAATGTTGTCGAACACATCAGAGATAAGACAAGAAAAGTCAGTTTTCCCTAATTCATAAAGATCTGCAATTCCTCGATTTAAAAGACAATAGACCTTACGTTCTTCGATTGAAATTGATGATTTTCAGTCAACTATCAAATTTCTTTAACCTTATTAAACCAAGGGAATATATTTGTTTACGGTACCATAAAATAGCAGGTTGATATTTCGGACAGGTCATGTTGCACTTAGACCACTTATTGCTCTCGAATGTACGCCTTTTTCATTTATTTAACTTATATTCCTTCTTTTCCAGGATATGCTTATGATCCAGACTGCATGTACGTGAATGGAACTGGCCGCGATTATTATGAATTCTACATACAACTTAATAGATGTGGCACATTGGGTAAAAACTCCCTTCAGGAAGAAAAGAGAAAGAATCCCACGGTAAAAACCAGCAACATTTACATGCATATGTACCATGTTAAAAAACGAAATAAGTAAATAATAATAAATGTATTTACTTGTAGAATTTCATGTGGAATACTGTTACAGTGCAATACAATCCCTTAATCGAGGAAGAATTTGATGAACATTTTAAGGTGACTTGCGAATATGGCTACGATTTTTGGAAAACGGTCACATTTCCATTTCTGGATGTTGAGTAAGTTTGTTTGTCTTTATGTATACACACTAATATAAAAGTTGCAATAGCCATTCATTTTGTATTTCTATTGGAAACTAATGTATGCTGTTAAGTGTAGGACCCATGGTTTTGAATGACTCAAAAATTTAACTGGGCATTCTAAAAACTAAAATGAATTTTACTTACGACATCGCTTATGTGCGCGAACATTTTTGTCCCAGTTTTGTCGCATCTTAAAAATTAAGTGGGGGTTATTAAAATTACATATTGTAATTGCTTTTAAGGACTTTGTTTGTCTTTCGCAACCCTACCGTTTTTCGGGGGATGGCGAAACTTAGTCTTTATTTGTGTGAATTTAAGTTTGAAAATTATTGCACCAAATTCCCTGCTTTTAATACAAATAATAAATGAAGTATTGAGCAATATCGTGCAAAAAGTGGTTCCATCATTCGCGCTTTAGTTTAATTGGTATTTTCAGGCGAAACGGTTTTTAAATTTATTTAGGGAGGGGGGAAAGGTAAGGTCAATTTGTATGAAAAATGGCCTGCTTTTGTTAATTTTTTTAAGTTTTTACTAAAACAAATAGTACATTAAAGTACGAAATTTGAAGAATATTGTATAAAACTTTCACGAAGAAATAGTAAAAAATACGGTAAAAAATATTCGGACGTGTCTCGGGAAAAGTCAAAATTGCATTATATCCAGCATCATAACTTGTTGCTGGATCATTTGAAATCAAAAAATCAAAGTTCATTTGTTAGTTAATAGCTTTCCCAAAGGTAATGCTGGGAGGATTTTTCGAAATTTAAATTTTTCACTTATTTTTAACACTTTGACGTGAAAAATAATTGTATAATAAAAATTATTTAAAAATTTGAAAAAAAATATTCTCGGTAATTATGTAGAGAAATAGTATTTAAAATTTCAAAAGAATCAGTACAGAAGTTTTGAAGTTATAAGGGACGCCGACTTTGAAAACGTGGGTTGTAGGGAAAACGCTTTAAAGTCTTAAACTAAAATATCTGGTATAAAACGTTCATAAGCAAATTGTCTCGGGTAACATCACGAATTGTTCACAAACCTCAGGCCATGAATATTCTGAACGGCCGTCGATGTTGAGGCATGTCCGGGGTATCCATACGTTGCCCGACGTTTTGGATTATCGTAATGTACCCATTTTTCATCACCAGTGACGATTCGATGTAAAAAAGACTTCTTTTTGTGGCGTTCAAACAGCATTTCGGACAAGCAAAATCGGCGTTCGACGTCTCGTGGCTTCAATTCATGCGGCACCCAAAGTCCTACCTTTCAGATCATTCCCATTGCTTTCAAACGATCGGAAATGGTTTGCTGAGCGACGCCAAGTGATTTTGCAAGTTCTTGCGTTTGTGACGGATCTTGATCGAGCAATGCATGAAGCATATTAAAACTTCCCGCAAATGTTGTTTTGATGGCACGAATGTAGACCTTTTACGGCTTTACAAAAACTTGTATGTTTTCAATAACCTAGACTGAAATAATTAGACATGAAGTTTCTGATGTGACAGCTGTCATGGTCAAAATTCAGCTCAGAGTAATAGATATGAAGTTGTCTGCAATAACGACATTTTCAACCGGTAGTCCATGTGTGCATATTTTTACATATTTTTATCTGATCAGGAAGTTAAAAACTATTTTTTTTTAATTTTACTGTTATTGAGTCTTTTCTTCTTTCAGTTACAATGGATATACAATTATCTGTTTCTTACATTGTTTTAGTAGTGAAGCTGCTTTTCGCCCGGAACAATGTACTGCTTTTACATTTGACTTATATCAAAAAAATAGAACTTAATGTTACTCTAACTTAACCTAAAGGAACGAGATGAGTCGACAGTTACTCATATGGTATACTAGTCGCTAAACTCATTTTCAGACTTTACCTCAGCCAGTAACTGGTATTCATAACGACTGGAATCGAAGTCGTTATGAATACGGACTCATTCGTCTTTTACTAAGAACTAAAGCTGAACCTATGAGCTAGACACATATTCAAGCCTTTACCTAATTTATTTTAATTATTCGCTTACAGCAATTAGTATTGCATATCTGTAAAAAAAGTTCACTGAAGTTTACTTAGAATTCAGTTTAATTTAACTCATAATTTAGGAATAAATAAAAAGATTATTGTAATAAGCGGCTATAAAAGAACGTAACTAATTTAAGAAGAAATTTCTGTGCTCCAATATAAAAACACGTGTATCTAATTTGATAGAAGTCAAGGTGAGAAGCCGATAGAGGTCACAAACCAAGGAGCGCAGCCTGGATTTTGACCGGGAGAGGCCGAAAGATAGAATTCCGGCGGTAGCTGAGTCTAAATCCAGTTGCAGGACACCCACTGGTGAAGGGTATCTCTCATCATTCCAGTTCGTGTTATGATGTGATCGGATTATTTCCTGAATTAGTTCGTTGTCAATGATTTGCAACCTGGAATTGCTCTTCTTCATCAGAGCGAGAGTGTATCTCATGAATTGAGTTATATTTGCCTAATTGTAGAAGAAACTATTCGAAAATCTTTTGGATCTCGATTCGTAGTTTTTCCCGATGAAAAGACTTAATATTTTACTCTCAAGTGACTCGAGTTTGGCAGAAAAGGTGGGCGAGATGGAGAACCAAACCGGAAATGCGTAATTCATGATTGGCCGCATGAGTGTCTTGTACAATAGCAGCTTAGTTCTGATTTGCAACATTCTGCAATGGTAAAGAACAGGGTGTTTGATATTTTCATTGCTTTATCTGGGGTGTAAGCAGCATGTTTATTGAATTTGAAAAGATTGTTGAAGTTTACTCCTACGTATTTAAGGTTGTTTTTGGCGTGCACTAGCTTGTCATCAAATCTAAGTGATAGATTTTTGCTTTCAAGGACGACGCCTTCAGCCCGCTTTCCGCTTGCATTACGGAAGCAGATTAGTTCTGATTTATTACTGTTAATTCTGATGCCCCAGTTCGTATTTGTTTATAACATTTTAGTGTTCCTCTAACGAGCGGAGGGCGACGATCGGGTACGTGTCACTAGAACACGCTAAGGTTTCGTCTGCGAAGAGTAAGTCCAGTGAGGTAATGTTTCCGTCCTCCTGATGGGTGTGGGGGAAATCAAAAAGAAAAAATATCATACAGAGGCGGGCCTAGTATAGCTCTACTGTGGCAGACGGATAACACGGATTTGGTGCCCTGGCGACTGTGCATCTTTTGTTTCTCAAATTACTTGTGACGTCATTATGTAATGACTGTACTGCTGTGGAGTTTGATTTTAATTGTTGCCAGAAGGCAAGGGAATAGAGAAGATTTCCAATTAGTCAGTTTGTATTTAATATCTTTCTTAATTGCGATGGAAACGTCTTGCATTGAGTCGTTGCGAATGAAGTTATAAGAACTGAAGAACACTTTATGTTTGCTGCTCAGGTGATTTTTATGCTCAATTCGTCTACTATGGTGAATGAGGAGGAAAGGAATTTCAGGTATTTCATTTACTTGTCAGTGATGAGGATCTGGTTCACTAGGTCTAGGTACTCTAGCTTCTTTTGGAGTGTAGACTCAAAATTGTTTATATTGATCATGAAGGACTCAATCCTCTCAAGAAGTGAGTTTATGTCTACTTCAAAGAGGTCCTGTGAAAGATCTAGAAAGCAATTAAGTGGAGATATACGATCACAACAAGGATAAGTGATACAGCTGGTTATGCTTAGGGTGGAACAGACTCGCAAAGGGTTTTATTTTGCTGGATGGAAGATTTTTCGTTGGAATCGCGATAATGAAACTCCTTTCCCTACGCTCTTTCGCTTGAGGAAGAATTTTCTCCGAAGTTCGTAATCCTGGAATGCTTTATAGCCCCTTTATAGCATTTGCTTGGCTGTATGAATGTCACCGCAATTCGCGCATGCGGCGATAGATCCTGCGTCCTTTTTATTGGGGCAATTTCCCGGTTCGTGCTTATCCGTGCACTTCACACATTTGTTATTGTTTGCGCAAGTCGGGCAATGTATCCAAAACTTTGACACCTTTTACATTGTGTGGCGCCATTCTTATCTTTGGATCTTTCCCACCAAACGCGTGCGATAAAAAAGATATCGAATTTTGGAGATTTCGTCTACCGAGACGTTTGGTTCGAACTTAGTTATGAAAAAATTATAGTTATGGTTTACGCCACGCGAAGGAACAAGCCTGCAACTCCTCAAGCTTCTTCATAAGGAGAGTAGTCTGAGGTGAGACCTCTAAGGATCATAATGAGGGACTTGTCTTCTTTCAGAGTGAAGGAGTGTGCCTTCACTTCTGGATTGGCTATGAGGAGAGCAAGTAGCTCTCTATACAGACAACGGTTTACCACTTTAAAAACTATTGCTCTCGATTTGAGAACAAGAGTCAGTTTACGCATGTCTATGTTTTGTATAAAAGTTGTCTTCTGTTGCGCAGTTGTTGTTGACATCGGCCGTCCTACTTCTAGCAGCCGCTACGTCTGATGATTTACTGCGTATGTTGGCTTTTGTGTCATGTGCCCCGACCGGTGATTTTATTTCAAGCTCAGAAGTCGAGTGGATATTTAGGTCCGCCAGTACGCTAAATCTATTGCTTAAGTCCAGTACTGGCGTTGCTTTTTCGATTTCGTAGGGTGTTGTGGATAGCCAATTGTTAGTCCCCGTCATTGGAAGGACAGTCAGGATTTTTTTCTTTGGATGCGTTGCAATGTTTGAGTGATAATAACTAAAAGGCAACCTCCGTGCTGCGTGGGCTGTTGCATTCAGTGGAACCGCTTGCCTTGAATTTTGTTTGTTGGGTTACACCGACTTAATCTTTCCTGAACGGAAGAATCGTGTCTCGCGTAAAGATGGATAGAATTGTTTATCTTTTGTTGACGAATTTGACGTTTTTCCGGGATTTTTGTTCTTTCTCGCCTATTCGATTCAATTCTACACGTCTAGTCTGCTCCGATGTATTGTCTTTTTTTTCGAAGTTGAAAACTATAAATTTAGTTGTTTGATTTTTTTATATTGGAAAGCTTGATTTATTTTAATTTAGGAAATGAAATTGTCCCTTTTTGGCGGTTTTTCGTCATACAATTAAAACCACCCTGTTAAATCACCAACCAAAAGCTTTTCAAGTGATCTTCTTTCTTTTCAATTCTGAAAACTGGACATTTATGCGGAATGAAGGGGAACAGCCAAGAAAACGATGATCCAAAGACAGCAGTGCTAGATATTGCCAATTATACCTTATGCAGAATGGAATATGTCTAATAAGGAAAACGCAGTGGATATCTCTTGGTACATTATAGCGTCTTAAATCATGCAGAATTTAAAATGCACTTGCAAATGGGCTTTATTCTCGCATCAGCTAAGGATTGCACCTATCATATTCAGTCAAACTCATTCTTTGATCGACAGCTGCAGCAGGTTTGAGAATATATGTATGTAGTACGTACAATTGTGCAAAAATTCTTTGTACACAAATTAGTGGCATATAGAGTTCCAGTATAGTGATAAATGTTTTCGTAAGCTCTGAAACAGATACAGGAGGTGACGCAATATTTGCACCCAACGAAGCGAAAGCCAATATACTGTTTGAAGACATGATGGTTTTAATAAAATTTCGAGTATCTATATATTTCAAATTTGATGGGATTTGGATTCAAGTTTTCAAACGGAACCCACTTAATGTTTTTTTACCACACTTGTTCATATAAGGTACATCAGATTACCCTAATTTTCAGCCATCTATAGTTATACATTATACTGTGTGCGAGCAGAATACCAACCTGGCAAACATACAAGCATTGGACATTCTTATCAGTATATTACCACCAAATAAAACTGAACTTACTTAAACAACGATTAGATTGTATGCCAAGATGAGAAAAGTTAGCATTTTTTTCGATTGCACATTTTCATTAATGTTGAGCTAAATAATATAATTGGACGATTATTTCTATCAAACCATAAATCAATTATAATACTTGTCATTCGGCTTGTCATAATTTAATAGAAGAAGACGTTTGTTTGTATATAGCATAAATCAATCATTACCTTACACACATGGGATACAAATCCTTCTGAAAAATACCTGTTTTATTCTCCCGATCTTTTTATTGACTTCGTCGATCAGAAAACTCCTATTTATTTTGGCGGAAACATCCTTTGGTTTCATTCTACCACTTATCGCATTCTAAGAAAAAATAAATTATAATCCAGTGGCAAAAATCAAGGGTAAATTATCCCTATGTAATTATGACTGAGATCTTTGCTTGCCAGTTATAATGAAGCACGCTCCGTGTTAACTTTTCATAAATCTCTTTGTCATCATTCACCGAAGGTCTTAAGTGTTTTGTTGTGTTCCTCTTGTTCGAGTTGACTTATGCTTATGTGTCACCGCCATAGTGTATATTTTGTTTATACGACAAATTTCGTTACATATATTCATTTCACATATAATAATTCGGAAGTCAGAATGTGAAATGTGTATTAATGCTTAACAAAACAAAAACAAGTAGTTTCGTCAGATTTGAACCCAGTACCTGAAAACTGCAACAAAATCTCCACCAACTCACTACGCAAACGAATCCGATAATTTCATAATACTTACTTTATGATGTCTTAAAGTCAAGAAGCTGTATCGTAGTTCAAGAAATGTTTTGTATTTTATTTCGTACAATAGTTTAACTAAGCAGTCTTTTTATATAAGAATTTTGTAACCAATATCAGATAAAAAAAATTGTAAGTTTAAATTACATTTCTATATATGAAGTTATTGAATATTCTTTTTTTTTCAATTTTAGAGTAGCTACCGGCAACCCCGTCGTATTCACATTAAGCCCGCCTGAGTGTTACATGGAAATCCAAAATGGCTATGGGATTGGTGGATCACGCGTGGCCGGACCTGTTCACGTTGGAGATCCATTAACACTGATTATTTACATGCGCAGCAAATATGGTAATTTTGCAAATTTAATATACCATTTTGGGTTTCTATTAACTCTTAAACAAAATACGTAAAGATTTTAGAAATATTGCGAATATAACGAATGTTCAAATTGTAAGTTTATTGTGGTCCTGTAGTTACATATATGGAAGGTAGTTACAGTGACTCCAAAATCTATTCGCTCATCCACCTATGTGAAAGAACAGATTGTTGTAGAAAAAAAACTAAAAGGATCACAAAACTCTTATATCTTTATATCACATTTATTCTCCATAAAGTACTCAGTAAAAAAATAAAAAACACAAATATAATATCACTTTATTTAACAAAATACACTAAAAAGTGTTGATGCGGTTCTAGTTCACATGAAGACCAACTCATTTAGTTTGAATAGTTGTGCCGATATTGAATTTTATCAAAAATGGGTCGAAAAGCGAAAGAAACATCAGTAGAAGACGATCGGAAAAGCTATTAATCAACAATTCAACCAATACAAATCAATCAATTCAACCGTGAAGAGCATTATTGATAGATTCTCCTGTGCAAATAACTTATTCAGTGCTCCGTGATCAGGTCGCCCATGTATTCTAGTGGACAGAGAAAAGCGTCTTATTGTGAAAAAGGTAAAGCGGAATCCAAAAATAAGTGCCCCCCTTATTCACACTGAAATTAAAAATGAATTTGGAGTCCAATTGTGCGCGCACATCGTAAGAAATGTGCTGTTTGATGCTGGGTATCCTGGTAGAGTTGCTAGGAAGAAACCCTACATAAGCAACACCAACATGAAAAAGATGCTTTTATTTGCAAAACTGTACAAAATGAGTCAAACGAATTTTGGGACATGTTTATATTTAAAGATGAAAGTAAATATAATATGTCGGTGTATGATATGGAGAAAAAAAGTACAGAGATGGAGGCAAAGCACAGTATACCGACCTTTAAACATGGCGGGGGCTCTGTGTTATTTTGGGGTTGTATGAGTGCCAAAGGTGGTGGTAACTTGCCCTTTATCGATGGTATAATGGACCATAAACAATATATTGACATCCTCAAGACACACCTCCAATCTAGTGGAAACAGAATGGGTCTTAATACCGAATATATTTTTAGCCAGGATAATGATCCTAAACATACAGCCTGGAACACTAAAATGTGGCTGCTTTATAATACGCCAAAATGGATTGAAAAACCACCCCAATCGCCAGATATTAACCCCAATGAAAATATATGGTATATTTTGGAATGAAATATAAAAAAAAAACATGTGATTTGCAATAAAGCTGATTTAAAAGCCGCCTTAACGACAGAATGGAACCTAATAACACCGGTCAGTTCAGTTTATCCCGTTCAGACACGCAGGCAGGGGATTGTTTTATAATATTTAGTAATATAGATAATGCTGTCCGTGATTTGAAAGGATACTGTTGATAGAAAAAAATATTTTTTTCTGTACTTTGAGTTTAGATTCTTTCCTGTTACTTAAGTTACGTTATTATCTAAACAAGAAAAAAACACATTTGAGCAGCCAGAATTTCATTTAAGATAATACTTCATACTTCCGAATCGTACTGTAGGCATTTTAGACCATTATGAAGGCATACATACTACTGTGTCCAAAAAATAAGGTGACATATGAATTTAAACTGCGCGCGTCGAAGGATTTGGAAATTTTTCTTTCTTTTCAGGTTGGTAGTACTGTCAGTAACATCTATGTGAAAATTCATGTCAAAATATATTCATAGTGTTTGAGATACGTGTCGTTTTGTGAGCTGATAAAAGTGGGTTTTTCGTTTTTTGCGATGTCAAAATTTATTGAGCAAAGAATTTGCATTAAATTTTGTTTGCGGAATCAATTTTCTGCTGCGGATACGTTGAGGATGGTGCAGAAAGCCTTTGATGATGAGGCTATGTCTAAAAAAATGTTTACAAGTGGTATAGTGATTTCCAAGCCGGCCGTGAACGTGTCGAAGACGAAGAGCGTTCTGGGCGACCATCAACCTCAACCAATGAAGCTCACGTCCAACAAATAAAAGATTTGGTGTTGATGCTTTGGGCCTCAAGCGTGTCAAATCTCGACTGGTACCGAAAACATTGAATTTTTTGGAAAAAAGGCGTCGCGTTGAAGTGTGTGAAACAATGCTTTCCGACTACCAGGATGTCATGAAACGCATTACAACTGGCGATGAGACTTGGATCTATGCTTACGACCCCGAAACAACCGATCAATCGAGCGAATATCGTGCCAAAGGAGAGCCGAGACCAAAAAAACCGCGCCAAAATCTGTTTTCTTCGATTATCGTGGTGTTGTGCTTTATGAATTCCTTCCAACCGGCCAAACAGTCAACCAGGAATATTATTTGAACGTTATGCGTCGTTTGCGTAACGCTATCCGCCTAAAAAGGCCGGAACTGTGGAAAGACAATTCTTGGTTTTTACACCACGATAATGCACCATCCCAAACCGCACTCGTAATTCGTGATCATTTCGCCAAAAACTCAACCCATATCGTTCCGCAACCACCGTATTCACCTGATCTGGCGCCGTGCGACTTCTGGCTGTTCAACAAGCTCAAAAGACCGCTCCGGGGACACCGTTTTGATACGATAGAGGAGATTCAAGCCGCAGCGAAGACGGAACTGAAGGCCATCCCGGAAAGTGACTACAACCAGTGTTTCAAAGATTGGAAAATCCGTTGGCATAAGTGCATTGCATCGGGAGGGGATTACTTTGAAGGGGATGAAATTGATTTGAAAGAATAAATAAAGAATTTTCAAAATAAATACAATGTCACCTTATTTTTTGGACACAGTAGTAGGTATAACAAGAACACATTTTTCCGTCGCCGACACTGAAGGGAACTTTTTATTTTGAGCCGAGAAACTCGTTCCAAAAAAGTTATTTAAGTTGGTTTTTCGTGCGTTTTTTCCTTCTTATAATTTTAGTTTTGATCTAAATATTCATAGAGGACAAAAATCATGGGATTTTGTTTCACAAATGACAGCTTCTATTTGCGATAAAGATATAGATTATTTTTTGTTGGCATCGATGTTTTTTATTTTTTTTTTCTCTTAAATTTTGGATTGGAAATATTTATATAGTATGTGCAATAAATTTTGGCAAGATTGTCATTTATCATACATTTTCGGTAAGGTCTCAATATGTTCGAATTCATGTTGAGAACTCGATTCATGCAGCTTTAGACTAATACATAATACTGGAATATCGTTTAAAAAAACCCTTATAGCATATTCCTGTGTGACCATTTTCTATATTGTTGCGATTTGTAAATAAAATAATGTCCTTATACAAATCAAAATTTATAATCCATACGAACGCTTTATTTATAGATGGATTCGACATCGTAGTTAATGATTGCTTTGCGCACAATGGAGCAAATAAGCGAATTCAACTCATAGATGAATACGGCTGCCCAGTGAATCCGAAACTTATCTCACGATTTAGAGGTTCTTGGTCGGAAGGTGGAATTTATGAAACGCAGGTTTATGCTTACATGAAAACGTTTCGCTTCACTGGATCTCCGGCTCTTTACATTGAGTGCGACGTCAGGATGTGTCATGGAAGATGTCCAGTAAGTAAATTTAAATATTTTTGTTTTTTTTAAGAAGTAGAGAAATTGCATAAATTTCTTTGGTAAGTTATCATAGCAATATTCTTGTGTATTGAGAATATACATATATATATATATAGAAAAAATATATAGATCCAATCATTGCATAGGAGCGTCAATATCTTGGTGTCTTGCGAAAGAAACCGCTGACGCAGTTTAAAGGAAAGGAAGTACTTCAGCAAGCACTCGGTGCATTCAAGCAACGCTAGGTAATAGTCTTATAATCAAATTCGCTAGCAGAGGTACACCACAGGGCGGTGTCATCTCTCCTCTTCTCTGGCTTATTGTCATGAACAACATTCTATCAAAACTAGACAGAGATGGGGTAAAGGTAGTAGGCTACGCGGATGACATGGTGATCTTGGTATCAGGAAGGTTTCCGGCTGTGATCAGTGAGATCATGGAGGGCGCTTTGCGGAAAGTTTGTACCTGGGCTTCGAAATGCGGCCTTGGTATCAACTCAAGCAAAACAGAACTGATGCTCTTCACCACTAAAACCAAGATACCCAGTTTCCCACTCCCCCGTCTGAATGAACAACCGCTTTCTCTGTCTACCAGCGCCAAGTTCCTAGGCGTTACCTTAGACCCTAAACTCAGCTGGAAGCTAAACGTTGATCAGCGAGTTAAAAAGGCGTGCATAGCTTTTTACGCCTGCAGTAGAATCTTTGGTAAAAAATGGGGTCTCCAATCAAAGCTGATCCTATGGATGTATACGGCGGTGGTTCGCCCGATACTAACATACGGATCACTAGTATGGTGGCCGGCTCTCATGAAGAAATTCAATGTCATCAAACTAAACAAGGTACAGAGAACTGCATGCATAGGCACCACAGGCGCTCTACGATCGACTCCGTCGGATGCTCTGACGGTAATGCTGCATCTCCTACCTTTGGACCTACACATTAAAAACACTACTGCTCACAGCGCCATTAGGCTCAGAGAGTCTGGATGCTGGACGTCAAAACCCTATGGTCATAGCGCTATACTCGATCTTATACCAAGGGATCTGGTATCTTCACCTACGGACTATAGGGTCCCTAGAATTTATACATCAAATAACTTTGACACTCTAATCCCAGAAAGAGCGGAATGGAATAGTGGTCAGATATGTAAGGACTTTAACTGGACAATCTACACTGACGGCTCTAAGATGGGCGGCGGAGTCGGTGCGGGCGTGTTCTCAGGATCTCTGAACATCTGTAAAGCCTATAGACTGCCCGACAATTCCAGTGTTTTCCAAGCCGAACTTTTTGCAATCCGGGAAGCTTGTCGTCAAATCAAATTACATCCAAACATCCTGCCAAGCCAGAAGGTTGCCATATGCATTGATAGTCAAGCAGCCATCAAAGCTATTGCCTCCTTTACTTCACATTCAAAATTAGTACAGGAATGCCGAGATGAAATAGCGTCGTTAGAAGGTAAGCTCATTTCCCTTATATGAGTTCCCGGCCACAGTGCCATCCCAGGCAATGAGAAGGCCGATGAACTTGCTAGAAAGGGATCTGCCCTTCAGCGCTCGCTTGCAGGTGAGGTTTTCATCTCACTACAAGCAGTTAAGACTAATATATCCTCATACTTCCTTGAAGTAGCAAATCTAAGATGGGTCAGACTTACGAACTGTGCAACATCAAGGAAAATATGGCCGGAATACAAACAATCAAAAACAAAAGATCTCCTTCGACGAGCTCGTCATGATATTGCTAGATTAGTGGCGGTCTGCACAGGACACTGGCCGATTGGAGATCATGCCATTAAGCTAGGTATCCCACACAACGCACATTGTCGCAGCTGCAAAAACACAGCTGAGAGGGAGACCCTAACACACTTTTGCGACTGTCCGGCTCTTGCTAGAGCCAGACAACGGGCGCTTGGTAGACCCTTCTTCAACTCAATTAATGAGATTTCTGCTAAGGATATTAAGGAACTAATGTCCTTCTTAAATACCTCGGGCTGGATTTAGAGATATCTCAAATACACCAAAACAACATCATAAATAAGGTAACAGAGCTGTGGTATTAAAACGGCACTTAGTGCTAATTAGGTTCTCACTGAACCACCACTTTTACCTACCTACCTACTTCAGCAAACACAAGATGGAATATCTGGAGGCAATCATTAAATTCACAAGACATTGGAGAGATTTTTTGAGCAATTTTATTGGCTAACCCCAGGACAAGACATGGAAAACTGGTGCAAAAAGTGTATAACATGTCCTGCAATTAGAGATCCTATAGTCAGAACCCATGGCAAGGTGCGGCAGTAAACGTTGGGGCACCCCTTTGACTAAATTACGTCATCGAGACGTAACCGGGCGAGAGTGGCATCCGGTTTATTCTTGTTGCAATGGACTATATCAGTCCAAAGGCCAGAGGCATTTGCTATTCCCAATCATGAGAAGGAAATTTGGTTTGGCCGTTTAGCCGCCATCGACGAAAAGTCAAATCAACTCAAATAGATTTAAACATGGTAATTTACCGCATTAATGTCGTAGTCTTCTGAGTTTTACGAGGAGTAAAGAGAAAACAAAGTGGTACACGTAGATTTATCATACCACTATAGTGGTGACTGGTGAGCTTAAAAATGTAGCTGTTAGCCTCTAAGAGGGCGCGGTGATTTAGACCCGTAGTCCGGTATAACAATGTTAAAGTGTTAGCTTAATTCCATACACATGTTGTTGAGTAATGTATCAGAATGTCCTTGCGGCAAGGAAGAAGCAGACCGCCACTAGTATAGCAATATCATGAGGGGTTTGTCCAAGGAGATCTTTTGCATTGTACTATATACTGTGACCGGGAACCCCTATAAGGGAAATGTGCTGATCTTCTTAAGACACTATTTCGGCTTGGCATTCCTGTACTAGTTTTGAATGTCAATTAAAGGAGGTAATCGCTTTGATGGTTGCTTGACTATAATTGCATATGGCAACCTTCTGGCTTAGCAGGTTATTTGGATGTATTTTGATTTGACGACATGCTTCCCGGATTATAAAAAGTTCCGCTTGGAAAACGCTGGAATAGTCGGGCAGTCTAAGGGTTTAACCGATTTTCAGAGATTCTGAGAACACCCGCAACGACTCCGCCGCTCATCTAGGAGCCGTCAGTGAAGATTATCCAGTTAAAATCCTTGCATATCTGCCAACTATTCCATTTCGCTCTTTCTGGGATTAGAATGTCAAAGTGATTTGATCGATAAATTCTACGGACCGTATCGTCTGCTGGTGATGATACCAAATCTCTTGGTATAGGAGAGTACAGTACTATGGCAATATAGTTTTAAAGTTCAGCATCCAAACTCTCTGAGTCTGATGGCGCTGTGTGTTCTAGTGCTTTTAATGTGTAGGTCCAAAGGTAGGAGATGCAGCCTATGCATGCTGTTCTCTGCACCTTGCTTAGAACAGGACTTACTCCGGAGGCAAGGTTAACAAATTTCGACTAGAAGACTTATATGTGTTAATATAAACTTAGTTATTATGATTTTATTTTAAATATCAGTGACTGGCAATTAAAGTTTTCTTCTAAAATAAAACCCTCAAATATATTGTAAGTTTTTTCGCGTTAAATCATATAAACCCAAATTAAAATTATTTTCAGAGTCAACCTTGTCATTGGAGAAACTTGAAGACAATTTCAAAGCGAGAAATTTTAAATTCGACTGCCCATTCAACCGTAAATGCAACACTATCAGAAAACATTAATTTATTTCAATCCCTGCAAGTACTTCAAGAAGAAGGAGATACATATACCTCAAGTTTATACAATGAAAGACCCGAAATTTGTGTTCCAACTTCTATTCTTACATCTGTAACAGCTGTTGTATCGTTAATTATCTGCACACTTTCAGCAATATTGATGATAACTTGTTTTAAAATGCGGTATATTTATACACGATCAACTGCTCTTGAATCGTACGTCACACATAAAGGACAAATCTCGTAGACGAAAAGGAATTTCTCAAAACTGTAAATAACATGTATCATTAAATGTAAGGGACTTATTCCAAAATTTGTGTTACAAGATACTTATGGTAAATTAATTTTAAGATATTTTTATATACAGATGTCATTTTTTAAAAATCCTATTTAGAGATTTATCATTAGATGTAAACAAAATTGTTGTTTATAAACCCTCCCAATGTGGGCAAGGTGAATTCTATTTAATAACATATTTAACAAAAATACTTTATTGAGCTAAACAAAGCTTAACTGAAATCCTGCTTCTTAAGGATTAAACTTCTTAAGGATTAAAGTTATGAAAAATAAAAAAAGTATTTGCGAATGCATTTATATTATTTATTCATATTATATCATAGTTATAAAAAACAAGAGAGCTCAGCTCATTTTGAATCGTGTCACGTGCGTGCTGCAAGTTTGTGGGGATTGAAAAGATGCAAGAAGAAACCTCAAATATAACCCAAAACATAATATATATATTCCAAGCACTAAATATTGAACATACAATCCAGACTGACATCCACACAGGTGTTTTCAGCAAATTGCAATGCATTCGTAAAAAGTTTGAATAAAGTTATAAGATATTATCCGCGTTTTTTTGTAAACGTAATAAAAACAATTAAAAATCAATTTAGTAAAACAAAAAAGTAATAAAAAGGCAGATTATCAATCTCAATAGTTCAAATAAAGCAAAGGGAGGCGGTTTTAAACCACTAATTACTGATTTTTGAATAAGTAAACAAATACATTTTCACATTTTAAGTGAAATTTTAAAGGAGTCAAGCAGCCAGGATGAGCTCGATATGGGTATAGCATGCCTTGAGGAACTTTACGCTTCGAGTTCAGTTTCCATTGCGGAGGAATTCGATTTCGATCCTGAATAGCACGCGACGATTAACGAATTCATGAAGGTAATCGATGACTTCAGTGAAATCCAATTCAAGTCCCATATGAAATTGAAGAATAGAATTCTTAATAAATAATAGCATAATAAAATTTTAAATTTATTCGATAGACGACAAATACCATATTAATTCATATTTTTCCTTTTCATTTAATTAATCTCAGTCAACATTTACCACAGAAACAAGTCATGGATGAAGACCAAGGATTGGTTGCAGGAAAGAAATTCGTATGTACATAAGCAATACAATAACTTTTAGGCAGCTGGCAAATTTGTTTGGCGTAGCCAGATCATTTAGTTGGCATTCTGTTCGCCGTGTTTCTTGGTGAATTGTTTCGATAAGTCACGAATATGTGAATGGCCAAGATTTCCGGTGTCATTGGTGCTATAGATGATAGGTGCGCAGATAGTCATCAGAGTTAAAAAGTTGCCAAGGAATGCTACTTCAACAGAAAACAAAATTGCAGCATTGTTTTGCAAGCGGCAGTGGATGCAGAAAAAGGGTTTACTAATTCCACTTGCGGTGAACCTGGTCCATTGCACGAGAGTAGGGTTCTTCGAAGCTCAAATCTGTACGCAAGAGTACAAAACAATTATGCAGACATATTTAGCAAAAACTCATTCATTCTGGTAACCCTCATTATCCAGCAACAGCATGGTAAAAATCTTAAGGACCACGGGAATCTTACGGATGCTCAAAGGACATTTAACCACATACATTTTGATACCAGAATGGTTGCTTAAAGGAAGATTTAGATGATTGGCAAAGTTTACGGAGCAAATAAATTTGAGTGTAGTTACGAATCTTGTGTGTGTGTTCTGCATAACATATAAAAATAAAAATTCGTTTTATGATTCCGCTGAAAAAATTTCATTGAACCGACGTGAATTTTTCTTCAACTTTTTGCAGCAAACAAAAATTATGTAATTGTTAGTATATTATTGTATATAGAAGCAAATTCAAATTAATCTTTATTAAATAGTTTTGTAATAAATAAATTAATTAATTTTTATTTTTTTTCCCCTCTCGTATATGTATGCTGTTCTTTTTTTTTAGCCAATTCACCAAATTTGGCTAATATTTGTACTACATGCTCGTCTCTTTGCTATCGCTCGGCGTTGCTTTCTTCTTTTTTATGTTCCATCGTTTTCTGATATAACATATCCCGAGACAAGGTTTTTTTAGTTACCGTACATTTAACATAACGATACGTGATATTTTATATTTCATCTTTTTACATTCATTTTATTCTATGAAAAAAAGAAATGTGTTGCATAACATTTCGAGTATTAGGGACAGTATCAGAAAAAACTCCAATTTAAAGAGCAACAAACCGTACTATTCAACTTAAAGGCAGCAATACTTGACAGAAATAAGGAACAAATAGAAAAATCATTTCCTTTTCCTGCTTTTTTACTCTACTTGTTGAGGAGACCGGGTGGAGCCCAAGCACAGCTGTGAGAAACATATTAAGTTACATATAATCTCTTTATAATATCATGAATTGTAAAGTTGCAGCAATTGCATGTCTGAAAAGTTTCGAGTTTGGATTTGTCAGTGCAATCGCTGTATATGTCTGTGCTAAATGATCAGCATCATCTTCGGCAGCTACCTATTCAATTAAGCACGAATTCTCATCGGTCTAGACAACGCAAAGACAGTAACAGGCATGGTACATTCCAATCTTAACTGTGACAAGGCTCATTTGAGATACTGCGGCGCCAGTTAATGATATCACTCTAACTACGTTCTTGATGAAGGGACCTGATTTGTAAGCATCTTTGGTAAGCGTGCTCATTCGTTTTCGTGAGAGGCCAGTAGCGCTCTGTAGTGACATTAGAGATATGTTTCACCAGGCCCACGTTCCCAAAGGAGATCAGATTGATCAACAGTTTTTATGGCGTGACGGGATCCAACAAGGGAGCCTGATGTTTTCGCGATGTTTGTCAAGACCTTTAGCGTCTCTTGCTCTCCGACGTTGGTCAACTACTTTAAAAACAAGAACGCTACACGATGGCAAAAACAGCACCCGGGGCGGTAAGTGCTATGATCAAAAACACTTAATTGGATGACTGGCTACAAAGCGTCCATACACAGGAAAGTAAATTTAAATTTAACAAGATCTTCTATTCAAGATGATAAACGCATTGAAGAGTTTAACGCTGCCAACGAGAATTTGTTGGGTTTGTGGTGGCGTCCTGACACAGGAAAACTCACATTCATCCAGAAACACGACGAGACCATCTTCAATGAAAGCACCTTTCCAACCAAGTGGCAGATTCTGCGGATCGTTCTGACGATATTTTACCCACTTTGGATTTTATATCATACATGCTCAGATCATCATTCAAAACATATGGCGTTCTGGAGTCAGCTGGGATGAACCGATTCCAGTAACCGAACGAGAAGAGTGGTGAAATTGGATTCAACGGCTCACTTAAATAAGCACTGTGCATATACCTCGATGCTTTAGACTCGTTAGTACAAGTGATGACGTTTTCGTCGACGATAGCATCAACGCTTGTGCAGCAGTTCAGTAGTCTTAGTGGCGTACCAAGACGCATCGTTACTGACAACAGCACCAACTTCCGCGGAGCAAGCCGAATTCTGGTCAATGAAATAGAGAAGATATCGAGTGGTGAGCTACAACGACAGTACCCTAGCATTGAATAGTCGTTCATACCACCAGCTTCGCCCCATATGGGAGATGGGTGGGAAATGATCCGCTCTGTGAATTCGATAATGACGGGCATTCTACATGAGGCAGGTCTACGAGAAGATGTGCTGAGAGCTACTTTGGCCGACATCGAAAACATATTAAACTCCCGCCCATTGACATATGTTCCATCGGAGAGCGAAGCCCTCACTCCAAATCACTTCCTTGTGGGAAGCTCAAGTGGAAAAAATGAACAAGGAAGCAAGGAAAACGATAGTGGCTCAACTCTGCGCAGATATTTGAACTTATGAAATCAGTGAATTAATACTGGCAGCATTGGGTACGCGAATACCTGCCGTGCTTAACTCGACGTTCTAAATGGTTTCAACCCCCATGGCATCCCATCACTCTACAGGTCGACGCAATAATCGTCGATGAAAACTGGAGTCGCTATACCTGGAAGAGAGGGATCGTTGTGGATCTGCAGTACTCGCGAAACGGAGAGGCTCGCAGCGCGCTGGTAAAGACGATGAATGGACTGATGAAGCGACCTATTGTAAAACTTGCCAGGCTAGACGTTAGAAGGGTAAACATCGCGCAATGAGATGATGATACTCCTCAACTTAAAGTCCACAGACGGGTGGTGCACAAGCACAGCTATAAGTAACATATTAAGTTAGATATAATCGCTTAGTAATATTATAAGTTGTAAAGTTCTTAGTTTCAATTTTGGTCCACTCTTAATTGGATCAGATAAATCCAAACGATTCAAGAAAGTATTTTTATTTAACGTAGCCGGCCCGATGTCCCAACAATATATTGTATATTATATTAAATATTTCATAACTAGTTAAATTAAAAAAAAAAACAATTAATTGATGTCAATAAGTTTACAAATATTGTTAAATATAAGATTAATAAATAAATAAAGAAATAATTCAATAAGTATAAATTAAAAAAACAATTATATATATATATAAATTAATAAATTTATAATTAATAAATAAATAAATAAATTTAATTTTATTAAAATATCGCAGTAGAAATAGATGTTATGAAACATGAAGTTTAATGAGATAAACAAAAAGAAAAATAAATTAAACGAACGCAAAATAGTTTAAACAATGATATGCAAGTGTTAAATAAGTAAGCAAATAAATGCATAAAACAGGAACATTGCGTCTGTTAAATAAATAACATTTCATGTTATGTTCCCTGATTTGATTGACTAGAATACTATCCGCGAATGCACAACGAATTTTGAACATATGAACAAGCTTTCGAGTTCTGCCAGAAATCTTTTCAACATTCCCTTTTAGATGGAGTTCTTAAGTAGAATGATGCCGTGGTAAATTGAGCATCATCTTAAGGAGTTTGTTTGCGGTATTTGCAATCTCTTAATGTGTGTTTTAGCACAGCTACCCCATACTTGACGACCATAACGCAGAATAGCTTGGAATATGACTTTGTGGAAAATAATCTTGTTATCATTTTAGTAGCGAAACTAATTTTATTCAACATTTTTGAGATGAAATCACTAAATGTCAACCTAAGTATTTCATCACCATTAATTCTGCGTTGATTGTTGGGAATGGAACAAGGTTTCTATTTTCGTGTGAAAAAAATGCTGGCATTTTATTCGGATTAACCTTTATTTTCCATTTGTTATAATATTCAGCAATTATTTATATCGCATTGCTAAGCTTTCTCTTAATGGTGAGAGAAAACTCATGTGATGAGAAAATTGCTATATCATCTGCATACATGATTCTATCTATCTAACTCGCATGGAACGCGTTCTTTTAATCATATACTATAAATATATGTATTAATGTATGATATAATAAATTATATATCATCGATGGGGCTGTCAATTATTGGTTTATCAATGATTATTACTGGAGAAAAAGTTGAATTGTGTATTAGAACATTAAAACCGCTTTGTTAACCAAGTTCTTCTTCCTCCTTTGCTGACGATGAAAACCTATTACTTGAATGTCAGAACTATGGACATTCTCAATTTAGTCGTCGACGAAGGAAGGAGAAAAACTGCGGTAAGCATTAACACACTTGATTTGTATTTTTTAACTATACATTAAAAACGTCGACGACAAGCTTTATTCGCAGTTTGCTAATTACGTGCATACTGCCAAATTGATTTGGAATTCACAGTCGCAAACGCCAGCGTGATTACATCATTCCTGCCGCCATTTTGTGGTGAAATTTTTGTGATTCCAATGGCCCTCATCCAACAAACGACGCCTAGGTGAAGAAGTCCGCGTCTGCAATCCGACCTCCACGTGGATAACGAAGCCGCCTCAATGAGTGCCATCGCCAGTCCTGTAAGACAAAGGAGCCCAACTTATGCTGCCAACGCCTTCGCAGCACATTTAGGCGTACCATCAACCGCTACCACTGCCGCAGTAGCACAGTAAAGCGCTTCAATTACCCCTGCCGATGCCGCCGCAGCACAGTAAGGCGTCCCATCAACTGCTACCAATGCGGGAACACAGTCAATATTTGTGCTGACGATTTACCCATTAATGCCAGTGTCAAGTGACGGAAGATGTCGCGGTATACCGGACCAACACCACGATGCGCCGAAAGATTGAAGATCTCCCAGCCTCCGGATAATGTCAACGCTATACTTGATCAACTACGCTTTCGTTTCGGTCATCTAGAACAGCTCATATACAGCCAGTTAAGCCAAGTACGTGATATCGCACCGATTTCCGAACACGCTGTAGCACGCTTAATACCATTCGCTAAGAAGACAAAGAATCAAGCAGCGTTCCTCCAAACGGTCAATGCACACCAACATCTACCAAACCCAACGCTACTTGAGGAACTCATTTCGAAGTTGCCTATGACCAAGAAGATGGAATGGGCGAGATGTGCATCCAAGATACAGCCGTATCTGACCATATACACTTCAGTGAATGGCTGAGCGACATTGCAAACATGGTAAGCATTGTTCAAGATTCGACTGCTGAGATACCAATCGACGTATTCCGATGCTACATATAAGGGGAAAGCAACGATCGTACGATTATAAATGTGCATTGTGACAAGGGTATCATAAAGTCATCGAGTGCAAACTTATAGGCGACATCACAGTTCCGGAGAGATGGACTCTAGTCAAACGCCACCGACTTCCTCCCCATCAAGAAAGATTGGCCATATCAGAGCTGTAAAAAATGCAGTCTCTTGACTTTTTTTATTCAATTGAATTGAATGGCTTATTATTAGTCTTATGACTTCACTGAAATACTTCCATTAAAAAAATTATTCATTATCAATAATTGTACTTAGAATTACTTGAAGTAATCAAAAGGCTTCAAGTCAAAAGAATGCAATACCTTTAGACTGTTTGAATTCTTTGAAGTCTTATGAAATTATTGATGAATTCGGTAGTGAAGTCTTTTGATTGCTTGAAGTCTTTTGACTGCTTGAAGTCTTTTGATTTCTTTTTTCTTTTGATTACGTTACAACATTTCTATTTCTTTGAAAAATATTAACTTAGAGCTTAATAGTACTAAGTAAGTGACTTTATAAATTTTTACATTCTTTAACAAGAAAATTGATTATCTGAGGTGTTTTAAGGTGTGCGTTCAAGTGTAAGTGCTCAACCGGAAACCTATTTCTATGCCTACGATGTTCTATCAAGACTTGTTCAGCATCGTGCTGTTAGTGTTACTAAAATTATCCAAAGTGATGATTTGTGAATGACGTACTAGGCATAGAGGAAACTAAATCTCGAAAAAGCATATGAAAATGTCTTGAACGGTAAATGGTTAATTCTCTGTTACTGTATCAATTTGGTCATAGCCCTTCGTTGAAACAAAGAGCAATTTTTTACATCCTTACATCATGTACCAAAATGTTGTTGTTTCCCATTGTTTCCTCATAGTCGTCGAGAGCTTGTTGAATTTTAAGCGTCATCCGTTAAGAGTGGTCAAAGACAATTAATTAAGTGTAGTGTTTCGTTTATTGCCATTTTTCGCATAAGGAAATCATGGACTTTTCGTCGGACGACTACGAAGCGGATCTTGCTATTCCCAAGCCAGCAGGAAAAAATGTAAGAGGACATATCCCTCCTCAAACGAGACTTGTGGACCAAAAAACAAGTGAGAACGGATTGATTGCGGATCTCCGCTTCTGGCATCACGTTCGAATTATATTCTGCAATAAACAATAATGCAGCCGAAATTTATGAAATTTACCTTATTATAAAAAAACAATTTTTCACACATTCGAGGTTTGAGCAAATGGTATATTATTTTGTTTTACTTTGTTTTTGTTTATCTCAGTGGAGGATTTACTACAGTTCCTTTTTTAATATTATTCAAATTTTTAGACATTATTATTAGTTGTGCTTAAAACATACTTGCTGTTCAAAGTAAATAGAGGCAGAACAATTATTCCTAATTGAATTTGATTAGGAATGATCAGTATGGTATCCAACCCTAATTAATTAGAGTTTTCTTTTAAAAAACTAGAATTGAGTCATCCAGTATATTCAACAATTTTACTTGATCACTAGATATTTCAAATTATATAAAAAAAGAACAATTAAAAATTGTTCACCTTACTTTAGTTGGATGGGACTGACTTTCAACGAAAAAGGAATGGCGTGCTTGTGGAGTGTGGTTTGTGTTAGGGAAGATTAAGGGGATCGATGCAAATAACTTCGAATTTCATTCGGCACCTGAAAGTTAGACATCGAGAGGCTTTTGACTCATATCAACGAAAAAAATCCACCACAAAAACGGCTACAAGTAGTCATACCAAGCAGGCCCAATTTCGAAAACTGACTGTAGATTTGATCGTTGATAACATTCTTCCAGCCGTTTTTGTGGAAAGCCAATCATTTCGAAAACTAATTAAATATGCCAACCCTGATTTGAAAGTGATGAGTCGACCAACTCTTCTTTAAGAAATCGATGAGCAGTTTCATTTGAATACTGAAGAACTTAAGACCATTGTATTGCAGAATAAATTCTTTTGCACTACAGCAGATGTGTAGTCGACCAAGCATAGAAGCTTTTGCGGATATACTATACAATGAATTGGTTGGATGACTCTTTTCAAAGAAGGTCGGTGGCTCTGGCATGTAAACGATTTTCAGGTTCGCATACATATGACCGAATAAATGACATGATTGTGGAAATTCATGCACGATTCGGCTTAAACTGCCAAAATGTCGTTGCAACAGTGACTGACAACGGCTCAAACTTTGTAAAGGCATTTAAAGAGTTTGGCATAAAAACTTACACCTACGACGATCCTGATGACTGCAATAATTCTAAATGTTTTAAAGATGAAAATAATGAGATGGAATTTCTAGAGTCTCAAAATCAAATTTTCGAAAACGCCCTTCCAAAACACATCATCTGCGCTACACACACCCTTAACTTATTTGCTTCGAAAGATTTTTCTCGAATTATTGCAGAAAACACTCAAGACAACAATATACACAAAAATGTAAGTAGATACCTGAAGAATCTTGCACAAAATGTGACAAGAATAATTGACGAGCATTTCTTCAACATCTTGTTAACAGAAATATTTAAAAAAATCCACGAGTTGGGCTAACTTCGAAATTCATTTATATTTCTTTCAAAATGTTTAAATGTCTTTTAATTTTTTGTAACGATTCTAATACGAGTAAATTCTTTCATCTGTTGAAATCAAATAAAATGTTGAATGAACCCGTCAGTTTTTTTCCCAATATCCATTATCTTATGAAAAATATTTTATAATTTTTTAAGAAAATGCATAAATGTTCAAATAGGGACCAAAGTGAACAGGCAAAAAAGTTCAGAAGCAATTGTTGGTATTTTAGGTTGTCAACTTAAATATCCAGTTGTAACAAGATGGAACTCATTATATGACTCTATAACTAACATTTTAAAACACAAAAGCAAACTAAATGAGTTATGTAAAAAATTGGAGATTCCACATTTTTTCGATATTGATTTCGAATACTTAGCCGAGTTTTCAATGGTTATGAAGCCTATTGCCGAAGCACTAGATTTTCTTCAAAAAGAGAAATATATGCTTTTTGGATTTTTGTTACCAACTCTGGCAACAATACGGATAAAGTTCCAGAAGATGCAAATCAGTAGCACACTCACAATTATTCCATCAGACACGCTTTTTAAATTGAAAGAAGCTTTGTTGAAAAGGTTTCATTGCTACTTTAATCTTACATCAGAAGTAAATGAAGCGATCGTAGCATCCGTGCTCTGCCCATCGGTGAAGTTAAAGTGGGTTTCGGAACTTGATAAAAATTGTCGGACAGATAAAATTTTAGAAATAAGCTCCTTGGTCTGGACCAAAATCAGTGCCGAAAACCAAAGTCAGACAGCCAGAACAACAAAAGCACACAAATAGCACCCGGGATGACATATTTCGACTTTTCTCTAACAGGTATGAATTGGCAACAAGATTTAATTTACATGCAACACTTTGCAAGCAAAATTGTCCTTTTCATTAAAGAAAGTTTGTAAGATTCTTCTAATAATGCATCAATTTCTGGGGAAAACGAAGTTTTCGATACAAACTTGGCACATTCATCCAACTCACTTGAAATGTTGCATAAATACCCAAGAATTAAAAGAACATTTTTGAGGTAAAACACACCCCTTCCTTCATCGGCGGCAGTAGAACGACTTTTTTCTTTTGCTGGTATGCTAAATGCCCCCAAACGTGGATCACTTTCTGACTCAAATTTTGAGAAATTGCTGCTTTTAAAAGTGAATAGGGTCAATATATAAAAGTTAAGCAACTTGTGTTTTTTGTATCTATTTTGACTTTGATATTTTATTTTAACTTAAGAAGTGAAAAGTTTTATTTTTATCATATGTTCATATTCAGAATACATGCATCTACAAATACGCTAATGACTATATATTTTTCTGTCAACGTTATACAACGCACTAGTGAAAGCTGAAATATAAATCAATTAAAATAAAACGAATTTTGAGTTATTTTCCTTATCACATCAAATAGTTAGATTGCTGCGATGTTCATAGTAAGTATTTTTAAATATTTCAAACTCAAAATTCATCCGGTACGTTTGGAAGTATTATATTCTCAACAAAATTATAAAATATAATTAACGTATACATAAAGAAATCTGACAAATAAACAGTATCCATCCAATAAAGTCAGATAAAATATAACTACTATCAATGGTATTGATATTTAATCTCATTACGTTCTACATAAAAGCATGGCATTAAAAAATGCTTTTTCGAGATTAAGTTTCCTCTATGCCTAGTACGTCATTCACAAATCATCACTTAGGATAATCTTAGTAACACTAACAGCACGATACTGAACAAGTCTTGATAGAACATCGTAGGCATAGAAATAGGTTTCCGGTTGAGCACTTACACTTGAACGCACAACTCAAAACACCTCAGATAATCAATTTTCTTGTTAAAGAATGTAAAAATTTTTAAAGTCACTTACTTAGTACTATTTAGCTTTTAGTTAATATTTTTCAAAGAAATTGAAATGTTGTAACGTAATCAAAAGAATTAACAAATCAAAAGACTTCAAATAGTCAAAAGACTTCAAGCAGTCAAAAGACTTAAAGCAATCAAAAGACTTCACAGCAGTCAAAATACTTCAAAACGTTAAAACTGAAATGAAATCAAAAGACTTCACTACCGAATTAATCAATAATTTCAAAAGACTTCAAAGAATTCAAACAGTCTAAAAGTATTGCATTCTTTTGACTTGAAGCCTTTTGATTACTTCAAGTAATTCTAAGTACAATGATTTCAAAATTAATGGGTAATTTAAGTGGATGTTAAAGTATTAATTTGAAGTCTTTTAACTAAACGAAAAGGAATTAATCAAAATATTGTGACTTTGCAGAATGCAATCTCGAAATAATGCATTCCTTTACAGCTCTGGGCCTTGTTAATGAGTTGGAGGATCAAGCACTACATGCACTTGTTGGAGATTATTTTGAAGTGGAAGTTTAGGAGTGCCACCTCCTGTTGAAAGCGCAGATGATGCTCGCGCCAAGAACATACTGCAATCAACAACAATAATCACGAAGGGAAAATTCCAGACCGGTCTCTTGTGGAAAAACGATAATTTTGTGTTGCCGGAATATTATAGCATGGCAGTGAAGAGGTTAATTGGGATAGAGCGTAAGATGGGAAGAGATGAAAAATTTGCCGCCGCCTACTATTCTACCATCAACGCTTATGTGGAGAAGAATAACGCTTGGAAACTGCAGCCAGCAGAAGCCGCTATAACTAACCAAAAAACCTGGTACCTGCAACACTTCGTCATAGTGAACCCGAACAAGAAAGGAAAGCTCCGCTTGATATTCGACGTCGCAGCCGAAGTAATTGCGATCTCCCTCAATGCCTCATGCCCATAGAAGGGTTCCCAAGAATATCGATCCATGCCGTCAGTCCTCTTTCACTTTAGCGAACCGCATGTTCGCCGAAGAGGATCGAACTTCATGGGTTCGTCGATGCCAGCGTGCACACCTTTGCCGCTGTGGCATATTGGAGCTACGTCAATGCCTGGGGTGAAATAAATACTGCCTTCATATGCCAAAGTGTAAGTGTGCTCTACTGAAGTCACTAACCATACCTCGTCGTAAGCTTCAAGCTGCCATCTTGGGAACCCGACTCACGAGAACAATAATTGAAGAACATTCCGTTCATGTCAGCCGAAAGATTCTCTGGTATGACTCGACAATAGTTCTCCAATGGATGACCAGCAAGCACCGCCGCTACAAGCCGTTCCTGGCGCACAGGATAGCCGAGATACTGTCATCCACCGAACAATCCGAATGGATATGGATCCTGACGCTCGAACACATCGCAGACGAAGCAACACGCATAAATTGTAGTATCAATTTAAAAGGGTCATCACGCTGGTTGAAGGGTCCAAAGTTTCTCCTTGCGGAAGAAAGCAGCTGGCCAACAAACGTTATACCTAAGACAAAAGAAACTGAAGATAATGAAGAGTTGCGCCAAAAATATACCTTGGTTGTTGTGAGTATACAGCTTATTAATATAAATTGCGTTTCGTCTCTCAACAGGCTTGTGAGAACCGTTGCCTGGGTACTGAGATTTGTCAGTCGTTGTCGCAGAATGTCAAGCCGCCACCAGAATATGAGTCCGACGGCGTCTGAACTTCATTCAGCTGAACTGCCGTCAAAATCAGCATGAGGCATTTAACAAAGAAATCCAGCAGATCAAGAACAACGAAGTAGGTAGAAAAGGAAGCGCACTACACAAACTTTCGCCGTACATCGATAATGACGGAATCCTCCTTGTTAATGGTCAAATAGATGCAGCCGGCTGGCTCACACACTCAGCAAGACGTCCCGTCGTATTGCCACTCACACATCCATTACGAACCTGGTATTGGTGCATTTCCACTCAAAGATGAAGCACCAAAATATCGATGTAAAATATCAATATTGTATAGTATACCACGCATTCGGCAAGCCCTACGTAAATCCGTTGTCAGCTGCCGCCTTTGCAGAATCGCCAAAGCTGCTCCCATGACGCCACTGATGGGCCCGCCATGCGTGCCATCCACCTGGAATTGGTGCACGACTTATCCACGGATGCATGCATGGTAGCGATCCGAAATTTCGTTAACCCGAATTGAGTACCAGTTAGAATCCGGTCCGTCAATGGCACAAATTTCGTAGGCGCCCACAAAGAAATGAAGAAATTTTCCGAAACATTCGATTGCGAGCAGGTGCAGAACGAGTTGTCCGCGAGGAATATCGAGGTGGATATTCGACTGCCCGTCCAATCCATCAGAGGGAGGTGTATGGGAACGCTTAGTTCAATGCGTTAAGAGGGCGCTGTACCATACGCTGAAAGAGGTATTCCTAATACCCCCCCCCCCCCGCAGTATAATAATAGAGGCTGAGAACGTTGTCAACTCTCTCGCTCTCACCAGATTCTGTAAGAACAATGAAAATATAACCCCAGTTATAACTGCGACCGACCGCAGACCCATCACTGACGGCACTTCTAGCTTCTCTTATAGAGAATAAGGTAGCTATCAAGTTTGAGGCTTAAGGTGCCGGGATCGTTCATCATCTTCCGCAGCGCTGCCTTCACATTCTGCACAAAACGTTCAGCCTGCTACTTCGTGGCTCGATAGTATGGAGCGGTGAATTTCTGTCGTATTTCGTTTTCACTGGTGAACTTCTTAAACCCCTCCGATGAAAATGTAGGCCCGTTTTCGCTTACAAACGTTAATGGCAACCCGTAGCTTGCAAACATATTTTGAAAGATCTCAATAATTGTTCCTGCTACCATGCCACTCATTGGAACGATCTCAGGCCACTTCGAATGAGCGCCGAAGGAATATTTATTCATGAACAAACCTGTATGTTTTCATGTATTCTGTGCCATGGGGCAGATGGATATTCCCATGGAGGCTGCACCCTTCTCGAAGACTGCTTCATCACAGTTCTACGTTCACAATATCCTCAAGCTTTATTCTCGATTTCTTGGTTAATACTGGGCCACCAAACGTAGCTCCTTACAAGTGCCTTCATTTTGGCTGGGCGACGTTCAGATCTGCCAGCACTATTTCCGCAGACTTTCGAGAATCACATCCCGATTATACCTAAGAATGGTACCATTTGACAATGAGAATTGAAAATCTTTAACTTCGAATCCAGGCTCTATCAACTTTTTCCCCATATACTATACAAGCAATTGTAAACGTTCCTTAGTACTGGATCCTTGCTAGTCTCTCTGGCGATTTATCTCTCGGTAACAGGGACAGTGTTGAATTGTTGCATTTGATAGTAGGTAACGTAATCATCTTCCTTCTCGGCATTTGTTGACTCTAGAGGTAACCAGCATAACGCATTCCCATGGCTTTCCGTCGCTCGATGCACAATATCGTAATTAAATCTTGCAAAAATTGAGGAAAATGCAGCATTCAAGTCGCCACCATACTGGGTAGAGTCTTGTCTGGGCTAAAAATAGCAACAAGGGGCCCATGATCAATATTTAATATGAACTTACGCCTGTAGTAGTACCTGAAAAAACGCTTTAAAGCCCAGAAGATAGCAGTTGCCTCCTGGTCGATCTGCCTTTAGTCCTTCTCTGAAGCAGATAGAAGTCGTGCTGCGTAGGCGATGGGGCGGTCCTGGCCATCCGGAAATATATGTGACAACGCAGCCCCCAGGCAATAGGGACTTGCGTCAATAACCAATGACATCGGTAAGATTTGTTTATATGCACATAATATGACTTCTGAAATGATTTGTTTTTTGATGAGGTTAAACATCTATTGTTCCAATTGAAAACCTTGTTCTTTTTTGGCAATTTGCGCAGTAGGTGTAGTTTCGGAGATAGATTTTGCAAAAATCTTGCGTTATAATTTCATAATCCCAACCAGCTTCTGACTTCGGCGCCAGATTATTGAACTGTTTTTTTCAATCATGTAGTATGATTCCGCATTTTCTCCCTCCACCGTGTATGATGATATTTGTTGCAGTTGGTTAAGTTTAGGCGTCTTTCTTCTATTTGAGTTTTGTACGTGTTGTGGAGCTCGTATCCCGTTCATGCAAACTTGGGCCAGATGACCGCTTTTTCGGCACTTTGAACATACGGTCCGCATATGTTTGCACTCATCTGCAAGATGGTCTTTATTACCACATCGAAAAGAAAAACTGGATTTTTTTGCCCGCTGCTCACCAAGTCTGAGCTTAGAAAAACATGTTCGGATGATAACCTCTGTGCGTTTGTGGTTCGTGGACGTGCGTTTTACAGCTGATTTTGTTGATTTGAAGAATATGTAGTTGGTAGGTTTTGTATGTCTTTGGAACCTTTATGGGCGCATTCCATTGCCAGGTTGGTAGTCACACAGTCGAAGAAGGTTTTATTTTGCTCTTTCAACTAGATATTTCTCTAACCAGTTTGTATTTTGCTGCCGTCCGTTCCGGTTAAATTCTTCAAGCTAAAGACATTTTCCAGACTCATGATGAAAATGTTCCAACTCTCGTTAATATCATCGAAATTTTCTAGATGGATTGGTTCTCTTTGCTGTGGCTTTGCAATATTTGCCTGAAACGCAGATGTGATTGCTTGCAAAAGGGATAAAATTAACATGACCTGCACGTGAAGAACCAAAATCGGAATAGAAAGTATAAGAAGAGGAAAAACCATACCTGTGTGCTTCCATTCAGTGGAATACACCCCATGGACACTGTTCAGGGAAATATACCACAAGCTGTTTTCTTGTTTATTTGTTGCAAGCAATAGTTTTTCTATCCAGTGTCATTATCAACCTTAATAATGCGTTATAAAAAGGAAAATAATAATTTGTGTACTTTTGCCTGCTTAGTGGTTGCATGACTGATAATAATAAAACTTGTCATGAACGAATTGACTCGCTCATTAAGGAACTCGAATATGTCGATATCAGTGTAAAATTACAGTGTTCTTTAGATTGATATAGAGGTATATAATGTATATAAACCCAGTCAAACTTGATAAACTTCGTTATCATCCTAATCAACCTTAAAACAAATTAAAATTCGCTATTTGTACTTTACAAGTAAGACACAAAAATTAAAACCAAAAAGTTCTTCGCTAAGTATTGTTTTACGCTGCACAGCGGAGCAATATAAACCAGAAGCTAGCATCGTATCTTCTGATGGACAACTTTTATTTCGTTATAACAAAACTGTGAAAAATAGGAAGTACCAAAGATGAGAAATTTTGGCTTCTGTCTCGCGTATATTGAAGTGTGATTGCATTATCAAGACGGAAACAGTTTTCGTTAAAATATATAAAAATAAACACTTTCACTTGCTTTATAGACATAAAAGAAGTTTTATTATTTCAAAAGTTGCTAGGTCCATGTCGAGTCGCTGTGTCAATAAACAGTCGGCACTCACTCAGTGCGTACGATGCCACATACTGAGTGATGTTCTTAACTCGACAATGCTATTTTTCCGATACTCAGATACACTTTTGTAACATCCACACTAGGTTTATTTTTTAAATACTACCTGAAGAAGCCTTTTATCGTACAAGAAGCGGATGCAAGATGACAGAGCGCCATACCTGCGAAACGGCAATAGACATTCAGTTATTAACGATGAATGAAATGACTTGGAAAAGAAGGTTGTAGTCATCATTATAAGAGCGACAGTCACAAGTTTACCCCGAAGGAAAATAGCAAAACCTCACTCTGAAGAAAATCCACTGCAGGACTGTAGACTCCAGAGAAAGAGCTGAAAACTCAAGGAGTGCTCTTTATTAAGTCTCTCAACTTTACTAGACCGTCGGTAAAACTTTCAAAGGCTGCATAGTAGAGGTGGAAAAATCAGTAGCAGTATCCACTTTTTAAAGAAAACTTAACTGTTTTACATGTTTGTGAAAGACTCAAATCTAAAGGCAGCACACAATGTAAGAAATGTTGAACTTCGTTGCTGGGTTCGTTGTGCGGGCTGTTGGAGTTGTTTCTTGTGCCGGCTTTGTTATTTTTGCTGTTTTCGTTTGTGGGTTTAACTTTTTACTTCCCATAGCAGACATACTGGCAAAACTCACTCTAGGCTAGGCTCTAGTCCTTTCGCAACTGATTCTTGTGCGAATTTGTGTTGCTCCTTTTTTTTGTGCCATTTTTTCTGGCAAGTTTCCAGGTTCGTGTTTATTGTTGCACTTCACGCATCTGTATACCATCCCGCAATTGCTTGCAACGCGACCAAACTTTTGGAAGTTTTTGCACTGCATGATCCCTGAGGTCTGTAGTTCTTCCCAGTTAACCTTTTGTTTCATAAAAAGAGTTTTTTTTTTTGTACATCGAGGGTAGATCCGCTCCTTTTTCAACTTCAACAACAAAGTAATTGAATATCCAATCTGTTCGGCTCTTGTATGGGTTCACTTTTATGACAGGAATTCCTCCTTTCTTGAGTTCCTCGTTGATTTCCTCAGCTTCGTAGCTAAAGTGAATTCCTTTGAGCACTAGGAGATTTTTGCGGTCTTCTTTAAGGGTAAATGTTTTGTACTGGAACTTCATTTTCTCCAGGTAGTCCCTTATGCGTTCGTGTCCTTCCCTTATGGTTGTTCCCTTGTCAATTTGACCCCTTTATAAGGGTGAGTGAAAAAAATATATGAACGACTAATATTTCTTATTCAACATCCTCCCCGTCATCCCCATCATCAAGCGCTGCAGTGTGTAGTGTTGTGCGTAATAAAGACACAAAAAAAGAAAAAAATATTGAGATGTATTAGAAGTGCATAATGGGGCTACGAAGCCAATGATCAGGTTAATGTTAATTTAATGTAAAGTGAAATGCCTGAAATTCTCCGGGTTTGTTTTTTTTGTAATCGGTTCCTTCTCTGAATGGACTCCGCTTGTCCATTTATGATTTTGATCGGTCCGAACGGGAAACTTAGTTATGTATTGTATAGTATTGAAAAAAACGCGAGGTTAATTATGTGTGTGTTTCGATTTTCGTCGGTGGACGCGAATTTTAATTCAGAATTTATTGTTTTTGTGTTTTGGTTCATTTGCCGTCGGCATTTGGTAGCTAATCCAGAATGATATCATTTTGTTTTTGTGGAAAATAAAAGACGTATACTACTGCACCATATGCTTTCTCTGCCGAATCGCTGAATGCAGTTCCAACTCCTAATGCGTGTCGCTCCTGTGAATCCAACGTGGAAAACGAATCTGCTCTAGTTGTGGCAGCTCTTCCCGGAAGGCATTCCATTCTTTCATCTGTTCCGTCGCAATCGGATTGTCCCAATCCAGTTCGCTGCTCCAGAGTTGTAGCATTACTTGCCCAATTGCGAAAATTAAACCCTCCTGACAACAACTGTTGGATCGGAACCGCCGTCCCAGTTAAACAAATCTACGTAATGCGCCTTGCTTCGAAGATCCAAGTCCACGTCTGTTCTCGTCCTTAAAGGGTTACGATATCTCATATCGTCCATTGTCCAATCTTTTCTTTGATCTCGTGAAAAACGATTAGCATTCATAGTCTTCGGCAGCTTGGAAGTTGTTGACCCTTTGCTTCGGCTGACGCATTTTGCCCATCAAAAGCCACTCAAGGAATGTGTTTTGTGCAACTGGGGTCATTTGGGGTCATTTGGGGTCACTATTTCGGCATAGACATCTGCTCCCAATAAAATGTCATTTCTGCAGGGCGATGGAAAGTTGGGTCGGCCTGGGATAAACTCGTATGTGCGACCAATGTTCCGCTGTCAGCTCATGGGCCAGAAGAAGCCAGTCAGCAACTTGAAGACATAAACACGGGTACTTGTTTGGTAGCTCGAATGTAGCGACGCAAGGGTTAGGTCCATGTTGTGGCAAGCGCAGCTGCTGACCTTCCCCAACCCTGAAACCTCAACTAGACTCTAATTTACCCTTAACCCCAAACGTACACGCAGAGATATAAAGGAAGCCTCTAACCCTAGATCTACTAGACCTCGAAGTATTATATCTGTCCCTGAGGCTGCTCTGAGCCTTAGAAGTGTTATCGCCAGTTAAACCGCCGTCTATGAACCCTGTGCGGTGAGAAAACTGTTAACCTGCTGGGTAGGTTAATAGGGCTTGACGGCTGTGGATAAGTGTGTTTTTGTGGTACATGTGTCTGTTGAGTGTTGGTGAACGCACTAAGCGCTGGATGTGTGTTGTAGTGATGTACGTCCTTCCGATGCGATCGGGACTCCTTGGTACTTAAAGATATCTGCGCATGCTATGAATGGTATTGGACTGCCGCTGTTAGAGAATGTGCATTTGGCGTGGAGAGTTTTCATGCTGTTTTCGTATATGTACATGATGTACTCAATGAGTTTGCTTGGGAGTGCTTGGCTTTCGTGACTTCGTTCAGAGTTTCGAACGTGACAGAGTCGAACACTTTGGCCATTACGTTGAGGCGAGGTAGCAGATCTAGCAGAAAAATGTTGTCCGAGCATCCGTCTGTGCCCCGAAGGCTCCGTGAGGTTCGGTTCGAATTATTGTTGAAATCTGTGAAAATATGATTTTACATGTTTTTGGTAATTTCATGGGATATATTCATCTCAAAGCGACTGCAAATTCCTGTCGGAGTTCGTTGATGAATGTGCGAATTTCTTACTCTTACATGTAGCATATTCATTTACGTGTTTTGTATCGCACAGCTGAGTTTACCTCAACTACAGGTATTGATTAAAATGAAATTTTCTTGAAAATGAATAATTAAAGAAAAGCGTATCACGTGACTCGCGAGTGCTTTTAAGTTTAAACTACCAAAGCTAGTCAAGAAATGGACTTAAACGAGGCATTTTGTGTTTTTAATGTAATCAAACATTCATAACGCCATTCAATGTTTACATTTTTCTTTATTCTTCTAAGTCTTTTTTAATAATTTTTCAGAAAAACATATTGTAATTAATTTTTCCACATTAAAGCGATTTCCAGCTTTTACTTTGCCTTATAAAGGTTTCAAATTCACTACTATATGTCACGGATCATTACATTATTACCAATCGTCAGCTGTCCCTACTTTAAGGCGTTCGGTTCTTACTATTCGTTGTTAAACCGGCAGTAGTAAAGGGTGATTTTTTAGCTATTATCTTTTCGGCAAAATTGGTTTAAACAGCTGACGCACGTTTCGTATTTTGTTTCACCGTCAAATATCTTCAGTTTGGTCTATAATTTAACCATGAAACGTCTTACAAACGAACAACGCTTGCAAATTATTGAATTTTATTATCAAAATGCGTGCTCTGTTAAGAAAGTTCATCGCGCGCTTCTTCCATTTTATGGTCAGTTTAATCGACCCACTGAAGCGGCTATTCGGCCTACTGTGACTAAATTTCGCATCAATTTTATATTGTTGGACATTAAACCACCAACACGCTTACGTAGAGGTGTGATGCCTTTCAAAATACAGCTGCTGCAAGAATTAAAACCGAATGACCTACCGCAATATAAAATTTTTGGTGAATGGGCTCTTGGAAAGTTGGCCGAAGATCCACTTTTTAACCGAAAAATTGTGTTCAGCGACGAAGCTCATTTTTGGCTTAATGGGTACGTAAATAAGCTGAATTGTCGATTTTTGAGTGAATATCAGCCAGAAGCATTGCAAGAGCTACCAATGCATCCAGAAAAAGTCACAGATTGGTGCGGTTTATGGGCTGGTGGCATCATTGGACCGTACTTCTTCAAAGATGATGCGAATCGTAACGTAACTGTGAATGGTGAGCGCTACCGTGAGATGATATCCAACTTTTTTTTTGCCCAAAATGCAAGAGCTTGATTTGCATGACATGTGGTTTCAACAAGACGGTGTCACATGTCAACAGCACGCGCAACAATGGACTTATTGAGAGGCGAGTTCGGTGAACATTGTATTTCACGTTCGGGACCGATCAATTTTCCGCCTAGATCGTGCGATTTAACGCCTTTAGACTATTTTTTGTGGGGCTATGTTAAAGCTCATGTCTATACAGACAAGCCCGCTTTAATTGACGCGTTGGAAGACAACATTGAAGCATTTATTTGTGAGATACCGGCCGAAATGTTGAAAAGAGTATGCCAAAATTGGACTAAGCGGATGGACCATTTGAGGCGCAATCAGGTCAACATTTGCATGAAATAATCTTCAAACATTAAATTATATGGACCGTACTATCGACTCAAATAAAGATTTCATATATTTTTCTGAATTTTGTGTTTTTTTTTTAAAAAAAACTTTCCTATAGCTTTTAAAAAATCACCCTTTCTCTTTCTGTTGAAATTGCAAGTGCCCGCTGATTACGGGTAAAGAAATGCAGTCCTGTGATAGACGGACGTACGGACGGACAGCGGTAGCTTAGAAAAAGAATTCCGTTGGCACCCTTTGGGTACGGATCTCTATGGATTGCGTAATGATCATCAATGAATGGTATTTAAGTTTTCTTTGAACCATTCATCACCAATGAGTCAGAAAGTATATTGACTGAGGGTGTTGCTGATGAAGTCGAGATTGTGTTTCATTTCTGCTGGTGTTCCTTTGATAAGTGTCTCCGACTTGACTTTCGTGCCAGCTGTCGTGGCTTCGAATACCCTCCTGTGAGGATTGTTTCTCCTGCTTCTATGTCTTTCTTTATGAACATGGTTTGGAAGGAAATATTGTTCCGGAAGCTTATCCCGTTACGGCTGCTAAGCCGGGCTCCGCTATGGAATACGATGAACGGTCCCTTTTTAACAGAAAATAAATGAAAGAATGAACATTTTATTAAATGGTACGTATCTTTATAATAGAAAAACATTGTTGAAATATAAATATAGCAAGAGCTACGATCTCATTCTCATTGGTGGTTGTCGCGTATATGGATATCGCTCTTTGAAACTCTGTCGGTCTCTCATGCTAGATCGCCTTTGATGGCATTTGTTCCTTGTGGCTTTGTTAACTTTTGTTTTGGAACTGTTGTATTCTGCTTGATTGAGAGAAAGACTCCTTTTTAACTTATATTTCTTATAAGACAATAAACTGCATATTGTCCAATTACTTTGCAATTGGCGCAGTAAACTGGTAAAACAGTTAAGTCTTCTTAAAATAATAAGAAGAAATAAGCAAAACTTAGTCCAGAACTGTTGGGGCTTAATTTTTGAGGTTTACTTGAGTATTACGAATAGCGATGTTTTAACAAGCCTAAAAGATTGATAAGGATTATAACGAAGTTTATCGAGTTTGACTGGCTTTATATTTTACTATATATAGTATACGTTCATATACCTAAATCTGAGGGACACTGCAATATTCTATTGATATCCACACATTCAAGATCCTTTATGAGCGAGTCAATTCGTTTCCAACCAGTTTTATTATTATCACCCATGCAACCCCTAAGCAGGCAAAAGTGCACAAATTATTATTTTCCTTTTTATAGCGCATAATTCAGGTTGTTAATGACTCCGGATAGAAGAGCTATTGCTTGCAACAAATAAACAAGAAAGCAGCTAAAACTCATCCGCAGTTCAAATGAATAACCCGCATTTAGTACGCACTATGGTGTGGCCTGAGAACTTAGCCAACATGAACAGACGTTCGGAAAATAGAATTTGGCGAATATTTAAAAAGTTTTCGAATTCGTGTTTATTAGTAAGAAATGAATTTCTGGATAAAACTAGCTTACATGGGTTTCATTGGCTGGCAGAGAGTAAAAGGAAACTTAACGGAAATCCATACAGCGTTTTAGTGATGGGGCTGTGGTCGGTCGCGGTTATTACTGGGGTTATATTTTCATTGTTCTTAATGAATCTGGTGTGGAAAAGGTTTGCCGTCTCGCCGACCATAACAACCATCGAAACCAACAATTATCCAATTTCAAATGTACCATTTCCTGGCGTAACACTTTGCAATATCAATACTGTATATAAGCCTAATGCAGAAGGAATCATAAAGAAACTGTAACGTTTACTTAACGTGTAACAAAACAAAGTCATTGATGTCAAAAATATATTTTTTATATTTTTAGCAAAACTTACGGGATCTCAGCGGAAAAGTCACAAATGTTTTTTAAGAAACTGCCTGCTCTCATCAATTACAAAGAAGTTGCTGAGGAATATCTCGCAATTTTTGATATATTAGTTGGGATAGGATATAATGCCTCAAATCTGATGCTTGAACTGGCTCACCCATGTAAGAAAATGCTAAAATTATGTTTCTGGGTTGGAAAACCTATTCCCTGTGGAAATTTCTTTCGGACCACTAAAACTGGGTTTGGATACTGCTGCTCTTTTAACTACCAAGCATTAAGACGTGATTTGGAGATGTAAACTCACTTTATTATCTTGTATTGATTATGCTCATTTTAATGTACCTTTCTTTTTGCCCAAAATCAGTGATGTCGACATCGCAGAATATAATCAAATAAATAATCCGTTAATAAGGACCTCAGGATCAGGAGAAGATGTGAGCCTTCGAGTAGTTGTAGATGTTGAACCTCACCATTACTTAGCCGCTAAACGATTTTTTTATGGAACGGAAATTATTATTCATGATCCGGGAGAATTTCCCGAAAAATCTCTTCTTACAGCATTCGGGCAACCAGGAAGCGATGTGTCAATAGCGATTCGAGTTTCAGTGGCAGATTCAGTCAAGGAGGTGACGGATTTGCCAGTAAATCTCCGATTTTGTAGATTTGGCAATGAGGTAGAATTAATTTTTGTGAACTGGTTCTCCCAATAACTTATTTTTTTTTTTAGAAGCAACTACAGCTTACAAAAAAATATAGCTTCCACTCTTGTATTATTGAATGCAGAGCTGTTACAATTATTGAAATCTGTAACTGTTTACCGTTTTTTTATCCGATGATAAGTAAGTAGTATCAATCGAATCCATGGACGAATATTGGCTCTGAATCCAGTGTCTTTTAGGAAAAAACAACAAAACCATTCGGCAGTGCAATCTTAGAGATGTAGGATGTTTGAACCAGAATAAGCGTAAGATATCACTTAACTTTTAAGTCTACTTTAAATATGAGCAGCAAATTTAAACGTTCTTAAACAAATTTGCTCTAACTAAGTTGGGAAAGAAATCAGTAGTACTATCCTCTGAGACCCTTAAACTAGTCTGCATTGTAATGTGCGAAATTTACAGTCAGGTGCGGTTTGAACAGTCATTAAGGGTCTGACAAAGACGTATTGGAGTGTTTTCGGCAGTAGGATGAAGAATTAATGCAACGTAAAAATCATAAGAAGTTACTGGTGCAAAGTGACAAATAAAAAAAGAGAAAAAAGAGGTAACAAGAGTGTTTGCATAGTGAACAAGCTTTATGTTTTTTCGTGATTTTTCAAATCATTCCAGTACACATTTATTGACACCGACGCAAAAAATCAAACTATTTACTAATTACACCGACACAAGTGTGTCGTTCCCTTGGCGCCAGGACGGCAGTATAAAAACGATTTTGTGCGAAATAAATTGAATTAACTTGATGTCATCGGCGATTGTTGGTCGTTAATAAGAGTCCTTAAGTTATTCGTGTAAATGCTTTTGCATGTGTAAGGGCGCTCATTTTAAGACTGTTTAAAAACCTGCCGATAAAAATGTTAGGCTCGATCAAAGATAACATATCTAACATATATTTTTATGATTAAAGAAACGTGTTGCATGTGAGTTCGCTGTGGAAGAAACTCAAACCTGAACCTTAAAACAAATATGTTGGGTTAACCCCAATTTGGAAAGATAGAAATATGTTTGCAGATGATATGGTATAGAAATTTGCTCATCACATAATAATGCGAAAGAGATACTTGCTGAATATAATAACAGATAGAAAATTAAAGTTAATCCGAATAAAATGCCAGCAAATTTTTTTCATACGAAAATATAAATCTTGTTGCATTCCCATTAACCAACTCAGAATTATTCCAAGCTTTTCTGCTTTATGGCCGTCAAGTATGGGGTAGCTGTGCTAAAACATACATTAAGAGATTACAAATACCGCAAAACAAACTCCGTAATATGATGTTCAATTTACCACGGCACCGTTCTACTAAATCATTCCATCTAAAACGGAATTTTGAATTGATTTTTGACAGAATTCGCAAGCTTGTTCTAACGTTCAGGATTTCGTTATGCATTCGCGGATAATATTCTAGTTTATCAATTGTCTCATTAATATACTATCAATTCAGTTAAAGTAACATGAAATATTATTTATTTTAGAGACGTGCGACTGTATTGTATTGTATTTGCAAAGGAGTGAACTTTGCATATCATTTTTTAAAGAAACATTTTGATTTTTTACCTTAAGTTGTTATTTATTTACATAGTTTTTTACTAAATTGTTAATTTTTTTATTATTTATTTACATTTCCATGTATTTATTTTTTTATGTTATTGATTATTTATTTATTCATTTATTAATATCTTTATTTAGTTATTTTTATTTTTTATTCATAAAATTATTTATTTATTTATAAATCTTTATTTTTACAATATTTTTTTACTAATAGACGTATTTTTATTCGTTTTTTTTTAATTTAAGTTGTATTTTATATAAATTTTTTTATGAAATATTAAATATAGTATATATATATATTTCTTTTCTTCGTAGAATAATCGAATTAATCTTTTCGCCACACCATGACGCCCTCTCAACTTTAAACTGCTACCTTATTCGCCTTATTCCTAGCCTTAGAAATCCGTCGAGATCAAAAAATGTATTAGGTTATTTACCATGTACGTATTGAACTTTCTGTCAAAATCGGATTTCGTTAGCAAACGCATTATATTGTACATATCTCGCCCAATAATTTTCGGCTAAGTCATCATTACGTAATTCTTTTCACCAGTTAGGCTCTGGAAGCCACTTTCAAGATTTCTAGAGTTTAGCTTCCGGTGTTATGCGTGTAAGTTGTATTGTCTTTACAGCTGCATTGACTTAAATTCATAACTTTCGTTAGATTTCTGGATTTGTGATCTCTGTAATATGACTTTCCAGCTTTTGTTTTCCCATTGATCCAGTTGAACGTGATTCCAGAATCGGACTACAGAAGCAATCACCTGGGCCTTTAGAGTTCATGTTAAATAAGCGCAACGTCTCGCCGCTATTCAATTCTCTGACGTTGGCGCAACCCTACTTTTAGCACAAAGGAATAAAATGTTGATATACCCTCGATTGTTTATTCACTTAAGCTGCATAAGCCTTTTAACTATCATAGGTAAATATGTGAATGTTTATAGTAGTCTCCCACATTGGCAGTACTAACCTTGGAATTTTCATGTTTGCGAATCAAATATTTCCTTTTATTACCTCGTTCCACTCAAACAGATTATAGATTTGATTTGCCTCATCCAAGGTCAGTTTCCTTTTTTCCATCTACAATTTAATGTCAGTGGGTGAAACAATTCCTAAGGAATCATAAATTCGTGCTATTGCCTGAAGAACGTTTCTTTCGGTTCTCCTCTCTGTATGAATTTTGAAGACATTGCATTGACCTTAAGAATATTTGCAGCTCGTCAGTAAAAACATGTCATATGAGAACCTCTTCTCTAGCGACCATTTCATTTTCATGCAATTGGGGCACTATTATATTATTGGAATGCTATTTTCGTAGCAAGCTGTAAGCTGCAAGCATAATTTCGATGGACTGTACACCAGAAGTTAGTCCCCACAATTGTAAATGCGGACGCGCTCTGCTGCGACGAATGCAATGGTTAACAATTCGGCGAATGATACACGGGCCAAAACTGCTCCCGATTTATGGAAAGCAATTCTTGACCTCCTAAATGATAGTACATTATATGTATGTCCTTTATTAAAGTGATAGTTAATATGTGATCATTGGGAAGAAGTGCCGAATGTTTATGTTCATTTTCAAAAGAGGTTCAACGAGCAAAAGTGATCTAGAAGGGATGTTGTTTTTTGTTCCAAAGCTGCAATGTAGCCTGTTGTGACTGCATGTGGTTTTTTCCTTGATATACCCTCATTATTATGGTTTTGTTGGTAGTGCTGGGCCCTCGGTTTCAATGGCTACAGTACCAGCTTAGCCCAAACCAAGTTAGTCTTAGTGCCAGTTTCTGGTGCTCTTACATCTATACATATGTAATATACGTTATAAAAGTATTAAATGATTAAACCGTAACACTTGTTATGAGTTACAATATATATCAATAAGTACTTAAAACTTTGGCTTACATTTCTAAATCTTGCCGCTTACTAGAGTCTTGTCTTTACAAAACATATTTGTTGGACAAAAATAGCGTATAAGAAGTTGAGCCCGCAAGTCAGTTATAGACAGACAGGAGCGTTTTGCCCTCTGTCAATGGCAAAACAATTTTTCTAATTAAATGTTACTAGCAAGAATTTTTTCCTTACTACCCATGCGGTGGCGGTGCTCGACGTTAACCAGCATTACCGTGTATGTGTAGGTGTTGGACGAACAACATTCGTAACTGTAGATCAACGTGGACGTGCCGCTTTGAATTTATTCTTTTGCAATTTCATTATTATTATTTTTCAATTTTGGAAAATTAGTTTTACATATAAAACAGATTTTTAAAATGTATGTAAAACAAAGTGGATTTGCATCCTCTCCATCCCACTGTAAGGAATGGAGAAAGTATTTAAAATAATAAAAGATTACTTTCAAAACAGATATATTCTCAAGTCTCAATATGGTGCAAGCGAAAAGAACAAGAAACATCAGCAAAAGTGGAATGACATGCGATTGTTTGCCGAGCTGCTCCGAACAGAATTATGGTGCTGATACTTTTATATCGTCAAGAGTAACCGGAGTGGGGATACCAGAGATGGAGTATGTTAATTTCTACAAAACTATTCTTTTGCTAATTTTTATATTTTTCTGTAAGAAATCCGAACTTCAGTTCAATTGTTGTTTATTTCAAGGACCTTTCATGCATTAAATATCGGAGAGAACTATTTAAAACTTGGGATGACTTTTTAGGCATGTGCACTTATTTTTCCAAATGTTTTATAACTTATCATCACATACATAATATTTTATATTTCAGCTTCTTTTGGAGGTATTTTGGGACTTTGTCTTGGAGGATCTGTTATAAGTCTCATTGAGATACTGTATTTTTCAACATTCAAATTTTTTGAGATTTATTCATGTGAAGAAGAGCCAACATCAACATTGAGCAAATTTCAACCCAGAAAAAAGACAATGGAAGCGAGAAGAAAATTCCAAAAACAAATATCGAAGACAAAGCCCACTCCTATTATATTTCTCCAATAATACATTTTAAGAATAACATCTACTCACAAATGGACACACTGCACACATAATTCAATTCAGTGGAATATCTATAGTATTGTAAACTTTCAAACCAATTTTATAGTACCTTAGATCTATTTGTATAATGTTTATTGTTCTCATTCCATCTCTTTTGTTTACGATTTATATTAACTAATTTTTTTGTTAATTTGTATATTTGAATGAAATCATCTGTTTATTTATATAATTATTTATTTATTGATTTACTTGTTTCTTCATTATTTCAAATTAATTTATTTTAACAAAATAAATAACTCACAAAAAGAAATTTATAAAATTATTTTAAACTATAGACATCGGGGCAACAAAACCATTGATGGCGGATTGCTAGAGCATGCGACCGATTGAACTAATCTGCCGAACGTTTCTTCGAGTAAATCGAATGTTGTAATAAAGAGGGAAATAGGACATTCCGCAAAGATATGCGAAATAGATAGAGCATCTGTACAACTCTGCATAATTAAGGGGATCTTTTGGTGAAGAAATGCTGGATTGTGAAGATTGTTTTTCCTCTCATCATACGAAGAAGTGAAATGTGTACAATTGTCTTGATAAAGTTTTGTTGTGTAGATCTCTGAAATGTGCTGTCTGATGTTTTCGAATCTGCTTTGCTTATGCAGCCAAGACTGTCTCAGTTCTTCATTTTTAGTTGGCATAAGAAATGGGCTAATTGGCAGGTGCTGCTCTGCGACGTCTGAAAGGTAATTATAATGTATGATGCTGTCCACATAGTTAAGGGCACATTTGTAAAATCTAAGTGCAAGTACAAGTACAAACACCATTCCCCGTACTTTCATTTTTATAAGTACAAATACAATTCCTTCTTACTTATACTTAAAGAAATCAATTACCAGTGCAAGAAATCATAAATGTACTTGTAATTCCTTTTGCAATACCAAAAGTACTTTAAAACTGTTTTTCAATTCCCCAAGTACTCTACAATTCCTTCTTTTCTACTAATCTATTATCAAAATTTAAGTGGCAATTTGCCTTAAGAAATTCATCTTTTAATATTATTTTATTCATTATTATTTTAATGAGATATGCAATTTCTTTGCATATGTGCATACTATATATGTATAGTATAGAGTATTACGATCACTCTAAGTTCTCGCTGTTTTTCAATTGATGGCTGCAGCAGTAAGTGCTTTTAGGACTCTTTGTAGTTTTTTTTTAGTCTTCGATCACTTTTCTCCCGGGTTTCGGCACCATGTGGAAAATTTGGCGGTTGACTTAAAAATATAAAGGCCAAGACTTGAAGCAAACTATCTTTACTCTTCGAAATACGATGTGACAATGACATATTTAATTCAAGAATATGAAAAATGAAACATTATAATGAAAAAGAAAAGAGAAAGTATAATGTAGTACAGTGCATCAAAGTTCGTTGGGACTAATTCAGTTAATTTTTAACTCACTCTACAGAGATTTAGCGAACGATTTTTGCATAGTTCCCACTGAATGCACTGAGTAAACCGAATTTTCGCTCGGTCTACCTTGTGCTCTCTTATAAATTCAGTCATTCAAACGGATTGCCACATTCACAATTACTGCTCACTCAAAATAAGGTAAGTAAGTAATTAAGTAAGTAAGTATATTGAGAGCCGAGGTTTTTGAGTGATTCGTGCAGCTCTCCAATGTAAATGTAATGTGAAGTTCAAAATTTATTACATTTATAGATAAAAAAATATGTATAAATAATGTATATACAATGCCGTTCATAAGTTTACGGACAAAATCATTCAACATTTTATTTGTTCCACGAGACAGCTTAAAAATCTTACTTTTTTGTTTGCAATTCTTTACTTTGGGTAATATAGTAAATGATGTTTTCATAACCCAAAGTGATGTTGGTCGTGGGGAAGAACCTAATATTTATTTTCTGATCTTGAGATGTGAAGTTCGTGGTTTGGGGACTACTCGCACTGAAACCATGTTTTTTTTGTTTTGCTTTAATGCATCATTGAAAAATGATATGGGTGTTTACTCAAATTTGACATTCACAGGACAAGTATATGCGCAAGTCACATATCGCAAATAACGTTTATGCAATATTCTTTGTTACAAACGGCTATCCTTATAATAGAGCCTTTTTTCTAGTGAAATATCCAAAAATCCAAGTGGGTTTCACGTTCAAATTTAAACAAACTGCATCAAATTATTCTTTAACTTAAACTCTTCTGAATTTAACTGAGTGTTCTAATGATCTAGGTGCATTCCATTCAAAAATCATAGAAAACCTTTTTGCCTAATGTTGCTGTATATGAAAAATCTGTCGAAGTTACCCTTCAGTAACTATTAAAAATTATTTCAATGGAATTGTCAAACGGATGAATTTATATTCTTGGTAGCTTTTATTCTTCTAAGGTTATTAGATAGTACTTAAACGATATTATGAGTAAACTCGAGGTCTTCTTCCACATTATTTTGCAGAACTGTCATCCATCTTCGATGTAAAAATCTTAACCACCAAATATTTAAAAACAAGATTGGCAGAAAACATCGCCAGGACATTTATTAAAAAGTTACCAAGTGAGAGTTGACTCTGACACTAGAATTTCACGCCTATGCAACACTTTTGATGTTCAGTCAACGACTGGCTTCTTTATTTCTTCATTATTTTCTCTTACTAACCACTTACTTGCTATTTTACAAAAGTGCTGAGGAAGGAAAAATTGAAGGAAATGGTTGGTTGTATGAACGGATGGGCGGTGAAAGTCGCAGGAAGGAAATACGTGTTTGGTTACGAATTGGCGAATTGGATTGGGAAAAATACTTTATCATTAACTTACTTTATCATAAACTTACTTTATCAATTACTCATTTTATCCTTAATTTGAGTTCGAACGGTTATGGTTCTGTTTTAATTTTACTTTGTTTTTCAAACTCTTCGCTAAACTGGGAAAAACGAATCGTACAAGGAATTTCAATACTTGAAATCGTTTTCCCCGAAGCGCACGTTTTCAAAGTCGGTGTACCTCATAGCTTCAAAACTGCGATCCTTTTGAAATTTTGAACACTATTTCTATACATAATAACCGAGGTAACGCTGGAGACTTTTTTCAAATTTATTCATAATTTTTATTTAATGTTGTACGTACTTCCTCCTCTCAAATATTTGATCCTAATTGGAGTTTTAAAACAGGAATCCTTCCTTATTTTTCACCCTTATCCATAAAAAAGTTTCCTGTTTCTTCCAAACCTCAAGCTTCTGCCACAAGACTGCCTTCCGTAGAAATCCAAATGTCGAACAACTCACTCCCTAAAACCTGTATCTTTTAAATTACCTCCAGATCATAGCCCCGCTCAAATTGTAACAGTAACCTAATTTTATCCGGTCCCATATACTTAAGCCTTCATCTTCGATAAACATTTCTGAACCTCACAAATCTTCCTTGATCCGATGCTTCCTTCTCATGCAAATTTACGAAGCAAACACACGTTCGAAATGAAGACCATCGTATCTACGAAAACGTACGCCTATACCTCGCCTACCTTCACGAACGTTAGTTAGCTCCACGGAACACGTTCTCAAGCCAAAGACTTCCCTAACTCATCTTCTCCCAAATCGATATCCCTCTACTATCAAAACGTAAGAGGCCTACGCCTTAAGACTTCAAGCGTATTTCTGAACTCTCACAAGCTTGCCTTTCGATATTTTTGCTCTTACTGAAACCAATCTTTGCGAGAATATATTGAACCAAGAACTGTTCCCATCGAATATAAATGTCTATCGTGCCGATGGTGATCAAGCTGGCATTCATTTTGGTCGGGGGGTTCTACTTGCTATTAGCAACTGTTTCGACACTTGCCTCTTTAAAAAAACTAAAAACTCCTTCTTTGAAATTGTTTGTGCCAAAATAAAACTTTACCTGCGCTATATTTATATTCTCTGCTGCTATATCCGCCCGTCACAACCTGCAATTGCACACCAACTTGCTGTTCAAGCTGTTGCTGCCATTATCGAAAATGCAGATACAAAGGATGAATTTACCGTTTTCGGATACTTTAAGCTCTCACAACTTTGTTGGACTACTTCTGATTATAAATTATACTTCCTTCCTTGTACCCCTACATCTGAGAAAGAAATTCTCTCAACCGACAGTGATATTACAAACAATCTAGGCAGAAAATTTGATCTTATTTTTTTCCGACCCGGAAAACTCGATTGTTACTGCAAGCACTCACCTTCTTTCAACATTAGATCGTTTTCACACTCCTCTTTATTTAACATTCTCATACGAGGTTGTTAGAACACCATCAGTATCGGAGCGTTCCTATCGTTTCAACTTTTTAAAAGCTAACTTTGCTAAACTTAATAGACTTATAAACCAAATAGACTTAAACCATTTCTTAGTTAACAACCCAAATGCACCTCTAATGTAGTGGCATTTTTAAACGCTTTACCCAATCTGTCCCGTATGAACCCAAAAACAAAACAGTCCTTGATCCCCTCCTTGGTTTAATGAAAATCGTCGCACTTTGAAAAACCTTCCTAAGGTCACAATCTCAATCTGACTATAACAACTACCAGCAGGCTTTTATTCGATTCTCCGATTTAAGTGAGGCTTTTTACCATAAATATTTTGATAAAATGCAGGTCAGCCCCCTTTCCGACCCTAAGCAGTTTTATCGGTTTATTAACTCAAAACGACAAACTGATGGCTACCCCTCAACCCTTGAACACTCGGACACATCTCCTCCAGACCCAAAAATAATTGCTTACCTCTTCGCTCACTTCTTCAGCCAATCGTTTACTAGCCATGTACTTCCTCCAGATTCAAATTATTTCTGCTATATGTACAACTGTGCACAAACACCCTTGGATTTACTCGGTATATCGATTTCTGACGTGATTGAAAAGATCAATAGCCTTGAGGATGACTACTCGCCAGATGGACTGCCTGCAATAGTTCTAAGAAAGTGCGTGAACGCGTTATCCTTACCACTTACAACCTTATTTCAGATGTTCCTTATGCAATCTGTCTTCCCCAAAGTTTTGAAGGACACATTTACCATCCCTGTCCACAAAAAAGGCCACAAAGCCGAAATATCTAATTACCGTCAGATAGCCAAACTCTTTTCCATACCCAAGCTCTTCGAACGTTTTGTTTACGACTCTTTGTACTTTCACAGTAAATATATACTTTCCACACACAACATGGATACGTAAAAGGTAAATCTACTATAACAAATCTTACCGAACTCGTATCTAAAGCCTTGCAAGCTAAGAAGTTGATGCTATAGCCAACTTCAGCAAGGCTTTTAATAAAATCTCTCATCAAATCATTGACCTGAAACTTAAGGCCCTTGGTTTTCGTCCATCCTTCATCTCCTGTTTAAAATCTTATCTAGAAAATCGGCAGTATAAGGTTCTTTCCAGATCCTCAGTGTCCGAGCCCACAGACACTAGGACCCATTTAGGACCCATTACCTTTATTCTCACTATCAACGATGTTGAATGCATTTTTTAAGACTCTCTTCCAATCGATCATAGTTTACTTCAAAATGATTTGAATCAGGTCTTATTTTGGTGTAACAAAAATCAACTTGAGCTCAATGTAGGCATATATACTATACTACTGTGTCCAAAAAATAAGGTGACATTGTATTTATTTTGAAAATTCTTTATTTATTCCTCCAAATCAATTTCATCCCCTTCAAAGTAATCCCCTCCCGATGCAATGCACTTATGCCAACGGATTTTCCAATCTTTGAAACACTGGTTGTAGTCACTTTCCGGGATGGCCTTCAGTTCCGTCTTCGCTGCGGCTTGAATCTCCTCTATCGTATCAAAACGGTGTCCCCGGAGCGGTCTTTTGAGCTTGTTGAACAGACAGAAGTCGCACGGCGCCAGATCAGGTGAATACGGTGGTTGCGGAACGATATGGGTTGAGTTTTTGGCGAAATGATCACGAATTACGAGTGCGGTATGGGATGGTGCATTATCGTGGTGTTAAAACCAAGAATTGTCTTTCCACAATTCCGGCCTTTTTAGGCAAACGACGCATAACGTTCAAATAATATTCCTTGTTGACTGTTTGGCTGGTTGGAAGGAATTCATAAAGCACAACACCACGATAACCGAAGAAAACAGTCAACATGACCTTGATTTTTGAGCGACTTTGGCGCGTTTTTTTTGGTCTCGGCTCTCCTTTGGCACGATATTCGCTCGATTGATCGGTTGTTTCGGGGTCGTAAGCATAGATCCAAGTCTCATCGCCAGTTATAATGCGTTTCATGACATCTTGTTAGTCGGAAAGCATTGTTTCACACACTTCAACGCGACGCCTTTTTTCCAAAAAATTCAATGTTTTCGGTACCAGTCGAGATTTGACGCGCTTGTGGCCCAAAGCATCCTTCAAAATGGTATTGACTGAGCCTTTCGATAAGCCAACTTCATCAGCAAGGTCTCTAATCGTTAATCGATGGTTTTTCAACACCAAATCTTTGATTTGTTGGACGTGAGCTTCATCGGTTGAGGTTGATGGTCACCCAGAACGCTCTTCGTCTTCGACACGTTCACGGCCGGCTTGGAAATCACTATACCACTTGTAAACATTTTTTTAGACGTAGCCTCATCATCAAAGGCTTTCTGCACCATCCTCAACGTATCCGCAGCAGAAAATTGATTCCGCAAACAAAATTTAATGCAAATTCTTTGCTCAATAAATTTCGACATCGCAAAAAACGAAAAACTCACTTTTAGCAGCTCACAAAACGACGCGCATCTCTATACTATGAAAATATTTTGACATGAAATTTCACATAGATGTCACTGACTACCAACCTAAAAAGAAAGAAAAATTTTCAAATCCTTCGACGCGCGCAGTTTAAATTCATATGTCACCTTATTTTTTGGACCCAGTAGTATATCTATTTCCTATTCTCGCGAGCGTTTTCCTCCCCGTACATACTCCTTAAACGGAGCTCTTGACCCTCTAGTTGATTCGATTAGTGACCTTGGTGTTCTCTGCGACAGAGAACTCAATTTCCGATCATATATTGACCGAGTCAAATGTAGAGCGAATTCCACCCATGGTTTTATAAAACGATGATTGAAAGAGTGCTCTAAACTCTTTGTCTGTAGGTCGCAAAAAATCGCGTTTATCCCTTCAAAGTGTTCCAAAAAAGTGAAAAATTAAAATTTCGGAAAACCCTCCCAGCATAACCTGAGGAATGAATTTATTTAACAAATGAACTTTGATTTTTTGATTTCCGATGATCCAGCACCAAGCTATGAGGGTCACCGCAATTCTACTTTTTCCCGAGTCACGTCCGAATAACCACTACCATTGCCTTGTTTTTTAATTTTTCTTCGTGAAAATTTTATACAATATTATTCAAATGTCATACTAATAAATAAAGTTTAAATAAAGATATTTTAACTGTGTCGTCACAAAAAATTCACAAAAGCATGCTTTTTTTCGTACGAATTAACCTTACTCCTCCTTAAATTACTTCATTAAACTGGATCTACTTTTAGGTGTTGAGTTGAGCTCCGATTTTAGGAACCACTCTCTTTGTATGGTGGCCCCCATTTAATTTTAAGTTTATAGTCTATCGTTTTTATTATTTTTTGTTGTAGCGGCAATAGTACAGTACATCTTCTGTGAAAACTGCAAGTGTCTCCCCAAAACGGTTAAGTAGATACAGCTCTTCGATAGACGGAAAGACGGACAGCGTAGGCTTAGTAGTAGTTAACCTTTGGACCCTATGGTTAAGGAACCCTAACAAGTATTTAGAGAAAACACCAAAAAAGTATGTTAGCGTTTGGATTCTTGGAGATTTACTTTGAGCAATCACAGACCAATCAAAAAAAAAACTGCTATTTCAAAGAACGAAAGAACTATGAATTCAATGGCTGTCTTTAGCTAATTGACATGTTGTTTGAGAAGATTTGCTTATACTTTTGAAACCCTCAAAAAAAAACCTGGATACTTCCTAGAAGTGCATTTCTTGTAAAATTGAAATGAATGAAGAGAGTGCGTTTTAGAAAAACCTGTGCGTGACATAAAGATTAACTTAAACTATCTTTGCTGCAGGTTGCATTAGCAAACAAATAAGTAACACATTACCTATAGAACTGACAATTTAAACGTGTTACCAATCCCACCCCACCAACATGCTTGTCCTTGGCGAGGCGGAAATATTTACTGAAGGCAAGATCGCCAAATTGTTCAAATATTTGCTTCCGTTGTAGATTTGCTCGTTCAATTTCTAGGAGTCCCGATTCATCTTTTTATTAAATCAAACAACTTAAGATTGAAGATTTTCTTCTTATTAATCATTTTAGTCATATTTTTAATCTAGATGAAATACAACTGGTAAAATGCGTTTGATTTAACACAGAAGACATTGAATCCAATTATGAACTGCTCACATTCAATATTGGTCCAAAAAATGCTGCCAATTTAAAAGTGAATAAAGGATGGAAAAAAAAATTAATTTAGTACTCAAAAATCTTTTATAAACAACAAAATTGGTTTTATTATGAACTTACAATGAAATTTTTCTCAATGTGTGTCAACGTTTATAATACAATTTGAGTACAAATGTATGCACATTGATTTATAAATATATACTATATATCTTAAAACAAACGAACCTAGTTTTTAAGTTTATGTTCACAATTTTAATAAATTTGTTTTTAAATACAGACACAATTGTTATGAGAGTAGTCATTATTGAATTATAAAAACTAAGAATTTTAATTGACTCTTTACTTTAACAAAGCATATACAATTAGAATTAAAGTCGTGCTGTCCTCTATTGTCAAGTTCTACAAATTTTAATTACTGCACAATAAATAAGATTGCATTCATACTTAACATTTCTTATGCTTACACACTTAACACAAATGCTTATAGGCATATAAATTTGCGTGGTTTTTTATTATAATATTTCATATTTCGTTCAGCAATTATGTTTCAAATACATCAGGCAATTTCTCCGTGTGGCAGATTAAAAATATAATCTCAGTCAGTCTCATTGTCAGTATGCACTTTAAATAATTACTAGAATAGCATTAAGATTTTTTTTTTAGCAAAACATTTTAATTACTAATGTACACATGTTTATCAGAAAATTAGTATTACTTATTCGTGTTCCAGATGACAAACGTCTATTTCTTAAAATGTTGATCTAACTTCGCCAAATTTTCCTAGTTACATTGAAAAATACATAATATAAAAATTGTTTAATTGGTTTGTTATTTATAAAAATTATGGACTACTTTAAAACTTTATATTTCTTAGTTATTGCACAACATCAAACATAAAACGTTAATACCAAGAGCACACTTCTGGAAACAACTTTTGGCTAAACAGATGGCATTATAATCACAATTCAGTTCACAATCCATTTTTTAATTTTGTCCATTCTAAAATTTTCAAAATAACAAATTTTCAAAAATAAGTAACATTCAGAGTGAAATATATTTGTTTAACATTACAGAAGCTCAAAATAAATAATATTTTGGCCAACAAATGCATTAAGCTTCAGATTGCAACGTTGACAAAACATAAAACACTTTTGCTCTTTGAGGATAAAAAAAAATTATTTGCTTTTGAGCGGCTTCGAATTGGTAAAATTTATTTTTGTTTTTCACATATTTTTTTGCCGTGAATTCCGAGTGCATTGTAGTTTGCGGCAAGATTGATAACTATCTTTATTTTAAAATTTATTTGAATATTGTGAAGGCATGAGCTCAAACAACACATATATGACAACCTTAAATTACGATCAAACACCTTAATAATAAAACGCAACTGACTATGAAAACACTATCGTGTTGTAGAATATCGCCTGCGGCTACGAGACGGGTAGACTCAAGCTTTGATGGTGCGAACAAGCAAGGCTCAAACAAAAAGATTGCACATAATGTTTTTGCGTTTTTTTTATTTAGTATGTATTTATTTAATACAAAATTTTGAATAGAAATTTGGTGTACTAGGTAGAAAAAAGTCGTATTTAATCGTCTTTTATTCCAACTCTTGAAAAATAATGAAGAAAATGCAAAATAAGAAGGAAAAAGATCCTGTAAATATTAAAGAAATTGATGTGAACTTGGAAGATTGGGGAAAAGTTGCATAGATATCAATGTTACCCACTGAACATGCCCACCAACATACAGAAGCGCCGAACTTAAAAAAACGTCTAGCTGTCACTTCGCTGTAAAGTTAATTAATTTTTTGACACATTCCTTTTGAAAAAATGTAATTCACGACTCTCTTGTTGCTTTTCCTATTTAAAATAAAATCTTTTAGAATCTGAGTTATTTTCCAAAACATTATAATGTCTAATTAAATGAAATTCTTACATTCTCTGTATGCATGACAGCGCCATCTGCAAGTTGTATTATCTTATATAAATAATGAATGTTCTTAAGTATAGTAGCGCCCTCTGGAAGTTATGCAAAAGAAATAAAAAGAAGAAATAAGAACGGCCATATTAAAGAAGAGTTTCCGGCAAGGACGGTCTCTCTGGTGATGGCTGTCATTGGTGATGGACGATTAGAATAATAGTTAAGAAAAATGAATAGGTGGTTTTTATTCAAATCTGATGGGATATTAAATCTCAGGTGTGGGGTATATCCTCGCCTTACGTCAGATGTATGCATGAGACCACGAACCTTCCGTCTGTAGAAGCAAAATAGTTACCATCAAACTTCCGCATTGAGACCGATCCTGCCACGAGTCCACAACGTCCAAATGTATCGATATGAAGTGATCCAAGAGAGTAAGAATTCCTACGCCGTGAAAAAGAGATATTGGAACGTGAATTACACTTAACAACACAAGAATTTCTTCTTTCGCAGCAGCAGTCACGACTAACGAAAAATCTATCCGCACAGTCGACATCGTGTTCATCCACTTTACCTTCGAATCATTCCTTAAGCTACCTTGAGTTGAATACGCTTGTTCCTCTGTAAAAAGGGTGGTCCTTAATGTCAGCAGTCGGTGCAGAACGTAAAAAAAATTTATGATTTAATCGATCAAATGACGCTGTTGATTGCATCTTCGAAGCTTTGCGGCGCCGTAAAAGGCTGGTTTAATAGTCAGCAAATCGCAGTCACCACATGGATCCAGCTTAAGGACGGCCTTCTCAAGGCACTTCCATCATTCACAGAATCGGATGTGCACTTGCACATGTATTAAGACATGCTTGTAATAGCAAGCAGTGCGGCATTCAGCAATCTATCCGTCATCATATACATTATCAATGGCATTGATAGTGTTGTCGCTGTCGCTTAATTACTTAGAGAATTATAAAACATTTCAAATGGTATGAGGAAGTCCAGAAATTCATTTCATCGGGCAACAATCAAAACCTAAAACGAAAAAACAACGCAACCATCTCATTCGGGAACAACAACGATTAACCGACATCATAGAGGGTTGCACATATGTTTTGATTGCAACGAAGTTGCACATTTCTATGGAATGTAAGAAGCACATAGAGGGTTGCACATATGTTTTGATTGCAACGAAGTTGCACATTTCTATGGAATGTAAGAAGCCGCAGCGGAAACAACGATGTTCTGTTTGCTTCAAGACAGGGCATCCCGAACAAAATTGTGACCGCCACCATCGGATCTTAGGAAAAAGTTTAGCATGGGACTGCATGATATAGGCAACGGGTTTTGCATACGTCAAGGACAATTAAGGGTTGCTCTCAAAGTGGATAACGTTACAGCTGAAGTGGAACTCCTTGTTGTTGACGATGATAAACTCAGCCGGAAAGGACTTTTTGCATCAGCATTGTGTTACGATTACTAAACCAATGGGAAAACTTACACTTTTTGATGCAAGAAATGCGGGTTCCAATTGTCTGGCAGACGATACGATTGCATTGAGTGGCACCAAAGAAGCACAGCAATTATTTAGGTCCAACAGGGGCGGCATGACGGTTCTTAAAGCTAAAAGAAAAAATTATGTTCGAAGAGCTATTAATGCGACCGACGTCAACTATGGTCAGCTTACAGTTATCGAGGTCAACAAACTCGTATTGCTTAGTGATTACCGCGATTGTTTCGCAATGAGTATTTTCAAACTAGGGTGTGCAACATCGAACCAGTTGGAAATAACGATAACACAAAACGGACCAATTGCTTGCCGTCCGTAAAGAGTTGCATACTCAGGAAAAGCTATTATGGAGTCACTGGTGAACGAGTTACTCAAAGACGGAATAATTCGTTCATCGTAAAAAAGGGGAATTGCGAGGATAGTAATGTCATCGACTACAGGCGCCTCAATGTAAGAACGATAAAAGACCGGCATCCACTTCCTGTGGTTGAGGATTTGTTGTTGTGGCTTTGTGGACATTCCTTGTCGGGCTTGACTTGGCATCAGGAAATTACCAAATACCAGTTGTTGAAGAATTTAAAAGTTTACAGCATTTGCGTTCGGGATATCTAATGCTCCTTCGCGTTTTCAACGGGTAATGAACAATATAGCAAAAAAAATCTAATCTTGCCGATTAATAGTATACATGGATGATATTCTCCTACCATGCAAACAATTTTCAGAGGGAATGGAAAGTTTGACGGAATTTCTGACGTTGCTTAGAGTAGAGGGTCTCACGTCTAAGCTAAAGAAAGCTTTTTTCTTCAAGGGAAGAATTAAGTTTCTGGGATATGAAATACCTGCTGATGAAATTAAGCCGAGTGACAGGAAAATAGCGGCAGTTTCAAGTTTTACTCAACCTGAAAACACATCAATTTCCGCAAATCCTTGGATTGACGAGCTCCTTTTGAAAGTTCGTTCCTGGACACCTATAAATAGCGGAGTCTTTTATACGGTTTAAGAAAGGATGTAAAATTCGAGTGGGAAGTCGCCCAGGAGCCGTCTTTCGAGATGATTAAAAACATTATGAGACGAGACCTGTTTTGACATTATACAATACAAAAAAGGACCACGAGCTACATACAGATGCAAGTGCACTTGGGATTACGGCTATTTGGAAAATCATGAGATCCTGTAACGACATAATTATGTCGGCTGTGAGGACTCCACAAGTAAATGGTCAAATAGAGCACTTCAATAGGACGTTTCTTCATGTGCTTTCGACCTTAGGCTATTAGGAATGAAACAACAAAACGGACACCACACAGTTTACTTCTGGAATTTCAACATCTTTCGGTATCAAGGTTTTACTGGCGTTACATGGCGACGGAAATGAACCAAAACGCTTTGGTACTCATCGAACGACCAGCAATATCAACGGGGGATTTCAGACAACTTGATCTTCGGTATTGATAGGTACATATGTACGAGTAATATTTTGACTCACTGTGCTTGCTGTTGTCCGAGTTTGACAGTTAAGAATCCAATGGCAAATTGGGCAACAGAAGGCAGTGAGTGTTCGACCTTTGCAGCGTACGGCTGCGGAGTAAAATAAAATAAAATAACTTATATCAGCACTACACATGGGGTAGAACTTGGACATGCTGATGCGCTTTCTCGATTACCGTCTTTAGAACCTACAGGTGAAGAAGCTGATATGATTTGTTACTTAAACGTCCATGGTTTCCGTCTGATTTACCAGTTAAGTTTTCTGAAATTGTAATAGCCCTATTGAACCATCATAGATACGTTATAGAAGACATCTCAGGAGATCAACGAACAAAGTGAAAGTATAAATCAGCTTATTCCGCAGATAAGATGAAGCCATGGTGTCAGAATCTGGACGAAGAATTCTGGACTTTCATTGAAAACAGTGAGATCCGGGACGAACCTGGTGCTCAGGAAGGCCGAGCTGTTATCGACTGAACATCGCCACCAACATAACAACAGCACCTATCTTCAACAACGCTAGTTGTCACTTCGCCGTAAAGTAATTTCATTTTTTAACAAGTTCTGAGTTAATCAAATCTGAGTAATTTTCCAACACTTTCGTGTTTCAATTTAACTTGGGTCATCGGACAACATAAGTTAAATAATCTATAGAACTCGTCCCATAATCATTTCCTCTTGGCTCGTGGCAAAGCCTTATCCATCTTACTTACTTATTGATATATTTTGTAGTAAAACTAGAAGTTATGTGTGTCTTTCCTTTTGTAATAGAATTTTCTTTGGTACAATAAAGCAATGCCATCTTTTGTTTGTTCGTTCGTAAAAGTCTTACAGCGTGGTTCATATTTTTTCTGCTGCTCAATTTTTAGCACCAAACCAAAAAATAGAATATAATATTTTTAATGCTCCTTCGATTGCCGGATTGGTGCATATTTGAGTAATTATCAAAAGTATCTATTAAAATCAGAATGGCGAAAGCGGCGCAATTGCAAAGTTTATTGGAGCAACAAGACGAACTGTTTGAGATTTTTTCGAATTAATAATCAAAGTGTACAGTCTCGTACATATATCTGCCTTGCCGGAGAATTGGAGTACTTTTAATCAAAATCATTATTCTTTGGGGTCAATAAAAGCTTCGTTGAAATGTGTGTGTTTTTTTATAATCTGATCTTACAGATCAGAAGTGGGATAAATTCGAAAAATAGAATTAAAAGAAAAGAAAAAGGAGCGATTAGATAAAAAAAAAAACGAGTGAAGAAGAAAAATAAGAGAGAATAATGTATCAAAGTGAAGAATTCGACCAGTATACCGTTGCGTAACTAAAAGCCTGGCTAAACGCGCTGGGAAAAAAATCGACCGGCAACAAATCTACACTCATCTTACGGTTGAATAATATTCCACCAGACGAAAGAGGGGAGTACCCGATTGAAAGGATTGAAGCGGTCGACGAGTGCAGGCATGGCGACGAGGGAAGTGATGAGGAGAGAGATGAAGGAGAAGAGAACGACGACAACACGGCGGCACAAAAACAAAAAGCAGCGAAAATAAAATTGAATCAAACGATGGAAATGGAACAAATGAGAAGAGAAATTAGTTTACTGAAGAGAGAAGCAGAACTACAAAAGAGTGAAAACGAACTTTTAAGAAAAGAGAACGAATTTCTGAAGAAAGAAAAAACGAGCAGTGGGCATGTTGATACATGTTCGAGTGAAACGAAACAAGGAAACTTTTCGCATATAAAAAATCCTTTACCCGAATTTATTGGAAACGGAAATTCGTTTGGACACTGGGAATCACAACTTAAAAGTGTTTTAAGTGCTTATTATTTGGATGTCAACAACGAGCCCTTATCTCTTGCAAGTTAAAGGGCAAAGCTTTAAACTGGCTGCATTCAAGATTGGACTTAATGACAGTATCAGTAGAAGAGTTATTAAATGATATGCGATTACTATTTGGGGATCGAGCCAGCAAGTTGACACTAAAACGTCAGTTCGAAGCTAGGAAATGGCAATCAACTGAGTCATTTCAGGATTACTTCCACGAAAAAGTTATTTTGGCCAACAAAACAACCGTGGACGAAGATGAACTTCTCGAATACATCATCGAAGGAATTTCAGACTACGTTTTGGGATCCCATGCACGAATGCACTGTTTCCGTGGAAAATTGCAACTGTTGGAAGCTTTCAACAATGTAGCTTTAATTAAGCGAAGTTCTGTAACACGTCAGGACTCGAGAAAAGAAGCTGTTCAATCAATTAGGTGTTACAATTGTAACTCATTGGGACACATGGCAGCAGAATGTCGCAAAGCTAAGCGGCCATTTGGAGCTTGTCACATTTGCGCTGAAATGGGCCATCATGCTGCCGGTTGCCCGAAGAAAAAGATGAGACAAGTGAACATGGTAGACGAAGACACCGTGAACGTGAATGATTATGTAAGATATTTAAATTACAATTTTATAAATGATAGTTATAAGAACAATTTATCATTAGGACCATTATTAGACACCGGCAGCCCGATAAGTTTTATCAGACAAAAAATCGTGCCACCGATTATTATTACAAAGAAAAATGTAAATAATTATAAGTTTTTTGGGATAAATAAAAGTCCACTTTTTGTTTATGGAACTGCTTGTTGTACGATTTTATTTGATGGAAGCGGAATTTTAATAGATTTACTGGTAGCACCAGATAGTACTATGCAATATCCAATTGTTTTAGGCCAAAACTTTATGAGAAAAGCTGATTTAAAAATAGTGAAAGTATCGGATAAAATAAAACAAGAGGAGAGATTATATAGTAAAGAATGTACACCGTTTGCTTAGAAGGCAAGCAATCAAGGCTTCCGTTCAAGAATGCTGGACGTAGATCATCAAACCTGCTGGATGTGATTCACTCTGATAAGTGTGGACCTATGAAGCACAAATCACTTGGTGGAGCCAAATATTTTTTAACATTTGTGGACAATAAATCACGCAAAGTATTGGAATTCGAGCTTTTGAGTTGGATAGAAGATAAGAAGGCTTTGATATTTATGTCGAAGAAGAAGTGGAAAAAAAAATTAAAAATATATATGAAAATCGAAATTTGAGAATTAAAAATAAACACAAAAAAAAAACAAATACATAGCAAACGGTTGTTTTCAGTGCAGTGCAATAAAGTGCAGTGTTGATTTAAACTATTACAAATTATAAAAAAAAAACATATACATTAACATTCATTGAAAAAAAGATATATAACAACAGTGGTTAAGCAAGACGGGTGACATCATCCCATATACGGAGTTTACACGCGAAATGTATGTGGAACTAGTGATACAAAACAACAAACTAAGACCGGAGGTGGATAAGCTACAGAGATAATCAGAGGGGATTGACAGCGATGGCTCTTTCACCTGAATTATATCAGCTGAAAAGAGAAGAAAAGTCCCCAAACAGAACAACCACACCAAAAAAGTTCGAAACGCAAATAAATTTGCCCTGCTCGACGATGACAGTATTGATTACCAGATGGACATAAAGAAGATGAAAACGAGTCAACAACATCAAGTTCAATAATAGAAAAAAATGAAAATTGCAAATGAAAGAAAAAGAAATTTTGGAAAACGACCACAGCCAAAAACAGCAACAACGCACGGGAAGAAACAGAAAAAAACATCATCATCTATGAGAAAGCCCACACCAATTAAAATTTTTAATGAGGATAGCCGAAACATTGGGAAATTGTTAACTGAAAAAATTAGAAATGGTAAATTTATTATAAAGAATTTAAATAACAATAAACTTAGTGTTAACAAAGACAAAGTACGAATTATTTTCATATACTCATAAAGATGACAAGCTGAAACCATTTTTATTAAAGGGTCTAAGCGAAAGCTTCAGCCCAGAAGAAGTCCTCGAAGAACTTCGAGAAAAAGAAATCCCGGATATAAAATTTGAGCAAGCCTTAAGGTACGCAACGGGGCGTTCTAAATTGTTAAATAGAACACTTCCGTTTATCGCAGTCCAATTATCTCCTGACAGTAAGGCTCAAAATCTCCGGGAAGTCAGGCATATTTTAGGACACATTGTGTCTTTTGAAGAAATTCAAAGGAGCGACATCTTTCAATGTCGTCGATGCCAACGATTTGGCCACGCTGCTTCGAATTGCAGCATGGTATATAGGTGCGTAAAGTGTCAAGAACAGCATGAGCCTGGTAATTGTCAGGTGACAAAAGATACACCAAAAGAGCAGCTATAGTGTGTTCTTTGTAAAAATACTGGACATCCTGCTTCATTCAGGCGATGCCCTGTCTACAAAAAACTTGCAAACCAGATGCAAGATAGGAAAAAATTAACAAAACAACGATCTGACCAAAAAATATCTATGATCGAAAATACAGTTAAAAAGGGTGTTTCTTATGCCAGTGTTGCCGGAAACACTTCTAGCTCACAAACAGTTTCAACGTGTGTACGCGAAAGTCTACTGGCACAAGAGATGTGAAGGCCTTGGCAGAAAAGATTGATGCCCTTCTTAACACTTTCCTTGTTTAGTTCCAATAAAAAAAGAAATCTCGGTTATAAAATTTGAGCAAGCTTTCAGGTACGCAACGGGGCGTTCTAAATTGTTAAATAGAACACTTCCGTTTATCGCAGTCCAATTATCTCCTGACAGTAAGGCTCAAAATCTCCGGGAAGTCAGGCATATTTTAGGACACATTGTGTCTTTTGAAGAAATTCAAAGGAGCGACATCTTTCAATGTCGTCGATGCCAACGATTTGGCCACGCTGCTTCGAATTGCAGCATGGTATATAGGTGCGTAAAGTGTCAAGAACAGCATGAGCCTGGTAATTGTCAGGTGACAAAAGATACACCAAAAGAGCAGCTATAGTGTGTTCTTTGTAAAAATACTGGACATCCTGCTTCATTCAGGCGATGCCCTGTCTACAAAAAACTTGCAAACGAGATGCAAGATAGGAAAAAATTAGCAAAACAACGATCTGACCAAAAAATATCTATGATCGAAAATACAGTTAAAAAAGGGTGTTTTTTATGCCAGTGTTGCCGGAAACACTTCTAGCTCACAAACAGTTTCAACGTGTGTAAACGAAAGTCTACTGGCACAAGTAAACAATCTTGCCAGAGATGTGAAGGCCTTGGCAGAAAAGATTGATGCCCTTCTTAACACTTTCCTTGCTGAGTTCCAATAACAAAAAACTCAAAATAGCTGCTCTCAATGTCCTTTCTATTATAGCTCATGAGAGAAGAAGTGATTTACTGCGTTTTGTAACAGACCACAGACCTGACGTGCTTCTTTAAAGCGAAACATATCTTAACGAAAGACATTACTTGGAATTCAAGAATTACAATTTTATACATACTGACAGAATGAACGCAAGAGGAGGTGGCACAGCGATTCTCGTCAAGAAACCACTTGAATTCGCAACAATTGAAATTGGTGAAATTGGAAGCTCTAGTCGTCTTGAGACAACAATTATTTCTCTTCCATTGAGGTGTAATAGTTGCCTGTATCTAATATCGGCATATATTCCGCGAGTCTGCGCAAGCGAATTTGACATCGAAATCGAAAGACTGTTCGAAATACTAAGACTAAATAGTTTAAATAACTATTTCGTCTTAGCGGGAGATTTAAACGCTAGGCACCCTTCTTGGTTAGATTCCCACGCCAATACAAAAAGCAATCGGTTGAGGCGATTTATAGATGAAAACCAAGTAGAATATAAAATGAAATTAAATAGTCCATTTACACAAAGTTTAACTTCGGGAAACTCATATCATAGAAATTAAAACCATTCGCGATAGCGATCATAATGCAATATTAATTCTGTTGAAATTATAATACATAATTTGAGTTACATTCTGGCAACGCTTCATAAAAGCTTTTTTGTTACATTTGTGCACACATATTTTCATGCGTTAACCTATTTAAAGCGAACTTATGTTCAATAAAACTAGCACTAACTTCTTACTTGTTTAAACGAACACTTGTTTTTCATTAAGATCGAATGTGTGTCCAACAGGCTATGGGCCCAGGCCGCAGAAGACCCCGTTCGCAGTTTAATTTTTTCTGAATCGTGCATAACTACATTTTTCTAAGTGAACATTTCTTGCTTTAACTAAAAGTATAAATCTGTGTGAATAAAGTGTAGAAATGGCGGGTGCCATGTACAATATAGATAAACTGGACGAAACCAACTATGATTCCTGGTGTGTCCAGATGAAAAGTGTGCTCTTACATCAAGAGCTGTGGTCCTGTGTTTCAAATGTTTCAGAACGCCCAAAAGATGACGAAAGTGTGTAATTTGTGTGCTGGAACATGAAAAATGAAAAGGCGCTTGCGGCAATAACGTTGTCAGTGAGGGCTTCAGAAATTGGTCACATAAAGAAATGCAAAACAGCATTAGACGCATGGGAGACATTGAAAAAAATTCATCCGCCAACTGGTCCAGCGCGTAAGGTAACAGTTTTTTTAAAAAATTATTGTATATGAGAATGACTGAAAGTGAAGGCATGCAACAATACTTATCAAATTTTGCATGCATAATCGAGCAACTATCAGAAATTGGCATAAAGTTGCAAGAAGAATTATATGTATTTATGCTCTTACCAAGTTTGCCGAAATCATTCGAAAACTTGGTGGTAGCTCTGGAGTCGCGTGATGAGTTGCCCAAGTTAAATGCTTTGAAGGCGAAGTTAGCCGAAGAAAGTGACAGAAGGAAGAATGAAGAAATAATTGAAAATGAGAGTACTGTACAAGCTTTTTTGAGTAGGTCATCCCAGCGACGATCCAAAATCATTTTTTACGTTATTCAGTGCTAACCAAAATGAGCTCGCGTTTGATAATAAAGCTTGGTGTTTAAACAGTGGTGCTACAACGCATATGTGTTCAAGACGTGAAATGTTTAGTAATTTCGAGTTGTATAAAGATACTGTCACCCTTGCTGGAGAAAAATCAATTGATGCATGTGGTCGAGGCGAAGTTCAGTTAAAAACGGAAATATCGGTGATTAAATTACTAAACGTTCTGTATGTTCCCCAATTGCAATGCAACTTCATTTCGGTAAGCAAAGCTGTAAACGGTGGGAACACGGTTACATTTAAGAATAATTACGCGTTTGTTTGTGATGAAAATGGTAATAAACTATTGAGTGCCAAGTTAACAAATAATTTATTTCTTTGCGAAATTGAAGAGAAAAAAAATGTGCTATGTTCGAGTAAGAATTCTAAGGAAGAACTTGAAATGTGGCATAAAAGATACGGACATTTAAATGTGCAAAGCTTGAAGTTATTAAGAGAAAAAGAACTAGTACATGGTTTGAAATTTAATGCAAAAAGTGAAGAAATTAATTGCACCGTGTGTCTGAGAAGCAAGTGTTGCGTCAAACAATTCACTTCATCAGAATCTAAAAGCAAAGACGTTCTTGAGCTTGTACACAGCGATGTATTAGTAAGTGGTCCAATAAATGTAAACTCACTTGGAGGCTCGCGATATTTTGTTACCATGGTGGACGATAAGTCAAGATACGTTCATGTGTATTTTATAAAACAAAAATCGGAAGTCTTAAAAGTCTTTAAAAATTATAAAAATATGGTTGAACGTAAAACGGGCAAAAACATAAAAACTCTTCGCAGTGACAATGGAAAAGAATATGTGAATAATGAGTTTAATGCATTTCAAGAACAACACGCTATTGTTAGGCAGCTGACTGTCCCTCACACGCCACAGCAAAATGGTGTCGCTGAGCGGATGAATCGAACGCTTGTTGAAATGGCTCGAAGTATGATCTTAAATGCAAATCTGGACGAACATTTTTGGGCAGAAGCAGTCCACACAGCTACTTACTTCCGAAACCGTTCCCCTACGAAAGCTTTAGGTCATACAACGCCATATGAATTGTGGCATCGGCGCAAACCAGCAGTTGGCCACCTTCGAATTTTTGGGTGCATGTCAATAGCTGTTGATAAAACGCAACACAAGAAGTTTCGTACAAAGGGGGAGAAGTGCATACTAATTGGATATGCTGATAATTCAAAGGCATAGCTCTTGCTCGAAAGGTCACGCAAACAAATCATTGTAAGCCGGGATGTTTATTTCATCGAGTCATCAACAGAAAAACTAAACATTGATTTGCAGAATTCCTCAGAGTGTATTGATAGCAATGTTATGGATGAGCAAACTTTTTGCGATACAACCGATGACAAACAAATTAAAAAAATATGCAGTGACGATGAAGATGACGGTGGATGTGTAAACGAAGATAGAAGAGTTGATTGCGGCGGAAGCGACAATGAAGTTGCCGAAGTTGCACAAAATGTAAGAAGCAAATCTGAAGTTCTCGATAGCGATGGTCAACATGGGCCAGTTAGACTAATACGTACCAGTACAAATGGTTGGCAGAGGCCAATTAAACAGCCCAACGTTTTAAACTTGCTGAATTATGATGATGTTAAAGTTCCAGCGTCATCAGAAGAAGCTCTTGCAAGTAAGCAAGCAACGTATGGCAAAAAGCCATGGCAGAGGAGAATGGCGCTTTAATCAACAACGATACGTGGGAACCAACTCAGTTACCTCCGAATCATAAGGCAATCGGATGCAGATGGGTGTTTGCACTCAAGCGTGGTATAAATGGAACGATTGAACGCTATAAAGCGCGGCTTATTGCAAAAGGCTGCGGGCAGAAATATGGGGTTAACTATGAGGAAACCTTCTCACTTGTTGTGAGATATGCGACGATACGTATGGTTTTGGCCATCGCGGCTGAGTTAGAGTTATATGTGCACCAAGGCGATGTTTCTACAGCATACCTCAATGGTGAATTAGAAGATGAGGTTTACATGAAGCAGCCTCCTATGTTTGAAAAACCTGGAACTGATGCTTGCGTTCTCAAGTTAAAGAAGTCTCTCTACGGCCTAAAACAGTCCGGCCGTATGTGGAACCTGAAACTGGACCAGGAACTTAGGCAAATGGGGTTCGTTGCATGTCCGAGTGAACCATGCGTGTACACAAAACATGGACGAGGCCATATAAACATCATTGCTGTATACGTAGATGATCTGATGATTTGTTCCTCAGACATGGGTGAGTTGGTATGCATTAAACAAAAAATTTCTTATGCATTTCAGGTCGTAGACAAGGGCCCCACACACCAATTTCTCGGTATGCGAATTGAGAGAGAGGGTGCAACTGGGGCGATAACCATCAGCCAACAGCAGCATGTTCTTCATCTTCTCAAGAGATTTGGTATGGAAGTGTGCCGACCAACAACACTGCCCCTGGCTCCAGGCTACCAAGCAAACTGTGAAAGCCATAATTGCAAAATGGTAGACAAAACCGAGTACCAGTCACTAATCGGATCGTTGATGTATCTTGCAGTCACAACGCGGCCAGATATATTGCATTCAGTTTGCAAGTTGTCCCAACGTAATACGCAACCGCACGGCGAGCACTGGGCAGCGGCAAAGCAGGTGTTGAGATACCTGCACACTGTCGATGCAGATTGGGGCGGCGACGTCACGGATCGGAAATCCTACACTGGTTTTCCTTTCATTCTTGGAGGCAGTGCATTTTCATGGGAGAGTAAAAAACAGTCGTCAGTAGCCCTAAGCAGTACTGAAGCTGAATACGTGGCCCTGTCAGAAGCAGCAAAAGAAGCTATATATACAAAAAATTTTAAATGAAATGAATATTTTTAAATATGTAAAATCAATCCGAATTCATTGCGATAACAAACGATGAACCAGTAGCCGATGAAGCAGCTGACAAAGCCGCCGATGAACCATCTGACGAACCAGCCGAGAAACCAACGATGTGACGGCGCAACATACCCAACCCACCACAGAAGCCGAAACACGAAAACTACAGGCGCAATTGAAGCTCTTGCGCATGCGACGAGAGATGCTTGTACTTCAACAGCAGATACGAGAGTTGGAGGGCCGTCCGCCGACAGAAAGCCGTCCGCATCGTGGCGCGAACTTCGAGCATGGGGAGAGTTTGCTCAATTCGTTGACTGGGAAAAACCATTGTGACATCCGCAAATGGTTTTCGGAATTTGAACAGTATGCGGCTACGCGTGGCTTTACGATGGATGAAATGTGCTTAGCCGTGAGTAACGTACACAGAGCGTACTCACCCACATTCAGAAACATAAGTCATTCACATATTTAAATTGTAACCACAACTTGAACTTCACATCAAAAGAATATTGGTGCTAGTGATTGAAGACCTGAACGGAGGACCAGGACACAACAACTTCAGTTGGTGAATATTAATTCTTTGGACCTGGAGAACCACGACGATGAGACCTGAGCCATTCCTGATTATGTGCATGTGAGTCTCTAATTGCTTATATAGATCACTATTCCTTAAACATAATACTTATAAAGGAACAAAAAAAAATATTTTATAAATTAAATTTATGTTTAAATATTTAAAACCCTTAAAACTAAGCGTAAGAAATCATATACCCTAAAAACTTGTAGTAATAGTGATAGCGATAGTGATTATAATTGTAAAGAGAGGGACAATATGACCTTAGAAAACATGACCAATTTTTCAAACTCAAATCTTGATACAAAATTAATCGCCGGATCGTCTGGTGTCAGTGGTATCGCCGCAGCAAACGGAGCCACTGGCAGCAGTTCGACCGACGGATCAAAAAATAGTAACGAAATTAATTTGATAAATATCAAGAATATTTTGTACGAGTAAATAATGTAGAGGAGATTCTTGAGCTAGAGGGGACAGTCAATAACACCTATTATGCCAAGATCATCCTCAGAGCTATACGGAATAAAATTACTTCTCAGGCTAACGAAGTCCTGAACATGTTCGGTACACCACTTGATTGGGCACAAATAAGAAACAATCTAATACATCATTACTCGGACAAGAGAGATGAAACATCTCTCATTAAAGACTTACATAATATTAGACAAAATAACGAAACGAAGCGTACTCTTCCACACTCAGAAACATAAGTCATTCACATATTTAAATTGTTTCACACAAATTTTGTTTTGCACTAACCATATATCCAAATTGTATTGCACACACATTTTACCTGTTCTCACGTTTCCTACAAAATTGTAACATAAAACTTCTATTTTTCACTCACAGAATAAGTAACCCTAAACTTTTGTTGTTTCCATAATTCAGAATTTCGTATGATTGTACCTAGTATAAATACCCTTGAAAAAATTGTATATCAGCTCAGTATTGAATAAAGTTTCCAACGGGTAATCTCTGCCTCTGTCTGGAATTCGTTATCGCCATGAAGACCCTTGCCGCCAAAGTATCAATTCCGGAAACGGAGTTGGTGACGTTTATCATCGACGGATTCAACGACGATAGCGCTAATATCACGCTGATCAACGATGCCAGATCGATGTCCGATCTTCCGTTGAGACTCGACAACTACCAGAAGAAACGGACTCAGTACGTAGAAAAGAAACAACCCAAGATGTCTGTTGCAAAGACCAGAACTATCATTGCCAAACCAAAGGAGCTGTCCGAGGTGCGTTGCTACAATTGCACCAAGTTCGGCCACTACAAAAGCAGCTGCACCAAACCGCTAAGGCCCCCGAATGCCTGTTTTACCTGCAACGAGGTGGGACATCTACACAACAATTGCCCCTGTTCACGAACAGAAACACCACAATCAGCAAAATAATGCATTCCAACGAGTTCAAGACTCAATTCGCAATCGCTCACCTTTCGTATTGCTTCTTTTCTTGTTTGTTTTGTTCTGTATTTTGTACTTTCAGTTTATGTAAGCATATTTTTTTTATTGTTAGAATTTATGTACCAACTAAGCATTTATTGATTGTAAATTAAGTATAAATAGGGTAAGTTAAGGAAAATAAATTGTCATTATTGATCGAAAGTCAAGACGTGTTTCGTTGCTCTTAACCAAGATAGATCACCCCCCACCAGAGGTAAGGGATCCATCTCTAACATATCCACTATAGTAGTCCAAGTTCAAGTACTTGTGTCTACATTCTACAATAGGTCTAGGTTTATGTACCTACGGCCAACAGCGATCGTTTGGATAAAGGAATCCAATCGTTAACATTTGGTGACCCCGACGTGATCCCAGTACTTGCTTTCCCCACCAGTGGTAAGAAGTAAGTAGTGAGTGATCAATCTATAGAAGCGTTAGCAGGGCTTTAACACTGGTAAACCTGCATCGCGTAGTACTTTTAAACATCGTCAACAATAGCGTGTACTAGGGCTTACACTAGTACCAACGTCGTAAAGAGCTGCTTATCAATCTGGTTTCGACAGCCCAAGTGTCATGGATATCGACGAGTTGACGAAGCAGCAAGAGCTTCACGCCGAAGAAGTGTCAAGAGTTATAACAAATTATAAGAAGGACTCTAGCACTAGGAAGACGACTAAAGATTACTATGAGGTTAGATTGCGGTGCTTAGAAGATGCATGGAGCATATTCGAAGAAACGGATTCCAACATTAGGACATCACCAAAGATGTCAATTCAACATGAATATTTTATTAAGGGTCTGTACGACACCACCCTAGCAAACTACACAACATTTAAGGAGCACTTCGAGCAGAAAATAGCTTCTTTCTCCAAGCTGGAAAATGCCGAGCAAATTAGCGACAAGGCACCACAGCAAAACGACAATGGAACATCAAGTTCCGACCAGTCAAATTCCATGGGCGCTCCAGCAAAACCACTTGAGGGCGTAATGAAGTTGATGACACGACAAAAGGGAATAGCAGATTTTCTACGTCGCACGTTGGCCACCATCAACCTTAATACAAATCTGCAACATACAAAGGAGTATGTCGAACGCAAACTGAGGACACTTGAACAGTATCGGTCTCAGCTGGAAGATTTGCACCATTCCATTTGGGAACTCAGCGATAATCCGGTTATTGACGGATATGATCCCGACGAGTATTTGAAATTAGAAGAACTGGTGGAAAAACACACGATAACCCTAATGGCCAACCTACGGAATAACACTGGAAGTGATTCTAGTATCACCAACGCCGCCGTGCCATCAAATAACAATTCACTGTTGCAACTTCCAAAAATCACAATGCCGAAATTCGACGGCGATTATTTAAAATGGCGACAATTCCATGATTTATTCGTCCAGATGGTCCATATTCACCCTATGGCCAACTGTCAGAAAATGTGGTATTTAAAAACAAATCTGTCAGGAGAGGCAGAAAGGTTAATTCGACATTTCTCAACGTCTGATAACAATTATGATGCCGCCTGGAAAACATTGACGGATCGTTATGACAACACTAGACTCCTGGTGTCAGCACTAATAAACAAGCTAATGAATCAACCAAGCATTATGTCAGATAAAGGATCAGCCAATGCCATAAAGAATCTCCATGATACCACACAAGAGAGTCTAATGGGGCTCAACAATATTGGCATAGATACTGATCAATGGGATCCAATAGTCACGCACATTGTAATAAAGAAGTTAGATAAGGATACGCATACCCTGTACGAACAGTCGCTTGAAAATCCGAGAACCGTGCAGACTGTCAAGCAACTGTTGGAGTTCTTGGAAAGGCGGTTACAATCCCTAGAGGCTCTGGGTTATAAGGGGAGGTCACTGGAGGAACAGCGACGATTACACCCAGTCCGGTCAGTGGCAGCTCCCTCAGCACCAACAACGCTATCATGTATAGTTTGTAAGCGGAGCCATGAGTTGTATGCATGCCAGGAGTTCCTGAAAATGTCACCCAACCATCGACTGAACCTGCTGAAGAAACATCATGCTTGCGTTAATTGCTTCCGACCAGGCCATCATGCAGAGAAGTGCACCAGACGAGGATGTACAAAATGCTCCAAGAAGCATAACACATTAGTACACTTAGAAGTGGCGGTACCAAACCAACACTGCAATTCAGCTTCAATCAATAGCGATAATCGAACCGCGGAACAGGGGTGCGACCAAATGCCCATATCAAGCAGGCGTCAGACATATATTCTATTGGGGACTGCCCGAATCAAATTGGAATCTGGGAATGGCGACTTTGTTGAATGCAGAGCACTTCTAGATTCAGGATCTCAAGTGAACTTCATAACGGAGAAATTAGTCACAAGACTAGGGCTCTCAACAAGACACGATTCCATGCGCATCCAGGGCATCGGTCGCACTACTCAAAAAACACATAACAGAGTAAACATTCATTTACAATCTAGATTGAATGGGTTTTCAACAAGAATCGAGGCAACGGTCCTTCCGAAAATACTCTCACCTCAACCGACACAATTACTTGACATCTCACGATGGAACATCCCAAAGAACATCAAGATGGCCGATCCAACCTTCCACTGTCCAGGGCAAATTGATGTGCTGATCGGTGCAGAGCTTTATCACGAACTCCTCTCCGTAGGGCAAATAAAATCCGACGAGGAGATGCCCACCTTGCAAAATACAGTTTTCGGGTGGATCGCAGCAGGAAGGATTGGACAGTGTCCAGCCGCTCCAATAACTTGCGGCATGTGCCTCGAAGACGCAAATCTCAACACACTCATCGAAAAATTTTCGACAATAGAAGATCCTGAGGAATCATCAGAAGCAATGACGACAGCGGAAAGACGGTGTGAGACACATTTTCATCAGACAACAAAGCGAGACACAAATGGCCGTTTCGTCGTGAGGTTACCGTTCTCTGACGAACCATCAAGGCTAGGAGAATCGAAGACCATAGCTCTACGTAGGCTATACGCATTAGAAAAACGTTTGGCAAATAATATGGAGCTCAAACAGCAATATCATCAATTCATGGACGAATATATTACACTAGGACACATGATGGAGGTAGCTGCCCCCTCAAGCAATTCACCACACTACTTTCTACCTCACCATTGTGTACAGAAACCTGATAGTAGCACTACCAAGTTGAGAGTAGTATTCGACGCTTCGTGCAAGACATCATCCAATCTGTCCCTCAACGATATTTTACATACCGGTCCAAAAATCCAAGACGACCTATTCACGATTTTGTTGAGGTTCCGACTACCACGGTTTGTGTTTACAGCTGATATTCAAAAAATGTACAGGCAAGTGCTCGTGCACGAAGAAGACCGAAAATATCAGTTGATTCTATGGAGGAAAGACGTATTAACACCAGTTAAGTGCTACCAGCTAAATACAGTGACCTACGGCACCTCAGCCGCTCCATACTTAGCCATCAAAAGCTTACGACAACTATCCCAATCATCTCGAAAAACTCATCCAGCAGGTAGTAAGGCGCTTCAACACGACTTTTATGTAGACGACGTCATGACTGGTGCAGATAGCCTCCCCGCTGTAATAGAGACACAAAGGCAATTGATAGATATACTCCAGCAATCAGGATTTAAGCTACGTAAATGGTGCGCTAATCATCCGCGGCTGCTACAAGATTTCCCGACTGAAGACCAAGAAGTGGAACTAGACTTTAAACTCGACTCCGAGGATACCATAAAAACTTTGGGTTTAACTTGGCTTCCAAAGGTGGACGACTTTTGCATCAAAACCTTTTGTCATCATGGCACTAAAATAACGAAAAGAATAGTGTCATCAGAAATAGCCCGACTATTCGACCCACTTGGGCTAGTAGCGCCAGTGACAATCACCGCAAAAATCCTCCTCCAACAACTGTGGCAACTAAAATTGGACTGGGATGCAGCTCTTCCACAGGAACTCCATTCGAAATGGGCAAGATTCCGGGACGACCTTAAAACAATAAATCAGATCCGAATGCCAAGACACGTATTTGCGCACAAAACCCCAGAAAAAATACAAATACATGTCTTTGCCGATGCTTCCGAAAGAGCGTATGGAGCTTGCGCCTACCTTCGATCAGTCATTAAACCTGGTATAGTGGTCGTGCGCTTATTGTGTGCCAAGTCTCGTGTAGCACCACTTGAAAAGAACAAAATTAAGAAACCAACAATACCACGACTAGAGTTGTGCGCAGCAAAGTTAGCAGCAGATCTCGCTAAGCGGATAAAAAAGGACATCGAGTACGAAGAAACTGCAACGTATTTTTGGAGTGATTCGGGAATTGTACTAGCCTGGATCAATTCGACCGCAAAGTCGCTACCCATCTTCATAGCCAACAGAGTGGCCTCCATCCAATCGAATACTATACCACACCAATGGCGTCACGTAAGATCCAAGGAGAACCCAGCTGATTTATTAACAAGGGGACTATCTCCCGAAAAATTGAAGGAATGTAATCTTTGGTTCTTTGGGCCCGTATTTCTTCATGGCCAGGAATCGTCTTGGCCACACCCATACGAAAAGACGGCACCATGTGAGCAAGAAATTAATCAAGGCACATCAGCGGTAACGACCAAGAGCATCGATTCATCACACTTCATTTACAAGATCCCTCATGGAAATTCATTCAAAAGGATCCAGCGGATTACTGCATACGTACTTAGATTCATCCGACATGTTAAAAGAAGAGATGAGAAGATGACCCAAAGTATAATTCTCTCCAGCCAAGAATTAGAAGACGCTCTTTATAGCATAATCCAACTAATGCAAAAAGACGAATTCAGCCTCGATATCGCCCATCTAAGAAAATATAATGAATGCAGCAAGGCCAGCCCCATAAGCAGTCTCACCCCATTTTTGGACAAAACTGGTCTCATGCGCGTGGGAGGAAGATTAGAAGCATCAGCTTTACCATACAACGCAAAACATCCTATCTTACTACCCTATGATCATCCATTCGTAAAAATGATAATGAGGGACATCCACTACGACAATAAACATGTTGGACCACAAACACTTCTGGCCATAACCAGACAACGTTTCTGGCCGATCAAAGGTAAAACCATCGCACGATCTATAGTGCAAAACTGCGTGCGATGCACAAAGGCCAAGCCCAAACTGCTCTCCCAAATGATGGGAAATTTGCCACCCAACCGAGTGCAACCGGCCCGTCCATTCGTAAACTCAGGTGTGGATTTCTGCGGCCCAATAAAGATCCACTATCGTGGTAGGGGAAGTCGACCACAAAAGGGATACATTGCAGTTTTTTGCTGCTTTGCTACGAAGGCAGTCCACTTAGAGGTGGTAAGCGACTTAACAACGGAGGCATTCATTGGAGCTCTAAAACGCTTTACGGGAAGGCGAGGCTACGTAAGAAACTTATATTGTGACAACGCAACAAATTTTGTGGGAGCCAGAAACCAACTTCAGGACTTGAATCAAACTATACATTCCAGTCAAGGAATGGACTCTATTGTATCCTCCTGCAGCACAAAGGGCATCGATTTCCATTTCATACCACCCCGATCTCCTCACTTTGGCGGGCTCTGGGAAGCTGCAGTGAAGTCGGCGAAACACCTGTTGTACCGAAGTATGACATCAGCATCCCTGACGTATGAGGAACTTGAGACTCTCGTTATTGGAATTGAAGCAATCCTTAACTCTCGTCCCCTTACACCTCTATCTACCGATCCAAACGACCTCACAGCCCTGACACCCGGCCACTTTTTAATCGGCGAACCATTGACCGCAACGATTGATCCAAATGCTGAGACAACTAAGATCAGCTTACTCACACGATGGAAACTGGTTACGCACTTAAAGAACGAATTCTGGAGGAGATGGTCGAGAGAATATTTAAATGAATTACAACAGCGCTTCAAATGGAAACAGCACGATCGGAACCTGCAACCTGGGGCTATAGTCATACTCAAGGAAGATAATACTCCACCACTGAGGTGGCCACTAGGCCGAGTCATCAGAACCCATAAAGGAGAAGACGGTCAAATCCGAGTCGTAGACGTGAAGACAGCAACAGGCATTCTACGAAGGGCAATCCACAAACTTGCGCCCCTTCCAATCAACGATGAAAACCCTAAGGAAGAAGTCGCGCTAATGACAAAAGATAGTCAAACCAAACGAAAGGCGATAGACTCAGCAAAACGAGTCACGAGGGATGCTTTGAATAACGACGAACCCCCACTAAGAAAAAGTCGAAGAATTGAGACAGCAAAACAAAAACCAAATCCTAGCCGAGATGCCACACAAGTTCAGTAAACATGACCTTCACCAGTATTCCGTGGGATATATAGGACTTCTATTAGCAGCATCGATCATCATCTTCTGGATCTGGAAGTCGAGGACCTCATCAAACTGCGTGAACCTTACGGAACCCTCGAAACCGAATCCCGTTCCACGAATACGCAAACGATTCAGCCTACCTAACGAAGAAGATGTTGAATGTTCCATTCAACGAGGGGGAGAATGTTCACGAACAGAAACACCACAATCAGCAAAATAATGCATTCCAACGAGTTCAAGACTCAATTCGCAATCGCTCACCTTTCGTATTGCTTCTTTTCTTGTTTGTTTTGTTCTGTATTTTGTACTTTCAGTTTATGTAAGCATATTTTTTTTATTGTTAGAATTTATGTACCAACTAAGCATTTATTGATTGTAAATTAAGTATAAATAGGGTAAGTTAAGGAAAATAAATTGTCATTATTGATCGAAAGTCAAGACGTGTTTCGTTGCTCTTAACCAAGATAGATCACCCCCCACCAGAGGTAAGGGATCCATCTCTAACATATCCACTATAGTAGTCCAAGTTCAAGTACTTGTGTCTACATTCTACAATAGGTCTAGGTTTATGTACCTACGGCCAACAGCGATCGTTTGGATAAAGGAATCCAATCGTTAACAGCCCCAAAGCAAATCGAAAGCATCAAATGATTGTTGTTGCAGTCACCAGAGCACTAGAAGGTGAATCGAGCAAATTGAGCAGTGAAGAAGATTTTGCGGACACCATCAGTGCTATGAAAATTGTAAGTGTTGCTTTCTATGTTGATCAATTCAGGAGTCAAGAATTCATGAATTTTTTTTCTTTGTCGGATACTGGAAGCGCGGTTAATTTTGTAAAGCGTTATCAGGAGCGACATCAGGATTTCGGACGTGCTTATGACGTTGCCGTTGATTTTGGGACGCAGTTTTTTAAAAAAAAATTAATATTCATTTATGTCAAATAAATAGACCTACGTCAAAAGCAAATGTAACAGGTGGTTCATGTATTCATGCTTCTAATTTAAAAATAAGGAATAGTTGTTGTAACTTGGTTGTCAACCCTGACCACGAATGGGGAACAGAGTTCTCAAAACCGCATAGTGGTAACACTGTCACAGTTCTAGTGACAGTTTTAGTTCCGTCACAGGTGTGTTCAAGGAAAAGTGATTATGTTAGTAGTTGATAGGCAGGAAAGTGCTCCGTCGATTTTTCCAATAGATATAGACCAACGAGAGGTGGATGTTAACATCAGCCCGCAGTTAGTGGATGGCCAACGTCATGCTCTTAAGGCAGTGTTAGACACGAATTATTTAAACCCAATAGAGATTGAACGTAAATACCATAATTATAAGATGAAGATCTGCTTTACAGATGACACTCCTTTCTATTGCTCATCAAGAGCCCTTTCGGTACTTGAACGAAGAGAAGTTCGAAAAAAAAATAAATGAACTGATAGATAAAGGAATTATTCGACGAAGTACGTCTCCGTTTGTACCCGCGGTTGTTCTTATTAGAAAGAAAAATGGTGAACTACGGATGTGCTTTGATTACCGCCCGCTGAATAGGAATACAATAAAAGACAATTTTCCATTGCCACTTATTGAATACTGTATAGAATTTTCAGGAGGCAAGCAATGGTTTATTTTACTAGATTTGAAGGATGGTTTCATTAAGTGGGAATTTACAAAAATTCCATACCATATACTGCATTTGTAACACCGGAAAGGGCTGGAAAATGCACCCGCGAATTTTTAGCGGCTTTTGTATGAAATCCTCCAAGATCTGATTGAGGCGGGTAAACTTATAATTTATTTAGACGATATTTTAATCGCTACAGCTGATTTTAAGTCTCACCTGGTGGACGTGGTGCTGCGCCGCCTTTACGAAAAGGGGTTGGAGCTCAAATTTAACAAATGTAAATTCGGTTACAATTGGACTATTTAGGCTTTTTGGTGAATGCATCATGTATTAGACTCGCCGATGCTCACAGTCGCAATATTAAACGTGTTGATCGTATTAACAACTGTATTAAATTTCACTTTCATTCTGTAGTCTTTTAAAAAAATATATACATTATTAAGTGTTCGTTACTTGTTCGAACACACTGTCAAAACCTGCTTACTCAATCGAGCTGCAGCGTTATACTTTTTTGCCAACTTGATCGTCTGATCTTCCCGCAATATTTATCGGCCCACTGTACCGTATTATGATTTATTGATCTTGTATAAAAGAAGTACGTTTAAATCGTAAGCAGTTCAGTCTTGCCAATAAAGTCGATGCCGTCGGGCATTTGTCGAAGAGAGACATTGTGTTTTTTTTTCTGCGTTTCAGTACAGTTTTCCCCTACAGTTTTCAGAAGTGGGATCAATCCACTAAGTTTGTCAAATTAATTACTTGCGTGTTTTAAACAAAAAAAAAGTCCAGCATTAAATAATATCTGTGCGGTTTTTTTTTAACGAAGTGAAAAATTATGTCTCAAGAATGGAACCAATTTTTGGAATTGGCAACGGTTGCCACTCTAAAGACCGTATTACGATCGATGAAGTTGCAGACCAGCGGCAGTAAAGCGGAGCTGAAATTAAGGGTGCAGGATGCTGTGGAAGACTTTTCTGACGACGAAATTAAGAAATTGATTCAGGAGCATACGTTTTGTACCAGGGATGTGTATGCAGACGGTTCAGCGTCCCAAACAGAACACGTGTCTGCTGATGAAGACGAGCCAGATGACCAAATCGACGAGGAACTCAATAGACTCAGAGAAAATTTAAAAAAAAAAAGAGGAAATACTCCAGCTGAAACGGAAGCTTCGAGAGATGCAATAAGAGGGGACAGAAGCGAACCAAAGACCATGTGTCTCACACAACTTTAAAGACGTAGAAGATGTGATGTGTCCATTTAGTGGGGATGATAATTATCCGGTGGAGCGTTGGATATCGCAGTTTGAGGAGTACGCAACACTTTTTACTTTCGATGATCGAACCAAACTTATTTTTGGTAAAAGGCTTTTGACTGGTACAGCAAAATGGTTTGTTCGATCAAAGAACTTAAGACGTTGGACGGAAATACGGAATGAGTTCAAGTAGGTGGTGACAAAGGCTGATATTTACAGTGATCTTAAAGAAAGAAGGAAACGTCGTGAAGAAACAATACAACAGTATGTGTTGTCCATGGAAGAAATTGCTTCGTATAACTCTATAGAAGAAGAAGATTTGATGCAGTTTATCATCAAAGGCATCCCGGACACCGAAACCAACAAAACCATTTTGTATAGCGCCAACAATATCGACGAACTGAAGCAAGCCCTAAGAAAGTATGAAAAATCCAAGAGCAACACTCGTGATAATACTTCTACAATCAGGATGCCAAGACCCGGAACATCTCAACATCTTACTCGTACGAAGCCCTTTAATAAGGCAAATGCAGCTAATATCAATCATCCTCCCGTCGATAAAGTGATTGTTCAAAATAGTGGAAAATTTGAGAGGAAACAAATAACCTGTTTCAAGTGCGCTGGCCTAGGTCACATTTCAAGAAACTGTCCAAATCAAAGTTCAGTATTAACAATGCAACGGCTAAAGAGCGATGTCAATAGCAGCAGCAACAGAAGCGGTGATGTGGAAACTAAAAACAACAACAACGTCGAACAGCAAGCATTAACGAGCAATGAATTCGAGAAAAACATATATTTCCAGTTTCAACATGGCCAAGCCGAAGTTTCGATGAATCTCAAGACTCTCCTGGACTCGGGAAGTCCAATAAGTTTCATACAACAGCGATTTTTGCCTTCATTTATGGTGTCACCCTTGAGCAACAACAATCGTTCATATTGCGGAGTAAACAACAGCCGTTTAGATGTTATGGGAAGTATAAGTTCACGAATATATTTTGATAACTTTATAATTAATTTGCAATTACTTGTAGTGAAAAATCATTCAATGAGCTACCCCATTGTACTGGGCCGAGATTTCATCAGGAACATTGGTATGGTGTTGCAATTACCAGATAAGAAGACGGGAAATCCACATAACGAAAACCTCAAAGAACCATCAATCAGCAAAAATCATCATACTTCAAATTCTCTTCATCAGGGTTTAAAACAAAATATTCGTTCGGATGGTAATGTGAGTACTATTGGTGAAAAAATTGAGTTTATCAATCAGATTTTAAGTATTGATCTTAGTTGTGAAAAAAGTGATTTTGATTTAAATGATAAGGTACCTACCTGTGTTAAGGATAGTGTAAAAGAAAGTATCAAAGAAATAGTTAAAAAGGCATAAAAGATGAAACCATTACTCATCCGGTAGAGGGTGATTTTAAGATGAAGATAATGTTATCGAACAATGTTCCTTTCAATTGTCCTCCAAGAAGGTTGCCATATTCTCATAAAGTTGAGTTGGAAAAAATATTAAATGATTTGCTTGGTAAAGGCATTATACGTGAATCTAATTCGGAGTATGTGTCACCAACCGTTTTAGTGCAAAAAAAGAATAGGGAGCTTCGGTTGTGTGTAGATTTTCTCGAGCTTAATAGAATGACCCTTCGTTATAATTATCCCTTGCCTTTAATTGAGGATAACATTGATTGCCTCAAAGTTAAGAAGTACTTTACTACATTAGATTTGAAAAATGGTTTTCACCATGTTCCATTAGCTGAGGAATCAATGAAATAGACGTCTTTTATCACGCCGTTTGGGCAATACGAATATACACGAATGCCGTTTGGCTTACAAAATGCGCCTTCTGTTTTCGAGCGCTTTATGAAGTACGTATTTGGAAAATTGATTTTAAAATCTAAGATTATTACTTACTTGGATGATATTCTTATAGCTACGAAGACAGTTGAGGAGCACTTAGATACGCTTAAAGAAGTTATGCACATTATAGCAACAAAGGGACTAACACTTCGGTTCGATAAATGTTTATTTTTGCAAAGCGAAATCGTGTACTTAGGATACAAAACAAACGAAGCTGGTGATAGACCAAATGATATTAACCTCAAAGCTATAAGTGATTTTCCAACACCATCGTCTTCTAAAAGTGTACATAGTTTTCTAGGACTCTGTTCTTATTTTAGGAAATTTATCAAACATTTTGCAAACATAGCGAAGCCTTTGTACGATCTTTTAAAGAAAGATGTACCTTTTGTTTTTGGTAAAAGAGAAATCGAAGCATTTGAGTTATTAAAAGTAAAGCTCATAGCATCACTTGTTTTATCTATATATAGTCCGCAAAATGTTACCGAGTTGCATTGCGATGCAAGTAATATAGGGTTCGGTGCAGTATTACTCCAAAGGCAAGAAGACAACAAATTTCATCGGGTATTCTACTTCTCAAAGGGTGCAACGGAAGCAGAGAGTAAATACCACAGTTATGAGTTGGAAACATTGTCGAAATCATTGTTGAAATGATAAATGGCCTCATTTATCGCAAAACAACGGACAAAGTTCTTTCCTACGTTCCTTCACATATGGAAGAACGAGTAATTCGTACTCACCATGAAGCTCTTTGTCATCTAGGGGTCGAGAAATGTTTTGAACACTTAGCTTGCATTTACTGGTTTCCGAAAATGAAAGACAAAATAAGAACCTTCATTAAAGGATGTCTGAAGTGTAGTTATTTCTCACCTGAATCAGGAAAGGTCGAAGGAACCTTACATTCAATACCTAAAGGAAACCGCCCGTTTGATACCTTACATATTGATCATCTCGGTCCAATTTCAAGTTCTCGGTCGAAAAAATGTCATATTTTTGTGATGGTAGATGGTTTTACCAAGTTTACCAAACCATACCCAGTCAAGAGCACGCAAAGTAAAGAGGCAATCTTGTGTCTAAGATCGTTTTTTGAGAATTATTCCAGGCCAAATCGAATCATTTCCGATCGCGGTTCTTGTTTCACGTCTAGCGAATTTTCAGAGTTTCTAAAAGAAAATAATATCATACATGTTAAGGTCGCCACTCACTCACCCCAGTCGAATGGTCAAGTGGAGCGACTTAATCGTGTCCTCATTCCCATGTTAGCGAAGGAATGTGAAGCAAATACGACCAGTGAATGGGACAGGCACATTGTTAAAGTGGAATTTGCTATAAATAACACTGTGAACTGAAGTACTGGTTTAACCCCTAATACTCTATTATTTGGTAGAGATCAGAAGGGAAGATTTTGCGATAAGGTCCAAGAATATCTCGGTTGCTCAGGAGAATATCACTAAGGAGCAAATGCGTAATAAAACGTACTTCGACAACCGGCATAAAAGTCCAAAGCAGTACAAAATAGGTGACTATGTGATGATTAAAAATGTCGTCACAACTCCAGGTATAAACAAAAAACTATTAGCTAAATATAGAGGTCCCTACGAGGTAAAGGAAGTATTGTCGAAAGACAGGTATGTTATAAGGGACATTGATGGATTACAACTGACTAGGTTGCCATACAAAGGAATCTGTTCCCCGAGTAACATGAGGCCTTATGAAGTTTTGTCGAAGGAGTTGAAGTATGATGAGGAATGCGAAAACGATGAAGTTGATGACGGTAAATAGGGAAACTGTAATAGTTTCTTGCGCTAAAATCAATCTATTCAAACTTTTACCAATGTTCTTGTTAGTCTTTGCTCAATAAAGAAAATATTTATTTGCTTTTAAACCTATGCAGCTCATCAATAATCTATTCATATTTATTCAATATAAAATATTGTGTGTTTTTCGTTGAATTGTGATTTTATTCTGAAATTGATTATATTTATGAATTATTGTAAAATATCTGGAATTGATTAAGTTAATGACTTCGATGTTTTAATATATTTTACAAAGAAATGTATCGATAAATTAGAATATGATTGAATTGTTTATTGAATTAATATGTATCTTCAATGTAATCGGGTCGATTACGCGATCAGGATGGCCGAATTGTAGTCTTTTAAAAAAATATATACATTATTAAGTGTTCGTTACTTGTTCGAACACACTGTCAAAACCTGCTTACTCAGTTGAGCTGCAGCGTTATATTTTTTTAAAAACTTGATCGTCTGATCTTCCCGCAATATTTATCGGCCCACTGTACCGTGTTATGATTTACTGATCTTGTATAAAAGAATTACGTTTAAATCGTAAGCAGTTCAGTCTTGCCAATAAAGTCGATGCCGTCGGGCATTTGTCGAAGAGAGACATTGTGTTTTTTTTTCTGCGTTTCAGTACAGTTTTCCCATACAATTCATAACATTTATTCCCAACTAGCACTTTCCATATTTCGCATATTTTGTTCACGTTAGCTTATTTTTGTTTATTTGTATTTTGTTTTCTGTAATTTTGCACCTTTTTGCCAACTCCACTTTTCTGTTTAAGTCAGCATTTATTTTTGTATAAAAAGAATTTTAATAAATTATTTCACTCGCTGCTGTTAATCAATCGAACCGAGCCTTTTCTCGTTTACCTAATGTGACCTTCCATTAGGCGATTTGATTTTAAGTAGGAAGTAAAAGTTTCTAAGGAGTAGAACTTTACATTTGGTCCTTCGAGCCGGATTAGCCGGAATGTGTTAAATATATTAAATTGGTACGAGACCAGATAAAATATATTAACTGTGTAAAAGTGTTAACATCTTGAAAAATTACAATGAGTTAATTCAAGATATCGCGCTTTCATAAACCCGCATAAGTGAAGAAGTGCATCGGTTGTGGGCCAATTTTAAAAAGGATGACGAATCGCGATACTCTAAAGAGTACTTCAAAAAACGAGTGGAACAGTTGGAAGCGTACTGGACCGACTTCCAGATCAATAATGGGTATTTGGAAGATCTGCGGAAAACCAAGCCGCAGCACGACCATTCACCCAGAAGTACTTTCAGCAGTTCGATACGAGGTATGAGGACATCAAGAGTACCTTTAAGAGGAAATTAGAGCAGATGCTTAAGAAGACTGAACAGCAACAATTTGGTGAACAGGCAACACCAGCAACATCAACACAACCGCCATCTCGAGTTCAGCCGCCAGCCACAGCAAGGCCATTGTACACTGCAGACATGCAGCCATCAACGTTGTCGGCCGTCAATCATGATCAATCAAATTCAGCGAAGGTTCTAGCGAGTTTCAAGAAGTTGATTGTCATCAAAAATAACTTTACCCGCATCATTAACAGTTTGGATTTGAGTCAATGTACTGTATACCTCAGATTCAAATTAGACCAACTGAGGAATTGCTGTACTAAGCTTGAATTAATAAACGACATTATGTCATCATTAGAAGAAGCTGACTACGATCATGAATATGTCTGCAATAACGAGTTTATCGAGTTGGAGCAGATGTTTCAAGATGCGTACATCCAAATTAAAGAAGCTAAATGTCATCTGCAATAACCTGTACATCAACAACCATCTACACACAGTGAAATCAAGCTTCCAGCAATAAGGAGGAAGCGAGGAATGGACATCATTCTGGGAACTGTTCGAACGTTTAGTACACCAAAATGCTACTCTAAGCGACGTCGAGCGTATCCAGTATTTGAAGGGAAATTTGAAGGGCGAAGCCGCTAGAATAGTGAGTCATCCCCGACATCAAACAACTGTGTGACAGCTATAGAGTTGCTAACCAAGCGCTTCCAAAATCCTGCCGCACTTGTCAACAACTACATCTGTCGAGAAATGAATAGTGTGAACATGTGATATTGGTGGCTCTTGGAAGGCGGAAGCGAACAGAACGAATTTCATTGACATTTAATGCGGCTTGTCAAAATGACAGCGCGCGCCTTTGAATTCATTTGCCTTCGAATTTTATTTCGCCATTTGCCTTTGTCATCGCCAGCCGCTGCCGCCTGCCAAGAGTCACCAATAAGTAAGTATTCAAACATTGTCAAAACAATTATTAATAAGTCCCTTTTAGAAAATAAACTCTCCCTGACATGAATTAAACGTGAACTTCAAAAGGGGCGTTTTATTTGAACGGGGCAAAGAGCGGGGCGACGACAGCTTTATTTTTTATTGCGCCTTTATTTTTTATTGAGCATCCCCGCAGCCAGCGGACGGAATCCTTATTTCGGATTGCACAGAGTATTCCTGCAGTTAGCAGACGGAAACACTCACTACAGTTGGAATTCCCGCAGCCAGCGGACGAAAAATTCACGAATTACCCGCAGCCAGCGGACGGAATAATTTGCCGTGAAATAAATCGGTGCCCGCTATCATCTAAACAACCGTTAGCCCGCAACAAGCGGAACAATTTGCCGTTACTCAATTTAATTTGTGCAAGCCAATGCCAATGGAAACGAGAAGAACGAGACAAACTTCTAAGAAGAGCCAGGAGTCTGACGCCCAAACAGACTCCTTCGACGAGTGTACTTCTCAAGACGAAGACAACAGAACAGTATTGGAAAGTGAAGCCCAGAATACCACAATGGAGGAAGAATTGTTGCAGCTCCGAAAACAATTAGAAGTAGCTAAAGCCGCCGCAAGCAAGGAAAAACAGGAACGCATGCGGTATGAACGACTTCTGCAAGAGCAGCAAATGACATCAAGCGCTTCAATCCCAAATAGTGCGGTTATGCCTGGTGCTCCTGAAATCACCGCTGTTACGTCAGCAGTTTTCACGCCTGTGTTTGCTATTTCGACTGCAACAACTACGCCGCATGCCGCTAGCCAAGACAACATTATTTTTCAACAAACTGCCACGAAGGGACACATGCCATGTACTTCTCACGGAGCATATTCTTGGCTACCAGTGAGTTCATCGCCGTCTCCGCAGATCTTAACAGCAAGTTCAGCCCATCGTCAACAGAGCAGTACGCCGACTTTCTTACCACCTCTGAATGGTCTTCAGACAATACAACACCAAAACCAAATTCCTACCTCAGCAGCCGAGCAGCCATATCGCCCTCAAGGATCATCTTCATCACCGGCCTCATATGGATCACAACGAAAGCTGCACGATTTGCCGGAGTTTCGTGGGAGCCCAGAAGAGTGGCCTATGTTTTGCACAGCATATGTGGAATCCACAAACATGTTCGGCTACAGCAAATTGGAGAACATGTTCCGTCTCCACAAAAGCTTAAGAGGAGAGGCCAGGGACGTAGTCGAGGCTCTGCTCATCCACCCAAACAATGTGGACGAAGTGATGTCCAGCCTGGAGTTTCGTTTCGGACGTCCAGAGTGCCTCGTACAGAGTCAACTTAAGAAGGTGAGGGGTTTCGCACCGATACCGGATAACAAATTGGAGCTGATAGTGCCATTCGCTACAAAAGTGCAAAATCTTACTGTGTTCCTAGAAGCAAGTGGAATGCACCAGCACTTGGCAAACCCAACCTTATTGGACGAACTGATCGGAAAGCTGCCGATGCATAAAAGGTTAGAGTGGGCACAGTGCAGTGTTTGTATACGACCATACCCCACAGTCAAGCACTTCAGCGAGTGGATAAACCGGGTAGCTAGACTGGTTTGCATCGTAACCCCCACACAGCTGCTATCATCATCAAGTCAGAGCGACTCGTCAAGGAGGATGAAGAGGGGCAACGTTCTTCATGCCGTCGATGTGAACGAGAAGGTTGGAAACAGCATGTGCCGTTACTGCGAGGGAACGCCGCATGCAGTGACAGAATGTAGCAGCTTCACCAAACTGCAAACACCAGCTAAATGGGATTTCGTGAAACGACACAATCTATGCTTCGGATGCCTGAGGTTTGGGCACAACATAAGGGCCTGTCGCACAAAACGATCGTGTGCCATTGGTGATTGCCGAAGAATGCACCACCAGTCTCTTCACGAAACCGAATCACCAACGAAGTCATCAGCCGGAGAGGGGGCAAGTTTGGAACCTCGAAGGCCTTTGCTGAGCTGCGACGATACCAGAAGCGCACGGATCCTCTTCAGAGTTCTGCCTATCAGGATCTATAACAAAGAAGTAACAATTCGAACATTCGCCCTATTCGATGAAGGGTCATCCGTCACAATCATGAGCTCGGAACTAGCCAAACGCCTCCGACTCAACGGAAAGCCCAAAGACTTGCATCTGCGATGGATTGGAGACAAGCCAGAAAAAAAGAGATCCTTTGCTGTTGATGTGGAGGTGAGTGCCGACCTGGAAGATGCCAAAAGGTTCAAACTGAGTGAAGTTCAGACTGTCGATGAACTTTGCTTACCCACTCAAACGTTCGCCGCCTCGGACTTGTTTCTGCATTGCCGTCCAGATATTTCTCTGCCCAACTACAACAACGCAAGACCAGAGATATTAATAGGACTAGATAACAGCCATCTCGGAGCGCCAATAGAAGTGATCTTCTCTGAGGAAAAGGGACCGATAACTGTGCGTACTCAATTAGGGTGGGTCGCATACGGTGCACTGCCGTCGGGACAAGGAGAAGACCCGAGAGAAAATGTCGTACTTTGCAGTAACCAGGCTCGTGAACGTGATGAACTATTGGATAAGCTCGTGGAAGAATACTTTTGCATCGAAAGCTTCGGTGTAAGAAAACCAACGGAGAAACCAGCATCAGAGAGTGACAAAAGAGCTTCGCACTTATTGAGCAACACCACGAAAAGGTTGGAGAAACGGTACCAGACTGGCCTGCTATGGAGAGAAGATGGAGTCCAGTTACCGAACAGCTATGAACTGGCCAAGAAAAGACTTTTCAACCTAGAAGCCAGAATGCGAAGGGATCCCGATTTTAGTGCCACATACAAAGATAATATCGCTAGTTACGTAAAAAAGGGATATGCAGTGAAGTTAACGTCGTCTGAAGCAGGTACATTAACTCCCAGAACTTGGTACCTTCCACATTTCGGAGTAAAAAACCTCAACAAGCCGGGTAAGGTGCGACTGGTTTTCGACGCTGCTGCTGAGGTTGAAGGCGTATCTCTAAACTCTGCTTTGCTGAAGGGACCGGACAACAACGTGCCGTTAGTAAAGGTGCTATTCAACTTCCGGTTACGACCCTTCGCAGTCACAGGAGACATAAGAGAAATGTTCCACCAAATACTGATACGCCCAGAAGATGAACACTCCCAACGTTTCCTCTGGCGAGAGGAAGAAGGGAAGCCGATAGACACCTACGTCATGAGGGTCATGACCTTTGGAGCCGCCTGCTCCCCTTGCTCAGCGAACTACGTGAAGAACCTTAATGCCGAGAGGTTCCGAGATACGCATCCAAGAGCCACTGAAGCCATCGTAAGCCACCATTATGTCGACGACTACGTTGATAGTTTCGAAAGTGTGACAGAAGCCATCATTGTCACCAAAGCAGTCATCGATATTCATCGTGATGCGGGGTTTGAATTGCGTGCCTTCACATCCAATTCCAAAGAAGTTCTGCATAGCCTGTCGCGCGCCATTGAGACAGGTAGTTCCGGCAAAACGATCAGCTTGGACTTGGAAGCCTCCATGAACGATAAGGTCTTGGGTCTATGTTGGAACAGTGAGGAGGACGTATTCATGTTTCGTCTGAACTTCGCCCGAGTAAGCCAGGACATCATCACAGGAAACAGATGCCCGACCAAGAGGGAATTCCTCAGCCTCACCATGTCCGTCTTCGATCCCCTTGGGATGATAGCCAACTACACGCTTCCGTTAAAGCTGATATTGAAAGCAATCTGGCGTATTGGGATTGGATGGGATGAGCCAATGAATCACTCACACGTTGGAAGGAATGGAAGTCCCAGATGCCAAGCTTAACTGCACTTAAGGTTCCCAGATGTCACAGTTGTTACATGACCATCGCCGCCCGGGTGGATCTACACACGTTTGTGGATGCCAGCGAAGAAGCATTCAGTGCCGCTACATACCTTCGCATCGAGCATCATGGGGAGATCCACGTATCATTCGTCTGCGGCAAAACCAGAGTAAGTCCTAACAAAATTTTAACCATACCTCGTTTAGAATTGTCCGCAGCGATACTTGGGACGAGGCTGTGCAACTCCGTCGTTGAATGCCATACTCTGCCCTCAGCTAATCGAAGCTATTGGACCGATTCCAAGACTGTTCTACACTGGCTACGATCAGACCACCGCCGCCATAAAGAGTTCGTTGCGTACCGCATAGCGGAGATCCTGCAGAGCTGCAAAGCCGCTCAGTGGCGATGGGTGCCTTCAAAATCCAATCCAGCTGATGACGCTACCCGTGGCAGTCACTCACAGCAGTTCCACAGCAACAATAAATGGATAAAGGGGCCAAGTTTCCTGAGAATGCCCGAGTCAGAGTGGCCTCAACAACCAAACGACATTTCCGACCACGTATCGAGGGAGGAGATCCGTCCGAAGTATCTGCTAAGCACATCCCGCTCAAACAAGTCACTCTTCGATGCTACTAGATTTTCAAGTTTCCTGAAGCTTAGACGCACCATGGCCTGGGCACTACGCTTCGTAAACGCGTGCCGGCGTAACTTAACGGAACGAGGTGAATTGACGGCTGTAGAAGTCAAGGAGGCTGAGGATCTGGTATGCCGACAAGCGCAGGGCGAGGCTTTTAGTGAGGACATCGAATGCCTTCGACGAGAGGTACCAATACAGAAGGGTAGCAAGCTCTATCAGTTGACGCCATACCTGGACGAAGTTGGACTTGTTCGCTCACTCGGCCGAATCGACGCCGCTACAACAGTGCCTTTCGAAACCAGACGCCCTGTGATAATGCCTAGAGACCATCCAGTAACAAAGCTCCTCGTTAGTGACTATCATCGCCGGTTCCGTCACCAAAATGACGACACCATAGTGAATGAAATACGACGCCGATTTTGGGTGGTAGGACTTCGTTCTGCTGTGAAGGTTGCGAAAAGTCAATGTCAGTTATGTCGAGTTCGGAGAGCCAAGCCGCAATCCCCGTTGATGGGTCAGCTTCCAGAGGATCGGGTGACTCCTTTCGTCCGACCATTTACGTTTACCAGCCTTGATTACTTTGGGCCCGTGAACGTCGCTATACGCCGTCGAACTGAGAAGCGGTGGATCGCGTTATTTACATGTCTTACCGTAAGAGCCGTTCATTTGGAGATAGCGGCTGATCTGTCCACAGATGCGTGTATCTTATGCATCCGCAATTTCGTCAACCGCCGGGGAACTCCGTTACGAATCAGGACCGATAACGGGACGAATTTTCTAGGAGCAAGTAAAGAGCTACTAACCAGCGACATCTTCGACAACGAGGCCATCAAAGCGGAACTCTCATCAGTTGGTATAGAGTGGGTATTCAATTGTCCGCTGAATCCACACGCCGGAGGATGCTGGGAGCGACTTGTCCAGTCAACGAAGAGAGCTTTAGCATACACGCTCAAGGAGGTTACGCCAAAGGTTGAAGTCCTGTATAGTGCGCTAATGGAGGCCGAAAACATCATTAATAGTCGGCCGCTGACACATTTGCCGATCACGACCGAAGATGAGGAACCCCTTACGCCAAACCACTTCCTTCTAGGGGTCCCGAATTCAACTCAAACACCAGGGCCCATAGACGAACGGGCATTGTGTCTTCGAAAGCGGTGGAAGGTGAGTCAGCAGCTGAAGAACCGTTTTTGGAATCGATGGATAAGTGAGTATCTGCCGATGTTAACAAGACGCTGCAAATGGTTCCAAAAGGTGCCGCCGTTAGAAGTTGGGGACCTAGTACTGGATTGCGACGTCACCAAACAGAGGAGTGGATGGATACGGGGCAGGATCCTCAGAGTATTCCCGGGGCCAGACGGGCAGGTCCGTTCCGCCGACGTAAAGACCAGACTGTAAAGACTGGTGCTGCGAAGGCCAGCGGTGAGGCTCGCCGTATTAGATGTTAGTGAGGCTGGAGTCTCGACTCGTGCTCCTCACGGGGGGTGGGATGTCGAGAAATGAATAGTGTGAACATGTGATATTGGTGGCTCTTGGAAGGCGGAAGCGAACAGAACGAATTTCATTGACATTTAATGCGGCTTGTCAAAATGACAGCGCGCGCCTTTGAATTCATTTGCCTTCGAATTTTATTTCGCCATTTGCCTTTGTCATCGCCAGCCGCTGCCGCCTGCCAAGAGTCACCAATAAGTAAGTATTCAAACATTGTCAAAACAATTATTAATAAGTTCCTTTTAGAAAATAAACTCTCCCTGACATGAATTAAACGTGAACTTCAAAAGGGGCGTTTTATTTGAACGGGGCAAAGAGCGGGGCGACGACAACATCCAAAGATTGCTTAACTTAAAACCAACTCGGAATGAAAACGCGTTTGAATTAAAAACAATAATGGATACTTCAAGAAAAATCTTGTACGGTATCAACAACTTGATCCTGGGATCTGTTAGTAGCTTATTGTTTGAGAATGCGGCCAAACCAAATACGCCACAAAAGAAACAACCAATAATTTCTAACGACGGAGGAACTACAACGTGCAAGGGTCGTCTGCATCAAGATGTCGCAGGAAAGGTCTTTTCCATTAGAAATTCGACCACTCTCAGCAGGAAAACCAGTCGACAGTAAATCAAGGGTGGCGCAATTATGCCCGTATTTGGATGCTGATGGGGTCTTCAGGGTGGGCGGAAGGTTTCAAAAGGCAGAGTTAACTTAGGCAGAAAAACATCCTGTGATACTAGGCAATGAATGCTCATGCTCACTTAAGAACCCTCCACGGGGCGCAACAGCTAACACTCAGCACCCTAAAGAAGGAATTTTGGATATTAAATGCACATAGAATGACATCAACCTGCATTCATAAATGGTGTTTAAGTAAGCATTTATTTTTGTATAAAAAGAACCTTAACCCGAACTGTGCCAGCGTGGCCGTAGGGTCACACATAGCAGACCTAGAGAATAATGTCATGTGTCTCACACCTAAACGGTTAAAATCAATGACGGGTCATTGTTTGATTTGTAACAATTGTCTTTTCAAAATAAAACGTCTTTTTCATTACTTCCTTCATGCATATAGTCATAGCAAGCTGTGACGCTGGTACTTAAAGAGGATCTTGCTTTTTTCTTTAGAAAACTATCGCTTCAGGAGGCTGTAGACTATCTTGAGCAGCTTAATGATAAAGATAATGCATTTGGTGACTTTGTCGATGGTATTTACATTGAACCACCCGATGAAGATTGAAATTTCAGCGGAGAGGATGATGCCGATGAAAATGAAGGCGGCACGATTGATGATCTGAACGGGAATCAATTGAGAGCCGGTTGTGAATAAGTATTAAGAAATGGTCAACATATTGATATAATTCAGCTGGGAGAGCAGCCTTTTACAACTGAGAACGTGGAGGACGTTCTCATTGAGATCTTAGATGAGTCGCAATTGAACTTATCAGTTGACCAACCTACCTAAGATACAACAGGAGCAAATAGATGCTTCAAGTGCAGATGAAGCTATTGAAGAAGAGAAAGGAGAAAATTTAATGCTGCCGATTGCCACTCGACACAGGAAAATAAATCCCATCCTGTCTGACGTGCCGATACCTACCTCCAACAAAGGAACAACTTTCAAATGGTCAAATGATGTTACAAGTGCTGGAATACCAATTTTTCCTGAAGCAAACTTCGATGACTGACGGGATGTGCAATCGCATGAACTTTTCGAACGGTTTTTTGACGTTGAGTTACTGGAACAAATCAGCCATTGCTCAGCACAATATAGTATGTCATAAAAAAGAAGGTAAGGCAATAAGAAAATTTTCGATTCGTGAAATGCGGACTTTCATTGGCATTCTGCTGGTGACTGGGTACAATTCGATTCCTAGTTATAAGGCGTATTGGAATAGCTCTGATGATCTACGGAACGAATTAATTTACAAATCAATGCGGCGAGGGCGACTTGAAGAAATTCTTAGTTGCTTACATTTTAAACCAAACTTGGCTGCACCACATGGAAATTAAGACAAGCTTTGGAAGTTGCGTAACATGACAGACCATTTAAAGGCAAACATGCTTCAAAATTTCCATCCCATTCAACAATTATCTTATGATGAAAGCATAATAGCCTATTATGGAAGACATGGTTGTAAGCAATTTATAAAATTTAAGCCAATAAGATTTGGTTTCAAAGCCTGGTCGTTGTGTACGCCCTCTGTTTACATAGTAAATTTCGAAATTTACCAAGGAAAAAATCCCCGATCAAACCCGAAATATGAAGAACGATTTGGCAAATGTGCGGCACCTCTCTTGTCAATGATTGATGACCTCCCACAAAATATCAGAGGCCTACCGTTTTCCTTTTACTTCGACAACTCGTTTACAGGTTTTCCATTTCTCACATATCTAAAAGCAAGAGGTACGATTCGAGAGAGCCGTATTCCTCCAAGTTGTCCTACAGAACTCAAAAATAAATTTAAAAAATAAAAATAATAAAAATACTGCTGAATTCACTGAAATTTATTCGTTATATTCTCTGTTTTCCTACGTAAGCTTTGATTTTTCAGGTAATCCTAAACAAGGTCCGTAGCAGTGCCAACGTAACATACGGTCACAGTAAAACTGCAGGAGTATAACATTCGGACTCAGGAAAGTCTAGTCTATAATGCGTATGAGTTTGGTTGAAAAATTCGCGTAAAATAATTACAGCACTATTCGGGTTAATAAATTATTTCACTCACTGCTGTTAATCAATCGAACCAAGCCTTTTCTTGTTTACCTAATGTGAGGCTGCATTAGGCGATTTGATTTTAAGTAGAAAGTAAAAGTTTCCAAGGAGTAGAACTTAACAACAAGAATGAACTGCTGAGATGTATGGGGCTGTTTTCTTCCGTCGATTTGTGCCTTCCTTTTCCAAAATAGCTAAGCCTCTGCTAGAACTTTTGCGGAAAGACATCAGATATGATTTTCCAGAGGACTGTGTACAAGCTTTCCAGGAGTTGCGTGACAAACTTATCACCGCACCGGTGTTGTTATATAATCCAGAAAAGGAAACTGAATTACATTGTGACGCTAGTAGCCAAGGGTTCGGGTCTGGTCTGATGCAGCGCCAGGACGATGGAAAATTGCATCCAATGGCATATTTTTCAAAAACAGCTTCTCCCACCGAGTCCAGATACCATTGCTTCGAGTTAGAAATCTTAGCTATAATCTATTCTTTGAGACGTTTCCGGGTATAAAAGGAGATCACAGTTGCCTGCCTTCTTGATATAGAAAAGGCGTTCGATTCAGTGTGGATCAATGGTTTGGTATACAAACTAATGAGACTGAATTTTCCCCATACTATTATTAAAATCATACACAGTTTCCTTACGGGTCGTAGATTCTACGTTCGTGTAGGAACATCTACTTCACCGGTCTTTGAAACTCATGCAGGAGTAGCGCAAGGCACAAAACTTGGTCCGCCCCTATTCAATTTCCATACCCATGACCAACCACGAAATTGTGAGAAAACAACAACACTGCTATTCGCGGATGACTCAGTCACGTATTCTTCTTCCAGAACGCCCTCTGTAGCTCTCCGCAATGTTGAGGAACATATCTTTAAACTCTGGGACTACTATCGAAAATGGGGAATTAAAATAAACACGACCAAAACCGAACTTATCTGCTTCAGGACTGCCTCATACAATGGTTCAGCCACCAAGTGCAAAAACCTTGCCTTGACCATGCCCGATAACTCGATCATTCGACCAAAACAAAAAGTCAAATACCTAGGAATTCACTTCGAAGAAAGATTCAGGTTCAATTCCCATGCGACAGCCACTCTAAAAAAGGCCAACCATGCGCTATCCCTAATCCTCCCACTGATGAGAATAAGGAACGGTTTGGATACAAGAACCAAACTCTTGCTATACAAGCAACTAATCCGTCCCATCGTGACATATTGTTTCCCAATATGGTTCACGATAAGTCCAAGCCTAATGAAGAAAATTCAAATCTTCGAGCGAAAAGCACTTCGTTACTGCACAGGTCTGCACCGAAATCCAGAAACCCGTCACTTCTATAGTAATGAAATACTATACAGCACGGCAAACATGCCACCCATAGAAAAGTATCTATGCGTAATGTCCTCAAAGATGCAACGCAAAATCCCTTCCCACTCCAACAATATTATCAATATAATTACAGGTAGCCCATGTATTGAAAATCGCTATCTCAATGTCCCTTCCATGATGGACCCGGGGTATAGAATAGCAAATGAAGAAGGATTCATAGACGACTTCGACAAGAGTAAGCAGAATCACTCCAACTATCACCGGGGATGACACTAAGAAACTAGAAGCATTCTCGCCATCATCAACAGCATAACAATCATCACCATCATCATCATCACCACCATCATCTTCAACATCATCATCATCATCATCATCATAGACTAATTTCTAGAAAAAATGTAATTATTTTAAGCCTTTAGGCCAACGCAGAGCCCTATGCGCTCGCAGAAATGTATTTAAACTAGTTATAAGTCAAAAATTATTGAAAAATTGTACATCAAAAATATATCTGAGCAATAAAGATTAAATTGTAATTGTAAACGTTTCCGGGTATATCTAGAAGGGATACCATTTAAAATCATAACTGACTGCAATTCGCTTACTCTGCCGTTGAGTAAGAAACAGATGAATCCCAGAATTGCCAGGTGGGCGTTAGAACTTGAAAAGTATGACTATGCCATACAGCCGATGTTGCCGTTTGCACAAACGCGAAGTAGACACCCAAATACAGGTAGCCCAGAATCGAGATCCGAAAACTAGAAAACTTACGGAAAGACTAATTGAGGAAACGTTGTGACATTACGAGTTAAGGAATTGGATTGATTTTTCGGAAGGCAGAGGGAGATAAATTGTTGCTGTATGTGCCGGAGGAGATGAGGGATAACCTTATTAGAATGACACATGAAAAGATTGGTCTGTGAGGGATAGATAAGTGATTTTATCAGATTCGGAAAAATTATTGGTTTCCTGATATGAGAACCAAAATTGAGGGATTTATTAGAAACTGCATGAAATGCATTATGCATTCGGGGTCAGCTGGATTGAACGATCGAAATCTGTACAGTATTCCAAAGAAACCGGTTCCGTTTGATACAGTGTATGTGGATCATTTCGGGCCTCTGCCTGCCCTTCTCTCCAAGCGAAAGCATCTCTTAGTGGTGATTGATGCGTTCACTTATTAGCGTTTATATCCGGTAAATTCGACTAGTACTAAGGAGGTTTGCGCGTCATTGCGAGGCGTATGATCTCAGACCGTGGTACTTGTTTCACGTCCCTGGAATTTGTTAATATGGATCGGATAAATAGGGTTATCAAGGCGATTTTGAGCAAAGTCAGGGATCGGTCAATCACGCAGACTGGGTTTCAAAACTGTCGTTAGTGGACTATGCTATTAATAATACAATTCACAGTTCAGCTAAGGAGTCCCCAAGTATGTTATTATTTGGGGTGGAACAGCGGGGGTCGGTTATTGATGAGCTTACGGAGTATTAAGAACTGAAAATTGACCAAAAGGGAATTCGGGACCTGAGGGGTATACGTTCACAGGCCTCTGAGGCCATTGAGAAATCACAGGAATATAACGAGAAACACTTTTTGAAACCACGGTACCGGCTAAAACGTTCTTGGTAGGGGATTATGTAGTAGTTAAACATGTCGATACTTCGGTCGGCACTAATAAGAAGTAAGTTTTAAAGTTAAGCAGAAGCGTCTGCACCTGATCCAACTCCACAACTTCCCACAGTCCTTATCGCTAAACCCAAATTCCATTCCCACAAGTCGACTTTTGAATTTCACAAATAATTGTAATTATATTTAGTCTAAGTTGGTCAATCAAATAAAGAGATTCATCCTCCCGAAAAGAAAATATTACCTTTTTATTTCTAATAGACTTATAAAGGTCTAACTGGCACCCGAGCAATTGTGAACGCGGTCCTCAAAAAAAACATTAAATTGAAAAAGAGGTGAACAAATCGTATTATTTTCGTATAATTTTCTTTAAATTTCGCGAGTTTGAGTGCGCGAAAATATTAAATAGAAATTACCTTCGTTTCAACAAGAATAAAATATACGTATCTCAGTAACTCATAAGTTAAGGAAACGAGTAGCTGAAACCAGACAAAAGGGTGACAGGGAACACTGCCAGCCGCTCCAGTATAACCAGTGTACAAGGATTTACCAAATGATAATTATTTTGTAAGCATTTTTTTTAAATTTATTTGGAAACAATTGAAAGAAAATAATTAATATTTAGAAACTGTGAAATTAATTAATAATTGATTATTTAATCGAGAAATTTTAGATAAGAAACTGTGAAAATAATTTTAAGTCGAAATTTATACATATGTAGTAGATATTAGAAACATATTAATAAAAGATAACACTAGATATTAGAAACATATCAATACTTTATAAATTAAACAATTTTAAATAAAAACCGTTCGGATAGTTTCATACAAGTAAATTTTAAATTACCAGTGATATAATAGAAAAAAAATGTCAAATCCAAGCAACATTATCAGACCAGCCGTCTTAACCCAGACCAAAATGATAATCCCCAACCTCAAGTAGCTCCTCGTCCAGCCAACGCCTCCCCTGAACTCATTACCCTTATTTCTGCCATTGTCAGTGATTTTCTAAAACGTGAAGCCCAATCTATAAGCAATTCAATATTGCACCCAAGCCCAGAAACACTAAAACCTGTGAGATTTGCCTGGCCAACAAATATGACAGACATACCGCAAGCCCTAAGCTGCAGCCAACACCCGTACCATCTTATCCTTCCGAAATACTTCACATGGATACTCTAGAAGTGCAGAATGAAAAATATGTCAGCTGCATCGATAAGTTCTCTAAATTCGCTAAGCTCTTCCATATTAAAAACAAATTTTCCCTTTATCTGAGGGACAAAATTACAAAAAAATTAAATTTTACACTATTTCACGGTACCAAGGATATTGGTGACCGATAACGAGCGAAGCATATTGAGCCGAATCATACTTAACTTTATACGAATGTTAGGTATAAAACTGTATTTAACACCTGTCCATCGGAGTGAAGTAAAGGGGCAAGTTGAGCGATTTCACAATTTTGAGTGAGTGATTTTCGTAGTGAACAGACGTGTCAAAACCTTACTCTTTTAAAATCGTTTAATTATATTAAATCGCGCCCCATACTTGTGTTTGGACGCATAGCCACAACTCTTCCTGAAAGATCGTGCTAAACTTTTTCGATTTTCGTATACACTCGAACCTTTTTTCACAGTGTTTAGTTTGCGAATTTCTTATTAGAAAAACTTTGAGTGAGCTCGCTTTTACCGCGCTAAATGCGTGTGAGTGGAATATTTTGAGTCTTACTCGTCATATTTCCGAATACCGGTCGCAACATCATTTCCAATAATTATTGTTTGCAACTATACAACTATACCATAGGCAGCAACCCGCCGAATATTTTAAACTGAGTTCCCGAACTGTTTTCACGTCGCCAGCTATTGACGATCCCAATCAATGGTTCGGAACTTAGATATCCATGGAAAATTGATACACGGGACGTCGAAAATGGCAGAGAGCTGGATATGCAAATTGGCTATCAGAGGCGAAACCTGTATAAGCTGCGCAGGAGTATGCAAGAAGTTATTTCACTCGACAGTGAAATGCTCAGGTGTTGACCAATATTCCTGTGGCATTATTAGGGCAGACAATATGATAAGACTGATATGCGAAGATTGTATACTCTATGTACACAGTGTAGATTTGGTTGTGAAGGAGATGCAAGAAAGCGTGGATAGAAGCGTGAACTGCCTGAAATCTTATAAAGAGGAATTTGAAGTGTCACTGAAGAAAAATGAATGTGAAATAAAAAAATTGTTGGAAGCGATCGAAACACGGTACGTGGAGAGATTGAAGGAAGTAAAAATAGCACAAGAAAGGTTTGAAAAAGGCATGACGGAGATGAAAAAAATTTGTACAATTACGGAGAATTTTAAATAAGAATATAAAAAAATATGCACTGAATTGAAAAAAAGTAACATAATATGCCATGAGGTAAAAAAAAATGTGGATGAGAAAGCAGGAAATCAAATGTCATATACCGATGTTGTCAAAAATATAAGTGACAGAAGTCAGGGAAATGTAGTTCCAGAAATGCGAAAAGAGTTGCCACTTATAGTAAAACCAAAAGAAAAACAAAAAAGTAATAAAACACGAAAGGATTTAAATGAAAAAGTTGATCCAAAAGATTTGAAAATGACAAATATTCAAAATACACACAATGGAATAGTTGTTATAGAAAGTCAAAATATCGAAGAAAGAAATAAAAAACGCAATTGAAGAAAATTCAAGTGAATTGTATGAAGTAAGAGTACCAAATAAGATGAATCCTAAGATTATGTTATCAAACATAAGATTGAAAAATGATGAGGATGAAATTATAAAAAAACATAAAAAACAAAATGAAGTCATTGCAAATAGTGAATTAAAATTAATAAAATATTATGAAAACAAGAAGGCCAACATCAGTTATTTCAATGCAATAATTGAAATTGACGCAGATTCTTTTCCAAAAGTACTACAAGAAGGTAGACTTAGTATAGGGTGGGAACGACGCAGAGTATTTGATGGAGTAGACATAATGACATGCTTTAAATGTAAAGGGTTTAACCATAAAGCGGTGGACTGTAAACATGAGGAGACGTGTCTCAAATGTCTAGGAAAACATAAAACAAGTGAATGTGACAAAGAGACAATTCTTAGATGTATAAACTGCAAGCGAGTCAACGAAAGACTAAGCACGGGATTGGAAGAAAACCATATGACATTAAGTAGTCTATGCCCAGTGTATTTGAAAAAACTAGAGATCAAAAAGAAAAAAATGGGATACTAGCAATCAAAGTCATTTAAAAGCGTATATGTACATAAATATTCAAGGCACTGAAAAGATAAAAGAGAATGAAATACAAATAAATGGATACATAAACATTTCTTGTCTCTCAAACTCAACACGGACTGGAGGAATAACAATATATATTAGAAAGAAATGGAGTGTTTCAAATGTCATAACAAAATCGATTGATTCTAAGATTTTGCTATTAACATGCAAATGCAAATACAAGAACTTAGATGTAAATATAGGTGCAGTTTACAGATCGCCTAACAGTTCTGAGAGGGAATTCTGTGAGTTCTTCAAAGAAAATATCGAAAGCCTGGCAGAAAAAGCAGAAAATATTTTGATAGCTGGAGATTTTAATATAGATTGGACCAAAAACGATACATATAAGACCGAAATCAAACGATTTTTAAATGATAAGTTTAGTTCAAAAAGTGGAAGAATATTCGAGAATCACGCCAACATCAAAAACATTAATAGATTATGTAATAACAAATATACAGAATATTTCAGCATATGCGAGTACTACTGACAAAATATCAGACCATGAAAATATTGAAATTGAAATAAAGACTGAAAATAGTTCAGAGATAGAAGAAAACATGATACAAACGTTTACCTGCAAGAGAGAGATTTTCAAAAATGAGCTAAGGCAAAGAGTTGCTACATATAGCAGAGCGGAGAACTTACACGAAAATGCTAAACAAATTGATGATATATTAAGAAACACAGCAATGAAATTTATAATTAAGAAAAAAAGCAGAACAGAGAACGAATCAAAGAAGTGGTTTAACTATGAGCTTAAACATTTAAAGAAGAAGAAAATGGAAACTTATCACAGAGCAAAATGGATTAATAGTAGCGAATGCTGGCAAGAATATAAAAGATGTATATAAAAAAAAGGAAGAGAACGTATATAATATATTATATACTATAATATACGAATTCAATTCAATTCAATTTTATTTACAATTCAAATAGTGTTAACAAAGTATGTTTACATACATTATCTGCGAAGCCTTTAAAGACTTGTCTGCAGATGGTTATTTAGCAAAAATATCTTTATTTCATTTTTATTTGTTGTTCTTGTGTTCACATTTTTTAAGGCAGTACACCAGCAGGCCAGTAACCGAAGCTCCATGGGAGCAAATTCATATTGACTTTGCGGGCTCCTTCAAGAACCACATGTGGCTAGTCATCGTCTACTCCTTTTCAAAGTTCCCATTGGAAGTTAAGATTCTATCGACGACTTCGGAAGCAACGATCAATGCTCTTCGATCTGTGTTTGCTTTGGAAGGCTTACCTAAAACTATTGTGTCAGACAATGGCACGCAATTCACTTCGATTGAGTTCCAGAACTTTTGCCGATACAACTCAATTAACCACGTCACATCCGCACCATTCAATCCAGAGTCCAACAGCTGAACGCATGGTGCGAACATTCAAAACCTCGCTAAAGAAGATTTTGTGTACCACGACCCGCAGTGACGATGCAGTAAACATTTTAAACAGCATCATACCGATTTTCGCCTGACGCAGATGGGCAATCGCCCGAGTTACATACAACCCGAAATTCAAAATAAAAAAACAGCAAGATGGCACATTTGCCATGCTCCATGAATAATCGCTTTAATTACAGAAAGTTCAATAACATCCGGTTCTTGATTATTCAAAAAAAAATAACACAAAAAAAAAAAAAATATATTAACGTTGTAGAATTTAGGCATAAAGTCGGCTGAATATGAAAAAAGCCGATCGTTCATTTTAGAGTGTGCAGCCCGGCTAAAGACAGCGGCACTCTTGAGAAAATAAATAAATAGAATCAAAAACTAAATATATTTTGTTAAATTAAATAAAACGGAAATATATAAGTGGCGCAGTCGGTAGGATCCCTTTCCGTTGAACTAGCGATCCAGAGTGAACGAACAGTAAATATATATAGTTATATAATAACAGCATTGTCTCACATATCCCCAAGCCAACACCATACGTTTTCATTACACATTTGATAAACAAATATTTAAGTGCAGCTTCATCAAATTAAATAAAAGCTCTCTGTCCACTTCGTCTTCTAAAGAAGACGATGTCGAGCGACGAGCTTATAAATGCTGGTCAGAATTCGCCCGAGTCTTTTGGCTGTTGACCGCGAAAGAACTTAGTTGGAAAATAATCAAGTGAACTAAGAAACGAACTTACAAACTTAGAACAAACCAAGTGTGTTTGATTTCGATAAATTTATAAATTAATAAACCCATTTCATAAACGAAAATAATAAACTACATAAAAAAACAAAGTGTGTTTTATTACAATTAAGTATATATATAAATAAATATATAAAAACGATTAAACGTTGTAAGTGCTAAAAAATTGTCATTCCGAAAAATCGTGAGTGTATTACGGGCAGTTAAATAACATAAGTTAGTAGCTAAAGAAATACGAGAAAAAATAAGTTTGAGAACGAAAAAGTGAAAAGATAAATTTTCAAAATTGACCAAAAAGTGCAAGATATAAACTCTTTGACGCTAATAGAAGGATGAACAGCATAGAGGAGTTGATGACGGCCATGGTAGACACCATGAATACCTTGGCTAGAATTCAAGAACGGCAACAAAATCTCCAACAGCGAACAAATAATATCGAGAAGCAGATTCGATACATAGAACCATTCTCTAGATGTAAAAACGAGGCGAGGCAGTTTATAGCTGTAGTGGATAACCACATGGCCAATGTGCCAGCCAATCAACTTGCTGAAACACATCAAGCTATCTATAACATCAAAATTATTGGACAGGCTAAAAATTACATCTACACATCAAGACCGACTACCTGGGCAGACCACAAGCAGCTGCTCATTCAACAATTCCGACCAACACACAACTGTAGTGACATCGTCAGCAAAATAAATAATATCAAGGTTAATACAATACTAGATTTATGCAATAAGTTAGAAGAGGTCACTAATCAAATTCATGAATATGCAAGCTTATGAAGATAATGCTGATGGATAGTTAAGTCAGTGTATCAATTACTAATAATTAATATAATAGAATTGACAATAGAACAACTGTCTAGAGAAATAAGGTTAGAATATGATCTGAATAAAATAAAGAGTATTTTATACACATATATACCTGATACCGAAGGAAATCTAAAAAGAAATTTCCAAAAAAGCGATCAAAAAAAGAACACAAAATAATTTCGGTAGACAATCCGAACTGTTACACAGAAGTACAGAACAAAGTAGGCAGTCGAGTAATAAATATAGAGCAATTACACATAACAGAAATACATAGCAACATAGAAATCATGCAGATACTTTTCACAATAGACCGATAGGAGTCAGAGAGAATACATTTAATCCTTCAGGACAGCTTAGAAACAGTTCCCAAAATGTAATAACTATGGACATCAATAATATAAGAGCTGTAGAAAAACAAGAAATAAATAATATAGAGCCCACGGTTTTTCTCAATTGAGCCTCGGAAACAAAATTCTTTGCAATCTTACAATAAATGAAAATACATACAAAGTATTTATAGATACAGGGTCAACAATTAGCATTATAAATTCCACAAAAGTTAATTGTAATCATTTCAAGGTTCTCGTAGAGAAAGATATTTCCCTAAACACGATTAATAGAATAACAAAAGAACGAGTTCAAGTCATCTGTACCGATGCACCAAAAGAGTTCCGGATGGATAGTCAAAGTAAAAGTAAGTAAGATGGCATTACAAAATATAGGCATGAATTTTATTTGTAAAACTGTCACAGAAATAAACATCAATAACCGTTATATGAGACTTAATAATACAATCAAATTAAATTTATACTCAGAAGACTATGAAACAATGCAACGTTTCGAACTTAATGATATTAAAATAAGAAATTTAGATTTGTCACATTTGAATATTCAAGAAAGGGAAAAACTCGAGAAACTCCTTGAATAACATCCACACTTACTATATAAAGAAGGAGATCAGTTGACTAATACTGAATGCATAATGCATGAAATTAAACCTACAACGGATCAAAAAATTAAAAAACTTCCTTATATAGACGGTATATTAGAAAAGTAAGGGCGAGCTCAATATTTTACAACGCTGGATTTAGCTAAGGGCTATCATCAGATCAAAATGCATCCCAGAAACATTCATAAAACTGCATTTGTTACACCAAACGGTTTATATGAATTCACTCGATTGCCATTTCGTCTCAAGAATGCCCCAGCCACATTCCAAAGGCTGCTGAATGAAATTTTGAGAGAGCACATAAACAAGATCTGTGTACTCTACTTGGATGATATCTTGATATTTTCTACAAGTCTGGAAGAACACCTTAACGATATCAATATTATATTCAATGCATTAACAAAACACAACTTAAGGTTCCAGTTTGACAAATGTTCATTTTTAAAAAAAGACACAGAATTTTTACGACATATTTTAACTAAACCATTTACCTTATTTACTGATGCCTTCAACTATGCAATAGGTGCTGTTCTCATTCAAGAACAACCTGTATGCTATGCATCTAGAACACTTAACGACCATGAAAAAAACTACTCAGTAACGGTCAAAGAGTTTCTCGCAGTAGTATGGTCAGTTTCATATTTTAGACCGTACCTATGCGGAAACAAATTCAAGATAATAACCGACCATCAACCAATTAAGTACCTGAATAAAAAGTATAATGGGAAAGAGTTTTCACAGCGAAATCAGAGGTGGCTGTTGAAATTATCAGAATTTAACTGAAATTGAATATCTGAAGGGCAAAGAAAACAAGGTAGCTGATTTTCTAAGTAGGATAGAAAATGTTGATAATTTGGAAGACGAGGAAGGTTCGGACATAGCTACAACTCACTCTGCACCAGAACAACTACTCGATCACTTTCCTATCAAAGAAGAAATTGTGAACAAATACAAGACGCAACTTAAACCTAAATTTCATCTCACCGAAAACAAAAAATCTCAACAAAAAACAAAAATTGGTTGAAACGAAAAGAAATATTAGAAGAACATTTTGCTTAATTTGAAAAACAGAAGAAAATCTCGTTACTGATAATGAATTCAAAGCACATCAATTATTAGAACACCTTAAAAACCAAGAAGTGGAATTACATTTAACAAAACCCAACAACCACACCGGAAATTCAGACATAGAGAGGCTCCATTCAACAATTCAAGAACAGCTTGTCAGTTTAAAAGAAACCACACTTACCCTAATCGCAAAAAAACATAGAGTAATAAAAAATTATAACAATAGATATCATAGCACTATCAAAATGACCCCACAACAAGCTATGAATACAGACAACCAAAAATTAAGGCAAACCATTATTGAAAATAAAAATAAATACATTAGCAAGGCTAATAAGAATAGAGAAAGCTATACAGAAAATAGAAGAACAGCTCCAATCAAAAACTATAAAAGATTAAGGCATAAATACGAACCAAGATAAAGAATAAAAAACATTACCAATGAACATATCATAAATATTAAAAGAAAACGTAAATTTGCAGATCTTGATACTCCTAATGATTCTAATCATCAACACATCAACAAAAATGGCACATGGGAATTGAATATCTCAAATTGAACCACTTGACTATTGCGGACAATTACCCTCTGCCCAATATATCAGAAATACTAGACCAGTTTGGAAAAGCTAAATACTTTTCTACCTTGGACTTAACGTCCGGTTTCCACCAGATACCCATGGAAGAGGAAGACATGAAAAAGACTGCCTTTAGTACCCCATACGGTCATTTCGAATTGGACTAAAGAATGCTCCAGCCTGCTTCCTGCGCTTAATGAATACAGTCCTGGCGGGACTGCAAGGTATAAAGTGTTTTGTATATTTGGACGACAAAGTCGTATACGGGCAATCTAAGAAGAACATAATGTGAAACTTATCGAAGTTTTTGAACAGCTTAGAAAAGCCAACCTTAAGCCTATACCTGACAAGTGCGAATTCTTAAGGAAGGAAATATCGTACCTAGGCCATATAATTGAGGACAAGGGCGTTAAGCCTGACCCTACGAAAATTTAAAGCATTGTGAGAATGGAGGCACCAGGAAATCCAAAAGGGTTAAAATCTTTTCTTGGTACGATTGGTTTTTACCGAAAGTTCGTCAAAAACTTCAGTCGATTTGCCGAACCATGAAATAGACTCCTGAAGAAGGATGTTGCTTTCGTTTGGGGTCCGGAACGAGCGTTTTTGCGAATTGAAAGAGCTAATTACTAAACATCCTATTTTACAGTATCCAGATTTCGAGAAGCAGTTTATAGTAACCACAGATGCTTCAAATAAGGTATTGGCGCAGTGTTGAGTCAGGAATATAACGGAAATGACTTGCCGATACACATCGCAAAAGGCCGAAATAAATTATAGCACAACTGAAAAGGAGTGCTTGGCTATTGTTTGGGCCACCAAACAATTTAGGCCATATATTTACGGAAAAAACTTCGTTATCCAAACAGACCATTGAACTCTAACGTGGCTGTTCAAAGTCAAAAATCCAGGCAGCCGCCTTGTCAGATGGCGTTTGAAGTTAGAGGAGTACGACTACGTGATGACCTATTAAAAGGGAAAAGATAACGTCTTGGCAGACGAACTAAGTAGGAATGTAAGGATAACAGAACGGAAAAAAGAGGAAACTTGGCAGGACCTTATGAGCAGGGTTGGTCGAACTGTCATATTTTAGATAAAATTACATATGTTACGTCTGGTACGTAGTTAATGTAGTAAAATGTATTTTATGTAGTATATGAAACAAATTGTAGTAGATGTAGTTCTAACTGTCAAATAATTTGTCACTTTGAAGTTAAGGCGTTTGGTTTGTAAGTGAATTTGAATTAGTCCGTGTAAGCAAAAGAAGAGATATTAATAATTAAATAACTAATATAATGGCTGGTCGAGAGCTACATGGCTACTGGATTGAAGGTGGTTATACTCCAGTTAAAATGGAGAATGAAAGGATTGGTGCACTTTGCGACACGTGTTCGGCCCTTCTTAAGAATACAACTGTTTCAAGGCTTAAGGCGCATAGGTAACGGTTTCTTTGTGTTACTATTTGCAATTATCCTACGCCTTACATTAAATATTCTTTCCAGAAAATATTGTACTCGAAGAACGCATACAATTCATTACCAAACAGATAACGTTTTAGATACACGGAGAGTTAGTTTGTGTTCTAGTCATGAACGTGACCATCAACACGAATTGAGAAAACTTTTGAATGTGATTGATGATGTTGATGGTGATTTTAGTGTAAAGACAATAAATGTTGCAAGCATTCCGAGCCAATTTGACATCAGCACAATCCAAGTTCAAGATGAGAATATTGACGTAAGTCTCAATACATAAAAAATCCAAGTTTTTCTCGACGTTGTATTAAAATTAAAATTCACTTTTACAGTGTTTGGATGAAATCGAAATGGGAATAGATACTCTTTCACAGCCAGTGACACCACCAACATCGGCATTAATTAATTCTATGTCCAGGCCTTCTATTTACCCTATATTCGCTTGTTCATCCACCGACACCGATTACAATGGGCCTCAAATTAAGAAGCTAACACCTCTAAGTGTCAGACAAATAAAGAAGGCATCAGCAACACCATCGGTTTTGAAAAGTTTCATTGATAGTATTGATGAAAAGGAATCTATGAAAATAGACTTGGCATTAGCAAAGTACTTCTTTGGGTGTAATATACCGTTCGCTGTTGCAGATTCTGACTATTTCAAAGCATTAATCAAGCTTTTACGACCATCATATAAACCACCTTCGAGAAAAGTCGTTGCGACAACCCTTTTAGACGATGTATATGAAGAAGTAATAGTATCTCAAGGGAACCCAACTGAAGGTGTTTTATTAATAGATGGTTGGAAAAATAGCAGCAACAACACAAACAATGTCCTTGCTATAATGAGAACGGTGTCTGGCTCAAATATTTTTATTGAATCATTTGATTTCACGGACACTTGTGAAACAGGAGAAGAACTAGCCAAGGTGTGCGAAAAGTCAATAAGTATTTGTAAGGATAAATACAATGCAGAAATATTTGGATTAGTAACGGACAATGCAGCAAATATGCTACAAATGGGTCAAGTTCTCAATCAGAGCTTAAATTTAATTCACATACCATGCAGCAGTCACACGGCAAATTTATTAGCCAAGGACATCACAAACTATAAACTCAACGAAAACGTTGTGAAAATCCTAAAATATTTCAAACATCACTCCTGTCTGGAAAAGAAAATAGTGGACAGTGGAGGTAAATGCATTATGCTGCCCAGTGACAACCGTTGGTGCACCTACAGGAATTCGTTTGAAAATTTTTTACACAATTTAAAGTATATGAAAAGTTTGGCAGCCGAGGATAACCAGAAAAATATCAAATCCGAACTCAAACAATTACTTTTTGACGACAATTTGGTTCAATCGATTGAAGAAGAAATCATGGTGTATGACCCCGTTTGCAAAATAATTAATGAGTGTCAAAATGATACTACAAATATTTCAGAAGCTGTTAACTTATGGCTGCAGTTGAAAGTGCCGGAAAAATTTGCCGACAGTTTAAAAAAACGCAAAAAAAAATGGTTTTAACAATTCATTCCCTTGCAGCATACACTTTGGATCCAACCTATCGTGGTGAAAACCTTTCGCAAGAACAAAGAAATGAAGTCGATATGCATTTCCTCGTGCTTTTCACCGCAGACGAACTCAACAGTTATGACAGCTTCATAAAAGGAGAAGGGATCTTTGGCATTTTAAACCAAAAAATCAACCAAAACCAGGAGGAAGACAACACTGGAGGTCGTTTATTGCCGAAGACCTTTTGGAATTTCGCGTCAAGAAAACATCCAGGTCTTGCGAAGTATGCAATTCGTCTGCTGAATATTCCGGTGTCTTCAGCATCAATTGAAAGGCTTTTCTCCCACTAGTCTTTTGTCCACACAAAAACAAGAAATAGACTTTCACAGGAGAAATCAAAAAACTTGTCCATATTTATTATACCTCAAAAATGAATGAGTCTAATAAAACAAATGAGTATTGAATATTTAATCTTGAGTAAAGGGCTAAAAATACTTAATATAAAAAATATTGAGCTTGATTTGTTAATCATGGTCACGGTGGACTGCAAAAATAATTCCTGCAATTCTGTGCATCTGAAGGTTACGTAAAAATGTATGCAATTTAAGCTAATGATCTGATTTTTTTCAAGTCGATCTCGGATATTGACTCCGTTTTCTTCAATTCTCTAAATTCTTGAATCTTGTTTATTGAAATTATACATGTAGTTTTTCTGAATTTACTACGTATGCGGCAGACGTAGTAAATAATAATGTAGTTTTTTCCAATTTACTACACGTAGTTAATGATGTAGAAAATGTAGTGTAGTTAATTCGGCCAACCCTGCTTATGAGTCTTATAGAAGAGGAAGGTATTGAAATGAGTAATGAAACTAGAGAGCACAGGGAACCGAGCACCTACTAGAAATCCAATGCGAATAGTTAGCTCAGCTGATAAAGCTTTAGAGAAAATTATGGTTGATGTAATAGGACCACTGCAAGAAACGGAAGATGGTTATAAATTCGGATTAACCATACAAGACGACCTTTCAAAATTCATTAAATTTATCCAATAGAAAAACAAAGAAATGAAAACTATAGCTTGATCAATCATGGAGGAATGGATAGTGAATTTCGGTATGCCAAAATTAATCTTGTCAGATGACGGCACGGAGTTCTGCAACGCTGTTTTCAAAGAGTTTTGTCAATTATTGGGAATACAAAACATACCGACTAGTGTGGCATATCCACAAGCCAATGGCAGTGTCGACTGCTCGAATATTTGAAGTCCACAGGAAAGGAGTTGAACCAAATGGGAGACTGGCATAAACGCATGCCATATGCTGGATTTTGCTACAATAGCACAATCCATAATACCACGGGCTACACGCCCTACGAAGTAGTGTTCGGTATTCAAGTTAACCGGCCCAGTAGTGTTGATATAAATAATGAAAAAACTATATTGGATTATGTTGATGAACTTAAAGCAAACCTTTTTTACTTGCAGGATAATGTTAAAAGAAACACAAAAAAATGTAGAGAGAAATCTAAGTTGAGGTATGATAGAAAACTAGGAAGACGAAAAGAATATAAAGTAGGCCAAAAGGTGTTAGTAAAAAACGAAAGAAAAGGTAAATTACGCAGCACGTATAAAGGACCCTTCACAATTCTTGAAGTGTATGACGATCACCTTATAATAAAACTTCAGAACAAACAGCAGAAGTTTAACAAAGCTGATGTTAAGCCGTATTTTTCAGAATCTCATGCATCTACCTGACTTCAGCAGGGAACATAAATATTAGAAACCTTTAGAATGATACCGGAATATATTTCAATCATGTAGGAGATGGCAGAAAAATCAATAGTCAATTAACGCTGGTAGTACACTTAGATATAACCGTATTGGATGAATCGAGTTATAATATTAGAAATATGATAAACTCAATAGATCGTCTTTGTGCGTCCAAAGCAGAATGTAAGCAATTCCAGCAGTCAGCAGAACGGGAAAAAACGAGAGCAGATCATAGGATCAGTATAATTTCGGGGAATCAATGCTTTTACTAGAGACAGTACAATTGTATTCATTGTTCATGTTCCAACAGTCACAAAACAATACTTTGACGTATATGAGACAATCACTCTTCCGAAAATAATACCAAATGGAATTGTAATCTTAGTATTTAAGTATAAATATTTAACAATAAACAAAAACGGAGAAGAATATGTGTTGAAAGAAAATTTTAACGATTTTAAAATATTTAATAAAATGTATATTTGTAAGTCCAAACTTTAACATAGTACCATAAGTGATTATACCATAAGTGATTATAACTGTGAAATCAATATTTTTATGAGGAACAAAGCAGAAAATTCTGAACTCTCAAGTTGAAATTTTTCATAAAATAAAATATAATTAATTTTTGTACGCAATAACCGAAGAAACAAATTATAAGTGCCAATGTAACAATGAAACAGAAAAAGGAAAACTTTTTGGTACTGGTATTATTGTAATTAATAATAGTTGAAGATTATAAACTTATGATCTGACAATAAAAACGTTAGGTGTGGGAACCGATATACAAATAAAAGATAAACATTCATATGGGGAATTGGACGATTGTTGCATTAACACAAAATTGCATCAAGTAGCTATCAAACAAGAACCAATCACAAAAATAACGGCGAAAGACATCCATGAGTCCCAAGACTTGTCTTCAGAAATACAAAACCAACGAAGCTTTTGGTCCAATACATTAGAGCAAATACCAGAACGAACGCAAGGAATACTGATATCAATATTCGGAGTTCTTACCATCATGACAACTGGTTATTTTATTTGGAAGTGTAGCTGTGGCTCTGGCAGAACAACAATAACTCTCTTCAACAGATGCTTTAATAGGAAAAACAAAACTAATCCTGAAGTGAGATTAAGTTTGACAAGTACACTAGAACCATCATTATCTGCAGAACTAAGAAGTCCCAAATCCAATCTCAGGATAAGTTATCCTTAGTTGTGACCTATAATGTTATGCAGGTTGCAACAATCAGCAATAAAATAAACAACAAAACGGAAAAAGCAGGCCAGACATGATGTCAGCAGAAATCGCTCTTTCCCACACCTTAATTCGTTTTCATATTTTCGAATGATTTTGTTGTTCATTGTCAGCAATAATTATATTATAATTATAGGTAGCGAGGGACAAAAGAATGGAATTGGAATGTTGTAAGCGACATGGTAAACTCTGGATCCAGAAATACCAAACGAAGTTGCTGATTTAGTTCAAGGGACACCAGTGAAAGATAAGTATGAGACTTTCAAAAGCCAACTTATTTCCAGATTTTCAGAGTCGAAATAATGTCAATTAAATAGGCTGTTGATCGGTCTTGAACAAGTTGATAGGCGTCCATCAAGTCTGTTACGGGAAATGCGCAATTAAGCAGGCGAGAATGTTCCCGATGATATGCTTTCTACTCTTTGGAAGAACCGATGCCCAGTCACGTTCGAGGCATATTATCACCCAACCATGGGATTCCTCTCACAGCCCTTGCTGAGATAGCGGACAGGATCATCGAAAATGCATCTGGTTCAGCAAAATGTTTCACCCATGTTCAACAAGGCATTTCCCCAAACAATGTAAATCAGCATCTCAATGCAATTGAGGAAACACTATCGAAGTTAACAACTATGGTGCAAGCTCTCTCCAGCAATCGCAACACATTCCACCGACAACGATCTCAATATTGACATCGCATCAACCCTAAGAACATCTCTCCAGCCAAGAACACAACTCAGCGTCACGCCAAGCTACGCAAATTTCACGAACGTTTTGGTTACGAAGCAAGAAAATGCCAGTAGCCATGCGGTTACTCCAAGAATTTAAACTAGAATCGCAGTTACCATATAAGGCGGTTAGTAGCAGCCAACAAAAGTACCGTCTTCACATATTCGACAAGAAAACCAACCAAAAATTTTTAGTTCATTCTGTCTCCACCATCTCAGTTCTTCCCGTCCTCTTAACTTCAAAACTGTTTCAAAATACTAAACATTGGGCGCGGCTAATAACACACTAATACTCACATCCGGTAAAAAGTTTGTCATTTTGAACTTGGGTCTACAGCGGTTAATTGAATGACAATCGAAAATATCAGTAATAATCGAAGCTGATATTTTCGCTGATTACGGACTGATCATCGATTTGAGACACCGACGGCTTATCGACGACAAAACTACAATCCGCTACAGTATTTAGGCTGTCGATTGTAGATGCTCAACAGTCATGCAGATATTTGATTGAAGACTTCTTGCAGGTCGCTTCACCAGAACAGGAACACTCTACAAGCAACAATGTCCAACACCACATAGTCACCACTGGCCAACCGGTAGCAGTGCATCCACGGAGGCTTTATGGAGACGAACTGAAGCAAGCAAAGGACGAACTCAAATGTATGATTAAGAAGGATACTAGGCACACGTCCAGCAGTCCATGGGCAAGTCCTCTTCATATGGTAAAGAAAAAGTCAGGATGTGGCGATCATCGCAGTCTAGGTTCACAGACGCGACCAGATCGTTGTCCAATTTCTTACCTCATGGAAAAACTTTTTCACAACACTTGACCTGGATAAAGCATTCTATCAAATACCCATGTCACCGGAAGACATGAGAAGACAGCAGTGACCACACCTTTTGGTCTGTTCGAGTAAAACGTACTTCTATTTGGGCTTAAAAACGCTAACCAAACCTTTCAGTGCCATATGGACAGAGTTCTTTTCGGTTTCGATTTTGTTTTCTGCTATTTCGATGATATTTTTATCTTCTCAGAAACAGAAGAACTTCATCGAAAACATGGTCGTGCGGTACGGAAAGAACATGGTTTAAAATTAAATGTCGTCAAGAGCATATTCGTGAAATCAGAAGATGCATATACTGGGCATACGATAAATGGTTCAGGCTGCAATCCACCCCATGACCGTATTCGAGCCATCTTGGAGCACCCCAAACCTAACACTATTTGTGAGCTCCAACGCTTCCTTGGGATAGTTAACTACTATAAACGATACATTCGAAATGCGTACACATGCAAAGAACTCCAAGAAGAACGATCGGCGGCACATACATTGGACACAAGAGGCAGAGGATGCTTTTAACCAATGTAAGGAGAGCATTGGCTAAACAACCTTGCTCAGTCACATTGATCCCACAGCACCTCTGGTTCTTACAAATGTTGCTTCTGACACTGCAGCTGGCGCTTTTTAAGAACAGTTCAAGAACTGACATCTCCAGCCCATCGGCCTTTTCTCTTGTAAGTTCACAGGTGCTCAAACTCGCTACTGCACTTATGACCGGGAACTACTCGGATTGTTTCTGGCTATAATGTTCTTCAAGCACCTAGATCTAAGCTTTTTTGTAAATAAAGAATCAGTTATAGACTGAACCTCAAGACACCGACAAGTGTTTTATTGACTGGCGCCCAACTTTTTTTTTCGCGAAGTATTGTGTTCTCTAAACATCTTTATAAGAAGATAATAGAAAAATAAAAAACTTTTACGTAAAAAACGCGACGAATTCAGAAAATACAAATAAATCGGGCTAATGAGTGAGTGTGAAAAACTCAGCACCAATCTCAACAAGCAACAATCCAACCATCAGAAGACCTGGAGGACATGCAGATATTATTTTTTATGCAAGCTAGAAATAAGAATTTCATACAAATTATATTGAAGTATAAAATGTATCTATCGTATTTTAATAATAAGAGTCAAGGTCAAATTGAATAGTGATAAACAAAAGTGTGATTAATTGAAACGACTGAAAATATAGCACAAATCATATCATCAGCCGTTCAGGTCGCTATCGAAACTCGTTAAAAAAATGAATGATTTAATGTAAGAAAACAGATCGAAAAATTAACACAAAAAGTCAACTCAGGCCATTTACCTTCACCTTTAGTCGTCGCCTTCGAAGCTATTTCCGTGAGAGAAACCGATGTCTCGTAACCAGTATCCCCTGATTTAATAAAATCGTTGCCGGATTTCTCGGGTGAACGAGTAAAATGTGTTTCTTGACGTCAAGGGGCTAAGACAGCAATTCATTTATTGAGGCCATACGAAGGCACAGAAAAATATTATCAGGCCGTAGCAATTATAAGAAATAAAATTGTCGGATCCGCGGATTATTATACTATCCTCGTTTCACAGAATATAGTTTTAAATTTCGATGTAATAATTGCATGAGTAGATTATACACATGCAGATAAACGGCCACTTCATGTTTTTCAAAACCAAATGAGTGTTTTGTGTCAAGGAGGAATGTCGATTTCCCATTATTACAACCGCATCGAAAAAAACTTAACATTAATTATAAACAAAATTTCTATGGATTACTCAGGTAATAATGAATTAATCAATTCATGGGGTGCGAAATACAGCGCAGATGCGCTTCGTGTCTTCATTTCAGGCCTCAATAAGCCCATTTGCAATATCCTTTTCTCTGCTGGTTGCGGGGACTTGTTCTCCAATATAGGTACAAGAGTTTTTGACAACAGCTTTTATGCTGGTGCCAGTTTAGGCAAAGCGCCTCCACGGCACATTCCTCAAAAAACGCGCGGAACTCAAACACTTCCGCAGAATTACCAACAGAACCAATGTCTCCAACCGGTGCAAGCAGACATCACATGAGTGTCGATAACTCGTAGAGATACCGATACAATTCGAGAAACACGACTTCACGCTTCAACCAACCCTCCTATAGCGGCAAATAGTAAGCAAAACATCAGGCAACAACCGCAAACTTCCAAAATCAATGAAGTATTTAAGTGCACGCGCGAATGCGATAGGATAGCCTTTCCAAAATCCCAACGAATAAATATTATGCTTTCCAAAAGTATAAACAAATGTTCCAGTCATTCCGAATACGGAAAAAATATGCAAATATGATGATCAAATTAATTTTTCAGAATACAGTCGGCTCTACCATCTGTTGAAAAGGAACTCAACAACAGAATTGTTTTGAGGATCCTTGTAGACACTGGTACAGTCAAGAATTACATTAAAGAAAACCCTTACTTAAAACCCATCCCCAATAATAGACCATATAAAGTAAAGACCCTAAACGGTGATAACACAATAACTCACAAAGGTAAAGTAAAATATAATTTTGTTGTAAAACTACAGTTTTTTTTCTTCCCCAATTAAACATTTTGATGCAATAATCGGTTACGATTTTCTTTCACTAGTAATAGCACAAATTGACACGTTCTTTGTTGATTTACGAAAGCGGCGTGATGTAAATTAAAGTTTTGAATGTGAACAAGTCAATAATCTAGACATCGATACAGAGACAGTTCCCAAAAACATCAAATGCGAATTTCAAAAATGAATAGAAGATTATTCACAAGTTTTCGCCCAACCTGACGAGGAATTATATTTTAACACAAACATAAAAGTAATCATAACAACATTAGTCACGGAACCAACAACATATAAATTGCGGATGCTCCGTTTGTAAATAAGCATATTAAAAGAATGCTAGGTGATGGAATAAAACGCCCATCACATTCTCCGTAAAATACCCCCACATTGGTAGTAGGAAAAAAAGGGAATAAATGAAGACGGTACCCCCAAATCTATGTGAGTATTTGACTACAGAAAATTAAATGAACGTACTATACCAGAGCGGTATCCAATTCCCGAAACTTCCATTATTTTATCCAATTTAGGACAAGGCAATATTTTTCAACAATTGATTTGAAATCCGGCTTCCACCAGGTTATCCTAGAAGAAAAAGACCGAGAAAAAACAGTATTTTCAATTAATATTGGAAAGTATGAATTTTGCAGAATGCCTATATAAATGCTCCTTGTATTTATATTTAAGCGAGCAATCGCCAACATACTTAGAAGCGATATATGAAAGTGTTGTCACGTCCACATCGACGACGTGATCATTTTCTCAAAAACAGAAACGCAACATTTAGAGGGTATAAGAAAAATTTTTTCTGAACTTTACAACGCTAACCAGAGGATATCTCCAGAGAAACGTAAATTCTTTAAAAACGAGGTAGAATTCTTAGGATTCAATTTGTCCGGAGAAGGTTTAAAAACATGTCTCAATAAAGTAAAGGACATTGTGAACTACGCTCAGATAGCCAAACCTGTCCAGAGCGGACACCAGTGACAAAACCAACCAGTGCCACTAACGGAGCAAACACCAGTGGCAACACTAGCCGGTGCCACGTAGCATAATTCCACGATGCGCATAATCCGAAGACGACAACATTACACAGGCGCCGTCTACCTATGCAATATCCGCAATTTCAACAACGGACGACCAGATGACCAAACTCCGGGTTCACGGCAGCCAATCACAGCACGAGTTGATCACGCGAGTTACATCTGCCCATTGACACCCCTCACCACATCGATTGTCAACCTAGCATTAATATTCAAATAAATTAAATGTAACTTAATCCATACTTTTGTGATTGCACAAGTGACCCAAGAAACTTGATTAGTTTGCGTCTTTGCAATTTCCTGTGGAAGTTCAAGTACTTGGAATTCACCTTTGCAAAGTAGGTTTCTTTAAGCATAAAAATTAAATGTAAGTTCAGTTGGAATTATAACGTGAACCCTTAAGGTTGAAATAATAAAAAAAAATTGTTTTTTATTTAAAAATCCCGAATCAAGAATAATCATCAATTTTGAACTTTGAGTTGTAAATCGATTGTGTCGTGAGTGAACTAAACATTAAGTAGATCTCGGTATCGTATCGAACGGTACAAGTGGCACAACGCAACAACCAAAAAGAACATTACGCAACCAGGAATCCGTTGGGTTTTAACCCTTCGTCACCACAAGAACCACCTCCAACTCAACACCAGCAGCGGCACTAAACCAAACGAAACATCACTACAAGATCCTGGCAATGCTGATCATCGCAATCGTCTTTGGGTACGTGTTATGTAAGTGTTGCTGTAATTATTGATAATTTTAATATTAAAGCTGTGATCTCAATCGCTGAGCACTCTAGTAACTGCGATCTCAATCGCTGAGTACTCCAGTATGAGTAAATAAAATTATAAAAAGTGTGATCTCAATCGCTGAGCACTCCAGTAAAACCAATAAATTAATAAGTACTGTGATCTCATCCGCTGAGCATTCCAGTCTAATAACCCATTACAAAGGTACAAAAAAAAATAAAAAATAAATAAATACAGAAATATATATATGCATATACACACAAAGTAGTTCAACTAAAATACACTGCAACTAAAAAAAAATTATTAAATTTATTAGAAATTTTTTAATTTTTTTTATATATTTACGACGACTGTATTCCGTTTTATCAAATTTTAAACAATAAATATAAAGTGGCACTGAAAAGCAAATAAAAAAGAAAAAAAAAACTATATATATATATAACAATTTTTAAGACGAATGTCAAAAGTGCAAAAAATAAAATCGAGATTTATTCCGTACAATCTCAGACGCATCTCGAAGAACTTATCTTCAATCCCCGAAGACAACCTTGATAGCTCTACCTCAAGTCCAAATTCTATAAGCATGCAACAAGAGGAAGCGACACGACCGGCAACGAGTCCCATGATTGATCAAGTCGACATTTTTAACTCTTTACGGATACCAGATGCAATAAAAGATCTGCCCAAATTTGACGGGAACCCAAGGTTGTTGTACGAGTTCCTTAATAATGTTGAGGAGATACTCCTTTACATTAGAGGTACGGACAATACCCCATATGGCCAAATACTACTCAGAGCCATTCGAAACAAAATTGAGGCCAGGCAAATGAGGTTCTCATCATGAACGGAACACCGCTCATTTGGGACGATATAAAGAAAAATCTTATACTTCACTACTCAGACAAGGGTACAGAAACGTCGCTTATAAGAGATCTCCACAATGTCAAGCAGCAGAATAAAACTGTAGAATCTCTATATGGAGCCATCATAGAAATACAGTCAGCACTGTGTAATAACATTCAAATTCACGAACATGATAACAATGTTATAGAAGCTAAGAAGGACTTAAACTCTTTTCTCAGTGATCTAAATGAACCTTTGGGCTCAAGAGTAAGAGCAATGCATTGACGCATTGCATTAAAGAGCAAAATATATCCTATCAAAAATATTCCTCAAACCCTATGTATAGAAATAACTTGCATTACAAACCCTACAATATGAACACATACAATCGGCAGTTCTAAAGCAAAACCGCCTTTTTCAGAAACCCAAATCCGTTCCAACAAAATAATAACTCATTCTACCCATCCCTCAAATTTCAATAGAAATAATTTTAACACCCAAAACAGCTAACTCAACTATGACATTTAATAGAACTAATCAGACTCAGCAAACCAAATTTAATAGAAATCCTAACTTCAATTTTCATGAGTTAAATAACGTCAAAAACAACTATCAGTTAGACCAATATTTCCAAAACGAATCCACGAATATCGACGACACTACAAATTTTTTCATATCAGCCTCGAACAACCAACCGGCTTCATAGATACAACTAAGCGTCCCTTAACACTACCCTATATAAACATTTCATCGCCTTTCGGAAGACCGCTAAGGTTTCTTTTAGACACCGGTGCATCGACGTCTTTCATTAATCCTGAAAACGTTCCTTCAAATAATCAAATCAGTTGCAAACCAATTACTATAACTACAGTTTTCAAAAGTTATCGCTTAGATAAACATGTAATTTAGCCAATGTTTCTCGAATTTAATCAAGAAGGCTCCTTACAATTTCTTATTTTCAAATTTCACAATTTCTTCGATGGACTATTAGGTCTAGATGTCCTTCTTTCTCTTAACGCAAAAATTAATCTCGAAAATAATACTCTTACCACGAAAAATGCTGTAAACGATATAAAAATCAGACCTAATCACTCCTCAGGCATTATTAGTATTCCAGCTCACTCATAGTTACCCATAAACAAGGAAAACGGAAGTGTTTTTATGGACTCGATTGAACTCAAGCCGTTACTGTTCGTTAACCAAGGTCTATATATCGAAGAACATTGGTATGGTTATGTTGAACTGACGAATCACTCCATGGTAGATCAAAATTTTCTGATAGAAGTTCCATTAGATGCAGACACATACGACACTACAGACCATTGAAATTAACAATATATCTGAGTTGTCCTCCACATCTGAAAGTGTTGATGAAGACCCATCATTACCATACATATCCAGCCTGTTGAGAACTGACCACCTTAATACAGAAGAATGCAAGGAACTTAGAAAACTTTTTAGGAATTATCACGACATTATTTATATTGAAGGTGAAGCACTATTTTTCACAAATAAAATAAAGCACCAAATAAACACGACAGACGACATTCCAACTTATACAAAGTCGTATAGGTATCCATATGTACACAAGCAAGAGGTTCAAAGTCAAATCAATAAAATGTTAGAGCAAGGAATTATCCGACATAGCTATTCGCCCTGGAGCTCACCAGTGTGGATAGTCCCAAAAAAAGAAGATGCCAGTGGTAGACAAAAATGGAGATTGGTTATTGACTACAGAAAACTCAACGATAAAACCATCTCCGACCGATATCCAATCCCTAACATTAATGAAATACTGGACAAACTAGGCAGATGCGTCTACTTTACAACCCTGGACTTAGCTAGTGGATTTCATCAAATAGAGATGGACCCTAAACACGTACAAAAAACAGCATTCACAGTCGAAGGCGGTCATTTCGAATATGTTAGAATGCCATTTGGTTTGAGAAATGCCCCATCCACTTTTAAAAGAGTGATGGATAATGTTCTGAGAGAACTGGTCGGCAAGCATTTAGAAAGCATATCACAAGTCTTTGAAAAACTTAGGGAATCCAACTTCAAAATCCAAATGGATAAATGTGAATTTATGAAGAAAGAGATAGCATTTTATGACACATCATAAATTCTGAGGGAATTAAGCCCAATCCATCTATTCAAAAATTTCCCCTTCCTAAAACCCGTACAGAAATCAAAGCTTTCTTAGGTCTAGTGGGATACTACCGAAAATTTATAAAAGATCTTGCCAAATTAACTAAACCTTTAACTAATTGTTTACGAAAAGATGCTTCAATTGAAATAGATCAGAACTACGTGGAAGCATTTGAATCTTGCAAAAACCTGTAAATGAACGACCCCATTCTACAACACCTCGACTTCACCAGACCTTTTATTCTAACTACAGATGCGAGCAACTTTGCACTCGGAGCTGTCCTATCACAAGGCCATATAGGTAGCGACAAACCTATTTGCTTTGCTAGCCGCACTCTCTCACAAAGCGAATGTAATTACTTCACAACATAGTTTGGGCCATAAAATACTTTCGACCGTATTTGTTTGGTAGGAAATTCAAAATTGTTACGGACCATAGACCCCTTACTTGGATCATGAATCTTAAGGAACCGAATTCCAAACTGGTAAGGTTAGAAGAGTTTGACTACGAGATTTTCTATAAGAAAGGGAAGTCAAATACAAATGCAGACGCCCTAAGTCGCATCAAAATAAGCGAACCTAGCGAGAACAGTGCTGAACAACTCTTCACCAGTACAATACATAGTGCTAGTGAAAATCTGGATGAAGGTATCGCCATATCGGAAAAACCATTGAACGAGTTTAATATTCAAGATGTCCTCGAAATAACAAATAAAGGATCCCCGATGACAATAAAAACAATCTTCAAAAATAAACAAAGCAGAGTCATACGTAGAGAAAATTTTAATGAAGCTATAATGACCAATATTTTTAAAAGTTATTTTCCCCCCAACAAAATAACAGCTATTTATTCCAGTAACAATGTCTTTCCAATTGTACAATCAACTTTTTCCAAATATTTTTCCCATAGTAAAACTTTCCGATTGATAAGATGTACCGAGATCCTTAAGGATAAACTGATTCGTGACTTTCATGAACGCTCAAACCATAGAGGTATTAACGAAACTCTATCACATCTTAAAAGGGAAGTATTTTTTCCGAACATGAAGGACAAAATCACGAGAACTTTAAACAATTGCAACAAGTGCAAGTTGCTTAAGTATAACCGAAACCCTCCTAAATTGCAATATGAGAACCCAGAAATACCCTCGAAACCCCTTGATATCCTTCATATTGACTTATATAGCATAAACAATAACCAAATATTGACAATCATAGATAAATTCTCCAGATCTGCTTGTGGATATACTCTCAGTTGCAGAAGCAGTATAACAGTTCTAAGATTCCTTAAACAATATATCAGCCTGTACGGCATTCCCAAAAAGATCGTTTGCGATCAAGGCTCCGAGTTCATGGCAAATATCTTCCAAGATTTTTGTAAACAGCTCGAAATACACCTACACTACACCTCATTTCAACAGACAAGTAGTATCGCACCAATCGAGAGGTTACATTCTACACTTACCGAAATTTATCGACTTATTTTATCCAAGAGGAAAGAGAGCAAGCTTACAACTGAACATGAGGAAATATTATATGAAAATTTCATAACTTAACGCCATTCATTCGGCAACTAAATACATACCCTATGAACTCTTTTTTGAAGACCTTATAAATTTAACAAAACCTTAACATTTTCAAACGAACATGAGTATTTATCCAAATTAAACACTTTCCTTAGCGATCTGTATCCGAAAATTCAGGAAAAAGTTCAGCGTACGACAAGATCAAGAATGGAAAAGCTGAATGCGTCAAGAGAGACTCCATAGGATATCAATGAAGATCAAGTTGTCTTTAGGAAAGAAGCTAAAAGAAATAAATTAACACCAAGATTCACAAAACATATTGCACATAAAGATAATAAAATTAAAATACTTACAAAAGATAAAAGAAAAATCCATAAAAGTAGACTAAGATGAAAAAATAAGAAGTAATAGATATATTTATACACTACTCACTAACTTTAAATATAAAACTTAATTTTCACTTTCTTTTCCTGTACTCCATACTTTTACTTTTCTTTCAAGAACACTGCACTCAATAAAACTTTAACTCTACTTTTTCTAGGATACCATTAATTTCTACCCAAGTAATCGAAGTTCATAACATTCCAAGTATTCTACCATTACGTTTAGGACCAGCAAGAAAAATTACTAATTTCCATAACCTTATACATATTATTAAACTAGAGAAATACAGAACTAACATCGAAGATATTAGCAATTCACTAAAATTATTCGAATAGCATGCTGTCATTACTAACTCCGTAGACATAACTAGACTTAAACTTAATGAACTTAAAAAGAAATTCCTTACGCTCTTCCCTTTTCAAAGACAAAAAAGAGGCTTGATTAATGGATTAGGTTCCGCCATCAAGTTTATCACGGGTAATTTGGATGGCCAAGATGCTCAAAACATTAATAGTCAGATAGAACTAACACATCATATTTTGGATATAGCTGAGGCTGTGATTCTTTCTAAGCTTAACATCATTCCTAAACTATTACTAAACCCTATTGAACTAAAAATAATTGAGAATAAATTCATGGAACAAAATATACAAATTTATTCAGTTGAACATTTATATAAACTACTAGGCTTACAAGCCTATTACAATAATTCAGATACTATATTATATTCAATATTCTGATACCAAACATATGCAAAGAAAAATATTACCTACTATATATCACATCATACCTTTACCAATAAATGACACAAAAACAACTATAACAGAACCGTATAAAATTTTAAATGAAAATAATTTACAACATTTCAAAACACTTTGCCCAAAGATCGAAGGAACATATTTTTGCAACCAGCCGATCGTTCAAGAAGAAACAAGCAGCTCCAAATGTATTGTGAACCTGATGAACAATAAAGTAGCTCATTGCCCTATGAGTGATATTGGAAAAGTTGAAACTATAATTCAACCTAAGCCGAATTTTATACTATTTATAAATTCTCCAGATAAAGTAATCAATTCTACTTGCAGTGCTAAAATGTTTACAATCGAAGGTACAGCACTGGCTCACTTCAAGAACTGCGATGTGTCTGTTAATGGAGTTACGTCGGAGACTTCACTTCCGTTCTCAACCCTTTAACCCCACCTCCTATTTATGTTCGCATGCACTTTTACCACGCACGAGCAGAATGAATGATCAACATTTACGCTACACGCGCTAGCAAATATGACACCTTCGCCAAAACACATTCCTTTCCCACAGGTAAATCTGTGTACACCGGAAAAGCTGTGTCAACAATTTCATATTATAAATCCATGCAGTCAAGTTCAGTTCAACGTTCAGTAGTGCAGTTACAGTCGAATGGATTAGAGTATCCAAATGTGTATCCAAATCTTGTATTAAATGTATTCTTAAAGCAGAAGATAAATAAAGTTTTTTTTTATGCCAACCCGCTGGTGTGAATACGAAAGTCAACAATGAAAATTATATTCAAAGCTTCAAAATGCTCAAAAACAAACTAATAACAGCACCGATACTCGCATATCTCGACTTCAGTAAAAATTTTTATGTTACTACAGATGCTAGCCATTATGCAATAGGAGGAGTACTATCGCAAGAAAATCAACCAATAGCTTACATATCCAGGACTCTCAACCAACACGAAGCCAACTACTCTACCATAGAAAAAGAGTTGCTTGGAATCGTTTGGTGTTTAAAACAGTTCCATCCATATGCTTTTGGAAGGAAAATCCATTTGTTGACAGATCACCAGCCTTTGATATGGCTCAACAACCTCAAAGAGCCAAACAGCAAACGCATTAGATCGAAGTTACAACTAGGGGGTATGACTACAAAATATTTTACAAAAAAGGAAAAGAAAACAAGGTTGCCGATTTCTTAAGTAGAATAGAAACGAATACTAGCGAAATATTAGAAAACGCAAAACCTATCATTGAAACAGTAACTCCTATTAACCTTTATAAGAATCAAATTATCATTTATAAATTAGATTCGGGATCATTATAAATAATAAAAACGCATTCAATTAACAGCGGAAAATAATTGGTTTAAAGGAAATTGACGAGCAAAGCATCATTCAAATTGTAAAAAAACATTTTAAGCCTGAATCCACAAATGCCATTGTGGTCAACGAAGAAATATTTTCAAAACTAAATTCAATTTACCTACAACACTTTAAAAGATATGCAATTATAAAATGTAAAAAATTGTTAAAAGATATAACAAACAAGGAAGACCTAGAAAACATAATAGCTGAAAAACACTTAGAGAATAAACATCGCGAAATTAATGAGCTCTACGAAGAACTCAAATTAGAATTTTACTGCCCTAACATGAAATTAGCAATTGCAGAATTTATTAATAATTTCGAGATCTGCATGTTAGAGAAATACGAACCAAATCCCACTGTAAACAACCCTGACTCGAAATGACATTCAGCAATATAAGTGTGCTGAAATCCGTCACTGAGTCTTTTTCCTGTTTTTTTGATGAACTGTCAAAGCACAAGACATGTGCTCTCTTTTTTAACTTGCGGCGACAGGTTAAGCCGCAAAATTGGAATTGGGAAAAAAGAAAAGAATTTAAAGTCACTAAAAGTTAATATAAGCAATATACATATGTATCAATAGTTTTTTTTTAATTTAATCATTTAACAGGAATTTTATAACGTGCGCAAACTTCAATAAAGTTGAACAAAGGTAGTAATCTGTTTCTTTTATTCGAATTGGCGCAGTTATATAAAACTGAAACTACACCCACGCAGCCTCCTCTTAAAATATCAGAAACACCAAGCAAAGCCCATGAAATAGTTCACTTAGATGTCTTTTATTCAATAAACAAAACACTTTTTGTAACCATGATATTTAAGTTTAGCAAAATAGCGATGTTCATTAAAATGAACCACAAAAATGGAACAGAATTTAGGAAAGCTCTTTTCAAATATATCAGCGCATATGGAAATATAGGTAAAATTATAACCGATAACGAATTAGATATGAAATCAAAAGTAGTTAGAAACTTCCTTCAAGAAAGAAATATTCAAATCCACTTCGCTTCTAACTCCAATCATAATAGCAATTACGACGTAGAAAGACTCCATAACACTATAAATGAACACCTAAGAATCCTTAAACACACAAAAAAACACTAACAAATAATCCTAATAAAAATATATTATAACAACACCATACACTCTACGACAAGGCAAAAACCTATCGACTTTGTTTTAGGTAAGATTAAAGAAGAAGACTTTGAAACAAATCACAAATCAATGTTGGAAGAAAAAGGAAAAGTCATACGTAAACTAAACGAGCAGGGAATAGATGTAAAATTAGAGCCAGGAATAAACCACATGAAAGAAATTCGTGGAGGAATAAACCACTCTAAGTACAGGAAAATAGATTCAGATCTAGTCGATAATGAACATTTAGAAGACAAAAAGTCAGGATGTAAATATTTTAAGCTCACAATTTCAAGACAATACAAAAACTAGATTTATAACTTAAATTAAAAATAAATTACCAATTTCAGGCCAGTATGAAGACAGTAATTGTTATACTAATCAGCATCGTGTACCTGGTATCCCAACAAATTACTATACAAAATTTAAACAACAACAATGGACATTTATTGATAAAATTGGAGGATATTCGAATAATAAAGACTAAAGACTTGCAACCGAAATATACAATACCATAAAGCACAGTTTCAATTTGTTAGAAGAGAAAATAGGAAATCTTAAACTACACTACAAAGTAAAAAGAGGTTTAATCAACATACTAGGATCCGATGAAGAGGAGATCACAAGGAAACTCGACTCTCTCGTAGCAAATAACCAAAACCTAATCAACGAAAATAACAAGCAGGTATCAATTAATAGCAATCTCATGGACTAAATCAAAAATATTACAGCACACATAACGAAACAACAAGAGACTGTAGGGAAATACGTAAATATGTACGGTAACAAAGTGAATAGCGAACTCAACAGGTTAGAAGATAGTATAAGATTCATGCAAAACATCTACCAAATAGTCTAAGATATAAACCTTTTGAAAGACCAAGTAGATAATATAGAGCAAATAATATTGACTAGTAAGCTAGGCATACTCACTAAAAACATATTAACGCCTGAAGAAATAGATTTGTTACCAGACTTCCAAAGTCTTACCGACATTAAAACGGTTGTATCGATGAATCAGGAACAAATAATTATCATATTACTAATACCTCAATATACAGACACTAAATATTCCATATTGTTAATAGAACCAATTCCTAATGCTCAAAATATGACGAAACAATTTGAAAATAATATAGCCCTCTATTCTAATGTAAAAGACAATCTTAAAAGAAACTTAAAAGCCATTACAGACAATTGTATAAATAATATTGTAAAATTTAAAGAAGCAAGCTGTAATATGTCTATTTATAGTCAAGAAGAAATTTAAGAAATTACCAATAGTATAATTGTCACAGAAAATATGAAATATAGTAAACTTCATCAAAATTGTAATAAACTAAACACAAGCATTATAGGAAATACTTTAATTTAATATGAAAATTGCAAAATAACAATCCACGAAAGCACATTTAACAACATAAGAATAAAAGTTCACGAACATTTTGTGCTTCCTAATTTTTTAACGAAAATTCAAGTGAATAAAATAATCCCTTCATTGAAACTAGACGATTTACATTTAAAACAAATTGAAAACAGAGAAACCATCGAAGAAATATCTTTCCAAAATAAAAAGTATAATATATTTAGTTGGAGCACTGATGCATTAATTATCATAATAATCTGTATCTTTATCATATATTTTGTATTAAATTTTTTGAAAAAAGGAAAAGAATATTCAATTAATAATGTAAAAAATCGTCAGAGCCTCACACTAACGAAGGGGGAGTTATATTCGGAAACGCAATGCGTAACATAATATAGATTACACATAATATAGATTACACATCATCAATCGCGGTAACAGACTGTTGCAATCAGAACAATGCTCGAGCAGACATTGCAACATAATTATAAACAAGAGAAACGATGCTTCGCACCCGACATTGCCCTACACAAAACATAAGCACATAATGCCAATGCCCGACCCAATTGCAACATTGTTACACAGCAAATTTGAAATATAAAACCTAAAACGAAACCCCTCACAGTGTGTGTGTGTACTCTCCCGAGTTTTGTCAAGTTCAGAACATAATCTTTTGTTTTGCGATCGTTACTTATTCGTGTTAAATATTCAAATAAACGTTTGAGAAAAGAAATTAATATTTTGTCTTTTACTATTAGACAGCGAGTTATTTCAAAAAATAAAAAAAAGTTCAAGAATACAACAAAACGCAATATGAGTCAAAATGTAGATTAGTACAAAATTAAAACCAGAGCGATTATGTAATAATGAAACAACAAGAAATAAGCGCCAAAATTTAAAGGACCTAATGTCATCAAAAAAGTATTGCCTTACAAACGATATCTGATATCCGACATTGATGGTCTACAGATAACGCAAATGCCATTTGAAGGAATATTTGGTTCCTCAAATTTGAAATCATGGTTATTACCATGCTAGGACCCGAGATACAGTATACATATTCATCAGGAGGGCCGAGTTGTAGTATCACAACTGAACATAAGTAAAAACTGTAATAGAACTAAGAAACGTGACGTATAAGAAAATAAAGATTATTCAGGATTCTGTGAGAAGATACCACAGAAGATAGAAATATAAAAATAATAACATGGAATGCTAGAAGCATACTTTTTGTACCATAGCAACATTGATATCGCTCTAATCACAAAGACATGGCTCAATCATGGTGAAAAGCTATCCACCTCGGAGTTTAAATGTTATCGAATTGAACGGTCTAACAAAAGAGGTGGAGGTGTTGCAATACTCATACGAAAATCAATTCAACATTCGCTATTACCAATTGTGCAAACACGTTTGGTAGAAAATGTAGGAATAGAGATTCAACTAAAAAAACAGACGACATTAAAAGTCTTTTGTGTCTTTTTTGTGTCTAAAACAAAGCTTTATTAAAAAATGATTTGAGAAGGCTTCTTGGTATCAGTGGTGACTTTCTAATTGGAGGCGATTTGAACTGTAGACATTGGGACTGGGGATGCGCACGAGCAAATTGTTGGGGAAATTTGCTTTCAAGCCTTACCATTTCGCTCCCCATTTCTATTTTATATTCTCCAAGTCCTACTTATTTTCCAGCTGGTTCTCGTGGTCGTCCTTCAGTCCTTGATATTTTTGTAACCAACTGTTCTTGTCAAATAGCGCAACCAATGTCTTTAAACGCACTCAGTTCTGATCAATCACAACCCGGTTTTGTACCAATTTAAATCGTCAGGAAAAGAAAGAGTCCAATATATACTTGATCTTAAAAATGCTAACTGGGTGCGATATCGCTCTAAGATCAAAACAAAACTTCGAAAAAGTTCAATAATTCTCGACAATATTTCAAGCAAAGAAGATGTTGATTGTGTTGTTAATGTCTTTAACGAGCTTATAATGAGTGCCATTGACGAGTCTGTGCCTTAAATAAAAGAAAACCCGCAAGAAGCTTCCATTTCATATTTTAGAAGTGATCAAGCTCAGATATATACAAAGGAGATATTGGTAAAGATATCGACAACCTGTATATCCAGTCGATTTCAAAGCTTTTATTGCAATTGCAACAATGTTGAATTGATATCCGAGAGAATTGAAAAACTAATTGACAAATTTCTTATTAAATGTGCTACTGTGGATAATGATTTATAATAATAATTTGTACACATAAATTTCTTACCTTAAACTGTTTAGAAATATACTTAATTTATGTGGGATTACGCCTACGAAGCTAAGTAAGTTTTCCCTTTAATGTTAACCATTGCCTTAGATTTTTCGCAGGTCATCGCCGTCATACAGAAAATTCCACACAGATACGCCGAAGTATCAAGTTCGTCTGCCCAGTGAACGATTCACCGCTTACGGACGATTCCGCTGAAATTCTACAGCGTCATGTTCGGTGCAAGTAAGGAGCAGTGCACTTGGAGCCGAATATGACCCATTTGTTTACGAGTATATAAAAAACACAGTACGCTTACGATGAGAAGGAATTCATGGAATCACCAGCACAGCAATGACATTCCGGAAGGTAGTGGCAATCATCGTCGGCATTTGTGGAGCGGGGTATCTGATGTCATGGGTATTGAAGGCCATGACATGGTACCGGCTGTTGACGTCTTTGAACGTGTGGGATTGGCTGAACTGAGAAGGTGGCGGAGTTGACCTATGTCAACTATGTCGTCGCGGCGTTAATGTCTTTTCATTCTGGCATCAGATAAATCAAATTAGTCCAATAAAAATCAACTTGTAAATTATTAACAAAAAGGAGTTCTTTATTTCTTTTCGTCAGTTTATAAATCTCTACAATTATGTAGTCTTAAATACTTATTAAGTCATATTTACTAATTTTTTTAATTTACTTATTTGCATATAAAAGTTAAAACGACGCACTTGAGCCACGAGCTAAATGCCCGACAGCGAACCCTATGAGATACGTTGACTCATCTCGTTCAAGTGCAAACATGTTCGCACGGTGCCAGTGCACAGGAATCGGATTGCACCGCGAAGAACGTTGAGATATGAACATATTCTCACGGGACAGGTGCATTGAAATCGGATTGCGTCGCTCGGATACACGCGCTAGACTAAAAGTGATGAGACGGCAAGTTGGGCGGTGGAAATAATGGCTTCGAAGGTGGACGGATTAGCTTTTAAGTTAAGTCTTAGTTTAGACGCTGTCGAATAAACAATCTTTTGCTAAAGTAAAGCTGTTTTTATGTATAGTAAGTCGAACAGTTGGCGAGGGGGCGAGAACTTAATCCCCCCGATCGCGTTTTTTTTTAATTTCCCGGACAGAACTTTAACTGGCGCTCCGTATACGATATCCTTTTTTTTTGGTGGTAGCTTTTATCCTCTAACCAGGACGAGAGGATTGATATGTTCTATTGAACGAAAATCACTGTCCCCATGAGAACACAGTGTTTGTTACGTTCCTCGGAATAAGCTTCCAGCTTTGCTATGAGAACATGCCTGGAGATCACGAAGGAATTAAAAAGATTCGTGCGAAGCAAATCGTGATTTAGTAGTAGGGTATATAATCATGAACTTTTGCACCCATAACGGATAACACGATCCTTCCCAACGAGCTGTACCCAAGAGTGATTAAAAATCACTAAAATTATCTTTTTCTTTTCTTCTTTTATTAGCGGAAAAAAGAAACTCAAAAAATATATATCTACAATTCTGAAGAGAATAGAAAGCAAAAGTCTTGCGGAAACAAAATATCAAAAATGAATGGTGTGATACCCATGTAAGAAAAGATTAATAAAAACGAACAAATTGCTAGACATTGTTGTTCATTCAACAAAAAATATTTAAGGTGCAAGTGAGTGAAAATTTGTTCTATTCCTGAAAGTCAAATTAAAAAAGCTTGTGCCGAAAACAAAATCGATAAAGTAGTGGTTTTAATTTGCTCTTAATATAAGGTGAAAAGGAAAAAAAATTAAATTAACGCAAGAAATATACTTATAAGTTAAAAAGGCCACAGGTAAGAAATATTTTATTAAATACGTAAATTCATATTAAATACCATCATGGAAGCACTAACTAAATCTGTGACTGAACTTACTGGTGCGGTCAATGCCATTTTGACATAGCTGAAAAGTTTTGAGAGTCGTTTGAAGACTCTGGAAAGTGGGCAAGTAGCACAAGATGCGATGTTCGATGCGCCGGTGCAATTTTGTGCCCTGAGGAATGAGGCAGACTTGAAGGAGATTTCAAGACTGCCAGACTGCGTGAAAGAACTTCAGGTTTTTGATGGAAGTCCAACGCAGTACGTGACTTGGGTGTACACAGTTGAAGGTATTCTTAAGGATTTTGAAGTTGTTGGAGCAAAACCGATATAAAGGGCTATTCCGCAGCATGTCCGGTAGAAAATACGAGGTCCTGCTGACGCGGCGCTAGTGTCATATGATATCTTCGACAACGATTGACTATCAATAAAACAATGTCTTTCTTTGCATTACGCAGACAAGAGAGCCGCGCTCGTCGAGACATACCGTAATCGCGCTCTGGACGTTTTCATTCGCGGCCTCAACGGCGACCTCTCCAGGCTGTTGATTGTACAGAAACCAGAAACTTTGCCAGAGGCATACTCTGCATGCCTCGAAATGCAAAATCTTAATTATCGGAGTCACGCAATTCACAACCTCTCCGCGTCTAACATAATTACGGCTCTAATTAACCAAACCTTTAGGAAATTTTTCCCCCATCTCTCGCATCAATCGAGATAAGAGCCACGAAACTTCGGCTCATGGATGGAAAACAATACCCCTCCAAGGCCAACAGCGGCAAAACCATATGAAAAAATGGAGGTTGACCAATCAACCCAGTCACGTAATGTTAATTACATGAATCGCCCTCGCGGCTCAAACCCTTTTAAGAGGAAGGCCAGATCCGATAATTTTGCCCATAAACAACAAAGGGTATACCACATGCAGATGCCTCAAGAAGAGCCAACCGTTTATTACTACAAAGTAGCGGAAGATGAAGTTCAAGATCAAATAAATTTTATGAAGGACGCCCATCCAGCGTTCCATATGTAGAATATGTAACAAAGGATGGCCTTGTCCTAAATTTTCTCGTTGACACCGGCGCAAACAAAAACTTTCTTAGTCCCTCAGTCATTATTAAAACATCATCATTTCCAACTCCAGTTGTTCACCCGTTTCATGTCCATTCCCCAGGAATGTAAAGATAGAATGTAAAGATAGAGCAAAAAATTTCTGGTAGATTGCCGTTTGGAATAAAAAATGCACCAGCCATCTTCCAAAGAATGATAGATGACGTGCTTAAAGAAATCATCGGTAGACTATGCTACGTATACATCGACGATGTCGAACCGAAAACGACCATCTTAGGAATATCTATACTATTTTCTCCAAACTCCAAGAAGCAAATCTGAAAGTAAACCTTGAAAAAACCAACTTTATGAAACCAGAAGTCGAGTTCCTCGGTTAAGTTATTACTCGCATTAAAGCTGACCCAAAGAAGGTAATTGCTATCGAAAAAATTCTTCCTTCCGAGAACCTATGGGAACTTAAGAATTTCCTGGGTCTCGCTTCCTATTACAGGAAATTTGCGAACGTCTCACGGTCCTTAAACAAAACCGAAGATAAATACGCGACAAATGAAAAAGAGATGCTGGCCATTGTCTGGCCTCTAGATAACATAAGATCCTGTTTCGATGGAGCGAAAAAGATCCGCATACATACCGATCACCAGCCTTTGACGTTTGCCTTAAGTAGTAGATATTTTAATGCAAAATAAAAGCGCTGGAAATTGCGTATTGAAGAATACAATTATGAATTAGTGTACAAGTCCGGCAGGCCAAATTTGGTGGCAGATGCCCTTTCGCGTCTAAGAACCGAGGTCAATCACTTGTCCGATTCGGAAATAGCCCAACCGTGGCCAGCGAAGCCACAAACCCGCAACCGACAGAAAGAGGAAGTAAATCACTTCAATTGGGACTGCTCACAGCGCCGATCAGGACAACTCCGATCTTATTCTACACGTGGAGGCTCCAATAAACGTCTTTCGCAACCAAATTCTGATCAAAATGGGAAAAGGTCTATCAAAATAGGAAAAGTTTATGGAAGAACCTCACCCAGGTTTCACCCGACATTAGAAAACCAAGACAAGCAAAAATTAATTAGGTTACTAAAAGCAAAATTGAAACCGAATGTAGTTAATGGCATCAAGATGCCGGAATCACACTTGTGGTTGCGAGACTCACGTTCGAAGACTTTTCAACTATCATGGCTCACACTAAAGCTGTTCTTGTTTCACGTCCGATTTCAGCAAAAGCTCCGGTTCACTTTCTTACGGGAAATAGTCTTTGTCACGACCTCAACCTCCGTCAGAGTAAAATCCAATCAAACGATATCAATTAATGGAAAACATGGTACAACACTTTTGGAACCCATTTAAGAAAGATGTCTTAAAAATCTAAACCAGCACAGTCGGGTAGGGGTTTGATATATGAATGCAAACATTTACAAAAACGTATTTGAAACTGCTTTTCATAGCTTTGAAAATTCGTCGCATAACTTGCCATGGAATTTTCAATTGGAATGCGGTAGTTGGCTCGTTCGTAAAGTTTATGAGGCTGGAAAACAATATTCTAACAAAGCGGGACTAGTTGAAGGAAGCGCGCTTGGTCATCAATTTCTCTGGATTTTTTTCAAAATTGTTGAGTCGCTACCCAATCGAATCTATGAGCTCATTTCTCAACAAGGGAGGTGCTGCGATGTTTAAATTAATAATCCGATGTTATACTTACACTTCTGAATATCCTTTTGCCGAGCGTAAGACTTTTCTTAAAGAAATTCTAACCGAAAAAGCCATTCGACATTTCAATTTGATTATATTTCGTGGAGCAACTCCGCAGAAGAGGTTCAAAAGTGTAAGTACAATTTTAAAATCTCTAAAATATCATTATATGTTATAACTTCTCAAATTTAGGAAATAAAACAGTTAGCATTAAAAGCCATGCACCAGTGTAAGCATCTCATCAACAAAGAGGTACAACCACGCTGTGATTATAGCGCAAAAAAGACCAATTTGAAAGTCAAACATCTAACCGTTTGCGACGATAATGATCTCAAATTTAATTATGCTTTACTGACGAAATTATCAGAACAATCAACGAACTAAACATAAAAGTATCTAAATCTGATATCTATGGTGTCTAGAATTCGTTGTCTATTTGCGCATATCGGTAGTGCGAAACGAAAATTAGGGCAACAGCACACCGTGTAGCGCAGCACATCGAACCATAAATATGACAAGGCAATGAAATCAGCGGCGTCATATAATAACTGAGCAAGGAGCGGTAAAAACCCAAGGGCAAATACAAAAACCCATACGTGCGCTACGCAAAGCAGCAGGCAGCGACCCGACACTCATTTGCGGCGCAAAATTAGGGAAAAACAAACAACAACAAGAGCAGCAACCTCAAAAGGACAACTGTCAGATGTCAATCTGACAATTTAGGTATCTTGTTCTAGCTCGCTTCAATTCTGGCTTTGGACCCATCCGGTCAAAAATGTAAAACTGAGAAATTTGTATAAAACTTGATTAAAACACTAAATACATTCAAAAATAAAGCGACTTAAACTTCAGGTGTGGGGTTCTGCACAAGAGAATATACACAACTTGTGCGGATTATTCACACTCCCAGAGACATTCACAGATTGAATAGCCAACCATGAGTTGCAAAAAGTTCACGAAGCAACAACTGTCCGATGCACTTAAAGCCGCAGGCGTGGATGTGCTAACTTCAGCCACACTAACCCAAATGAGGAACTTGTATGGTCAAACATTTCCGATGGATGAACAGCCTTCAAATGAAGAGACTTCCGCTGCCGGTTATACCAACGAGACTTCCGTGGACGAGACGTCTGCAAGCGAAGCACCGCCCGCTCTTACCTCTGTTGAACCTTCCGCCTCTTCAACTTCCGCAAACTAAAATTAAATGCTGCACCGGATGAGATAACTTCTGGCACTTCTGAGTGCTCCACAGCTTTTGGCGAAAGTAGTCGTACATCCACCTCTGCCGAAGAAAAGACAGTGGCCGATGCAGATGCTGAAGAAGAACAAGAACTTGTGAACGTTTCCGTTTTCACCGGCGATGACACTTACAGAATCCGTAAATGGATTATAGATTTTAAAGACGTCATACACTCGTTGCGATTTGATGATCGGTGCAAATATGTCTTTGCTCGCCGCCTCCTTACTTCGTACTGCTCGAGTTGACAACTGGGACGAACTGAAGACCCTATTGATCAATGAATTCGACCGACGGGTAAGTCGACAGGAAGTCTACCGCAAGCTGGGTCACAGGTTCCGATGCCGAGATGAATCGCTGCTGTATTACGTGCTCATCATGCAGGAAATAGCGGCACAAGCCGAAATCGACGAAGCAGAGTTAATAGAATTTATTATAGATGGACTGGTTGATACACCATCAAATGCATCAATTCAAGCGACTTCTGCCACGCTACTAGAAACGACGAGTGCCAAAGCCATATGCAGCAAAACCTCATGCACCAAACAAAAGTTCAAATCTGCTTCCGTCGACAACCCCTGTAAGCAAAAAAACAACAACGATGGCCATATTGCTGCTCATTGCCCGAAGGAGAAGCGGGGCACCGGATCATGCTTCTGTTGCGGAGATCCAAGACACGTATAGAAGGACTGTCCAAACACACCCAAACGAATTGGAGTGATCAAGGAGGACAACATAGCCGAGGGAAACTCTAGTGAAGACGAAATGGTACATTGCCTGGATGCCGTACTATTGGTATGCGTTACTTTTCTATCGGGTGGTGATAAGTCCTCAGGTCTAATCAATTGTTTTTCTCTTTTGGAAACCGATAGTCCCGTTAGTTTTGTACATTGATCTCTATTGCCTGAAGGACTACAAAGGATTAGGAGGAATTAAACTCTATACTTACGGTATTATAACTTGTTTCATTAAAGTATAAGTTAATCCACAGGAAATTACAACGCGACAACAAATTTTCCTATTCTCCTCAAATGGCATTGCACTGTATCTATGCACTCGATTTGCTGACACAATCGTCTGGATCGTACGATGCCGGTGCAAAGGGAATCGGATGTCATGCATTACATCACGTATGGCAGAAGTAATTCGACGAAAACCGTGGGAGCACTTCGTCGTTCGATGGACAGTTGGAACATGTGGAGTAGTATTTAAGCTTATGAAAAATTATTATTAAGTTAGTCTTTAATCTCACTTGTAAGGGGAATCTCTGCCCAATAGAGATACGAAATAAAATTAGTTTTTTTTAAAATAATGAAATAAAAAAATAATTAATTGGCGCCCAACGTGAGGCCCAGGTGATCATTGTGCTAAAAAGTCTTATTTTTAAATACAAACCGACCTCAAGTAGCTCGCGTATTTTAAAAAAAAAAAAGCCGACCTCAAGCAGCTCGCGAAAGACAGTGCAGTGAAGTTGACCTGGGTCCTAAAACCCATTTTTGTTTGGTGGACAACTTTTCATCGGTGGATAAAAGTTACCAACGAGGGAGTGTGGAGAAAGGTGCCTTAGTAACTTTGGAAAAAGACGAAAGGGAATGCAGCCCCTTCACCAGCGTTGGACAATGATCCACATAAACATCATTCTTATGTAAGTTAGTTTTAAGAAAGTGAAATTAATTTAGAAAAAAGAATCAAATAAATATATAAATAAAATAAATATATATTAAGAGAAACAAATATAAATAAAATACTAAAGGTATATAAAAAAGAAAGTGAAATAAATTAAGACTAAAAGGAAAAAATAATTTCAAGAAACAAATATAATAGCTTTAAGAACAAAGTAAGGTTAATTCAAAAAAAAAATAAAAAAAAAAAAAAATAAAAAATAAATACGGAAGAAGCGTTAGTAAAATTAGAAAAAAATTTAAATAAAGTGAAAATCAAGTTAACAGAAAATTTAACCTCATAATTTCTAGCTTCATTCAAATAAAAAAAAAAAAAATTTTTTTTTTAAATTTTAAAATTTAAATTTCGATTCAAAACAATATTTTCAAAATGCCAGAAACTAGATCAGGTGCTAGCACCAATCTTTTAAATGGAAGTCAACCTGGCACCTCGTCAGTCATAAATCCTATCCCAACACCGCCTCCTATCTCTTATACTCCACTAAACGAAAGTCACAATGCCTCATACCAGTCCTCCTCTTCAAATACTGTTGAGCCACGAGACGTTGTAGCAACACCCGAATTGGAAGCACTCATTACGAAAATCGTCTGCCGCGTCTTCCAAAGACAAGGACGAGACATTGTACAACACGTACTCAATCCTAATTTAGACAACTTCGCTGGCGTAGACCAGCCAATCTCCCCTGAACATCGGGATAAATTAAACGATTTAGACAGAATTCCTGACGTCGTTAGATGTTTGGGAAATTTTTCCGGCGAACCAGAAGAGTTCAACTCCTGGAAAAAGAGCGTAGATAGGATCCTAGCCTTGTACGAGCCAATAAGGGGTACACCGAAATACTTCGGTATCCTGAGTTGCATACGCAACAAAATAACAGGAAGTGCTGACACTGCGTTAGAAACATACAGTACTCCCCTTAACTGGGATTGCATTTCCCGATGTTTGGTAATGCATTATTCAGACAAAAGGGATCTAAGTACTATAGAAAGTCAAATGACCTCGCTCACTCAAGGAAGAAACACGGTGCAAGGATTTCACCAGGAAGTTTATTCCCACTTGTCGCTCATATTAAATAAGATCTCTTGCATGGAGATCAGTGGCGAGTCAATGAACCTGTTGCCAAAACTTTACCGAGACAAGGCGCTCGAAACGTTCATTAAGGGACTTAAGGGCGACTTGCCAAGGCTCCTCGCCATAAAAGAACCTACGGACTTGCCTCAGGCACTGAACTTGTGCCTGAAACTTGAGAGTCAAAATATTGGAATTGGGTCGAACCCAAGTAACCAAACGACGCTCAGAAATCCCCATGGTCCAGTACAATATCCCCAAAACCAGAAACAATTATTTGCCCCGCCTTTCATACCCCCCAACCATCAGCGTTCTTTTCATCAGAACAATATGAACTTCGCCCCAAGACAAAATTTACAATATTACAACCCAAATTCAAATTACTTTCCTAGGCAATTTATTCAAAATTATAATCAAAACGCAAGTAGTCCAAGACAGGTCAGTTCAAATTACAATCAAAATTCCAACATTCCCATGAGGCAATTCCCGTCAAGCTCACAGGTAAAACCCGAACAACCGGACAAAATGGAAAGCATGAAAACCAAAGTCACAAGTTTCCAAAACAGATACCAAGCTAATAAACCTCAGCAATGGCCCCAAACGTCAAAACCGCCACAATTTCCTCAAGCCAGGAACTTTCATATCAATGTGCAACAAGATATTAACGAGCAGTCATATAACGCTAATATAGAAGCAGAAGACGTTAACTATGAACAGACGTTAGGTGATTACGTAGAAGAACAAGAACCAACCAACTCGGCTTTTGACTTACCAAAGGAATTTTCAGATATTCATTTTTTAAATCATTAAGCTCCTCTTTACCATATTTCGAGGGTAAGGCAGAGAGCGGTAAAATTCTCAAAATTTTAATTGACACAGGGTCCAATAAGAACTATGTGCAGCCCTGCTTGGTAAGGAATCCCATACCAAACGAACGTCCTTTCTTGGCGAACTCAATCGGTGGAAACGTTCCAATCACACACCACACGTTTATAAACCTTTTTGGCCTAAAAGATATCAAAATTAAGTTCTTCCTAATGCCACATTTAAAATCCTTCCACGGCATTTTAGGGAACGACAGCCTAAAGGAACTAGCAGCCGAAATACACACGAAAAATGACTTCATGGTCATACAAGGCGCAATGAAAATACCAATAAAGCAGTTCATAACTCAGTCGGTAAACTCGATAACAATTAGGAACGATCACATGACTTCCGAGCAAAAGCAATCTCTAGACAAACTACTCGACGAATTTCCAACCTTATTCGACGATCCGGATGAAAAATTCACATATACTACTAGGGTAAAGGGTGAGATAAGAACTACATAAGACTCGCCCGTCTATTCGAAAACGTATCCTTACCCAATGGCCCTCAAAGACGAGGTTGAGCAGCAAATCGGGAAACTCCTAAATGAAGGTATCATAAGACCTTCGCGATCTCCATACAATTCTCCAGTATGGATTGTCCCTAAGAAGCTTGACGCTTCAGGCAAAAAGAAATATCGACTCGTTGTCGACTATAGAAAACTCAACACTGTCACCATCGCAGATCGGTACCCAATACCGGACATCAACGATGTGCTTTCGCAATTAGGGCAAAATAAATTCTTCACAGTTATTGATCTCAAAAGCGGGTTCCATCAGATCCCCTTAAAAGCATCTGATATAGAAAAAACAGCGTTTTCCGTGAATAACGGAAAGTATGAATTCACAAGACTGGCATTTGGGCTGAAAAATGCCCCCGCAATTTTTCAGAGAGCTCTTGACGATATTCTTAGAGACTTTATCGGGAAAAGTTGTTTCGTCTACATTGATGATATAATCATCTTTAGTAAAGAAGAAGAAACACACTTTGAGAATATTAGAAAGATCTTCAGTACTCTCGAGGCAGCCAATATGAAAATCCAGTTAGATAAATGCGAGTTCCTCAAACGTGAGGTAGAATTTCTTGGATTCCTGGTATCACTAGAAGGCATAAAAACCAGTCAAACAAAAGTTCAAACAATACTCGACCGTCCTCCTCCCGAGACCCTCAAAGATTTACGATCTTTTCTCGGGCTGACCGGGTATTATCGCCGCTTTGTCAGGGATTATGCCAAGCTGGCGAAACCCCTCACAGCCCTTTTAAGAGGGGAAGGTGGACGATTGTCCAAAAACCTTTCGGCCAGAACAAAAATTCATTTAGACAATTCTGCAATGGAAGCCTTCGATAAACTCAACAACTCTCTTACTTCGCAAGATATAATGCTCGCATTTCCCAACTTCAAAAAAGAATTTGTGCTCACCACAGATGCCTCGAACTATGCGTTGGGCGCTGTCCTGTCACAAGATGACAAGCCCATCACGTTCATCTCGCGAACACTTTCAAGAACGGAAGAAAATTATGCAGCCAACGAAAAGGAAATGTTAGCCATAATCTGGGCTTTGAATACGTTACGCAATTACCTCTACGGCGCTGCAACAGTGAGAATACTCACCGATCACCAGCCTCTAACATACGCCCTCAGCCACAAAAATACAAACAGCAAAATGAAACGCTGGAAAGCCATATTAGAGGAGTACGACTACACGTTGCAATATAAACCCGGAAAGACCAACATCGTAGCCGATGCACTTTCCAGACCACCTCAGCAACCAGTGCAAATCAATTCACTTACAGCCTCTCAGCATAGTGACGAGAGTTCAGGCCATGGACTTATACCCAGTGTAGAAGTCCCCATAAATGTCTTTAAGAACCAAATTTTCATTCAGATTGATAACACATCCTCCCACACTTTTAAAATTATTTTCCCCACCTATCACCAACATTTTATAACAGAACCAGTTCTAAGTCAGGATAAACTAGTAGAAATACTAAAAAAACATCTAAACCCTTCAGTTACCAATGGTATAAAAACCGATGAGCAAACGATGGGTATGATCCAGCAAGCATACGTAGCACATTTTAAAAGTTATCGAATAAGATTCATCCGAATCCAAGTAGAAGACATTGTCAACGAAACTGACCAGGAAAACATTATAATCGACACCCACAAACGCGCGCACAGGAACGAAAAAGAAAACAAAAACCAAATCCTTAAAAAAATATTATTTTCCAGGAATGGCAGGGAAAATAAGGAGATTCGTCAAGATGTGTGAGGTTTGTAAAGAAAACAAGTACGATCGCCATCCCAACAAAGTCGCATTTCAACCTACCCCAATTCCTCAATTCCCAGGCCAAATCGTTCACATAGATATATATTTTACCGACGGAAAAATATTTCTGACTGCTATTGATAAGTTCTCGAAATATGCCTTGACCAGAATTTTAAGATCTAGAGCCACTGAAGACATAAAAGAACCTCTCAGGGAGCTCATATTATCGTTTGGCGTTCCAGAGACTATCGTAGTTGACAACGAAAAATCCCTAAGCGCAAATTCTATAACGTTCATGTTAGAAAGCCTCTTCAAAATTAAAGTTTTCAAAGCCCCTCCCTACACAAGCACGGTTAACGGACAGGTGGAAAGGTTTCATTCCACACTCTCTGAGCTGATGCGTTGTCTTAAGTCCAAGAAAATTCACAACACATTTTCAGAACTACTTGATATGTCAATATATGAATATAATCGATCGATACATTCTACGACCAAAAGAAAACCGGTAGAAATATTTTTTGGAAAAGATAAGCTTAACAATCCAGAACAGCTAGAATTAGAAAGAAAGGAAAACACTGAAAGGATAAAGAGTAAACAGGAAGCCGATTTAGACTATCATAATAGGAATAAATTACCACCAAAAACCCACTCTGTCGGAGACACCATCTATGTAAGAATTAACAAAAGGGTAGGAAATAAACTATCTCCTAGGTATAAAAGGGAAATTGTAGCTGAAGATAAAAACTCAACAATCATAACACAGTCCGGAAGAATCATTCACAAAAGTTTAATAAGAAACTAAAATCTTTAACAGGTCGCTCTTACCACTATGCAGTACAGAAGCGCAAATAATGGATTATTCCAATGCCCAGTTAATCAAGATCAATACAGGACGAGCGAAACTAGAAATCGGGTCATTCAAAGTTATTCATTTAATAGACATAGAAGCTTACGAGGCAACTCTCGATAATTTGGAAACGGCATTGAGTTCAACTGCCCAAACTACACATCCCCTATACCAGATCCTATCCTACGAAATCCTCAGAATCAAATCATATATATCTAGACTTAGAATAAGTAATAAAAGTAAACGCTCAATAGACTTAATTGGTACGACGTGGAAATGGATCGCCGGTAATCCGGACCACCACGATTTCGAAATTATAACACAAAAACTTAATAATGTACTAGAAAATAATAATAATCAATTGATAATAAATAGAATGTCAATAGAGAAAATAAATGAATTGTCTAACGTTACGAACGAAATACTTAAAATATTTAGAGAAAATGAAACTAGAAATAATCATATTATAACGAAAATTAAATACAAACAAGAACTACTAAAAGAAGAAATTATTAACATTGCATATGCCATTCATTGGGCCAAAGCTAACATCGTAAACTCATTCATTTTATCAAATACGGAAATTAATATTACAGAAAAATTGTTAACTTCAAATAATATTCCATATGTCAATATAGACGAGGCTTTAGAATTTTCAGAAATACGCATTGCAACTGATAATAATAACTTAATATACATTTTAAATATTCCTACAGTTAGTTCAGATACTTGTACTCTTTCAATTCTTAGAGCTGTAAGATTAAACAATGTAGTAAATAAGGTTGATTATAATTCCATTCTTGAATGTAACGAAAAAACTTACGGTATAGTAAGCAAATGTAAAACATATAATAGTCTTTCAATTTGTAGAAGTATTAATATATTAAATATAAGTAATTCTACATGTATCCCGATGCTCCTGAGAAGCAAAAAAGCTAACTGTTCTCTAATCAACAACGACCACATCCCAGAAGTCGAAGAAGTATCCCCTGGAGTTTTGTTGCTGAACCAATTTGATGGTCCCATCAAAATAAACCAGGAATCAATCATGCTCAAAGGTACCTACATAATACGCCATTTTAACACCACAGTAGAGGTCAATGGAAAGCTAATAATTGCGAATGAAGTCACGGAACTTCAGCCCTTGCCTGCGATATTGCAACCAGCATATGAACAGGGCAGAATAGAAGAGGTATTGTCCCTGGAAATGATGAAGCAGCTATACGTTAACAGTACCAATAAAATCAATCTTTTGGAAACCAAACGTAAATTCAGCCTGTCCATCAATATCATCCTGATAACATTGATAGCCACCATCCTGATACTTACCTCAGTCAAAATATCTGCATGCAGAAAAAGGACTACCAAAAGCCGCGATACTAGTGGAAACACCATTCTCACCATTAATAATCCAACGGTAACAACTATTGGCATTGAAGACATTCCTAACCTACTGACGTCAACAACATCTAACGAGGACGTTAGATTTTAAGGGCGGAGGAGTTAATCCACAGGAAATTACAACGCGACAACAAATTTTCCTATTCTCCTCAAATGGCATTGCACTGTATCTATGCACTCGATTTGCTGACACAATCGTCTGGATCGTACGATGCCGGTGCAAAGGGAATCGGATGTCATGCATTACATCACGTATGGCAGAAGTAATTCGACGAAAACCGTGGGAGCACTTCGTCGTTCGATGGCCAGTTGGAACATGTGGAGTAGTATTTAAGCTTATGAAAAATTATTATTAAGTTAGTCTTTAATCTCACTTGTAAGGGGAATCTCTGCCCAATAGAGATACGAAATAAAATTAGTTTTTTTTAAAATAATGAAATAAAAAAATAATTAATTTATATAACCAAACGAAAAGGGTTTTCTTGAAAACATCTTCGGAGCAAAAATGTGAACCTTTTTTGTACAATAATAAAAAAAATCGATTTTAAATCAATTACACTTGTGCACTTATGAACCAACTGAGGTAGTGGGTGAGACAGTCGTGCCTTCAAGGTGTATTAGTAAAACAGTAGAAAAATCGTGAAAATAGTGAAAAATGTGCGAAGAGATGATTGTGCTTCTGGGATTGATATTGATGCTAATGAAGTTTTCACAATAGAAATTGAAACCAATAGTGAGATTGATGTATTTCCGAGCCTCGATCAAGTGACCTTACAGCGAATTAAGAACATTATTGCAGAATATTATACAAATTATGATAAATCGAAAGTAGTGCCTATTGATTTTGAGATGCATATCCAACTCACCGCTGATATTCCTTTCTTCTTTCGACCGCGTAGATTGTCTTTCTCAGAAAAAAAGGAGGTCAATGAAATTGTTAGAGATCTTTTAAAAAGATGTATTATCAAGCCGGGTGATTCATCTTTAGAATTAGTGAGGAAGAAATCGGGAGAAACGCGTATGTGGGTAGACTATCGTGCCTTAAATAACCAGACGGTTCGTGATAATTACCCCCTTCCATTAATTGACGATTGTATAGAGTATTTAGAAGGAAAAAAAATATTTTCAGTACTTGACCTTAAGAGTCAACTTAAAGTTGCTTCCGGGTCGACTCATTTTACCTCTTTCGTCACGCCAAATGGGCAATTCGGACTTAAGATTGCGCCAAGTGTATTTCAACGGTTTGTTCACAGAATATTTATAAGATTGATGGATGCTTATAAGATAATGGTATATATGGGTGACATTATTATTGCAAGCGACAATATGACTGACCATATTGGGTTACTTGCCCTCATACTCCAATGCATTTCAGAGAACGGGTTAGAGCTGAACCTATCCAAGTGTCGGATTGCTTATCCTACTATAGAGTACCTAGGGTATAGGGTTACCGAGAATGGTATTCGGTTAGGCGATTCGCACCTCTGAGCCATTTCCAGCTATCCCATTCCTAATAACAGCAAAAAAATTACTCATTTCTTGGACTGTGCTCATACTTCCGACGATTCGTTGAATCATTTTCACGCATAGCGAAACCTTTGTACTACTTGATAAAAAAAGATGTCACCTTTAATTTCATTCAGGAATGCGAGAACGCCTTTTACGAACTTCAGAAACGCCTGGCTTTGTCACCGGTGCTTGCAATTAATAACCCTTAGCGAGAGACCCAGCTGCACTGTTATGCAAGCTCTATAGGATATTGTGCGGCTCTCCTTCAGTGACAAAGCGATAAAAAAACTGCGCCCGGTAGCCTACTTTTCGAAAAGTACGACGACTCAAGAATCTAAGTATCATAGTTTTGAACTTGAAACTCTGGCAATTATTTTGGCACTTCGGCGTTTGCAAGGAATACCATTCCCTATCGTAACTGATTGTAGTTCCCTTACGCTGACTTTAAACAAGAAGAACGTGAACCCAAAAAAAGAGCGCTGGGCTTTAGAGCTCGAGAATTTCAACTACAAGGTAAAGCATCGTAAGGGTTAAGTATGATCACGCTGACGCACTAAGTAGATGCCAGGTAGTTTCTGTTGTTAGTTCTGAAGATATCGACTTCCAGCTAAGAGCGGCTCAAAGTCGTGATCCCTATGTCTCCGACTTGAAGAAGAAGATGAGTTATGATGACCTTAAATTGTTCGTCTACAAGATGGCATCGTGCTCCGAAAAAATTGTGCAGGTGAATTAAGGATTTATGTTCCTGCGGAAATGGAAGCCAACCATATAAGGGTCATTCATGAGAAAATTGGACACTTAGGAGTCACAAAATGTGTCAGTCAGATACGTATGCACTATTGGTTTCCGAACATTCAAGAAAAGGTGGAGAGTTTTGTAAGGAACTGTATTTGATGTGTCATGTATTCGGCACCGGCACGATCGAATGAGCGTAACCTGTTCAACATCCCTTAAGAACCACTCCCGTTTCACACCATTCACCTGGATCATTTTGGTCCCCTTCCATCCATCCAGTCGAGGTGCAAACACATTCTTCTGGTAGTCGAAACGTTCACGAAATTTGTAAAGCTATATCCGGTCATATCAACCAGCACGAAGGAGGTATGCGCAGCTCTTTGCAAATACTTAGATTATTATAACCGACCATCTAGAGTAGTAACTGACAGAGGCTCCTCTTTAGAGTTCAGTTCATATCTGTTAGATCATAATATCACTCACATTAAGGTAGCCGTTCATTCACCACAGGCCAATGGTCAAGTCGAAAGAGTAAACCGAATATTGACTGGTATGATCGGCAAGCTCAGTGAATCGTGAGAACATTCTGATTGGGTTCGAACACTGTCTCAAGTTGAGTATGCATTGAACAACACGATTCATAGATCGACTCGGACTACCCCAAATAAACTCTTGTTTGGTGTTAATCAGCGGGGCGTGATTGTTGATAAGTTAACCGAATTCCTGAATGAAAAAGAATTAAATGCTTCCGGAAGAGACTTAAGTGAACTCAGGAAGACGGCTTCCGAGTCAATTGGTAGGGTTCAGGAATACAACAGTAGACACTTTCAAAAGCACAATCATCCAGCGAGCACTTACGAAGTAAAGGTAACGTGGTCATTATAAATGTTGATACAAGGCAGAGCACTAGCAAAAAGCTTCTCCCCAAATTTAAGGGTCCTTATGTTGTCCACAAGGTATTGCCGCATGACAGATACGACAATCACGACATTGAAAATTGCCAAATTACGCAGCTTCCTTATGATGGAGTGGTTGAATCCAGAAATATGCGTATGTGGAGAAGAGATACAGACACTTGAAGATTCAACTGGCCCAAAAGTAACGCTTATTTTAAGTCAGTTAAGCACTATAGTATAAACCTTGCCAAAACGATTGAGCTAGAACATTTTATTGATTTTATTGGGCGTGCAGCGTCCGTAGTTGATCGAGGCCGATCAAATTGTCAGGTCGGCCGAGACGTAGTATTTAAAGAGAAATTTCAAATTCATCAAAGGAAAAGTGACAGTTTAGGTCCCTTGTTCCAGCTCTCTTCAATTCTGGCTTTGGACCCATCCGGTCGAAAATATAAAACTGAGAAACAAAATTTGTATAAAACTTGATAAAAATACTAAATAAATTCAAAAATAAAGTGACTAAAACTTCTTTGGCTATGACCGAACCAACAAATGGTTTTATGTGCATATCGTACATATCTGTATTGAATGTTTTGGAATTCCACATTTACATGGCAACACCATTTTGGCATTACTCTTTGCAGCCAACTTCATCTTCCCGTCACTTCTTCTTGAAATCTTTACATTTTTTGATCATGAATCAACTTGAAGTTTTTGGAATCGGCCTTTCTTTTCAAAAGAATGCAAACGGTTTAGATGTTGTGATAAAAAAATTAGGTAGCGTTAGGTACTAATATAAGACTTAGGGCAAACAATTTTACGTTGGGTTTTTGAATTTAAACATATATTTCGGTACTAAATTCTTAAGTCAGCATAAGCCTTTTATACCAAATGAAATAATAGAAACCGAATGTACAGTTGTGTGTAAAACATCTGCAAACTTTCTTTTTCTCTTGTTTTGTTTGATTAACTGTACAGAGAAGGTAATTTCAAAAATTTCAAGATGCAATAGTTTCCTTTTTTCTTATGTCACTCGAACAAGTCACTGGTGGCAACGAGGTTGCGCGGCTTGTACGGGTTCTCCGCAGAGGACAGTTTTTACGCAATTAAAAACTAATAAAGAGCGAGAAACGAAAACGAACGAGCGTTATATATACAATATACGATGGGTTTTATCAAAATCGACACCCTAAAGAAAACGGAACTGCAGCTGTTCCTAAAAAGAAAAAACTTGCCGACGAGCGGCAATCGAACTGACTTATTACAACGAATCATCGACAACCTCGGCGTTGATGAAATTGACGCAAGTCTGATTTTCGATGAAGTCGACAACGAGGACATCGATGTAATTCGATTGGATGTATCGAATCTTACAAAAACAATTAAAGATTTATCGCTCCAATTCGCACAACTAATGACTCATTTTAATTCCGACAGGTCCGCAATAACCTCTGCACCGCCAGCCAGCAAGTCATCGACAGCAACATCAGGTTTCGTCGAAGGACATTCATCTTCTCACGCATCGTCAGCTCATACATCGTCAGCTACGCCACACGATCGATGACCCTGCAAAACTGTGGTCAGATTCCTTACTAGGCATGTAACATTCTTGGGAGGAATTTGCTCGAAGATTTCGGAAAGACCGAGTGTGAAGCAGACATACACTTCAGAATGGTCGCCAACATACGGAAACCAAGCGAGAGAGTGATTGAGTATTTTTATAGGATGCGGGCACTTGGTCAACGACATCAATTAATTGATGCTGCTGTAGTTAGCTACATTCGTCATGGCATGAACCACACAGATTTGCAAAGTGCAGTGGCAACCATTCAATCCGCCAATCTTAATGAATTACGTTGCACCATAGAGCGATTCATTGCTAACAAGCCAGCAATTAGCGCAAAACCTCAACCAATCATAAGAAGTCCTCCAACTTTCACGCCACCGAATCGAAATACTCAAAGGTACCAACCACCGACATCAACCGTTGTATGCTACAACTGTTCCAAACAAAGTCATATATCTGTTAATTGTGCCAAACCACAGAGGAAACCACGATGCACGATATGTAAACGAACCAATCATTTGGAAGTTGAATGTCCACAACGAATTAAAGTTCCTGACGTTACAAGGGACAACGTTATGAAAATTGCAAACGGCAACGCTGAAAACGAAAACAGGTCGAAATTCGTTATAATTGAGAATCATGTTGTTGAAGCATTCGTATCGCTTATCCAGCATTCAACGGCAAACGAGATAGGAACCATTAAACAATGTGAACAATTTACCCTCACTGGATTTGGCGGCGGAGAATGGGTAGGCGATAGTCATTTTAACGCACTTCTACACGTAGATGGAATTAAAATCAAACACCGATTTTTGATTGTGAATGACGAATTTTTAACATATCCACTTCTCCTTGGAAACGATATATTGTGCCAAGAAGGACTGCGTTTGGTAGTTGAAAAGGAATCGTGTCGAATAGAAACCATTGATAGGGTTAAACGAATTGTCAATCGTGGACAATAATAAGTTACACAAACTTATAAACGAGTGTTCTTCGTGTTTCGGTGAAACGCTAGATCGGTTGGGTGTGTGTAACACGACCGAAATGAACATTACACTCACTTCGAAAACTCCAATTGCAAAAGGCCGTATAGTGTACCGTTTGCTAAAAGGGAAGTATTCGACAACATCACCGCTAACCTAAACAAACATTATATTATTCGTCCCAGCACGTCATCATACTCATCACCGGTCGTATTAGTTAAAAAGTCGAATGGAGAAGAACGCATGTGCGTGCGTGGTGATGTTGTCATGAATTTAACCGTATGCTATTTGGTCTTGTCGAGCGTTTAGCTACGTTGATGAAATAATTATTCCGGGTAACACCGTGGAAGAAGGACTAAGGAACTTGAGAGAGTTCCTTCAGTTGGTTATCGCAGCTGGCTTTACAATACGGATAAGCAAATGCATGTTTTTGGCAACAGAAATTACATTTCTCGGACACCCTTTGACAAAGGAGGGTATAATACCAAGCCACGAAAAAACGAACGCCATCGCTAACTTTCCGCAGTCTTCTAATAACATCGAACTTAGACGATTCGTTACACTGACAAGTTCAGGAAATTTGTTCCAGGCTTTGCTGTAATCCCCAAACCTTTGACTTCTATGTTCAAAAAGGAAAATATGAAAACACCGTTTCCATTGGGAGTGGCGCAGACCAAAGCGTTCGACGAGTTGAAACAAATACTGTGCAACGAGCCGCTACTGCAAATATATGATCCGGGAAAGTTGCATGAGGTACACACGGATGCGAGTACTATCGGACTAGCAGGGATTTTGGATTCAAGCAGCGAACGAGAATGCAGATCGAAAACCAGTGTTCTATTTCAGTCGTGCATGTACGGCTGCTGAGTCAAAATATTCGAGTTACGAGCTTGAGGTTCTTGCCGTAGTGGAGACATAAGAACGATTTCGCATGAACCTACTCGGACGAAAATTCAACGTTGTAACGGACTGCTCAGCTGTTAGCGCTATCAAGGAAACGTCGCCGTTGATTCCTCGCATAGCGAGATGGTGGTTGCGCCTTCAGGAATACGATTTATCTATTGTACATCGCGGTGCGTCTCGCATGGCTCACGTGGATGCACTCAGTCGTTCACCCGCAGAACGCAGGCTCACGTGGATGCACTCAGTCGTTCACCCACAGAACGCGGACAAGACTCCGATACTGTTGCCTCGCTTTTTATGAGAGTTTCCACAGCGCAAAATGATTGGATTGCTTGCATGCAACGACAAGATCCGAGGCTCGTAGTTATCGTTGCGGCATTGCAAGGGCGAAACGGAACTGAAGGAAATGTGCAATTACGTCAACAGTTCTGCGTGAAAGACAGTCGTTTATTCCGAAAGGACGAAGGAAAATATAAGTTGGTTGTGCCATCAGCGCTTCGATGGCGTATCGTGAAGCATTTTCATGACGATATGGGACATTTTTGTGTGGAAAATGTTCTGCAAAGAATCAAAGAAAAATTATAGTTCAGGCGAATGCGGAGTTTCGTCAAATCCTACATCTCCTCATGCATTGAATGCTGCTACCACAAGAAAGTGCCTGGTGCAGCCGAAGGAAGAATGTACATCGTAGATGTCACGCCCATTCCATTCCGTACCATATACGTAGATCACTTGCGACCATTTCCGCGAAGTCAACGTGGTAAAGCATATATCATTGGGGGTGCTGACGCTTTTAGCAAATACATGTGGGATTCGATGCCGAACCATGCAAACATTACCCTAAAGACGAGCAGCACAGACGAAACACGAGACATGGCAAAATACGGTAAACAATCACGCGACCGAACGGCACCTAAAACAACGCCAGACATAAAACAACAATGTGTCGCCGACAATCTGACGACGAAGCTAACAATACGATACACAAACGGACGGACGATTAACGGGACATACCAAAGGGACAGACAAATGATAGGAAGGGAGTTTTGCGCACCGCTTGTGAGTTCAGTTGTTGAGTAGATTCCCGAGAGTAAAGTAAGTTGCCAACAGCTACCTTTGAGTCCATTAAGACCATAAAAGAAAATACAAGTAATAAATTGAGAATTTAAAGTGATCGATTCGTTTTATTTGAGTGACCATAAAGTAAAGTCAAGTGAAGGACCTACATACATAGTAGTCAAAGTAGTAAGGCACGTGAAAACAAGATGTGATCGAGATGCTTAATGGTCTGACGACTTATTTTTGTTTACCGGATGTTATTGTAAGCGACCGAGGAAGCGCTTTTACGGCGAAAGAGTTCGAGACCTTTTGTCAAAACAACGAAATCCGGCACATACGAACCGATGTAAGGACGCCGAGGGCAAATGGCCAAATCGAGAGACTCACCGAGAGTATTTTACAGTTTTTGCGAACGTCGAACAGCGAACAAAGTAAATGGGACTTGGAATTACGCCAGCTGCAATGGTCAATCAATACGCAGCGAAACTCAACAACTGGTTATAGTCCAAATGAGATAATTTTTGATTTAAAGTTAAAAGACATTGGCGTAAATCATTTCGTACAAGCTGTTCACGATGAAGCCGAAGATCTTGAACCAGTCAACATGCAGCAAAGACGAACAGAGGTATCTCGCAGGATACACGAAGAGAAAGAGAAATGGAAAATACGATTCGACGCTAAGCATAGACAGCCAGTAACCTACAATGAGGGAGATTTGGTCGCATAAATTGGAGCCGAAGTATAGAAGACCTTATATCGTGGAGAAATGTCTTCGTCAGGATCGCTATTTTTGGTAGTAAACGTAGAAAAATGTCTTTCGTCAGGATCGAGACTGGTCATAAACGTAGAAACTTTTCAACGGTGATGATAAGTGACAAACTCAAGCCATGGTGTCTTCTTTGGCCTGAGCTCGACGATGCAGGTGAGGAGGCTGATGACGACGACGATGTGGAGCCGAGCACAACTCCAGGTCAGGAAGGGCCGAGCTGTCACTCGAACACAGTCACTGGTGGCAACGAGGTTGCGCGGCCTGTATGGGTTTATCGCAGGGGACACAACATGACAAAATAAAGTTGAAGATTAAAAAAGCGTTACGCAATTAAAAACTAATAAAGAACGAGAAACGAAAACGAACGAACGTTATTTATTATTTTCTGGTTACGAAGTTCTTGACATTTATAACACGCTCTCTGTTGTTTCTTGGTTTCTTTGTTATAACATGATTAAACATAATAATAATCTGGCAATGCCGGTAGGAAAATAAACTGTATCCAGAAGAAGAAGCCATGAAAAAAAGAGGAAGAGCCAACAGCGTGAAGCTCATTAAATGTTCTTTAAGCTTAATTAAATTTGTTTGTGGTACGTTGAATTTAAAGTTTAAATAAAAATTTCGAAGATAAATCTGTTACTGACAGTTGATTCTTTCGTCTATGCAATAAAAATGGAAAAGAGTACAGTTCGGTTTGTTATTACAGGAGAATATATTAGCTTGCCAACTATGCAGCTGTGCAAAATATGTCAGTTTTTTTTTTATTTTTATTTTTAACAATTTTAAATTCCAGGATCTTCAGAATAGGTCAGTAAAATAGTATTCTTTATCAGAAAAATTATATTCACAGATAGTTTTTTTATTCAGTTGTCACTAATTTTGAGTATGAAAAATGAAGGTTAACAAGTACGATTACCGAACAAAGGGAAAGTAATCGAGGCTTTAAGAAACGAATCAAAGCCATGGGCGTGTTAAGATTATTAAACTAGAATTGTATAATTTAGTTGCAAGGTACAACACGAGAATGTTAATGTTATTAAACTTGAATTGTATAATTTATTTGCAGGTATAAGATGAGCCTTGTGAAAGTAATAGATTAGTAATTGCCCAAGATGGTGTCCATTTTTCACATGTTTCCTTTTCGATTTAATCAAAATTGTTCTTCACTTTTGCTGCAACCATCAAAGGGCTAAGTACCATTTTAATTCGCATTCTTATTTGTTATATTAATAAAACCTTAAATTTGATCTCTGCCTTTAACTCAACAGGGCGATTTAAGATTCGTGAATCGATTGTTTCCAAGGCAATTACAAAGTTCCGACAAAATAAACTAATCGCAACGCTTCATTCTGGTGATCGTCAAACTGATAAAAAAAAATTATGAATGTTATCCGACGAGACCCTTTCCGGTCTTCAGTTGCAATTACTTAAATTTCAATCTGCTTATAAATATTCATCATGGTCCCTGACACAAGGATGAACCGTTATATTTGCGGACGAGAGCAACTTTAATCTCTAATCTTCCAATGGTTTTGCTTACGTTCGTCGAGAGCCAGGTACATGGTTGAAACGGGGAAACATCCGGGCTACTTTTAAGCATGGGGACGGTCCCGTTATGGTTTTGGGGATACTTTTCGGCTCAAGCTTGTAGTTCCCAACACCAAGCAATGAGAATCCTGGACCACTTTGTGTATTTTAACACGGAAAAGATTCACACGGCAACAATATGGAGCAATGCTCGCAATCGTTGACGAATGCAAACTGAACGACAAAGTTCACACGCAAGCTGCAGCTGCAGTCGAATTCAAAGACATCCGGTCGAAGTCATTGCTACGGATCACAGACGCTGAGCCAACAGTACCCGCAACGATGGTCCCTTTATAATAATGTAATTTTAGTCTTAAGTTTTGAGTTCTGATTTGACTAATTAAGTGGACGGTTGTCCACTTGTATAAGGTCTTCTTGGACGCAATCATACTTTCACATGCGGATGCCGTTGTTCAGGCGGTTTCAACAAGACAACTATCCAAAGCACACCTCAAAGTTTGCTCAAGGAGTAAATGTTTCAGATTGGCCTCCACAGTCACCCGAATTTAACCCTTAAGAAAACTTATGGGGAATCCTTAAACAGCGTATAACGGTTTACTTCGCAAATGAAACTCTTTTTTTTATGAAACTTTAGAGAATGAGTTGGCTTGAATTCCCTGTGAGTTAACAGACTCCCTTTTTGCTTCCTTTGTTATAACATGTGTATCATGTTTTGTCTTGGGAACCAGGGTCAATCATGAAGCATGAAGCAAACAGCATAGAATTAAACCCTGGGAACCTTCACTACCTGTGGTTCTCCAGGTGTGTCATATTGCACACGAAGCTACATGCACGCAAGTTACGTCAACCACATCAGGTGACGTCAACCAGTTGGAATCCCCAAAGCAATTCCACGCTTATAATATATTATATAATAATAATCTATAATTCTTAAATAAATACTTTTTGCCTACTTATCATTTGCAATACATTCACCTTCCGGCCTCATTGCAAAAGTTCAATAAATTCACCTTCAGGTCAAACGGTGAACTTTTTCAATTTTTTTCCGCTTTCTGCTATTCCCTTATTCGGCACATTCGGCACATTCAAAACCTGTGCTTACATTCAATCGAAAAATTCAATTGTAAATTCAGTCTTAAGATCAATGTCAAATAAAGAACATTAAAATTATATTTGTGTGTTTATTTGTGCAAAATATAACTCGCGTGTTTGCTGACTTGGCAGCCACTTGCCACCGACAATTATGCTTGATCAATGCAGGACAGTTCAATTTTGAACCCCAACAAGTGTGAATCGCTTTATTTCATAAAATGGCGAACCTGCCATGTTCGTTAATTTTTCTTAAGTTCGTGTTGAAAATCCACAAAATATAAAAATAAAAAAATAAAAAAAAAAACACAATAAAAACTCTAATAAGAAAAAAAATTAATGAAAAGTGATGAAAAACAAAGTATAGCTTGGGACGTTCACTCGGAAGCTTAGTACTGGATTCAGATCATTGTTGGACGATAGCTCGGAGTATAAGTAAAGATTAATAAATAATGGTTAATAACAGTTGTTAATTTTAAGTTATCGGAAATACATATACTCATACAATTGAGAGCAAAATAAAACATAAAAAGTATAATTTGTACTCCTTCTGATTTTTCTAAATTTCTTGCAGTGAAGCATCATCTTAAAGCGATAAATAATAGTTAATACAATAACACTTTAAACTGCTTTAAATTGGGTAACCTTTAAGCTTTCAATATAAACATAAAAAAAAATAACAATAATTGTTTCCACGAAAATGATTGCCGTAGGTTTATGTCAATATGTTTAAATAATCACTCACTTTATTTTTTTCATTTGTATGTCTTTATTTTTTTTAATATATCTATTTCTTTTTACAATTTTTATGTTAAATACACCATGTTAATTAAACATTAAATAATTTTGTATTTTAAATAATAAAACCAAAAGCCAAATAAATGGAATGACTTAAAATTGTCGAAAAGTACGAAAAAATAAAGAAGTACTCGATAAAACTTATAAATGTATCAGTCAAGACAGAGCAATAAATAGAGACCCTTTAAAAAGGCACCTAGAGCTATTGGTAACCAGCCTAGAAAAGATAAGAGAAATACTTAACGTTAACTACTCAAGGTTAACCAATCAGCATAAAGACAAAGCCCAGCAAATATTTAAAGACTGTAAGGACAAAGTTTCTAGAGCAGCATTGCGATAGACCTTAGAATACCTGTTTCGCTCCATGATAAAGTATCAATCGATAGTAGTAGCTGGACCAATATTACAAATTAAAGCAAAATGCCGCAAACACCTATGGAATTTCTTAATATTGCATCGAAAATCCATCCGGACGATCTGCGAAGCTTCTTAGCTGCTTTGAAATTGATAAATAGTATAAACGATGGCAACGACATCGTTGCTATTAATCTAATAAAAAGGAAGATAAAAGGAAATGCTATTAATCTGATATCTGGTTCAGAAACAACAGTAACAGAATAATGCCTCAACTAGCTGAGACATACTCCACCAATGCTGCCATAAAAGCCATGATCAAGAACTCAAACCATGGTAAGGTAAAACTTGCACAGTGGGAAAACCTTGCATTGGTCGCCAGAAGTCTGAATGAGGATTCCATTCGATCTGATAATAAAAAGTTGTCTCTGTTTAGAATAGTTTTTGAGTTCGGTTCAAATAAAATTAACATTATAACATGGTATTAGTGAGTTTTATTTGCGAGCAGTGGGAGCTCGATTTTTTTTGGACTTTCCATAGACAGAAACTTAAAGTTAGGACTAATTATTTTTATAATAATAACAATCGAAATACAATAAACTATCGTGCACGAGTTATGTCAGTGCCATCAACCGCAGCAACATACCGGATGCCGAACGAGTTCACATGTCAAGGCCAATAACACCAGCAGCATACGCCAGCAACTTACCGGATGTTGATGCAGCACAACATTTTTGCGAAATGCAGAGAATCAAGTCTGTGTCAGCAACGAATATTGTTGTCGACGTCGGGTCAACAAAACGTGAAAGTTGAAAGACGTTCAATTTTTGAATTTTAAATTAAGAAAGTGAAAAGACAAAGAGGAATTCAAAACTGAAGTGAGAAGTCTCAAGATTGTAATTGAAGTGAAAAAAAAAAAAAAAAAAAATAAATTGAACTTTGAAAAAAAAAAAAAATTAATGACAACGGACGAAGTTTACTCCAGATTCTATAAAGATCTTTTAGAATACATTCAAGATATTGAAATGAATTCGCAACCAACAACATAAGTTCATTCAGCAGCGACAACTTACCAAATTCCAGTTTCTGACCTAATTAAGGAAGCTGGAAAAATAAACCACCGGATCAAACGGGTATGATCTGTCGTCTTTCATACGAGAAGTGGAGTTTATTACCACTCTGCAAAGCAGATCAATCAATCTATGATTTTGTTCTCCAAAGGAGCGTAAAAATTAAAACAAAAAAAAAATTCAAGGAGATGCTGCATAAACCATCCGAACTCTTGAGACCAGTTCAACGTGGGAACAAATAAAAACAGAGTTGACCAGAAGCTTTGGAGTAAGAGAAACTTACCACAACCTTTACCATCAAGTCGTAAGCTGTAGAAATAATAATAATGTAAGTGAATATTTTAGTATACTTTAAGATATACAAGATAAACTTAATTCTAAGTACGAATTTGATGTAAAAAAAGCCAGCAGAATTCTCACCTTCAATGAACGAGTCAATAGTATTAAAAACATTCATAAATGGTATAGACTTAAGTCTAGCCAGTATAGTAATAAGCAGAAGCCTTCTTTACTTTGGAAGATAACGGAATGATAAGGCTTAGTAGATTTAACAAGAATTTAAACGAATTTGTTCAAAATAAAAAAGGTCATAGCTATAATAAAAATATAGACGGTACATCTAATAATCAAATTCATTATCGTGAAAGAAACTCCGATCAAGTTAAACAACACTATAATCAAAACTTAAACAGAACTTCAGGGCAGTTTAGAGATATTAATAATCTGAATTTTAGTGGAAATTCGGGACAGTATAGAAATGACAATTATACGATCTTACTGATAGTAGAATTGACAGTAGGTAATGATAAACTTAAATGCCTCATAGGTACTGGCTCGACGACAACTTTACTAGACAAAAACAAACTACTCCAAGCAATAGTAAACTTAGATGAAGAAATTTTGGAAGTCCATGGGAACAAACTAAAATTGTTAAATTCCTGTCCATATAACGAAAATGATATCCACTTACTGGAATATTCGAAACCAGATGTATATAGTTTATTCAACGTACAGACATGAATATCGAAGAAAAAGGAAGATTGAAAAGAATTTTAAAAGATAATAGTGATTTGTTTTTTCAAGAACAAGAGATAAGTAGGCAAATTAAGGAAATGCTCGATCAACGAATTATTAAGGAAATCCTAATTCCCTATCCTAAATATAGAGAATGTATTAGAAAAATTAGGTAGAGCTCAATACTTTACAACCCTGGACTTAGCCAAAGGCTTTCATCAGGTATTTATCAGAGAAGAGGATCGAAAGAAAACGTCATTTTCCACTCCATTAGGGCACTATGAATTCAAAAGGATGACGTTCGGGCTGAAAAATACTCCGGCTATTTTTATTCGTCTAATGAATTCAGTCCAAAGAGAGTACATCAGTAATATCTGTGTAGTATATATGGACGATATACTAATATGCAGTACAAACATTGATGAACATGCTGAAAAAATAAGGAAAGTTCTCAATGAACTCAGACATCACAATCCCAAAATTCAAAATTCAAACGCATATACCGACATTAAAACACAGGAATTCTGTTATGTCCACAAACGAGGATAAAGCCAACACAGTTGCTTGTACATTTGTTGCTAACCATACGTCAACCAACAATCTAAGGAGCCACACTATCATCGAATCTGCAGTTGTAAACTCAATTGAGTCAATTCACTCACGATCGATGATGACAATATATATGTAACAGTAGATGATATTAAAACTATGATAAAGTCTCTTAAGCCATATAAATCTGTAGATGTGGATGGTATTCGTAACCTTTATTTAAAAAATCTCCCATGAACCACCATAGAAACTCTCCAGTGGATTTTCAATAGCTGCTTTAAGCTAGGTTACTTTCCAGCTGCTTGGAAGTTAGCGAAGGTCATACTTTTACCAAAACCAGGAAAAAACCCCCGTTTACCTTGCAGTTATGGACCAATTAGTCTAATTCACTCAGCAAATGCCTCGAAAAATTAATTAAAATTAGGTTGGAAGCCCAACAATAAAAACATTTTACCTGCTGAACAGTTTGGTTTTAGATCTCAACATAATACCGTCAACCAAATTCACCGTATCACAATGCACATTAAAACTAATTTTAATTTGAAGTTGAACACTGGTGTTATCTTTCTTGATGTCGAAAAGGCATTTGACACTGTTTGGCACTGTTTGCTTTAATATTGAAACCAATTTGCAATCCGCTTTGAATACGACTATATCGTACTTCAATAACTGGAAAATAAAAATTAATGCTTCAAAAACTCAGGCTTTCCTTTTTACTAAAAAAAGAAAAGCCTGTTTCTTACCAAGCAACAGATTATCTATCAATGGCACACAGAATGAGTGGTAGTGTAGTGGTAAATATCTTGGGGTGCACCTCGATAAACATCTGACATTTGGACACCATGTGCAGGAAACTTTAAATAAAGTGAACCTAACAATACGAAGTTTGTATCCTTTTATAAACCGAAAATCGAAAATGAGCAATGAAAATAAACTCACGTTTCATGCCATTATGTTTTACGGCTGTCCAGTTTGGGGAACTTGTGCAAAGAGCCAAATCTTAAAATTGCAGCGGATTCAAAACAAGGTTCTTAAAATGATCCTGAACCTTCTATTGCACTTTTCGACACATGAGCTCCATTGTCTGTCGAAGATAGAGAAAGTTGCTCCGAGGATAAATAAGCTAATTGACAGATATAAGGCAAGATGCAGTGCGTCGGATAATGTACTGCATCAAGTTCGCACATGATTCAACGTTCGTTAAGAGAGTCACAGCACTGGCAGAGATAAGTAAATGCAATAACATTGCATTACACTGACCCAATTGCATGTGAATAAAAGACCAGGCGAAAGCGCGAGTATGCGACTAGAAATTCGTGGAAATAACTCCTATCCGAATGGTATTGATCGTCGCCGGTGTGCAAAGTTGTGGGTGTCTGATGACTTGGGTCGTCAAGGCGTGGAGGTGGTATAGAATGCTGACCACGCTCAACGTTTGGGACTTGATGGGATGAAGGAATCCAGCGGCGGTTGGCGTTGGGCTGGGGATGCATCGAAGAAATTGAAAGCAGCAACTGGGAGTTCATCGCCGGCCGTTAAACTGAGAAGTCGAAGTTGTCCCCATTTAGTTTTTGTGCAAATTTTAATTGTTAATCCTTTCTTTTCGTATCGTACTGTATTTTTCCCTGAGTTCTGTTAAATTAAATAAACAGTTATTATTTAAATTCACTTTGATCTTTTCCTACATATATTTATTATTTATGTATTTATTTTTCTATATGTTTAGTACATTGGACTGTTAACGCAATAATTTGTTAACATTTATTATTTATTATTTTTTAATGTTATTTGTATATATTATTTGGATTGAAGGATTGCTTTATGCTCACTAATTTATTTATTCTTCTAATTTTGTTTCCTTCATATTTTTTAAAGTCTATACCTAAACCACTTCCCTTCTCTCTTTCAAGCTTCGGCTTTAAATTAATACGATGGTTTTTTTCTGTAGCTTTTCCTTCGCCTATTGATAAATTTGTGATATATTTGGTAAAATATTGAAAAATTGTTAGTAGAAAGGTCATATATACCAAATCTCATGTGCAATATATTTAAGTATCAATAATGTAAATATTTTCGCTACAATAAACATATACATAAAAATGAAATAGACAAGTGCAAATTTTTGCTTGAGAGACGGAATATTTATGTCATATTCCGACTACTGGGGGAGTCAAACCTAATACGAGTAAGATTGAGAATATTCAAAAACTTAAACTTCCAAAAACTTCTTAGCAAATCAAATCCTTTTACGGCTTAGCGAGATATTACCGTATGGAATGACAAAATATCTAAAAAAGAATGCGAAAATTAACGAGAACGATTCGAATTACATTGATGCCTTTGAGAACTAAAAAGACTTTTAACAGAAACACCAGTATAAAGGTACCCGGATTTAAACAAAAAATGCAAGTGACTGATGCCGGTGATTATGCTTTAGGTGCTGTTTTGTCTCAAGATGAACACCCAATCTGCTATGCTAGCATAATAATGAAAGGAATTACTCAGCGACCGAAAAAGAGTTATTGGGAAACGTTTGGGCTGTAAATTACTTTCGGCCATATATATAGTTATGTACACCACCTCACTCTCTTTACCCAATACCTCACTGAAAAATGCATAAAGCATAAACATAATCCTATTTCATATTTTGCCACATTCCTTTCCCACAATCCATTCCACATTCTTTTCCCACAGTTAAATCTGTCATCCTAAAACATCCGGGACAGATAAGCACAATAGCAAAGCGCGTGCAATATGCATCGTTTGCAAGAAATACACAATAAATTCTGTAAACTAGAATTAAGTCAGCCAGTTGTAGTTCAGAAACAATAAAGTTCATTTCGTTAAAATTTCAAGCCTTGTTTTTTTTATATCTCGCGAAGCGGATAACTATAAGTGGCGCAGTCGGAGACCTTAGTACGGTCAAAAATATTTAGTTCGGTAAAATACACATTTTTTATAGCAAAAGGCTATCATACGTCGAAAATAAAATTTTTCCTCATAACTGATAAATGACGTTAAAATCGAGTTAAAAAGAAAAAAAAACCCGAGTGAAAATCGGTACAGTATATATCATCTAGTAACAAAAAATAAATATCTAAAAGTCGGTAGTAAATCCAATTATAAATATTGAAAAAAGTGCTAATAAATCAAAAAACAAATAAGACAACCGTAGATCAGTGTAAAACATATTCCGTGAAAAGACTGAGCTCAAAGTTAACCGTTGGGTTTTTAAACCAAAACCGGAAGACACTGGCTAAACTACACTCCATGGGAATAATGAAGATCATCATGCTAGTACTGCTGTGAGTTATCGATTAAGAACAAAAGTGTGAACATTAATATTAAATTAGCTTTACAAGTTTAAAATAAGAGAATCATTTTCCATTTTTAAGAAAAATATATATAAAATAAAATAACTTCGCCTTCACGGTGAACCCACTACCTGGCCTAGTATTAGAAAATGTTTAACACAACATTTCGCAGATCACAGAGATCAACGCACCCTTTACAATTGCCTTAATAATTTGCGACATTTAAGAGGAATTACTCCCTTTTACGAACAAATTTTAGAATTAGTGACAGCACTCAATTCACTGGCCAACAAAGAAGAAGATACAATTAAAGACATTCTCATACAAAGAAATCTATCTGAAGGCTTAGTTACATTTATGAAAGGTTGCAAAGAACCATTGAGAACAATCCTCTTATCTAGAAATCCAACTTGCCTTGAAGTAGCATATAATATCGCATTATCAATGCAACCATACAATCATATCCCAGTCAAAGTATATACTTCCGATAGACAAGCACCTGCAATAAATGATATCTCCCACATTAGACAAACTGAACCTTTTTCACTACAAAATTTGCAAATAAACCCACAATTCAGAAGAAACCCAAACCATTTGAATAACAACTTTAATACACTTATAGTGATCCGCTTCGCGAGATATAAAAAAAAAACACGGCTTGAAATTTTAACGAAATGAACTTTATTGTTTCTGAACTACAACTGGCAAAGCTTAGAATAATTCCGAAAAATATTTTATCCCCCATAGAGCTGGAATTTGCCTATGAAAACATAAAGGTAAGTGGCGTAGTAACAGAGACCTTGGAACAAATCTATGAAATTTGCGAAATTCAAGCATTTTACCGGAAATCCGATTTAATATTTGTAGTGAAAATCCATTTATTCAAAGAACAAACATTTAAAGAATATATTCTCGAGCCAATCCCAACCCTTACCAATTAATCCATCTTTATTCCTTTCACAAACCTCTTACTCTATAATAAAGAAGCATATTTCATTAAAGATAAGTGTAACAATGTCAATAACGTAAATCTTTGTAGTGTAAATCAATTATTAAATGTATCAGATGACACTTGTTACTCAAATATCCTTACAGGACTCCCAAGCAAATGTAATTATAACGAAAACAATGAAATTAATATTGTTAATATATATTGTTGTTATAAATGAAAACTTTTTAAATTTAAAGAAACTTACAAAACCAAAAATGGAATCATACTGTTTGCCAAAAAGAGAAATAGAAGGAAATGAACTAATTAAGTTAAAGAACTGCTCTGTTAATATAAACAACAATTTTTATGAAGATTTCAAAACAAGTTTAAATGAACAGTTTAATATTGTTCCACTGCATAATGTAAATATAACTGAAAATAAAATTGTGCCAGGTTTATCCTTACAGAAACTCCAAAATTTTAACATAAAAAATAAAAATCTTTTTAAAGAATTACATCTAAAAAATATAGAACATAATTCATTTCAATACACACTAATTGTACTTATAATCTTAATTTCATTAATGTACATTTTCATAACAGATAAATGTAAAATAAAATATGCGGTGCCAAATCCACTCACACCATCACAACAAAATCTTTATTCGCCAGGGTCGAATCCTAAGGACGGGGGGAGTTATGTACACCACCTCACTCCCTTCACCCAATACCTCACTGAAATATGCATAAAGCATAAACATAATCCTATTTCATATTTTGCCACATTCTTTTCCCACAGTTAAGTCTGTCATCCTAAATCATCCGGCACAGATAAGCACAATAGCAAAGCGCGTGCAATATGCATCGTTTGCTAGAAATACACAATAAATTCTGAAAACTAGAATTAAGTCAGCCAGTTGTAGTTCAGATACAATAAAGTTCATTTCGTTAAAATTTCAAGCCTTGTTTTTTTTATATCTCGCGAAGCGGATAACTATAAGTGGCGCAGTCGGAGACCTTAGTACGGTCAAAAATATTTAGTTCGGTAAAATACACATTTTTTATAGCAAAAGGCTATCATACGTCGAAAATAAAATTTTTCCTCATAACTGATAAATGACGTTAAAATCGAGTTAAAAAGAAAAAAAAAACCCGAGTGAAAATCGGTACAGTACATATCATCTAGTAACAAAAAATAAATATCTAAAAGTCGGTAGTAAATCCAATTATAAATATTGAAAAAAGTGCTAATAAATCAAAAAACAAATAAGACAACCGTAGATCAGTGTAAAACATATTCCGTGAAAAGACTGAGCTCAAAGTTAACCGTTGGGTTTTTAAACCAAAACCGGAAGACACTGGCTAAACTACACTCCATGGGAATAATGAAGATCATCATGCTAGTACTGCTGTGAGTTATCGATTAAGAACAAAAGTGTGAACATTAATATTAAATTAGCTTTACAAGTTTAAAATAAGAGAATCATTTTCCATTTTTAAGAAAAATATATATAAAATAAAATAACTTCGCCTTCACGGTGAACCCACTACCTGGCCTAGTATTAGAAAATGTTTAACACAACATTTCGCAGATCACAGAGATCAACGCACCCTTTACAATTGCCTTAATAATTTGCGACATTTAAGAGGAATTACTCCCTTTTACGAACAAATTTTAGAATTAGTGACAGCACTCAATTCACTGGCCAACAAAGAAGAAGATACAATTAAAGACATTCTCATACAAAGAAATCTATCTGAAGGCTTAGTTACATTTATGAAAGGTTGCAAAGAACCATTGAGAACAATCCTCTTATCTAGAAATCCAACTTGCCTTGAAGTAGCATATAATATCGCATTATCAATGCAACCATACAATCATATCCCAGTCAAAGTATATACTTCCGATAGACAAGCACCTGCAATAAATGATATCTCCCACATTAGACAAACTGAACCTTTTTCACGACAAAAGTTGCAAATAACCCCACAATTCAGAAGAAACCCAAACCATTTGAATAACAACTTTAATACACTTATAGTTATCCGTTTCGCGAGATATAAAAAAAAACACGGCTTGAAATTTTAACGAAATGAACTTTATTGTTTCTGAACATAACATAAAGTTAAGTGGCGTAGTAACAGAGACCTTGGAACAAATCTATGAAATTTGCGAAATTCAAACATTTTACCGGAAATCCGATTTAATATTTGTAGTGAAAATCCCTTTATTCAAAGAACAAACATTTAAAGAATATATTCTCGAACCAATCGCAACCCTTACCAATAAATCCATCTTTATTCCTTTCACAAACCTCTTACTCTATAATAAAGAAGCATATTTCATTAAAGATAAGTGTAACAATGTCAATAACGTAAATCTTTGTAGTGTAAATCAATTATTAAATGTATCAGATGACACTTGTTACTCAAATATCCTTACAGGATTCCCAAGCAAATGTAATTATAACGAAAACAATGAAATTAATATTGTTAATATATATTGTTGTTATAAATGAAAACTTTTTAATTTTAAAGAAACTTACAAAACCAAAAATGGAATCAAACTGTTTGCCAAATAGAGAAATAGAAGGGAATGTACTAATTAAGTTAAAGAACTGCTCTGTTATTATAAACAACAATTTTTATGAAGATTTCAAAACAAGTTTAAATGAACAGTTTAATATTGTTCCACTGCATAATGTAAATATAACTGAAAATAAAATTGTGCCAGGTTTATCCTTACAGAAACTCCAAAATTTTAACATAAAAAATAAAAATCTTTTTTAAGAATTACATCTAAAAAATATAGTACATAATTCATTTCAATACACACTAATTGTACTTATAATTTTAATTTCATTAATGTACATTTTCATAACAGATAAATGTAAAATAAAATATGCGGTGCCAAATCCACTCACACCATCACCACAAAATCTTAATTCGCCAGGGTCGAATCCTAAGGAGGGGGGGAGTTATGTACACCACCTCACTCCCTTCACCCAATACCTCACTGAAATATGCATAAAGCATAAACATAATCCTATTTCATATTTTGCCACATTCTTTTCCCACAGTTACGTCTGTCATCCTAAATCATCCGGCACAGATAAGCACAATAGCAAAGCGCGTGCAATATGCATCGTTTGCTAGAAATACACAATAAATTCTGAAAACTAGAATTAAGTCAGCCAGTTGTAGTTCAGAAACAATAAAGTTCGTTTCGTTAAAATTTCAAGCCGTGTTTTTTTTATATCTCGCGAAGCGGATAACTATAAGTATATATGGAAGAAAATTTGACTTGATGACAGACCATCAAACCCTTAAGTGGTAACAAGCCAAGCATAAAGGGAAGGATATAAATCCTCGCTTACAAAGGTGGCTTCTGAAGTCAGAGGAATATAATATAAACATCGATTATATTAAGGGTAAAGAGAATAAGGCAGCCGACTTTTTAAGCAGAATGAACCCGGATACAGGTACCCGGATAATTTGACACAGACGTCTAAATCTGGCGAGGCAGAGAAACCTCGAACCGAAGAGGAAATGTTTGAAATTGATCAAATGAGTCTAGATAAACAATCCACTCTCAAGCGTAGGAACAAGCTGATCACTTTCTAATTTTAGATTCCGTATTCAATAGGTTCTCAACGCAAATAATTTTAACAAATAATAAGAATAAAGAGTCCGAAGTATTTAAAAAAAAAAGGAAAATACACATTAGTTCTCAAGATATAGAAAATAACTTTATGACCGATATATTTTGAAGGTTTGTAAAAAAAAGGTAAAGTAGGTATATATTCTGAGCTTACAGAACATGAATACAACCTGGTTCAGGTGAAGCTCATATTGCTATTTAACACAAGTGTTAAATTCGTAAAATGATCTTATATTATTTAAGATATGAAAGATGAAGATGAAGTGAAACAATGCATGCAGGTTTAAATGAGAATTATGAAGGTCTCAAGAAATACATATGCATTAAAAAAACTAAAGCTTTTAATAGAAAAATATATTAATAATTATGATGTATGCAATCGTTCTAAATACGATAGAAAACCACTCAAACTTTAATACTATATCACCGAAATACCACATTGAAAAAATAAGATTATATATTTCATTTAGAGGAAAGCCTGAAAAGTGCATAATGGATAATGAATTCAACGCTATAAACAAAATTTTTAGACAAGAAGAAATAAAGATACACTATACAAAACCTTAAGCCACACTGGAAATGCAGATGTAGAGGGGCTTCATAACACAATAAGTGAGAAATTTTGAGTAATTGAAGTTGTAAAATCAAGAGTGCAAGAAAAGTTGTATAAATGCATGGAATTTTATAACAAATCCATACATTCTGTAGGCCAATACATATTTTAGATGGAAATGTCGATACACAAAAACTAGCTAACTTAATGAAGGAAAGTAAGAAAAAGTTATTTGAGAAGGCAAATAAGTATAGGAAAAACTTTACTGAAAGTTACAAATTATAGGGCATTGAGGCATAAAAATCAGGTATAGAAAATTAAACTTACAAAATATTCATCTAATAAAAATTAAACGTCCGACCAAATTCATAGGTCAACTGGATATTGATAATATTGATACTGCTGACATCCGCAATAAATGCAACTTTAATGATAGAAAAAATTGGAAGCAACTCCGGATTTGCAGAAGTAAACATTGGAAATACTCAAATAATAAAGAATAACGATATCATACTCCATCTGATTAACCCAGTAGAAATTCAGCAAATACTAATAAAACTAGAAGATAATTTAATGAAAATAAATAAAAAAGACGGAAGAGATGTACTTATAAACTAACTAAAATCTCTTACATATAAGAGGACTTATTAATATTGCAGGAAAAGGAATGAAATTGTTATACGGTTCCATGGATGACGATGACAGACGAAATATCGAGGAACATTTACGAATTATGGATACAAATAACCACAACCTAATAGAACAGAGTAACCACCAAGTTTTTATTAACGATCATTTCAATAATATAGTACTTTTGTAATGCTTAAAAAGACAATTGACAATGATAGAACTAATATTCTAAAACATTTCGATAATATTAAAACCGAAAATATAAAGCTATTTAATAAAATTAGAGTCGATTTATTTTTGCGAGAAAAAAATTAAAATAAAATAAATTGCTATAATATTTTTGACTAGTTCTAATTGTTAATTATTTATCCTTGAGCAATCTCCCGGTCTAAGACGTGATAAAAATTAAAGTGCGTTTTATTCGGCAAAAAAAAAAAAAAACAAAAGTTTATGACTTTAACTCCCACGGGAGGAGTACATGAAGGCATGTCGCCCACGGTACTCACAAATGAAATATACCTGCAACAAAAACAAGTCAACGAAAAGCTGCAATTACAGGCGGAGGAGTTAAAAAAGCTGCTAGAGCAGGCTTACAGCGAAAACTTCTCCACCGTTACACATAATAGGAAAAGAGCCTCCGAATCAAATTCGAATAAAAAAGAGAGCATTTACAGATATGAGTTGCTCGATGAGGACGACCCAAGCAATAAAATCATCTTTGCAATCAAAATGCCTAAGGAAGTTTTAGTTAATTAAAAAAAATAAAAGTATAAATTTTATTTTAAATAGTACTTGTGATGAGGGACTTATCCAATTAAATGGAAATTATTTAATAAATTAAAAAAACGATTGTGAATGACAAATTGGAAACCAATCATTCAGCAATAGAAAAGAAGTGTATGAAGAATGGTTCATAATACCTAGTGATCGCGGTTTTTTTTATTAGTTATATAATTCGGGTTGAGCACCCTGATTTCGTAAACTTTATGAGTGGTGCAGGAACTTTAGATGATCCTTGCAGTTTTCAAGAGCTTCGTGTGAGATCTGATGCAAAATTATGGAAGAGAGACATGGAAGAAGATAACTTCTCCACAAAGAAAAAAAAACTTATGTTGTGTGACCTTCCAGTTGGAAAGAAAGCTTTGAATTGAAATTGAGTTTATAAAAGTAAAAAAATTCTACAGGTTCCATTCATCGTCACAAGGCGCGGCTCGTCATAAAAGGTTGCTCACAAACGATGGGTATCGATTATGAAGAAAAATTTTCTCCTGTCGTACGTTTCGGCACTGTTCGATATCTACTAACCTTAGAAGTGAAAAACGATCTGGAAACAAGTCAAATGCACACCGTCACCGCGTTTCTAAAGGGCAATTTACAAGAACACATATGCATGGTTCAGCAGGAAGGATTTGCAAAGGGATCCAAAGTGTGCAAAATGCTTAAATCAATATATGGACTAAAACAGGCATGTCGGATTTGGAACGAGCAGCTTAACAAGGCATTAAAGGAAATTGGATTAATCAGATCAAAAGTTGATCAGTGTGTATATTTTTTGATCAAAGACACAAAGATTTTAATCGTTGCAGTTCACGTCGATGATTTAATTATCTTCAGCAATTCCAATAAAATGCTCATATCACTGAAGAGAGCATTAATGGAAAATTTCAACATGAAGGACAACGGTAGGGCGAAATATTTTTTGGGGATGCGAGTCAACTGGAAAAAAGAAGAATCACCGTGGACCAGCAGCATCAAATCGAACAAATGCTTAAGAAGTTCCGTATGTTCGATTGCAATCCGGTATCTACACCGATGGACCCTGGGCAAAAGGTTGTGAAGTGTGGATGGATCAAATCCAGAGCAGTAAACAGAAGTTCTATATCGTGAAGCTGTAAGCAGTCTTTTGTTTGTTGCACAAGTTTCTTCTTGTGCGAGCATCGATTGGAGCAGTTCACTTTCGACGGAGCATTATTTCATACAAAAATAAATACAGTCCACTTCAATAAAATATGATATCGTGTATTTTATTTCACTTTCTCAAACATTTGGTCCTTCAGAGCCAAATCTGAAGCAGTGCAGTGCAGCATTTAAATAAAATAAAGAACCAGTGCAGTGCAGTGCGGTGCAGCTATCAGAGCAAGTTTAAAAAAAAAAAATTTGTATAAAAAATTGAGCTCAATTCTATGTGTGGACGAAGCGTTTCCGAAGGGTCGACCTGAATTGCTATGCGTCGCATATTGTCTTACGGGAGGAGCAATCAAACCATAAAGGGTTTTCCAACTCAGAGAAAATCTTGTGCGGATCCAAGGGACCAAAACAGACTAAAGTTCAAGTGCATAACCATTCAGCAAACATCAGTTCAGATTTAGTGTTGAGCAGTCTCCGAAAAAATTCCTACAGTTTTTAGAGCGTAGAGCAAGTGCACTCGACTCAGCATTCTACGATCAGTGCGACGGAAGAGTCGAAAGGTCGAAAATTGATGAGCAGCGGAAGGAAAAGAGCATCATGAGCGTCCCTTATATCGTTGCGGAGATTTCTTGGCACTATCGATATCGGCCAGGAATGAAAAGGCGCGGAGTTGGAGGTTGTGTCCGAATTACCTGAGAAGCGGCCACGTAGTGCAAAGCTGTCAGGCAGGAGTTTGCCGAAGGTGCAACAAGAAACACAACAGTGTGCTTTGTGGAGAGCAAAATCTCTTAAGAACGAGTGCAGTAGTGGTCGCACTTCCAGAGCAGAGCCGAGCAACTACATCCCGAGCTGAAAAGAGCGAGAGCGATGCATAGCAACCAATGCATCCACTGTGTGCAAGCCGTAAGACCATCATGCCACAGTGCGTTGACAATTCCGAGAGCGTCGCAGAACTTGGTAATCCAGTGCGGAGCAGCGAAGAACCACATTGTGCGCTATTAGCCACAGCGCGCATCTTGGTCAGGAGCGAAGCAGGGCAGCCTATTGAAGCAATGGCGTTTCTGGATATCGGAAGCCAGATTAGCCTGGTAACGGAGCAGTGCGTGCAAAAAATCGGGATCTTAAAGCTCAAGTGTAATCTCCTGATGAAGGGAATCGGTTCCAATACCGGCTTGCGGCTGACAGGAACGGTACATGTCAGGTTTTCATCACGAACCGAGCCAGAATTCAAGATGAGTTGTCATATCCCGAAAATAGCATCATACAACCCAGCTAAAAAAGTGCAAATAGAGCATATAATGAGCGTGAGCGAGCTGAAACGTGGTGATGAAGATTTAAGTAAGCCGACTAGGATCAGGGCATAGCAGAGGTCATCAAGGACCAGATCAAGAAATTCCGTTCAGGACTTTCGGCGCAGTGCACAAGTCTTGGGTGGCCAGCTTTAACTGAGCCCTGAGCGAGCAATGAGAGTAATGGTTTGCTCGAAAGGTTCACCGGATGTGCAACTCGATGAGCTGTTGAGAAGATTTTGGGAGATGGAAGAGCTGAGCGAGCCAAGGAAAATGTTGGCGGACGATGAATGGGTCGAGCAAATCTTCAGAGCCAAGCATTGGCGCGACTCGTCCGGGCGATATGTAGTCACCATACCCATATATCCACGTGCGAAGAGCTTAGGCAGTATCAGAGCTCGCAGATAGCGAGCTTAAGGAGAAATACGTAAAATTTATGCGCGAATACAATGAGCTGGGACACATGATGATTGTAACAGGAGAGCCGCGAGCAGGAAGGTGTGTCTACTACATTTCGCACCTTGCTGTATCTAAGAAGTTTCGTGTTGTTTTTGATGCATCATGCAAAAGCGACAATGGGGTTTCCCTAAACGACGTGCAGCTTCAGGGACCGAAACTCCAGGACGATCTGGCAGCAATCATCACTCGTTTTCGCAGCTATAAGTTTGCAGTCAGTGCCGATGTAGTGGGACCTCCAATGAATCTTTTGGAGAGAAGGTCCAGATCAAGAGCTTCAGGAGTATTGGCTTACCGTCTTCACCTACGGCATGGCTTCTAGTAGTTACAACGCCGTAAGAGCCATGATCCAGTGTGCACATGATAACAAGGAGGCACATCCACTAGCGTACGAAGCTATAACGAAGAATTTCTGCATGGATAACATGCTTTCCGGAGCTGATACGGAGTAAGAAGCAATAGATCTGACTAAGTCCATAGGGGCAGCATTGGGCAATGGCGGATTTGAACTGGACAAGTTCACCTCAAAGATCCTCATCCAGGACTTGTGGCCATCGGGTGTGCAGTGGGATAAAGTAATGCCAAACTCCATGGGGTCAGCATGGAATAATTTCTGCGAAGAGCTACCGCAGTTAGCATCAATCCGACTTCCAAGATGGCAAGGGAGCGAGCTGACAAGCAGATTGGAACCTCACGGATTTGCAGATGCATCAACCAGAGCTTACGCGGCAGTCGTCTATCTACGATCGACCTCGGTCAGTGGAGAAACGAAATGCATTTTGATGGCATCAAAGACGAGAGTAGCGCCACTCAAGACAGTCACGGTGCCCAGGCTAGAGCCATGTGCACCGGTCTTGCTATGCCGAGTAACGGTGCAACTAATCGGGGCATGCATGTGTCGACATCTGTTGTATTTAAAGATATTTGTAAGAAACTAAGCACTGGTGTCGACATCTCAAGGGATGAGCATAGAAGCTATGTAGCTCATGTGCATCAGTCTTATTTTCCCTTCTTTACTTTTATTCTCATCATGACACTGTGTACTATTTCAACTTCCGAATAAACAACATCAAATAAAGTTCTACTGGCCCTTTTTTATTTTAATATGGAAGCAGAGCGTAGTTGTATAAATAAACAAAAGTGTATTGCCAAAGTAAAAAGAAACAATTAAATAATATAAAGACAGAAAGTGTGCAAGGAATAATTCTGTGCCTAAAAGGCAAAACATCTTAGGTCGACTTAAGTTGTTTTAGCTGTTTTAAGTTAGTTGAATTTTATTCTCCTTTCTGTATATTTTAAGCCAATCCAGGTGAAAAAATTAAGAAAATGGGTAAGTTATAACTGTTTATTAAATAGCTTAAGTAATCAATTCAGTGCCTTACATAAGGTAAAACAGCTTATGTTTATTATTTCAAAAGGTAAAGCAGCTTATGTACCAATATTTTCTACTCCTTTAAAAAATATTGCAGTAAAAATCTTATGTCTGCATTTATTCTCTAACTGACTTTACAGTAAAAAAGCTTATCTGCACCTAAGATTATTTACCGCGAAAAAAGTGACGAGTTTGTAGTTCTAGGTCGACTTAAGTTATTTTACCAAATTTATTTTTCGAATATTGAAATAATTTTCAAAGTCATAAACAACTTGTGTTACTTAAGCGATTTTGCCGAACCGTAGTTACTGGAAGTAAAGGCTTTAGGTAGACATAAAGTATTTTACCGTGTGCAAGCGCAGTTCATATTGGAACATAAGGGTTAAAATAATTATAATAAAAAGAGAAGAAAATTAGAAAGTGAAGTGATCTTGTAATTAAAAAATTGATTAGCGAAACGAAATTTTATATGAACATCATGGAAAAAAGTAATGAAGGTTGAGATCAGGGCGGGGGACTTCCTTTGCTGAATCAAGTTCTGCTGAAAGAGGTTAGTCGTCATATTGATTTAATTATTAATAGCATGATGTATTAATTTAATACAATTTAATTTATTTTCTTCTAGATGATCCAAGCAGTTTAGCTACTGTGTTTCAAATGCAGGTGATCGTGGGGTAAGAAAGTTAAAAAAGAATACTGGTCAAGGATATGTTAATTCCTCAGGTAAATTTTTGGCAAAGAGGTAGGTTGAGAAATTGGAAAATTGTCGCTTGAACTGCAAAGAAAAAATTTTACCTGAAGTTCAAAGAAATATATTTGAACAGTATTGGAAGCTGGGCAATTATAATTTGAGAGTAGCATTTGCTGTTGGGTTCAACGGTATCCCTTCCCACATACTCCAACATCTTTAAGACGATGAACATTAAATTCAAAAAACCCCAGCTCGACACATGCGATAAGTGTGAAATGCTGCACATGAAATTAAAAACCAGTAGTGCGAATGAAATACAACAATTCGAAAAGGAATTGAAAGAGCACCAAGAAGCTGCTGACCTGGCATCCGACACTAAAGAGAAAGAAAAAATTCGTTGTCAAAATGATCACCGCAGAAAAGTGTTTACTTTCGATCTGCAGCAGTGCCTTCCCACACCCTTCCTAAGAACAAATGTGCCATTTTTATAAAGGCAGCTATGGACCTTCAATTTAACCGTCCGCGATTGTGCAACGAACCAGCCTGTCTGTTATATTTGGCATGAGGGTGATGGACGTCGTGGTGGCAACGAAATTGCCTCATGTTCTTTTGAGCATCTTATGGGCTTACCCGAAACCTGCAATGAGGTTGTGTTTTATAGCGATTACTGTGGAGGTCAGAATAAGAACTCTTTTGTGTCAACGATGTTCCTAGTGTTCATGCAAACAGAATCAAGCATTCGAACCATTGACCATAAGTTTTTGATACCAGGTCACACTCATATGGAGTGTGATACTGACCATGCAGCGATAGAAAGGGAAAAAAAAGAACATCTGTCGATATACAAGTTAACACCCAAAATATTTCATTCCCCACACAGTACGTGACAAAATGTGCTAACATAGCATCTGCGACAGGCACACGATCACCTGAGTATCCACCAGTCAACAACGGTTCGTGACGAAATGTGCCGACGCAGCGTCTGCGAGATGCACATTCCTAACATCTTCACACGGTCATCGGAGCACCCACGCCAACGCCTGTACTCATAGTATGATTCTAGTATTTAAGGTAGTGTAAATTAATTCTAAGCTCAGTTGTAATTAGTCTTGTAAGGGGTGATGCTGCCCATTGATTTTTAATAATAAAGTTTTTTTTTAATTAAAATAAATTAGTAATAGTTTAATTTATATGATAGCCAACAATAAGATGAGTGATCCTGAAAAGCAAAATTTCGCAACTTTCTTGTGGTTAGTGGGGACTCGTGCAGCGGATATTTATAATACTTTGTTTCCAGATGAAACAATTTTTGATGCAATCAGCCTTAGCGCAAATAACAATGAACAACTGGCTGTAAATAAACGGGAAAATGAAGGCGAAATAACGGAAAATGCAAGCACGCTACGACGAAAGACGTTGGAAGTGGTTTTGAAAGCGTTCGATGATTATTGTATTCCAAGAAAAAATATTGCCATGGAATCAAAAGGAAAAGCAAAAGTTCTCAGAATTTGAAACGGAGTTAAGAACTCAAGTAAGGTATTGCGATTTTAAGTGCAAGTGTGGTGAAAGCTATGAAGTTCGAATGCTCCGCGATCGTATTATACATGGAGTATTCGACAAAAAACTCCAGTTAAAATTGCTGGACGGACGAGATGAACCACTTAAAATTGTGACTGAAACTTGTAAGACTTACGAAGCTGCAAATGTTAATAAAAACATTTTGGACAGTCGTGCACCGTTCGTAGTAAACTCAGTTTCTGAGGAACAACAACAACAACAACAATTTGAAGACACTGAAGTAAATTCGCTTAATCGAGCCTGTTTTAACTGTGGTCAAGCTTTTAATTTTGGACATCTTAATAAATGCAAAGCAAAGAAGGTTATTTGTACTTTTTGCGGAAAAAAGGGTCACTTAAATCGATGCTGCTGATCACGTGGTAAGAATCAGCAAGCTAGAAATCATAATCAATCAGGAATCCATCAACAAGCAGGAAATCGTCAGCAATCTGGAAGTCAGCAACAAACTGGGAATCAACAAAACACATTCAGACAGCACATGGGTAGTTTAGATTGGAGTAAAAAAGCAGGTACTGTCGCACAAGGTTGTTTTAATAGTCATAATTTAAAAAATAAAAATAATTTTTAAAGCATAAAATCAAATAACGGATCAAGTAACATTAAGTGGATCAAGCAATATCGGATAAATGGGAAAATTATTGAATTCAAAGTAGATACTGGATCGGATGTCAATTGTATACCAATCGAATTTACAAAAAAAAAAAATCATCTTGAGATTAAAACTGAAATTAATAATTTTCCTGTTTACGATTATAATCGAAATAAAATCAACATATTTGGAAAAGTAGATTTAAGTTGTCATGATTTAAAGGATAATTTTGTACATTCAGCCAAATTTCTAGTAATCGAAAATTATCTCGAACCAGTACTTGGTTTAGAGACATGCATAGAATTTGCATGTTTCAATTAACTAAAACAAAAGAAGAGTTTGTAGCACAATTTCATGACCTTTTTGATGGCTTAGGCAAATTTCCTGGTACTAGTTCAATACAATTAAAAGATAATTCAGCACCAGCATTACACTACAAAAAACGATTTCCATTCAGCATAATGAATCGATTAAAACAAAAATTAGATAAAATGGTAGAAGAGGGAATTATAACGCCAGTAGATTATCCTACCGACTGGGTAAATAACCTACAAATAGTTGAAAAACCAAACGGCGACCTAAGAACATGCTTAGATCCAAAACCATTAAATGCCTGTATAAAAAGGGAACATCATTTAATACCTTCTATAGAAGATGTAACGTCTAATTAAGCAAATAAACGACTGTTTTCGATCTTTGATCTACGCAACGGATTTTGGCAAATGGAGTTAGATAGTTAAAGCTCAGACCTAACAGCATTCATGACTCCATTTAGAAGGTTCAAATTTAATCGTGTACCTTTTGGAATAAGTAGTGCACCAAATGTTTGTATCATGTTTCAAAGAAAAATGATACAAACATTTGGAGATATTCCTGGTATTATTGTTTATTTTCATGATATTTGTATAACTGCTTAAGAAAAAAAAACATGACCAAGTATTGTCAATGGTCATTAAGAGGGCCAGAGAAAATAACATTAAATTCAACCCAGCCAAAGTTCAATATAAAACAAACGAAATGAAATTCATGGGTCATATCATATCGTTAGGAAAAATTAAGTCGGATAACAAACACATAAGAGCAATTTTAGAAGTGAAAAGGCCAGAAAATAAAAAAGATGTAATGAGATTTCTTGGATTGACTAAATTTTTATCTAGATTTATTCCAAACTTATCTAAAATCACATCAGAATTAAGAGGGTTAACTAGAAACAATGTTCGATGAACAAAAATGGGCTCAAATAGAAAAAGAGCTGCTCGCTATAGTTTTTGCATGCGATCGTTTTCACTTTTATCTATATGGACATGATTTTGTAGTTCAAAGTGCTCACAAATCATGGGAAACATTGGTAAAACGTGATATTGATGATGTCACACCGAGATTACAAAGAATGTTTATGTTCCTTCTTATATATCCGAAAATGAAAACAATCTATACTCCGCGGAAAAATATGCTAGCAGCTAATTGCTTATCATGGGCGCAGTTACCAGATGTTGAAGAGCTCAAAGGGTTGAAAGCTGTCATACACTCAGTTACAAAAGGTGTATGTATTTCAAAGCAAAATTATGATGTTTACTGTAAAAAAATACAAAACGACAAACACTATAAAAAAATTTGTGAATATGTGTCAAACAAATGGGCCAAATATTCTCAGCTTGATGAATTAGGAAAAAGTTTCCACAAGTTTAAAACTGACTTACACTACAAAAATGGTTTACTTTTTAAAAATATGACCAGACATATTTGGGAACTTATAGAAGCATGCACTGCTTGCGAAAAATTTAAGAGAAACAATCAAAAGGAGCCATTAGTTCAGGAAAGTACACCCAATTACACGTTTCATAAAATATCGATGGATTTGTTTGAATATGCTGGTCGTAATTACTTATCAATAATTGATGCATATTCAGAATTCTTAATAGCGGAAGCGTAAACTAAAAAAAACTTCTAAAGAGATCATCACGGCACTCAACAGAAATTTTGACAAATGTGGATACCCAACAATTATTAAATGTGATACTAGTCCATTTGGTTCAGCTGAATTTGAAATATTCGTCTCTGATGCAAATATACAACTGAAGTTTTCGAGCCCAAGATATTCACAGAGCAATGGACTTGCTGAAAAGGGAGTTGCGATTGCCAAAAATATTTAAAAACGCTATTATGAAGGCAATGAAATCGATAAATATCAATATAGAATCTTAGAATATAACGCTACTCCGGTGGCAAATATGAAATTAACTCCATCGGATTTATTTTTCGGACGCTTGATCAAAACAAAACTACCAATAGCGGAAAATGTACTTAAAAGAAACCACTTAAGTGAGCATATTGTTCAGGATAAAATTGAAAAGAAAAATGAAAATCAAAAATTTTATTATGATAGAAGTGCAAGAGATTTGCCAAAACTTCAAATTGGAAATAAAGCTATCTTTAAGAAAAACGGGAAAGACTGGAACTACGGAATTATAATCGGAATTGTTAATGGTAGGTCTTATATTATTAAGGATGATTGTAATAAATTCTTTAGACGTAATAGAAGATTTATTGCCAAAACACATAATAGCGGATTTGATTCAAGCTATAATACCGGACCAAAATAAGTTTGAAGAAATTAAAATTGTACTACCGGAATCATGTGATAATGAATATGGTAATAAAAACAAAAATATTAACATAAGTAACCTAAACAATAGCGCGGTAACTGATGAACTATCTGATATTGATGGTTCTTCGGAATCAGAATCATTTTATGATGCTAATGAAAATAATAGTTCAAGAGTATCAACAGATAACAGCGAGTCAGATAAATCATCAGTTCATTATCGAACTAGAAGTGGTCGTATAATCAGATCACCAAACAAATATGGTTACCAAAATTAATGTAATTAATTAATTTATAAGGTTCACTGTTTAGAAAATATGTAATTGTAAATTAAAATACAAAACACAACGAAACAAGAACTACATACGATATTATTACGCAAGACATCTGCGGAACAACCATCCATTCAGCGGAAGAAAATCTTAACGATCATATTCCGATTTCCGAGCGACCGCTCAATGACTTTAACCTACAGCTCATTCTTGAAAAGTCTGAAAATACGTCCACTAAACAAGAGGTGCCCTTTAAAAATAAACTTAGACGAGTGATACATAGACCGAACTACACAAACGAAACAATCATCGACATTTTTAAGAAAATTCCTGCCACCAAACAAACTTACAGCAGTCCTGACAGACGACGAGACATTCCGAGTAATCCAATCAGTATATTCCCAACATTTTTCAAACAACAAACTTTTTAAACTTATTAGACGCACCCATATGTTGACAGATATCACAAACTATAGATAGATTGATTAACGACTACCAGATAAACAACAACCATCGCGGTATAAATGAAACACTTCTCCACTTCAAGCGACATTATTTCTTTTCAAACATGAAAGCCAAAATAACCCGAACCATAAATAATCGTGAAAAATGCCAAACTCTGAAATATGAACGGAATCCTCCAAACCCGAAATTTAAAAAACCCGAATTCCCAACAAAACCCTTAGAACACATAGACGTTTACATCATAAATCATAAAAATATCCTCACAATTATAGATAAATTCTCAAAGTTCGCATCAGCCTACATTCTCTTCTCGTAATAGTATCATCATAACAAAATGCCTTAAATACTTCTTTAGCCTTCACGGCATACCCAAAAAAATAATTGGCGACTAAAGATCTGAATTTACTAGCAATATTTTCAAGGAATAATGCAGACAATACAGCATAGAACTACACTTTAAAGCATTCCAGCAGTCAACTAGTAATGCCCTAGTAGAAAGACTACATTCTACGCTTACTGAAATATATAGGATTATTGCTATGAAACGAAAAGAAAACCACCTAGTCGTGGACCATAAAGAAATATTAGCAGAAACAATAACAACATACAACAATGCTATCCATTGTTGGATGCTTGAATTTAAGAAAAAGATTAACTTTAGTAATGAACACGAATACCTTAAAAAAAACTCAAAGAGTATCAAGAAATTTTATATCCACAAATTAAAACAAGAGTAGAAAACTAAACAAATGATAGAATAGAAAAACTAAACGAAAATGGGGATAACCCACAGGAATACAAAGAAAACAGCATAATTTATAGAAAGGAATGTAGACGTAATAAACCCCTTAATTCTTCACTAAAATTGCAAAAACTTTCAGTTTCAGACGCGATTATACTGTGGCATATCAACGGGCCAACTAAGGCCATACATTCCATAAACACTTCGCAATAAAGTATTTGACTCCGCTCATGGACTTGCGCACACCAGTGGACGCTCTTCCTACCAACAAATCCGCCAAAAGTACGTCTGGCCAGGAATGAAAAAAGATATACTGGCTTGGTGTCGATCCTGCGTTCCTTGCCAACGAGCAAAAATTCACCGATAGACAAGATAGACGTATCATATAACAGATTCGATCACATTCACCTGGGCCTCATCATAGTGCCAAAAGGTGCAAAAATATCGATACTGCCTGACAATGATTGATCGCTGCTCTCGTTGGCCGGAGGCAGTACCCCTCAGGGACATGACGGCAGATACCGTTGCCACTGCAGTATACACGCATTGGATATCTCGTTTCGGCCTCCCCAAAACCATATCAACAGACCAGGGAGCCCAATTTGAATCGGCACTTTTTAGAGCCCTCACTAATCTTATCGGCGCAAAACGTATCCGGACCACCTCGTATCATCCAGCCTCCAATGGTTTAATTGAACGCTGGCATCGCTCGTTAAAAGCCGCATTAATGTGCCATGGAAACACTCCGTGGATTGAACTGCTACCAACAGTTATGTTTCGACTTCGCACTGCACGATCTTCAAGGAAGATCTTGGGGCGTCAGCAGCTTAGATGTTATACGGAACACAACTCAGAATTCCAGGTGAGTTCTTTATCAACATTGACGCACCCACAGATCCACAAATCTTCGTGGAAAAGTTTCGTGAGCACATGCGCAACATCCGGCCCACCGCCACGGCACACCACATCAAACAAAACATGTTCATCCTCAAAGGCCTCTACACATGTACACACGTTTTTCTACGGACGGACGCAGTAAAGCAACCACTTGAGCCTCCGTATTCAGGTCCTCATAAGGTAATCGCAAGGATTGACGACAACGTTTTCACAATTCAATTAAACGGCGAGCCCTTCAGTGTTTCCGTGGACAGATTGAAGCCTTTCCAGTGTCAACATCAATTCCACGAACATATTCCAGGAAACCTGTCAATCCGAATTCAACATGAACTAAACATTTGGGAGGGGGAGTGATGTGGCAGCACTGCTGTCACGAATTTGGCCACCAGCTAACGCTGCAGTCGCTAAGAATAATTCTTCTATTTGAATCATTAACGAACTCGCTACATGAAGACATGAGCAGGTTTTCATTTTTGTAAAAGGATTACTAAAATTAATTAAACTACGTTAGATTGTCAGAATGGTGTCCATTTATTCTTGCCATAGTTGTTGGATGACACATTAGTGTGGGGTACCACGAAGCCATCTACCAACGAGAAGAACATACACTACCTTCTGAACATACACTTTCTTCCCGGACATCGCAACCAACTTTACGTCGTACTGTTGAGGTTCAAGTAGCTAACACACTTCTGACAGCTGCCAACAAGCACTTCCACTCCTACTTTGGGCGCGACAAGATCTTCCGCTTCACAACAAAATTTATTTTTTTATATTATTGAATTTTTGGATTAGTAATCAAATATGAAGTAATTACGCCAGATTTAATTATTAAATATATATGTGGGACAAACTTACCCACATTAGGTTTGCTGGCATAATCGAAATGTCAAACACATTTGGTTATTTGATAGTTGGCACTTCAACTGTCAATCAGAAAAAAAATTTTTGATCGGTTGTGTAGTTTTTGTTTGGCGTCTGTTGAAAAATGGAAAATCAAAACGAAAATTTACGTCATATTGAGCTTTTATATTTTCGGAAAGGAAAAAAACGCATCGCAAGCTCACAAAAAGTTATGTGCTGTTTATGGAGACGAAGCTTTAAAAGAACGGCAGTGCCAAATAGGTTTACCAAATTTCGTTCTGGTGATTTTTCACTCAAAGATGAAAAACGCTCTGGTCGTCCAGTTGAAGTTAATGACGACCAAATCAAAGCAATAATCGATTCGGATCGTCACAGTACAACACGTGAGATTGCAGAGAAGCTTCATGTAACACATACGTACATGCATTGAAAATCGCTCAAAACAACTTTGCTATGTAGGAAAACTCGATATATGGGTTTCTCATGAACTGAAAGAAAATCATTTAATAATGCGATTTGATTAAGAAACGTAATGAAAATGATCCATTTTTAAAACGATTGATAACTGGAGGTAATAAAAAATGAGTTGTTTACAACAATGTCAATCGGAAAAGCTCAAACAAAATCAAAAGCTAATATTCATCGGAAAAAAGTTATGTTATCAGTTTGGTGGTATTACCAAGGAATTGTCTTTTTGAACTTTTACCACCCAACCGAACGATCAATTCAGATGTCTACATTGAACAACAAACAAAATTGAACAATGCAGTTGTAGAAAAACGGCCCGAATTGACAAATCGAAAAGGTGTTGTATTCTATCATGACAATGCAAGGCCACACACATCTTTGATCACTAGGCAAAAATTATTGGAGCTTGGTTGGGATGTTTTGCCACATCCACCATATAGTCCTGACCTTGCACCATCTGATTACTTTTTATTTCGATCTTTGCAAAACAACTTGAATGGCAAAAGTTTCAAAAATAGTGATGATGTCAAATCGTACCAGGTTCAGTTTTTTTGCTGATAAAAATCAGAAGTTTTATGAACGTGGAATTTTGATGCTGCCTGAAAGATGGCAAAAGGTCATTGCTCAAAATCGGCAATAAATTACAGAATAAAATTATTTCGTTCCATGAAAAAATTGTCTTTTATTTTCTAAAAAAATCCGCAATTACTTAGTTGCCAACCTAATAGTTTATCGAAATATAAAATGTGTCCAGTTTCTTCATTGATTAATGTTGAGATTCTAAAGCCTGAATTATGTATTATTGAATTTAAATGTAAACTGTATTGAATGAATATTAAAATAAATACTATACCATATCATATCATCGTACGAGGACATCCTGTTGCAGAACGCACCCATCGTTTTACCGGTGCCATGAACAAAAAAAATTAATAGCAGCTGCCATATACAAGGAGATGACTACATTCTTAGCGTCAGTAGGACCGTCTACAAAACATCCAAAGTCAGTCGATTGCAAGCTCAAGATCCCAAGACTGGCTAATTAATACGTACGTTCCTCCTCTGACGCATCGAGGAAGCAGTTCAATGCCAGCGTGTACGTGCCGGTACACCATTTTGTGCAAATCAATGCATTGCCACAACATGGCGGTTATAATGTTTAAGGCAATATGCACGACGTTGTTTCAATTTTGCCAATGTTTGATCCAGTCGAAAAGATGATTACATCCACGCAGTTCATAGCTCGAATTGAACAACTCAAACAAGCGTTTCGATGGGGCGATCGAATTCTTTTGTTTGCTGTCCAGACGAAGCTACAGGGCTCAGCAGAATTATGGATCGATGCGAGTCAACAGGTTTTTGTAGATTGGCAATCATATAAACAAGACTTCTTAACGCAGTTTCGTTAAAGGCAGCGGAAATCCATATGCAACTTATGGATATGCATCGTGGTGCGAACGAGTCACCGGAAATGTTTTATTATCGCGTTCTTAGTACTTTTAAATGACCAGTCGAAAATAAAATATGTCATAAACGGCTTGAATGACACCGATTTAAATAGAAGCATGTCGGTGAATTGCTACGAATCGTGTAATGAACTCTTAAAAGCGTTAATTAATTATTGTTCGTATAACTCCGTGAAAATTGTCCATTCCGTAAAACCGAATGTTCAATTATGGCAACAGCCGAAAGTTCAGTCCCTACCAGTTAAAGACGAAAAGCATGAACGACTGGGACACCAAGTTCTTGCATTGAAAGGGCATCGATTTTATCAACGAAGGATTCACTTGTGAAGCATGTGTCTACGGGAAACATTATCGTGGCAGCCATTAGGTTCGGAACGAAGTTTCTAACACTTGTGGACAAATTATTCATGCAGATATTTGCGGACCGAAGGAAGAACAGCAGTTACGTCGGAGACTTCACTTCCGTTCTCAACCCTTTAACCCCACCTCCTATTTATGATCAGCATTATCTCGCATGCACTATTACCAAGCACGAGCAGAATGCATGATCAATATTTACGCTACACGTGCTAGCAAATACCTTCGCCAAAACACATTCCTTTCCTAAATCTGTGTACACCGGAAAAGCTGTGTCAACAATTTCATATTATAAATTGTAGTAATTACACAACATGTCATCCTATTTCCTCTCCTACGCCGATCATCGTTCCCACAGCACCAATGCGCAAGATATATGAGCCGTTTATTTTGAATGTGGCATAAGTCACTTTTTCAAAAAAAATCGAGTTAATGGCAACACTAAATACAATTGAACGGTATCTTTTCATTTTTAAAAAATTTGCACTCAATAAGTTGAGAACTATTGAGATTTCTTCGAGTATTGGTAGTTAACGGTATAACAAGCATGTTTATTTTGAAAGTGGCGTAAGTCGTTGTACTCAGGAAATTAATTACGGGGCTTAGTGTGAAAGAAATAGAAACATGTGATAAGTATGTGTGAAGTATTGTTTTGAATTATTTTCAGTATTTTTAAAAAAGTTGTGATCATTGGACTTATTTTTATAAGTGCGAAAGAATAGTGCAGTTTTGTAAATTATATTATAGTGGCATCTAATGTAGTACACATAATTAGCATTATTTTATTAAAATTACTTTTATATGATGTTATCAGACAGCGAATCAGGTAAAACATACTTATTTTAGTTATGGAATTAGGTGGCTTTCAATGCGTATTATTATTTTATAGAAATATTTTCTAAAATGAGAAAAAGCGTTAACCCCAGAAAGAGACATATGAGAGTGATTTCATCAGATGAAGAATCGACTTCTACGGAGTCATCAGAAAAGGAAAACAACATAACGGAAGGAACAGAAACTCATCGTGTACGAAAAAGGGGATGCAGAAATGAAAAAAAATATACTCAAAACATTATTAAGGATAAAAGAAATAGTGGTAAAAATATGTAACAGCAAACTCCAAAATTATTTTTACCAAAAGAATTGCAGTTAAACCTTGTTGTTCACAAAATTGTAAAGAAAAAATAAGTTCTTTTAATCGACAACTTATCTTTGATAAATTTTGGAAGTTAGCAAACTTTACGAAGCAAAATTTGTTTTAACATAGTATAGTTAAACGAGAAACACCCAAAAAGAGAAGACCAAGAAACTACAATTCAAAGCCAAGACAATGCCAATTTAAGTAAGTTCACATGAAAATGTAAGTGTGTTGGTTTGTAAAACATTCTTTCTGGATACTTTCAATATCTCAGAAGGACGTCTGGCTCGTGCTCTTAAAAAGGATGTTCCTGGAGAAGATTTGCGTGGAAAATCTGAAAATTCCGGAAGACAAACTGAAGAATCTCTCATAATTGCGGTCAAAGAGCACATTCAAAGCTTCCCTGCCTTTAGTAGCCATTACACAAGGTGTCATAATCCCAATAGAAAATATTTAAGTCCAGATCTAAATATTAGGAAAAGGTACAATCTCTATCTTGAAAAGTGTAAAAATGATAAGCAACAACTTGTTAACGAGTGGATATACAGGAAATCCTTCAAAAATGACTTTAATTTGCACTTTCATCAACCTAGAAAAGACACATGTCAAAAATGCGATTTTTTAAAAATACAGATTCAAGCTTGTGAGGATGAAGGTGAAAAAAGGCAATTAAACCTTCAACACGATTTACATTTGAGATCGGCAGAAATGGCCAGAATGTGTCTACAAGAAGATCAGAAAAAAGCAGCTGAAAATCCAGATGAATATTTTGGATTTTCATTTGACTTTCAAAAAGCATTGCCTTTTCCCAAACTTACGACTTCCATATCGTATTACAAAAGGAATATGTACGTTTTAAATTTGGGATTCCATAATTTTCATAACAATAATATTGACATGTTCTTTGGGATGAAACCATAGCATCAAGAGGTTCTCAGGAAGTTGCTTCGTGTTGTATAAAACATCTTAAGAATGTCACAACTCAAAAGCATGTTATTGCATATAGTGACTTATGTACAGGACAAAATCGTAACATAAAACTGGCCTTAACTTGGATGAAAATTGTTCAGTCTTCAGAAAACGATATTGAAATTCTGGATCACAAATTTTTAATTTCGGGATAGATAGATAGTAAGATGATAAATAAAGGGATGATAGAAGTGTAAGAGATTTGCCAAAACTTCAAATTGGAAATATAGTTATCTGTTAAGAAATTAATCTATTTACGTTTTATTAATATTTTGTGAACTAATTTTCATAACTTCAATTTTTGTATTTTCCATTTTTCCTAAAGCTAAAGTCAAATTGTTATATTTTACATTATTATTACAACATAGATTCTTGAATTAAATAGATCACCCTATGGTTCGATAGTGCCATGGTGAGTTTACAATCAAAGATAATAAACAATCAAATTTATACCGGTCCCGGTATTACCATTGGCGGTACCGGGACTTTTACTGTCGCTAACAAGAAGACTTCAATTCACCGCCAATAAAGGCCTTTCTTCGGAAACAATTTCTTTTCTCGTTCACTTTGCCAGCAACCCCCAACCGCGAAATATACCCACTATCGAACCTTCGGGTAATAAAATTGTCTTGGTCAATTATTGAACGAAAGAAGTAAAATTAAAGGGAAACTAAATAAATTATAACGTTGTTGAACTCTCGTTTGTTTTTCATTTCAATAATTATCGACCAAAGTTGGTCCTTCCATAAGCCGGATAATCAATTAATTTTGTCGTGTTGCGCCTTTTGGGTGGTTGCTGTGGTTTTGGATAGCACTTGATTGGCAGCGAAAAAACAGGTAACACAGTATCAAAAATATTGTCTCGTTTGGTGTTCCTGCTCTTGAAATTAATTGCTGTGAGTGCAATCCATCATTTGGATATCTGTTCTGGAGACTGCTGTTGGTGTTTCTCTGACCTGGAAATTTGGCTACACGAGTTCGGCGAGGGAAATAGATTTTTTATAAACTGTGCAATGGAAATCTCAAAACAATCGCGCGCTCAGTCGTTCACAGACCTTTAGAGGAGAAAGACGTGTTTCGATTTTAAAGTGAAACCAGTGAAAGTTTATTTTCAAGTGTTCGTTTTGCTACTGCGCTGATAACAAACCAGCCGGTGCAGTAGCTGTGTGCCGGACTCCTTGATCCGCACGTCCCAGTTCGATTCCCAGCCGGGGCAAATAAATTTTTATTCTTGATATTAATTTATATCAATTAAATTAACTAACAAGAAAAGTAAACTCGAAATGAGTGAGCGGCAGTCGTCGCCTCACCAACCTGAGGGAGGAACGGGGAAGGCATTGCCTGACCCAATACCACCACCGTTGTCATCATCAACATCGGTGACAGGGAAGAGGAGGAGGAGGGTAAGACCGACTCCAAATCTAGTAAAGCGCCCGTCCCTATCGGCTTCAGCTGAAAAGCTGCCGACTGGAGCCGGGGATCGGGCGCCATCAACAACAGTAGCAGCAGTAACAATAACAACAACAACAGCAGCAGCAGCTAAAGCAGCAGAAAAATTAAAAGTCGAAGCAAAAAAATCGACAACAACAACAGAGGATTTTCCGTATGTCTCCGACGGTGGTGAGGGTCGCTACACCGGGGACAGCAACTCGTTCATGTCTCTAGCGGCATCGGAAACCGATGACGAAGACGACGAGATAAGCCAACTCGAGTTGTTGTTGAAAGCCGTAAAGGCCAAACAAACGGCTCGTCGTGAAAGGGAGCGGCAGGCAGTAGCAAGTACAAGCGACCAAAATAGTGTACAACTGGCAGAAGTAAGCCAAAAACCGGCGCCAGCCAAACAACAACAACAACCACAGCTGCCCAAGCAGCAGCAACAAACAAAGCTGCCAAAGCAACAGCAGCAATATCCAGAGTTGCCAAAGCAGCAACAACAGGAGCAAAAGCAGCAGCAGCAAAAACAGCAGCAGCAAAAACAACAGCAGCAGCAAAAACAGCAGCAGCAGCAGAAACAACAACAACAACAGAAACAACAGCAGAAGCAGACGGCAGTGAGGCCAAAGGTGCCTCCAATAAACACCTACAAGATGGAGCTTAAGGACACCATCAATATATGTAAGTCGGCCATAGGCGATAATTTTATTATTAAACGACTAAGTAAAGACAGACATGCTATCCACTGCTTCACAGTGGAGCATCATAAATTAGTTAAGCAATTACTTGAAAAAACAACGACTGAGTTCTTCTCATTCACCCCCAAAGGAGAGCGTTTGCAGACAATGCTCCTTCGAGGTTTAGATTCGTCCACCGATCCCGAGGAGCTCCTTCAGGAGCTTCAAGCGAAGGAATGTGACGATCTTAAGTTCGTCAGTGTTAAGCCTTTCACTACAGCAAAGGCCCGAAGGGAGAATCGGAAATTACCGTTCTTCCTGGTCCAGCTGACTCCCAACAGCAAAATAGATAGTCTGAGGAAAATAAAAGTCCTAGATTATCAATGCATAAGTTGGGAAAAATTAAATCGCAGCGATAACATTTTACAATGTGTTCGCTGTCAGAGGTTCGGGCACGCCGCTGCGAACTGTCAAATGCAGTTTCGGTGCGTTAAGTGTGCATTGAACCACAGTGCAGAGGAATGTCCTCTAGGTAAGGATAGGGTTGATGATACCACGTCTCTGAAGTGTATTCTTTGTGGTAACTCGGGACACACCGCTAACTATCGGGGTTGTTCCAGTTACCAATATGTTAGGAAATTAAACCTGGCTCGTCAACAGAAGGTGGAGGTGAAGCGCCCACCTGTTCCTAAAACTCAAGCCGTAACTCCCAATGTGACCTATGCCCAAATGGCGGCCGGTCAGAGGAGTACGGTACAACAAGCACCAAAGGTTGCTCCTCAGGCCTCACGACCTGGAGCACCTAGTGGTGATGCTGATCTGCTGGCTATTTTGCTTTCTATTCAGGGGCAAATTAGTCAGCTGCAACAGCAAATTCAGGAACAGGCGACACGCGTAGATCGTATCTACACTTTGTTGCCGAGTCTAACGCGCCTCCAGTCGTAATGTGTTCGCTGGTGGAGAAACCCTTAAAGATCCTTTCAGTGAATGTAAATTCGCTAATAAATATCGAACGAAGAGCTGTACTCTTCAAGTTGTTAGAAGACCAAAGTCCCGATGTTCTTCTGGTTAGCGAAACCAAGCTCTCTCAGAGGCACAAGTTGAGGCACAGTCAGTACCATATTATAAGAAGAGACAGACCCAACTCCAATGGGGCTGGTGGCGTCGCTATCTTTGTTAGAAAAAATCTGCGTTTTAAGGTTATGTACAGCGGTGAAGTGCGTAGATTCCAGGTGCTAGAGGCTTGCATCATATGCATCCCCCTCCGTAGTGGGAAGAGGATGTATATGATCGCAGCGTATGCAACTGAAGCTACTCAACAAACCTGTTTTATCACAGAGCTCGAGACACTTTTTCAATACTTACGTCTGGGTTCGGAGGAGAATTATTACCTCATGGCCGGAGATCTAAACGCCAAACATAGTAATTGGAGAAATCAATCACCAAACACTAGAGGGAACCTACTATTCAATTGGTGGGGTCAGAATAGTGTCGAGTATCGACTCGATTTAAAAGCGACGGATAGTCCGTCTTATCCCAGATCAGGCTCTTACATTGATCTTATGCTGTTTGACGAACGGATACAGCTGACTGACATGGACCGACAGACAATAAACTGTCTTCACACATTCGTGTACGACAGTGACCATTGCGGATTTAGTGCCGTAGTAACAATTCCCAACGAAATTGCGGAGTTGGAGGAGTATGTTCAAACGCATTCTTACAATTATAGTAGGACGCGGTGGACACGCTTCTCCCGAACAATGACAAGAGCACTCTCTTCGGATTCGCTCAACCCACCGTCCAATAGGAATTTGTCGAACGAGGAGATCGACACTTACCTTAAAAGGATGGACGACACAATAAAACAAACAATGGACAGAACAATTCCTAAGTACCAACTGACTGACAATGTCAATATATACCGCAATGCTACGATTGACGCTCTACACCGACAAAAGAGTAGGCTACTGACGAGACTTAAACTCCTGTACAGACGTTTCACCGACCCACAAAACTCGGAGGTTAGGACACTGAAATCAGAGCTTAAAAACCTACAGCAATTAATTCAGCAAAATTACCGTGCTGCAATTAATTCGCATTGGAATAACAAAATCCGGGCTGTTATAGCTAGCAATCCTAGTATGTTCCCGGAAATTAATAAAATCTTTCGAAGAAAAAATCAGAATGAGCTTCCGTGTCTTAAGCTCCCCCGAACTACAGACAACGAACAAGTACTTGTGACAGCAGGCATAGATCCAATAGAAGCGATCGAAGATAACAACTTTTTTGTGATCGAAGATCCCCAGGAGAAAGTTGAGGTGATAGGTGCGGCGTTTCAGGATGTGTATAAGGTGAATGTTAGCACTCGCCCGAACCATATCTTGGAAAATCGTGTCCTATTGCACAACTTTTACTTGCGATATGACATTGAACACTGGCGATCGGAGAACACTGGTTTTACCATGTTCAATGACGATAATTTGGCAAATGATGTCATCGCCAATGAAGGGATTCACCCTCCATTCATATCAAAGGAAGATCTCCTGGTCATTTTCGGTTCACTTAGAAGTAAGAAATCTGTGGGAATCGACGAAATACCAAACATTGTTCTTAAACACCTTCCTCTAGAAGCGGTAAACATTTACACTACCCTGTTTAACAATTTGCTGAATAATGCACATTATCCAGCTCATTGGAAGACAGCGGTGGTGCAACCAATTCCTAAACGGAACAAAGACACGTCCAATCCGGCAAATCTCCGGTCGATAAGTCTCCTTCCCAACATCAGCAAAGTGTTTGAAAAAGTAATCAATAGAGCCCTGACCGAGTGGGTTGAGGACAAAAATATTATTCCGGATAACCAATTCGGTTTCAGAGCGGGGCATGATTGTATACATGCCGCGTCTAAACTGGTATCGGATATCCAATGGAACAAAGGTAAGAAACAATGCACGGGTGCCTTGTTGATTGACTTGGAGAAGGCCTTTGACACTGTATGGTTGCAGGGGCTCTTTTTCAAGCTTGACCAGCTCGGCATAAGCAAACCGCTGCTGTACATAATTTTAGATATGCTCACCAGCAGACAGTTTATTGTGAAAAATGGCAGTGTGGTGTCTGCTGGGACTTTTGAAATCAAAAACGGTCTACAACAGGGTGTAGTTAATTCGCCGATTTTATTTACGATCTTCACAAGTGATCTTGTAGGATCTCTCCGCCAATCCATAGCGTACGCAGATGACTTGATCGCATACAGGTCGAGTCCGAAGATCGAGGTCATTGTAAGTCTTTTGCAACGTGACTTCGAAAAGGTTCAGAGTTATTGCGATGATTGGAAGTTGAAAATCAATTTTCAAAAGTGCGAAACCATTCTGTTCAGGACTCCGTTGTCTGGGGCTTCTAGAAATACTAGAAAGAAGTGGCGAATGTTCTCTATTGTTGGACAAAACGGACAGCCATTAGCGAATCGAAGTGTTGTCAGATACCTTGGGATCTGGCTAGATCAATATCTATATTTTAACAAACATATAGATGCTGCTCTGGCCAGAGCCAAAGCGGCCTTTGCCTTGACAAAGAGGCTGTTTCACAGCAGTCAACTCGATGCCAAGGTAAAGGTGATCTGCTACACGGCCCTTATTCGGCCTGTCCTTGCCTATGGCTGTCCCGTTTGGTTTAACGTGGGAACAAGCTTAATGGAAAAGATACGGGTTTTCGAGAGACGATGCCTTAGGGCTTGTCTCCATTTATATAGAACTCCAGAGTCTGAGTACAAAAAATTCTATAGTAATGAGGTCCTGTACAACGGGGCCAACCTGATCAGAGTGGACAACTTTCTGATTAAACTTATTCGAGGTCACATTGCAAGAGCAATGACTTCGACCAACAACTTGATCTCCGGGGCTTTTTACCCCAATGATTTGCATCATGAGACAGTGCGCCTCAACGGCCTTATTCCCCCTGAAGCTTTTCTCTATTTAGATAGAAAAGGTCTGGTCCAGGATAGATTAGCGGTACCGTTAATCTTCCACGTTGGCCGAAAAGCTGTGGACGGGCGAGTCACTTACGAACAAGACGTCGCAAGTAGCTCACCGGAGACCCTCAGGTTCAGTAGGGCGGTATCAGACCGCGATAGAGCGGATGTCGAAAGGCAATACAAGAACTTTTGGTGGCTGGATGGAGAATGATCTCTGTCGTTGTATACTTCTGACTCTGAGTGCCCTTAAGGCAAAATAAGATAGCATGTACTGTCAGCCGTGGCCGGCTTATATATGTATATTAAAGGTAGTGTTAGTTTTTTAGGATAATTGTATTATAATAGTTAGTTTTAATATTATTAAGTTAGGTTAAGATTTTATATTTTAGATTAGTTTTAAGTTTAATTTTAGATTTAGTTACATAAAAAAAAGTCCATATACTAAGTTTTTTCCAAATGTAAAATTTTTTCTTAGTTTTTTTTTTTATAAGTTAGAATAATTTTAATTATAATAAATAGTATTAAGTCGAAAGACATATTTTAAGTTGTTAAGTTTAGCTTAGAGCGCCCGCACAGGGCCAGTAAGTTAGTATAAATATAGTTAAGTTAATTAAGCTAGCTTTAAGCGTTTTTGTCTAGCATGTAAGGAAAATGAATTTACTGAATAAAAATGCCTTGAAATGAAAAAATGAAAATGACAATCGCGCGCTCATCTTAAGGGTTCTATCACACGTGTCTTTAACTTCTCACAAAATATCGCCAATTCAACGACGCTTGAGGTTTTAGAAATAAAATTAGAACTGCTGACAGACACGTGGAAAGACTTTTGTGCAAATCACAATTCCCTTTTTGAATTTCACGAAGAAGAGTGTTACGGTGACCCCGAAGAAGATTTTGAAATTGTAGAAGCGAAGTATTTAGCGACGAACAGTGCTTTAGTTGAAGAAATTCGCAATAGAATTCCCGCGCAGATTTAAAAGACTTTCGAAGAATCAATGTCCAGTTTAACTAAGCAACAAACCGGGTTTTTAGAACAATTCGAAAAATCGCTTACCTCGAGACGCAATGAAATGCTTTCGTCTGAAATAGAATTTCCGCGATTTCATATTGAACCGTTTGCTGGTGACTATCGTGCGTGGCCGGGCTTTCGAGATGTGTTCCTTGGAAGTATAGACTGTCGGAAAAATCTTTCGGGTGCACAGAAATTGCGATATTTGATTTCCTTTTTGCGTGGAAAGCCAGCTGAGTTGCTAAGTAAAATTACAATATCCGATTCGAGTTACGAACAGGCTTGGGAGAAACTTGACGGAAAGTATAGTAAGCCATTGTATATCATCGGCGAATATATTGAGAGCCTTTTTAAATTGCCATCGGTGTCTAATCCTAGTGGTGCTCATTTACGAAAATAAGTTGATACGGCCGACGAGGCTTAACGTCTCTCTCGGCTGAAGGCAGGGATCCGTGGCTCATTCATATACTGAGACGCGTAAGGCATGGGCCTTAGAAAAAAGTACCTCTGAAGACTCTACGATACATGAACTAATAGATTTCTTAGAGAAAAGGTGTAGTGCTTTTGAGGCAAGTGAGCCCAAAGTTCGGTTTAATCCTAATACATCGCGTTCTCTTCACAATTCGCATAATATAAAAAGTTTAACGGTTTCAAACTCCCTTTGCCCTAAGTGTAAAGAAAATCACCCTCTTTCTCTGTGTTCTCAGTTCTTGGCTCTTTCTCTTCAATCTCGTCGCGATTTTACTAGAGATCAAAAACTTTGTTATAATTGTTTAGGCACAAAACATTCTTCATCAAGATGTCGCGTTCGAACTCGTTGTACATATTGCGGTACTCGTCACACTAGTTAGCCATCAAAATGATGACCACTCTGTGGCTCCTTCAGGTTCAAAGGTTCGGTTGTTGCAAATCATATCAAAAATGGTATTTGTCCATCCGGAATTCTACCTACGATCGTGGTAAAGGTTATTGATTCAAAGGGAAATTGAATTTCTGTCGGGTGCTTGTCGACACTGGATCACAGGTCTCTTTTGTTACGGAGGCTTTGGTTAAACGGTTGGGTCTACGCCGTCGTCATGCTCGGTTACCTATCACTGGAATTGCGTCCTTAGAAGCTGGTATTACACATGGTCTCGTAACACTATCGCTGCATTCTTGTTATAGTTCGCACGAAGTAGAAATCGAAGTCTATATTTTGAATAATATAACCTCCCCTACACCTCTTCATTCATTCGAATATGACAACATATTAGACATAGATGTCCTTCACTTGGCTGATCCTAAATATAATTCGTCGGGGCTTATTAATGTTTTGCTCGGGTCTGATAAGGCTTTGAATATTCTACTGGACGGTCGTCGTGTCGACAGTAATGGTCAAGACATTGCCCAAAATACGGTTTTTGGTTGGGTAATCACTGGAAATATGCCACATAAGGAGCTAGTGTCACTGCACATTCGTTCACGAACCTCCGGAGGAACAACAAGTGTTTATTCCAACAGTGAAAGCAAGTCAGTGGTTTATTTTCAAGTGTTCTTTTTGCTACTGCGCTGATAACAAACCAGCCGGTGCAGTAGCTGTGTGTCGGACTCGTGATCCACACGTGCAGGTTCAAATCCCAGCCGGGTCAAATATAAAACAAAAATTTTTTTCGAATTATTAAATTAATAATTCAATAAACAAAGAAAACAAACGATAAGAGAAGATGAGTGGGCGACAACAGTCCCCACTCGGGCAACGAGGTGTAACGGGGAAGGCACCGCCTGACCCAAAACCGGTACCGCTGTCTTCGTCAGCATCATCGACTGGCAAACGAAGGAGGAGGGTTAAACCAACTCCTAATCTAGTCAAGCGTCCGTCCCTTTCGGTTTCATCAGAGAAGCTGCCGGAAGGAACCGGGGATCGGGCGCTTGCGGGAACATCGGCTACGGCAATTGCGGCAGCAGTCATGTCAGCAGCAAAAACAGCTGCAGCAGCAACAACGGGCGATCGAGATGATTTCCCGTATATCTCCGACGGCGGTGAAGGCCGCTACACGGGAGATAGCAACAATTTCGTCTCTCTGGCGTCATCAGAAACAGATGATGAAGATGATGAAATCTCCCAATTGGAGATTCTGCTTAAGGCCGTGAAAGCAAAGCAAATAGCTCGGCGGGAAAAAGAGCGCCAGGCGGCACAACAACAGCTGGCAACTATCAGCCGTAATACGGCACCAGCACAGCTGCCTAAGCAGCAACAACAACAACCAAAGCTGCCTAAGCAGCAGCAATTTCAAGGGTTGCCAAAGCAGCAGCAACTACCAGGGTTGCCAAGGCAGCAACAACAATCACAAATGCAGCAAAAACAGCAGCAACAAAAAAAGCAGCAGCAGCAGCAAAAACAACATCAGCAGCAGAAACAACAACAGCAGCAGCAGACGACAGTGAGGCCAAAGGTGCCTCCAATAAACACCTACAAGATGGAGCTACAAGACACCATCAAACTGTGTAAGTCGGCCATAGGCGATAATTTTATAATTAAACGTTTAAGTAATGACAGGCATGCTATCCACTGCTTCACAGTGGAGCATCACAAATTAATTAAAAATATATTAGAGAAAACAACGACTGAGTTCTTCTCATTCACCCCCAAAGGAGAGCGTTTGCAGACAATGCTCCTTCGAGGGTTAGATTCGTCCACCGATCCCGAGGAGCTCCTTCAAGAGCTTCAAGCGAAGGAATGTGACGATCTTAAGTTCGTCAGTGTTAAGCCTTTCACTACAGCAAAAGCCCGAAGGGAGAAACGGAAATTACCGTTCTTCCTGGTCCAGCTGACTCCCAACAGCAAAATAGATAGTCTAAGGAAAATTAAAGTCCTAGACTATCAATGCATAAGTTGGGAAAAATTAAATCGCAGCGATAACATTTTACAATGTGTTCGCTGTCAGAGGTTCGGGCACGCCGCTGCGAACTGTCAAATGCAGTTTCGGTGCGTTAAGTGTGCATTGAACCACAAGGCAGAGGAATGTCCGCTAGGGAAAGATAGGGTTGCTGATAGCACGACTCTCAAGTGCATTCTATGTGGTAACTCGGGACACACCGCTAACTATCGGGGTTGTTCCAGTTACCAATATATTAGGAAATTAAACCTGGCTCGTCAACAGAAGGTGGAGGTGAAGCGCCCACCTGTTCCTAAAACTCCAGCCGTAACTCCCAATGTGACCTATGCCCAAATGGCGGCCGGTCAGAGGAGTACGGTACAACAAGCACCAAAGGTTGCTCCTCAGGCCTCACGACCTGGAGCACCTAGTGGTGATGCTGATCTGCTGGCTATTTTGCTTTCTATTCAGGGGCAAATTAGTCAGCTGCAACAGCAAATACAGGAACAGGCGACACGCGTAGATCGTATCTACACTCTGTTGCCGAGTCTAACGCGCCTCCAGTCGTAATGTGTTCGCTGGTGGAGAAACCCTTAAAGATCCTTTCAGTGAATGTAAATTCGCTAATAAATATCGAACGAAGAGCTGTACTCTTCAAGTTGTTAGAAGACCAAAGTCCCGATGTTCTTCTGGTTAGCGAAACTAAGCTCTCTCAGAGGCACAAGTTGAGGCACAGTCAGTATCATATCATAAGAAGAGACAGACCCAACTCCAATGGAGCTGGTGGCGTCGCTATCTTTATTAGGAAAAATCTGCGTTTTAAGGTTATGTACAGCGGTGAAGTGCGTAGATTCCAGGTGCTAGAGGCTTGCATCATATGCATCCCCCTCCGTAGTGGGAAGAGGCTGTATATGATCGCAGCCTATGCAACTGAAGCTACTCAACAAACCTATTTTATATCAGAGCTCGAGACACTTTTTCAATACTTACGTCTGGGTTCGGAGGAGAATTATTATCTCATGGCCGGAGATCTAAACGCCAAACATAGTAATTGGAGAAATCAATCACCAAACACTAGAGGGAACCTACTATTCAATTGGTGGGGTCAGAATAGTGTCGAGTATCGACTCGATTTAAAAGCGACGGATAGCCCGTCTTATCCCAGATCAGGCTCCTATATAGATCTTATGCTGTTTGACGAACGGATACAGCTGACTGACATGGACCGACAAACAATAAACTGTCTTCACACATTCGTGTACGACAGTGACCATTGCGGATTTAGTGCCGTAGTAACAATTCCCAACGAAATTGCGGAACTGGAGGAGTATGTTCAAACGCATTCTTACAATTACAGTAGGACGCGGTGGACACGCTTCTCCCGAACAATGACAAGAGCACTCTCTTCGGACTCGCTCAACCCACCATCCAACAGGAATTTATCGAACGAAGAGATCGACACTTACCTCAAACGGATGGACGACACAATAAAACAAACAATGGACAGAACAATTCCCAAATACCAACTGACTGACAATGTCAATATATACCGCAACGCTACGATCGACGCTCTACACCGACAAAAGAGTAGGCTACTGACAAGGCTCAAATTACTATACAGACGTTTTACTGACCCACAAAACTCGGAGGTTAGGACACTGAAATCAGAGCTTAAAAACCTACAGCAATTAATTCAGCAAAATTACCGTGCTGCAATTAATTCGCATTGGAATAACAAAATCCGGGCTGTTAAAGCTAGCAATCCTAGTATGTTCCCGGAAATTAATAAAATCTTTCGAAGAAAAAATCAGAATGAGCTTCCGTGTCTTAAGCTCCTCCGAACAACAGACAACGAACAAGTTCTTGTGACAGCAGGCATAGATCCAACAGAAGCGATCGAAGATGACAACTTTTTTGTGATCGAAGATCCTCAGGAGAAAGTTGAAGTAATAGGTGCGGCGTTTCAGGATGTGTATAAGGTGAATGTTAGCACTCGCCCGAACCACATCTTGGAAAATCGTGTCCTATTGCACAACTTTTACTTGCGATATGACTTTGAACACTGGCGATCGGAGAACACTGGTTTTACCATGTTCAATGACGAAAATTTGGCAAATGATGTCATCGCCAATGAAGGGATTCACCCTCCATACATATCAAAGGAAGATCTCCTGGTCATTTTCGGTTCACTGAGAAGTAAGAAATCTGTGGGAATCGACGAAATACCAAACATTGTTCTCAAACACCTTCCTCTAGAAGCGGTAAACATTTACACCACCCTGTTTAACAATTTGCTGAATAATGCACATTATCCAGCTCATTGGAAGACAGCGGTGGTGCAACCAATTCCTAAACGGAACAAAGACACATCCAATCCGGCAAATCTCCGGTCGATAAGTCTCCTTCCCAACATCAGCAAAGTGTTTGAAAAAGTAATCAATAGAGCCCTGACCGAGTGGGTTGAGGACAAAAATATTATTCCGGATAACCAATTCGGTTTCAGAGCGGGGCATGATTGTATACATGCCGCGTCTAAACTGGTATCGGATATCCAATGGAACAAAGGTAAGAAACAATGCACGGGTGCCTTGTTGATTGACTTGGAAAAGGCCTTTGACACTGTATGGTTGCAGGGGCTCTTTTACAAGCTTGACCAGCTCGGCATAAGCAAACCGCTGCTGTACATAACTTTAGATATGCTCACCAGCAGACAGTTTATTGTGAAAAATGGCAGTGTGGTGTCTGCTGGGTCTTTTGAAATTAAAAACGGTCTACAACAAGGTGTAGTTAATTCGCCGATTTTATTTACGATCTTCACAAGTGATCTTGTAGGATCTCTCCGCCAATCCATAGCATACGCAGATGACTTGATCGCGTACAGGTCAAGTCCGAAGATCGAGGTCATTGTAAGTCTTTTGCAACGTGACTTCGAAAAAGTTCAGGGATATTGCGATGATTGGAAGTTGAAAATCAATTTTCAAAAGTGCGAGACCATTCTGTTTAGGACTCCGTTGTCTGGGGCTTCTAGAAATACTAGAAAGAAGTGGCGAATGTTCTCTATTGTTGGACAAAACGGACAGCCATTAGCGAATCGAAGTGTTGTCAGATACCTTGGGATCTGGCTAGATCAGTATCTATATTTTAACAAACATATAGATGCTGCTCTGGCCAGAGCCCAAGCGGCCTTTGCCTTGACAAAGAGGCTGTTTCACAGCAGTCAACTCGATGCCAAGGTAAAGGTGATCTGTTACACGGCCCTTATTCGGCCTGTCCTTGCCTATGGCTGTCCCGTTTGGTTTAACGTGGGAACAAGCTTAATGGAAAAGATACGGGTTTTCGAGAGACGATGCCTTAGGGCTTGTCTCCACTTATATAGAACTCCAGAGTCTGAGTACAAAAAATTCTATAGTAATGAGGTCCTGTACAACGGGGCCAACCTGATCAGAGTGGACAACTTTCTGATTAAACTTATTCGAAGTCACATTGCAAGAGCAATGACTTCGACCAACAACTTGATCTCCGGGGCTTTTTACCCCAATGATTTGCATCATGAGACAGTGCGCCTCAACGGCCTTATTCCCCCTGAAGCTTTTCTCTATTTAGATAGAAAAGGTCTGGTCCAGGATAGATTAGCGGTACCGTTAATCTTCCACGTTGGTCGAAAAGCTGTGGACGGGCGAGTCACTTACGAACAAGACGTCGCAAGTAGCTCACCGGAGACCCTCAGGTTCAGTAGGGCGGTATCAGACCGCGATAGAGCGGATGTCGAAAGGCAATACAAGAACTTTTGGTGGCTGGATGGAGAATGATCTCTGTCGTTGTATACTTCTGACTCTGAGTGCCCTTAAGGCAAATAAGATAGCATGTACTGTCAGCCGTGGCCGGCTTATATATGTATATTTAAGGTAGTGTTAGTTTTTTAGGATAATTGTATTATAATAGTTAGTTTTAATATTATTAAGTTAGGTTAAGATTTTATATTTTAGATTAGTTTTAAGTTTAATTTTAGATTTAGTTACATAAAAAAAAAAAAGTCCATATACTAAGTTTTTTCCAAATGTAAAATTTTTTCTTAGTTTTTTTTTATAAGTTAGAATAATTTTAATTATAATAAATAGTATTAAGTCGAAAGACATATTTTAAGTTGTTAAGTTTAGCTTAGAGCGCCCGCACAGGGCCAGTAAGTTAGTATAAATATTGTTAAGTTAATTAAGCTAGCTTTAAGCGTTTTTGTCTAGCATGTAAGTTTAAAATATGAATTAATAAAAATGCATTGAAATTGAAATTGAAATTGTCACTGCATGTAGGGACTGATGTCGATATTCTGTTGAAATCCTTTTGGGAGATAGAGGAAGTGAATTCCATTCGAAAGGAAGAGGACGTGGCAGATCAACATTTTTTAAAATCTTTCTCCCGTGCACCGGACAGCAAATATATTGTCGAGTTGCCGTTTCGTGATACTGACGTAAATTTCGCTAATGCACAGTCGGGAGCATTGTCTCGATTATTCGCTCTGGAACGTCGTTTTTCTAAAACAAAAATCTTCACGCAGAATACTGCAAGTTCATGCAGATTTATGAACAACTAGGTCATATGCAGAGAATTCCAGAAAATGAGATCGAGCCCACTTCTGGAAAGGTTTATTATTTGCCACATCACGCCGTTTTGACCAATAAATTGAGGGTTGTTTTCGATGGTTCTCATAAAGACTCGAGCGGATGTAGTCTCAACGAAAAGTTGCACATTGGACCTCCGCTTCAGCATAATTTGCTTAACGTATTTATGCAGTTTCGTTTATATAAATATGTTTTCTGTGCCGACATTATAAAAATGTTCCGGCAAATTTGGGTAGATGAAAAGCATCGTGATTTTCAAAGAATTTTGTGGAGAGTATCTTCCACTGATCCTGTCGGACACTTTCGTTTATGCACGGTAACTTACGGTACTGCGTCTGCACCCTACTTGTCATTGAGATTTCTAAGGCAACTTGCCGAGGACTACAAACATCAGTTTCCGTTAGCTGCCCACGCAATCTTACGAAATTCGTACGTAGATGATTTTGCCCCAGGTTCGGACTCTCTTTCTGGAATTTTGAAGTTGAAGGAACAGTTGATTGGATTACTTGGCTGCGGAGGTCTACAGTTGAGCAAATGGAGCTCCAATTGTTGGTCGATCATCCGCGACACGGATTGTAACCAAGCCATAACTTTCGATGGAGCCGGTGAGGGGCATTGGACGAAAGTTTTAGGGTTAATATGGAATCCTTATCTCGATATATTCACCTTTAAAATATTGTTAAAAGACCCACCCATACACACAAAACGACAATTGCTTTCTGAGGTAGCAAAGATCTTCGATCCTTTGGGTTTCTTGGCTCCTTCCACTATCTTATTTAAGATATTGTTTCAGGTGCTTTGGCTGGACAAAACCAAGATAGGATGGGACGATACTTTGCCGAATGAAATCACCCAAAAATGGGTATCGTACCGGAATGAGTTGCCTTGTTTAGAAAACCTTCGAATTTCAAGAAGGTACACATTGAATTCGAAATGTTTTGATTTAATTGGGTTCTCTGATGCCTCAGAAAAGGCATATTCGGCAGTGGTGTACGCACGGAGTAGATCTGAAACTGATGGTGCTATTGCTATTAATTTGGTGGCTGCGAAAACACGTGTTGCCCCGGTAAAACAGCAATCAATTCCTAGACTCGAGCTTTGCGGAGCGCTTCTCCTGAGCCGTTTGATAAAAATAATTTGCTCTTCATTAGATACCAATCCCGTTCAAATCTTTGCCTTCACTGATTCGAAAATTGTCTTGGATTGGCTATCGTCCACTCCCCGTGCGTGCGTCAAGGGGAATTGAACCGACTAAATTGTTGTTGTGTGAAATTTGGTGGAAGGGTCCTGTTTGGATAAGCATGGCATATGAGATGTGGCCACAAAAAATGAATTTTATCGAAACAGGGGAAGTACCTGAGGAACGAAAGAAATCAGTCTTGGTACATATTTCGTCTCCAGTTGAACATTTTTTGTATGGCCTTACTTCTAGAATATCTTCGTGGCTGAAATTAGTAAAGGTCGTGGCCTTTGTTCATCGTTTTATTCACAATTGTCGAGTTCATCTTACAGACAAAGGCTGCTTGAAAGATTTTCTTTCATTCTTCGAGCGCAAAAGGGCTAAGCAGACTATCCTGTTGTGGGTTCAGAAAGAAGCATTTAGGTAAGAAATATTCTCTCTAAAATCTGGAAATCACCTTTCAAGGATTATTACGTGTAGGAGGTAGAATTTAAAATGCTTCTAATGTGCCTTATAGCATCAAACATCCAGTCATCTTACCCAAGCACCATGGAATCACAAAAAAAATATTGTTGGACGCGCATCTCAAATATTTGCACGCAGGAGTTTCGGAGTTTTATTGCCAGAAGAGGAAAATGCAGCGTTGTATTCTCGGATAATGGAACCAACTTCAAAGGTGCTGCACGCAAGCCTCAGAGGTATATAAATTATTGCGATCGAAGAAACACATCGAAGACGTCGTCCAAACATTGGCTACAGAAGATATCAGATGGGAGTTTATTCCACCGCATTCCCCACATTTCGGCGGACTTTGGGAATCGGGTGTTAAGTGCGTCAAGCAGCATCTTCGTCGCGTCGTTGGCAATGCTATTCTCACGTTTGAGGAAATTTCCACATTATTGTCTCAAATCGAGGCTCTTTTAAATTCAAGGCCACTTTGCGCTATATCTGACACTGATTTGAACCCTCTAACCCCGTCTCATTTACTTATAGGGAGACCTTACACGGCGATACCTGAACATTGTAACTTGGACGTCGCAACAAATAGACTCAGAAGCTGGGAGTTGGTGCAAAACATGGTGCAAGGGTATTGGCACCGTTGGAGTACGGAGTACATCACTTCACTTCAGCAGCGCCCCAAATGGAGAAGGGCTCAGAAGGATTTTAAAGATGGTGACTTAGTCGTCCTCAAGGAACCTCATTTGCCTCCCTCAAAATGGGCATTGTGACGTATAGAATCCACTCATCCAGGCAACGATGGGTATGTGCGTGTGGTTTCAGTGCGCACAAGTGGCGGAGTCTCTAAGAGCCCAATTACGAAGCTTGCATTATTACCATGGTCCTGAAATGTATTCAGGGGAGGCGGTGTGTTAAGAAATTAACCTATTTACGTTTTGTTAATATTTTGTGAATTAATTTTCATAACTTAAATTTTTGTATTTTCCACTTTTCCTAAAGCTAAAGTCAAATTGTTATATTTAACATTATTATTACAACATAGATTCTTGAATTAAATAGATCACCCTATGGTTCGATAGTGCCATGGTGAGTTTACAATCAAAGATCATAAACAATCAAATTTATACCGGTCCCGGTATTACCATTGGCGGTATTACCATTGGCGGTACCGGGACTTTTACTGTCGCAAACAAGAAGATTTCAAAGAGAGCATTAACTGCTTTCATCTTATCGTGGTGAATTCAATTCACCGCCAATAAAGGCCTTTCTTCGGAAACAATTTCTTTTCTCGTTCACTTTGCCAGCAACCACCAACCGCGAAATATATCCACTATCGAACCTTCGGGTAATAAAATTGTCTTGGTCAATTATTGAACGAAAGAAGTAAAATTAAAGGGAAACTAAATAAATTATAACGTTGTTGAATCCTCGTTCGTTTTTCATTTCAATAATTATCGACCAGTTATCTTTAAGAAAAACGGGAAAGACTGGAACTACGGAATTATAATCGGAATTGTTAATGGTAGGTCTTATATTATTAAGGATGATTGTAATAAATTCTTTAGACGTAATAGCAGATTTATTGCCAAAACACATAATAGCGGATTTGATTCAAGCTATAATATCGGACCAAAATAAGTTTGAAGAAATTAAAATTGTACTACCGGAATCATGTGATAATGAATATAGTAATAAAAATAAAAATAATAACATAAGTAACCTAAACAATAGCGCGGTAACTGATGAACAATCTGATATTGATGGTTCTTCGGAATCAGAATCATTTTATGATGCCAATGAAAATAATAGTTCAAGAGTATCAACAGATAACAGCGAGTCAGATAAATCATCAGTTCATTATCGAACAAGAAGTGATCGTATAATCAGACCACCAAACAAATATGGTTACGAAAATTAATGTAATTAATTAATTAATAAGGTTCACTGTTTAGAAAATATGTAATTTTAAATTAAAATACAAAACACAACGAAACAAGAAGAGCTACATACGACATTATTACGCAAGACATCTGCGGAACAACCATCCATTCAGCGGAAGAAAATCTTAACGATCATATTCCGATTTCCGAGCGACCGCTCAATGACTTTAACCTACAGCTCATTCTTGAAAAGTCTGAAAATACGTCCACTAAACAAGAGGTGCCCTTTAAAAATAAACTTAGACGAGTGGTACAAAGACCGAACTACACAAACGAAACAATCATCGACATTTTTAAGAAAATTCGTGCCACCAAACAAACTTACAGAAGTCCTGACAGACGACGAGACATTCCGAGTAATCCAATCAGTATATTCCCAACATTTTTCAAACAACAAACTTTTTAAACTTATTAGACGCACCCATATGTTGACAGATATCACAAACTATAGATAGATTGATTAACGACTACCACATAAATAACAACCATCGCGGTATAAATGAAACACTTCTCCACTTTAAGCGACATTATTTCTTTCCAAACATGAAAGCCAAAATAATCCGAACCATAAATAATTGTGAAAAATGCCAAACTCTGAAATATGAACGGAATCCTCCAAAACCGAAATTTAAAAAACCCGAATTCCCAACAAAACCCTTAGAACACATAGACGTTTACATCATAAATCATAAAAATATCCTCACAATTATAGATAAATTCTCAAAGTTCGCATCAGCTTATACACTCTCTTCTCGTAACAGTATCATCATAACAAAATGCCTTAAATACTTCTTTAGCCTTCACGACATACCCAAAAAAATAATTGGCGATTAAGGATCGGAATTTACTAGCAATATTTTCAAGGAATAATGCAAACAATACAGCATAGAACTACACTTTATAGCATTCCAGTAGTCAACTAGTAATGCCCCAGTAGAATGACTACATTCTTCCCTTACTGAAATATATAGGATTATTGCTATGAAACGAAAATAAAACCACCAAGTCGTGGACCATAAAGAAATATTAGCAGAAACAATAACAACATACAACAATGCTATCCATTGTTGGATGCTTGAATTTAACAAAAAGATTAACTTTAGTAATGAACACGAATACCTTAAAAAAACTCAAAGAGTATCAAGAAATTTTATATCCACAAATTAAAACAAGAGTAGAAAACTAAACAAATGATAGAATAGAAAAACTAAACGAAAATGGGGATAACCCACAGGAATACAAAGAAAACAGCATAATTTATAGAAAGGAATGTAGACGTAATAAACCCCTTAATTCTTCACTAAAATTGCAAAAACTTTCAGTTTCAGACGCGATTATACTGTGGCATATCAACGGGCCAACTAAGGCCATACATTCCATAAACACTTCGCAATAAAGTATTTGACTCCGCTCATGGACTTGCGCACACCAGTGGACGCTCTTCCTACCAACAAATCCGCCAAAAGTACGTCTGGCCAGGAATGAAAAAAGATATACTGGCTTGGTGTCGATCCTGCGTTCCTTGCTAACGAGCAAAAATTTACCGGCACAACAGTCGCACTCCGAACAAGATAGACGTATCATATAACAGATTCGATCACATTCACCTGGGCCTCATCATAGTGCCAAAAGGTGCAAGAATATCGATACTGCCTGACAATGATTGATCGCTTCTCTCGTTGGCCGGAGGCAGTACCCCTCAGGGACATGACGGCAGATACCGTTGCCACTGCAGTATACACGCATTGGATATCTCGTTTCGGCCTCCCCAAAACCATATCAACAGACCAGGGAGCCCAATTTGAATCGGCACTTTTTAGAGCCCTCACTAATCTTATCGGCGCAAAACGTATCCGGACCACCTCGTATCATCCAGCCTCCAATGGTTTAATTGAACGCTGGCATCGCTCGTTAAAAGCCGCATTAATGTGCCATGGAAACACTCCGTGGATTGAACTGCTACCAACAGTTATGTTTCGACTTCGCACTGCACGATCTTCAAGGAAGATCTTGGGGCGTCAGCAGCTTAGATGTTATACGGAACACAACTCAGAATTCCAGGTGAGTTCTTTATCAACATTGACGCACCCACAGATCCACAAATCTTCGTGGAAAAGTTTCGTGAGCACATGCGCAACATCCGGCCCACCGCCACGGCACACCACATCAAACAAAACATGTTCATCCTCAAAGGCCTCTACACATGTACACATGTTTTTCTACGGACGGACGCAGTAAAGCAACCACTTGAGCCTCCGTATTCAGGTCCTCATAAGGTAATCGCAAGGATTGACGACAACGTTTTCACAATTCAATTAAACGGCGAGCCCTTCAGTGTTTCCGTGGACAGATTGAAGCCTTTCCAGTGTCAACATCAATTCCACGAACATATTCCAGGAAACCTGTCAATCCGAATTCAACATGAACTAAACATTTGGGAGGGGGAGTGATGTGGCAGCACTGCTGTCACGAATTTGGCCACCAGCTAACGCTGCAGTCGCTAAGAATAATTCTTCTATTTGAATCATTAACGAACTCGCTACATGAAGACATGAGCAGGTTTTCATTTTTGTAAAAGGATTACTAAAATTAATTAAACTACGTTAGATTGTCAGAATGGTGTCCATTTATTCTTGCCATAGTTGTTGGATGACACATTAGTGTGGGGTACCACGAAGCCATCTACCAACGAGAAGAACATACACTACCTTCTGAACATACACTTTCTTCCCGGACATCGCAACCAACTTTACGTCGTACTGTTGAGGTTCAAGTAGCTAACACACTTCTGACAGCTGCCAACAAGCACTTCCACTCCTACTTTGGGCGCGACAAGATCTTCCGCTTCACAACAAAATTTATTTTTTTATATTATTGAATTTTTGGATTAGTAATCAAATATGAAGTAATTACGCCAGATTTAATTATTAAATATATATGTGGGACAAACTTACCCACATTAGGTTTGCTGGCATAATCGAAATGTCAAACACATTTGGTTATTTGATAGTTGGCACTTCAACTGTCAATCAGAAAAAAAATTTTTGATCGGTTGTGTAGTTTTTGTTTGGCGTCTGTTGAAAAATGGAAAATCAAAACGAAAATTTACGTCATATTGAGCTTTTTTATTTTCGGAAAGGAAAAAAACGCATCGCAAGCTCACAAAAAGTTATGTGCTGTTTATGGAGACGAAGCTTTAAAAGAACGGCAGTGCCAAATAGGTTTACCAAATTTCGTTCTGGTGATTTTTCACTCAAAGATGAAAAACGCTCTGGTCGTCCAGTTGAAGTTGATGACGACCAAATCAAAGCAGTAATCGATTCGGATCGTCACAGTACAACACGTGAGATTGCAGAGAAGCTTCATGTAACACATACGTACATACATTGAAAATCGCTCAAAACAACTTTGCTATGTAGGAAAACTCGATATATGGGTTTCTCATGAACTGAAAGAAAATCATTTAATAATGCGATTTGATTAAGAAACGTAATGAAAATGATCCATTTTTAAAACGATTGATAACTGGAGGTAATAAAAAATGAGTTGTTTACAACAATGTCAATCGGAAAAGCTCAAACAAAATCAAAAGCTAATATTCATCGGAAAAAAGTTATGTTATCAGTTTGGTGGTATTACCAAGGAATTGTCTATTTGAACTTTTACCACCCAACCGAACGATCAATTCAGATGTCTACATTGAACAACAAACAAAATTGAACAATGCAGTTGTAGAAAAACGGCCCGAATTGACAAATCGAAAAGGTGTTGTATTCTATCATGACAATGCAAGGCCACACACATCTTTGATCACTAGGCAAAAATTATTGGAGCTTGGTTGGGATGTTTTGCCACATCCACCATATAGTCCTGACCTTGCACCATCTGATTACTTTTTATTTCGATCTTTGCAAAACAACTTGAATGGCAAAAGTTTCAAAAATAGTGATGATGTCAAATCGTACCAGGTTCAGTTTTTTTGCTGATAAAAATCAGAAGTTTTATGAACGTGGAATTTTGATGCTGCCTGAAAGATGGCAAAAGGTCATTGTTCAAAATCGGCAATAAATTACAGAATAAAATTATTTCGTTCCATGAAAAAATTGTCTTTTATTTTCTAAAAAAATCCGCAAATACTTAGTTGCCAACCTAATAGTTTATCGAAATATAAAATGTGTCCAGTTTCTTCATTGATTAATGTTGAGATTCTAAAGCCTGAATTTTGTATTATTGAATTTAAATGTAAACTGTTGTAATAAATTGTGAAAGCAAATTGTACACGCGAGCAAAGTTGGCAGCACCGACAGGGGTGTGTTCTTATTTCTTTGACGTAACGAGCCACGAGTCTTTCGGCCTGTCAGATTTGCTCTCGTCCGCCATTCGATAACTTGAAACCGTGACAGTCAGATGTGAGTTGAGTTACGTAGAAGAGAAAATATAGAACGATAATTTGAAAATCATACTACGAGTAATTTTTACACTGTATTGAATGAATATTAAAATAAATACTATACCATATCATATCATCGTACGAGGACATCCTGTTGCAGAACGCACCCATCGTTTTACCGGTGCCATGAACAAAAAAAATTAATAGCAGCTGCCATATACAAGGAGATGACTACATTCTTAGCGTCAGTAGGACCATCTACAAAACATCCAAAGTCAGTCGATTGCAAGCTCTTGACGACGGTGGTTCTTTTCTTTATTCTTCTTATTTTAAATAATAAATTCATTCATATCCCTTCCGAACTGTGTTCTTATTTTTTTGTTTTTGGGAACTGTTTTTTTGACGAGGACAAAGTTAGTCTTATGACAATTTCAGAAGTGGAATATAAGATCCCAAGACTGGCTAATTAATACGTACGTTCCTCCTCTGACGCATCGAGGAAGCAGTTCAATGCCAGCGTGTACGTGCCGGTACACCATTTTGTGCAAATCAATGCATTGCCACAACATGGCTGTCGAGAAATGAATAGTGTGAACATGTGATATTGGTGGCTCTTGGAAGGCGGAAGCGAACAGAACGAATTTCATTGACATTTAATGCGGCTTGTCAAAATGACAGCGCGCGCCTTTGAATTCATTTGCCTTCGAATTTTATTTCGCCATTTGCCTTTGTCATCGCCAGCCGCTGCCGCCTGCCAAGAGTCACCAATAAGTAAGTATTCAAACATTGTCAAAACAATTATTAATAAGTTCCTTTTAGGAAATAAACTCTCCCTGACATGAATTAAACGTGAACTTCAAAAGGGGCGTTTTATTTGAACGGGGCAAAGAGCGGGGCGACGACAACTTTATTTTTTAATTGCGCCTTTATTTTTTATTGAGCATCCCCGCAGCCAGCGGACGGAATCCTTATTTCGGATTGCACAGAGTATTCCTGCAGTTAGCAGACGGAAACACTCACTACAGTTGGAATTCCCGCAGCCAGCGGACGAAAAATTCACGAATTACCCGCAGCCAGCGGACGGAATAATTTGCCGTGAAATAAATCTGTGCCCGCTATCATCTAAACAACCGTTAGCCCGCAACAAGCGGAACAATTTGCCGTTACTCAATTTAATTTGTGCAAGCCAATGCCAATGGAAACGAGAAGAACGAGACAAACTTCTAAGAAGAGCCAGGAGTCTGACGCCCAAACGGACTCCTTCGACGAGTGTACTTCTCAAGACGAAGACAACAGAACAGTATTGGAAAGTGAAGCCCAGAATACCACAATGGAGGAAGAATTGTTGCAGCTCCGAAAACAATTAGAAGTAGCTAAAGCCGCCGCAAGCAAGGAAAAACGGGAACGCATGCGGTGTGAACGACTTCTGCAAGAGCAGCAAATGACATCAAGCGCTTCAATCCCAAATAGTGCGGTTATGCCTGGTGCTCCTGAAATCACCGCTGTTACGTCAGCAGTTTTCACGCCTGTGTTTGCTATTTCGACTGCAACAACTACGCCGCATGCCGCTAGCCAAGACAACATTATTTTTCAACAAACTGCCACGAAGGGACACATGCCATGTACTTCTCACGGAGCATACTCTTGGCTACCAGTGAGTTCATCGCCGTCTCCGCAGATCTTAACAGCAAGTTCAGCCCATCGTCAACAGAGCAGTACGCCGACTTTCTTACCACCTCTGAATGGTCTTCAGACAATACAACACCAAAACCAAATTCCTACCTCAGCAGCCGAGCAGCCATATCGCCCTCAAGGATCATCTTCATCACCGGCCTCATATGGATCACAACGAAAGCTGCACGATTTGCCGGAGTTTCGTGGGAGCCCAGAAGAGTGGCCTATGTTTTGCACAGCATATGTGGAATCCACAAACATGTTCGGCTACAGCAAATTGGAGAACATGTTCCGTCTCCACAAAAGCTGAAGAGGAGAGGCCAGGGACGTAGTCGAGGCTCTGCTCATCCACCCAAACAATGTGGACGAAGTGATGTCCAGCCTGGAGTTTCGTTTCGGACGTCCAGAGTGCCTCGTACAGAGTCAACTTAAGAAGGTGAGGGGTTTCGCACCGATACCGGATAACAAATTGGAGCTGATAGTGCCATTCGCTACAAAAGTGCAAAATCTTACTGTGTTCCTAGAAGCAAGTGGAATGCACCAGCACTTGGCAAACCCAACCTTATTGGACGAACTGATCGGAAAGCTGCCGATGCATAAAAGGTTAGAGTGGGCACAGTGCAGTGTTTGTATACGACCATACCCCACAGTCAAGCACTTCAGCGAGTGGATAAACCGGGTAGCTAGACTGGTTTGCATCGTAACCCCCACACAGCTGCTATCATCATCAAGTCAGAGCGACTCGTCAAGGAGGATGAAGAGGGGCAACGTTCTTCATGCCGTCGATGTGAACGAGAAGGTTGGAAACAGCATGTGCCGTTACTGCGAGGGAACGCCGCATGCAGTGACAGAATGTAGCAGCTTCACCAAACTGCAAACACCAGCTAAATGGGATTTCGTGAAACGACACAATCTATGCTTCGGATGCCTGAGGTTTGGGCACAACATAAGGGCCTGTCGCACAAAACGATCGTGTGCCATTGGTGATTGCCGAAGAATGCACCACCAGTCTCTTCACGAAACCGAATCACCAACGAAGTCATCAGCCGGAGAGGGGGCAAGTTTGGAACCTCGAAGGCCTGCGACGATACCAGAAGCGCACGGATCCTCTTCAGAGTTCTGCCTATCAGGATCTATAACAAAGAAGTAACAATTCGAACATTCGCCCTATTCGATGAAGGGTCATCCGTCACAATCATGAGCTCGGAACTAGCCAAACGTCTCCGACTCAATGGAAAGCCCAAAGACTTGCATCTGCGATGGATTGGAGACAAGCCAGAAAAAAAGAGATCCTTTGCTGTCCTGGAAGATGCCAAACCTGGAAGATGCCAAAAGGTTCAAACTGAGTGAAGTTCAGACTGTCGATGAACTTTGCTTACCCACTCAAACGTTCGCCGCCTCGGACTTGTTTCTGCATTGCCGTCCAGATATTTCTCTGCCCAACTACAACAACGCAAGACCAGAGATATTAATAGGACTAGATAACAGCCATCTCGGAGCGCCAATAGAAGTGATCTTCTCTGAGGGAACTGTGCGTACTCAATTAGGGTGGGTCGCATACGGTGCACTGCCGTCGGGACAAGGAGAAGACCCGAGAGAAAATGTCGTACTTTGCAGTAACCAGGCTCGTGAACGTGATGAACGATTGGATAAGCTCGTGGAAGAATACTTTTGCATCGAAAGCTTCGGTGTAAGAAAACCAACGGAGAGTGACAAAAGAGCTTCGCACTTATTGAGCAACACCACGAAAAGGTTGGAGAAACGGTACCAGACTGGCCTGCTATGGAGAGAAGATGGAGTCCAGTTACCGAACAGCTATGAACTGGCCAAGAAAAGACTTTTCAACCTAGAAGCCAGAATGCGAAGGGATCCCGATTTTAGTGCCACATACAAAGATAATATCGCCAGTTACGTAAAAAAGGGATATGCAGTGAAGTTAACGTCGTCTGAAGCAGGTACATTAACTCCCAGAACTTGGTACCTTCCACATTTCGGAGTAAAAAACCTCAACAAGCCGGGTAAGGTGCGACTGGTTTTCGACGCTGCTGCTGAGGTTGAAGGCGTATCTCTAAACTCTGCTTTGCTGAAGGGACCGGACAACAACGTGCCGTTAGTAAAGGTGCTATTCAACTTCCGGTTACGACCCTTCGCAGTCAGAGGAGACATAAGAGAAATGTTCCACCAAATACTGATACGCCCAGAAGATGAACACTCCCAACGTTTCCTCTGGCGAGAGGAAGAAGGGAAGCCGATAGACACCTACGTCATGAGGGTCATGACCTTTGGAGCCGCCTGCTCCCCTTGCTCAGCGAACTACGTGAAGAACCTTAATGCCGAGAGGTTCCGAGATACGCATCCAAGAGCCACTGAAGCAATCGTAAGCCACCATTATGTCGACGACTACGTTGATAGTTTCGAAAGTGTGACAGAAGCCATCATTGTCACCAAAGCAGTCATCGATATTCATCGTGATGCGGGGTTTGAATTGCGTGACTTCACATCCAATTCCAAAGAAGTTCTGCATAGCCTGTCGCGCGCCATTGAGACATGTAGTTCCGGCAAAACGATCAGCTTGGACTTGGAAGCCTCCATGAACGATAAGGTCTTGGGTCTATGTTGGAACAGTGAGGAGGACGTATTCATGTTTCGTCTGAACTTCGCCCGAGTAAGCCAGGACATCATCACAGGAAACAGATGCCCGACCAAGAGGGAATTCCTCAGCCTCACCATGTCCGTCTTCGATCCCCTTGGGATGATAGCCAACTACACGCTTCCGTTAAAGCTGATATTGAAAGCAATCTGGCGTATTGGGATTGGATGGGATGAGCCAATACCCGATGAATCACTCACACGTTGGAAGGAATGGAAGTCCCAGATGCCAAGCTTAACTGCACTTAAGGTTCCCAGATGTCACAGTTGTTACATGACCATCGCCGCCCGGGTGGATCTACACACGTTTGTGGATGCCAGCGAAGAAGCATTCAGTGCCGCTACATACCTTCGCATCGAGCATCATGGGGAGATCCACGTATCATTCGTCTGCGGCAAAACCAGAGTAAGTCCTAACAAAATTTTAACCATACCTCGTTTAGAATTGTCCGCAGCGATACTTGGGACGAGGCTGTGCAACTCCGTCGTCGAATGCCATACTCTGCCCTCAGCTAATCGAATCTATTGGACCGATTCCAAGACTGTTCTACACTGGCTACGATCAGACCCCCGCCGCCATAAAGAGTTCGTTGCGTACCGCATAGCGGAGATCCTGCAGAGCTGCAAAGCCGCTCAGTGGCGATGGGTGCCTTCAAAATCCAATCCAGCTGATGACGACGAAATACGACGCCGATTTTGGGTGGTAGGACTTCGTTCTGCTGTGAAGGTTGCGAAAAGTCAATGTCAGTTATGTCGAGTTCGGAGAGCCAAGCCGCAATCCCCGTTGATGGGTCAGCTTCCAGAGGATCGGCTGACTCCTTTCGTCCGACCATTTACGTTTACCGGCCTTGATTACTTTGGGCCCGTGAACGTCGCTATACGCCGTCGAACTGAGAAGCGGTGGATCGCGCTATTTACATGTCTTACCGAAAGAGCCGTTCATTTGGAGATAGCGGCTGATCTGTCCACAGATGCGTGTATCTTATGCATCCGCAATTTCGTCAACCGCCGGGGAACTCCGTTACGAATCAGGACCGATAACGGGACGAATTTTCTAGGAGTAAGTAAAGAGCTACTAACCAGCGACATCTTCGACAACGAGGCCATCAAAGCGGAACTCTCATCTGTTGGTATAGAGTGGGTATTCAATTGTCCGCTGAATCCACACGCCGGAGGATGCTGGGAGCGACTTGTCCAGTCAACGAAGAGAGCTTTAGCATACACGCTCAAGGAGGTTACGCCAAAGGTTGAAGTCCTGTATAGTGCGCTAATGGAGGCCGAAAACATCATTAATAGTCGGCCGCTGACACATTTGCCGATCACGACCGAAGATGAGGAACCCCTTACGCCAAACCACTTCCTTCTAGGGGTCCCGAATTCAACTCAAACACCAGGGCCCATAGACGAACGGGCATTGTGTCTTCGAAAGCGGTGGAAGGTGAGTCAGCAGCTGAAGAACCGTTTTTGGAATCGATGGATAAGTGAGTATCTGCCGATGTTAACAAGACGCTGCAAATGGTTCCAAAAGGTGCCGCCGTTAGAAGTTGGGGACCTAGTACTGGATTGCGACGTCACCAAACAGAGGAGTGGATGGATACGGGGCAGGATCATCAGAGTATTCCCGGGGCCAGACGGACAGGTCCGTTCCGCCGACGTAAAGACTGCCTCAGGGGTGCTGCGAAGGCCAGCGGTGAGGCTCGCCGTATTAGATGTTAGTGAGGCTGGAGTCTCGACTCGTGCTCCTCACGGGGGGTGGGATGTCGAGAAATGAATAGTGTGAACATGTGATATTGGTGGCTCTTGGAAGGCGGAAGCGAACAGAACGAATTTCATTGACATTTAATGCGGCTTGTCAAAATGACAGCGCGCGCCTTTGAATTCATTTGCCTTCGAATTTTATTTCGCCATTTGCCTTTGTCATCGCCAGCCGCTGCCGCCTGCCAAGAGTCACCAATAAGTAAGTATTCAAACATTGTCCAAACAATTATTAATAAGTTCCTTTTAGAAAATAAACTCTCCCTGACATGAATTAAACGTGAACTTCAAAAGGGGCGTTTTATTTGAACGGGGCAAAGAGCGGGGCGACGACAATGGCGGTTATAATGTTTAAGGCAATATGCACGACGTTGTTTCAATTTTGCCAATGTTTGATCCAGTCGAAAAGATGATTACATCCACGCAGTTCATAGCTCGAATTGAACAACTCAAACAAGCGTTTCGATGGGGCGATCGAATTCTATTGTTTGCTGTCCAGACGAAGCTACAGGGCTCAGCAGAATTATGGATCGATGCGAGTCAACAGGTTTTTGTAGATTGGCAATCATATAAACAAGACTTCTTAACGCAGTTTCTTTAAAGGCAGCGGAAATCCATATGCAACTTATGGATATGCATCGTGGTGCGAACGAGTCACCGGAAATGTTTTATTATCGCGTTCTTAGTACTTTTAAATGACCAGTCGAAAATAAAATATGTCATAAACGGCTTGAATGACACCGATTTAAATAGAAGCATGTCGGTGAATTGCGAATTGCGAATCGTGTAATGAACTCTTAAAAGCGTTAACTAATTATTGTTCGTATAACTCCGTGAAAATTGTCCATTCCGTAAAACCGAATGTTCAATTATGGCAACAGCCGAAAGTTCAGTCCCTACCAGATAGAGACGAAAAGCATGAACGACTGGGACACCAAGTTCTTGCAGCGAAAGGGCATCGATTTTATCAACGAAGGATTCACTTGTGAAGCATGTGTCTACGGGAAACATCATCGTGGCAGCCATTAGGTTCGGAACGAAGTTTCTAACACTTGTGGACAAATTATTCATGCAGATATTTGCGGACCGAAGGAAGAACAGCAGTTACGTCGGAGACTTCACTTCCGTTCTCAACCCTTTAACCCCACCTCCTATTTATGATCAGTATTATCTCGCAGGCACTATTACCAAGCACGAGCAGAATGCATGATCAACATTTACGCTACACGCGCTAGCAAATATGACACCTTCGCCAAAACACATTCCTTTCCTAAATCTGTGTACACCGGAAAAGCTGTGTCAACAATTTAATATTATAAATTGTAGGAATTACACTACATGTCATCCTATTTCCTCTCCTACGCCGATCATCGTTCCCACAGCACCAATGCGCAAGATATATAAATATCCACATTTATGCATCTATTCTGATTGTCATGCACTACAGTGCGTCATCGCGATACAATTACTTCGGCGCCACCCGGCGATCATGAACGCAATATGACACCACGACAACAGATACACATATTCGAATATTCGATATGCAAAGTAAGTCAAGGGCAAGCGCGGCTGCCTGTATAGTGGGTCAGTGCAATGAACGGTTCAAATGGCCAGAGGTGCGCTGTACTGTATCTAGAGCGATTGACAAATACTCGAAATGCTGACAGACGGCGGTACAGTGCACCATAATTAGGGCAGTTCAATTGATTGTGCATCAATGTGACGAAATATGGAAATGAACTTGCCTATTCGCGTAAAATGCGTGGTGGGGACGAGGATTGGCTTCGGATTTGAGGTTTCGTGAAATTAAGAAAGAGGGTTGAAGACCAAAGAATAACTGACGGTTGGACTAAACGGTCCTACACATATTAATAAATTATATAAAGAACTAAACATTTGTGTTATTATTTCCGTCGACTCTCCGCCTGGCACTCTTCTCTCAATCGTAAATGAGAAAGCACGGTGCCGAAGCGTAACAAAATCCATACAGTCAAGTTCAGTTCAACGTTCAGTAGTGCAGTTAAAGTCGAATGGATTAGAGTATCCAAATCTTGTAATAAATGTATTCATAAAGAAGAAGATAAATAATTTTTTTTTATGCCAAACCGCTGGTGTGAATACGAAAGTCAGCCTCTTGGAGGATCGAGGTATTTCTTGTTATTGAAAGATGATTTCTTCTATTTTTGGCGGGTTTATTTTTTAAAGCATAAATCTGAAGTAGCGTCTTACATTAAGAACTTCGTTAAAATAGCACAAACGGAACAAGGCTATGGCATCTGTGCTTTAAAGTCTGACAATGGGACTGAATTCATCAACGATGAGTTAAAATCATTCTTCAATGAGGTGGGTATTCATCATCAATGCACAGTGCCATAAACGCCTCAACAGAATGGCTGCGCGGGAAGAGAGATGAAAACTATTGTTGAATCAGCCAGAACCATGTTACAGAAGCAGAAGCTGTGAACACTGCTGTTCATATTATAAATCGATCTGGCACCATAACGGTGGATTTAAGAAGAATGTTGATGACGTTAATGAGGAAGATCTTTCGGAATCAGACGTTAGTGCTGAGACTGGTGAATTCGACCCTTATTCGCAGAGGACAACGGTGAACCAGATATATGATGGTGCTGTCTGCAGTCCGAACAATATAAGCAATATAAAGTAACGGTTGAGGAATCATGTCGTATCACTACCACGACGACGTTAATACGAGGAACCAAAATCGTATGAAGAGGCTATTGCATCACCAGACCGTAAGCAGTGGGAGATTACAATGAACGAGAAAATTGAATCCCTTTCCAAAAATCAGACCTGGACATTGGTAGAACCGCCAAAAGATCATAAGGTAATTGACAATCGATGGGTATAAAGGTTGAAACACAACTTTCAGCCCCGTGGTAAAGTTCACATCAATACGAACTATACTTGCTATAGCAGCTTCGAAACGCATGTTTTTGAAGCAGTTTGATGTAAAGACCGCGTTTTTATATGGGGATTTAGTTGAAGATGTGTTTATGAGGCAGTCGGTGGGGTATGATGATGTTAAAAAGGAAATTTAATAAAGCCCTTATGGCAACACTGCTATTTGTAACCAATTATCTTTTCCATTCCTAATAAAGCCTTCAGAAGACACAGGTCACAATTTGTTAATTCGTCATCGTTTTATTCTTTTATATTCTTTCACATAAGTTTTCAACAGGCTATGATTTAGTTTAGTTTTGTTGCGTAATTTTTTTTTTATAAAAAGCCAGTTAAATTTCGTCGACCAATTTTTTTCTCATGGTCACAAAATGACCACAGCTAGACCAATGCCTTTGGTGGAGAAATCAAAAGGGAGAGAAAAGCACGGTACTTGGTGTTTTGCTGTCCAGACTTATCTGGGACACGAGGAGCTTTGGGATTGCGTAAAGGAACTGTAAGCCTTTGTGGGGAACCACGAAGCCATCTACTAACGAGAAGAACATACACTACCTTCTGAACATACACTACATACACTTTCTTCTCGCAAAACGCAACCAACTTAACGTCAAACTGTTGACATTCAAGCAGCTGACACTTCTGAAAGCTGCCCACTTCCACTTCTAGTTTGAGCGTGACAACATCGTCCGCTCCTAATCACAACATATAGTATATTTGTAATATCGAAATTTGAATTTAAGTAATAAGAACATAAAGTAATTACGCGTATTTTAATTATTTGATATCTATGTGGGATAACTATACCCACATTAATGGTGACCCCGACGTGATCGGAGGGGATTATTAATAATAACCTCAAATTGTTGTCGCCTCAATCGCCCCAACCTGAAGGAAACGGAACCGAGCGCACATGGAGAGATGTTCCCGATAACCAAAACGCAGCAAGAACATCGTGCAACAGCATCTGCGCTAAACAGCCTGGAGCGCATCAACATTCCCACGTTTTGGAAAAAAAACCCGAACTATGGTTTGCAACTTTGGAATCTCAATTCCAATTTCACCGCATGAGTTCCGATTTGTCCATATTCCACAGCGTGATCAGCAAACTCGACCAAGATGTTTTGTCTGTAGTAGAAGTCATACTCCGAACCATGGTTTGCAACTTTGGAATCTCAATTCAAATTTCACCGCATCAGTTCCGATTTGTCCAAATTCCACAGCGTGATCAGCAAACTCGACCAAGATGTTTTGTCTGTAGTAGAAGACATACCCGAAAGAGAAAGGTACCTTTCAGTTAAACAAGCCTTACTAAACCGTTTTTCAATTTCAGAAGAACAAAAGTTTCGAAGGTTAATCTCTGGTTTGCAACTAGGTGACCGCAAACCCTCTGCATTAGTGGCCGAAATGCAATCCCTCAATCAAGGCAAATTGGATGAAGGCACCGTCCGAATGCTGTGGCTCGATTACTTGCCGCAACAATTCAAGTTACCTTGGCGTCATGCAGCTCACTCGATGGTCCCGCTATAGGAAAGCTGGCAGACCGTATTTGGGAGATTAGTCAATCTCCGGACATACGAATAATGGACATTCGCCAACAAAACACCTCAAACACCGCGTGGGAAGAAAAAATCACCAACCTCGAACAGCAAATGGCATCGTTGATGAAGGAACTTAAAGCTCTTCGAACGCAGTCCAGCGGTAGATCCCGCTCACGCTCTCGCTCCACCGGAAAAGGCAATAAGCATTGCTAGGCGCAAGTGCAAAGAAGTGCACACCTCCGTGCCAATTCAGACGCAACTCGGAAAACTAGCCGCCCCATCAGCACAAGCGGCAAATGCTGATGGTCTCGAGACACCACGCCGCTTATTCCTACACGATCACACCACTGGGCAGCGCTTCTTAGTCGACACTGGCGTCGACTTGTCCGTGATTCCCAGCTTCACGTTTTGACCGGTCTTCAACATCCGAAATTAGACTCTACGCAGCGAATGGCAGACGAGTCCCCACCTATGGCCAACGAAAGTTAACTCTCAACCTGGGACTAAGACGACCAGTGCAGTGGATTTTCCAGATTGCCGAAGTTCCATATGGCATCATCGGTGTCGATCTACTACACCACTACCACCTTAGCGTTGACGTCAAGAAACGGAGAGTTTCAGACGAACAGACCTGCATCCAAGTAATCGGCACTCTGAACTCAGCATCGCTCGTAGGCCTTTCCAAGCTAGACAAAGCAAGTCCATATGCAGACTTACTCCGAGCTTTCCCGGAAAGCCTCGTTGCCGCACCAGTTTCAAGCATAACACAGTTCACTATATAGAGACAAAAGGACCAGCAGTTCACGAAAGGGCTCGTCGTCTACCTGCCGAACTGCTGACGGCAGCCAAAAACGAATTCCAACACATGGTCGACCTGGGATATTGCCGTACTTCAAACAGTCCGTGGGCTAGTCCACTACACATGGTGCGAAAGAAATCTGGTGACTGGAGACCCTGCGGCGATTATCGCCGGCTGAACGCACAAACCGTTCCGGATCGCTACCCTGTAGCACACATCCTCGACTATACATCGGTTACTCACGGCAAGACAATTTTCACCACCATCGATCTAGTCCGAGCCTACCACCAGATTCCAGTCAACACAGAAGACATCCCAAAGACCGCAGTCATTACTCCGTTCGGCCTTTTCGAATTTTTGGTCATGCCATTCGGCCTACGCAATGCGGCGCAAACGTTTCAAAGGTTCATCCGAAAGGTACTCAAGGACCTAGACTTCGTCCACGCATATTTGGACGATCTTCTTATCGCTTCAACATCCGAGGAAGAGCATCGTGAACATCTGACAACTGTGTTCGGTCGCCTTCGCGATTATGGGCTTACCATCAACCAGAACAAATGCACATTTGGGTCAACGTCCGTAGAATACCTCGGGTATTTGGTCTGAGCCGACGGTTCACAGCCACAGCCGGAGAAAGTCAAAGCCATACTCGAATTCGAGCAACCTAAGACACTTGAACAACTCCGCCGCTTCCTCGGAACGGTAAACTTTTACCGTCGACATATCAAAAATGCCGCAGCCACGCAAGCAGTACTCTACGAACTAATCAAAGACGCACGCAAGAAAGACCGAAGGCCAGTTGTTTGGACGGAGACTACGTTAGCCGCTTTTGAATGTTGTAAAAAGGACCTAGCCAACAGCGTTCTCCTCACGCATCCAGCACCAGCCGCTGAACTACGCCTAACCACCGATGCATCCGATCGAGCAGTAGGCGCAGTGCTTGAGCAACGCACTAACACCGACTGGAAACCACTTGGGTTCTTTTCCAAGAAATTTTCACCGGCAGAGACAAATTACAGCGTCTACGACAAGGAACTCACCGCGATCTACAAAGCCATCAAGTTCTTTCGTTCATGGATTGAAGGTAACCGTTTTCACATACGCACTGATCATGTCCCATTGACACACGCTTTCAACCAACGTTCAGACAAGGCCTCACCACGTCAAGTTCAGCAATTGAACTTCATAAGCGAGTATTCCACTCAAATTATACCGCTTAAAGGACTGGTGAACGTTGTCGCCGATACCTTTTCAAGAATCGACCAACTCACAAGCACTATCGACCTGGAAGCCCTGGCCGAAGCACAGACCTCCGACGAAAAACTACAACGCTTGCTTAGCGACAACACTACATCGCTTAAACTGCAAAAACTAACCGTAGGAGCTCGAAATGGAAAAGAAATCTACTGCAACGTTTCACAGCAAGACATCCGCCCATATGTGCCTACATCATTCAGACAGCGGGTTATTAACGCATTTCACAACCTCGCTCATCCAAGTGGCAAAGCAACGTGCAAAATCATCTGCCAACGGTACATCTGGCCTTGCATGAATAAGGACATCATCCAGTTGGCGAGGAATTGCGTAGCTTGCCAACTGTCGAAAGTCGGACGACATGTCCACTCACATCGAACAACTTTCCTGGAACCTGACCAGAAATTCGACCACGTTCACGTGGATATAGTGGGACCTCTTCCAGAAGCGGAAGAATTTCGCTATTGCCTAACGATGATCGACAGGTTCTCGAGATGGCCCGAAGCAATACCCATACGAGATATAACCGCCAGCACAATGTCTAAGACGTTCTTCGCTTACTGGATAGCTCGTTACGGCTGCCCAAAATGGATCACCACGGACCAAGGAACACAGTTCGAGTCCACGTTGTTTATGGCGATGACTCAACTGATCGGGTCCAAGAGGATACGCACAACTGCATTCCACCCGGCATCAAACGCATTACTAGAAAGATGGCATAGAGTACTTAAAGCTGCGATACGTTGTCATCAAACAAAAAACTGGGTAGAAGTCCTACCCACAGTATTACTCGGTCTTCGCACATGCTACAAGGAGGACTTAAAGGCATCAACCGCCGAATACTTATACGGTACAACACTAAGGATTTCCGGCGAGTTTTTTTAACACGAGGAATTCAGAGCACACATGCGCAATCTAAGACCTACACCCGCAAGTCATCATTGTAATAACAAAACATTTTACAATAAAGATTTGTTTACTTGCAGTCAAGTCTTCCACCATACTCGGGACCACACAAAGTCTTAGACCGACCCAACGAAAAAGTTTTTACCGTCGAAATCAACGGGAAATCGTCAAACGTAACCATCGAAAGATTGAAGCCAGCACACCTTACCAGCGACAACTTAGAAGAACAGAACAGCGTACAACCAGCTACTACTTCACATCCAGCCACCCCGGACCGAGAAAACACCGAAAAGCAACGTCCCAGTCTGCGAACTTATCCAGGACCAAAAACTAAACACAGGACAACAAGAGCCGTATCATTCTCTACATCTTTACCGCGACGATAAGCACAACATCGTCACTCGGCTGGGAGCATTGTGGGGAACCACGAAGCCATCTACTAACGAGAAGAACATACACTACCTTCTGAACATACACTACATACACTTTCTCCTCGCACAACGCAACCAACTTAACGTCAAACTGTTGACATTCAAGCAGCTGACACTTCTGAAAGCTGCCCACTTCCACTTCTGCTTTGAGCGTGACACCATCGTCCGCTCCGAATCACAACATATAGTATATTTGTAATATCGAAATTTGAATTAAAGTAATAAGAATATAAAGTAATTACGCGTATTTTAATTATTTGATATCTATGTGGGATAACTATACCCACACCTCTTTTTAAATTTTGAGCGCCATCTACCATTGTTAACTAATATAAGCGCCATCTATCATCTGTTAACCGAATATGTAATTGACAACGGCAGCCAACTTCACGGTATGCCGGAATAAGTGACGGCCGATGGGCGGCATTCTAGAATAAAAATTTATAGAGAAGAGACGAAATTTTTTGAAATAAAAAAAGTAATCCTTCAAAATCAAATACACGAGTCGTTAATTTTAAATAAGAACTTCAAGTTTTAAAACTCAGGTGTGGGGTGGAAATGGATCAACAAAAAAATCAAAAAAAAAAAGTACAAATAAGTGTTGTTCTGCCGATCACATTTTCCCTATATTAAATTCGGATGCCAGGGCAAATGCTGATGGAAAGTCTAAGGGCAGCCGGTGTGGAATTCCTTGAAACGGCCTCCACTGCACAACTTAAGATGAGCGAGGTGGGGAAAGACGACAATAGTTCCGTAGAAAGTGACGACGAAAATCCTTCCACCAACAGTGCCACTGCCGCCATCAATACAGTTTTTGACGACGCCAATGCCGTTAATACCGCTAGTGCCGTTAGTGCTGCTAATGCCGTTAATGCCAGAAATGCCGCCAACGACGATGATGCCGCCCTGGATGAGCAACTTGTCAGACTGCGAAAGCAATTTGAATTATCGAAACTGCGTAGACAGATCAGAGAGTTAGAAGGTGATGCCGCTACATGCAAAGTACAGAGAAATGACTATGGGGACATCGAGCACGCTGTCTCGAAATTTTCCGGTGACGATTTGGGACATTCCGTCCGACATTTCTTACGGGACTTCGAGGAAATCATGTCCTCAGTGAATGCAGACGACCGTTTCAAATTATTAAGTCTGCGGCGGTCACTCACGGGCACTGATCGGGTGTTTCTTCAGTCAACTGCCGCCCTTAATTATGATGCATTAAAAACGGAACTCATTAATGAGTTCGATATTGCCGTTTCCCGCCGAGATGTGTACAGAATGCTGAGTCAACGACGATGGAAGAAGCGGAAAGAGTCACTGCATTACTATGTGTTGAACATGCAGGCGATCGCAAAGCGATCCGACTTTGGTGAAACAGAAGTCATCAATTTCATCATAGATGGTATGGGAAGTGACCTTGCTGTTGGCTGCTCGCACTATCGAAGACCTTAAAAAACTGATAAATCGTTATCAGCAGAAGTACCTCAATCCAATTATGGCAGGCACTACCAGACAAACCACCAATGCTGCGCCAATAAAACCTGCTGGGTCGACGAGGACCAATGCCGTAAAAAGTAAAAAATGTTGTTGTTCTCAGATGAGAACGATGAAGAAGACAACAAAGTATTCAGCGCTGTTAATAAGGTGAGTATTGCTTTTGAAATTGATTTGGCAAAAAGTACGGAATTTACCGAGTTTCTTTCTCTTTTTGATACGGGTAGCCCTGTTAATTTTATAAAATTATCGTGTGTGCCGAGTTGTTGAAAAATTATATGTTCCTATTTATATAAGCTGGTAATACTAAGTTTCTGAACATGAATGTCCATCATGACCTTTTGTAGTTAATAACCTTTAAATAAATCTTTCTTCTTTTTGTCATCTTCGAAAGCTAAGGACGTGTTTTTAATCTTTTCTTTTCTGTGATAATTTAGCGGTTTCTCCAACACGAGCGAACTGCCGATAAGCTTAAAAATGCCGAAACCATCATATCGGGGTATAGGCGGAGAAAATGGATATGGTGTTTAATTAATTTCGAAAATAAAGTGAAGAAAATTAAAATTTTTATTTTACCTGACGAAGCAATGTCCATGCCGATAATTTTGCGACGAAATTTTCTACGTTCATTTAATATTCATTTAACCAGAATTAAGTTTAAATATTGTATTCAAGTTTTAAAGAACCGAAACAGACAGCAAAAAAAAAATCCAAAACCAGAAGCAACAACAATTAAGGAAGTTCGGGAATCTTTGCAGCAGGCGATTTTAGGTAATGGTCTAAGTAGAAAAGTGGGATTATTGAGAGCACTCATAACTACATCGTTGCAGAAGTGTCAATCCGTCGAGGACTACGTAAATAAAATTATATCGACAGCACACAAACTGCGTGGTATTGGTATGAACATTTCTGAAGAATGGGTGGGCACGTTGCTGTTGGCTGATCTTCCAAAGAAACACACCACGATGATTATGGGACTTGAAAGTTCAGGCGTTAAAAGTGTCAAGTGTTTGTAGTGGGGTACACACGCATTTGGAGCCTCCTCTTAATTAATTTATTTTTTATTCAAAATGTCGTGCAAAGTGTGTAAAAAGAAAGTCGATAGATCAGAAACAAAAGTTGAATGTTCTGACTGCAAATTTTTCCTTCACGCCTCATGCGCCAAATTGGAGGCTAGTGATTAAGAATTCATGAAAGAAAACAATAAAAATTTTCGCTGTACGAACTGTACGATTTACCGCCGTGGATCTCTTTCGGGCATCTTGTTCCGGATCGTCATCGAAAAACATTGGAAAATTGCGGGAAAACTCTCTTACATCACGCACGGAGACGTTACCAAACGTGAGTGAATCCACCACATCACCAATAAATTTAGAAACGATTTTCAAAGAAATAACGGTAATCAAAGAAGTGCAAAAAAAAACAATTGGATGCTCTCCTAAGCAAAAATAAAGAGTATGAAGATAGAATTGCATCGTTGGAAGGCAAAGTTAATCACCTGGAACAACAACTTCTAACTAATACCATTGAAGTCTTCAATGTTCCCAATACACCCAACATATCTGATAGTGATATTGCTCTCCAAGTGTTTCGCGATGGTTTGCATGTTTATGTAAGTGAGAGAGATATTGACTTCTGTTTTACGAAAAAAATTACAACGAAACCAGTAAGCGGTTTGCCGAAGAAAATCAACATACTTAAAGTGAAACTTGTCTCACGCTCTTGCAAGGCGCGCATTCTGAAGGCGAAAAAAGAGCACAGCGCAGCATTTATGACAACTCTAATCAACAAGAATGCTGTATCACAGAGGATGTACATCAATGAAAGCCGATCTGATTACACTCGACAGCTGATAAAGGCTGCCACTGCAATCAAACAATCCAGAGGGTATAAATATTTATGGACGAGGAATGGGTCAGTGTTTATGCGGAAAAAGGAAGGTGATAATTTAATTAAAATAAATTGCATTGGTGATCTGGATAAATTAAATGTCTAAAAAGTTTATTAGTTCTACCTCCTTCCCCCGAAGCATAAACAATGTTATTACCCCTTCTTCTTCTGTCAATGACTTTCCCTTTTTTTGTATACACCAAAATATTCGTAGCATAAGAAAAAATTTTAATGTATTCCTAGCACACATCGAAACTCTCGCGAATTTACCGGCAGTTATCGTTCTAAGTGAAATTTGGATTTTTGACCATGAGCTAGATTTATACAATATTCCAGGTTATTCACTCTGTGCTAAGTGTAATGACTCCTACGCAGCTGGTGGTGTTGCAGTTTATGTGAAATGTAGTTTTATGTGTGATTGTACGTTAGTCAATGTTCCAAGTGCAGAAGTAGTAAAGTTATCACTCACTTATGGTAATGAAAAGTATCTGTTACTTTGCATATACAGACTACATGAATTCCATAAAAGTGTCTTTATTGAAGAATTAAATTGTATTCTAAGTACACTTAGAACTAAAAACCTTATAGTAATAGGAGATATCAATATTGATATTTTAGATAACTCAGATAGTGACACCGAAAACTATTTGTTCTTAATGGCTTCTTATGGTCTCAAGAGTTTTGTCAATGAACCAACTCGTGTATTTAATGCATCAAAAACTTGTATTGACCATATTTTCATACGACTGCATAAGAATAACAGGTGTATGTTTTATTCTAATGTTTATGATTGCAGAGTTACGGATCATCATATGTTTACTTTAAGCACCAATCAAGTCACTAACCCCATTAATAAAGACAGCCTACAACGTCAAATTGCAAGGACGAACTATGCCATGCTTAATGAATGTCTTAAATTCGAATTCTGGGAATCTGTCTATTTGGAAGAAAATCCTTCAGCTGCATACGACACATTCCTTAAGATTTTAAAGAAACATATTAATAACTGCACAACTCAGTTCTAGGAATAGAAAATTTAAGCCTTTAAAACCTTGGATGACAATGCACCTGTTAAATAAAATTAAGAAAAAAAGGAAACTTTCATTAAACTGCAAAAAACATCCAAATACTTTGAGGCTTAAAAGTTATTATGATAGATTATGTAAAGACATTAATAAAGAAATAATCGACTCGCGCAATTAGTATTATACTCAAAGGATGCGAAATGCGAAAGGCGATAGTAAAAAGGAATGGAGAACTGTCGATGATATCTTAGGCAAAAGTCACCAGTCAAAATTAATAGACATTATAGAAGTAAATGGGTCTACTTTATCTGAGTCTGGTAATATAGCAAACGCTTTCAATGAGTTTTTCATAGATATTTCTGAAAATGTTAAACCTTCCGCAAAACAAGATAATGCCTGTGACTGTAATTCATACTCAGTCATTTCTGATACCGATTACTTCTGAAGAAATATTCAGGCTAATAATGTCACAAAAAAGTAAAAATTCGTGTACAAGCGACGGTATTACCATCGTACTTAAAAAAAATTGCTTTAAATATAGCTGACATTCTATGCTACTTATTTAATCAGAGTTTTAATAAGGGTTGTTTTCCGCAGTCATTAAAGTGTGCTGAGGTTATACCTCTTTTTAAGAAAGGAAATCGGAGGGATATGAAAAACTATCGGCCCATATCGTTACTTCCAACTTTTTCTAAACTCCTTGAGAAACTTTTAAAGTCCCGCATGATTTCTATTTTGGAAAATCAGAAATTTTTTTCGAAAAATCATTTTGGTTTCAGATCAAAAAAATCCACGGAAGATGCGATTCTTACATTATGTTCTCAATTGTATGAAGGATATAATCGTTCGAAACCTTCTATGGCACTCTTCATAGATATGTCGAAAGCTTTTGATCTAGTAGACCACAAGTTGCTTTTGGACAAATTGTTTAATTCAGGTTTTAGAGGAGCTATATTGGACTGGTTTACTTCTTATTTAAAAGACAGGAAGCAAAAAGTTAAAATAAATGGAAACTTGAGCAATTGTCTCACTATCAAGAATGGAGTCCCATAGGGATCTGTACTTGGTCCTTTGTTGTTTTTGATTTTTATCAACTCTCTGTTCAACCAATCTTTCAATGGTCAACCTACAGCATTCGCAGATGATATAGCTTTCGCGTATCTAGAAAATAATGTATTTCACTGCATTGCCAGTATAAATGAAGACCTCCATAAGCTAAGGGAATGGTTTTTCTTGCATGAGTTAGTTGTCAGCGACAAGACCAAGCTAACGGCGTTTAATATGATGGGAAGCGATCGTTTTGATTTCAACGTTATATTTCATTCACATGTGTGTAAGAGATTTTCTTTACCAGTTCATGGCTGTGATTTTGCTAACTATAATGATAATCTTGGATGTTCAGATAGGTGTTTTAAAATTGAATCTGTTAGCGAATACAAGTATTTGGGTGTTTTAATTGATTCAAACTTGAATTGGAAGGCTCATATACAAGCTACGAAATCGTATATGATGCAGGTTATTCGAAAAATGTATCTTTTACGACCCTATTGTTCCAAGCAAGTTTTAACTATCATTTATTATGCACTTGCAAACTCTAAAATACAATATGGTATTACGAGTTGGGGAGGGGCTTATGACAACACTTTTGATCCATTATTTAAATCTCAAAAATGTTCAATTAGAATAATTTGTGGTAAAAATCGTTGTACTCCATGTTGGCCGTTATTTAAAGAGCTACATATTCTTCCCTTAAGACACCTTTACGTATTCAAAGTCAAGCCTTGAATACGCGTTAATAGTCAGGCCTTGGTAATTGTCCCTGCAGCACATAAAACTAAATTTTCTCATTTTTTCTCCATTACTGGTCCTAGATTTTTCAATAAGCTACCTACTGTGATAAGACAAACATACAACTTCAATAAATTTTTAAAAAAAGTAAAAAATTGGTTATTCGGTATCGATTATGTAAATATTGAATCTGTTTTTCGATGTGTGTATTAAAAATTCTATTATCACTTTATCAACCTTTTTAATCTGGAAAGTCATTTTGCATTGTATAAATTATACTTGTATTATACTCTTATTCGCTTACGCTTCTTTATGTATTATTTACCCCACATTAACTTCATTTGTAATAATGTCAATCATTCAACACTAGTCTATGTTATTAGTTACAGAATGATTATCTTCTTTCTACTAAGTTTGTAATGAATTATTTGTAAATTAAATTTAAGTTGAATTGAAAGAATAAAAAATGAAATGAAAATCTCTGGAGATTCCATCAAGATGAAATTACTTCAGGACGTTGAAGTAGAAGAAACATCCCCACATTCGATTGCTGCTTTACTTGACAACGCGAGACATAAAAGAAATGCTACATTGACTCGGGTGCATCATCGCACATGACTTCGAATTTTCCAAACTTATTTTATGTTAGACCTCCGCAACGAAAGGAAGTTTTAATCGCAGATAACACCCAACTGCAAGTCGAAGCGCTAGGTGATATTTCTTTAATACCGGTGATGGGAAAAAACCATCACAATTTTACATTCAGAGACGTTTTATATGTTCCGTCGCTTTGTACAAATTTATTATCAGTCAGCCAGATGACATCAAATGGTAATACAGTTAAATTTCAGTGCAAGAGTTGCAGCGCATTCAACTCAAGGGATGACGTAATTGCCACAGCTGATCGAGATGGCAATATGTATTGTATTGTCTAAACGTGCATCATTCTGAAGCAAGTTTTGTATCATCAGCAGAAAATAACGTTTAATTCTGGCATCGTCGTATGGGTCATATTAGTGAACAGTATATGATGAAACTAAGAAAGAGCTTAGTTCAAGGTGTTGAATTTTCTAGACTAGAGCATCATCGTTTTTAGAACTTATTCACTCGGATTTATGTGGACCTATGCCGACAAATTTTCTTGGTGGTGCGAAGTATTTTCTCACATTTGTTGATGACAAGTGAAGATATGTGTTTGTATATCTCCTTAAATCAAAGGACGAAGTTTGTGGCAAATTTAAACAGTTTATTCGTCTGTTGGAGAACCAGAGGTAAAAACGGATGAACATTTTACGGACAGACAACGGTACTGAGAACTGCAACAAGAAATTTTCGGACATATTACTAAAAAAAGAAATTATACATCAAACAACGAATCCATTTACTCCAGAACAAATGGTGTCGCCGAACGTATGAATCGGACAATAGTGGAGAAAGCGAGGTGCTTATTGTTCGATGCATCGTTGCCATCTACGTTGTAGGTGGAAGCAGTTTCGACTTCGGTTTATTTATTAAACGACAAGCAGTCTGGCCGATAAAACACCTTTTGAAGTTTGGTCAGGGGTTAAACCAAATCTGAAACACACAAGAGTATTTGGATCCCGAGAGGATCCTGTCCTAAGAACCCGACCCATTATAACTTCTGATGGTGAATACCCAAGGCTTATTATTGGTGTAGTCCTGTACTCCAGAAGGGCGGTGTCAATATCGACATTTTGTTCATTTGCTTTTCGAAGTAATGTTTTTGCAATGTGGACTCCTTTTTCTGCTAGTCCATTGGAGCGAGCATAACGGGGACTTGAAAAGCTGAACTTGAAATTCCATTCTCTTCCAAAAATAAGCTTTTTAGTTATCTAAAAAGAGCAAACAATTTGCGAAGTGGTAGTCTCACACATATATATTCTCGAATATATATAGTAAGACTTCGGAGAGGCATCAATACAGAGAGTTTTAATTGCGTTTATCATTTTGGAAGGTATTCCTTAGTCTACTTGGTCAGTACTACTTGGTCAGTAGTAAGTGATAGTAACAGAGCGAAAATGTCTCGTTACAATTTTAATAGTAATAACAATCGGGGACGTGGTGGCTATAACCAACTCTGGCGTGAACCAGGCAATGGAGCACCACAATATCAACAACAGCAGCAGTACTATCAGGCTGCTCCTCCCCCCCCCCCTTTCCAACAGCGTGGAAGAGGAGGTTACCGACGAGGCGGTATCTCGAATAAACCTAAAGACAATATTCGTGAGCCTCTGATCGTGAAATATAATAATTTTTGTGCGCATAGTTTGAATTTTAAGCGTTCTGTTTCATTATCTACTTATGATTATTACATTTCCGTGCTCTCATGGGCTAGAGTTCTATATATTAAAAGATTAAATAAATATAAATTAACAACAGCTGAAATTGAATTCGCTGATATGATCTACGAACAAGGTAATTTTATTTTACCTAAGAGTATAACTATATACCTCTCTGATTTTGGTAATTTTAATATTCCATCTGGAGTGGAATCAAAATTTAATACAAAAGATTCCAAATATGACGAAACAGGTTATTTTTTAGATTTTGATAGACTATTTTATCTTTGTGCTTCTTATCCATGCATTTCTATTTTTGCCGAGCGGATCATGCGTGATTTAGCGTTTACTGAGTATCCCGACATTGGTTCAGAATGGTCTCCAAATGAATTAGAGCATGAATGGAATACCCGTTGTATTGGTTATTCATCCAGTGTAGAGACCCCAACCATGCAAAGACAGATTCTTGATTTAGCAGGTGTCCGTTCCGATAATTTTCCCTCTGACTGTGACGATTTATTAATCAATGTAAGATTAATGAATAACGTTTAGAAATATTTGAGTGAAATTCCTAGTTTAGAGTCAGGTCCTATACCTACTAATTTCACTGGCTCACAAGGCCAATTTATAATTGAAGAAGCTATCGCCAGTGCCGTCATGCTTAGTGCTGCCGATAAAATTGGCGCTATTTCTTTTGTTTCTTAAGCACCACTTTCTTGTTGGTTTGTTTGTTTTTTGAGTTACCATCTTCCTTGTTTCTTGTACCCCCTCTGAACCTCGTGCGACTGATGTCATCGATGCTGCTCTGCTGTTTCTGCATTTCCTGTGCTTGACTCGCCGTTATTTCCACAACACGACAAAATTCCTTAGCCTTCGTTAAGCCCAAGTTATCGATTTTCAATAGCTGCGATTGGACATTATGATCAGCAATACCAATCACCACACGATCGCTTAAAATAGATTCTTTCTGCGCTCCAAATTCACAACTTTCGACAAGTTTAGCGATGTCAGTCATAAAATGATCGAACGGTTCTCCTTCCCGTTGACTTCTTGTGTAAAAAACGTACCGTTCATACACACGTTACTTCTTGGATTACAGTAAGCTTCATATGCATCCATGACTGGACCAATTTTCTGTGCATCTTTTTCAGCAATAGATAAGGTGTTGAAAAGTTCAATTGCCTCTTCTCCGGCACAACTTAGGAATCGCACAACTTAGCCCAGTTTTCTTTCAGGTTTCCGTTCAGTTCTAATGGTTTAGGTTTTCCACTTTAAATTTTATTAAAATGTTTTTTTTCTTTTATGCACTTTTCCACTTTTCTTTTCTTTTACCTTACTTTCTTTTTTTTCAATTAATTACGACTGCGCCATGTTATATACTTAAGCCAATTAAAGACGATGGTTCCACAAGTACTGTCATTTATTAGCCATTCATATCAAATAGTGTTGCCTTATATTATATTTATTCTTAGTACTAAGTATTGCCTGAAAGGCAAGTGCCTCAATATAAATTCATGTTTTATTTATAACATTTTATTTATAACACAGGTCAGAATTCGTTAATTCGTCATCGTCTTATATTTTTAAATTCTTTCACATAAGTTTTGAACAGATGACAGTAGTGGAAAGGTGTGCAAATTAATGAAAAACCTGTTTGGTTTGAAGCAAGCTTCACGTTGCTGGAACAAAACATTTACCGCATTGAAATCAAAGTTTGATTTCATAACAAGTGCTTCAGATCCTTGTCACGGCAGTCATGGAATTATGCTTTTAGCGATTTATGTTGAGGATGGTTTGATCGCAGCGGAGAACAAACAAGACATACTCTAAGTAATTGAGCATCTGCAAAATGAGTTTGAGATCAAAGTTTCCGAGGCAATGTGTTTTTTAGCGATTGAAATTGATGAGGCTGCAGATGGTTCAATTCCCATCAATCAGCGAGCATATGCAGAAACGATAATACATCGTTTTAAGATGCAGGACTGCAATTCCGTCGCAACTCCATTGGACAACTCACAGAACTTCAGCGATTTTAACGACAACAATAAGAAGACTGATTTTCCGTATCGCGAAGCGGTAGTCAGGTTATGTATTCTTATAAGGAAGCTCTATCATTTCCTGGGGTTCAGAGCGTTAGCGATATGTTCCATTATCAACAACGGAGTCTGAATACATAGCAGCTTCACATGCAATCAAAGAGCTGGTATGGTTGAAGAAACTTCTCACCGAGTTACTGCAAGATAAAATCAAGCGGCCGATATTCTACATGGATTGGCAGAGTGCGATTCGTCTTGTAAAGAATCCCGTATACCATAAACGTATCAAACATATAAACGTACGTTATCACTTTGTACGAGAACTATTCGAAGATGGTATGTTCAGTCTTGAATATGTGTCAACAGGGGAACAATTGGCGGATATCTTGACGAAGCCTTTGCCAAAGGTTTAACATCAATACTTTTGTGCAAAGATGAACATACACCCTTATCACAATCAATAATAGCTCCGAACACGGTCAGCATTTTATATATTTGAAAATTTTTGTTTTTGAACTTAATGACAATTTGTTTTGTATAAACTTAGAACTAAAAGTGAGAGTATTGGAACTATATAATTTGCAAGCGCCCTTATTCTATTGCTATTTTAGTTTAAGTTTCTCAAACGCACGATGGCGCTCGTGAGTAAAAAAAGTTTTTTTTTTGAATTAACGACTTTTGTATTTTTCCTTTTTTGTATCGCTGCTGAACTTTTTCTAGACAGACGTGTTTTCTTATTTTTCTTTTACTACTTAAATAAATTTTACTATTTAAACTTAATCTGTGTAGACTTTTTTTGGCACAACAAACTATCGACAGAAATTCCAATTAATATCAGGCCATACCGATTACCGTTTGCAAGACGTCCTTAAGTAAAACAGATAATAGATCTTCTTGAATGTAAAATTATTCACCCGTCAATTTCCCCTTACGCGTTGCGAATGGTGTTGGTCGAGAAAAAGAACGGTAAACAGCGAATGTGCGTCGACTATCGACAATTAAATCGTATTACCGTTAAACAACCATTCCTAACGCCGATCATTGACGAACTTTTTGCCCAATTGTCCGGTTACTCGTTTTTTTCTGTGCTCGATTTCGAAATGGGTTATCACCAAATTGAACTCGAGGAGCCATCAATGCCGTTTGGTCTTTTCAATGCTCCGTCAGTGTCCCAAAATATGATGAACAGATTGATCGCAACAGTTTAATCGGATAATGTCATCGCGTACTTGGATGATGTAATTAAACCAACCGTACCGCACGAGAAGGTTTAGTGAAACTTGACCGGTTTTTGTCCATGCTTAAAACTAGTGGTCTGACATTGCGATACGATAAGCGTAAATTTTTGGCTGACGAAATCAGTTTCCTCGGACATAAAATCAATAGTCACCGTATAATCCCAGGTGAACAAAAAGTTTTGGCGATTAAAAACTTTAAGCCTCCAATGACGAACACGATTTTTAGGGTTGTCCGGGTTTTTCCGTAAATTCGTAAAGCACTATTCGATAATAGCGCAATCGTTAACACAAATGTTGAGAAAAACCAGTACACAAAAGCTTGAATGGACTGACCTTCAACAGACTGCATTCGAAAAACTAATTGAATTATTAAGTTTTAACCCTGTATGACTTTAGCGCTGATCAGGAAGTGCATACGGACGCGTGTAGCATGGGACTGGCGGCAGTGCTTCTACAATCAGTCGACGATGGGCGCTCCTGGAAAGCCGTCATGTATTTCAGTCGTCGTTGTACTGACCTCGAATCAAGATACCACAGCTACGAATTGGAAGTCTTAGCGGTGGTAGAAGCTTTTCATCGTTTTCGGATTTACCTACTGAGAAAAGCGTTGAAGGTGGTAACAGATTGTTCGGCAATTTCAACAATCAGAGCAAAAACTAAACATGATTCGACGAATTGCTCGATGGTGGATGCGACTAATGGAATACGACTTCGAATTTGTGCACAGACCTGGTAGTCGGATGAACCATGTGGACGCGCTGAGCCGTGCTCCTGTTGAGACGATGGATGATCACACTTATAGTAGAGGTGTTTTGCAGGTGACCGTAAGTAGTGATGATTGGTTGCTGACGATGCAGTTACAGGATATAAACATACGAAATATTATCGAAGTTCTACAAGGATTGCGGAAATCGGAACAAGAAAAGCAGTTAAAAAGTGAATACCGGGTGCACAATAATCGGCTTTAGAGGTATGGCAAAAAGATGTTATACGTAGTACCTAAATTCGTTCGATGGCGAATCGTTCGCTACTGCCATGAAAATATGGGTCATTTCAGTCTCCAGAAAACAATTGACCGCGTTTTAGAGCATTTTTGGTTTCCGCGTTTACTGCTGTTATTACAAGGGAAAAGGTGGTTAGCTAGAAGGTACCTTATATGAATACCAACCAGAACCGATATCGTTTCAGTTAATACATATTGACCATTTGGGTCCGATCGTTCCAAGCAAACGGGGAAACACATAGGTTGTTGCCATCAGCGATGCATTTACGAAGTATCTCATAGTCAAGCCTGTACCAAGACTCAACTAGTGCTACAAGTAATGAACGAAATCAGCAGTTACTTTGGCTTAAAAGTATTGTAACAGATCGTGGCACCGCTTTCACCGCAAAGAATTTCGCCACTTACTGTGAGGATAACGATATTTGTCACATCAAAACAGCAGGATGCCACGAGCAAATGGACAAGTTGAGCGTGCCAACCAGACTATCCTCAACATATTGCGAACATCCACTACCAAAGCGAAGTGGGACGAGCAGCTACGGAATTTGCAATGGAGTGTGAGTTCACAGAACTGTAGTACGGGATTCAGTCCTAATGAACTCATCTTTGACTACAAATTGTGTAATGTGGTCTAGAACAAGATGTAAGCAGCAATTAAAGATGAAGACGATGACCGGAGTATGTGTGAAAAACGTAAACTTGCACTCGAATCTATGCAAAAACATCGTATTCTGTGGAAGTAGAGTTTCGATAAAAAGCATAAAGCGCCGACCGTATATAGCGTAGATGATTTGGAAGTCATCCAAAATGAACTGTCGTCGATTGGTGACTCAAGGAAAGCATACCATTAAATTCCACTCGTACCAGAAAGCATAACGAAGACGGCCGCCATAACACCATTCGGCCTCTTCGAGTTTACTGTGGACAAAATTTTGCAAGGTCTAGACTTTGCACACGCCTACATCGACGATCTGTTCATTGCATCCACTGATGACAACGAACATCGAAAGCATCTCGATATCGTCTTGCAAAGACTTCACAAGTATGGACTTATGCTGAACATCGAAAAATGTGTTTTTTGGCAATCCAAAGTGAAATAACTCGGCTGCACTGTAAACGAGCATGGTATCAAACCACCTTAGAACAGAGTCGAAGCGATTTTGAAATATCCAAAACCAAACTCAGGGGAAAAGTTGCAAAGATTCCTGAGATCTTGGAGTTTTTACTGCAGTTGTATACTAAGCGCAGCTTAAACACAAGCACCATTGATAAAACTGACAAGAATGGCAAGAAAAGCGACAAGCGGGCAGTACTTTATACAGCCGTAACGGACAAGGCCTTCGAAGGATGCAAACAAAAACTCAAGGACGCTGGACTTTAACATCCCAGAGCTAGCCTTTCCTTGGTTCTTTGATACGACGCTTCGGACACCGCTACTGGAGCCGTTTAAGAGCCGTTTGTAGTATAAAAGATAAACAAATTTAAAAAAAGAGCGAGTAAATACGACAACTCTGTAGAAGGAAGGGGGTTTTACTTATGTTCAATATTAAACTAGCTATCCCCCACCAGTGGTAAGGTTGCTTTAACAATAGTTGAACAGTCAATCTGGATACCCACAAACTACCGGCATTGACTGCTATACGTCGATGTCGACTTTTCTTTATTATTATTCAGTGTGCGTTTTGAGTCTGCAAGACGACTTTGTAAATTTGGTTGGCTATGGTCGTTTGAAAAATATATTTATTCTGAGTGTATAAAAATTGAATAGTGGCTTTTATATTTCAAACAATTGTAAGAATAGTAAGTAATAATACTCGGTTAAAAAACAGGGGAAAAACACAAACGCGTCAGTGCACTCATCCATTGCTTTGTGCGACTTCTTCATCGCGGTTTCACCTTTCTGCGAAATCCATTTCTCTACTAAATTTCGGTTAACGCGAATCGTGACATGACACGTTATGTTCTGCTACTATTCTGTAGTTTACTTATATGTTTAGCGGTAGCTTTAGCAGTAAGTTGATGTTTTATCAGGGCTGTTTTGACGTAGATTTGAAAGCAACGATACAAGGACCAAATTATTATTGGAAAAGTATTGTAGGTATGGCTCTTCATTTTGTTTTTAAAAGTAAACTGTATCGATGCAAAAGAAGGTGCTAAGACAATGGAAGTCATCAGGAAATTTGAAAATTGTGAGAAATCGACTGCTTTGGAAACAATTTATGGGATAAATGTGTCGAGTTTACGAAGAGTAAGCTTAAATAAGGATAGCATGAAATTGTCTATTATGTAGTCCGATGAATTGGCGCAAAATCAACCTACAGCGTGAAGAAGTGTTAACAGCAAGTGAGGGTTGGCTCGGTAAATTTAAGAAAAGACAAAATCGTCACAATCTGCAGCTTAAAGGAGCAGCAGCTGGTGCCCATGAGGAAGAAGCAAATCATTTTCCGAACACCGTTATCGACGGAAATCGTAAGCAACCGAAGACACTAAAGCAATTAAAAACATATTGTGTTATGTAAAAATGAATGACATAGTATTCAACTTTATTGATAAATAATTCCAGGTTTAACAAAAGAACAATGCAATTAACGAATGAAAATTAGGTAAAATGAAATTTCATTTTGGATGGAGATTACAGCTTTCCGTTTGTCAACTTATCGACAACTGGCCTGTTGTACATCTCAAGACTTATCTGCTTCTGCTATCGCTCTCTCTACATCGCAGGGGTGCCATCTCTCATTCTGTTAAAAGTACACTCGACTACCCTGCAGGTTTTCAGTTTCAGATGACTCCTTTTCATCGTCGTCATATTCGTCTACACACTCAACATAGCGCCATAACTTTATATGGTCCGCGCTAATTTATGTTTGCTCTGGACCCTGAAATTCCTGTTTTCTTTTTTCCCCTTTCTTCTCCGTTACTAATTCTATGGATTTGATAGCTACAAGATCGATCAGATAACTGATAACCTTGCTTTCCCGTCCGCTTCGTTTTTGCATCTGCATGCATTTTTTTGCGTTTATTTTGAATCCCCAGTAATAGCTCATCTTGTGGAATCTGTAGCAATTGGACATCAGGCTCCGTTCGCATTCTTACACCAAAAATTACTTCGAAAGATGTTATCTTCGTAGACGAATGAACGTTTGCATTGATCGCCAGTTGTAGCTGCGACATGTTGCAGTACCACTTCGATGGGTCAGCTGCTGACATATTCGCAAGGATGGACATAATAACTCTGTTCACCATCTCTTTTGACCTATTATCACTTAGTACGCCTGTACTTGTTACGAAGTGTTCGATTTTATGACTAGCTCAGATATTTCTTAACTATTTCAAGGTAGGAAGTCTGAAATGTAAAACCCATGTTTTGTCTCACTGGGTCATGGCCATGAGAACTCGCGGATTAAATTCCGTTCTGGGTTATGATGTACACGCCAAGCACAATCAGTGTGTAGATAACGCGATCACTTCTTACTTTAATATGTGCTATAACGGAAATAGTCCAGATTCCATTTTTCCAAGCAATATGACAAGAAGCGCCTCACATAAAACCCGATTCCAAAAATTGGACATATCACATAAAAGATCATTCTATTATCACAATGATAGTAATCAATTTAACCTTTGGGATAGAATCACATAGACTTTACAGAATTTTTAACGTCTGTGAACTTCATAACTCTATCTCAAACTACTTAGCTATTATTATACATAACATTACTCGTCCAGCCGTGTGTAGATACATATTATGTGCACAAATATAGAAAATTACAGGTTGATGTTACTTTATATATTAATTAATAAGATGATATATGAAACACATTCGGTTAATTTAATTGCTATTTAAAGCGATAAAGGCAAACTCGCCCCCCGAAATCAACACACTTGTCGATTCGGCCGCGGCAGTAATGTGAACAACTTAAAAGAGAAAGATGTTTGATGTTTTTCTTGACAATTTTCCTGATAAGGTATTTGTTCAAAATAAAATCAGTGTTTGATTATATTTTGGAAGATTTTTTTTTCTATATTCAAGTGTACCTGTTAATATTGGTTGGTTGTTAAGTTATAGTCGAATCTTACGCCAGTTTTGTGTTGAAAACAGAAGGTGCAAACAAACAAAAAAAAACGGACATTACATAAGTTAATAGGCAATTAGTTAATAGCTTGCTCTGTCATCTGTAAACATAAAAATTCTAATTGTTCTAAGCTTTTTATATCGCTCATATTATGACTTTTGGAATTTCTTTCTTTAGATGATAACACACTCGATGTTGGATTTATAAATAAATTTCGTGTTAAAGCGGAACAAATGCTGGTAGACAACACAGACGAACAAGAATGTGATGAATTACAAACACCAACACTACACACTCTACTCTCAGTTTTAATATTAACGTTATTGTTATTAGTCTCAACAATGTTTAGATCCCCAACATCACTTAAATTTTGCTTACTAACCAAAACCACTGCCGCCATTGTTTTTTCGAGTGGTTTTTTAATTAAAGCACTTGTCGTTACTTGTTGTTGTGGGTCCGCGGATTTTTGGTTTCTTAAAGATGTAGAATGCGTTATACTCTGCTTTCTATTCTGTCTGTCGTCCATTGAACGAACATTTGAATTAGTATGTGACGAACTTCCCTGGCCAGATGTTACAACTATTAAATTGTTTAAAGATCGCCTATGCTGTTGATGTGTTACTTGCGGTGGCACAGTTGGTGAAGCGAAACTTTTATGATGCGCAAACATTGACTGTTGACCAATTTGGGGCTTTATGTGGTGAAACGTTTGACCTGATATTGTGCCTCCGTTTATGAAATTAGGATATGAAGAACTTTTATATTGTGAACCATTTCCACCGTTATTACTGTATCCTTTTGGGTGGGAGTTCCGCTGTTGAAAAAAAGACAAATATTAGCTAAGCAAAATAAAAAACAAAAAACATAAAAACTGTGTTCACACGCTTGTTATTGTTGTTATAAAAATAATAAAGTTAATAAATTGCAGCACAATTTCTAGAAGCCAAAAATAAAAATAGACAAAAATACTCAAAGACAATGTAACAGTAAGATATTGGTTTTTTCTAAAAAGTAAAATCAATAAGCTTATGATAAAAAAATTAATGTTCAGTTTTCGTACTTTGTTTTTTATTCTAAATAAGAATATTAATAATAATAAATTTTCTATTTGATTCCCATTTTTTCGAAGACGAAGATTGAATATCTTGCTTATGACTACAGATAAATTTATGTCGTTAAACACACCTGTCATTTGACTTCAATGAGTTGCTTTAGTTGCTACAACAATAAAACGTTGCTAAGGAACTGCATATTCAAAAAAAAATCTATTCCAATTATTGTTGGTCCAACAATGTCTAGTTTTAAATTAGGGCTTAAGCGCTATTTTGATATTTTTTTAACATGGGGATTGGTGTGACTCCAATTACCCAAATTTTGCAAATTAGTAGCTCCATATCTGGTAGTAAACTGGTAAAGTGAGAAAAGTGAGCGGTTTGAATATTCTTCAACTCCAGGAATTCAAATGCTATGGCTACTTATCACTCACCTTTCTTAAGCCACATTTTATATTTATGTATGGAATAATTTTGTTGCATCATCATGACCAGACCAATCTGCTAACTACAACTGACATCTCTTACAACACATAAGCAAAAAAAAAACGAACTCTCACCCTGGACGTATAAAAGATTTAAAACTTATGTGTTGTAGTGTTACTGTTTACTACACAACAATTGTCCTTCATTCACCTCCTCGTGGTAGCCACCGGGTTTTCGTCGGTGTCCATTCGGACTCGACTTGCTAAACTTGCAAGTGCGAGTGTTGAACAAGAGAAAATGCAGAACTATAAAGACGGAAGCGGATGAACTCTCTCGATGGAGTCAACGATGACGTCACAGCTTCAGGCGGAAGCAGAATACACTTTATCTGGATTACTTGGACACATTTGGAGCTTAGGTCGATGAAGATTACTATCAATAAGTCAGGTTTTTGGAAATGATATGGTGGCGGAACAACGGCAATCACGTACAAGAATGGGTTACTGTCATCGGTTTAAATCGAACCTTCGTCCTAGGGTTTAAAAAAAAAGAGACTGGTGCTCCGGGTAAGGTGTTATGCCGTCGGGATAACTACCTTACCACGTAAACAAAAAAACTGTCATGAGGGAGACACTAGCCTCTGATAAAAATAGACCCCATCATTTAAAATCTCGACTCGGAACGTCCGCGGACTATAAATTGAGATTTTGCATCTGGAACGTATGTAAGCTTTATGTACGCAAGTGCTAGCTAACTGCTCAAAAACTTGAATATGTACTCACGCGGAACAGGGCAGATCTTACCGCGATCCAGGAGACACGATAGATAGGATCAGGCATATAATACCGGAAAGATGGCGACTTTTATAACGGCTGTCATAAAAGATTACAAATGCTGGGATCCGGCTGATGAATAACTAAGCCGATCGCCCGGATGTGATCCGCATCAAGGCAACATTACAAAACAAAAGCATTATTTGTACTCACGACGCTTCCGATGAAGCTGAAGCTTGTTCGAATTTGTCGGAAAGCACAGCCTCCACGAAACGACAAGAGATAACGCCTTCCCGCTAATCGATTTTTCGGAAGCTCGTAACACGGAGATAAGAAGCACTAGGTTTCCAAAACTACGAATCCACACAGCAATCTGACGTTCACCAGACGGTCCAATCGTCAACCAATAGCGTAATAGCTGCGAGGCACGCAACAAATATCTTGAACGTCAGCAGCCAAATTCAGAGCCCGACTTGCAAACGGGAAGTAGCTGCGGACCTCCCAACAAAAAAATCAACTTTGGAAGCCTTAGTACACCTGTTTTAGACAGGGCATACAGAGACACTCTCCGCTGTGCATTCACCATCCACAAACGCAAACCAGTAGGACCTTGATGATGGGGGTAGCCGAGACAACCATAGGCTACCAGCCATCACCCAAAAAGAAACCTTGGTATGATGATGAATGCGTATGACGGAAAAAGGTGACAGAACATGCACACGTGCTGTAGCGGGGGAAAAGTAGCGAGCCAGAAAAAGGGAAGACGTTTGTGCAGCTAACAAAAGGATGAAGAATAACAAGGCTGCCGGCTCTGATGGTCCCATCTTCAAGAAAGGCGATTTTATGTCTAGTAAGAACTAGCAAGGCATATCCCTGCTTAAATTCGGATATAAGATCCTATCCAACGTACTGTGTGAGTTTTTGAAGGCTTTCTGCAGTACACTATCGGCATAAGTTTTCTGGGCGGGCGGATCGACGATCAACCTAATATTCGCACTAATGCAAATTCTACAACAAATTTCAAGTCGCGACTTGCCATCTCTTCGTCAACTTCATAGCCGCATATGGTAACATTCGTCGTCTTGAACTCAACAATTCAATGGCCGAATGCGGGATCCCGGTAAAATTAATCTAGCTGTGCCACGTGACGATGGAAAACACACGGTGTAATGTGCAATTTGGAAACAGTTCCTCCGAACTATCCCAATGATGGCCGAATTTCGGCAATGAGGTGAGCTATTATGTGACTTCTTCAATCTCGTGCTGGTACAAATAATGCGCAACGCAGGTGTAAACACGGAAGGCACTATCTTTAACAAAATTGTCCAGCTGCTGGTATATAGGTACGATATCGACATTATCGGATGCTTCAAGGGCGCCGTTATAGAGGCATTTACGGCAATTGGAGAGCAGGCGAAAAGAGTTGGCCTCGAAGGTAACGAGGACAAGGAGTGTACCTATCTCGGAGTAAATAAAAACTCCACGAATGACACCATAGTGGAGATTCAGCGAAAACTCACCCTAGGAAAGCGCTTCTACTCCAGTTTGGCGAAACAAATGGGTTCAAAACTCGTAACTCGGAAGAGGAAATGTATAGTATGTTCTACAACATCCTACCTCGATCCTACCAGTTCTGCTTTATGGAGCTGAGTGCTGGGTGATAAGCAAAAAAGCGGAGCAGATTTTGAGCACTTTCGGGAGAAAATTATTCGTCGAATGTTTGTTCCCTTATGCGAAGAGGGCGAACGGAGGAGAAGATATATGATGTATCAAGATGTCAATGTCTAGATAATCTAGATTTTATATAGTAACTGACCTAGGACCCAAATTGGAAAAAATCAATAAGTGTTTTCTGAAAAATATTACTTTTTTTCTTAATTTTCCTAAACTACGATATCTTTAAGCACTAGGTTTTTTTGGATATGACTAAAAATTAATTAGAGCACTGAAAGAAATATGGATTAAATGATGCTTAATTTTGTTGAAGAAAAAATAAATAAGTTGTTTTATAAAAAAAGTTGACTTTGAAATTATATTCCTCAAAAAACATTCACTGAAACAACTGAATCGCTCATTAAATTGAAGAATGAAATTTTAGACTTAAAAAGGCTATATATTAATAATAATATGTTTTTCTTCGCATCTTACACAAATCATCCTGAATAAATATGTCTTATAATATCTTGTTTTACCATTTACTACTCATTTTATGTGCAATAGAGAAGTTTGATGATGTTGCAAATATTAAACTTAACGTTATAGTATCAAAATATTTTGAAATCCATCAATAAATGACTGAGAAATAAACCATTGAAGTTTGCGCATTTTTGCATTTTCCGGTTCGCCTGTGACGTCATTCAGCCGTCCGAGATCGTCGAACAGCAAATGATTCGTGTTTCGTTATTATTAGTTTCGTATTCGCGCCAGGACCCTCGCGCCGTTTGCTGTTATAAAAGTAAAGTTCTATTTCACTTAAATGGAAGAAGGTTTCGCAAAACGACAAAGTGATAATTTGCCAAGCATTGACATATACACAGTGATGGACTTCGTTACATACTTCACTTCACTTCCGCACAAATCTGGTTTTGCCCGGGATGAATCATCTTGGGAGTGCAGGCCCAATAGGTATATTAATCAGAAACAGGCAGCTAGTATGAATAGTATGACGTCACAACCTGGAGCGCTGTGAAATTTTTCTTGCAAGCGCAACTTCAAAGCCCCATAACTTTTTCATTTCTATAGATATTTTAACGATTTTTTCACACTTCTGTTTCATTTTCAAATTTCAATAATTAATAAAAAAAAAATTGGAAACTTCTCCATTGTCATTTCTTTTGCATTCTGAAACATATTTTGAATTGTTTTTTTTTTAACGCACTTATTTATGGTCTAACTCTAGAAAATTGATGCTAATCACGCGAGTTTATACGTATATAAAAAAAATCAAATAACTTGCGTGTGAGCACAGAAAATCTGTTTGTGTCTTACCGATGTGGTCGCTTGGTTATGCTGTGAACAGCTTAATGAAAAATTTAACATATCATTCGAATTTTTTCGATCAATTTTATCGGAACTTTCGTTTTTTTGATCTGCTTTCCGTGTTTTACAGTTCCATCTAAATAATTGCAAAATAATATATTTGTTCAAACAAAGATGCAGCCAATTTATTTCATAAATGCAAATTTTCATAACATATCGAAATGATAATTACCTTGATTTACTAAGATTGCCATTGCTTCCAGTTTTTGCATTGTGTGATTTAGGAGCAAATGATATTTTAAGCTTAGAAAGTTTAAATTTAAGATCCTTTAATTTTGTAATGTACGTAGAAAAAGCTTCACCATGAAGAGTTCGTTCTAAAATCCAAAGCAATACCGAAACATGTTCTTCGTCTTGTAGACAAAAGGCGTCCTTTTGAATTATCAAGCAACATACTAGAAAAGATAGCAACAATGACGTTGAATGAAGGTTGGTTTTACAAATATTATAAATGTTAAGAAATAAACTTACCCAGTTCAAGTACGGTAATAAATTTGAATGCCACATTTTGAACATTCGCATCCGCTGGCTTCATTGGGGTTAAAACAATATTTGCCAACTGCTCAATCGCATGACTTAGTGTTATTTGTCCACTAATGAGATCCTGCTCAAGTTTGCTCAAGTTGGTATCACGTTCATTTAGTTTTTCTATGCAAAGTGCCAATTTATGACTGGCACCCTTTGTTACACCAAGTTCTTGTAAATATTCCTCCGTTATTTCAAGCATTGCATCATATGTTATATTCTTAAATAATTCAATATATTTGTGTAGCCTTAAACTTTTCAACCATTGTCCAATATTTGACATTCCACTATTATGTGTGTTAAATGTTAAATAATTTGGTTTAATTTCGTCTAGTCTTGTTTCTGAAGCCGTGGATAACATTGATGCTCGTGGGTTTTCAATGGAAAGTGAAAAACTTCGAGGTTTCTGCGCGTATTGGGCTAAGTTTTCCGAAGAGTTAGTAAAGTTTTCATTCACAGTTGTAACTGAAGTGTTGGAAGATGTTAACGAAGTAATAGCAGTGGTAAGACTGTTTGAACGCCGTGTCTTCAAAGAAGTCATTTTTCCGTCTAAGCTCCAACGGTTACTATTTAAATGATCACAGGTGTTTAGCAAAGGTGGAAAACCGTTTTCGGCGCAACTACAGGTATCACAAGCACTTGAATCAAAATCAATGATTTCGGTGCCATTTTTAGAGAACGATGTATGGTGATCTTCGTTATTGGTAATTACATTACAGTTGTCTATCCGACTATTAGAACCAAATGAATTGTTTCTGGCACCACCCACGGTTTTGCCATTATAACTTAGTCCTAAACTCTTTTGACTAGAACCTAATTCGTTTATTTTAATACCGTCAAAGTTATCACAGTTTTTATCTGAAATGTTCGGTAGAGTGACATTCCATTCGGTTTTATCTGTTTTAATTGATACTATTGATTGTGATTGTTGCTGATTTTTTTGGATTGATTGCTGTGGCGGTGCGATTGCTTGCCACGCATTTCGAGAAGCTATACTTCCTATAGATGATGACACTGAAGTTGAAGAATTCGATGAACAAGCATCAGTGTTATTTGAATGTACGAAGAAGTTTTGTTTGTCAGTGGCAGTAAATGATGATTGAATATGGTCTTCCAAGTGGCGCAACCAATGACTCAATGATCTTAAATATAAAATGAATTAAAAACATATTAGTGTATATGAAGATATTATATTTTGATTTTTTTGTGTATTTAATTGTTATTAAATGCATTAAATATAATAACAAAAAAGATAACGTTTTGATTTAGTAAGTAACCATTTCTTTTGCCAAATCTTATAAAAGTAGAAGTGCGTGAGTGGGCAGAACTTATGACCGCGTAGTCTTCTTTTCGAAAACATTCTGTGAATAAAATTTTGTAGGATAATCAAAGATTTATAGTACTACTCCGCTTAAAATTAATTCGAAATTAGAGTGGATGTAAGAAAAGTGTCATTATCTTAAGTAATAAGCTTCGGAATAGGTTCGGAAAGTTTTGCGTTTTTTTCGGCCAAAAATGGCAAACTCCTATTGTTTATGTGCCTTTATTTTTCTTTATTGTCGCTAATATGTAACAATTTAAAAGCTTTTTTAAGTATTTTATTTTATTAAAATTCGTATGAAAATCCAAAAGGTGCCTTTTCATCTGTGGTTCTATGACCACAGCTTTTTTTTCACTTACACTCCAGATATATTTTCTGTATTATGCCACTAAAGCAAGAATTACAAGAAATACAGTTCAGACTTAAATCAAGAAAGAAGTGATTAAGATAATGAATATAATAGAATCAAGTACTGAATGCTGTGCAACACCACACTGAACATTTACAAACTCACTTTACTTATCTCTATATTCAAATTTCGCTTAAAACCAACTTTTTCTAGTTTCTTTAAGAATAAATGGTCCAAGGTGTGAAAAGCCTAAATTTTTTGTAAATTTGATAAATCGTTTAACATATCGATCACGGGCTTTGCTTTCGTATCTCTTACTGCATTGATCAAAATGTATTTACTAAAAGCGTCGGCAACTCTGATAATAACTGCCTTACCTCGACGACTTTGTGGAAATGATCCTAACTGATCTACGTGAATTGTTCGAAATGGAATAAGATTGACATCCAAAACGTTCATTCTTCCTTCAGCTGCACCTGGCACCTTTTGCTGGTAGCAGCACTCGATGCATGCAGATATGGAAGGTTTGACGATGACCATACGTTTTCTTTGATTCGCTGCAGAACTTTTTCTGCATCAAAATGTCCCATGTCGTCATGAAAATGTCTTTATCCTTCAACAAGCGACCGTTCTTCACGCAAATTGTTGACGGATCTGTGAACATCTTTTAGTTCCATTTCGTTCTTGCGTCTCGACGATGACTGCGAGTCTCGGAACTTGCCGCTGCATACAGGCGATTCAAACACTTTGCGTGATGGAAACTCTCATACCAGCGAGGCTATAGTATCGGGTTCATGTGCGCACTCTACAGGTAACCGGCTGAGTGCATCCACGTAAGCCACGCGAGACGCGCTGCGATGAATGAATGAGAAATCATATTGCGATGTCTCCTTGATTGCGCTGACAGCTGAACAATCAAGTATAAAACTGAATTTTGACTCGGCGGCCGTGATGCGCGACTGAAATAAAAAACTTGTCCTCGTTATGTGTTTTAGTTCACTGCTTGGAATAAGATTCACGCCAATCTTACAGTACTGGCATCCGTGGACGGTGCCCGAGAAAGGTAATTTCCGTTGCCTAAAACATGTATTTGCGGATTCGTATTGTAAAACCGGCTTTTCTTCCTTCTTCCTTCTTCCACGGTGTTCTCGGAATTATTATTTCGTCTACGAAGCTAAACGCTCGACCCTTCATAGACTTACCCAATTTCGAGATAGCTTCGTGAAGGACGCACCAAATCAAACGGCTGAATTTATGCTGACCAGCATGGGTGACAAATGCTGTGAATTGTCGGCAACTTTTGCACTTGACTTTTTCTCCAATACGAATACGAAGACATGACACGAAAACCGTGCTGACTTAGATCTGCAAGATTGTTGTCGATTATTTCCCTTTTGGCGAATGGTTCTCTACGTTGAGTACTTATTGATGTGTTCATGTAATCTATCACTGCCGATGGACGGCAAATCGGCGCCCGTTTTTACTCTGACGATAATTTCAATACGACACGATTCTTTATCAACCACTAAACTACGGTCGACATCCGCTCTGTTGCGGTCTGATACCGCAATACTAAACCTGAGAGTTTCCGGTGAGCTATTTGCAACGTATTGGTCGTGGTTGACTCGCACGTCCACAGCTTTTCCACCAACATGGAAGATTAACGGTACGGCTTATCTTTCCGACTTTCAAGACTTTTTCTATCCAGGGTAGAAACGCTTCAGTGGGGTAAAAAGCGCCGGCAGCGATCGACTCTGATCAAGTTGGCCCCGTTGTTCAAACATCATTTCTACAGAATTTTTTTGACTCAGAATCTGGAGTTCTATATAAGTGGAGACAAACCCTAAGACATCGTCTTTCGAAACCCCGAATCTTTTCCATAAAGCTTGTTGAACCAAACGGGACATCCATAGGCAAGGACAAAGATAGATAGATAACACTTTATTTAGCTACTAGAAGAAAAGCCTGCCGTACGCCAGGAAGAATGTCATACACATTTGTTATGAACTTTCTTTAATATATATTGCATAAATTATGGAAATGCCTAAAATCTTTTTAAGTAATATATTATTTATTGTTATTATTTATTAAAATTAGCTACCAGAGACTTTTGCCTGGAAATAAGAGATCTGAATGAGAACAGTTGAGGGTATCCTAATCCCTGACAGTCCCATGCATATTGATAAACAAATATTATTTAAATAGAAGAAACAAGTTTGAGTATAAGTAATAGTTTACAAACGTTATTAATGTTATTGATTGATGTTGTGTGTAGGTCATTTAATTTTTTATTAAAAAGTGATTTACATACATAGTTAACCTTAGAGCATTCAGAAGTAAGATGTTTTACAGATAGGCTTTGGTTGGATTGGCAGAGATGACAGGTTGGAGGGTTTTCCCTTATGAGAAGATGGCTATGGGTTAATTTTGTGTGTTCAAGACGAAGACGGAGAAAGCATTTGATCATGGTAGTTGTTGTTTCTGTAGATAAAAGTCTGGCTCACTCTTTGGGTTTATTGAAAGAAAGGATTTTATGAATGAAAACATTTAAGGGCCTATTTTCCACTGTGCAAGCTTATTTAGGATAACGTGGATGCCGATTCTATCGAATCCTTTTTCGAAATCAAGGGATATTACGTAGACGTGATTTTTGCATGATAATGCTGAGCAGATATATTGGTCAATGTGCAATAATGAATCATTGGTGCTACGCCCGTGTTTAAAAGCGACTTGGTTTAGGTAGTTATTTTTTTTCAGAAAACCAGAGAAGTCGTTTTGATATAATTTTCTCTAAAAGTATGCCCGCACAAGGAAGTAAAGAGATTGGTCTGTATACTTTAGGGTCAGTCGGTTTGTTTGAGGGTTTAGGTATTGGTATTGTACTACCCACTTTCCACGTCTGTTGTATAGTCTCGTTTTCGAAGATAGAGTTGTACAGAAGCAAAATTCTTTTTTTGAGTAAGTCCGGGGCATTTTTCAACATTGGGTATGAGATGCGATAAAAGTCTGGGGTTTTACCTTTCAGCGAGGTTGAGCAGCTATCCATTTCAATTAATCTTATACTACTGTGTCCAAAAAATAAGGTGACATATGAATTTAAACTGCGCGCGTCGAAGGATTTGGAAATTTTTCTTTCTTTTTAGGTTGGTAGTACTGTCAGTGACATCTATGTGAAATTTCATGTCAAAATATATTCATAGTGTTTGAGATACGCGTCGTTTTGTGAGCTGCTAAAAGTGAGTTTTTCGTTTTTTGCGATGTCGAAATTTATTGAGCAAAGAATTTGCATTAAATTTTGTTTGCGGAATCAATTTTCTGCTGCGGATACGTTGAGGATGGTGCAGAAAGCCTTTGATGATGAGGTTATGTCTAAAAAAAATGTTTACAAGTGGTATAGTGATTTCCAAGCCGGCCGTGAACGTGTCGAAGACGAAGAGCGTTCTGGGCGACCATCAACCTCAACCGATGAAGCTCACGTCCAACAAATCAAAGATTTGGTGTTGAAAAACCATCCATTAACGATTAGAGACCTTGCTGATGAAGTTGGCTTATCGAAAGGCTCAGTCAATACCATTTTGAAGGATGCTTTGGGCCTCAAGGTCGTCAAATCTCGACTGGTACCGAAAACATCGATAATGCACCATCCCATACCGCACTCGTAATTCGTGATCACTTCGCCAAAAACTCAACCCATATCGTTCCGCAACCACCGTATTCACCTGATCTGGCGCCGTGCGACTTCTGGCTGTTCAACAAGCTCAAGAGACCGCTCCGGGGACACCGTTTTGATACGATAGAGGAGATTCAAGCCGCAGCGAAGACGGAACTGAAGGCCATCCCGGAAAGTGACTACAACCAGTGTTTCAAAGATTGGAAAATCCGTTGGCATAAGTGCATTGCATCGGGAGGCGATTACTTTGAAGTGGATGAAATTGATTTGGAAGAATGAATAAAGAATTTTCAAAATAAATACAATGTCACCTTATTTTTTGGACACAGTAGTATGTTGTTCTATGTACTTTGCAGATGTACTGAGGATTTCTAGATGATGATTGCTATTGATAGCTAGAAGTTTGGAGTTGAGGAAGGCTGATGGAAAGTTGGAATCGTTTGAGTATGTGGACCAGGTTTTGCCATAGTATTCGCATATTTCTGAAGGGTTAAAGAGTGTTCCCGATTCGGTTATTAGGTTGTTTATTTTAAATTGGGGATAATAACCTGACAAGGTTTTTATATCTGCCCACATTTTCTTACTTTAGGAGTTTGGGTTGATGTTGGATGTAAATTTTTGAAAGACTTCTTTTTTTGCTATTTTACTGTTTCTGCGGAATATGGCATTAGCTTTACGATAATTAACTAAGTTGGTATTGTTGGGATGTTTTTTGAAAATTTTCCAAAGATTCTGTTTGTTATTGCGGAGAATCGATAACTCAGCAGACCACCATGGGGTGATCTTCTTATGGGGTATATTTTTGGTTTGAGGGATTGCTACGTTGGCAGCAGAGCGTAAACTTTTTGAGATCAAAGCAGCTTCTTTGTTTATGTTGGGGGAAGGACTATAATTGTCTAGAGTTTTTGAGTATTGAATTTTAGTATAATACCCAGTTGGCACGGTCAGTTTGAAATTTACAAATGAGTTTTTTTTTTTTGAAAAGTTAAATAACCTACTACTGTGTCCAAAAAATTAAGGGTGACATTGTATTTATTTTGAAAATTCTTTATTTATTCTTCCAAATCAATTTCATCCCCTTCAAAGTAATCCCCTCTCGATGCAATGCACTTATGCCAACGGATTTTCCAATCTTTGGAACACTGGTTGTAGTCACTTTCCGGGATGGCCTTCAGTTCCGTCTTCGCTGCGGCTTGAATCTCCTCTATCGTATCAAAACGGTGTCCCCGGAGCGGTCTTTTGAGCTTGTTGAACAGCCAGAAGTCGCACGGCGCCAGATCAGGTGAATACGGTGGTTGCGGAACGATATGGGTTTAGTTTTTGGCGAAATGATCACGAATTACGAGTGCGGTATGGGATGGTGCATTATCGTGGTGTAAAAACCAAGAATTGTCTTTCCACAATTCCGGCCTTTTTAGGCGGATAGCGTTACGCAAACGACGCATAACTTTCAAATAATATTCCTTGTTGACTGTTCAGCCGGTTGGAAGGAATTCATAAAGCACAACAAAACGATAATCGAAGAAAACAGTCAACATGACCTTGATTTTTGAGCGACTTTGGCGCGGTTTTTTGGTCTCGGCTCTCCTTTGGCACGATATTCGCTCGATTGATCGGTTGTTTCGGGGTCGTAAGCATAGATCCAAGTCTCATCGCCAGTTATAATGCGTTTCATGACATCCTGGTAGTCGGAAAGCATTGTTTCACACACATCAACGCGACGCCTTTTTTCCAAAAAATTCAATGTTTTCGGTACCAGTCGAGATTTGACGCGCTTGAGGCCCAAAGCATCCTTCAAAATAGTATTGACTGAGCCTTTCGATAAGCCAACTTCATCAGCAAGGTCTCTAATCGTTAATCGATGGTTTTTCAACACCAAATCTTTTTGTTGGACGTGAGCTTCATCGGTTGAGGTTGATGGTCGCCCAGAACGCTCTTCGTCTTCGACACGTTCACGGCCGGCTTGGAAATCACTATACCACTTGTAAACATTTTTTTTAGACATAACCTCATCATCAAAGGCTTTCTGCACCATCCTCAACGTATCCGCAGCAGAAAATTGATTCCGCAAACAAAATTTAATGCAAATTCTTTGCTCAATAAATTTCGACATCACAAAAAACGAAAAACTCACTTTTAGCAGCTCACAAAACGACGCGTATCTCAAACACTATGAATATATTTTGACATGAAATTTCACATAGATGTCACTGACAGTACTACCAGTCTTAAAAGAAAGAAAAATTTCCAAATCCTTCGACGCGCGCAGTTTAAATTCATATGTCACCTTATTTTTTGGACACAGTAGTATATCTACTTTAGTTACGATTGGAAGATGTAAATCATCTAAAATTTCCCATGAAATTTTAGGGAGCAGTAGAGGTGAAATAGCAGAGAAATCAACGTGTGTCCATGTCTTATGTGTCGAGAAATGGATTGGACTTCCGTCATTTAAAATGGAAAGATTTGACTTGGTTCGCGTAGGTGTAGGATGCGAAGTTGTGAAAGTAAGATCTGTACTTATTTGGTGGTAGGCGAGTGAGATTGTTTTGAATGTAAGTTTCCTGCAGCGATATAGTTGAAGGATTGAGGTCATTCATTAACAATTGCAATTCGTGACAATTGTTGAAATAGCCTTTCATATTCCATTGTAGGATTTTAAAAGAGGTTTTGTGAGGGGTGGAAGGTTTTTTTCCAATATACGCTTGGTTATAGTGGTGTAAGCTTGAATTGGTTTTTGGTTGGTGGTGGAGGGTTGAATGGGACTCCGCTGACCAGATGACTTGGCATCCGGAATCCTAAATGTTCCGCATGGGCCACGCTATGGGCAGAGGAGACATTTGTGTTGGAATTAATTGTACTGTGAATTACTTGGGTTTAGTTGTTGGTGTTAGTTAAATGTGCTTGAGGTAATGATTTGTTGAGACGTGGATTTGGGAGGAGTGTTTGCGAGAAAAGTTGAATTTAAAAATGTATTGATTGATTGGGTATTTGAAGGGATGATTTTCTTGCTGGTTGATGTAGATTGTTTTTCTGTATGATTTGGTTGTTCAGTTTGAAGTTGAGCTGTGGGGCACGTTGGGGGAGTATTAGATACGTTTGTAACTGGATTATTGGTTGTTGAGGTAGGTATGGCTTGATGAGCAATATTTGCAAATGTTTGGGTAAAAGGGAGTACAGGATTTAATTCTTTATATGCTTTCTTGGCTTCGGAAATCGTACATTTTTTAGTTGTCTTAATTTTTAATATTTCTATGGCTTTTAAGAAACTTTAACACGTTTTTGAAGATGTGGGGTGCTCTTCGGCACTGTACGATTGGAGGAATTCAGGTTCGTATGAAGAGTCACCTTGATAGAACAGAGGTTTGATAGAGTTTTTTGTGTTAGGAACGTTTCAGCTATTTTTGTAGATTTAGCCAATATGAGCAAATTACCATCACGTAACTGTGTTATATATTCATAACCGGTGCTTATACCATCTATAGCTTTGTTAATAAGAAAACACTGAATTTGGAGAAAGGTTTATCACTATCTGTTAGGGCGATAACAATAAATTTGGGGTAAGGATTAGACGCCTATCCGGGAAGGAAGGATTAGATGACGAAATCGGAATCGAGGGATTAATGAGTGAGTATTGCTGTGTAGAAGCAAGTCGCGAAATTTTCTCGATCCGGAATTTTTTATCAATTTCCACAGAAATCGAAATAATCGCAAATTAAACCACAGTTCAATTCGAACTCAATAAAACCAATTAATTACGCGAAGTGAATGTGTGTGAAAATAAAATATAAACAACAAAAAAAAGAAATCCCCAAAAAGAAAAAGACAAAGAAAAATCAAATAAGTGCATTGACTAACATACATTTGAGTGCTTTACGCACACAAACATATGTGAAAGTGAAACAATGCAAAAGTGTACTAAATGCAAGACTCCAATCTGTAATTTGTTTTTCTCTTTTTTTTATTGTTCGAGGGTTCGGAATGCCAATCTACATCTACAGGTAGTTACCCGAAAGCACGTGTGGGCCTGAGGCCACATTTTCTTATTTGTTCACTCTTTTATTTGTAATATGCACTACAACTGACGGAACGAATAAAAGAAAGAAGGGAGAAAATCGTAATCGAAATGTAGCGGGATAAGTAGCAACGAAAATAAGCGAGAAGCACAATGAGAGGGAAACGATGCTATCGGCTTGAAGGTTAGTCGGTTACTGTAATATAATATAATACTGTAATATAAAAACTGATGTAACATATATACGACGGAAGCGTTCGCTGAATGCGTAAAATTATATAAATCTAGAGAAAGGGAACTGGTCCCTCTTCCGTGGCTTGCTAATTATTATTATATTGCTTTTTTTCAAATTTTTTTTTTAAAATTAGTTTTATTTAGCTCATGACAATTTTCTTTGATGTGTACCCTGTATAGTTTTTAATTTTCAAGTCGCTTGTACGACGAACTCTGGACATTGCAACTTAGAGTTGCCCATGTCAAATACTGGTTTTGGTAAATGAATACCAGCCAAGTGTTTGCCCTTGTGACTTATTGATTTTCATAGCAAATGCTTGTTTTATTTATTAATAATATTTAAAACCAAAATTTGATCTCTTTAAGGGAATATTCTGGTCTAGACCCTTAAAAAAATCGATGTTTTGTTTATATTTTCAAAGTTTAACTATTCACTAATATTTGTACAAGAGGATTTTTCAAAATTCAAATTATTTTCGGAGATATCGGTATTTTGCTGACCCGGCTTCCAAACTGGTTCGGCCGGAACAAATCGAACATAAGACATTAGGGATTCTACGTCTACCTGAATCCATATTTCTCAGTAAAACTTTTTGTCCTTTGTATATATTGTAATACCGAAGAAAAGGTGACTTGTATCTTTTATATTTAGTGTGCAGTTGAATTCTAACCTTCAAACCACGTGGACTCTTTCATTTGGACTTTCTATCCAAAACATATTCATTCCGGACCTGAGATGATTTAGATAGCGACATTTATTGCTTCATTCTTATTTTAAAAAATGATGGAGCTTATGGGAATGAAAATTAGTCCGGAAGCTCATTCATTATACCATGTGTTTTACAGCGTCACGGTGCACAGCTGGATCAGTTTTGCCGCGATCCCGAATTCGGCCATCGCTTAAAAATTCAGAGGTCTTTTGCAGGATTTGCCTCAATGTGAATATTTGGTCGATCGTGAATATGCCGGGCCAGAAGCCACAGTGGTACGTACCGATTCGTGTGTTGCAGAAAGGTTTCAAATGTTCACACAGTACGTTGGATAGGATCTTATATGCGAAATTAAGCAGGGATTACATCGCTAGTTCTTACAAGACATAGAATTTCCTTTCTTGAAGAGGGGGTATATACCAAAGCATGGCCACCATGTCTGAACAGCTCCGCTGCTAGGCTATCAGAGCTGGCGGCCTAGTTGTTCTTCAAATTCAAGCTGAGCTAACCTTTTCTAAACTGGGAGGGGGATGGGTTCTGTTTTGACTGGGTACGGGTTCTCCTCTTGCCATATCAATCTCTTTTTTTTATAAATGATCACGGGCGTATAAGGGGTTATGACTACCCTTAAAATTTTAATACATACCGTTGAAGGGATCAGGGAGGAAATAGGGAAAAGTACTGATGTACTTTGTTTTTGAATTTCTGCAGATTGTTATGAGTAGGAAATGCCGAGATCTGGTAGATCTGCTAGAAACACGGCTTAAATACATTTACTATCGCCTGTGCTTGGGTGACTAGGTTCCCTTCACTGTTTCAAAGGGCCTGCGTCCCAGGTTTGAAGCCAGCTGCCAGTTGCTTGGCTTTACTGAAAAACTTCCATCGAGAGAGCCAATCAGTGCCTTCCCTGTTACTACATCATCCAGCCATCAGATCTGAGCCCCATAGAAAATCTAAGGGAAATTGTAGATCGCCCAAATTCAAGGAATCATTGCAGAACTAAAGATGATCTCTTTAAACAAATTAAATTGGCATGGAAACATATTCGAAATAATATAGTAATCAATTTTGTAGAGTCTACGCCCCGAATATGCACTGAGGTGATTAAAAGTAAAGGATTTACTACCAACTAATAGCATAACTGCAAATAGTTCACGCAAAATGAAGAATTGGCTTAGACTTTTGTTTCGATCAGTTAAAAATTGAACTCACTTTACTAATTATCTGTACTGAATTAACTTTTATGAAAACTATTTTTAACAGTGGTTTTGGTGTAACGTGAATAAGGCGTCTCTTTGGACTGGCCTTAGGACACGACGGAACCATACGAATTCCGAAGCTTTACAGTTAGACTCAAACATTTGCATACACCTATTACTCACAACATGAAAAGTTTGACAACGTTAAGGTACAATTGAAAAGAAAAAAATATTTCAAAGCACAAATGACGCTTACGGTCTACTCTTTTATTATCAGTTTTATTCTTGTCAAAATCAAACGAAATTCAGGAGTTATTCACGTTGAAAGTAAGTAAAAATAATTTGAAATAACAGGCAAAAGCAGTGGGGTTAAGGTCTGGTAAGGGAATAGTAAAATTGCTTAAGATTATGGTTCATGGTACGGCAGCCACTCCTTGACAATTTTTGTCTAATGCCTTGGGTCTTAACGAAAGACCTAAGTAGATGTGCAACCCAATTTCTACACAATAGAGTGTAAACTATCCTTCAAAATCTTCAGGTTCTCTCTGCTAATCGTTGTTGATTCAATGGAAACAAGACGAACTGTCCCCGCAGCTGACATGCAACCCTTACCAAACTATCAATGAACCTCCACCATATTTTACTGTGGGAATGATGTTTTGGGGAAGAAGCTCGCTGTTTGCTGGTCTTCACACCTAATCTGTGCGTTTTGCTAAACTTTTTGCGATCGCGAGGCATTTAAAAAGATTTGCAGTACAAATGCATGTTTTTTCCGTGGTACATGCCCATGTAGTCCACTAGCGCTAAGTGCACTACGGACCGTTGACGCACATCCTGACTAACCACGCTCTTGACCTAGGATTTTCCTTACATGCCTTATTATTTTCCGTACTTCGGTGTCTCTCATAGAGCGAGGGTAATGGGATCGTTGTTCAGTTTTCGTATTTCCGCCAAAGTTGTAACTTTGAATAATTTTTTGTGCAAGGGATTTGCCTTCTCTTCTATTCTGCAAAGTTAAATTTTGCATTTCTAAAGGCAAATCTTTTCCTCGCGCTATGATAAGTTCAAAATTGTAGTTATCACTACGAAATACTACTGTGTCCAAAAAATAAGGTGACATTGTATTTATTTTGAAAATTCTTTATTTATTCTTCCAAATCAATTTCATCCCCTTCAAAGTAATCCCCTCTCGATGCAATGCACTTATGCCAACGGATTTTCCAATCTTTGCAACAGTGGTTGTAGTCACTTTCCACAATTCCGGCCTTTTTAGGCGGATAGCGTTACGCAAACGACGCATAACGTTCAAATAATATTCCTTGCTGACTGTTTGGCCGGTTGGAAGGAATTCATAAAGCACAACACCACGATAATCGAAGAAAGCAGTCAACATGACCTTGATTTTTGAGCGACTTTGGAGCGGTTTTTTTGGTCTCGGCTCTCCTTTGGCACGATATTCGCTCGATTGATCGGTTGTTTCGGGGTCGTAAGCATAGATCCAAGTCTCATCGCCAGTTATAATGCGTTTCATGACATTCTGGTAGTCGGAAAGCATTGTTTCACACACTTCAAAGCGACTCCTTTTTTCCAAAAAATTCAATGTTTTCGGTACCAGTCGAGATTTGACTTACTTACTTACTTACTGTTGAGTGGCGAGGACTACAAAATTTGTATCTTTAATACATTTAAGCAAATAAAGCAGTTATTTCATTTGATTTTGATAAGAATAAATGTGATAATTTCTATTTAAAAAAATATATATCTTTCCACTTGTTATAAAGCGCAGTTGAACTTAAGTTGTGGTGATTATCAGCTGTATACAAATTGTTGACTCACACTGTATAATTAAATTTGGTCTCGTCCAAAAAAACACGTTCTTTCATTTCCTTTAGGTCTAGATGATGTGACGGTAAGCTAATTTTAATTAAGCTTAGTTGTTTTTTGAGAAAATAAAAGGCTTGTTAATGAGTTTGAAAATGTTAAGTCTAACATAACCTCGTACCATGTCAATCAATTAATGTACATATAGTTTAAATGTATGACTAAACTTATTGTAAAATTGGTCAAAATTAAACTTACCTCCTATCCTCGTTTGAAATTGCAGGATGAATAAGTAGGTAAGAAAATATCTGTTGCACCACCTCTGTTGAAACAATTTGCCGCACAGTATCTTCAACAGCGATTGGAATCAGCGATAAATAAATAAACTTAGCTTCTTCGTTTCCGGGCTTCAAAAGTGGTAGCATCCCCAAAACATCGTTTAGAATATCTTCCTTCTTGTTGTACATTTTGCCCTCACTTTTAACAAACAAATCCGAACCAAAGTATATTGATTCTTTGTCTGTAATATCTGGCATTTCTGTTCCTGGGAACGACTTGTACGCTGTCACTAAGTTTTGAAGATATAATGGACTGTTTGCATTTATATCAAATGTTGTCATGTGGTTCTGTAATCCTAGATTTTGAATTAAATTATTTTCAATTGAATGCTGAAGAAACTTCAGACTCGGATAACGTAATCGCTTTAAGAGAGCATATATAATGACAGTGCGCTCACAGTCATTCCATTTCTCAAATAGGGACGTCACTGTGCTCACTTGTTCACAAAACAAAGTAGACGAGTTTCCATTTGAGTACTTCATATTGCTTTTTAAGACCCTGAAAATGAAAAAAAAAGTTATTTGTAATTACCTTCAATTGGAGAAGTGAAAGGTTTCAAGTTTAATATTTGTAGAATTTTGTTTTAAATAATTTATTTAAATTTTACAACTCTGATCTTATAGGAATTAATAGCACTCATTTTTAAATCTCATTAAAGAAGTAGTTTACATTTTCTTTTGCTATAGTGGGAAAATACAAAAAAGTCGCGCTAAATTAAGCCCCGACTGCCTGTCTTTTTCATATAATTGAATAATAATTGGATTTGAATTTAATCAGTCGAAGAATTATTTTTTCCTGAAAATGTCGAACGAAAATTTTAAAGATGAATTAAAAAAGCGTTCAAATTAATGCGAGTTGGACACGCACAGGAAGTGTTCCGCGCAACCAAACAATGGCCTTGTTCCAAGCATCCTGTGTCAAATTCCGCTAAGGCGTAATTTACTGTCTGAAAATGTCCTTATACATATTTAAAAAACAAACAAAGCAATTATGTTTAACACTTTTCCTTGCGTAGCGAAGAAAACTTTGTTAAATTCCGTTCAAATACCCTAATATATCCTCCGTAGAAAAGTGCTTCTCTTCGCTATTTTACTTTATTTTATTTTTCATAGGCGTAAAATCGAATTGCGATTTGTAAAAACACGTTTATTTTGTATGCGGACTGCCCCTATATTAGCTTTATATAATTCTAAGTCAGTCCAGCTTTACGTGCCTTCAGTATCCTGAAGATGTCTTATAAAAAGTATATACTACATCAAACAATTGCCGAGGTCAGGAACGAAATACTTAACGTATATTATTAACGGATGTTTGAAGTTGAATTACTTTCCAGACGCCTAAAAAATTGCAAAAATAGTGCCCATTTTAAAAGCTGGAAAACCACCTAATAATGTGGACACCTATACCCCTGTTATTTTGCTCAGTAGTTTCAGTAATATTTATGAAAAAGTACTTAAAGAGAGACTACTATAATTCATAGACGAACACGTCATATTTCCCGATGAGCAATTCGGCTTTAGGAAATGGCACAGCACTTCCCACCAGGTTGCATGTTAAAACTTCTCCTTCACTAGGGAAATCTACCGATATGCTATTGTTTGATATAGAGAAGGCTTTTGATTCTGTATGGCACGAAGGCTTGGTCTTTAAAATGATCCACTTCAATTTTTCGAAATATTGATGTAAAATTGTCCAAAGCTTTATGTCTTCACGTCGTTTAAAGTGTATTGTTTATAATGGTGCTTCTGATGAAATGTTTCTCCAAATGGGTTCTCCCCAAGGTACAGCACTGTCACCAATTTTGTACAATTTGTACACGTCTGATTTTCCAAACTTGCTTCAGTGTCAGGCCGCTATCTTTGCTTACAGATATATTTGCTTCACATGAATTCGCTCTAAACATTGAAACGAATCTAAACCATGCGATTCAAATATTGAGAAAATATTTTAACAAAAGGAAAATTAAGCTAAATGAGGATAAAACGCAAGGCATCTTTTTCACCCGGAAAAGAAAAGCTTGATGTCTGCCCAGCAGGCAACTTCAGCTAAATGGAAAAAATATAGCTTGGGACAATCCATTATGTATTTGGGAATTTATCTTGACACAAATTGGCATTTAAAGAACACATTACAAGAACAGTGAACAAAGTCAAAATAGCAACTAATTAATTGTACCCCTTTAAGTCAAAATTAACGAATGAATATAAAATAATAATTCTTAAGGTGATCTTCCAAGCACTAATGTTATATGGTTAATACCGCAAAATCCCACATAAAACGTTTACAAGTGTCACAGAACAAAACACTTGAAATGATGCTTAACCTACCATGGCACCACTCTACGATGGATCTCCACGAAAGAGCGAATGTTGAATTGGTTTCTCAATAGGAAATTTCGAGCTGTATTGGGGCTAATAATAACCTCGTAAACCAATTAAATAGTTAATTTCAAAGCCAAAAAAAATAAAAATTCGTTGTATTGTATCATACTTAAATTTTGTTTTCTTTTTTTCACTATGCATTAAACAATCATATATCTTATTACTTAAATACTTATTTATTTATATATTTATATATTAATTTATTAATTTATTTATATATTTATTTGATAATTTATTTATTTATTTATTTATGTATTTATTTATTTATTTACTAATTTACTTATTTATTTATTTGTTAATTTATTCATTTATTCATTTGGTTTGTAAATTCGTTGATATATTTATTTATTTACTTATTTTTTAGCTTGTTGCTTTTTTTCATATATGAACGTATATAAATGTATTCTTATTCGTTTCTACAAACGGTAAACTCTAATCTAGTCTATTTTTTTTTATTATTTGAGAAAGTATTTCACGAATTTTCCTTCCTAAAATGCATTTTATAGTTTCAATAATTTTTTTTCTACAACATTAAGACAATATTTCAGTTGAAAAATACAGTAGTATTGTATCTCTGAATTGTAAAATGTGAGGTAACACCAACTGTTGTAACATTTATTTCGAATATAATAAATATATTATTATAAATTCAAAGTCAGTCACAGACCAGCTTTCGAGCAGTTAACATCGTGTCTACTTTCTCTGCTTCACTTTCCCTGCGGTTCTGCACCTGTTGTATTGCGTTGTAATATGTACATATATTCATCTCCCTCACTCTCCTAGAAACGTGTAAACAAGTGTCAACTATCTTCACGAGTGAACAATTCTTTTGGCTTAAGAAACCACATGGCCCCGGGGCCGAAATTGAAGCCCGGGAATCAGTTCGGCGATTTTGCTGATGATCCGCCACCCAAACCCCGAGCAAAAAAACATAAAGCTCACGAAGATTTGATGAATATCCTGAGCCAATGTGCCCTCGAAAAACCCTAGCTTTATTTTAAAAACGTCCGCTTACATCTCTGAGTTTATTTGTGCTTAGGAAATGCATCGATGCGATCAGCACCAAATACGATCAGATTTCACAACTCAGATATGGAAACATCCTTGTTCTCGCGAAAAATCCAAAAACGCTGATATATTCATAGCCACAAAAAACTTAAACAATTTGTGCCCGGCCTCGATAACTCTTCACAACCGGTTTAATAGCTCTAAAGGAATTCTCTACGCTGCCTGCCTTATTGGCGAAGATGAAGCTGAGATTTTTTCCGAAATTAAATCTCAACGAGTGACAGGGGTACATAAATTTAAAAAAAAAAGGCTTGATGGAAAAGAACGGGCCACCGAACTAATGCTATTCATATTCGACCTCTTTCAACCACCCAACACTGTCGAAATTTGATGGTATAATGCTTAAGTGAGTGAGTACGTCCCTAACCCTATGCGCTGCCGTAAATGTCAGCTATTAGGACACACTTGAAAGAGATGCACAGCAAATCCAACGTGTGAAAATTGTAAACTCCCACCACACACGCCTGTTAACTGAACTAGAGTTATGTGTGCTAATTATTTAGCCGCGCACGAATCTTCGGACAAATCTTATTCTAAATTTAATCAAATGAAGGAAATGCTTTCAATAAAAACAAAATATAAAAGCAGTATGTCTGAGGCCAAACGTCTTCTAAAGGAAAGAAATCCAAACTTTTCTATCTCAAACACCAAATCTTTTTCACAAATTGCGAAAGAAACTAGTAACCCAAAACTTTCAGGCTCTATGTGGCTAATAGCCACAACTACGCAACCACAAGCCCCTTCAACTAACGTAAAAACAATATTGATAACCAGACTCAGAACGAACTCTCCTGCACCGCAAAAGCAATGGAGAAAATAATCGCATTATTGCACATGGAGAATTTCATTGCATTATCATTATCCTCGAAAAACCATGTATTTTAAATTACTTCAGATCGTTTCTCACACACAGAAAATTTCGTGTGAAAGTTAACAACATATTTTCAAAAACATACATCACCACTCTCAGTTATTCTCTTTCTTATTACTTTTGACGAACTAAGTGATACAATGAACAAATATAACATCATTCGACATTCTCTGTATGCTGATGATCTGATAATTTTTTCCAAATGTAAAGACCTAAGTCACATTAGCAGTATCTTTTCCAATATTCTCTCAGACATCACGAACGGGTGTAATTCATCTGGCGCCAAACTCTCAATTTCTAAGATTAAGATACTGCACATTACTGCACAAAAAAAAACTTGCTCTAAATATTTAACGATTACACTTAAAATACTGGAAATAACTTTTGAGAGCAAATTTAACTTTAATGAACATTGTACAAATATCCAAAAAAGCTAAGCTAAGTATCTTTCATCAAGAAACAGCGAGGCACACATCAACACCATCATAAGGGTCACCAAATCAATAGTTCTATCAAAGATAGACTGCGGCTTAGTCATCTGCGGAAAATACAGCAAATCGGCTCTCTAAAAAAAATAAAGCCTGCTTATCACATAGATAGGAGACTCTAAGAACGACACCTGCAAAAAACATGCTGACAGAGGCCGGCCATCGATGGAGCAAAGGTTGGATTACTTAACATCACTTCTTGTTCTAATACTCTTAACTTCAATGAGGACGCCTATATCTTTAGATAAAAAAAAAATTCTTTCCCGCAAAACCTCAACCGAACGACCGTCTACCATCCACAAGGCTCTTCATTCGCTACATCTCCCCGCAGTCATGCACTCACACAAGACAACAACATACCCACCATGACTACTATAGGAGACCTCCATCATAACCGACCTCCAATTATTTTCCAAAGCTTCCACCTGCAACCAGGTTTACAAAGCAATGTTTCAAGATATATCAGAAAAGCTTAAGCAAACAAACTGGAACCTTATCTTAACCGACGGATCGAAATCGGAGAACTGCACTTCCTTCACATTGGTGGACGAAAACAATTTGACTCTTGTGAAAGGGAAGCTTTTGCAATCCTACAAGCCACAAAAATAACAAAACATAAAAAAACGATGATTTGCACTGACAGTCTGTCCACAATCGATGAAATACAAAATATTTATAATAGGACGCCAATAATTTAATTGTAAATTATTTTACTTAATAATAAAGTTATAATAATAGTTCTTAGAATTTGTTGATAAAGCGGTCAGTCCACATTCTATGAGAATTGCAAGTGTGTACCTATTAGTAACGGACAGCGTAGCACTTTTCGGAATGGAAGTTTCAGGTGAGAATAAGACTAAGAGTTTCAGATATTTTCGGTGCTTTGAATGGTGCGAATGTCTAACGTTTATCAATGTAGGTGAAAAACGTTTTATTGCATAACGTGTTGTTGCGCCACTGATGCTGCCAACGAAATGTGGGTTTGACTGGGTTTCTTCTATCTACAGTGGCGAGCATAAATGTTCGAATGTTTACTTTTTTCGTACTTACCTATCCATAAAATCTTTATTATTAAAGGAAATACAACCATTTTTTTTGTGTTTTATTCTTCATTTATTTGTTTAAAATTTTGCATATTCCAAATTTAGAAAAAAATAAAAACAAAAAAAAAATAAAACGAAAAAACCAAACTTCACTCCATTCGAACACTTTTGCACGTCCAAAAAAAAGAACATAAAAAAAGGTATTTCAATATTTAGTCCACAGCCCTTTATTTTTTATGACACTTTTAATGCGTTTTGGCATGCTCTCCACTAGTTTCTCGATCAAATTATTCGGTAATTTTTCCCATTCATTTTCCACCCTTTGCCAAAGCTCATTTACGTTCTTCGGGACCCTTTCATAGACTGCCAGCCTTTTTTTGAGCAAAGCCCACAAATTTTCAATCGGATTTAAATCCGGGCTTTGCGCAGGTCACTTCAACATCTGAAAGCGTTGGCCGGTCAACCAATTTTGAACGATTTTGGCGGTGTGCTTGGGATCACCGTCCTGTTGGAAAAGGACCTCTTCCTCAGGGTATGCACTCCTTTCAACAAATTCTGGTAAATTTGCTTGGAGTATGTGAAGATAATCCTCCTTCTTCATAACCCCTTCACTTTTCACTATTGGGCCAACGTGCCACCAAGTAAAGCAGCCCCATACCATCAGGTTACCACCACCATGTTTTATCGTTTGCTTTACTTGGTGCTTCTGGATGGTTTCCTTTGGTCGGTGCCAAAAATATTCCTTTCCATCTGACTGGAAACGGTTTATTTTGGTTTCGTCCGACCAGATTACTCTTTTCCAGTCCTCAACATTCCAATGTTTATGGTCTTTGCAGAACTTTAACCTCGCTTTTATGTTTTTGTCCGACAAAGCGGGTTTTTTTTGTTTCACCGCTGAAACAAGTCCAATTATTCGAAGGGCTCGGCGCGCAGTCCACTCGCTTACATCCTTATTGATATTTGCGGCAGCTAATTTTGGCGTTAATGAGTCCTTGCGCCTCATCAAACGCTCCATAGCACGTGCATCTCCGTCTGTCAGCAACCTTCGACGTCCTTTCAAAATTGCACTGTGGCTTACATTTCGCCTTTTTTGGGCGCAATATACAGTTGAATTACTGATTTTCAATATTTTTGCAATTTCTCGTGTGGACTTTCCTTTTTCTGTTAAAACCACTATGCTGTTTTCGATTTCTTCCGATATTTAACGCATTTTTAAAAATCACATACAAATATCAAAACTGCAAACTATCTCAAAGTAATAACCTTAACACAATGGTGTCAATAGCAATGAGAGAGTGGCAAACAATCATCAACGAACAAAAAATAGCGGATAACGGGAAATTCATAGCGGTTTGGGCTAGTAAAACATTCCGTGCAAAAGTGTTCGAATAGAGTGAAGTTTGGTTTTTCCGTTTTATTTTTTTTGTTTTTATTTTTTCTAAATTTGGAATATGCAAAATTTTAAACAAATAAATGAAGAATAAAACACAAAAAAATGGTTGTATTTCCTTTAATAATAAAGATTTTATGGATAGGTAAGTACGAAAAAAGTAAACATTCGAACATTTATGCTCGCCACTGTATGTAGGAATTTATAAGAGATCAGACAACTAGTCAAGAATATTTGAAGACCGACAATATCTCAATACTTGTTTAAAATGAGAACATTTTATTATAATTTATCAAGAGTTTATTGAAAATATATGATAATATCAATTTGAGAGCAACTAGCCTCTCAGATTTTCGGCTCTATGGTTAACTAATGGCGATATATTTAATTTTATAAAGATAATGACTATTAAGATCAAACGACCTAGCTTATTATATTTATAGAATGATATTAGTTTTTCTGTTTAAGAAAGCTGATTGCAAAGTTTCCGAAACAACAAAGAAAAACGTTAATAATATATTTAAAATTAATTTATTTCTCAACGTAGTTTCCCTCTACCTCGAAACTTTTAGTCCACCGCTTCTCCAATGCCGTTACACCAGTTTGATATAATGTTTTCTCCAACCCCTCGAAATACTCGTATACGGGAACAATGACTTCATTAGTCATACAGGGCCAGATCTGTGAAATAGGGTGGATGAGATAGCAGTTCGTACCGCAATTCATGGAGTTTGGCGACTACAAAAATTGATATGTGTACAGGCGCGTTGTCATGGTGGAACAAAATGTTTTTCTTTGCCAAATGAGATCGTTTCTTTCGGATTTCGTAACTTAATTTTTTCAACTTGCGTAGTACTCTCCATTTATTGTTTTTGCAAATAATCCAAAAAACTTATTTCTCGATCATCCCAAAAAACGGTCCCCATCACTTTGCCTGCCGACAAAATCGTTTTACTTTCTTCGGCGCAGGTTTTCCGCTCTCAGTCCATTGCTTAGATTATTCTTTTGATTCAGGTGTATAATGATGTATCCAAGTTCATCTGCTGTAACATATCGCCGCAAAAACTCGTTAGGCTCTCGCTAAAGCAGCGCCAAACACTTTGATGAATGTTTCACTCGACGTTGGTTTTGATCGACAGTGAGCAACCATTGCGCGCAAAACCTTTTCATTTCCAAATGTTGCTGTCAGATTTCAAAAACGCGTTCAGAGGAAATGCTTACCATCTCTGCGATCTCTCGCATCTTTGAGCGCCGATCGTTCAGTACATTTTGTGATTATTTTGCTGTTTTCCATTTTAAAACGTAAAACTTTATCAGCGCACGAATTTCGTTTCTTTCCTTTGTTAAGAAACAGAAACTTCTAGGTCCTCTCACACAAATTTCATCCATTCGACTTAATTCAAATTTTAAATTTCTCGTTTCGGAAACTTATCAATCAGCCCACGTAAATTCATCGATTTCTTGTAATAGATTTGAGTACTTGGTAAATTGATGTGTCATTGAAAACTGATATTTATAGACTAAAATCTAGCGCACATGTTTCATAGGCAAAGTTATGAAGGGGGATCCAAAAGTTATAATAAAGAATATAATCCAAGGTATCCCAATATTCACTACAGTATTTGACCTGAACTTGACTTTTAGCTGTGGATCTAAAAGTCCTGGTAGTTACTAGCACTTTAGTATTACCCTGTACATTTATGTATAATTAAATAAATAATTATAATAATAATAAAAGCAAACTTAAGCTAGTTCATTCGGTGACCAACCTTAGTTTTATAATCACATGAAACTTGTTATGTGTCAAGCAAATTATATTATATATTGTTATAGGTCGTTTATATGACTGTCTGCGTAAGCTATGGATAACAATTGATTTCCCCCTTACTGAAACGAGACGAATAAAGGAAGCTCTTGTGATCCCTTCATATCGTATGCTGTGGTAATATTTAGTATGAGTGAGGCGCTATCACAATACAAACTGCAAGTTGATTTTAATAACTCAACTCGTTATATCTATGGTCATCATAGGGATGATCATGTCCTGTAGAAGTGTTCTTTGCTTTGCCGTTCAACAATAGATGAACACAAGAAACTGTATTTCCCTACATAACATTGTACAAAATAAATCTCCAGCTTAATTGTCTAATAAACTGCAATTCGCTCGCTCTTTGCAAACTCAATTTTATAATTCCTTGTTTTACACACTTGAGTTCTCCGTTAGTGCAAGAAGACTTTGGATCCCTTCCTGTACTTCTGTACGCATCAAATATCGAACATATCACGCTTGCAAACTGCTATCTTTTACCATTTGCCCTTGCAACAGAACAAAATTATTTGTCTTGACTCTTTCAAAACGCTTCAACAGCAGCCTTTATTTCCCTATCATCTTCAAATTTCTTGCCCGTTTAAAGATAGGGGGCATTCAAGCTGTTCGAAACCTGTTTCTTGAATAACAGCTACCGCAACTGCAACCGGTCTTCATGAACCAGCACTCAGGCTCGCAGTTTACCAAGAATTTTTTCCTCGATAGCCTTCCGTAATCTTCTTATTCCTTCAGCGTTTTTTCGGCGTCGTTAAAGAGGGTCGCCAAATGTGACATCCTCGTAATGTTGACGCGATTCTCGTCGGTGCTCGTCGGTAAACATTCTAATGGGTATATGGAATTTTATTACTTTGGGATCAAAGCGAAATTTGGAGCTAACCAAATCTTTAATGACACAAAATGATTTAAATGTCTGTGAGATAAAGTGTGTGCATATACATTTGTCGCCAAAATTAAACTGTTACAATGCAGTGATTGAAATTGACAGTGTTGCCTATACGACAATAATGGCGAGTACTTAAGTTAGCATTGGGTGGAATATATGCCGAGTGTATTAACATACAAGTGTACTTAGACTGGCATATAATGCCTTCACTGATGACAGGGAAAATCCCCCACTCATTTCAAAGGCAGACCTTCAAGCGCTTTTCGAATCACAAAAGAAGAAAAAATCTACAGTAATAGATGGGATACCAAACATTGTGCTTCGAAATCTCCCTCTGGAAGCTATAGACATTTTCACTTTACTGTTTAACAACGCACTAAATAATGCACTTTATCCGGAGCACTGGAAAACAGCAATAGTACAGCCCATCTCAAAAAGGGGCAAGGATAACTCCAATCCGGCAAACCTGCGGTCAATTAGTCTCCTTCCGACAATAAGCTAAGTTTTCGAGAATTTTGTCAATAGAGTCCTGACTAAGTGGGTAGAGGACAAAAATAAAATTCCAGATAATCAATTCGGTTTTAGAGCGGGGCATGATTGCATATATTCCGCGTCTAAACTGGTTTCAGATGTTCAATGGTACGAAGTTAAGAAACAATGTATGGGTGCCTGTCTGGTTGACTTGGAGAAGGCTTTTGATACCGTATGGTTAGAAGAGCTCTTTTTCAAGTTGAACAGGTTTGGCATAAGCAAACCACTACTGTACATGCTTTATAACATGCTTACCAATAGCCGGTTCGTTGTAAAAAAAAAAGGGCAATGTTACTTCTATTTGTATTTTCGAATTAATAAGAGACCTACAACAAGGTGCGCTTAATTCTCCGATACTTTTCAGCATTTTTACGACTGATCTTGTAGGTTCTCTTCACGTACGCGGACGATTTGATTGCGTACAGATCATGACCGAAGATTGAAGACAGCATATTGCAATGTGACTTTAATAAAATCCAGCGTTATTGTGATGACTGGAAGTTGAAGATTAACTACCAGAAATCGGAGACTATTCTTTTCAGGACTCCGCTGTCTAGGGCCTCTTGGGATACAAGAAAGAATTGGCGAACATTTTTGATCTTGGAACAGGGCAACCATTAGCAAATCGAAGTGTAGTCAGATAACTAGGGCTCTGGCGCGACCAATATCTATATTTTAATAAACATAAAGATGTTACTCTAGTCAGAGCCAAAGCGACTTTTGCCATGACAAAGAGACTGTTTTATAGCAGCCAACTCGATGAAAGGGTAGAAGTCATCTGCTTCATGGCTCTTGTCCGGCCAATGATTACTTACGGGTGTCCCGTGTTTGCGAGGACTGTTTCCGCTTCAGCAGGGCGGTATCAACCCGCGATATAGCAGGTGCAACAGCGTCAATTTTGGTGGCTGTCAGAAAACTTGTAGGCGCTCTGTCGTCCATACCCTTATTAGTTAAGTCACCCTTTGGGGCAAAGTCAGCCTCTTTTTTTCTTTATTACAAAGCCGTGGCCGGCTTGCATAGACTAAGCTTATGAATAGGTTAAGAAAATATATATAAGTTATATACATACTAGAGTATATATATATTTATGTTATATATATTTTCATAGATTTTAAGGAATATATATAATTATTATATATACATAGTTTTAAGTAGATATAAGTAAGTATTTTAGTTATTTTAATGTAGATTTATGCCTTAGATATAGAATAAAATACGTCCAGACACTAAGTTTTGGTTTACAAAAAAATGTTTCTTAGTTTAAAATTTGTTAACCTTAAAATATTATTAAAATAGTTCGATTAAGTCGAAAGACATATAGTTAAATACTAGTTATAGCTTAGAGCGCCCGCATAGGGCCTGTAAGTTTGTTAAGCAAATCAATTTATATAAACTAGTTTAAGCGTTTTTGTCTAGTGTATACGAGGCTCTAACAAGTCAATAAAACATGCATTTAAAACTAAAAAAAAAAACTAAAGTGTATTTAGATGTTTCAACTGCAGTGGCTTTAACCATTCAGCTAGAAATTGTACCAACGAAAAAGCTTGTGTTAAATGTGCTGGAAATCATAACGTAAAAGAGTTTGAAAATGTTGAAAATAGATGTGTAAATTGTTGTAGTGCCAAGACAAGATTAAAAATCGACTTATATACCAACCATATGACGAGTAATGTGAATTGTCAAGTTTTCCAAAGAAAACCGAAGATTGTAGAAGATCGGACTGATTATTAGCAATAAAATGATATAAGGTTCATTTATTTAAACACACAGGGCCTAACAAATAACTTAGACGAACTGGAATGTTTAGTGCAAAATGAAAGTGTTGACATTCTAATATTACCTGAACCACATATTGTGGACCCTAGCGAGTTAAATGATGTCAATTTAAAAGGCTTCCAACCACCGTATAGTTGTGCAAGTGAATCTAGTCACACTGATGGTGTTATTGTTTATGTTAAAAATTATTTTAAATTTCGTAGGGTTGCTAAGCAATACTGGTGTATAATATTAAAAGTGCAATATGAAAACTTTCCTGTGATATATTAATGTGCAATTCCCGAGCATCACGAAGCATCACAAATTGCACTGACAAAGTTAAAGCAAGTGTTAATAGTGATAATAGTTTGAAGATAAGTGACCATGAAGCAATAGAAACACCAATATTGTTCTTAAAATCGAAACCAATTCCTAAGAAGTTTGTCAGAAAACCCCCTGTTTATATGCATATAACTTAAATGTACATTCATTCATCCATTCTTCCTTTTTTCGCTGATGTTGATGAGTTGCAAAAATGTGGCCTTGTCGTAGTATAACAAAGTTCTCTGTGATTTTGGAATATCAGGAGGGGACGTTTAAACGTTAATTCGTTTGTAGCGGGTATTTCTTCCAATAATGGGGATGATTGTTGCAGTGGTATGGTTTTTAAATGAATTAAAAATAATTGAATGCAACTCCAGTGCAAAACTCCAGCAGAATCTTGTCGGCTGGGCGGCGCAGTACGTAAAGCGCCTGCCTTTCGATTGCAGGTGATCTAGATTTTCGAATCTGGTTCGAACACCACTTGCCATTGGGATCAAATTAATGGCGGTATCACTGAATTGGTACACTAGCGACAGCAGTCTGACTGATTGGTGTTGTTGTTCTAGTGGATGCCACATCAGCTGCTAGAATTATAGTTTGTGATGTAAAAAATAGTGGTTTGTGAAGATAATATGTAGATGTCTCTGTTGTGAAGGCATATAAAATGCTGCGAATAAAGCGTCGATAATAAGACGAAATCAAATTCTCCTACTCATTTCGGGCTCCACCCACGGAGTATTAGGCTGGGCGCTCACTTGGCAACTTTCGTTGCGCAACGAAAAGTTGCTCAGAAAAAGTGTATTGGCTTATATGGTAGAGCGCTCACTAGGCAACGCAATTTGAGAGCAATTTTTCGTTGCCAAACATCGGCAACTTTTGAGCAACGCAATCGTTGCTCAAAAGTTGCTCTCTTAGAAAAATGTATTCGACCGCTCACTAGGCAATTAGTTGCCGGGCAACTTTCTGTTTTTTATTTATTTTGACCCACGGTCGGGGTAGGTTGTGACCAGAAAAATGTGTGCGGTGCTTATTGGTGAAAATACTTTGATCGATGAAGTGGAAAAGAGTCCGTGCTTGTTAAATAAACATTTAAAAGACCAGAAAAAGGCTTTGATATTTTCCTTTTTCCTTTCTATCACGATTTATAGGATGCACCAAGTACTTTTTTTTGTTTCTTGTTTTTTTTCCGGTATTATCAATAATGCATAAACAATAAAAGTTTGTTCGAAATCCATAGTTATTGCAATTTGCACACATTGCTGGCAACTAGTTGCTTAATGAGCGCTGTATAAGCAAAAGTTGCTCGGCAATAGTTGCCGGCAACAGCGGCAACTTTTCGTTGCGCAACGAAAAGTTGCCAAGTGAGCGCCCAGCCTTAAAACCAAACACATCTGAGTTTCTCCCACACTACTATATAATCTTTCGTTCTTCTAGTAAATTCACGTTATCTATAATAAAAAAAAAATTGTCAGTCCTTGAAGTAGCGGGCACTTTTATGCACACAATGATAATCATGTCAACGCTGTGAAGAGAATTTTTAAGTACATCTAGTTTGTTTAAATGACGCAGTCTATGCGGGTGTTCGTAGATCAAGGGTAAATTGCTTGGTCAGATTTTGTAAATGTGTTCGACAGGGTTATTCACAGTGTATAAATTAACAATGATTTGTTTTCGTTCAATGTTTTAGTATGGTTTGAGTCGTTTCCAATAAGTAGTCAATTAGGCTAATTTTTTTCCTTGGCTCTAATCACATAACTTTTCATCGTTGTAAAAACTATATATATTTATTTATTTATGACCGGGATATACACCGGACTTTGCTTACTACAAACAACACTTAAAACTAATTTATTACTAAGGATTACGTAGATGGAGAAGGTGAGAGGAAAGGATAAAGATAAAGATCGATCGAAGCAGCGTAGTCGATGATACCGGTTAAGAGTTGGTGAATATCTGCAATGGCACGGCGATATGCAAAAGACGCTAGATTGATAAATTGCAAGCGGTGGGTATATGGTGGGAGATTAAAGCTTTCTGTCCAATGGAGGTCACGCAGTGCGAAGTGGAGTACCCGGCGTTGAACACATTCATTTCGCCAGATATGGGTTTCATATCATCGGTCGTTTGCTTTATGTTACCACATCACTATCGTGTCAGCTATCGTTCACTCATTCCAACGATTTGACAGCTGCCAACCACTCCGTCTCTAATATTTGCAACAACAATTCTCATGTTTTATTTTTGTGCGCTGTACCTTAAACACTTGGAGAGTAGCCGCAGAGTTCAATATTTACATATATTAATTTATTATTTCTCAAATTACTCTCTGTTGGCTTTTCTCTTAAAGACGCTAATGAAATAGCTGTCGAAAAGAAGTAAAGCAAAGAAAGAATAGTCACATTGATGTCGTGCACACGGTACTACAGTTTGCTAGTGACGTGATTCACAACAATCGTTGAGACGAGATCGTCAGACGACTATCGTCTTGCGTGATGAGTGCCCTGAACTCATTTTTCACTCAACTTTTTTATTGTTTGCAGATAATTCTTTTTTTCCATTTTTTTTCGCCAGGGGAATTTTCTATTTATATATTACAAGCAACACTTAAAACTAAGCTTAATACTATTGTAGTGTACCTACATATCATCTATCACATTGTTTAACAATGACAATGACTGCACACGACACAAAAATCACTAACTCGAATGCTAACATATGCTTGATTAGTTTTGTAAACAAATATCTGATCCGCGATGCAAGTGTCGCTCGTTAGTCATCACTCCCAATTGCCTGATGTTCAGTGCATTCGTTTTAAGATCATAATAGGACTCGGTCAACCTATAAAACGATATTGTGAGTCAGCCTATTGAACGATATTGGGAATGCTTAAGAATGTCAATTAGTATTTAAGAAGGGCATTTTGCAAAAATAAAACAGATTCATTTTGACCTACAAACAAAGTGTTTCTCTCCTTTGGCACTCATATGGCGTATTGAGCCTTCGCCTTAATTCTCTTTTCCATCCTGGCAATTGAACTTTGGCATATCCTGCCTTTTCCTTTCTGGGAAGTAACGTTCGATTCCTTACTTTGCTGCTCCTACCCCTACTTAACATGATACTGATAGCAAACCTGCATATGATCCTGAAAACAATCCTGACCCGAGTTAATAATAGAAGCAACGCTATAATATAAAGATAGCTGAATTTAATATGAAAAGTTAATAAAGGTAGTTCCAACATTCTCGAGAGCCAATTATGAACCAAATTCGTTTCATAAAGTCAACACAAGTGTTCCTCGATTTTGCGTTTAATGTAAAATTGAGCCAAAATGTATGGACAGCACTAGGACACACACCACAATATCCACAATACATTTCGAAACATACCAAACTTTGAAGATACTACAAAAGGAAATCAACCTAATTTCCCTTTTAAAGAAGAATCAGTCATTCCTTTGGTCAAACGCATTCACAGAATTGAAACAAATATTTTAAATTTAAATCCCTTCAATTCTACAGTATCCAAATTTCGACAAAACCTTCGTAGTTACAACGGACAAATCAGACTTTTCACTGATGCTGATGCATTATCCAGAATTAAGATCAACAGTGACGTTTTGAAATCCATGATAGTAGAAACTATTGATAGCCGCACTGATATTTACTTGAAAGGAGCAGATCATGGCAATAACATAGGTTATGGTACAAAAAGTAGCCAATAATAATAAATAATAAAAACCTTCACATGTGGGATTGTGGATGTATAATGTACATCAGACGTCAGAAATATGAAGAAATAAAAAATTGAAATAGCGAGGGATCGTTTACTTTTGTTATCGAAAGTGCCCAACTCTGGTTCTTCGTTTTGTGGCATTGTACTTCCCTTCAAGTAACTGTGGCAAATTAATTTGTAAGGTGCTTGTTGCTTAGTTTCAGTTTAGCTTAACGTTTATTCTATTCGGCTTGCGACCTTAGCGTGCCAAGTTCTTAAATTTATCTCAGGTCAGCTTACTCGGATGGTTTGGTGATGGACGATGAAGTTGCTGGTGTCTGTGACATGGTGACATTTGGCAATGCAGAGTTGTCGGCAGAGAGCTTCAAGTGGGAGCTGAGCGAGAACACAGTATGGAGCAAGAGAAGGTTATCCAAGTTGGTGGTGGAGGAGTTATTAATGTCTGTAAAGCTATAAAGGGTGGCATTAACCGATTACAATCAGTGATTTTTTCTAAATTTGGTGCAGTTCTGATTTACCCTCCGCGTTAGAATTACCAGCATCAAATGCGACCGTGAGATTGTTTTACACTTATCACAGAAGAAGGAAACAGATTGTTAATTTCATGGAGGCACCTTTTTGCCTTAAGACTAAGACAGATGCAAACGGGATGGTAGGACTTTCGACAGATTTTCTTGCACGAGATGAACTTGAACTAAATACATCGTGATGTTTTTTTTTTATTTAGTTTTTATAAATTTTATTTCTTTTATATTTAACCCTTTACTTCCCAGTGGTTTAAAAATGAAACCACACACTCAGTATTTTTTCTTTATATTCCTTGTGGTTTCATGGTAAAACCAATTGTATTTCTACGAACTGTTATTCATTTTATGACAATAAGAAATTTTTTGTGCATTTGTTTGATGGTTCGTTTCATTTGAAGCGGTTTATTGGATGGATTTTGTTATTTTGTTTTAATAAAAAATAAAGTTGGTATGAATTTATGAAATGCGACCAAAGGTTTTAGGATGTGGTTTCGCTGTGAAACCAGTAGGGAATAAACATTTCAGTTTTTTAATGTTAGACAATGGTCGTTTTCTTAGATTCAACCTAGAGAAAATGGATTCGGAAGAATTTCAGATATTTTTTTGACGGAATTTTACCGGTTTTCGAATCTGAAAGTGGTGGCGAAGAACAAAAAAATACTGAAGCAAATGTTGAAGATCTATTCGAAATAAACACGATAAACACGATTTTGAAGATTCTGAAGAAGAACATAACGCGGGATGGAAAAGCGAAGATGATCTTCCTCTGTCTATTCTTCAACAAAAAGAGAGGGCTAGTTGAAACATCTGGACGACTTCGACAAATTATTTGCAAGATACGAAAAAAGAGTTTGAAGAAGAAAAAGGTGCCGCTATTCATGAAGCCATAGAAGCACATACTGATGTTTTTCTTCACTAATTTCAAATGGAGTAAATTGACCATATTGCGTTCCAAACATATTTGTATGCCGTGCAAAAAACTGGAGGAAATTATGGAAGCTACATTCCAACCAAATGGCTGCCAAGTTATTGCGAATATTGGTCATCTAAGCCTCAATTCAGAGATCGTTTTCATGGCTTCTTAGGCATATTCATTTGAATGACAGTTTGCGAAAAGAAGGAACGAAGCTATCGTAAACATTTTTATCGTCACTGACGCCATCTAAATTTCAATTTTTGAGATGAATCAATGATAAAATTTAAGGGAACGACCTGTTTTCGACAATACCACCTTTATCAATTCCTGGAATTTATTCAGAAAATTAAAATAACAGTTTATTCATCTAAATCTGTATTGTACCCTTCAAAGTTATCCCCTTCGGGTGAAACACACTAGTGCCAGTGCTTGATTCAATCCTCGAAACATTTGCCGACATTGGGATTGTATTAGAATTAAAATATATGGTATTTAGGTATGGAAAAGGGCAGTGCTCAGAGGAAAAACGAGCTCTCATTTGGCAAATGAAAGCCACTGGCCGGACAATTTCAGAAATTTCTCAACCATTACAGTGCTCAAGAATGATGGTGTACAACGCAATAAGACATGTCAAAGGGTTTAGGATCATAACGATTCTAAAACAAGTTCCTCGAGGACGGAAAACAACACCAAAATAAGACCAACTAATGTACCGCGCTTCAGCAAACGATCCTTTTAAGAGTTCGAGCGACATAAAACACCAAGTATCATCCGACTACGGTATTAATATGTCCTCACGAACCATAAGGCGGACGCTAAATGAAAAACAATAACGTGGATACATAGCCCAACAAAAACCGCTTATGTCGAAAAAGAACTTGAGAGCCAGGTTAAAGTTTGCGTAAGGTAACCTGGAAAAACCTTTAACTTTTGGTAAAATATACTTTGGAGCGACGAATCTAAGTTTTGCAGACTCGGTTCGGATGAAAAAAAATATGTCCTCAAAACAAACAATTGACTCAAAGTACACTTTGAAAACGGTTAAACATGGTGGTGGGAGCATAATGGTCTGGGGAGCCTTTTACTGGCATTGTGTCAATGGATCAACACATTTACAAAAACATTATTGGTTATATTATATTGGTTATATTGGTTATATGGCGCTTCTTGCACGACAATGACCACAAGCACACCTCGAAATTGGTTAAAAGCTTCTTAGAGGTCAATAATATTGCCGTTTTGAAATGGCCAGCACAATCAACCGATCTAAACCCAATCGAAAATGTATAGAATGACATCCTACATCATGTGAAACAAAAAAAATCTATGAATTTGAAAGATTTGTGGCAAGAATACAAAATGTATGGTATAATATTCCAAAGCGGCGATGCGAGGCCCAAGTCGAAAGTTTACCAAGAAGATGTATTTTCATAAATTGGAATTCACTGATTCTTGAAGTCTTTTACCAACGAAGCGAGAAAAGGCATCAACATTTGTTCCTGTGGATAGTCCTAAAAATCAGTAAAAGGACTTATGATGATTTGCAAGACCTGTAAAATTTCAAATGTTGGAGAAATGAGGTTTTCTTAATAAGCCGACGGTATCCTATAAAGGTTCCGGTTTTGCTTTTGAGGTATGACACCTCACAAATTAACATCTGCTTAGCATCCAGATTACTCCATCCATCATCACATATGTATGTAGTTGATATACAATGTTCTCTGCCTGCCTGGCGAAAAAGACATAGCCTGAGCGGAGTGACGAAGTCGCGTGAGCGTGGGCTGACTACGGAAAGAGAGTTGAAATCCCTCTTCCCGCGTTCCCCTTAACCACGATTTGACTTCGAATCCAACAGTAATCTCAAGCAGGGGGTCGCAGGGTGGCAGCATGCCCCCATACATATTTCGATGTCAAGCCCGCGAATTTTTAGCTTATACTTTATCTAATGAACCCCAAACCTTATAAATTATTGCATAAAAATCATCCCAACTTTCAATAGCGCCATGTATTTCATAGTTATTGTCTTCTATAACGGCTAATATCAACGGCCAATATTACTTAACCGTTGCAATTAGTGCATGCATTTCGTTTTCTGGGTGCATTTTGCATTGCATTGTGCATTTTGATACATTCAATGGCCCAAAAAACTTCAACGTCATCTCAGCCCAGTACAAGTGCCCGCACTTCGCTGGAAAGTACTTTCGTTGAAGAACAAAGTACAAAGTGGCGCTTATATTCATCTTAAGTTAATCAGAGGAATATAGCACGGTTAATGCGGGAATTCGGTAATTTGTGTAAATTTTTTTATAAGTCATCATTACCGGGAAAATTCAAACTAATCAACTAATCAAGAAAGTGCTGTTCATTTCATTGAAAATCGTGGAATGTTACCATGGGTCAAGTTGTGTTTTAAGCATAAATGTAAGAGACAACCTAATCGGTGAATTAAGGTGCACGAAATCATCGTGTTCCATCATCAGTTTGGTTTGAAGATGTCAAGTTAGCTTTGGATCGAATGTTTTATTTGATGTATTGCTATGCCAGGAAATACTCATACGAGACTTTTAAAATTGAAGATTCTACTTTGGATGAAAAATGTCTGTCTCAAAGGACTATTTCCGCTTGGTACAATAACTGACGTGAGACAATTGTAATATATTCAATTGAAACATTCGATGCAAAGTATAAGATTGCGGGGCCTGGCAAAATCGTTCAGATTGACGAGAGGAAATTTCAACAAAGGCAGGCGGGTTGATGGACATTGGGCATAATTAAATGGAATTAATGGATTGATGGATGGAACGGAAGATTTGCGACCGGAAGTATGTCCAGAAATAGCTCACACTCAGAGGATTGAGTCTCAGTGACGTGTTTTAAAACAGGAATTTTAAAACGACAACTTCTCGAATTCACTGACTGGATATTAGAGTACGGGAGAAGAATGTTAAAAAAAAAGATCCTTTTTAGGAGTTAATAAAAGCAATTCTTCATGCATACGGTGATTTTAATAAAAAATAATTGGAAAAAACAGTATTTTTGTTGTTATTTGTTGAATGAAAACATACAATATGATGTTATTTAGCACAGTTAACACTTTGAAGTAAGAGAAACACGATTTAAGACATAATTTCGAAGAAACAAAAAAGTTTTTTTTTCAAGTATTATATTATTAACTTCCTCTCAACAATTTTTGTTTTTTCTGCTTTTCAGGCTTATTTGTGCTTGAAAAAAAAAAAAACAAATTACATTTTTATCGAATTTTCCCATATTGAAAACCGGCCCCTTCGTTGCTTTCATATGATTAGGCGTGTTGTATGCTTTTAAAATTTTATAATATGCTTCCATTATTTATCTTTATTACTAATTTATTGAAAAATTTTAATTGAATTGAAGACAACTGACAATTGAAATAAAAACATTTTTTTTTATTTTAAAAACTTTAAAATTATAGAAAACATTCGCAGCTACTTCAGAAAACAGTTATAAAGTTGAGTTGCTTGACTGATGGGATTGCGGCACAAAATAAAACGGGAAGAAACATTTTGCATGTTTGAACCTCAAGATCGGTCCTGTGTGTATAGGCTAAATTAAATTCAAATTATGCTAAACGATTTGTTAGCATACAATAAAATAAAATCCATAATTGTTTCCAAAGAGGTTGAACATGTAAAATTTAATTATAACTAAAACTACCTTTCCGTTGGTATTTTAAGCGAATCTTATAATTGTTCTTTATAAACGCTTTAGCCTTAAAATGTTGATGTTCTATAAATGCTTTGTTGTTGTTAACGCTAAAGAAATAATTGTGCTTCATATTGGTGCAATATTCGTCCTGCTGAAAGCTACTACCTTGTATTCTGTTTGCAAGGTGTAGAATTCAGAGCAAAAACTAGTTTTCTGCAACACATTTCCCGATCAAAAAGGAAGAAACCGTTGTAGCACTAATATACATTCATGCAATCACAAAATTAACAGTAATATTGAACTTTGAATAGCATTAGTTACCATCATTGCTGTTAATATTTGCAGACTTAATAAAAAAATCTCATGTACAATGTTTACTTTTGTTGTTTTTCCCTACGAGCAAATACTCGCAAATTTTGATTTTAAATTCTCTACCACTGTTCTTTTAATAAATTAGAATTTGGGCGCCTTTTCTCAAAATGAAACTGTTTCTCCTTCGACACTTACCGTTTTCGAGTCCGTTTAGTGTCGACCTTTTAATGTTTGATTCACCACTAAACACGTAGTTCTCCACAAAACGCCTGCAATAGGCCAGACAATACGTTTTAACACCGCAAATGTATTTTCTCGTCTTTTTAGCACAAAAATAAGCTAAATTTTAATTTTAGTAAAAATAATACATTCACTTCTGTCAACACAAATTGCGGAGATCGACAGATATGAACATGTCAAAATATTTCTATTGCTTTGAGTAAGAAGTTAAGTTGGGTGCAATTTAATAGGACTTGATTTACTCATAGCTTCTCTGCCTTTTATCGCATTACACGCTGACTGCATTAGAGATCTAATGTTTCCCACATAATGCTTGATATCTTTATTATTAGTTATTTTTTTATCTGTCCTTTGCATATCATGTATTGATATTTTATGTTGGTGGAATGAACAGATAGACCTATGGGCTTTTCTTCATGTTTGTATAAAATGTTTCCATAGACAATGCTATTTTTTGCTTAATTTTTTTTTCCGAGAGATTAATAGAAATTGAAAAGTACATAAATACTAAAACAAAACTCAGCAACTGGGGAAGTTTGAATGAGTAAATACGAACAGACGTGCTTCTTTCTAATCTCTGCTTTTTCATTAAAAAAACCTGAGTTATCATCGGTTTTGATCACTTCAACTCCGCAAAAGCACATTCATATACCGTTCTGCTGCAAACAAAACTCAACCACAACAACAAAAACAGCTGACGAGCTTATCTTTACCACGCACTCACTCGTCAGCATCGCACAGCTCTAGAATGTTTTTCAAGCCTCTAAAAAAAAAATCACGGAGCAAAGTGAATCGCTTCACTGTACCTTACTTTACATACTCCAGAATGGCCCACCTGGAGAGGAATATCTGTAATAGATTCTTAAAAATCGACCAGGATATTGAGGAACTCAAGTGCATAAGCATTAGAAGAGGGTTCCGGCAAAATCAATCAATTGCAATTAGAAGTCGAACAACTCCAATACAAGCAATCAAAACTGATGTCACCAAATTTAGATATGCTCACAGAGATTATGCAACTCAAAAGTCAGATCGACCCTCTTCGCACAAACAAAATCGCGTCTGATGCTATTTTGGTTGGAGTGCCTTTCGTTAGAGAAGAAAATCTTTTGGGGATCTTCACTAGATTATGTTGCGCGTTAAATTGCCAAACTCCAAGAATCATCCAAATATTCTGGGCACAACCAAACTTAAATTCGATGATTATTATCAAGTTCGCTTCACCATTTGACAGGAACATTGTATTTAAAGCTCTATCGACATTCAGGAAAATACACTCACTTGCGATGAAACTGAGAAATATTGGTTTAAGCTCAGACAAACATAACTATCTACACACGATTACACACGAGAGTCTCACACCAAATAACCGAACTATTTTGCGCCGCTTTTACAACACGAGGAATTTACACATCAAAGTCAGCAATTGTGGATATTGACAGCACAGAAAAGCATAATGAAGTCGTCAGCACTTCCAACTGCCAAAATACAACTGTGACTTTTCAACTGCCACAAAACACCAGTGGCTCTCAAGTCGTGTCTCAAACTTAGTGCACATTTCTTATATATTCAAACTGTTCATCTTATTTTCTGTTTTAAGTGTTTTAATTGATTATTTTTAATTTATTATGTATGCCATATCCCTTTCTTCGTAGTTCTTTAGATCATCCTATCTTTGTCTGTTAGTTAAGTTTTCAAATGTAGAATTTGTAAACTTAGTAATTCTATTGTGCTTCTCTTATTTGTTTTTGCTATTATTGATAGTGATGGCTCATAACAATAGAATCATGTCATGCTGAAGTTACCGTGCGTTCAGTGATTAATACTCATTTGGGTGCGCGGGAGGGGTTCAAATTATGCTACATAAACGCTCGTAGTTTAAGTATTTCGAAAGTCGACTATTTACGTTACATTTTTTACTGTTCAGGAGTAGATATAATTTTTATCACAGAGACCTGACTGACGCGCGACCTCGAAGATAACCTGAACAATATTCCGGAGTACAGAATTGTTTGGAACGAAAGGGTGACGAGTACAACTTTCCAGTTCAGAGATTTAGCTTCAGTGGATAATTACGCCCTACAAATGGAGACGAGTTTAATCCCTTGGCAAAGCTGTTATTTTGTCTCAGATGTGGGTGATAAATTTGACCTATTGCAATCTCTACTTCTTAACCTGATCAATATATATATTCCCTTAAAAACAGTGGTGGTACACAATAGAAATTATCCATGGTTTACTCTTGATGTTCAGAATGCCTTAAAAGTTCGCAGGAAACTATACTTTAAGTGGAAGAGCTATCCAACTTATCCAAATTGGGAAATTTTCTATCGATCCCGTAAATTTTGTAAGTTCAATAACGAGACTAGCAAAGAAAGGTATTTTTCATCCAAGTTGGGGTCAGACCAGAGTGCTAAGAAGCTCTGGAGCTACTTTCGCTCAGTGGGTGTTGGTAAGAAAGACGTCGTTGATCTTATACCTGATCTTGATGACCCTTACAGTGCTTTCCTCTCCAACTCTACAGATAGAACACCAACTCCAGCAAACTATCCACACTCTTCCGATCGGCTAGATGGAATTTCTATCCGGTTTGTCAAAATGATCCTAACCCACATAATCAGCGCTATGACTCACATAATTGATTCATGTACAACATCTTCGATGTTTCCGTCCAACTAGAAGCTGGCTTAAGTCATTCCTGTCCCCAAAAACCTTCAACCATCTTCGGTTGCACACTTTCGCCCCATAAGTATTTTACTTTGCCTTTCAAAAGTTTTGGAAAGGGTCCTCGCTTTGCAAATTACGGGTCACCTTGATGCATAGTTTACTTCCACCGGTCCAGTCTGGTTTTCGTGCTAACCACAATTGCTCCACGACTATGGTTAAAATCCTCGATGACATTAGGACTAATTATGACTTGGACTTTATCACAGTACTTTGCCTCCTTGACTTTGCCAACAATGTGAATCACTCAATTATTTCCAAGAAGCTGAGAAGTTATTTTGGGTTTAGTGTAAGGTCGGTGCGTCTCATTAACAACTACTTGGGTAATCGATGTCAAAGGGTTGAGGTTGGTGATAGATCCTTTCAGTGAAGAAGTTTTTTTTGCAGGAGTGGCTCAGGGCTCTATATTAGGTCCTCTCTTATTTTGTTTATTATGTTTATAAATGACCTCCCAACAGTCTGTTCCAATGCCAGTAAGCATCTGTACGCTGATGATGTACAACTGTATCTGCCTAGACCCATTTATACTCTCCTAAGACATGCTAATTACAGTACACTGAACGTTATTAAAATCTTTGGAGACATTTCGGATGAATCAAACGATCAGATGGTCATATATGTTGCAGTTCAAAAAGAGAACAAATACTGTCTCGCAATGAAATATGCAACCAGAAGATTTAAATTAATTTTTTCCACTACAATTCGATCATTCTGATAATATAATCGACCCGATTACAAAGTTCCTTTAGTAAATTCAATTTCAACTCAAAAACAATTAGTGAAAATATTTCTTGGAAGCATAAAAAATTCAAAATTCAAAATATAAATATGTAGGTAAATTTCTTTAAAATACAATAAGAAAATAATTATAACAATTTTCTTCAAACTTCATGGGAGAAATTGTTTTTGAATGCCGGGCTTGAAACGCTAAAATGAAGTTGTCAAACGTTATCTTCATTATCAGGAAAATCATCCTTCGACCACACCACCATCATGCTCAGCGTCAACTTGTACAACATTATACGGTCTCATATTGTCCGGGGAACAAATACCCTTGTATTGAAAACGTGTTACCTGAAAACCTTCAATATCGCCAACCACAAAACGATCTTAGGTAAAACTTTCTTTATTTCGTATGGGCCTCGATATTTAGCGTGAAGTTTCTTTTTGACACCTGGAATAGTTACAATGTTTTTAATCAAAACATATTTACCTTGCTTATAAGACCTTGGACGTTTGTGGTGTTTATTATAGTTCTTGTTCCTTAACTGACTTTTCTCTATATTCTCACTTGCCTTTCGCCTAATCTCATTAATACAGGTGATATTCTTCTTTACAGTATCTTGCAGACACTCGCGCACACTATCGCAAAACTCACCCTTTTGACTCCTTCCAAATAAGAGGACACTAGGTGAAAAACCTGTACCTCTATTTTGGGTGTTGTTAATCGACTTTGGTCAAATATCTATCCCAGTCCATGGTTGTGTTTGCTTCGCATTCTTTTTCCATCCGGTTAATGCGTTCAATTTGGCCATTGGACTGCGGCGAATGAGTAGCTATTTTAATGTGTTTCACATTTTGCTCCTCCAAAAAGTCTGCAAATTCTTTGGATGTGAAGCAACTTCCACGATCTGAAACGAACTCTCTGACTTCTCTAACTCAGAAGCTATCGCTATGATCTTGGGATCTTGCCTTTGTGCAGCAGCAAGTGCGACTTCAAATGACAACATGTCGTTAACAAATAGTATGTTGAAAGAACGAATTAACGTATCAACGTGAGCCATACGTCTCCCCTCTCTGTGTTCGACCACATACTCAAAGCTTTGGATCTGGGGGCCCAACGAGAGATGAGAGGATTCAAAGTTTTCTTTCTGAAGGTCATGGTCAAAGCTTGATAATCAGTTATGATTCTATATGGTATACCAATCAAGTAAATTTTAAATATTCGCAATGCATAAATTATCGAAAGTGTTTCGAGTTCATAACTGTGGTATGTGGATTCAGATGACGTTGCCCGTTTAAAAAAAAAGAAACTTTTGATCCAACTGCCTTTGCATTAAAACAGCGCCGAACCCAACACTACTTGCATCACAGTGCAATTCCGTATGCAAACTAGGGCTATAAATCGATAAGATAGGTGAACAATAAGTTTATTCTTTAAAGTTTCACAAGTTTGCATTTCTCTAACACCAAACACAAAGGGTGCATCCTTTCTTAGCAAATCATATAGTGGTTTCGCTATATTTGCAAAATAAAAGCCCCAAAAAACTATGTACATTCTTTATACACACGGGTATTGGAAAATCTTTTATAGCATTAAGATTAGTTTCATTAGGTCTTATACCTTCTTCCGTATTCTCATAGCCCAAGTAAATAATCTGTGTTTGCAAAAACATGCATTTATCAAGCCTGAGCTGAAGTCAATTTTCTATAATAACATCTACAACCTCTTTTTAAATGTCCAGATGTTCTTCGATTGAATGTGTTGCAATAAATTTTGAAATAGGTGCTTCATGAAACGTTCAAAGACTGACGGGGCATTCTTTAGCCCGAATGGCATACGAGTATATTCATACTGACCCAACGGAGTCATGAAGGAAGTATACTTAGTTGACTCCTCAGACAACTCGACATGGTGAAAACCATTTTTTAACTCCAAAGATGTAAAATACTTTTTCCCCTGAGACGATCTAAGTGATCTTCGATATGAGGTAATGGGTAATTATCCCGCACGGTAACCTTATTATTGTTAGGGCACCCTCTATTAGCAAGTAAGAAAAACGTTAAAAACAGGCACGGCCAGATTGTATTGGACACGGCCATTTTTGCATGGACGATTTCCGGTCCTGGATGGAAAGCGAAAAGTTGATAAAATAATGAGCGCGAGACAAAAAAATTAAAATCCATATTATTTTGTTTCATCGGTCCTCAAATTAAAAGTTCCTTATTCTTTTTGTGTACCAAAACTATTGGTGACACATAAGGTGAATTTGATTCACGGATAACGCCATTCTTATGTAATTCATCAAGAATTTTTTGAAGCTGGATTTTGTGCGCATAAGGTAATCTTCTCGGAGGACAATGAAAGGATGTGTCATTAGATAGTGCAATATGCATTTTAAAATCTGAATTCAGTACTTGATGTTTGAGAGGAAAGTAAACCGGTCTTATAATATCTTTAATTTGTTGGTCAACTTCTGCATGAAAGTTTTTATTAATGTTAAGATTAAACTCACCGTTTTCATCCCTTAGGTCTTTATTAAATATTTGATCTACAAACTTTTCTTCTTATAAAACGTCGTTGTCCACTGAATCATGATGATGGGACTCTTTGGAGATCGCTGGAGGCTCTTCGTTCTTTTTATATTGCAGAAATATCCCTTGCCGACCCATTGAAAGCTGATGTAGGTTTCAAACTCATTACTTGCTGGTCGATCTCGTTCTGGATGTTAATGTAATGTAATGATTGGATCCTTTACGGGATACTTAGTGGAGATATGTCCTTGTTTATGACACTTGAAAAAATGTGACCACTTTCTTCTCATTCTTTGAATTAGCACTGTTGTTACCAGGCACAAAATGTCCGTATTTTTTTAACTGGATTTGTCGAACTACTAGATGGTACACTCTTGGTTATTTTATCAGTATCATTGTTTTTAATTTTCTCATATTTTCTGAGGGCTGTTTTCAATTCACTGAGATTGTTTGCATTATACAGGATCATTTTATTCACTTCCGAGTCAGGAATTCCTTTGATGACGAAATCCAACAAATCTTCTTCGTCCACGGACGAATGCGAGGCAATCTCCTGCATATGAATGACATATTACTGCATCGTCTCTTCACGTCGCTTTTTCCGCTTTCGAAGTTCATTATACACGTCAGATTTCATCACAAACCGTCCAAATTCAGTAACCAATGCCGATTTTAACGCAGTCCAACTATTCACACTGACCGTTCTCACAAACAGCTTTGCAGTTCCTGATAGAAGATGCTTACTATAGACGAATCCATCCCTTTCCGACAATTTCGTTACTTCTGCCAATTCCTCAAATTGCTCTGTCCAGCGTTGTGGGGGATAATTGTCATCACCACTAAATGGAAGAATAGCCTCTTCAATCTCTGGTTTTGATATGGGTTTGTTGTCTCTTGCTGTTTTTCTGGACTTCTCAAAAGCATTTGACTCAGTTAACCACAAGATTTTATTGTATAAACTTAAAACTCAATTTGCTTTTGAGAGCACTGTCTGTCAGCTTATGGCATCTTACCTTCATAACCGTACGCAGGCTGTCTTCTGTGGAGGTAAAAGTTCTACGAGTTTACCTGTCTTATTGGTTGTTCCCCAAGGCTCTGTTCTTGGTCCACTCCTATTCATACTTTTTATTTATGATATCGCTGATTGTATTAAAACTTGTGAGCACCATATTTATGCAGATGATGTGCAGCTTTTGAAACGATTCCAGAAATCTGAAGAATTGTCTGCCATTAATGATTTGAACAATGACCTGAACGCTATTTACCTCTGGTCGCAACAAAATTGTTTAAACCTTAACTCTTCTAAAACCAAAGTTCTGACTATTAACCAAAGTCCGGTAGATAGCCCTGGATATCAGTCTCTTTGTCAAGGCAAGGGCCGCTTTGGCTCTGGCCAGAGCAGCATCTATATGTTTGTTAAAATATAGATATTGATCTAACCAGATCCCAAGGTATCTGACAACACTTCGATTCGCTAATGGCTGTCCGTTTTGTCCAACAATAGAGAACATTCGCCACTTCTTTCTAGTATTTCTAGAAGCCCCAGACAACGGAGTCCTAAACGGAATGGTCTCGCACTTTTGAAAATTGATTTTCAACTTCCAATCATCGCAATATCCCTGAACCTTTTCGAAGTCACGCTGCAAAAGACTTACAATGACCTCGATCTTTGGACTCGACCTGTACGCGATCAAGTCATCTGCGTACGCTATGGATTGGCGGAGAGATCCTACAAGATCACTTGTGAAGATCGTAAATAAAGTCGGCGAAATAACTACACCATGTTGTAGACCGTTTTTTATTTCGAAAGTCCCAGTAGACACCACGCTGCCATTTTTTCACAATAAACTGTCTGCTGGTGAGCATATCTAAGATTATGTACAGCAGCGGTTTGCTTATGCCGAGCTGGTCGAGCTTGAAAAAGAGCCCCTGCAACCAAACAGTGTCAAAGGCCTTCTCCAAGTCAATCAACAAGGCACCCGTGCATTGTTTCTTACCTTTGTTCCATTGGATATCCGATACCAGTTTAGACGCGGCATGTATGCAATTATGCCCCGCTCTGAAACCGAATTGGTTATCCGGTATGATATTTTTGTCCTCAACCCACTCGGCTCTATTGATTACTTTTTCAAATACTTTGCTGATGTTGGGAAGGAGACTTATCGACCGGAGATTTGCCGGATTGGATGTGTCTTTGTTCCGTTTAGGAATTGGTTGCACCACCGCTGTCTTCCAATGAGCTGGATAATGTGCATTATTCAGCAAATTGTTAAACAGGATGGTGTAAATGTTAACCGCTTCTAGAGGAAGGTGTTTAAGAACAATGTTTGGTATTTCGTCGATTCCCACATATTTCTTACTTCTCAGTGAACCGAAAATGACCAGGAGATCTTCCTTTGATATGAATGGAGGGTGAATCCCTTCATTGGCGATGACATCATTTGCCAAATTCTCGTCATTGAACATGGTAAAAACAGTGTTCTCCGATCGCCAGAGTTCAATGTCATATCGCAAGTAAAAGTTGTGCAATTGGACACGATTTTCCAAGTTATGGTTCGGGCGAGTGCTAACATTCACCTTATACACATCCTGAAACGTCGCACCTATTACTTCAACTTTCTCCTGAGGATATTCGATCACAAAAAAGTTGTCATCTTCGATCGCTTCTATTGGATCTATGCCTGCTGTCACAAGTACTTGTTCGTTGTCTGTAGTTCGGGGGAGCTTAAGACACGAGAGCTCATTCTGATTTTTTCTTCGAAAGATTTTATTAATTTCCGGGAACATACTAGGATTGCTAGCTTTAACAGCCCGAATTTTGGTATTCCAATGCGAATTAATTGCAGCACGGTAATTTTGCTGAATTAATTGCTGTAGGTTTTTAAGCTGTGATTTCAGTGGATCAGTAAAACGTCTGTATAGTAATTTGAGTCTTGTCAGTAGCCTACTCTTTTGTCGGTGAAGAGCGTTAATCGTAGCATTGCGGTATATATTGACATTGTCAGTCAGATGGTATTTGGGAATTGTTCTGTCCATTGTTTGTTTTATTGTTTCGTCCATCCTTTTAAGGTAAGTGTCGATCTCTTCGTTCGACAAATTCCTATTGGATGGTGGGTTGAGCGAGTTCGAAGAGAGTGCTCATGTCATCGTTCGGGAGAAGCGTGTCCACCGCGTCCTATTGTAATTGTAAGAATGCGTTTGAACATCCTCCTCCAGTTCCGCAATTTCGTTGGGAATCGTTATTACGGCACTAAATCCGCAATGGTCACTGTCGTACACGAATGTGTGAAGACAGTTTATTGTTCGTCGGTCCATGTCAGTCAGCTGTATCCGTTCGTCAAACAGCATAAGATCTATAAAGGAGCCTGATCTAGGATAAGACGGACTATCCGTCGCTTTTAAATCGAGTCGATACTCGACACTATTCTGACCCCAGCAATTGAATAGTAGGTTCCCTCTAGTGTTTGGTGATTGATTTCTCCAATAACTATGTTTGGCGTTTAGATCTCCGGCCATGAGGTAATAATTCTCCTCCGAACCCAGACGTAAGTATTGAAAAAGTGTCTCGAGCTCTGAGATAAAACAGGTTTGTTGAGTAGCTTCAGTTGCATAGGCTGCGATCATGTACAGCCTCTTCCCATTACGGAGGGGGATGCATATGATGCAAGCCTCAAGCACCTGGAATCTATGCACTTCACCGCTGTACCTAACCTTAAAACGCAGATTTTTCCTAATAAAGATAGCGACGCCACCAGCTCCATTGGAGTTGGGTCTGTCTCTTCTTATAATATGGTACTGACTGTGCCTCAACTTGTGCCTCTGAGAGAGCTTGGTTTCGCTATCCAGAAGAACATCGGGACTTCGGTCTGCTAACAACTCGAAGAGTACAGCTCTTCGTTCGATATTTATTAGCGAATTTACATTCACTGAGTGTAGATACGATCTACGCGTGTCGCCTGTTCCTGTATTTGCTGTTGCAGGTGACTAATTTGCCCCTGGATAGAAAGCAAAATAGCCAGCAGATCAGCATCACCACTAGGTGCTCCAGGTCGTGAGGCCTGAGGAGCAGCCTTTGGTGCTTGTTGAACCGTACTCTTCTGACCGGCCGCCATTTGGGCATAGGTCACATTGGGAGTTACGGCTGGAGTTTTAGGAACAGGTGGGCGCTTCACCTCCACCTTCTGTTGACGAGCCAGGTTTAATTTCCTAACATATTGGTAACGGGAACAACCCCGATAGTTAGCGGTGTGTCCCGAGTTACCACATAGAATGCACTTGAGAGTCGTGCTATGCTATCTCCCTAGCGGACATTCCTCTGCCTTGTGGTTCAATGCACACTTAACGCACCGAAACTGCATTTGACAGTTCGCAGCGGCGTGCCCGAACCTTTGACAGCGAACACATTGTAAAATGTTATCGCTGCGATTTAATTTTTCCCATTGATAATCTAGGACTTTTATTTTCCTCAGACTATCTATTTTGCTGTTGGGAGTCAGCTGGACCAGGAAGAACGGTAATTTCCGATTCTCCCTTCGGGCCTTTGCTGTAGTGAAAGGCTTAACACTGACGAACTTAAGATCGTCACATTCCTTCGCTTGAAGCTCCTGAAGGAGCTCCTCGGGATCGGTGGACGAATCTAAACCTCGAAGGAGCATTGTCTGCAAACGCTCTCCTTTGGGAGTGAATCAGAAGAACTCCGTCGTCGTTTTCTCTAATAATTGTTTAACTAACTTATGGTGCTCCACTGTGAAGCAGTGGATAGCATGCCTGTCATTACTCAATCTTTTAATAATAAAATTTTCGCCAATGGCCGACTTACAGATCTTAATCGTGTCCTTCAGCTCCATCTTATGTGTTGATCGGGGGCACCTTCGGCCTCGCTGCCTTCTGCTGCTGCTGTTGTTTCTGCTGCTGCTGTTGTTTCTGCTATTGCTGCTGTTTTTGCTGCTGCTGTTGTTTTTGCTGCTGCTGTTTTTGCTGCCTTGGCAGCTTTGAATGTTGCTGCTGCTTTGGCAACTCTTTTTGGGGCTGCTGGTTTGGCAGCTTTGGTTGTTGTTGTTGCTGCTTAGGCAGCTGTTGCTGTAGCTGGTTGTCTTCTTGTGCTGTAGTTTGGCTGGTATTAGCCGATTGTGGTTGTTGAATGGCTGCTTGCTGCTCTTTTGCGCGCCGAGCCAATTGCTTTGCCTTCACGGCCTTCAACAATGCCTCTAGTTGGCAAATTTCATTGTCTTCATCGTCGGTCTCCGAGGCCGCCAACGACATGAAGGTGTTACGCACCAGAGTCGGTATGCAAACTTAATTTTTATTACAATTAAAATGTGTGCACACAAAATAATTATATGTATATTAATTTAATTAGTTGTGAAGTATAAAAGGAACTGCCGCTGGTGATGCATCCGAATGGGTTGGCTCGATCCACCAGAAGAAAGAAAGAAAACCGGAAAAGGCGCATGGTATGCCTACTGTCACTGCTTTGACATCAGTGAGTTGAAGTGTGGTGAATTCGCCCAACTCCGTGGGTATGTTCGCTGATTGAGTCTGTTGTGTGGTGCATGGTGTTGTAAGTTGTGTTGTGGGTCACCACAGTACTCCCCCCTTACGAAGCAGCGAAGCGTACCGGTGGTTTACTCGATCTTCCAGAACGTGTGGAACGAACTTTGTCCTCTAGGTCGTGATTCACGAAAGAGGGTTTCGGTGCAGTTCCCTGAGTTGCACTTACATCTTTAAGTTGGTAGGCTGGTTTAAGACGTTGAATGGACACATATGCGTCCTTAGACGGCATAGCCAACTTGTAGGCGAGTGGCTGACGATCCAAAACTGCATATGGGCCGCAGTAGGGAGGCTTCAGCGGTCGCTGTGTGCTATCGACTCGCACGTACACATGCGATGCGGTATCCAGGTTTTTTGGGATGAAAATGGGTTTTGCCTGAAGTCTTGACAGGGTAGGCGATGTCTTCTGAAGCGTTTCTCGCAGCTCTTGAAGGAATGCTATAGGTTCCTGTATGTTGCTACGTTCAGCTAGTAGGTCACCTGGGAGTCGAAGTTCGGCCCCATAGACTAGTTGAGACGGAGATGTCCCTGATTCGTTGATCATTGCTCGAAGTCCAAGTAGAACCGCGGGCAACGCCTGGAGCCAGTTCTTGGGCAACCGAGTGATGAGGGATGTCTTGAGGGTTCGATGCCACCGCTCTACGATACCATTCGCTTGCGGGTGGTATGCGGTGGTGTGAATACGGTTACATCCGATAAGATGAGCGAACCTATTGAATAAGGCGGACTCGAACTGCCGGCCCTGGTCCGTGGTAAGACGTGCTGGACATCCGAATCTGGAAACCCAGTGCTGGAAGAATGCGTCGGCGACTGTGGTTGCTTGGGTGTCTTCGATTGGGATGGCTTCCGGCCAACGAGTTGCTCGATCTATACAGGTCAACAAGTAGCTATGACCTGAGCATGGTGGCAGCGGTCCCACAATGTCGATATGGACATGTTCGAATCTATCTGCGGCAGGAAATGTTCCATGTGGTGGTGATGTGTGCTTGTGGATTTTGCTACGCTGACAAGAGGAACAGCTACGAACCCACTTGGCAATGTCCGAGTTCATACTTGGCCAGAAAAAACGGATTGCTGTTGTTTTTCTTGACGCTCGTATTCCTGGATGACTGAGGTTATGAACTGACTCGAAAGCTGCTCGCCGAAATGAAGGTGGGATATATGGGCGAGCGCGACCGGAAGATGTTTCGCAGACGACTGCTATGCTTGAGCCTGGAAGAACAAGATTGATGAAAGTGAGCTTGTTGTTACCTGTTTTGATTCTATTTAGTTGTTGGTCATTAATCTGCTCCTTTGCGATGGCAGTGTAGTCCAGTTCTGGAGCGCTCTCGATGGCTGCTATGCGAGATAAAGCGTCAGCGGCTGTGTTGGCCTCACCTCTAACGTGGCGAAGGTCCGTCGAGAACTGTGCAATGAACTCTAAGTGTCGTTGATGCCTGGGTGTTTCGGCGGGCGATGGTGCGTTTTGGAATGCGAAGGTCAACGGCTTGTGATCGGTAAAGATAGCAAACTCTCGACCTTCCACAAAACGTCGAAAGTGCTGAATTGCCAACTTAATCGCCAGTAGTTCCCTGTCGAATGTGCTGTATCGCTGCTGCGCTGGCGTCAAGGATTTGGAGAAGTACCCAAGCGGTTCGGATTTTCCTTCAACCACCTGGAGAAGCACAGACCCAACTGCGGTATTTGATGCGTCACACATCAACCGAAGTTCTGCATCTGGAAGCGGGTGAGTGAGTGACACGGCTTCCGTTAGGGCAGCCCGACAACGTTGGTAGGCGGCTTGTGCTGTTGATGACCAGGCGAGAGGCGAACGGTCTTTCTTGGTGGCACCCTTTAGCATTTGAGAGAGTGGAGCTTGATCTGCTGCTGCGTGTGGAAGACACGAACGGAAGAAATTGATGGCTCCCAAGAAACGACGCAATTCTGCAACGGTGGCAGGTTGCGGAAACTCTGCGATTGCCTTGCTAGTGTCTTGTGGGGGACGTATACCTTGGCTGTTGATGTGGTAACCCAGAAACACCAGCTCCTTCTTGCCGAACTCGCACTTCTCCAGGTTGATGGTGATGCCGTTTGCCTGCAGCCGTCTGAATACCTCTTCAAGTTGGCTATAATGCTCTTCCGGAGACGAGGATGCGATGAGCATATCGTCTATGTATGTGAACGTATACTGCAAGTCGCCGAATATAGAATCCACAAACCGTTGTTGAGTTTGCGCAGCGCTCCGCAAGCCAAACGTCATCCTGGTGAACTCGTATAATCCGAAGGGCGTTGATTGCCGTCTTCGGAATGTCCTCCGGCACCATAGGCACCTTGCATTATAAGTTGAAAATCCGTCAGCCTGGGTAACGGGTATCGGTCAGGCATTGTGACGGAATTGAGACGCCGGTAATCCCCGCATGGCCGAATATCTCCGTTTTTTTTAACCACTATATGGAGTGGACTTGCCCACGGACTTCGGGATGGACGGCAAATTCCGGTGTCTAGCATACGTTGGAACTCAAGCTTTGCCTGGGCATATAGCTTGGGAGCGATAGGTCGTGCGCGGCAAGAGAGTGGTGGTCCTGACGTTTCAAGGTGGTGACGGACGCTGTGCGAGGGTGTGCAGTCCGATGTAAATGGAAGAGTGATTGCGTGATATCGATGAAGAAGTTCGGCGTACTTGTGATCTTGATCGATGGAGTCCAAAACTGTGTAGTCCGCTGTGCCGAGTGCCATCGGAGTGGAAATGTTGGTAATCTGGTCTATGAGCCGTCGTCCGTGGATGTCCACAAGCAGTCGAAAATGCTGGAGAAAATCGGCTCCCAGAATTGAATGTGGCACAGCTGCGCGAATGAACTTCCATCGAAAGATGCGGCGCAAACCTAAGTCTAGCTGCATGGTGACTTCTCCGTATGTGTTGATTTTGGTCCGGTTGACTGCGTACAGCACATATGGCGTTTGAGGTAGGCTGTTGTTGGCTGTGATAGATATGACCGATATAGCGGCACCACTGTCGATTAAAAACGGATGACCAGTAACTTTTTCTTTTATAAAGAGGCGACAAGACTTACCAGCAACTGCAGACGCCCCTACAAGCGTTGCTGGGTGGAGTTTCCCTGCAAGAACCTGCAGGGGCTTGAGCACTTACGTGCCTTGGACCCATAGCGGCGATGATACCAGCAGCTTTCATTATTTCTCGTTCGATCTCGACTCGTAGGATGTGAGCGACTAATTGAGGTGCTTCTTGATGGACGTTGATTGTGTGTGTGCGTTCGCTCTAGCGCGGTTAGTCTGCGTTGGATGTCTGACAGGATATCGCTGGTGCTGGCTACTGACGGAGATCTTTGCGATGACTGATGCATTGCCGCCAGTGAAACCGTTGGTTGACAATGACCTATAACCTTGTCGGCGATCCTTGCGAGGTCGTTAAGCTCACCTGTGATCGCGGATAACACAGCTCGCACGTGTTGTGGTAACTTTGACAACCAGAGGACTTGCAGCACTGCGTCGGGTGTGCCGGAAGTACCGGAGAGATCCCTGATACGGCGGAGCAATTGGGAAGGTTGAGCATCTCCCAAATCAATGCCTTCCACCAAACGCTGAAGTCGAATTTCTTGGCTCTCTTCGTACGTTTGTATAAGGCGTGTTTTCACAGCAGCAAATTTCTCCGTAGCTGGTGGGGATAGTAGGATGTCAGACACTTGTTCCAGATCTTGGCGGTCCAGATTGGCGATGACGTATTGGAATTTCATTTCGTCAGATGGCTTAGACGGTGCGAGGATAGCTTCGATTTGTGCAAACCAAAGCGACGGACGATCGCGCCAGATTTGTGGTAAACGCGCTGCCACGGAGAGCCCTGCCACGTGTCCTGTAGCGTGTGATTGAGCGGCAGATCCAGAAAAATGTAGATCGTCTGTATCCGTTCCCACTGGTGCAACTCCGTCTGCCTTGGTCGTCATTTGTCACGTGATGTTTGAACGTTAGGAAGCGAACTAATTTTTGTTTTTGACTTTGCAACGATTAACTATATTAACTCACGTCGGGGTCACCAATGTTACGCACCAGAGTCGGTACGCAAACTTAATTTTTATTACAATTAAAATGTGTGCACAAAAAATAATTATATGTATATTAATTTAATTAGTTGTGAAGTATAAAAGGAACTGCCGCTGGTGATGCATCCGAATGGGTTGGCTCGATCCACCAGAAGAAAGAAAGAAAACCGGAAAAGGCGCATGGTATGCCTACTGTCACTGCTTTGAAATCAGTGAGTTGAAGTGTGGTGAATTCGCCCAACTCCGTGGGTATGTTCGCTGATTGAGTCTGTTGTGTGGTGCATGGTGTTGTAAGTTGTGTTGTGGGTCACCACAAAGGAGTTGCTGTCTCCAGTATAGCGGCCTTCACCACCGTCGGAGACATATGGGAATTCTTCTATTGTTGTTGTCGATTTTTCTGCTTGGACATTTACGAATTCTGATGCTGTTATTGTTGCTGCTGCTGTTGTTGTTGTTGTTGGCGCCCGTTCCCCAGCTCCAGTCGGCAGCTTTTCAGCAGAAGCCGATAGGGACGAGCGCTTTACGAGGTTTGGAGTCGGTCTTACCCTCCTCCTCCTCTTCCCGGTCATCGATGATGATGAAGACAACGGTGGTGGTGGCGGCTTTGGGTCAGGCAATGCCTTCCCCGCTCCTCCTCCAGATTGGTGAGGCGACGACTGTCGCTCATTCATTTTAATTTAATTATTTTTGTAAGTTTGGTTTAAATTAGTGATATAAATATCAAAGTGAAAATTTATTAATCCCGTCTGGGATTCGAACCTGAACGTGCGGATCAAGAGTCCGACACACAGCTACTGCACCGGCTGGTTATTTATCAGCGCAGTAGCAAAGTGCACACTTGAAAAAATACTCACTTGTTTCGCTATCAAAGTCGAAACACTTGTTGCTCCAGTAAAGGTCTGTGAACGACTGGAGACTTGTTCTTCCTATGGAGGTTCGTGAACGAATCTTAGCAACGCCTTAACCCACTCGCCTAAAACAACATTGAATGAAAGTTTTAACTTATGGTCCACTTAAGCTGCTATTGGGCTCATGAATTTGAAATAATAAAAAAATTAAAAAAAAAAATTGATCAAAAAAATGAAATTTAAAATGAAAAAAAATATGTTGGTAATTATTGTACTTAAACTAATAGTTAGATTAAACACCGACTCTCTGCAGCGGCAATCTTAAGCTCCAGACTGGTGGCCCCGCCACGAGTGGATGATTCGCTGGCTGGATGGTTTGCGGGGTTCCACTTTTTTGGGAACTCTTTTTTTTTATTTTTCTCTTTTTTTTATTTTTGGGGTCACAATAATTTTTATTTTGGGTTTATGGGAAGCAGTTTTTAACAGTTTTAACTTAATAAGGGGGTTTATGGATGTCGAACTGGGCCTTATGTTCGTTAGGCCCGAGCACCTGACTAAACCGTTTGCCGCTTTCCCCTTACGATTCGGATTCGCATTAGTGACCGACGCGAAAGGCACAAAACTAAACCGGGAAAACAGGATTAGTCACACACTGACTCGATTAAGAAATTGTTAAATCAGAAAAATAAAATAAAAAAAAAAATCGAACTTTAAACCACTAGCCGGCTTCCACCTTTTTCTTTTTTTTGTCTATTTCTTTTCTATTTCTTTTTTTTTCCTTCTCGTTTTCTCGTTTTCCTCGGACCGACTTATTTTCACGACTCGTCTGGCTTGTTCCGTAGCTCACAGTTGACTGCCCGGTATCTATCCCCTAACGTGCCCACTATCCATCACCACCCGTGCGATGGTCAGTTATTTGATCACGCGATCCTTGATCATTACAACCCACGCTCACAATTTCCCCTGCCGCCGACTAGCCTACATTGATCTCTCTTTCAATTCGACCAAGAAAAGAAACAATTTCTCTGGCGGTCCCTGGCTTGAACCGGGAGCCTCTCATCTAACAGGCAACATTCTCTACCATCGCGCCACTCGGTTGCGTTGGGGCTCGAAAACAAAATTGGGGGGACACCATGCAGGAAATGCGAAAACCTTTTAAAGGCAATTTCGAAACCATAACAACTTGTGTCATTACATCGGCCTCCGCTTTTGCTACTTTGTTCTTCCTGCATAATCTTTACAAGCTCGTTTTCTGCCAAACCTTGAACTGCCTCCTGAGCACGAAGTTTCAACTCAGCTTTTGTGTCCGTTGTCTGGAGTTCCAAGAATCGCAACATGTTTTTCTAACGGTACACTGTTGCGATTCTGAAAATTCAGTCCATTCGTCAGACATACTCGTTTTAGACACTGCACTTATCAGAAAAAAAAAGTTCGCACAAGATCGCGAAAACTTTATTGTTGACTAGCCAATTTTAAAATGAAACAAACAAACTGGAGTTCGATATTATAAACGCTTTTGTTGTGGTGGTTTATTATCTGTTAAAATATAATATTGAATAGGATGTAAATTAAATGAAATTCATAAATACGTAATCGTTCTCCTGGCACCTGGCGAGTCAACCGGATAAAGAAAAATTAAAATGAAGGTGGAGAACGTGGTTTGGCAAATGACGTAAAATGTAGTAGATTAAATAATAAAGTACATAGAATTCAAACATACTAAAGTTCTAGGGACAGTAACACCCCACCCGCCGTAAATCGATTTATCTGCGAGATTCACTAGTCAGCAAATCCAGCTTGGCTAATTTTGAAACAGGTCGTCTTAGGTTTCCTGTTGGAGCCTGCACTACAGCTGATCGCACCTGACCATCAGGCGCTAGAAAGACTTCAATAACTCTTCCACGTTTCTACTCCCCTCGGCTTTCGTTCTCATCGCACACTACAACAATATCACCTACTTCCATCGGTGACGTTGGCTTGTGTCATTTTGTTCGACGTGTTAACATTGGGAGATATTCAAGAGCCCATCTCTTCCAAAACGTTTGCTTCATTTGCTGGAGTACATGCCACTGTTTTCGCAGACATATGTTTTCGTTGACGCCTGGAGTTTGTACATAATTCGGGCATCCTAACAGGAAATGGTTAGGGGTGAGTGGTTCAGCATCCGCGCTTTCAATTGGTATATGTGTAAGAGGTCAAGAATTGACTAAGTTTTCTGCCTCGATCAACAGCCCTTGAAGCGTTTCCAATTGTGGAGCTCTTTCCTTTAAGGTGAACGACAAAACTCTCTTAACTCAGCGGACCATCCTCTCCCATACTCCTCCTGCCGATGGATTTCCTGGTACGTTGAACACCCACTCAATACCTCGGCGAGTACATTCATTTTGAAGTGTTTTTTCAGTCTCCAGTCATTGCTCTTTATTTGCCCCAACAAAATTTGTTCCACAATCGCTTCTTATCCGTACTGGGACGCTTCGACGATTAATGAAATTTCGCAAACATATTATAACCGCATCAGTCGATAGATCTTTGGCCAATTCCAGGTGAATTGCTCGATTTGCCAAGCATGTGAAGATTGCAGCCCACCTTTTTTCGCGTCGACGACCGATGGAAACTTGTAAGGGTCCAAAATAGTCAACGCCAGCATAAGAAAACGGCCGAACGAACGGTGTTAGTCGATCTACAGGTAACTGGCCCATAAGTGGCGGCACTGGTACAGCTGATGCATTTTTGCAAAGTTGGCAACTTAGCTTTGTGGTCCTCACAAGCCGCCGGACATTCGGGATCCAGTATTTTGCTCGTATCGCACATATGATGGCTTCTTGGTTGTGATGTTTAAACTTTCCATGGTAATACCTCACCAGAAGTTTCGTTACGGAATGACTTTTCGGCATGATGATCGGTCATTTTGCATCAAAAGGTACGCATTCTGCATTATCAATACGTCCACCTAGTCTAATAAAATTATTTTCGTCCATTATAGGTGACAGCTTATATATTGAACTATTTTTTGGCACAACTTTTTTTGATAGCAAAATTTTCACCTCCGTGATCTGTACCAATCGGCAAAGTAAAGATTCTGCTGAATTTATTTCGGCAACTGATACCTGCTTTTTACTACATGCAAAATCAAAATTCGTTTCCTTTTTTACCAAATACTTAAATTTTATAACTGCTCGCTGTATCCAACACATGACTCTTAACAGTTTGAAATAGGTACAATATTTGTCGAGTACGAGCAAGGACGTGGTATGGCTAATAGTGAAAATAGACTTCGAGCGCTTTTCATCGTTTGTTTTGTGAGCCGCTATATCATCCGGAAATCTTGGCCATTCCTCCTCGGGACGTTCTAGAAATGACGGACCATTTATCCATGGCGAACTTGCGGATACCCCCGTGTCTCTCCGCGGCCTCGTGGCATAATCGGCAGGGTTTTGGCTGCCTGGCACCCATCTCCAATTATCAACTTCTGAAAAATCTAAAATTTCAGTAATTCGATGAGCAACGAATTGTTTATATGTGCGAGTATCGGATCTGATCCAGTGAATAACCGTTTTTGAATCGGACCAAAAAACTGTCTTTGTCGGTTTGATCTCATGCCCGTTTATGATGGCCTCCTTTACTCGTACACCTAGTACGGCCGCTTCCAGCTCGAGCCTTGGAATGGACAAAGTTCTGATGGAACTACATCTTGTCTTTCCCATAATGAATACAAGTTTTAGCGTGTTTTCAATGTTTATGCGCCAATAACCAACTGCAGAAAACGCTACCTCGCTAGCATCAACGAAAATATGGAGCTGCACATCCGCGCAAGGCTTCATTAGATTTATATGGTAACATCTAGAAACTCTAAACTCTTTCAAATTATCAAGCCGCTTATACCATTCATACCATTTACTGTAGATCGCGTCGGGTATTTCTTCATTCCATCCTACATTTGCCTTCCATAATCTTTGAAGTAACAACTTTGACTCAATAGTAATGTTGGCAATAAATCCGAACGGGTCGAATATCGACATGGTAAGACTAAAACCGCTCTCGGCATTCTTCCAAACTTTAACGCGAAATAAAATTCATCGGCTTTTGGGTCCCAGAACATGCCGAGAATCTTTTCCGTGTTTAGGTCACTATAACATATGTATTTTAAGTTCGGCTGTAGCGGCGAATGTGACGACTCATGATTTGAAGCTTTGGCGAGTTGGACAAAAAGTTTCTCAGTTCGAACCCGGCGTAACTATGAATTTTTACGACTGTCTTCGTTATTGCAATGGCTTCATCAAGCGTATCGAAGCTGTCAACGAAGTCGTCGACATAGTGGCAGTCGACTATGGCTTTGACGGCACGTGGATGAATGTCTTTCAGGTTCAGGTTCTTTATAAATTGCGCAGAACATGGAGAAGATTTGGATCCGAAAATCATGGCACTCATTACGTAGATCTCTGGTGGTTGAGATTGGTTTCCGTCCCGCCACAAAAATCTCTAGGCATCTTGGCCTTGTTTGCGGATGTTAACACGAAGAAACATATCTCGTATGTCCCCACATACTCCTATCTACCTTTGGCGAAAACCGAATAAAATAGATAGGAGTGGCTTTGGCTGATACTCTTCAGGTCCTTTTAGCAACATTGAGTTCAACGACATTCCGTGAACTAGAGCAGCGGCATCAAAAATCAGGCGCAGTTTGTTGCCTTTATTTATATTGCAAGTTGCAAAATGCGGGAGATACCAAGTGCGATCACTACTCACGGCAGCCTCTTCCGGCGATAACTTTTTCGCATACTTTTTTGCTAAATAATCTTTAATTTTAGACCTATACCAATTAGAAAATTCTAAATTGTTTGCCATTTTCCGTTCTACTAACTGCAATCGTTTTAGTGCCATGCTATAACTGTCTTCAAATTTCATCCTCTCGTACTGCCACAGAAGCCCGGTTTCATATTGGCCTGTCTGTGGTACCCGTCTTGTAGTCTCTTTTAAAGTTTCCATTGCTCTCTTATCAAAATCAGAAACGATAAGTTTATTTGGTTTCGAAGCAAAATTTTCAATCGCAAAGTATTCCTCTACCAACTTATGCAAATCATCTGTCCGATTTGCTTCACAATCGACGAAGCTGACACATGCATGTGATGCATTGTCTTCATTCGATCCGAATAGCGTCCACCCTAACTTAGTGTTATGGACTGAAAAGCCTTCGTCAAAATTTATTAATTCCGTTGGCCTAACTAAGCTTGTGTGGGGAATTCCGATCAAAATTTGTGGTACGGCATCAACGTAATCAACAATTGGAATATCTTGTATTTGATTGAACTGCTTCCGAAATTCTGTCAAATTTAAGCTCTGCGGTGGTAATAATAGCTTTCTTATCGTGCGAACATTTTTCATCTGAAATTTTCTTGCATTTGCCTGCGCACCTGAAATTTCTATATTTACGTGCTGTGAAATTTCGCTTGTCGTCTGATCGCCAATCCATTTGAGCGACAATAAATCGGAAGCACCCTTTATACCTAAATGGTATAAGCTAAACTCTCTTCATTGACGCTCCGTCGTCAATGAATGCTATGACATTGCCAGTGCCCTTCGGGCCACTTAATTGCACTGGTAAAAATTTGAATAGCGTTATCTTTCTTGGGCACTGTTTTTTTTATAATGGTATTGACAGTTGTATTGTTGTCCACAGACGGCAAATCATTCGTTGTTGTTTTGATTACACTAACTGTTCTACCGGCTGTTTGATTCCCGGCAGAGATCAATGGATAGATCGGCTTTTTCTTTTCAACAGAGTCGTGAAGCAGGCGGTTGTGACACTTACGGCATGACAAGATCCCACATTCTCTGCGATATGGACATTGAGATACGCTATGACCAGAGCGCAGGCAACAGAAGCACAAATGGTTTTGTTTAAATATATTCCACCGTTCGCTAGTGTTCTTTGCTTTAAATTTTGCACATTGATATAAATGGTGCTCTTCTTTACAAAACATACACTTCACTTTTTGTTGGCAATCTTCTCCCACAACGCACAGTGTGTTTAAATTTTTAAATCTTTTTTCATATGATGGTGACGGCATATTAGTGGAATTATGAGGTTTTATTTCTGTGGCTATAGTGACGTATGTTGCGACTTGTGTTAGCCAACTACTAAATTCGCGTACATTGGGATAGAGCGTCATGGTTGCGATCGTATGCTTAGCCCACTCTTCTCTTTTGCTTAGAGGAAGTTTACCAACCAACTCATCAAGCAATGTAGGATTAGTTAGATGGGGTGTTGCGCAAGCGTTCTCTAAGAATGCAGTCAAGTTATGATTTCGTTTGGCCTGGACTCATGTATAGTTGGAAAGGCTCTGACTTTGGCAAGTTGGCTTCTAATTAATACTTCTGGTCGACCGAAATGGAATTCTAGTGTGCTCATTATTGTGCTTACACTATTCGGATGAATAAGTAACGCTTCGACATGTTGTTTTGCTGTACCCTTGAGAGCTTTTTGAAGACGTGACAAGTTTTCTAAGTTGGTATAACAATGTGCAGCTGAGGTTTATTTAAAGGCGACGGAAAACATTGGCCATTGTTCTGGTAGACCGGAAAATTCTGGCAACTCTTGCAGTTTGCGAAGTGATTGGTGATGAGGCTGTTGTTGGTGACATGGAATTGGCTGGCTTGTTGGCGGCAAACGCGTTGACATGGCAAAGTGGGAATACGGCATTTGTACGGACGTAGTGGAGGGGTAAGAGTATGGCAGGTGGCTTGGAGCGGTAGTATTTAATAAACTATTGAACGTACCTGGCATATATGGGTTCCAATATAAGTTCGATGATGTGTTCTCAGTGACATTAAGTCGGCTTATAAGTGGTAAAGGGTTAGGGTTGATCGGCGTTGTAGTGTTGACCGGCAGTGGCGATGACGAACCTAAGAGGAGGGACGATTTGTTGGCGAAAGGGAAACTTACGGCTGTTTTAATGGCAGAACACGAGGATGCAATTGTAGCTGGACTGGCGTTCACGGCTGTTGGGGCAATATGCGAAGATATTAGTTGTTGTAACCTCATTCGTTCTTTCTAAGACTCTGCGAACGATAGTTGCAGGTTCTCAATCTGCTCCTTGAAGTCAGCTATCGATGTCGAATCGTTGAGTTGTTCGAGAGTTGACTCAGCGGTCGGCTCCGTATCCTCTTCAAACACGACCAGTGACGGCGAATGACGTAAAATGTAGTAAATTAAATAATAAAGTACATAGAATTGAAACATACTAAAGTTCTAGGGACAGTAACATTAATTTTTTGGTAAACAAGAGGTACAGTCGACACGTTGATTACTTAATCCCACTTCTGAATTGTAATCGGCCGAATCGAATGTTGCAGTTCAAAAAGAGAACAAATACAGTCTCGCAATGAAATATACAACAAAAAGATTTAAATTAATTTTTTCCACTACAGAATGTAACAGTGTTAGTGCGTCACATTTTACTGTTGTTGTCAAAAAAGGAAACGTATGCGGTGGAATTTTTTTTTTGTTTTTTTCAAAAATTTGCGAAGTGCGGAGGAAGAAATCATAATAAAATATGTTAACATTTTGGAGACAGCGAAGCGAAGAATCGGCTGTGGATAAAATTGCAGAAAACGGTGAGTAGAACATTTAAGTTTTTCACTCGCTCTTTCGCTGCTCGTTATATTGTATTGGATTCTTACAGTTGCTTGCTAATATTGTTACCTAGTGCACAGTTTTATCATCGTTTCATGATGTTGACTTTAAAGGATAACGTTTCCCATTGAGCTCTTTAGAAATATTCCTCCATCGCCTTCTCCAACGTGGCATCGAAAATTGCCAGTAAGACAATCGAATGATATTCTTCTTTATTGAAATATGCTGAGCCGGTGTTGTCGGGTCATCGAATCCTTACTTGCTAAGACTACTATTACACACAGCATAGTTGCGCTACGCAGTTCTCAGTGATTTCATTTTGAAATGGCATTCTGTGTTGCGGTCGTTATTACACGAAGATTTTTTGATGCGCCAGAGCTGCGCGTTATTTTGACTTTTATTTTTTAATCACTGTTAGCAGAAGTTTGATGAAATTTTATATATTTTTATGTCCATGAATCATCCAATTCCATTACAAATGCACTGAATCATAAACTATCTTTCAGAAATTCTCAGTGTTTACTTTAACTATATCTATTTATTTAGTTTTACCTCAGATTCAAAATTAACGTCTATTTATTGGCACGTAGGCAGAGCAAATCTGCTGTATATACTAAGAGTGATAAATATAAATAAAACAAATTTGAAAAATAAAGAAGGAGATATGGAAAGAGAGAAAAGTATCAATAAAGGAATAGATAAGGAAACGTCAAAAATATGCAAGACAAATCCTACCCGTTCATGCCCGGGCTATGTGATTGCTGTGCACATTCCTTCTCTCTTGCACTCTTACAATCAATCTCACCGCAACAATGATAGCTATAATTTGAACAGTAGAGTTTAAGAAAGTTGTCTTATAAGAAGATTTATGTTTGTGAAAATAGATTACAATTTAAACAAAGTTCTAACGAAATGGAAGAACATCTTTGAAAACGCTGTGGTCGTTCAGTAAAAAATATAAATTAAATTAAATGCGGTGGATTTTGAAGACGTGCTACATGTAAAGTGTACTGTCAGAAACGGGCAATTCTCGCGAAGACCGTGATACATGCGCAGGGCTACTTATTTAATACTCTCAAGTTATTTTAAATTCCAAATTTGAACAAAGTGGTAAGAAAACATAAGAAAATTCAAAAAATATGAAGAAGCAACGAATCTCAAGATAAGTGGTGCTTCGGCAAGAAACAATGGAGTCGTAGAAATCGTATGTGAGTGTGAACTAGAGGGAGAGATGTCAGAAATGCTGGAATAAAAATATTTATTAGAGGAGCGAGTGATGAAATGTCTTAAAATTCAGAGCAAGGTGATGAAAAATAAAATATTTAACAATTGAAATACAGTTTTAGTATTAGACACGTAGTCCTTTCAAATTTAATTTAATGAAGAAATCCGTGTTATGTAAATTGTGTGTTGAAATAGTTATTTGAGTCCATAAAACACTGTCAACACAATACTGTGACTTGTTCGTAAAATAAATAATCAAGTTTTCATTGCCTTTTGCCTTCAGCGTTAGTTCAAATTCACTTTAATTTCTCATTCGATTTCTAGAATTATATCAATAAACATCTTTGTACATATAAGAATTCGTTTTTATTTGTTACTGCGCAACAAATGTAATGGGCCCAGATTGCGAAAACAGAAAATAATAATTTAAAACTTTAATTAAACTGAAGTCGTTTGTCGAGAAAAAATAAAGATGAGTTCCTTTTATCAAATTGAGAAATTAATTGGAGAAAATTACTCCACGCGGTCCATTCAAATGAGGAGCGTACTGGTTCATGCCGATTTGTGGTCGTTCGTCGATGAAATTAATGTTCGACACGAGGAGCCGAAACCAGAAGATGAGGCAGCTTGGAGATCTGGAGACGAGAAGGCGTTCGCAATGATATTGCGACAATGATATTGTGCAACCATCAGAACTCATGCACGTGAGGCATTGCAAGAAATCGAAGGAAGCATGGGATAAGGTGGCTGAAGTCCATCAACCGAAAGGTCAAGCTCGTATGGTGAGTCTTTTTAAACAATTAATGCATGCCAAGATGACGGAAGATCGGTCCATGTCAGTTCATCTTAATGAATTTTACGAGATTGTGGAAAAATAGCATGAGATTCAAGTAACTATACCAGATGAATTGCTAAGTATTATCTTGCTATGTAGTTTGCCGTAAACATATGAAAATTTTATTGTTGCAATTGGGAGCCGTGATAAATTGCCAGCGTTAGTAGCTTTGAAAATAAAATAGTTGGAAGAGGAGCAAAGGCGGCACAAAAAAGGAATTAACATCGCGGGCAACCAACAAGCCTTTGCGGTTAAATCTAACGAAAGAAATAATGGTACGTTAGAAATAATCTAACGAAAGTGCAAATGCTACGCTTGTGGGATGAGGGGGCATATTGCATCTAACTATCGTAATAACAAAAAGCTCAACAACATCAGCCTTGAGCTTTGGCATATTTTTTGCTTTTGAGCCCAACGAACTTAAACGGGATGAGTGGTGTCTAGATAGTGATGCGACATCTCATATGAGTTGTGACAAAGCATCTTTCACTACATTGGACATGTGCAACGGCCAGCCAATCCAATCAGCAAATGCTAAATCAGTTTTATCTAGTGGAACAGGTACTGTAAAGTTAAACTCATCTAAGGGTATTATAACTTTAAACAATATTCTTTACGTCCCCGAACTGCGAGGAAATTTTATATCCGTTAGTAAAATAACTCAATATAATTATGCAGTTAACTTTTTTGATAAGAAGGCTATTATTAAAAATGTACGCAATGAGCCAATATTAGAAGCTTGTCGGTAAAATAATTTGTTTATTTTAAAGCTGGAGAAACAAGTTTTATCAATTTTGCAAATGGCATCAACGATATGGACATATGAACATTCACAGCCTACATGAGCTTAAACAGAAGAATATGGTGATTGGTCTTAATTTTAATTCTGCGATTGATAAAATAGACTGTTTAATTTGTGCCAAAGGAAAAATAGCAGTTAAGGCGTTCTCTAAACAATCTTTACATCGAGGCAAAGAGTTGCTAGAAGTAATACATGGATATTGCGGTCTGTTGGTGTATCCAAGACCCCAACCCATATGGAAATTGTTAAACACAGCCATTTAGCGCTTCAACAAAAGCATCAACACCACCAACGATATTTGTTCATCTGTCAAATGTTAAACCTTTAAATTGTAAGCCAAGGTGAAAATAAAAGCATTCGGTTTTTATAACGTTAAAAAAACAGTGCGTTTTATTTGTCAAGTTAAATTTTACACAAAGAAAAATTTAAGTTTTTTTTGGTAACCAGCATAAAGAAACGTCGCCAACACGGTCCGATGCGTGTATCTTCTCCTGGGGAGCAAGATATTTTTTTAACGTTTATAGACGATAAATCGAGAAAAATATTTGTATAATTTATAAAATAAAGATAAGGTATTTGGAGTTTTTAAGAAATACAATGCTATGGTGGAGCTCGTAACTGGATGCAAAATAAGGACCATTCGAAACGACAAGGGAAAGGAATACCTTAACAAGACATTCGATGAATACTTGAGTGAAAATGGGATCAGGAAACAACTAACTGTTGTATACACGTCCCAACAAAATGGAGTAGCTGAGAGGTGTAATCGTAATGGCAGAAGCCGTTAATACAGCATAATACCTCCAAAATCGATCACCTACAAACGTGGTTGGAAATCTCACACCGAAAGAACTGTGGTCGGGGCGTAAACCTAAAATTTCACATTTAAAACTTTTTGGAGCGAAAGCGATAGTATTAGATTAGAAGTCAGGTCGTTCAAAGTTTGTAGCAAAGCAAAGGGAAAAGAATACTATATGGTTGGTAACTCTACTGAATCTAAGGCATATCGTCTGTTTGATCCGTCTACGAGACAGATTGAGAAAAGCAGAGATGTTATATTCTTTGAGAATTTTCATACATCTTCTATTGACAGCGATAATGATTTCTTAGTTATAGATTCTGAATCTTTGTCCATGGAATAACTGATGGAAGACCAAACTAAGAAAGAGATTGCGGAAGATGAAATTAACATGCAAGACCCAGTCCATGTTCGAGGTCCTCGACGTCGTAGATTCATACGCACTGGTAAGCCTGGTCGCTCAGCCAAAGAGTGCAATGTCGACGAAAAAATAAATGCCGCAAAAACAGTGACCGCTCCACTCACTGTCACCGTACAAACTACTTATACACAGGCGATATGATGGCCAATATGTAGCTGATATATTGACCAAGAATGTAACTAAAGCAAAGCATGTACAATTTTCATCTATTATGGGCTTACTGATGAAATATTATTTATATTGTAATTTTCTCTTATTTGAAGTTTTGCGCTGTGGGGGAGTGTTGGAAAGTTATTTGAGTCCATAAAACACTTTCAACACAATACTGTGACTTGTTCATAAAATAAATAATCAAGTTTTCATTGCCCTCTGCCTTCAGCGTTAGTTCTTATTCACTTTAATTTCTCATTCGATTTCTAGAATTATATCAAAAAACATCTTTGTACATATAAGAATTCGTTTTTTATTTGTTACTGCGCAACATTGTGCTATAACAAAGTTTTGAATTTAGAAATTTACCACTATACAATGGACTTAAACTGTCCTGTCTTTTTAAAAAGTGGCCAAGAACAACCATACAATTTATTAGCAATCAAAACGACAGTGTTGAATTAAATTACTTTGTGGATATGCATCTGAATATACTTGCTCGAAATTTCGCGCTGATTGAGGACATCATTTGTCAAAACAACCTTGATTTTTTATCAGCAACCGAAACTCCTATTAAAGAAGACATAAAAACAGTGTAATATATTAAAGTAGTTATTAAAAATATGACCACTACTCAATTACTTTTTGAAGATTTTAAATGCATATGTGTAAAACAATGTGAGTGCAAATGACAACGTAAAAGTAGCTGGTGATTTTAATAAAGGCTATGGCGATACAAATAATTATAAGAAAAATACCAGCCAAATGCGAGTCGCACTCGTGCCATGAAGGTTCCGTGCAAACTGTTCGGGTAGTACTCGTCCTCTGGAATAATATATTTGTGTTGCATCATTTTTTCAAAAACATTGCTGATGTTGCGAAGGAGATTTAACGATCAGGCATTTGCCGGATTGGATGTGTCTTTGTCCCGTTTAGGAATTGATTTTACAACCGCTGTCTTCCAAAGAGCTGGATGATGTGCATTACTCAGCAAATTGTGAAACAGGATAGTGTAAGTCTAGACCGCTTCTATAGGGAGGTGTTCGAGAACAATGTATGATAGTTCATCGATTCCCACAGATTTCTTGCCTCTCCGTGAATATCCAAAATATGGTTCGTGCGAGTAATAACATTCATCTTGTACACATCCTGAAACGTAGCACCTATTTTTTCAACTTTCTCCTGAGGATTTTCATGGTATCATGGTTCGGGAGAAGCATGCCCAATGCGTCCTACTGTGATTGTTAAGGTGCGTTTGAACATACTCGTACTTTTCCTACTCCGAAATGTCATGGGGAATCACAATACACAAATGTGTGAAGGCAGTTTATTGTCTGTCGGTTCATGCCAGTCAACTGTATTCGTTCGTTAAGACACTATTCTGTTCCCACAATTTGAACAAAAGGTTCCAACTAGATTTTGGTGAATGATTTCTCCAATTGCTGTATTGTATAATTCTGGTTCGAACCTGACGTAAGTATTGAAAAAGTGTCCCGAGCTGTTTTTGGGCAACACAATTCACTTCTGCACTGGACTGTACTTTCTTTTCTTTACAAAAAAAAACCAATAAGAAATAAAAAAATTTATCGTTTGTTTTCAAAGTTATAAAATCGAATGATCCTTTATTTCCATTTTCTATATATATATATTGACATATTTATATACATGAAAATGCCCTTAAAATGACATTAAACATCATTCTTTATTATCGTAAGGATTGACAATTGAATGTGTGGAATGCATTCTTCTGTTATCCTATGTTTACACTAGTGGCGTAAACATTCTCCCCGCCCAGGAATGGAATTCCCATATAGTTTTCTTGTTTTCGGAACACCCTCTGCAGTTCTGCTCTCCAATCTAGTACGATCTCAGAAACATGAAATGAGAATGAATCATTATTGATCATGGTTCTTAACACAAATGAGACAGCATATTGCGACATATTGACACACAAAGAAGAATAAAGTAACAACAACATTAACCCTTTCAATGGACAGCAAACAATGTTTAACAATATCTAGCTTGGGCTATCGGTGCTTCCCTTTCTCGCTTGTATTGTTGTGCGGCGAACGACGAATGCCTGTTTCCATTGTTTTGTTTTGTTTCCTTCTTGTGTTGCATCGTCCATTATCAGAGTTCAGTGCTTCTTGTCAATGGAGGTCGTTGGCAAAGTGATTTGTGTTTAGTTTAAGTAGTGTTAAGTGTATAATATTTTTTTTTTGTTAGACAAGAAAAAGCTCGTAAGATGAGTGTTTTAATTATTATAATTTTTTTTTTATTTTGGGAAGTTAATTATTCAATTGTGTGATTGACCATGGATGACTTACGTACGCATGTTACCGGTGCAATTTATTTGGATGCATAAATGTGCGGGGTAAAAGGTGTTTAGTATGAATGAATACGGGGAGAATTGGCTTCAAGTAAAAGTGATGTACATAAGTGCGATGTGTGCAGTGCAAACTAATTGTGCATACATATATGTATATACGAACGGAATTGTGTCGCGTCGGTTTTTATTCAATTAGATTTTCTTATAAGATTTTGGTGTTGCTGTCGATCAAACGTTTTGTTGACAGTCATGTTAATGCGATCGAAACATGTAGCAATTGAAAGTGTTGTTAGGCAAGGTTAGGCATGGTCTTAGTGTTTGTTGTTGCAAAGCTTCAATGTTTATATTGCAATAACGTGGGGGCGTGCCTTCGGGCAACCATTGTTGAAATGAATAGTAAATTTCTAAGCTGATGGCCGCCTAAGTATGCATGTGTGGGTGATTGATGTGTTGCCGTCGGTATGGTTAAATAATATAAGATAATATTTCGAAAAGCCGGCGGCCACTAATTTATGTTGTGAAGAATGATTGATGTTTGATATTAAGTACTTGAGATTTGATTTATACTGAATTGTTTGGTGTTTAAGTTTAAATTTCATGTAGTGTAGACCTTTCATATTTAAATTCTGTAGTGTTGTGTAGAGTTGATATTTGATTGTATTTAAAAATTTGTTGGATTTATTTTGTGTAGTGTGGGGTTGATATTTGTAATATTGGATATTTTTTTTCGTGTTTTGTTGTAGCTAAGATTTTCAAAGGATTATGTTACAGAATAGCTTCTTCTGCTATTGACCTACTACTAGGAAGTAAATAAATCTCTGTGATGGGTCTTTTAAGTTCTCCGTTTTGGGTTCTCAGAGTGACAACTCTAGTTAAGCTGTCTTTTCCCGGGTGCAGGTATTGAATTCGCGCCAAGTGGAAGTCTTTCGTCCTTGACCAATACAAGGTCTCCAATTTGTGGTTGTTCCTCCTTATTTAGCCATTTTGGACGCTGTTGTAAGCGTGCTGAATATTCCGAGCTCCACTGTTTCCAAAACGTATGGGATATCTTTTGTATCCTCTGCCAACGATCGCCGTAACTTACTTTTTCCAACGTAAGATCTTGCTGTGGTATTGCGCGCGTGGCTTTACCAATGAGGAAATGTGCCGGAGTCAGTGTCGACAGATTTTCTGGATTTCGGAGAGCGGTGTTTATGGCCGAGAGTTTGAGCAACCTTCTATTTGGGCAAGCAAGGTATTAAGTTCTTCGAAGGTAAGTAACTCGTTTCTTACTAACCTTTTCAAGTGAAATTTCACCGATTTCCCATCATTTGCTAAGGAATCAGCTATTTCCTTCACATTGCAGTTTGCAGCCTTGAGCAACTTTTGTAGTTCTGAGTTGGCGCCTACAAAATCGGCACCGCAGTCGCTGAATACTTCCTTGCAGATACCTCTCCTAGCAGTGACCCGCCTAAAAGCAGCAAGGAACGCCTGAGTTGTCATGTCGCTGACTACTTTCATGTGTATCGCCTACGTTGCTAGACAGACAAAGATTGCGATGTATCCCTTGAATGTCTTCGAACCCCGAACTTTCAAAGCCTTGACGTCAATTGGCCCGGCATAGTCCACTCCTGTGTAAGAAAAGGGCCTTGAGATTTGCACTCGTTTTAGCTCGAAACCTGAAACAAATTTTGCATTTGTGAATACACTTCTTCACAGAATTCTTGCAAATGATAACTTAGGTTTGAGTTTTGCAACCGGCCACCTACTCGAAGAATTTTCTCATTGTCGAAAAACGGATTCAAAGATTTTAAGCCTCTTGTCGGTGATGAATCATGGAACACGGTTGCTTGGATACCCTACATCACGATGTTACTGGCTGTATAGATTTCAGCTGGGGACAGGGTGGTGAGAGTCCGTTCATAAGGTGTTTTACGACAGTTGTCAATAAAGCGTTTGCAGTATGCTACTACTCTATAGACCTTCAGTAAAGTTGAACATCTTGCTAACAGAGTGTCGAGATCGTTCTCCGCACCCACTGCACAATGAACCTGGATCTTGGGTTCTTCCTCATTCGTTGCTATAAGTGCGGGCTATTCCGGTGTTATGAAATTCCACCTTGCCCGTACGAATTCGGGACCCTTCCACCAAAAAACGTTTCCTATTAAGCCAGATGGAAGAAGTCCACGTGAAAGCAGATCAGCCGGGTTGTGTTGTGTGGGAATATATCTCCAAAAGCTGGCACTAGTCCGCCGTTGGATTTCTGCTACCCGGTTGCTGACGAATGTTTTCCATTTGGACGGATGTGCAGCTATCCACGCCAGCGAAATCATCGAGTCCGACCAACCATATAACTGGGCGTTCTCTGACTTCAAAACTTTGACTACGTACTCCAGAAGCGTTGCAAGGATAACTGCAGCACATAGTTCCAGCCTCGGAAGCGTAATCGTCTTCAAGGGAGCCACTCTAGTTTTTGAAATGAGTAAATGCATCCGAATTTCACCTCCTTCATCTAAAACGCATAAGTATATAGCCGCTCCGTGAGCTTTCTCGGACGCGTCACTAAATCCGTGTACCTCTATTTGCTTATAGTGCTAACGAGTGGTGACCCAACGTGGAACCTTAATCCGTTCAATTGCTGGCAACTCCTGCCGAAATTTCTCCCATTCATCATCGTTGCTGGAAGGGGTTGGTCCCATGTCAGTACATCGCACCATAGTTGTTGCATTAGGATTTTTGCCTTCACTATGCATGGTGATATCCAACCAAGTGGGTCAAAGAGCCTTGCTATGGTGGAAAGCAGTGCACGTTTCGTTGGATTCGAAGACGTTTTAATGTGCATGCCTTGAAACCGGAAACCATCGGATCCCTAACGCCTTTATGTTTACCGATGACGCTAATGGAAAGGAAAAACCTACCTCCCTTTGGTCCTGTGGAATGCCGCTCAAGATTTCATCAGAGTTCCTGGTCCATTTACGCAGCGTAAAGCCTCCTGACTCCATTACTTGTCTGACTTCATTCAGTTTGTGTATGGCTTCTTCCACAGAATCGGCTCCGGAGATCAAGTCATCAACATACATATCAGCACGAATTGTTTGCGCACCGAATGGAAAACGATTCTCTTCATCAAATGCCACCTGGTTGAGTGTTCGAATTGCTAAATATGGTGCACTGGCAGTACAAAAAGTCACTGTGTCCAAGCGAAAGAATTGAACGGACTCCTTTTCGTTGTCACGCCAACAGATGAGTTGATAATAAGCATCCCTTTGACTTACCCGGATTTGTCGGTACATCTTCTCGATGTCCGCGGTGAACGTATATTTATGCAAATCATTTCAGCATGATATCAATAATATTATTTTGTATTTTAGGTCCAGCCATCAGATGCTGATTCAATGACGTTCCATCAAGACATCTCGCTGCAGCGTCAAACACAACTCGCAGTTTCGTTGTGGAGCTGGATTCTTTGATGACTGCGTGGTGAGGGACAAAATAGTGATATGCTGACTTAAGGACATCATCATTGCGTTCATCGATTTCAGTCATGTGGTTTAACTCCAGGTACTCATTTATACATTTTGAATACTCTTTGTATAATGTAGGGCTCATTTTAAATTTCCTTTCCAATTGATGAAACCTACGCAATGCTCCTTGCTTCGAGGGTCCAAGCGCAGGTTTGCATCCACCTTTGAACGGAAGGCATGCTTCATAACGCCCGTCGGGCATTCGTTTTGTCGAGCTTGCAGAGAACTGCTCACAGGCCTTGTCTCTGCATCTTCATGCGCACTATATGGAGTTTCTTCGATTTCCCAAAACTGTTTCAATTGGGTGTCAATATCACATACTATAGATATATTGACATATTTATATACATGAAAATGCCCTTAAAATGACATTAAACTACATTCTTTATTGACATAAGGATTGACAATTGATTTTGTGGAATGCATTCTTCTGTTATATTTATGTTATCCTATGTTTATACTAGTGACGTTAACACGAGCTCTGAGATAAAAGAGGTTTGCTGAATAGCTTTAGTCGCATAGACTGCGACCACGGACAACCTCCTCAAACTACTGAGGGGGATGCATATGATGCAAGCACCTGGCACCTGGAATCTTCGCACTTCGCTGTACATAATCTAATAAGGCAGATTTTTTCTAATTAAGATAGCGACACCACCAGCTCCATTGGAGATGGGTCGGTCTATTCTAGTAACTGCGTCTCTGAGAAAGCTTGGTTTCGCTAACCAAAAGAACATCGGGGCTTCGGTCTTCTAACAACTTGAAGAGAACTGAAGTGAACAGCTCTTCGCTCGATATTTATTAGCAAATTTACATTCACTGAAAGGATCAAGGATCTTTAAGGGTTTCTCCATCAGCGAACATATTATGACTGAAACGCACTCGACTCGGCAACCGTTTTTTTTTAAATAATCACGCGCGTACAATTAGTTATGACTACCCTTAAAATGCTAATACATACGAGTGGAAGGGATCAGGGAGGAAATATGGATAATATGAAGTACTGATGAACTTGGTTTTGAATTTTCTACAAATTGTAATGAGTAGGAGATACCGAGCGCGCTAGATAATAATAATGATTGTAATATTTTTGTCACCTATGAGTTTTATTGCTCGATTTTGAATTCTATCAAGCAGGCTCAAGATGGTCTTTGGAGCACCTGCCCATAAATGGGAATTGTACTCCAGTTTTGGGTGAATTTACGCTTTATATATGACAGTCGGATCAGATGGGGTAAAGTATTTCTTGCATAGCATCAGAAAACCTAGACATTTCGCAGCATTTTTTGGCGATAACGGTAGGTGTATCAACAACAAAATCGGTTGGAATGATCACATAGGAAGAACTGAACGATTTTCGGCTTCAGCAATGCAAGTGCCATTCATGGATAATGTTCGAGGGTTTTCCTAGATCGTTTAACAGGTCCACATACCTTCGTAGTTGTATGCGGGGGCATTCGTTTCCAGGCCTTCATACTGTGCAGATGGTCTAATAAAACACTTGTTTATTCCAGTTCTTGGTGTTTTTCATTTATTTCGCTTTACAATATCAGAAGTGGGATACTAAGACTCAAGCGCAAAGTGTTCGGGCCGTCTTTTGTTTTCCTACACGATCGGTTGATCAAGAAAAAAAAGATAACGGATGTGCAGACAATTTACCAGATAGATGAGAGACTTGTGTTGATGGCGGCGACGATGAAGTTGGCGGGGGCTGCAAAACTCTGAAGTAGTAGTGGGTCACATGCGTCCTTAGCGGAATTCTTTGATGCACTTGTCAGAAGCTTTCCAGCCACGGACGGAATACGAGCTAGGAAGCAAAGAGCAGGCGAAAATATTGAAGAGTTTGTTTTTGAAATGAAAAGCATTGCGTTGAGAGGTTGTGTTGGAGAAAACTCACTCGTTAAGTATATTGTCCAGGGTATGGCAGATACGGACAGATGTACTAGACAAGGTGCGTTGGATAGTCAGTCTTCGAACGCCGACGAGGGGCTGAGAAAGTTAGCCCGCAGGATAAGAGTGCCAATCAAGTGGAGAGTCAAGCAAAGTGCTTTCAGTGTGATCAAACAGGCCATTTTCGATGCGATTGCCCCAAATCAAAGGCACTCATCCCAGGGACGACAGAAAGGCGAAGCCAACATACGGCCCGATCCATATGATTCAGAAGAAGAAGACGGAATATATGAAGATGGCGCGGATCAACAACTATGACATCGAAGCATTCATCAATCTGGGGAGCGACTGCGTAACATTGCGTAAATCCAATGCTGATGCCGGAGGATTGAAATTCAACTCGACACACAGAACCCTAAAGGGATTCGGAGGAGGAAGCTGCTTTACTCTTGGCGCTCTGTAAGCTGAAGTTTCGGTCGAGTAGATGACATCTTGGTGTGAGATCCTTGTAGTGCCCGATGATTCGCAGCCCTATCCAATGATCATTGGGCGCAAATTACTGGATCAGCCGCAAGTTATAGTGGTGAAATCGTTTAACCAACTATCGATCAGGGACCGCACTATCGAGGACCCACAGGAGGCTACCGTGATTGACGGATCCACTCAAAAGACCGCTTCGTGGCAACGAGCAATAAGCAGAAAATCATCCCTAGGGTGGGCCGCTGGTTGCTTAAGCTGCAAGAATTTTTTCGTTTCGTTTGAGACGGTACATCAGCCAGGCAGAAATGCAGCTTACGTGGATGCATTAAGCCGAAATTCATCCGAGAAAGAACGACTGCTGGAGGATGCGTCTTCATTCATGTGAACATTAGCGACGAGGACTGGTTGGCAACGATGCAGTGGCAGGACAGTAGTTTACGTTCCATAATAACAACGTTGAAGAGCACGGAGACGACAGCGACGAAGAAGGATCTGCTGAAAGACTATAACATAAAGGGATGTCGTTTATTTCGAATCGTAAATGGCGAGGACAAATGGGTGGTACCACAGGCAATTCGGTGGCGCGTTCTCAAGTTATGTCGTTTATTTCGAATCGTAAATGGCGAGGACAAGTGGGTGGTACCACAGGCAATTCGGTGGCGCCTTCTCAAGTTATGTCACGTTGACATGGGATATAAGGCAAACGAAAAAACTTTAATGCGGCTGAAGGATGCTTACTAGTTTCCAAAGATGCGAGGACTTACCCGATCGTACATTAAATCTTGTGTTGAATGTGCGTATTCGAATATAAGGGTGGCATGATGGAAGTAGAACTACATAACATCGAACGAATCCCTTTACCTTTCGATATCCTACACCTGGACCACCTCGGGCCAATTACGACTGGCAACGGAGGAACAAGGTATGTCTTTGGAATAGTAGATAATTTTACTAGATATATCTTTTTACGAGCCGTAAAGACTACCAATACCCGAGGTGTCCTGCAAATACTGACGGATATAACGGGCAGACGCAGAAACAATGAGGCAACGGAGAGATGAAGCCATGCAGAACATCGTGCGGTGTCAACAAAACCAGAAAATTCGCTTCGATAAAATGCATCGTAAGCCCATTCGTTACGAAGTTGACGATTTGGTGCCAATCGAAAATGAGACGGGGGCGACCGGGACGTCTCGTAAGTTGGAGCCACATTGCCGAGGACCCTACTTGATCACGCAGGTGTTGCCGAAAGACCGCTATCTGGTAGAAGATATTCCCGGTATGCAGCGCAACCAAAGACGATTTATTACCGTAGTGGCATCGGAAAAGATAAAGAGATGGTGCGAGGTATCTGAAGACCCAATCGAGTACGTAGACGACGGTTCGGATCCTGGGCACATGATCTGCGATAGGATGGCCGAGATGTAAGGGAATTTTCCTAGATCGTTTAACCGGTCCACATATCTTAGTAGTTGTATGCGTGGGTATTTTGTTTCCCGGCCTTCACACAGTGGAGATGGTCTAATAATACACTTGCTTATTCCAGTTCTTGGTGTTTTTCATTTATTTCGCTTAACATTTTGCTTTGGTGACAAAAGACAGCATTGAGTCATAGAGGCATTAAATTCCACTCTATTCATAGAGCCCCATGATAGTATGCTGTTAATATCGGAATTTAATGAGTTTATCATACGCTGCCGTTCCATTTCCACGGCCGAAGATGAGGGACGTGAATTTGGATACGAATATGAAAAACTGAGAGTACTATCATCAGCAAATGAGTGTATTGGACTAGATGCAACAGAGTGAAGATCGTTAATGAAAATAAAAGGGGGTCGGTGAAAAACGGAGCCTTAGCGAACACCAGCATTTATATGGGTGATATCAGACTTGGCACCGTCCAATATTACTTGAATTGAACGGCCGGAAAAAAAGATTCTAACCTATTAAATAAGAGATTCGTCCATACCTGCACGCATACATGCACGCATTTTCTACCAAACTCTGTCAAATGCTTTAGAAATTGGCAAGCTACTCTTTTAGGGACTGGTTCTTTAACTGTTGGGTTAGGGTACGGAAAATAACGATTTCAGTACGAGGATAAAGGGAAACAATTCTTAAGATGGAGTCAGACAGCGCATCAAACTCGTCGAAGGAACGGTGAGCTTTAACCATGTAAATTTAAATTCCGGATTGGAACAGGGACAATATTGTGGTAAAATTTGGTAGGATAAAAAAAGAATAATGGTCCTAAGCTATAGCCAGAAAGATTTAAATCCGAAAACTCGGACTCTGCACTTACCTGGGTTTCACAAAGTCTCAAAACAGCTGGCCTGTATTTTTAGACGTGGGCGAATACAGCAAAGAAATTCGATCGTTAACTGCGAATGTTACAAACGTCTACTCGAGATTTCTCACTCATTAAAAAAGAAAAAAATGAACAAAAAAACAAACACTTACGCCACTTAGCTAAGCTGTGACGTGAAGTCTTTGTTGGATTCCCGCAACAAAATTGTTGTAGGTATTATTCCCATACAAAAAAGTGCATCGAGAACCCAACGGCACTGACCAGTTACACAGCCAGCTATAAATAAGTTGTTAATTGGACATGGTCACTGCTGTGCTCATATACATACGTAGCACAAGCAGTGACCATGGGCTACCAGCAGACTCCAGAAAAATGAAGAACAAACAATTGGAGCAGTGAATGGGAAAGGGGGATGAGTGCGATATCATTTTGTTTTTATTTTGCTTTTTTTATTTTCGAGCTATTGGAAGTTAACACGACGCACACGAGCCACGAGATAGGAGCATGATCTGCATAAGCTGACTCATCAAATTTAGTTTGTTCAGGTGCAAGCATGTTGTCACGGTTGTTTTCGAGCGCATCAGATTGCCTCTTCGCTGCACCGGATACACGCGCCTTGCCAAACCTTTTCGGTTGGCGTTCATATTTTTGATGTCCTCCTAAAGGACATTGGTAACTGGCGCCCGAGCAGGGACAGGCACACAATACCTTATCCTTTCTTCCTAGCAATTGTTACGCTAGGTACGAGATTGAACGTTGTTCAAATCTCGAAGTAACGTCCGTCGTACCCATGAGAACACGTCGGAGGTTGCAGAGGATTAATGGATAAAGGTGTTGAAGTAAATCGTGCCAGAAGTAGGTCACCTACGATTATAAATGTTGGTGAGCAAATGGGATTAACGTGATCCTTCTTGAGCCTGTTCCAGGAAAAAAAAGAACAAAAGATCTAATAGTTTTAATTGTTCTTCTACAGAAACACCAAGAACAAAAATAAATGACTGAATAAAGTGATAAATTCCTTTGTGAGTGAATTTTTAAATTTACAACTAAATTTTGAAAACTAAATAAAAAAAAGAATATTTAGTGTACGAGGATATTGTGAATGTTCTCAAAAAATAAAATAAAAATCCGAATAAGAAAGTAATATTTATAAAAATATACAAATTGTGATTTGAAAAAAAGGGGTTAAAAAAGTGTAAAGGTATTGCTTTCGTGTGAGCAATCTTACAATATAAAATAAAATCACTGCCTGCATACCGTCGCAATTTAAATTTCTTTTTATTTGAATAAAATAAACAAATTTTCCGAAATATGGAAGATTTTTCAAAGGCGTTGACGGAGTTAACCGGTGCTGTCAACCGCATAATAGAAGAGTTGAAAAGTGTCGAGAGTCGTATCGGTAAGCCTGAGGTCGCGAGTGCAATTACGGTGACCGACAGTGCAAATGCTAGCTGTGCTATTGCTCCTCCACTAATGGGTCCGCGCACGGAGACTGATCTTAAAGAGATTAGCCGATTGCCGGACAGCGTTAAAGAGCTTAGTGTTTTCGAAGGTAATCCAACGAAATATATTTTCCTTACACTACGCGGATAAGAGATACATCAGGACATTGGAGCATCAGCTCAGCCAATTATCGCACAGGGGGTCTAAATTAGACGAATTTTATGCGGAAGTGAATCACCAATTTTCTTTGATAATTAATAAAATAAAAGACAGAAAGCTATACCCAGGAACCTGTGAATGCGCTTGTTGAAACCTTCCGCAATCGCGCACTTGACGTTTTTATCGGTGGTCTGAATGGAGACTTATCCCGCATGCTAATTATACAAAAGCCTAAGATGCTATCTGAAGCCTACACGGCTTGCTTAGAAATTCAGAACCTTAATTATCGTAGTCATGCGATCCATAACGTCAATGTATCCAATACAGTGACTGCACCCATTAATCAGACCTTCAAACATCCTAAGGCTAGTCCTGAAACTAGGTCCTCTCTTCCGCCAAGGAAATTCCGGCCGCCCATTCAAGGCCAGTATACTCTAAATAATAGTGAGGCTGCCCATCAAAATAATATTTCTAAGTCCCCAGAAAGGATGGATGTTGATCGCTCCGTACAATCGCGTCACATTTATTGCATGAATCGGCTGCGGGGCAATAAACCATTTAAAAGAACAGCGAGGTCGGATGGCTATTGCCACCCGTATCCGAAGCAGCAACGACTCTACCATACAGAGGTTGTAAGTGACGACTACACTGAGGAAGGGTACAGCCAACTGGTTGAAAATAACATCGAAGGTACTGTAAATTTTATGACGGAGACCTCTCCAGCGTTCCATATATATAAAATATGTGACGCGGGAGGGCACCAGGCTCAGTTTTTTAGTAGACACTGGTGCCAACAAAAACTTTATCAATCCTTCAATCGCTCAGACAGCTACACGCTTAGACAAACCATTCGCTGTGCATTGCGCAGCCGGGAACGTAGTGGTAAATCAAAACATCTCCGGAAAATTCTTTAAAAACGCTGGTAACGATTCTACACTAACGTTTTATGTTCTCCATTCTCTTAAGGAATTGGAGGCAGTGATGGACCGCAAAGAAAATACATTACCTTTAAACCAGGTATCGTCATTCCTCTGAAAGCAAAAGTGTCTGCCCAGGTAAATATTACTCTCAGCGATTCGCTGCCTGAACATGTTAGAATTACTCTCAGAGAAATGATTGATAGATATGCGCCATTTTTCGGGCCCATTAATACCAGAGAAATGATAAAGACAGCGGTCAAGGCGGAAATAAGAACAAACACAGACGAACCTATATACACAAAAAGTTATCCTTACCCAGAGAACATTAGGGATGTCGTCGATAAAGAAATAGAAAATCTGCTTAAAGAAGGAATTATCCGCCCTTCAAAAAGCCCGTATAATTCTCCACTGTGGGTTATGGACAAGAAACGTCTTAACAGTGTTACCGTTTCTGATACATATCCCAATTCATTTCATTTATTTTTTCATTTTAACGCATTTTTATTTGATAATTCATTTTCCTTACATGCTAGGCAAGAACGCTTTAATCTAGCTTAATTAACTTAACTATTTATAAACTAACTTACTGGCCCTCTGCGGGCGCTCTAAGCTAAGCCTAACCAATTAAAAATATGTCTTTCGACTTAATTCTATATATTATAATGATTGATAATAATTTAAAAAACTAAGAAAAATATTTTTAAGTTAAAAACTTAGTAAATGGACTGTTTTATATTTGGCTTAAACTTATTCTAAAATGCTAAACTAAAAACTAATGTTTAACCTAAAAAAACGTAAACTATCTAAAACTAACATTAAAACTACTTTACAATAAAATTATTACTATTTACACTACCTTAAACCTATGTAAGCCGAGGCCGGACATGCTAACTGGACATGCTATTTTTGTTTTTTTTTTTCTCTTCAACTTCCAATCTTCGCAATATTCCTGAATCTTTTCGAAGTCACATTGCAAAAGACTTACAATAACCTCGATCTTCCGACTTGACCTGTACGCGATCAAGTCGTCTGCGTACGCTATGAAGTGGCGGAGAGATCCTACAAGATCGCTTGTGAAGATCGTAAACAAAATCGGCGATATAACTACACCCTGTTGTAGACCGTTGTCCCAGCAGACGTCACGCTGCCATTTTTCACAATGAACTGTACTTCAGCGGTTTGCTTATGCCGAGCTGGTCTAATTTGGAAAAGAGAGTGTCAAAGGTCTTTTCCAAGTCAATTAACAAGGCACCCGTGCATTGTTTCTTACCTTTGTTCCGTTCGATATCCGATACCAGTTTAGACGCGGCATGTATGCAATCATGCCAGGCTCTGAAACCGAATTGGTTATCCGGAATAATATTTTTGTCCTCAACCCACTCGGTCAGGGCTCTATTGACCACTTTTTCAAACACTTTGCTGATGTTGGGAAGAAGACTTATCGACCGGAAACCTGCCGGATTGGATGTGTCTTTATTCCGTTTAGGAATGGGTTGCACCACCGCTGTCTTCCAATGAGCTGAAAAATGTGCATTATTCAGCAAATTGTTAAACAGGGGTAGTGTAAATGGTTACCGATTCTAGAGGAAAGTGTTAAAGAACATGTTGGTTGGTTCGGGCGAGTGCTAACATTCACCTTATACACATCTTGGAGCGTCGCACCTACTATTTCAACATTCTCCTGAGTATGTTCGATCACAAAAAATTTGTCATCTTCGATCGCTTCTATTGGATCTATGCCTGCTGTCATGAGTAGTTGTTCGTTGTCTGTAACTTAAGTTGTTCGTTATCTGGGAGCTTAAGACACGGGAGATCAATCTGATTTTTTCTTCAAAAGAATTTATTAATTTCCGGGAACATACTAGGTTAGCTAGCTTTAACAGCCCGAATTTTAGTATTCCACTGTGATTTCAATGTCGTAACCTCCGAGTTTTTTTGGGTCGGTGAAACGTGTGTACAGGAGTTTAAGTCTCGTCAGTAGCCTACTTTTTTGTCGGTGTAGAGCGTCCATCGTATCGCTGCGGTAAATGCTAACATTGTCAGTTAGTTCGTACTTAGAAATTTTTCTATCCAGTGTTTGTTTTATCGTTTGAGGTAAGTGTCGATCTCCTCGTTCGAAAAACTTTTATTGGATGGTGGGTTAAGCGAGCTTGAAGAGAGTGCTCTTGTCATTGTTCGGGAGAAGCGTGTCCACCGCGTCCTACTGTAATTGTAAGAATGCGTTTGAACATAGTCCTCTAACTCCGCAATCTTCTTGGGAATTGTTACTACGGCACTTAATCTGCAATCGTCACTGTCGTACACGAATGTGTGAAGACAGTTTATTGTTCGTCGGTCCATGTCAGTCAGCTGCATCCGTTCGTCAAACAGCATAAGATCCATATAGGTTCCTGATCTAGGATAAGACGGACTATCCGTCGCTTTTATATCGAGTCGATACTCGCCACTATTCTGACCCCACCAATTGAATAGTAGGTTCCCTCTAGTGTCTGGTGATTTATTTCTCCAATTGCTATGTTTGGCATTTAGATCTCCGGCCATGAGGTAATAATTCTGCTCCGGATCCAGTCGTAAGTATTGAAAAAGTGTCTTGAGCTCTGAGATAAAACAGGTTTGTTGATTAGCTTCTGTTGCATAGGCTGCGACCATATACAGCCTCTTCCCACTACGGAGGGGGATGCATATGATGCAAGCCTCTAGCATCTGGAATCTACGCAGTTCACCTTTAAACATAATCTTATAATGCAGATTTTTTCTGATGAAGATAGCGACGCCACCAGCTCCGTTGGAGTTGGGTTTGTCTCTTCTTATAGTATGATACTGATTGTGCTTCAACTTGTGCCTCTGAGAGAGCTTGATTTCGCTAACCAGAAGAACATCGGGACTTGGGTCTTCTAACAACTTGAAGAGTGCAGCTCTTCGTTCGATATTTATTAGCGAATTTACATTCACTGAAAGGATCTTTAAGGGTTTCTCCACCAGCGAACACATTATGACTGGAGACGCGTTAGACTCGGCAACAGAGTGTAGATACGATCTACGCGTGTCGCCTGTTCCTGTATTTGCTGTTGCAGCTGACTAATTTGCCCCTGAATAGAAAGCAAAATAGCCGGCAGATCAGCATCACTACTAGGTGCTCCATGTCGTGAGGCCTGATGAGCAACCTTTAGTACTTGTTGTACCATACTACTCTGACCGGCTGCCATTTGGACGTAGGTCACATTGGGAGTTATGTCTGGAGTTTGAGGAACAGGTGGGCGCTTCACCTCCACCTTCTGCTGATGAGCCAGGTTTACTTTCCTTACATATTAGTACCTGGAACAACCCCGATAGCTTGCGGTGTGTGTCGAGTTACCACATAGAGTGCACTTGAGAGTCGTGCTATCAGCAACCGTATCTTTCCCTAGCGGACATTCCTCCGCTTTGTGGTTCATTGCACACTTAACGCACCGAAACTGCATTTGACCACTAGGTGCTCCATGTCGTGAGGCCTGATGAGCAACCTTTAGTAATTGTTGTACCATACTACTCTGACCGGCTGCCATTTGGACGTAGGTCACATTGGGAGTTATGGCTGGAGTTTGAGGAACAGGTGGGCGCTTCACCTCCACCTTCTTCTGATGAGCCAGGTTTACTTTCCTTACATATTAGTACCTGGAACAACCCCGATAGCTTGCGGTGTGTGTCGAGTTACCACATAGAGTGCACTTGAGAGTCGTGCTATCAGCAACCGTATCTTTCCCTAGCGGACATTCCTCCGCTTTGTGGTTCATTGCACACTTAACGCACCGAAACTGCATTTGACCACTAGGTGCTCCATGTCGTGAGGTCTGATGAGCAACCTTTAGTAATTATTGTACCATACTACTCTGACCGGCTGCCATTTGGACGTAGGTCACATTGGGAGTTATGGCTGGAGTTTGAGGAACAGGTGGGCGCTTCACCTCCACCTTCTGCTGATGAGCCAGGTTTACTTTCCTTACATATTAGTACCTGGAACAACCCCGATTACTTGCGGTGTGTGTCGAGTTACCACATTAAATGCACTTGAGAGTCGTGCTATCAGCAACCGTATCTTTCCCTAGCGGACATTCCTCCGCTTTGTGGTTCATTGCACACTTAACGCACCGAAACTGCATTTGACAGTTCTCAGTGCTTGAACCTTTGACAGCGAACACATTGTAAAATGTTATCGATGCAATTTAATTTTTCCCAACTAGTGCATTGATAATCTACGACTTTAATTTTCTCCAGACTATCTAGTTTGCTGTTGGGAGTTAGCTGGACTACGAAGTACGGTAATTTAGATTCTCCCTTCTGGCCTTTGCTGTAGTGAAAGGCTTGACACTAACGAACTTAAGATCGTCACATACCTTCACTTGAAGCTCCTGAAGGAGCTCCTCGGGATCGGTGGACGTATCTAAACCATAAAGGAGCATTGTCTGCAAACTCTCACTTTTGGGGGTGAATGATAAGAACTACGTAGTCGTTTTCTCTCATAAGTTTTTAATGAGTTTATGGTGCTCCACTGTGAAGCAGTAGAGAGCATGCCTATCTTTGTTTAATCTAAAATTATCGCCTATGGCCGACTTAAATAATTTGATGGTGTCTTGAAGCTCCATGTTGTATGTGTTTATTAGAGGCACCTTTGGCCTCGTTGTCCTTTGCTGCTGCTGTTGTTTCTGCTGTTGTTGTTGTTTCTGCTACTGCTGTTTCTGCTGCTGCTGCTTCTGCTGGTATTATTTTTGTTGCTGCTTTGGCAACTCTGTTTGCTGTTGATGCATTGGCAGCTTTGTTTTTAGTTGCTGTTTTTGTAGTTGTAGCTGCTGCTCTTCTTTTTCAACGGGCGACGGATTTTCGATCGTACTTGCCGTTTGCTGCGCTCTATGACTGGCTACCAGACGCTCTTGTTCGTGCCGAGCCGTTTGTTTAGCCTTCACAGCCCGTAGTACTGCCTCTAGTTGGCAAATTTCGTCTTCTTCATCGTCGGTCTCTGAGGCCGCCAAAAACACGAAGGAATTGCTGTCTCCAGTGTAGCGGCCCTCGCCGCCGTTGGATACATATTGTTGTTGTCGATTTTTCGGCTGCGACTTTGAATTCCGATGCTGTTATTGTTGCTGCTGCTGTTGTTGTTGGCGCCCGTTCCCCCGCTCCAGCCAGCAGCTTTTCTGCTAAAGCCGATAGAGAATTGCGCTTTACGAGGTTTGGAGACGGGCGTTCCCTCCTCCTCCTCTTTCCGGTCGCCAATGATTACAACGGTGGCGGTGGCGGCCTTGGGTCAGGCAATGCCGCCTTGCTCGCTCCTCCCCCAGGTTGGTGAGGCGACGACTGTCGCTCACTCATTTTGTCCTTAATTTGTGATTTTATTAAATCCAATTATATAAATTGAGAACGAATTGATTTTAATATTATTTTTCCCGGCTGGGATTTGAACCCTTACGTGCGGAGTGTCCGACACACAACAACTGCACCGGCTGTTTTTTTTTCTTTTTTTTTTTTTAAATAGTGCACGTGCTCAAGGGATTGGTTGGACCCTTATAGTGCGTTTACACAGCACGAGCAGAAGGAAAGTTAGAAGGGAGAGAAGGAAGAAGCGGTGCACATTGGTCTTAAATTGCTGTAGGTTGCAGTGCAGAGGAAAAGTAGAGCGAGGTAACGCATTCCACATGCGCGATGTTCGGCCTATAAAAGATTCTCTAAATTTTACAGTACGCCCGAAAATAGGCTTAAGGGTCAACTGATGAGCATTCAATGATGTGCGGGTGTTGCGAGTGAATTGTTGGAGGGGCGGAATGCAATTAGCTATTTCTTCGGAGCATTGGTGGTAAAAGTAACGATAAAAGAGCGACAGGCAGGAAACATTTCTTCGATTGATTTTGTAATAGTGCTGTCGTTTATAAGTTTTACCGCACGCTTTTGGATTCTATCTAGCAGGTGCAAAGTGGTCTTAGGTGCACCTGCCCAGATGTGAGCGTTGTACTCCATTTTTGGCCAAATGAAAGCCTTATAAATTGTAGCTAAGTCAAAAGGGGTAAAGTATTTCTTGCACCGGCTTAGGACACCTAAACATTTCGCGGCATTCTTGGCGACATCGAATATGTAGTCATTCCAGCGCAAGTTAGAATGCACGCACATACCGAGCATTAAAAGTTTTTCGTTTTCATCGACGCAAGTGCCATTCATGGACAATGGCTGGGTATAAGGATTTCGCTTTGATGACATAAGACAGCATTGTGTTTTGGAAGCATTAAATTCTACTCGGTTAGCTAGATCCCATTTGATTATGCTGTCAATATCAGAATTTAATGTGTTAAACATACGTTGCCGTTTGATGTCCACGTCCGAAGAGCAGGGGCGTGAATCATTAAACGCATATGAGAAACTGAGGGTACTGTCATCTGCGAAGGAATATATTGGATTGGATGTGATAGACAAGAGATCGTTTATGAAAATTAAAAAGAGAGTCGGAGACAAAACTGAGCCTTGGGGAACACCAGCATTTATATGGTGAATTTCAGACTTGAAACCGTCCAATACAACTTGTATTGTACGATTCGAAAGGTAGTTTCTTATCCATCGAAGAAGAGACTCACCGATCCCATATGCACGCACTTTCGACAAAAGAGCCGGGTGCCAGACTCTGTCAAATGCCTTTGAAATATCGAGTGCAACTATCTTTGTTTCACCGAAGTTATGTATAGATTGGTTCCACTTTTCAGTGAGACAAGTCATCAAATCACCAGTGGACCTGTTGCTACGAAAACCGTACTGACGGTCATTAAGAAGCTTTCGTGATTCAAGATATTTCATAAGCTGACGATTAATCAGCGTTTCCATGACCTTAGAAAGAAGGGACGTAAGTGCTATGGGTCTGTAATTGGAGGGAGAAGAAGAATCGCCTTTTTTAGGGACAGGCTGGACAAATGCAGTTTTCCATCTGCTCGGAAAGAGACCTGAGGAGTAGAAAAGATGAAAAAGCTTACGCAGTGGTCTTTCCAGCGTGAAAGAACACCTCTTCAGAACTATAGGGGAAATACCATCTGGACCAGCGGATTTGTGTTTGTCTAAATCTTTCAGTACTCTTGCGACTGTGCGAGTGCGAAAATATATGTGTCCCATAGAATGTTCAACGCTCTCGAGCACAGGTGGTGGTAAAGTGCAATCTTGAAGTGTGGAACTGGCCGCGAATTGTGCGGCAAGCAGATTGGCTTTATCAAGATTATTTACGACAGGCATATCCTTCGAAATGAGCGTCGGAATCGATGACGAAGTAGAGTTCTTAATATTTTTGACGAAGGACCAAAATTTTTTACTGCCACTGGGACAACGTAGTATTTTTTGCCTTAATTTTTGACCATGGGAGAACTTCGTACGTCGTAGAAGAGCATTACAGTTATTACGGACTCGTCGAAACTTTTTCCGGTTTTCCTCTGTAGGGTTGGCTTTATAAGACCGAAAACTCAGCTCTCTCAACTTGACAGCTTCTTTACAGCTCGAGTCGAACCATGAATTCTCTTTTGGCCTAATTGTCTTCACCTTGTTCGGGATGAAGTCATTCATGCCTTGGAGAATGATATTTGTGACCATATCAGCGGCGGCGTCCACGTCACTATCGAGGAAACATAGTGACTAGTTAAAACTCCTAAAAAAGTTATTAAGGCCGCCCCAATCAGCTTTTTCATATTGCCAAAGAAGTCTTTTAGGAGTGTTTTCCTTAACTGGGTGGTTTGAAGAAGCGAAGTTGGCTGATATGACACAATGGTCAGACGAACCTAGGGGCGCCAATGCATTAATATAGTATTTGTCAGGGTGAGTAGTGAGGAACAAGTCCAAAGTGTGGGCTTTGTGACATGCAATGTCTGGGATTCGCGTTTGCTCATTTACTAGCTGGGTTAAATTGTTTAACTCAGCGAAGATTTCAACATACCTTCCTTCGGGTGTTGTCTGACCAGAATGTCGAAGCCAGTTAGAATTGTGTATATTGAAATCGCCCGCAACGACAATTTCAGTATGAGGATACAGGGATACAATTCTTAAAGTGGAATTGGACAGTTCATCAAACTCGTTAAAGGTAGAGGAACTGTTCAGGTTTGGACTTCTATAAATGAAACATTAATGAATTGTTTGCTTATGGACGTAGAATTTAAACCACATAAAATTGAATTCCGGATTGGAACATTGACCGTATTGTGGTTGAAGTTGATAAGCAATATCATTACGTATATATACGACGATACCACGATGTGAGAAGAATAATGGCACTAAGCTATATCCAGGTAAGTCAAAACCAGAGTTTTCGCAAACCTGTGTTTCGCAAAGTGCCAAAACAGCTGGTCTAAATTGATGTGTGTGGGCGTACAAAGCAAAGAAATTCTTCTTGAAACCGCGGATATTACAAGTGTCGACTCTAAAATTCCCACACATTGCAACCATCAGCAGCTCAAAACTCAATTCTCACTAAGCAGAGTTGTAACGTAAACAACCAATTCCGAGTGTCCAAATCATCCACCACAGGTGTTATGCCCATGTGATGGAGTGAGTCAGTTACCCGGCTTGGTGTTCACTTACAAAACCGCTATGCGCGAGATGTCTAATATTCTCGGTAGTTGCCTAGCCAAATTGTTACGTTCGATTTTCCTCGCTCCAAGATAATAAGGGCCGACTGACCTAGTGGAAACGGTCGTGGCTGCGACCATATACAGCCTCTTCCCACTACGGAGGGGGATGCATATGATGCAAGCCTCTAGCATCTGGAATCTACGCAGTTCACCTTTAAACATAATCTTATAATGCAGATTTTTTCTGATGAAGATAGCGACGCCACCAGCTCCGTTGGAGTTGGGTTTGTCTCTTCTTATAGTATGATACTGATTGTGCTTCAACTTGTGCCTCTGAGAGAGCTTGATTTCGCTAACCAGAAGAACATCGGGACTTGGGTCTTCTAACAACTTGAAGAGTGCAGCTCTTCGTTCGATATTTATTAGCGAATTTACATTCACTGAAAGGATCTTTAAGGGTTTCTCCACCAGCGAACACATTATGACTGGAGACGCGTTAGACTCGGCAACAGAGTGTAGATACGATCTACGCGTGTCGCCTGTTCCTGTATTTGCTGTTGCAGCTGACTAATTTGCCCCTGAATAGAAAGCAAAATAGCCGGCAGATCAGCATCACTACTAGGTGCTCCATGTCGTGAGGCCTGATGAGCAACCTTTAGTACTTGTTGTACCATACTACTCTGACCGGCTGCCATTTGGACGTAGGTCACATTGGGAGTTATGTCTGGAGTTTGAGGAACAGGTGGGCGCTTCACCTCCACCTTCTGCTGATGAGCCAGGTTTACTTTCCTTACATATTAGTACCTGGAACAACCCCGATAGCTTGCGGTGTGTGTCGAGTTACCACATAGAGTGCACTTGAGAGTCGTGCTATCAGCAACCGTATCTTTCCCTAGCGGACATTCCTCCGCTTTGTGGTTCATTGCACACTTAACGCACCGAAACTGCATTTGACCACTAGGTGCTCCATGTCGTGAGGCCTGATGAGCAACCTTTAGTAATTGTTGTACCATACTACTCTGACCGGCTGCCATTTGGACGTAGGTCACATTGGGAGTTATGGCTGGAGTTTGAGGAACAGGTGGGCGCTTCACCTCCACCTTCTTCTGATGAGCCAGGTTTACTTTCCTTACATATTAGTACCTGGAACAACCCCGATAGCTTGCGGTGTGTGTCGAGTTACCACATAGAGTGCACTTGAGAGTCGTGCTATCAGCAACCGTATCTTTCCCTAGCGGACATTCCTCCGCTTTGTGGTTCATTGCACACTTAACGCACCGAAACTGCATTTGACCACTAGGTGCTCCATGTCGTGAGGCCTGATGAGCAACCTTTAGTAATTATTGTACCATACTACTCTGACCGGCTGCCATTTGGACGTAGGTCACATTGGGAGTTATGGCTGGAGTTTGAGGAACAGGTGGGCGCTTCACCTCCACCTTCTGCTGATGAGCCAGGTTTACTTTCCTTACATATTAGTACCTGGAACAACCCCGATTACTTGCGGTGTGTGTCGAGTTACCACATTAAATGCACTTGAGAGTCGTGCTATCAGCAACCGTATCTTTCCCTAGCGGACATTCCTCCGCTTTGTGGTTCATTGCACACTTAACGCACCGAAACTGCATTTGACAGTTCTCAGTGCTTGAACCTTTGACAGCGAACACATTGTAAAATGTTATCGATGCAATTTAATTTTTCCCAACTAGTGCATTGATAATCTACGACTTTAATTTTCTCCAGACTATCTAGTTTGCTGTTGGGAGTTAGCTGGACTACGAAGTACGGTAATTTAGATTCTCCCTTCTGGCCTTTGCTGTAGTGAAAGGCTTGACACTAACGAACTTAAGATCGTCACATACCTTCACTTGAAGCTCCTGAAGGAGCTCCTCGGGATCGGTGGACGTATCTAAACCATAAAGGAGCATTGTCTGCAAACTCTCACTTTTGGGGGTGAATGATAAGAACTCCGTAGTCGTTTTCTCTCATAAGTTTTTAATGAGTTTATGGTGCTCCACTGTGAAGCAGTAGAGAGCATGCCTATCTTTGTTTAATCTAAAATTATCGCCTATGGCCGACTTAAATAATTTGATGGTGTCTTGAAGCTCCATGTTGTATGTGTTTATTAGAGGCACCTTTGGCCTCGTTGTCCTTTGCTGCTGCTGTTGTTTCTGCTGTTGTTGTTGTTTCTGCTACTGCTGTTTCTGCTGCTGCTGCTTCTGCTGGTATTATTTTTGTTGCTGCTTTGGCAACTCTGTTTGCTGTTGATGCATTGGCAGCTTTGTTTTTAGTTGCTGTTTTTGTAGTTGTAGCTGCTGCTCTTCTTTTTCAACGGGCGACGGATTTTCGATCGTACTTGCCGTTTGCTGCGCTCTATGACTGGCTACCAGACGCTCTTGTTCGTGCCGAGCCGTTTGTTTAGCCTTCACAGCCCGTAGTACTGCCTCTAGTTGGCAAATTTCGTCTTCTTCATCGTCGGTCTCTGAGGCCGCCAAAAACACGAAGGAATTGCTGTCTCCAGTGTAGCGGCCCTCGCCGCCGTTGGATACATATTGTTGTTGTCGATTTTTCGGCTGCGACTTTGAATTCCGATGCTGTTATTGTTGCTGCTGCTGTTGTTGTTGGCGCCCGTTCCCCCGCTCCAGCCAGCAGCTTTTCTGCTAAAGCCGATAGAGAATTGCGCTTTACGAGGTTTGGAGACGGGCGTTCCCTCCTCCTCCTCTTTCCGGTCGCCAATGATTACAACGGTGGCGGTGGCGGCCTTGGGTCAGGCAATGCCGCCTTGCTCGCTCCTCCCCCAGGTTGGTGAGGCGACGACTGTCGCTCACTCATTTTGTCCTTAATTTGTGATTTTATTAAATCCAATTATATAAATTGAGAACGAATTGATTTTAATATTATTTTTCCCGGCTGGGATTTGAACCCTTACGTGCGGAGTGTCCGACACACAACAACTGCACCGGCTGTTTTTTTTTCTTTTTTTTTTTTTAAATAGTGCACGTGCTCAAGGGATTGGTTGGACCCTTATAGTGCGTTTACACAGCACGAGCAGAAGGAAAGTTAGAAGGGAGAGAAGGAAGAAGCGGTGCACATTGGTCTTAAATTGCTGTAGGTTGCAGTGCAGAGGAAAAGTAGAGCGAGGTAACGCATTCCACATGCGCGATGTTCGGCCTATAAAAGATTCTCTAAATTTTACAGTACGCCCGAAAATAGGCTTAAGGGTCAACTGATGAGCATTCAATGATGTGCGGGTGTTGCGAGTGAATTGTTGGAGGGGCGGAATGCAATTAGCTATTTCTTCGGAGCATTGGTGGTAAAAGTAACGATAAAAGAGCGACAGGCAGGAAACATTTCTTCGATTGATTTTGTAATAGTGCTGTCGTTTATAAGTTTTACCGCACGCTTTTGGATTCTATCTAGCAGGTGCAAAGTGGTCTTAGGTGCACCTGCCCAGATGTGAGCGTTGTACTCCATTTTTGGCCAAATGAAAGCCTTATAAATTGTAGCTAAGTCAAAAGGGGTAAAGTATTTCTTGCACCGGCTTAGGACACCTAAACATTTCGCGGCATTCTTGGCGACATCGAATATGTAGTCATTCCAGCGCAAGTTAGAATGCACGCACATACCGAGCATTAAAAGTTTTTCGTTTTCATCGACGCAAGTGCCATTCATGGACAATGGCTGGGTATAAGGATTTCGCTTTGATGACATAAGACAGCATTGTGTTTTGGAAGCATTAAATTCTACTCGGTTAGCTAGATCCCATTTGATTATGCTGTCAATATCAGAATTTAATGTGTTAAACATACGTTGCCGTTTGATGTCCACGTCCGAAGAGCAGGGGCGTGAATCATTAAACGCATATGAGAAACTGAGGGTACTGTCATCTGCGAAGGAATATATTGGATTGGATGTGATAGACAAGAGATCGTTTATGAAAATTAAAAAGAGAGTCGGAGACAAAACTGAGCCTTGGGGAACACCAGCATTTATATGGTGAATTTCAGACTTGAAACCGTCCAATACAACTTGTATTGTACGATTCGAAAGGTAGTTTCTTATCCATCGAAGAAGAGACTCACCGATCCCATATGCACGCACTTTCGACAAAAGAGCCGGGTGCCAGACTCTGTCAAATGCCTTTGAAATATCGAGTGCAACTATCTTTGTTTCACCGAAGTTATGTATAGATTGGTTCCACTTTTCAGTGAGACAAGTCATCAAATCACCAGTGGACCTGTTGCTACGAAAACCGTACTGACGGTCATTAAGAAGCTTTCGTGATTCAAGATATTTCATAAGCTGACGATTAATCAGCGTTTCCATGACCTTAGAAAGAAGGGACGTAAGTGCTATGGGTCTGTAATTGGAGGGAGAAGAAGAATCGCCTTTTTTAGGGACAGGCTGGACAAATGCAGTTTTCCATCTGCTCGGAAAGAGACCTGAGGAGTAGAAAAGATGAAAAAGCTTACGCAGTGGTCTTTCCAGCGTGAAAGAACACCTCTTCAGAACTATAGGGGAAATACCATCTGGACCAGCGGATTTGTGTTTGTCTAAATCTTTCAGTACTCTTGCGACTGTGCGAGTGCGAAAACATATGTGTCCCATAGAATGTTCAACGCTCTCGAGCACAGGTGGTGGTAAAGTGCAATCTTGAAGTGTGGAACTGGCCGCGAATTGTGCGGCAAGCAGATTGGCTTTATCAAGATTATTTACGACAGGCATATCCTTCGAAATGAGCGTCGGAATCGATGACGAAGTAGAGTTCTTAATATTTTTGACGAAGGACCAAAATTTTTTACTGCCACTGGGACAACGTAGTATTTTTTGCCTTAATTTTTGACCATGGGAGAACTTCGTACGTCGTAGAAGAGCATTACAGTTATTACGGACTCGTCGAAACTTTTTCCGGTTTTCCTCTGTAGGGTTGGCTTTATAAGACCGAAAACTCAGCTCTCTCAACTTGACAGCTTCTTTACAGCTCGAGTCGAACCATGAATTCTCTTTTGGCCTAATTGTCTTCACCTTGTTCGGGATGAAGTCATTCATGCCTTGGAGAATGATATTTGTGACCATATCAGCGGCGGCGTCCACGTCACTATCGAGGAAACATAGTGACTAGTTAAAACTCCTAAAAAAGTTATTAAGGCCGCCCCAATCAGCTTTTTCATATTGCCAAAGAAGTCTTTTAGGAGTGTTTTCCTTAACTGGGTGGTTTGAAGAAGCGAAGTTGGCTGATATGACACAATGGTCAGACGAACCTAGGGGCGCCACTGCATTAATATAGTATTTGTCAGGGTGAGTAGTGAGGAACAAGTCCAAAGTGTGGGCTTTGTGACATGCAATGTCTGGGATTCGCGTTTGCTCATTTACTAGCTGGGTTAAATTGTTTAACTCAGCGAAGATTTCAACATACCTTCCTTCGGGTGTTGTCTGACCAGAATGTCGAAGCCAGTTAGAATTGTGTATATTGAAATCGCCCGCAACGACAATTTCAGTATGAGGATACAGGGATACAATTCTTAAAGTGGAATTGGACAGTTCATCAAACTCGTTAAAGGTAGAGGAACTGTTCAGGTTTGGACTTCTATAAATGAAACATTAATGAATTGTTTGCTTATGGACGTAGAATTTAAACCACATAAAATTGAATTCCGGATTGGAACATTGACCGTATTGTGGTTGAAGTTGATAAGCAATATCATTACGTATATATACGACGATACCACGATGTGAGAAGAATAATGGCACTAAGCTATATCCAGGTAAGTCAAAACCAGAGTTTTCGCAAACCTGTGTTTCGCAAAGTGCCAAAACAGCTGGTCTAAATTGATGTGTGTGGGCGTACAAAGCAAAGAAATTCTTCTTGAAACCGCGGATATTACAAGTGTCGACTCTAAAATTCCCACACATTGCAACCATCAGCAGCTCAAAACTCAATTCTCACTAAGCAGAGTTGTAACGTAAACAACCAATTCCGAGTGTCCAAATCATCCACCACAGGTGTTATGCCCATGTGATGGAGTGAGTCAGTTACCCGGCTTGGTGTTCACTTACAAAACCGCTATGCGCGAGATGTCTAATATTCTCGGTAGTTGCCTAGCCAAATTGTTACGTTCGATTTTCCTCGCTCCAAGATAATAAGGGCCGACTGACCTAGTGGAAACGGTCGTGGGAGAATTGATATAAAAATGGGCGCCACACGATTAGCCTTATTATCCCGAAATGCCTTCCCGGTGGAACCGCTACCGCCAAGGAAGGTTCCGCGAACCGTCAATTGAAACTCCACCGTTCAAATTCAAAATCTTACAAGTTTTATTTCACTCTTTCTCAACTTAAGCTACATATACTATAAATGAAACAAAAACAAAGGAAAACAAAAAAATCAGAAAGTCCCAGAAGGGGATAAGAACAAAAAAAGAAGAAAAATAATAAAAATAAAATTTGAGAAAATACCAAAAAAAAAAAATATTATAGAAGAAAAAAAATTGACTGATACCTCTGGATTTGAACCCACACCCAAAAGAGCCGCAACGTTGCCACCCTTCTGTTCACACCTGGGCCCAATTTTTTCAATTTTTTCAATTTCAGTGCATTTTTATTGTTTCAATTCATTACCTTACATGCTAGACAAAAACGCTTAAAGCTAGCTTAATTAACTTAATTATTTTATATACTAACTTACTGGCCCTCTGCGGGCGCTCTAAGCTAAAACTAACAATTAAATCTATGTCTTTCGACGAACTAATATTTACGTTAATTAAATTTAAAAAACTAATAATAAGACTAAGAAAAAATAATTAATAATTTGAAAAACTTAGTATCTGTATTTTTATTTATGTTTAAACTAAAACTAGACTTAAATACTAAACTACAAACTAATCTAAAACTTAAAATCTTATACTAACTTACAATAATATTAAAAACTACTTAGACTACGTTAAACATAAGTAAGCCGGCCACGGCTGACAGTACATGCTATATTTGCCTGAAGGGCACTCAAGATAAATATAGACGACCGAGTTCTACTCTTCGTCCAACCACCAGTAGTGAGAATATTGCCTTACGACATCAGCTCTGTCGCGGTCTGATACCGCCCTACTAAACCTGAGGGTCTCCGGTGAGCTACTTGCGACGTCTTGTTCGTAAGTGACTCGCCCGTCCACAGCTTTTCGACCAACGTGGAAGATTAACGGTACCGCTAATCTATTCTGGACCAGACCTTTTCTATCTAAATAGAGAAAAGCTTCAGGGGGAATAAGGCCGTTAAGGCGCACTGTCTCATGATGCATGTCATTGGGGTAAAAAGCCCCGGAGATCAAGTTGTTGGTCGAAGTCATTGCTCTTCCAATGTGACTTCGAATAAGTTTTATCAGAAAGTTGTCCACTCTGATCAGGTTGGCCCCGTTGTACAGGACCTCATTACTATAGAATTTTTTGTACTCAGACTCTGGAGTTCTATATAAATGGAGACAAGCCCTAAGGCATCGTCTCTCGAAAACCCGTATCTTTTCCATTAAGCTTGTTCCCACGTTAAACCATACGGGACAGCCATAGGCAAGGACAGGCCGAATAAGGGCCGTGTAGCAGATCAGCTTCACCTTGGCATCGAGTTGACTGCTGTGAAACAGCCTCTTTGTCAAGGCAAAGGCCGCTTTGGCTCTGGCCAGAGCAGCATCTATATGTTTGTTAAAATATAGATATTGATCTAGCCAGATCCCAAGGTATCTGACAACACTTCGATTTGCTAATGGCTGTCCGTTTTGTCCAACAATGGAGAACATTCGCCACTTCTTTCTAGTATTTCTAGAAGCCCCAGACAACGGAGTCCTGAACAGAATGGTCTCGCACTTTTGAAAATTGATTTTCAACTTCCAATCATCGCAATAACCCTGAACTTTTTCGAAGTCACGCTGCAAAAGACTTACAATGACCTCGGTCTTCGGACTTGACCTGTACGCGATCAAGTCATCTGCGTACGCTATGGATTGGCGAAGAGATCCTACAAGATCACTTGTGAAGATCGTAAATAAAATCGGCGAATTAACTACACCCTGTTGTAGACCGTTTTTGATTTCAAAAGTCCCAGCAGACACCACACTGCCATTTTTCACAATAAACTGTCTGCTGGTGAGCATATCTAAGATTATGTACAGCAGCGGTTTGCTTATGCCGAGCTGGTCAAGCTTGAAAAAGAGCCCCTGCAACCATACAGTGTCAAAGGCCTTCTCCAAGTCAATCAACAAGGCACCCGTGCATTGTTTCTTACCTTTGTTCCATTGGATATCCGATACCAGTTTAGACGCGGCGTGTATGCAATCATGCCCCGCTCTGAAACCTAATTGGTTATCCGGAATAATATTTTTGTCCTCAACCCACTCGGTCAGGGCTCTATTGATTACTTTTTCAAACACTTTGCTGATGTTGGGAAGAAGACTTATCGACCGGAGATTTGCCGGATTGGACGTGTCTTTGTTCCGTTTAGGAATTGGTTGCACCACCGCTGTCTTCCAATGAGCTGGATAATGTGCATTATTCAGCAAATTATTAAACAGGGTAGTGTAAATGTTTACCGCTTCTAGAGGAAGGTGTTTAAGAACAATGTTTGGTATTTCGTCGATTCCCACAGATTTCTTACTTCTCAGTGAACCGAAAATGACCAGGAGATCCTCCTTTGATATGAATGGTGGATGTGTCCCTTCATTGGCGATGACATCATTTGCCAAATTATCGTCATTGAACCTGGTGAAACCAGTGTTCTCCGATCGCCAGTGCTCAATGTCATATCGCAAGTAGAAGTTGTGCAATAGGACACGATTTTCCAAGATATGGTTCGGGCGAGTGCTAACATTCACCTTATACACATCTTGAAACGCCGCACCTATAACTTCAACTTTCTCCTGAGGATCTTCGATCACAAAAAAGTTGTCATCCTCGATCGCTTCTATTGGATCTATGCCTGCTGTTATAAGTACTTGTTCGTTGTCTGTAGTTCGGGGGAGCTTAAGACACGGAAGCTCATTCTGATTTTTTCTTCGAAAGATTTTATTAATTTCCGGGAACATACTAGGATTGCTAGCTTTAACAGCCCGGATTTTGTTATTCCAATGCGAATTAATTGCAGCACGGTAATTTTGCTGAATTAATTGCTGTAGGTTTTTAAGCTGTGATTTCAGTGTCCTAACCTCCGAGTTTTGTGGGTCGGTGAAACGTCTGTACAGGAGTTTAAGTCTCGTCAGTAGCCTACTCTTTTGTCGGTGTAGAGCGTCAATCGTAGCATTGCGGTATATATTGACATTGTCAGTCAGTTGGTACTTAGGAATTGTTCTGTCCATTGTTTGTTTTATTGTGTCGTCCATCCTTTTAAGGTAAGTGTCGATCTCCTCGTTCGACAAATTCCTATTGGACGGTGGGTTGAGCGAGTTCGAGGAGAGTGCTCTTGTCATTGTTCGGGAGAAGCGTGTCCACCGCGTCCTACTGTAATTGTAAGAATGCGTTTGGACATACTCCTCCAACTCCGCAATTTCGTTGGGAATCGTTATTACGGCACTAAATCCGCAATGGTCACTGTCGTACACGAATGTGTGAAGACAGTTTATTGTTTGTCGGTCCATGTCAGTTAGCTGTATCCGTTCGTCAAACAGCATAAGATCTATGTAAGAGCCTGATCTGGGATAAGACGGACTATCCGTCGCTTTTAAATCGAGTCGATACTCGACACTATTCTGACCCCACCAATTGAATAGTAGGTTCCCTCTAGTGTTTGGTGATTGATTTCTCCAATTACTATGTTTGGCGTTTAGATCTCCGGCCATGAGGTAATAATTCTCCTCCGAACCCAGGCGTAAGTATTGAAAAAGTGTCTCGAGCTCTGAGATAAAACAGGTTTGTTGAGTAGCTTCAGTTGCATAGGCTGCGATCATATACATCCTCTTCCCACTACGGAGGGGGATGCATATGATGCAAGCCTCTAGCACCTGGAATCTACGCACTTCACCGCTGTACATAACCTTAAAACGCAGATTTTTTCTAACAAAGATAGCGACGCCACCAGCCCCATTGGAGTTGGGTCTGTCTCTTCTTATAATATGGTACTGACTGTGCCTCAACTTGTGCCTCTGAGAGAGCTTGGTTTCGCTAACCAGAAGAACATCGGGACTTCGGTCTTCTAACAACTTGAAGAGTACAGCTCTTCGTTCGATATTTATTAGCGAATTTACATTCACTGAAAGGATCTTTAAGGGTTTCTCCACCAGCGAACACATTACGACTGGAGGCGCGTTAGACTCGGCAACAAAGTGTAGATACGATCTACGCGTGTCGCCTGTTCCTGAATTTGCTGTTGCAGCTGACTAATTTGCCCCTGAATAGAAAGCAAAATAGCCAGCAGATCAGCATCACCACTAGGTGCTCCAGGTCGTGAGGCCTGAGGAGCAACCTTTGGTGCTTGTTGTACCGTACTCCTCTGACCGGCCGCCATTTGGGCATAGGTCACATTGGGAGTTACGGCTGGAGTTTTAGGAACAGGTGGGCGCTTGACCTCCACCTTCTGTTGACGAGCCAGGTTTAATTTCCTAACATATTGGTAACTGGAACAACCCCGATAGTTAGCGGTGTGTCCCGAGTTACCACAAAGAATACACTTCAGAGATGTGGTATTATCAACCCTATCCTTACCTAGAGGACATTCCTCTGCCTTGTGGTTCAATGCACACTTAACGCACCGAAACTGCATTTGACAGTTCGCAGCGGCGTGCCCGAACCTCTGACAACGAACACATTGTAAAATGTTATCGCTGCGATTTAATTTTTCCCAACTAATGCATTGATAGTCTAGGACTTTAATCTTCCTCAGACTATCTATTTTGCTGTTGGGAGTCAGCTGGACCAGGAAGAACGGTAATTTCCGGTTCTCCCTTCGGGCCTTTGCTGTAGTGAAAGGCTTAACACTGACGAACTTAAGATCGTCACATTCCTTCGCTTGAAGCTCCTGAAGGAGCTCCTCGGGATCGGTGGACGAATCTAAACCTCGAAGGAGCATCGTCTGCAAACGCTCACTTTTGGGAGTGAATGAGAAGAACTCCGTCGTTGTTTTCTCTAATAATTGCTTTACTAATTTATGTTGCTCCACTGTGAAGCAGTGGATAGCATGCCTGTCATTACTCAATCTTTTAATAATAAAATTTTCGCCAATGGCCGACTTACATATTTTAATCGTGTCCTTTAGCTCCATCTTAAATGTGTTGATCGGGGGCACCTTCGGCCTCGTTATCTTCTGCTGCTGCTGTTGTTTCTGCTGCTGTTGTTTCTGCTGCTGTTGTTTCTGCTGCGGTTGTTTCTGCTGCTGTTCTTTCTGCTGCTGCTCCTTCTGCTGGTAATGTTTTTGTTGCTGCTTCGGCAACTCTGTTTGCTGTCGTTTCTGTTGCCTCATTGGCAACTCTGTTTGCTGCTGTTGTGAAGGCAGCTTTGTTTTTTGCTGCTGCTGTTGCTGGTGTTGTTCTTTGTTAACGGGCGCCGGATTTTCGGTCGTGCTTGCCGAATGTGCCGTTTGCTGCGCCAGACGCTCTCGTTCGCGCCGAGCCATTTGTTTGGCCTTCACAGCCCGTATTATTGCCTCTAATTGGCAAATTTCGTCATCCTCGTCGTCTGTCTCCGAGGCCGCCAGAGACACGAAGCTGTTACTGTCTCCAGTGTAGCGGCCTTCGCCACCGTCGGAGACGTACGGAAATTCTTCTGTTGTCGCATGCTGTGCGATTGCGACTTTCATTGCTGCTGCTGATGTTGTTGCTGCAGCTGTTGTTGTTGTTGTTGTTACTGCTGCTGTTGTTGTTGGCGCCCGTTCTCCGGCTCCAGTCGGCAGCTTTTCAGCTGAAGCCGATAAGGACGGGCGCTTTACGAGGTTTGGAGTCGGTCGCACCCTCCTCCTCCTCTTCCCAGTCATCGATGATGATGACGACAACGGTGGTGTTGGCGGCTTTGGGTCAGGCAATGCCTTCCCCGCTCCTCCCCCGGCTTGGTGAGACGACGACTGTCGCTCACTCATTATTATTTAATTTATTTTATTGATATAAATGGTATAAATTATCAACCAAAGAATGAAATTTATATTGGTCCCGGCTGGGATTCGAACGCCTAACGTGCGGATCAAGAGTCCGACACACAACCACTGCACCGGCTGGTTAGTTATCAGTGCAGTAGCAAAGTTAACACTTGAAAAAAATACTTGTACTTGTTTCACTCTTAAAGTCGAAACACGTCTTTCTCCACTGAAGGTCTGTGAACGACTGACACACCTGGGCCCCCCACGGCCAATGAGGTAACTTACAGAAGGCTTCTTTTTGTCTTACTCTTTAGTTTAATTCAATCTTGTAAATTAAAATAAAAATGTTTTAGAAAAAAAAAACAACAACTAATAATAATAAGAATAGTGATAATCCAAGTGCAATAATAATAAAAAAAAAAGCAAAATAAAAGAAAATAATAAGGGAGAGTGAAAGAAAAAAATGAAAATATAATAAATAAAATAAATAAATAAAATAAAAAAAAAATAAAATAAACAACTCAGCCTCGGTCTCGAACCCGGGTCTCCTGCACGTCGTCCAGTATATCACGCTCCAGGCCACCGCTCACTTCGCGGGCGGTCAACCAAGTTCAAATGGGGCTTGGCGTATCCTTTATACGTGGTTACCGGCTCACGCCACCTTGACTCATTTGATACCGTCAATCACGCCACTTTGATGGTTACTGTTTTTTTTTTTTTTTTTTTGTATTTTCTTTCGCGGACCGGAAAAAAAAGAAAAGGAAAACCTCAGGTCTTATGGATACCTTGGATGCCTAGATTAACCTCCACGGCTCTATTTTTTTTCCTTTTATGGATTTTTGGGGTTTTCTGCACACTCTATACACTACGCACACTATTCACACCCTTATTCTCGTACATTTTAAGTGATTATATAATTTTTCAAATTTAATTAAATTTGTGTTCTCCTTTTTCTTTTTTTTTAAATGATACTTCCGATCAATAAAAAATATAAAATTCAATCACTGGTTCAAATTTCAATCGCTTGTTAAAAATTCAATCAGTTTGTTTCAACTTTAAAAACTCGCACTTCACGCATCCGCACTGGACCAGAACTCTCAACCGACTCCCCCTACACGATCACGGGTTTTTCCTCCTGCCACAACTGGTTTTTCTGTCTTTTTGCCCTCTACGTACCTTCTCAAGTTCATTCAGAAGGAGCGTAAAGGTTAAAAGAAATTAAAACCAGCCGCCCTTACCGAGATTCGATATCACGACCCCTACCTCAAAATGTTATATGGTCGGCGCGTGAACTACTTCGGCTGAATCTGACTTACAATCCGCCGGTAAAAATGTTGTCTTAGGGAAGTCATGATGAAGTTCCTCACTGTGAAGTGAAAACTTCTCAACTTGTAACAAAATGTAAACATTCGGCAACGGCAACAACCAAGAGCACACACAGGCGAAGGAGGGGTGAGGAAGATACGGGATGAGGAGGGCTCGCGTGATGCTGTATTCAGTGATTTTGTGTTTGTTTTTTATGGCACTTTTGGTTGCTGCACTGCACTTTTCATTTTTTTATTTTTCGATTTTTTGTACGATTTTTTTTTTTTTTTTTATGGCACAATAAAAAAAACGAAACGAACACGGCAGGAGAACTTATACAATCACAAGCACTACATGAACACAATTTAACGCGACAGGGTGATTTCGCGTGCGCGCGCGTCAAGACTTAAAACTGCACTGATTAGTTATCAGCGCAGAAGCAAAGTTAACACTTGGAAAAATACTTTCACTGGTTTCACTCTAAAAGTCGAAACACTTCTTACTCCTATGAAGGTCTGTGAACGACTGGGTCCGCATCACTTCCATTGAACCGGTTGGCTCTTTATCAGTTCAGTGGCGACTTGAAAAAAATAATGGCGCTGATTTTCGCTATAAAAGTCAAACACTTCTTACTCTCACAAAGCACAAAGTGATCGACTCAAGTGAAAGAAGTCTTATGATGAGATCTATGATGTCTACCTCTTATGTCTACTCGTTGAGGAGCGTAAGTGAACAAAAAACAGTTTCGAATGATTACTTTATCGTTTTCTTTGATATTAGGTTGCTTATTTTCCCATTTTGTTCGAATTTGCATACTAGATAAGACACCTTCCTGAATTTGGATAGCTAGCTGCGATAAACGATACTGTTTCACTAGTTACTGTCGCTGGTTCATTATTTTACCAAGAAACTTGTTTCAAAAGTTCTGCTTATGGTTGTTGTTGAACCGCAATTTTATTGGGTATGCTGTAGCATTGTCTACTATCAGTGTGGACCAATGACAGGACCAAATGCTTTCAGTTTAATAAAGCCGTTTTGAATGTAGAATCCATTCATTAAAGTCACTGTTGCTTTTATGACAGGTTAATGAAAACTTGCATTTTACGATCGTCAACGTGTAATGTCTGTAAGTACTTTAAAAGGCCGTTCTGCGGAGAGCTACCAAATTGTTTAACTTTCCTCTGTTTCTGGAATATCGGACAACCGGAGAAAATGTTTCCTTTTTGAAAACATTTGTAGCAAGTATGTTCCCATTTTGGCTTAGGACAATTACACGCCAAATGTCCACTGGACTCTGTGAACTGATTACGATACGCTTTGCATTATCTGTGGTCTGTCGATGTCATCTGAAGTCTACGCATAGAAATGTTCATCCATTCAAATGAACATGTCTATGCGTAGACATAGTGTCCAAAGACTTGTCACTTGCCGCTTCCCGCTGATTACATCTGTTGCTCGGCTTCTTCAAGCAGTCTCTGTTGTTCTGCGTCTTAACATTGACTCTGCGCTATGTGTTTCGCACGCTCTTCTCACGGCATCACTATTTAATTATAAATTCGATATATCCTACCAAGATCCAAATCAAAAACTCGCCATCAACATTCGAATCTACCAAGAACTACGCAAAATCCATTCTTCCATTTGGCCTCCAACCACTGCAATTCTTTGCAACCACGTTTATAGCTGATATTAGTTTTTCTTTCTGACCTTCAAAAAGCACCCGATGTTTTAATGTTTGCCTCCAAACGAATTTTATCGGACGTTCTATCGAAATTTATAATTTATATATTTTTATGGGTAAACGACGAAGGGAATAGCCGCTTTTAGTTCTAAAAGAGGTTTGATAGTTTGATATAAGAGTAGGTTTCAACTTGAGTCTAGAACTGTGGAGATTTCGTTAGTGCTAGCAGTTTAACACAATTTAACTATAATCAATAAATATCATATTTAAATATCGTAACAGATTCTAACAAAAACGACCGATTTCTTTCTAACTATTTTTATTCGTCCATAACCAATGGCAGCGATCACACATGAGAGCTAGTCCTTGCCGGAAACCCTTATTACAATATGGCCATTCTTATTTTTTATCTTTTGCTTAGCTTCTAGATGGCGCTTCTTAACTTAAAGAACATTCATTTATATTTTAAATAATACAACTGCCAGATGGCGCTGTCATACATACAAAGAATGTTTAAGTATCATTTTATTAGATATTACAACTCGGTAAATCTGACAATATGATATTGTCGCGCAATTAAGAAAAACCAAAAACCTAATTTTCAGACAAAGCACGTGTCGTTTTCTTTATTCGTAATCTTCGAATCCCATCAAGTATTTCACCACCACGCGAAAATACTTCCTTCTCGCCTTTTGGTTGCTTCTCCGTGTTGCTACCCCTGGAATGAAACCATACAGGACGCGCAATCTCACTCGTGCAAAACGGCTGTGTTCGGATGAAAGCTTCCTGACTAGGAGTCATTCTCGGCTCATCAGCCTCGTTCTCATCCGCAGCACTATCATCGCTTTCTTCCACTGTCTCAGTGTCGAGTACAGGTCCCAGAAGACACCATGGTTTTAATTTGTCGCTCGCCATAACAGTGCTGAATTTACGACGTCTGCGACCAGATTCGACTTCCTCCACTTCGTAACGATCATGACGGAGAATCTTCACGATGACATGCGGGCTCTTACTTATGAACTTAGGCTCTTACTTATGAGAATCTCCACTTGGTATAGTTACAGACTCTACAACAACAAAATCTCCCTCGTGGTACTTAACAGGCGGCTTGTGCTTTGCATCAAATCTCAACTTCCATTTCTCTTTTTCCTCCCTTATTCTTCGAATGACCTCCGCTTGTCGTTCTCTCATATCAATAAATTTTTGGTCGTTGGCCCCGTCGTGCACCGCTCGTACAAAATGATTCACCGATATATCCTTCAGCTTGAAGTCAAAAATGATTTGGTTAGGACTGTATCCTGTTGTGGAATTCTGTTGAGTATTCAGCGACCATTGTAACTGTCGCAAATCCAAGTCCCAGTCCAATGTATCGTTGTTTGATGTTCGTATGTATTGCAGTATAGATTTGTTGAAACGCTCTATTTGTCCATTTGCTCTCGGGCTACGAACAGCTGTCTTTATGTGTTGTATTGCGTTATCAGAACAAAAGATCTCAAATTCCTTCGCCGTAAATGCTGTCCCACGATCGCTGATGATGGTGTCCTGTAAGCCAAAATAAGTGGTGAGCTCATTGATCATTTCGAAAGCTGGTCGTGCTTTCGTATTTTTGACTGCTTTAACGATCACGTATTTGTTAAACGCGTCGGCTACACCAATAACGTATAATTTTCCACGTCGGCTTCGCGGAAAAGGTCCCAAATGATCTATATGTAACGTTCGAAATGGTATTGGCATAACATCAACAATGTGCATTCTTCCTTCTTTAGCACCCGGTGTTCGCTTGTAAAAACAGCATTCGATACAGGAAGCGATGTATGATTTGACGTAATTTCGCATTCTTCTGAACCATAGGACTTCTTTAATAAGCTGAATAACCTTATCGACTCCAAAATGTCCCATATCGTCGTGATAATATTTTACGATACGCCATCGGATACTAGATGGTACAACCAGTTTCAACGTTCCCTCCTCTTCCAATACAGTCGACCATCTTTAATACAAAAAATCTCGTTTAAACTGTTTGCTTTCTTCAGATGTTTGACTCCTTAGAAGCGCGTTCATAATAGCAAGGAGTCTGGCATCTTGACATTGCATGCTAAAAATCCAATCAGTCTGAGTCATTTTAATCTTTAAAATTTGAGCTGCAACTGTGTCAGTCTCCTTCCCAACTTCGACAGGCGATCTACTGAGGGCATCAACGTGTGCCATACGGCTCCCACTTCGGTGGATAATCGAGAAGTCGAATTCTTGGAGACCAAGCCACCATCGAGCTACACGTGGGATGAGTGCTGACGTTGCCTTGATCGCGCTTACAGCAGAACAATCGGTCACGACACAAAACTTCTTCCTAAGCAAATATAGTACATGCGAAAACGATCCTAACTTTCTACCACAGCAAGCACTTCAAGTTCATAGCTAGAATATTTGGATTCGGTAGCAGTGCATGTTCGACTAAAATAGAAAACCGGTTTCCGTTCTGTGGCTTCATCCGTTGCTTGGAACAAAATTCCTGCTAATCCGCAAGAACTGGCATCGGTGTGGACTTCATGTAACTTCCCAGGATCATAAATCTTTAGAACAGGTTCGCTGCAAAGAATGTTCTTTAGGTATTTAAAAGCGGTAGATCGTTCTTCGTTCCAGCTAAATGATGCTTCTTTTTTTTCCTTCTTCAGCATGGAGATCAAAGGCTTTGCATGAATGGCGAAGTCTTGAATAAATTTTCTAAAATAACTCGCTTGCCCGAGGAATCTTCTCAACTCCATGACGTTAGTCGGTTGCGGAAAATTTTCAATGGCTAAAGTTTTCTCGTAGCCCGGTTTTATGCCATTCTTGGTTAGATGATGTCCTAAAAATGTGATTTCGCTTGCCATGAATTTGCACTTACATATTCGCAATGTTAAACCGGATTTGGTTAGCAGCTCCAGAAACTTTTTCAGACTGCACAAACCTTCTTCCACGTTAGTAATCGGTATAATGATCTCATCGACGTAACTGAAGGCTTGTCCTTTCATTGGCTGTAAGAGTTTCGAAACCGCTTCGTGGAAAACACACGGTGCATTTACAAGGCCAAAAGGCATGCGATTGAATTCATACAGACAGAGTGCGTAATGAAGGCGGTGTAATTACGACATTCCTCTTCAATAGGAATCTGATAGTAACCGGACATCATATCCAACAACGTGAAACACTCTTTTCCTGCAACCATTGATAAGATTTCTTCAACCGTGGGCATCGAATAAGGTTTCTTGAAAGTGATAGCGTTTAATCCTCTGAAATCCACACACATGCGGTCTTCTCCGGATAACTTTTTAACGAGGATAACGGGTGCTAGTTCGTATTATATTATTGTTTAAAAGCACTTGTACGATGTTATCGATCACTTCTCTTTTGGCAAATGGTACTCGATACGGCTTTTTTACAATCGGTATGTTTGAAGTTAACGTGATGTTAAGTTTCGTTGTCGTACAACACCCTATGCGGTCAAGTGTTTCACCAAAGCAACCTCGAAAAGTATTTATTACATTGAGTATAAGTTGGCGTGTGTCAGTTTGCAAATTATCCCAAGTATAAATCTTGTCATATTCGACGGCTTCTTACTGGCACGAATTTTTGCCAATAATTAAACGTTGATTTTCTCCGCATATGACGTCGGTTCCGAGCAATTGAGGATGTGGTAAAAGTTCGTCATTAACCACTAGGAACCTTTGAGCAAGAACGCATGTGTTTCCGGACATGACTGCAAAACCAGTAAGTGTGAAAGAAATACACGTTTCAATATTACCAATGCTTTCCGATATCGATTTGCGAATAAGTGAACGGTCGCTTCCAGGGTCGATGAATGCTTCGATATCAACTCCGTTTATTTTAATCATCTTTGTTTGGTTTTCATTTTCGTTGTCGTTCTTGGCAGATATTGAATTTATTCTCCGTTCTTGGCACTCGCTTGTTGAATGATTCGTTTTCCAACACCTGGAGCAGCGTGAGCGTCTTTGCGGTTTCGTGCAATTTACTGAAATGTGTCCTACCTCGGAACAGTTGTAACACACAACGGGGGATGATGTATTTTGAGGGATGTTTGTTGATCGGACTTCGTTTGCGGTACTTCTATTCATCGGTGGCGTCCTTTCGTTGACTCTAGGTGATACCAATCGTGTTCTGTTCATTGACTTTGACGATGGACGATTTGCGAAAAATCGGTCTATAGCGCAGCGAAGGTCATTCAAATGGTTGAAGTACGTACTTGCCAATGCCGTTTGCAATTCATTATGGTTTATACCGTGACGAATGTACGTGATTGTTGCCGCGTCACTTAGTGCGTATCGTTGACCGAGAGCTCTGACTCTCTAGAAGTAATCTATAATTTGTTTGCCTGGCTTTCGCGTATTGGCTTCCATTTCCAAAGTCAGCGACAAGACGAGATGAAAATTCACTCCATGACCGTACACTGTCCAACAGCGTTTCAGACCATTGCTTCGCTGGACCTCGCATTTTTGTTTGTGTGACGTATAAAACACTTCGATCATTCCAGTTGTACGTACCAATGAAGGTGTTTATCCGATCAACATACTGCTGTGCTGACGGCGATAGGTCATCTGACGGGTTGAGTTCGGGAATGAGATTTTGGATTTCTGATGCTGGTGTTGTGTTTAGTTGCACTTGAGCCGGACCTGTTCGTACCTGTTCACAAGCAGATGTAAATGCTGTGTGTACAGCTTTGTTCGCTGTCGAGGGCCTGTCGGGATTAAGCTTTGTTATAAGTTCAGTAAACTGATACGTAAAGTTAGACATAGCTTCTGTAAGTCGGTTTACGTCCTGCCGAATGAGATCCAGTTCCTTGCTTAAAATACGTGACAGCAATTCCGCTCGAGTGCCTTTCGTAGGCAAGTTCTAACTCTTTAAGAACAATTTAAGTTCTTTGACTTTTAAAGTATCAATTTTCACAAGCCCCATTTTATTTTTGGTTTAATCCCACTTCTGAATTGTCGCGTAATTAAGAAAAACCAAAAACCTTATTTTCAGACAAAACACGTGTCGTTTTCTTTATTCGTAATCTTCGAATCCCATCAAGTATTTCACCACCACGCGAAAATACTTCCTTCTCGCCTTTTGGTTTCTTCTCCATGTTGCTACCCCTGGAATGAAGCCATACAGGCCGCGCAATCTCACTCGTGCAAAACGACTGTGTTCGGATGACAATATGAATATGATAATAACAACAATAGGAAATTCTTTAGCTGAGCTATGTGTAGTTTCGTTTGGAATTTTGGGATGCTGTACATGGTACGATTATTTGATCGGGCTGACTCTTACAAAATACTACATTTGATGCAGGTTTTAGCAAATCGTTAGATCTCGTTTTTCAGTAGGAAACCAGTGATTTTTTTCGAATCTGATTAAACCATTTTTCAATCCCCAAATGATAAATCTGCTCATGTTTCATATTAGTTTACTTGTCCCTTTTTTCAGTTAGCACGTAAAGCAGCAAGCTGTTTCCCTCAATCCTACGAAAAACCAAATCCTTAACCATGGGTGCTCCACGTCGGTGTTGTATTGTGTAGTCATAGTTCTCTTAATCTGATGCCCACCTTGCGATCCGGGGATTCTTTTGTTTCTTGTTTAAAGTGAGTGTAAGCTTGAGTGAGTTTAGCTTAGAGTCAATTTTGATCTTAAATTGTAAGCCCTCTTAGTAAACGCGGAAACGTCGCAATGAATAAATAATTGCCAGAGTCTCTAGCTCGAAACTGTGGTATCTAGACTCTGCCGGAGTGGCGGTTTTCGAAAAATATGCAAGCGGATGAAATTTTTTGTCATCCTGATGCTGCCCGGACCCGAATCCTTGACTTCTTGCGTCAGAATGCAATTCGGATTCCCTTTCAGGACTCTAGACTGCCAACACCAATGCGGTGACAAGCCTTTATGCAATCAGTGGAAAAGTCGTACATTCTTTCTTTATTCAATAATTCTAAGAGGGGTTTTTTTTTGGAAAACGAATTGAACAAACCGGCGGAAATACAAAAACAGACCAATATATCGACGGATTTTCTGTCGATTCTTCAGCATCGGATATTTTTTACGAATGCGTCAGTTGGTCGAATACCAGACGCAACAACTGAATAGACTTAATACTCTAATTCATCGTGAACTTGCACTTGTTCAATCCTTTTTCGTATAGAGGGCGCAGAACCTAAACAGTGATTTTGAAATGAGATTCGAAATCAGCCGTAGCCGTAGCAATCAGAATATCATCTTAATAAATAATCATCTTCCCCATCGCAATTGGATCTTAGAATTTTTCATACAAGAAACGCTGGAAATTAGCGATAGCTTTCTTTAACCCAAAAGGCATCCTAGATGTCATTGGGCTCTCACTTCTTCGTTGTATGGGCATAACATCTACAACAAGTTTGTTGCGGTAATCCAACATAGCCTTCATGTCACAGCTTAGCTTAGTAGTGCTATAATGTATAACGATCGAATTTCTTTCCTGTATACGCCCACGTCTGTAAATACAGGCCAGCTGTTTTGGGACTTTGTGAAACCCAGGTAAGTGCAGAGCCCTATTTTTCGGATTTGAATCTTCCTGGTTAGAGCTTAGTGTCTTTATTCATTATTCACGAAATGATGTCGCCTACAAAATTTTGCCACAATATGGTTGCTGTTGCAGCCCAGAATTTAATTTCATATGGTTAAAATTCACCGTCCGTAGCCAAATTATTCACTACTGTTTTATTTATAGAAGCCCCAACTTATACAGTAACTCTTCCTTCAACGAGTTCGATGCGCTGTCTGACTTCATCTTAAGAATTGTTTCCTGTTATCCTCATACTGAAATCATTATTACGGGCGGTTTCAATATACACAATTCTGCCTAGCTCCGACATTCTGAACAGACAACACCCGAAGGAAGGTACGTCTTCGCAGCGGGAAATAAAGTAATCTAGGTTGTTAGCGAGCCCAAACGGATTCTAGACATTGATTGTCATGCTGCCAACACACTTGACTTGTTTCATACCCCCCACCCTCGTAAGTCAACTTAGACCTATTGTCGCCTCTAGGCTATTCGGACCACTGTGTCACATTGGCTTATTTATCGTACCACAACCCAACAGTTAAAGAACCAGTTCCTAAAAGAATAGTTGGCAATATGAGAAAGCCAATTGGGATGACCTCAACGATTTCTTTAGGAACCTTAACTGGTCGCTATGCTTTCTCAATAGCGACGTGGATGCCGTCACCGATATGGTCACCAGCACTGTTCTCCTTGTTAGGAGAAACTTCATCCCTGAAAGTAATCAAATCAAAGGTAAACTCGTAGTATGACTCGAGTTGTAAAGAAGCTATCAGGTTGAGGGAGTTGAATTTTCATAATTACAAAAACAATCTATCTGAGGAAACCCGAAAAAGGTACAAGCAAGCTCGAAATGACTGCAATGCTAAAATCCGTTGTGTTCGTGAAGAATATAAAAGATTGTGTCTCATCGTCCATCCCAGCACTCGTTTACTATGACATTCTTCTCGCGGCTCATTTTGCCGCCAGCTTAACACTTCAAGAATTTGCTTTGCCGCCTCCTATACTCGAGCGTTTCCATGGGAGGAATCTATTTCCGCACTCGTACAGTAGCAATAGTAATCAAATATCTTGACATCCATTAGTCCACTGTTCCAGATGGTATTCCCTCCATTCTTCTGAAGAGGTGTCCTTCCACATTGGCAGCACCATTGCGTTAGCTTTTTCATCTGTCCTACTCTTCCAATTATCCATTTATCCAACCTGCCCCTAAAAAAGGTGAATCTTCTTCTCCCTCTAACTATCAACCCATTGGACTAACTTCTCTGTTTTCCAAGGTCACGGAAACGCTGCTAAACCGTCAGCTAATGAAATATCTCGAAACACCAAAACTCCTCAATGAGCGGTAGTACGGTTTTCGTAGCAAAAGATCCACTGGTGATTTGGTGGTATATTTCACCGAAATGTGGAACCACTCTCTACATCTTTCTGCTGAAAGCAAGATTGTTGCGCTTGATGTTTCAACAGTATTTGACAGAGTTTGACAACAGGCTCTTTTGTCTAAAAAGTGTGCATTTCAATAGCTTAGAAACTTTTTTCGGGCCGTTCAATTCAAGTAGTATTGGACGGTGCCAAGTCTGATATCCACCATATAAATGCTGGTGTTCCACAGGGCTCCGTTTTTCACCGTCCCTCCTTTTTAGTTTTCATTAACGATCTTCACTCTGTTGCATCTAATCCAATACACTCATTCGCTGATGATAGTACTCTCAGTTTTTCATATTCGTTTCCAAATTCTTGTCAATCACACCTATTGTTGTCGTCGTCAATGACTCTAGAAAAATAACGACGTAACTGTTTGGCATTGGCGATGAAAAATGAACGACTTCTGTCGCGGCGGCAATCGACAAAGCTCGTTTGAAATGTCAAAATATGTGGATTTGTATTTTTCGACGACGATCACTGGTTTTTCATGGAAATGGTTCATTTTTGTGGCGGATAATTTTGCGGATGGCTGTGATAAAGTGTAAAAGAATAGTATGTACATTTAATTTACGAAATGAAAGAAAATGTGAATTATAGTATTTTTCAGAATGAAGATCACCAATAATACAATATATTATTTATTTCTTTTACTCTTCGAAAGTAAGAACGGTACAGAACGGTTATTGGTTAAATCGAAGCGCATAATAGTTAAAACACGGTGTAAGAAAGCGATTATTTTATTTGAGAGTTGTGTTATTTTCCCAATTTATTGGCACTTAACAGCAGTGAAAAATTTTTTTTAAAGTTAAGCTGGAAATTATTTCGAATTTTATAAATTATTTGTGATATTTTGACATTTTTCTTTGCTCTGTTTTCAACATTGACAGTCATAGACAGTGAGAACTATTTGCGCTCTTCTGTCTTAAGTGGGCATTACATGCGCCAATCAATTGGTTATCCCCAAAATGTCAGATCAATGCAGTCAATGTGCAATATATTCCGCCTGTTATAAGTGTGCCCAGTAAGTTTACCGTTTCTGTGATACAAGATCTATGTATGATACCATTCGAAAGTGTTATTGCAAGAAAGATATAACTGGCTTTAATAGTGATATATATATAGATATTATATTGAACTGCATTTTAAATCTATTATTGCAAACAAGATGTTTCCTTCACACATGCAAAAAGTCCGTTGTTATTCCAATAGAGAAACTCCCCTACACGGTCAGTTGCAATGAATTTCGTCTCATAACCGATCTTTGAGAAAATCTTTGAGCGATACGTAACAAACCAATTACAAGTTTTCCTGGTGAATGGCAGGTTACTTGCTAAGGAGCAATCAGGGTTGAGAAATACTCTCTCATGCGAAACTGCCTTAAACCAAATAAATTTTGAATGGAAGAAGGATATGGATGTAGGAAATTAAATCATCGCGGTTTTTTGGACTTCACGAGGGCTTTTTTTTGACTATCGGATAGGAAGATTTTGCTACAAAAACTTAAGATGTATAGTATTGACGGTGTGGAAATTAAGTGGTTTGAATCGTATCTATCAGGAAGGTCACAGAGGAATAGAGTGGGTGATGAGCTGTCTGAGTCTGTAGATATCGAATTAGGCGTACCTAATGACATAAAGAGTTGCTTGCGGTACTGTAATATAGCCTTATTTGCCGATGATACTCTTATATGGATAAGTGGGAAGAACAATGGACTCATGTCCTAGAATCTGGAAAATATTAACAAGTGGCTCAAGATGAACAAATTGAAACTGAATACAAAAAAGTCAAAAGTAATGAAATTCAAAGTAGGGGCGCCGGTTGATGTGAGGATAGATGGCGATATCATCGAATGTGTTGAGAGCATGAAATACCTTGGTATGGTCCTGGACCCGACGTTAAACTTCAAAATGCATACTGACTATATAGTATATGTGGAAAGATAGCAAAGTAAGTGGGCTAATATGTGCAATTTTAATATATAATGCAATTATACTGCCGCATTTTAACTACTGTTCGACCCTCCTATATGCAAGTCAACAAGGAACATTAGATGGACTCCAGAGACTACAGAACAGAGCAATGCGTACAATATTAAAGTGCAATAGATACACACCAATACAACATATGCTAGATGTTCTGGGTTGGATAAATTTGAAGCAGAGGTTGAAAGACAGTGCTATGTTGTTTATTTTTAAGATTGAGAACAGAATGCTACCCGAGTACTTGACAACAAATATTGTTAATGTCGGCGATGTGCAGCCCTTCAAACTAAGGAATATACATGACTTTTGACCGGATAGATGCAATAAAACCCGCACGCAGCATTCATTTACGTACATGGGTCTAAATTTCTTTAACCGCCTCCCAAATGAGATGAAGACCGAAAATAAACTCAACGTTTTTAAAACAAGGCGTATTTTTTTGTTAAATGTAATTGCTGAATTAAATCTAAAACTTAAAATTATAAATTACTTTGATATTATACCTTTTGTTTTATCACATCATTAACTTTTTTTTTAATATAAATTTGTAAAAAGTAATGTTTAAGTTTACAAACTAATTAAGTGTTTATAATAATAATAGTAATAATAATAAAACAATAAAATAATAATATAATAACAAAATAATAATAATAAAAGACAATTTCAACATTTAGTGAATGAAATGGAGAAAAATATTCCTTCGGCAAGATCATTCACAAAGGGCTTAACAAAAAGTGATGTTAATCGCAAATGGGACGACATATCTTTAAATTGTCTTGGACAACCTACCAGAAGCGGAGAGGAATGGCATAAAGTTTGTTCGAAAATTTTGTGTACATGCAAAAATTAAACTCCAGCACAATAGAAATGAATGCCAGGTAACAGGAGGAGGCCAGTACAATCAAAAGCAGTTATCTGATTTGGAGGAAGTAATTTCCAAGATTCTTTCGTACGAGAACTTAGTTAACCCGAAAGGAGCCGCCATTTTTGTTTCATCTTCGTCTAGATCTTCGCCAAAAGTTCAGCCTAAGTCACCATAGATCCTGTCTCATCAACACCTGCTCTATCACCCACACCTGCTCAATCATCAATACCAGCTGAATCATCAACTCCTGTTCAACCATCAACTAGTTGAAGATTAACTTCAACAGCACTCACATCGAATTTACTGCACCAATTCTCAACGTCCGTATCCGATATACCAACTGCTTCGAGGGCTGCCAGATCGTTAAAGCCCACTGATAGACTAGAAATGCTACGAAAGCAGACGACAGTACAAGAAGAACTCTATGCAGAGGTAAAATAATCCTTAGTTCGTATCGAGAATCACCTAAAAGGGACCGCAAGATATGAGAGAAAGCGAAGAAGAAAGACTGAAGCTATATAAGACTCAGTTAGAGTGCGAAGAAAAACAAAGAGTAGAGGACAGCAAAATTAAACTCATGGAGTTTGAAATCCGACTTATATATTTTTAATATTTATATTTTTTTAAAGATAACCTTAAGAACTGATAGTGAAGTACATCATGAATTATATGAACTAAAAAGTTAAATTAAATGATTTAAAAAAAACACATTTGCATGAATATATTATGCAATACATTATTAAATAGTCGGTTTCGTATTTCCTCAGCTAATTGATTGTCATGAATGAAAGAATCGTGTTGTAAATCAGATTCATTATCCATATGTGCATATTTTCATCTGTGGGTGTTTCTAGTCTGTAGTGTAAGCATATATTATGAAATGCCGAGCAAACATGTACTATTTGCGTTGTGTACAATGCAACTGCCTTGCACCAAGAACACACCGAAAGTGGTTTTTAAGAACCCCTGTCGTTCTTTCCACAATATTTCTCGTTTTCGAGTGGTAATCTGAATGGCGTCATGAGGTACGGTTCACACGGATATCCTGCATCGCCTACAAGTTTAAATAATTTTATGAAGAGTACTACCCAAAAGCCATATGTTTCTTTCCCCCTTGTCATAATTTGCTCGTAAAGTCATACTAAGCTGACTCAAATTCCAAACCAAAGAATCATGAGCGGACCCGGGATGTCTTCCATCTTCATACTTTAAAATCATTCTGTGGTCACAGACCTAAACAAATAATTCATTATTTAAGTTTTTTTATTCAAATCATTTATTTCAAACATTACCATCATTGCATTTAAGCAGTAAAATCCTTTTCGATTATAGTACAAATGCTGATCTTCTTTGAGTGATGCCATAATTTTAATGTGTGAACCATCAACACAACCAACTACATCTGGTATTCCAGCACTCTGCTGTTTCGCTTGGAATTTTTCTTCTTCCGTCGTCTCAAATTTTTTCCATTGTGGACAAATGTGTGTTTCCATTTAATCTAGGACTTCTTTAAGTATAATACTACTAATACTTAGTGGGTTAGGCTAATCCAAGATTAAAATCGTTCCCAACACTTTTTTGGTAACTACCATCTGCCAAAAACCTTAATGTTGCTGCGAGTTTTAGGATCACTGGCACTGAAACAAAAAGAAAGAAAGAATTATTTCTACCACTCACTTAATGTTGGGCAAATCTAATGAATTGGTTTTTGTTCGAATCTCTTTTCTCATCTTAAAAAGTTTTTTTTCTTGTTTTCTTCTTCATCACTGCTTTCAAAAAACATCTCAACACTATTCATTTATAAATCGCTTTATGAATATTTTCACCGTCACAAAAACACTCATTAAATATAAATTTGTAAATTGAAATGTTAAACCACATGTGTCATAGTTTGTGGAATGTAGGTGTTCCGAGAGTCGCGTCGTTTCGACGTCGCCAGTTGCTTTCGACAGATGACGACGACAATAAGTGTGAATATATCGGAAGTTTCACCGCAATTGACTGAATGTCAAGAAGCTTTATAATTTTGATATTTTTCCCGTTATTCACTTGATACTTATAATATTTGACTTACTTAAATCTTCATTGGGACATTGGTGCAATACGTTTGAAATGACGGCTTCAGCCTGCGTCCCGGCAAGAGCAAACTTTGGATTGAAAAATTTTGAAATCAACTTGGACGAGCAATCGCAAGACTTTAAACTAAAATTGTGAAGAGCAGTGAGAAATACGAACGTTGCTTCCTTGGCAGCTATTAACAAAAAAAAAGCGTTAACCCATTTGGTTTGCTCATGCCACATCAAAACAAGCTTCAGTGAACAGTGCCAACGCTTAACGAACCCAGGCTGGGTGATAGGTAGAAGTGTAGCAACTTTCTCTGCCCTCATGCGGAAGATCATTGGCAAATGTTATTGTTTGATTGGAAGAATGACGATGTGGCCATGGCTGAACTGTAGATAAAGAAAGGAGTAGCAAAGTGTGCTTATGCACTTTGTACATTACACTGCACTGCACTGCATACATTTTCCTGACCATTCTTGTGCGTCGGGCCAAACATAGTTGGGAATATAAATTATTTATGTTTGAAACACTTAGTATTTGTTTTAATTATTTAAAAATGAAACACTTAGAATATGTTTAATTTCCTTTTATTTAAGTTCCTCTATGAGGAAGCCGTGAAAACGTCTGCTTCGTACAACAACGCTTGGTTCACTGAACTAGTCAGCAAGCTCAAACGCTCAATCAGAACTTGTGCTGAATAGCGTTTAGTGTTGCCATTCATAACTATCCCCACTTTTAAGTGAAGTCGTCCTCGGCTTCTTGTTAATTTTATTTATATATCTTAACCATAATATAAATGTTTAATTAGTTTTAATTAACATATTTTCAACAGATTTATCTTCCATTCTCGGATTACAAAAATAACATAAATATCTTTTACATATTTAAAAAAATAAACTTAACAGCATTATTCAATAACTGCCGAAATTATAAAGGGTTTACAATATTAACAATGGAAACAAAAAACACAGTTTTTTCAAACAACTTTAACCTTTTACTTATCTTATTTTATAAACAAATACTTTTATTTTTTATAGAAATACTGATTTAATTTCCTTGCCTTTATTATTTAAATTTCCTTTATCTAAGATTACTTTTGTGAATTGTTTTGTTGTCAATAAGAACCGTGGTTCCTAGGTCCTTCTGAACTGTCTTTTCGATGAAAATCTTGCTAAATTTATTACCAATACGTCTGTTGGTTCGCAGAAAAACCTTGTCGCCTGGTCGGAATGTGCGAGTTAGTCTATTTCGGTTGTGATAGTCTAGGTTTGAATTTTGAATTTTGATTATATTATTCCTGAACTCATCTCTTAACGATATCGGAATTGAGTGGATGATGTCAATTGGTTTGTAGTGTGTCACCGAATGAATCGTCCTATTGTACTTAGCCGTGGCAAGTAAAAGGAGCTCACTGGTGTCACTTATATTTTGTTCTAGTTTTATGCATCTTGCTATTTCAGCAAGAGTGCTGTGGAACCTTTCTACTTGTCCGTTTGTGGTACTACTAAAAGGTGGGGTAGTGAAAATAGTTACCGCGAAGTGATTCCTGAGCAATGATTTTATGGTCTCTGAGTTAAGTGATCTCTCATTATCGCAAACTATTGTTTTTGTGTTTTTAAAAATGTTAAGTAATTCCAAAAGAGGTTCCTTAATATCGACTATGGCACGGGACTGGATTGGTTTAACTACAGCAAATTTCGAAAACTTATCTACGCATGTAAGGAAATGAGCTCCGGCAGTTGAAAAGATGTCTATGTGAAGTATTTCACCTGGATGTTGAAAAATGGGGGTTTTTCCTATCTGAGGCTTAGGTGGGTGCCGCTGATACTTTGCCTCATGGCAAATTATACAATTTGAAATTATCATTTTCAGATTTTTCTCGATACTAGGAAAAAAATAGTCTTTTAAAATTTGTTGCGTATTTTCGCGAGCAGATCGATGAGCACGGTTGTGTTCGGTTGAGAGAATTTCTAACTGGTCTGTTGGGTTGAAAATATCTGTAACAATTTTGTGTGTATGACGAAACTTTACTGAAGGATATGACCTAATGAGATAGTCCTGAATTTTGGCTAAAATCTGTAAGTCACAATGAATCGCGTTTACAACATCCGGGTTAATAGTTTCTTTTAACAATTCGAACAGATTATCTAGACTATTGAACGTTATAGTATGTCTTATCTTGGTTTTAAAAATTATTTTAGTTATTTTTGCCAAATCAGGTCCTTCTTGGAGAATTAATTGGTTCCTAAAACAGTTGACTGGGTTCTGAACACTAACTATTGCTTGAGTGAGGGACTTTTCACTATGTGTTGTGGAACCTGAGTCAATAGATTGGTCAATAGCATTTATATGTTGCCTTGATAGCGCATCGGCAACGAAGTTCTCTTTTCCGGGCTTATAAAAAAAAGTTGGTGAAAATTCTTCCACGAATGCTCTCCATCTCTCCATTTTTGCATTGGGGTTCTTGTCAGAAATGGCAAAGGTCAGCGGCTGATGATCAGTGTAGATATTAAGTTGTTTCACTCCATAAAGATAATTTCGGAGCTTCTGCAGTGACCACACTATTGCCAGAAGTTCCCGCTCGTTTGTAGCATAGTGTTCTTCGGTAGAGGACAATGTTCGGGATATCATCGTTATGGGCCTGCCGCCTTGAGAGAGCACAGCACCAAGTGCTTGGGATGAAGCATCCGTTGTCAGGGCAAAAGGTTTGTCATAATCAGGGTAAAGGAGTAATACATCTTCTGATGCTAGTATTTTTTTAATCTTATTAAAAGCTTGCATTGCATCTAAGTCAAATTCTATTTTGGTAGATTTTGCTTGGTTGGAACCTACATTTCCATTCTCACCCCGCAAGTATTTTGTGAGCGGTTTTGACATTTGTGCGTAGTCCTTGATGAAGTGACGGTAATATCCCGATAGCCTAAGAAAAGATCGAAGACTGCGGAGTGTCTTAGGAACCTCGTATCCAACGATGTCCTTCACCTTCTCGGGACATGTTCTTATCCCCTTGTTAGATACAACGAATCCCAAGAATTCAACCTCTTCTTTAAAAAATCGGGATTTTTCCAGCGAAACCCTCATATTTGCTTCAAAGAGTATTACAAGGATTTGCTCAACGTCTTTAATATGGTCTTCTGTTGTTTTGGAAAAAATTATAACATCATCGATGTATACATGACAGGTCTTCCCTATCTCCTCTCTAAGAACGTCATCTATTGTTCTCTGAAAACTGCTAGGTGCATTTTTCAGTCCAAATGGAAGCCTGCAGAACTCATACTTTCCATTATTAATAGAAAAAGCAGTTTTCTCTCTATCACGTTCTGAAAGTTTAATTTGGTGAAACCCTGCCTTTAAATCAAGTGTTGTAAATAACGCAGCCTTTCCAAGATTTGCTAGAATAACCCCAGTGTCCGGAATCGGGTATTTATCACTAATTGTTTTATTATTTAATTTCCGAAAATCTATGACCAGACGCATTTTACGCATACCAAAGTCGTCAACACCTTTTTTGTCAACAACCCAAATTGGATTATTGTACGGAGATCGAGACGGTCTTATAATTTCATTACGGAGTAAGTTTGCAATTTCACTGTTAACAAATTCGGTTGCTGCCATTGGATACGGGTAAGCCTTAGAATAAACTGGGTCGTTGTCAGTAGTTCTTATAGTTGCAACAACTTTGTTGTTGAATGGTAATAATTCATTTGTGTCAGAAATAACTCTCGATTGACGTTTTATCACTGAAGATAATTCTTCTGGAAGAGCTGAGAAGTTTGCCCCGGAGATATTGTTTACATCCTTACAATAAAAATAAAGTAATTTCTCTTCATTTCCATTGCAAGACAAAACACCATTTCTTAAATCTAATTGGGCAGAAATTTCTCTGAGTAGGTCAAATCCAATTATGCCATCGAAAGTGTTAAGTGTTGGGAGTATAAAAAAAGTAGCATTCCTGTTAAAAATGTTTATAATGCACTTTGATGTTATTTGACTTGTTCCATGTATAGATTTTACTGAAAAGGGTTCGTTGACTAGTTTGATGGCCTTGAGGGTCCTAAAATTCTTAATATAGTTTTTTGCAGCACCAGTATCTACAAGGAGCTTTATTTCTTCCCCTGCCAGTGTTCGGATGACGTACGGCAGGAGGGACCTTCCCCTAAAAAATTAATGTCATCTGATATTTCTGGGATTTCATTGCACATGGTGTTATCGTATTCAATCAATTCATCGTGATTTTCATCAGAACAGGTGTAACTAGCTAACCTCTCATGGTTTCTACAAAAATACTCATCTTGGCAGTACCGGTTTTGGGATACAATTTTGCTGAGAAAGATGATTTACTCTTTGGAGCTTGGGGAGAGTATGTCTATCAGATTCATAATGCCGTTTGAATGGTCTAGTTTGCTGTTTTGGGCTATCAAAAGGTTTCTGGAAATTATTGGGGTTTTGCGCAGGTTTCTGAAAATGATGTATGGAATTACGTAGATGTTGTTGAGAATTGCTCGGACCTTGCATAGAGCTTTGGAAATAAGTTGGGTTTCTGAGTTGGGAAAGGGAGGGATCGACTTCCATGAGATCTGACTCATGTCGTTCTTGATCAGGAAAAGCTTGCCTGTAATGGGGTGAATGATGTGGGCTGTATTCATTATGATTAAAGAACTGTCTAGGAATAACGTGATTTAATCGTGACTGCTCATTTCTGTGACAAAATGAATTTGCAAAAGCAAACCTCGCCTGGTTAGCCTCTAGCTCTTGCGCAAGGGCTAAGGCGCTTGGCATATCAGAAGGTCGGGATGAAAATAAAATATCGCCCATTGGTTTTCGTAAACCTGAAATAAAAATCCTCAGAGCATCTTGTCGATACTTCTGATTTAGAGAATCAGTCAAAGATTAATTACCCTCATGTTGCATTAATGCCTTATTAGTAAGCAGTGTTAATTTCTTTTCGACCTCGTATTAGAACTCAAGTATGGACATTTTACCTTGGCGTAATGTTGACATTTCTTGCTCGATTAGATAAACAGGTTTTTTATCAGCGTATGTAAAATCTAATCTTGCAATAATCGCTTTAAAATTGAGAACTGTGTTAAACGATGCAAGAACTTGATCCGCAGAGCCAACTATTTTATTCCTCATAATGGCTATCGCTTGATAGTGTTTAGAGCTTCCTTTATATGCCTCGAAAAGTTTGTAGGCAGTGAATGCCGCTTGTCGCCATGAAATAAAACGAACCTGTTCACCACTGAATTCCGGTAGAGATTTTACCAGGTCTAACGATTCGTCGCAACTTACATTAGGTTCGATTGTAATTGGCCGATATTCTTCGACGAATGTGGGAGTTTCTTAAGCCCTCAGTCGTGTTGTAAGTTCGTCGATCGTCGCTTCAAACACTTGTCGAGTTTGTTCGGTTGCGGTCTGAAGAGCTGCGGTTATAACCGCTTTGAACTGTTCGGCGTCCATTAAATCAGTAATTTAACAAACAAAGAGTAAATAACTTATCAAGAAATATTTCGAAATTCAATTTTTAGGTTAATATAAGTTACTTAAACAAAGAAAAAAATTAACACTTTTTATACAACTACTATGATTTCAATACAATTTATACAACAAAATTAATTCAACTACTAATAAACTATTTCGACTTTAAATTTTAACAAAAGTTGCTCACAAAGTGTGCATATGATTGGGAGAAAGAACAAAAAAAACGAATCATGTACATATGCATGTATGCTTACAGCAAATTGTTGTTGACTTGCGGTTCTTCTCAATCAGAATAGTGACCTTGTAAACAGTTACCAACGTTGGCGTTGCTTGGAATTCTTCTTGTCTTTTTTAAACATGTAGTATTTAAATTAATTTTTTTCACAGACTTACGTAGATTGAGTAAATGTTCTATTTTTGCTTTTATTTTATTTTATTCTTCTTTTCACCTCATCGATGGGGTTACTTGTATGTAGCTCCGGCCGAAAATATGAATTGTTAAGTCCGCACTACTTTGCAACGCAAATAACTTTTTTTATAAAGATTTTTTTATTCGCGTCGCTCCACGTTGGGCGCCAATTATTTATATTTGAAACACTTAGTATTTGTTTTAATTATTTAAAAATGAAACACTTAGAATATGTTTAATTTCCTTTTATTTAAGTTCCTCTATGAGGAAGCCGTGAAAACGTCTGCTTCGTACAACAACGCTTGGTTCACTGAACTAGTCAGCAAGCTCAAACGCTCAATCAGAACTTGTGCTGAATAGCGTTTAGTGTTGCCATTCATAACATATACTCACGTTATCCAAGAGTGTGAAATTAATTTAAACGTTAAACTTCAATTTGATTATTTATTAATCTATTTTTGTTTATTCTGACCAACTTGATATTTGTTTCCTTTTATTACATTGAAAAACATAACATATTTTACACTATGTTTTGCCACTCTATGTACATAACTTACATACACACATATGTATATCTGTCGATCGCAAGTTCAATTTCAACATGTAAAATCGTAATCAAATGTTCTCTCCTCATTATATACTAACGTAATGCAATTTACTGTACACAATAAAATACATTGTTTCGCATGATTGTTAACCGTTCATTACCCCTGGTAGAATTCTTGCACAACCAGTTTCTCTGCCACTTGGATTTTGGACACCATACGGGTAACATCTAAGAATTAAAATTATAAAGTTTTGAAGCCCTTTCGTTTTTATTCTTTTGTACTTCGCTCATCGTTCGATCTCGTTGCATTCTAATATACCGATTTTTTCTCTATTATAGAGAATTTTGTCAAAATAAACTGGATTCTGTGGTCTTTCAGGTTATTATCAGATTGTTCTCTATACAATTTTGTGGTCCAGATTTCTCGGCTAAAAAAAAAAATAAATCAAAATCAACCCTTCGTTTCGTTTCTTATCGTTTAATTGTAATAAATGTTGGCCTGCTCCAATTAAATCAATCGTGGGAAATTTGCAAGATATGAGACATTTGTGCTAGTCTTGTGAAAATTCAATAAAATTGTGTGAACACTTTCGACTAAATTATTACACGTGGTCAACTACTTGGTAAAAGACGATTGTAATACATATAGATTTGCATATGTATATTTCGGTAAACGGTATTGTACCTTAAAGATTTCTTGTTAACGCTTCGCTTAAAATTTATCGGTAAAATTACAACTGGGGTTTCATTTAACTTTCGATCTTGAAGAAAATGTCTTCGTTGCTATTTCTCTTTCTGCCCTTCGTCTGACACGTGGGCACCTTAAAGGTTGTTTTACCAAGCTTACCACCTATGCGGAAAATATTAGTGAATCAACTTCGATGATAGAGCTCGAGGTCAAACTTAACCGCGCGGAGGATTTGTGGAGTGAATTTAATGCTTCCCAAAAATTAATTTATGGGTCCGCTGAGAGGGAAGGTTATATAGATCCCATTCCAGAGTTCGAAGAAGTCGAGTCGAAGTTTGCTTCAATTAAAGCGGTATTAATATCAGCAATTAGGGAACGCCAGCAAGCAGAAGGGTCGAAGGATGTCGTCAGCAGATTAGCCGACCAGCAGCAAATTCCGATTGAAACGCTGAATACATCAACCTCCTCAAATATTTCAGATGGTTACCTCCCCTCGATTCGTATAGAAACCTTTTCTGGAAACTACCAGGAATGGCCGGCTTTCCGGGATATGTTTGAAGGCGCAGTGCACAACAAAACCAATCTGTCTTCGGTTCAACAATTTCGTTTTTTAAAATCATCCCTTCGAAATGAAGCACTTAGTCTTCTCAACCATTTGCCTGTTTGTGACGCAACATATGAGCAGGCATGGGAGAGGCTTGAGAAACGGTATGATCGGCCGCGTTACGTTATTAACAGTTACATTAAAACCTTCATAGAACTTCCATCGACAACAAATTCCAACGTTGTGAAACTTCACAAAATATCAGATGGTGCTGATGAAATTGTAAGGGGCTTGACTTCGGTTAATTCAGTCAACAGGGATCCATGGCTAATTTACCTTTTAATGAATAAGGTGGTACCTGAAACTCGCCAGTCATGGTCTGAAGAAAGCGTATCTGAGGACTATCCCACCATTATACAGTTTATTGAATTTTTGGAACGTCGATGTGGGGCGTAAGAAAGTTGCAAGGTTAACGTTCGTGAATCGAAGTCTAGGACTCAAACAGCTCGAAGCCTTCATGTATCGCCTTCCGTCGTTTGCCCTAAATGTAATTCCCTACCCGGTCTTCCTCAGTGCCCAGATTTCTTAGCCATGGCACTTGCTATCAGAAGAGACTTCGTCAAATCAAATAAAATTTGTTTTAATAATTTAATTTATTTTTTTTTAATTTATTTATTTAATTTAGTTTGCGCCTTGGTCATCCTTCCGCCCGTTGCCAATCAAAATATTGGTGCAAAATTTGCAACAATCGGCATCATACTTTGGTACACGACGAGACTGTGAATAGCCATCTAAGCCCATCAGCACAACAATTTAACAACAATTCGCCAGTTCAAATGAGTACCTTCAAATCATATTGTCAAAACCCTTCGCAAAATTTCCACATAGCATCGACTTCGGGAACAAAGGACTTCGTTGTCAATAACCATACGCTTAACATCGCGCATCACATACCGCAAACTTTACTTCCTACAGCCCTCGGAAAGGTGTTGGAAAGAAACGGCAATTTTCAAATTGTTCTCATCCTCTTAGACTCGGGCTCACAGGTTCACAGGCTCACAGGTTGTGTCAAAAGGCTTGGACTCAAACGATGCTCGTATACCAATATATGGTATTGGGTCAACCTGCGCTGGTCGATCTAGAGGCCTTGTCTCTTTGACCATATCTTAACGCTGTGATTTATTTTGTATCTCCGTCGACACGTATATATTATCGCGCGTTACAACAAACCTGTCAACAAATTCATTCCCCATCGAAGATTAGGATCATCTGCAACAATTAGAACGAGCTGATCCCTCCTTTAACCATTCCAAATCCGTCGACATCTTACTGAGAGCAGACAAGGTGTGGGAAATTTTAGAGGGAAGTTTGGTTCGTAGTAAGAAAGGGCATCCAATAGCTCAAAAAACTATTTTCGGTCGGGTCTTAGCGGGAAATTTAACCTCCCAAAAGGAAGGACGAGATATTTCGTCCTTTAAGGACACAAACGGTAACTCGCTAAATGACTCGCTAATGTTAGGATCACTTTCGTCGATCGAATTGTATTCACGGGAGACATTGTAAAAATGTTTTGCCAAATCGTTGTTGCACTTCCAGACTATGATTTCCAGCGTATAGTTTGGCGAAATTCACCATCAGAACTATTGCAACATTTTCGACTCCGCACTGTGACACACGGTATGTCCTGTGCACGCTTTTTATCGGTCCGGGCCCTAGAACAACTCGCAGATGACTATGGAAAGGAATATCCAATCGCATTGGATTTTGGACATTATCTCGGCGGTGACACGTTATCTGAAGCCATTCTAAGAAAAAACTCTTTAGTTGACCTTTTATCAAAATGTGGCATGGAATTGAGCAAATGGCAAACTAATTGTTCGCAACTTCTCGGTAGTACTGAAACAAATTTAAATAAAATCGCCTCTTTAGACACCGATGCGGATACGTGGACAAAGGTTCTTGGCCTCCATTGGAATAGCCATAGCGATATCTTTAGTTTTCGTATTAGCACGTTTTCGAATGAACCCATAACAAAGCGTCAGATCCTAAAGGACGTAGTGCGTATTTTCGACCCTCTCGGTTTCCTCGCTCCTTCGGTTGTCCCATTAAAAATTGTCTTCCAAGAACTTTGGCACCTCAAACTTGACTGGGATGACGAAATTCCAGCTCCAATTGCAACAAAATGGAACAGGTTTCGCGAAGAACTTCCCCAAATAACTAAAATCGAATTTCCGCGAGTCATCGGACTATCACATTCGTCTTTCCAAATACACAGGTTTTCCGACGCATCGTCATCAGCGTACGCCGCTGTCATATATTCTCGTTATGAACTCCGAAATGGAACATTCAAGACAACCATCATTGCTGCTGTCTCGCGTTTCACCCTTAAAACAGCTAAGCATCCCTCGCTTAGAACTCTGTGCGGCACTCTTGCTCGCAAGATTGATCGACGCTGTCCAAAATTCATTGAAGATAACCTTCGCCAACGTCTTCGCTTGGTCGGATTCAAAGATCGTCCTTTCATGTCTCTCGACTCCTCCCCGACGTTGGAACATCTTTGTTGGTAACCGCACATCGGAGATTCTCAACACAATCCCAAGAGATAGGTGGTTTCATGTAAGATTGGAAAATAATCCCGCTGACTGTGCTTCTCGTGGTATACTCCCGTCGCAGCTTCTTTCACATCCTATTTGGTGGCAGGTCCAACTTGGCTGCAACAAAGTGCAGATAACTGTTCTATCGTTCATCAGTTGGAAGAAGATCCTGGCTGTTTTAATAAAGCAAGAAGCTTACGCCGCACACGTTGCTTGTGACTCACGATGAACACCCCTTCGAGGCAATGGCATCATACATCTCGTCATGGTATATACTCATCAGGTCAGTTGCTCGGATGAATCGCTTCATTGCACCATGTCGCAAAAATCCACAGATTTCACCGTATTATCTTCAGTCGCAGGAAATATACCAAGCCAAAACCCGACTTATAAAATGGCTCCAAACTAGATACTTCGGCGACTATATCAACGCACTAGCCAGATCTCGCCCTCTTAACAAAAACTACAAAATATTAAGCTTATCTCCCTTTCTAGATAACGAAAACATCCTTCGAGTTGGGTGGCGGATACATCAAGCTGACATTGCATTCTATGTAAAGCATCCAATAATTATCTCAAAAGGGCATTCCATCACGAAGTTAATCGTTCAAGACGCATATCACCGGTTCCTACATCCAGGAGTCTCAACCCTATTCGCCCTTATTCATCAAGAATAGTGGTTCATTGTGGTTCATTGTTTAAAAATCCCGGCGGATTAATCCAACAAGACCGTTCTCAAACTGCGGTTGTGATTATACCGGGCCAACCACATTAAAGGTGAAATCGGGTCGAAAATCAACCTATACTAAGGGGTATTTCGCGCTCTTTGTGTGTTTAGTGTTGAAGGCCGTTCACCTCGAACTTGTGAGTGATTTGACCACCGACTCGTTTCTCGCTGTCTTAAGACGATTTGTCGCACGTCGCATCTATTCCGACAACGGCACAAACTTTCGCGGAGCTGCTCGACAAATCTCGGAAATGCATAAAGTCGTTCAATCGGAAAACCATAATGCATTAGTGACAGAATCGTTGGCGCGTGACGAAATTTCGTGCCACTTCATACCGCCTGCAGCACCACACTTCGGCGGCTTGTGGGAGGCAGGTGTGAAGTCGGTAAAACAGCACCTTCGTCGCGTAATCGGGACAGACATTTTGACCTGCGAGCAATATTATACGTTGCTAACGCAGATCGAAGCCATTTTGAACTCGCGACCACTCTGTCAAATATCTGACCACGACTTAGACCCATTAACACCTTCCCATTTCATTCTAGGTGAATCTTATGCTGCCATCCCAGAGCCAGCACTAGACGTCCCAAGCAAATGGTTATCATCCTGGCCACAACTTGGTGAAGTTCACATGAGTCAAATTGGCATGGCATAGTCATGGCATGGATTCGCTATAAAGCGAATGTCATGTAAAGCGTCAATGTCATTCAGCATAGTTTTCTTTAAGTTTTCTTTGCATATTTTTTGAGCTTCTTTCAGGGAGGGTCCAAGAAACTGGTCGATTGTCGTTCTACTGGGACTCTTAATTATTACGTGCATTGTTGCCTTGATGAATGCACGATTTGGTTGGTTATACCAATTTTTGATAGTGATAATCAGACCATGTGGAGTCGTGGAGTTACTATTATGATAAGATTCATTCTTCCGAAAACACCATCTGTGAAACGGTTCTTATAATGATTATGGTAGTGGCAAACCTTTTTTATCTATGTTGGTAGGTCTTGCACTCTGTGGTTGGCACTTCTTCTTATAATTAGCCATAGTGTTTCCGGGTTCCATTCGTTCTCGAAGCCTATGGGAAGAAATGCAAACCGCGGTAGGCTCTGAGTATATATAAAAATAATCTGTGTAAAATCATGCCTTTTACTAGAAGTAAACGTCATGTATTATTACTGCAATCAAGAGCATTCTTATTTTGCGGTGGCTGTTCACAGCCTGATGAATGAAAGCGATGCTCCAGCCGCTGCGTCCACTGTGAGACTCCTGAGTACACTGCGTCAATTGTCACAACTGTCCAGTTCAGGTAATTTTCTAAGCCAGTTTCCAGCGAACAGTTTATTCACTTTGATCCCATGTAAGGTACAGGATCTTCCTACGTTCTCCGGGAACCCAGCTGATTGCCAGATGTTCTACAATGCGTTCGTACAGACAAATGCCGCCCTTAATTATTCGAAACTAGGGAACTTTTTTAAAGACTTTAAGGGGATATTCTGGTCTAGAAATATTTTCAAAGTGTAACTATTCAAGAATATATCTACAAGAGGATTTTTCGAAATTCGAATTATTTTCGGAGATATGGGTATTTTGCTGACCCGGTTTCCAAACTGGTTCGGCCGGAACTAATCGAACAAAAGACATTAGGGATTCTCCGTTTACCTGAATTCATATTTCTCACTAAAGCCGTTCGTCCTTTGAATATATTGCAATACAAGAACCCAAGGTGACTTGCATCCTTTATATTATGGAAAATATATTGGAGATGGTGACACTAAGCCACTTATTACCATAACAATTCTACGAATGAAAATCCGCAACATATATATTGCCCACCTGGTGCGGAGAGTTGTGTAAATGGCAAAAAGCTGCATCTGAAGGTGCATTACAGTAGTTGGACCACGAAAATCCTCCTCTCTGTGATGAAGTTTTGAAAATTATAAAGCCAATTTATTAGAGTTTATCATCAGAGGAATTATGGACTCGATGTTTAGGTTCAGAAACTCAAAATAATAATGAGTCTCTTACATCTTTGATTTGATTTTCGATCCAAAACGTATTCATTCCGGACCTAAGATGATTGAGAGAGCGACATTTATTGCTGTTTGTATTTTTAGTGAAGGCTACATTCCTATTTTAAAAATTATGGAGCTTATGGGAATGAAAATTGGCCCGGAAGCACATTCATTTGCTGTGAAAGGAGACAACTCTCTGATTGACCGCTCCGAGATACGAGCATCCAACGCATCAACGGAGGCCAGAACTGCTCGACATGAAGAGAGAAACGCGGAAAATAGTTTTTTCGAAGTCGAGGAAGGTCCAGTGTATGAAGCAGGAATGGCAGATTGAGTAAATGTAAGTCGACAATATCATTAAATGACCTAGACTGCGAAAAACTTTACGCGAAACTTTAAACGCGTGCTTCTCGAAACTATCGACGTCTGGCGGTGCTACATTCCTCAAGAAATAACATCTCCAATATGTCATTTGTATCAGGATGTACACAGAGTCAGCGAATGCACATAGTTCTTCAAATCATCGGTGAAGCAACAAAGGTTAATTGTCAAGCGACACGGTCCATGCTTTTCGTGCGTGAAGAAAGAACATTCTACTCGCAGCTGCCGATTGAAGAGCGTTTATGCCACAAATGGTTGCCAGAGAAGACCCGACAGCTGATCCATGAAATTTTGCCCTGTTCGTCTCTATAGACTGACGTACATCTGCAAACGCCTCAGTGTTCCATGACCGATAGTATATGAGCTACAAAGGAGATTTTAAATAAAGACGTTATTCGTATGTTACGTGTGTGATCCTCGATTCCGATTTTGGATGTGGCATTTATAAAGTTCCTCAAAAATAGCCCGCGTCAACTTAATACGCAAATTAGTCGTTGACCTGCGCGTTCCTGGAGTACTTGCATGGTGTTTCGGATCTCAAGCTACCAACTAAAAGTCTAAAGGAGTCGGATATGAGAACGATTTCAAGTCAACGGATGTTCCCTAGGCAGCCGTATTCCAATGCCATTCCGAAACTTCTGATCGGTCTCGATCACTGCCACTTCGGCACTACGATAGAACAATGAAGTTTCGGTAAGAATCGACCGCATGCAATGCGAACGGAGCTTGGCGGAGATCTGTTTTTTTTAACGACCCTAATATTTCAAGGCGAGAGTGGTAGCGAGCCAGAGTGCAGAGTGTGTTTCGGAAGATTCATTCTTTCACAAGCGCTATCTGTTAGAAGGTTCTTTTGATTGTGTTGGCATTTCTGCTTTTGCCTATGTTGGTTATTCTTGGAATCTGTAGTTGGCATTACTCCTCATGATCATCCATATTGTTTCCGGGTTCAATTCATTCTTGAAGCCTATGGGAAGAGGTGCAAACCGCGGTAAGTTCTGAATATATATAAATTTAATCTGTATAAAATAGCTTTTTCCTAGAAATAAACGCCCCTGTATTGTAACCGTTTGAACTGCGCTTACAATTTTCCAATCGAGAACAACTGCAGAACTTTCCTTTTGATGCTCTCCTTCAGTATCGGAAAAAATTAGGATGTTGTCTATGTAGCAAAAAACAAAGTTCAATCCACGGAGGACCATGTTCATGTCTTTGGAAGGTCTGCGTCGTATTTTTGAGGCCAAATGGCATGACGACGAACTCATACAATCCGAATGACGTGGTGACTGGAGTTTGTCCAAGAATAAACATTTATTGAAATCCATCAAATGCGGAATCATGTAGCAATTCGGTTTTGTACAATAATTGCGTTCAAACGTTAGTGGCGGTAGTCGCCTCAGCATCGCCATCCGCTCGTTTTTTTGCTAGATATCCTACAATAGCTTTTCTTTATAAACTGCTGGAAATCAGCCTTATAGTCGTTGTGGTCGTTCGGCGACAGGTGAACTAAATGTGGTGACTATACGATGTTGCACTGTGGTCCTTGGTCTGAAATTCTTGGATTCGGAAGAAATACAAGTCCTCTGAATCTCGACAGGAACTGTCACTGATGTCATTTTGCCGACATTACGTCTGGCCTTTAAGTCAATGATCAGACCATGGTGTGCAAATAAATTTGCGCCGATGATTGCTGATTTTACGTCGGCTTTAACGAATTGCCATGTGATTGGTATTCAAATGTGAAATTGTGTGCTGCAAAGCAAATAGTTTTCCCACTTGCTTATTGACGCTAATTGCGGATGAGGAATCGAGCAAAAGTTTCTGGTTGGTTTCTCTATCGAATAAATGTAGGCGGTATACTTTGCTGACTCTATATCCGAGAATGCAGTCAATTTGATGTCGTGGCTAACAAAAAGTATCCCTCGCACATGACTTGGCATTCGTGACATCAAAAACGTCGACAACATCTCGTAGTTCGAGACATGCCATGAGCCTACTTAAGTAAGTTTAAATAAGTTGCATTTTATATGCAAATACTTATCTGACACTTCGTTAAGGATTTTTGGGTCCAATGCCATGATGATGGCGTTGAATTGACTTTTGCCTACTGTGATCCTGTTTTTGTGGAATTGTTTTTCTCCTGCAAAAACCAAAGTACTGGATTGATCCTCCAGAACGCAGGAATTCAAAGATTTTTCCGTGCGTCTATTTCCGATAGTTCAACTTCAGCTGAAATTGGATTGCCTGCAGTTGAGACTTGCGGTGGATTATCCGGCATGATAAGTATTTCGGTGTTTAATTTTTTTATTTTACTTTTGTTACTTAACTGCTCCTGCCCATGGGAAGTTTGTTTAGGCTAATAGAAATTCCATTCTTTTGATGAAAGTCAGAATGTCGTTATCGTTGGATTGTCTAATGCCCAATGGGGAGCATTCGTCTTTGAGGATGATACGCCTTCTTAGCCAAATTAGAGCTGTACATTCACAAAGAATGTGTACAGCCGTTTCTTCGTCTTCCGAACAGAGTCGGCATTAGGTGGTTGTACCTAGTTAGATGTAATCCAAAGCGGCAATGGCCTGAGAGGGAGTTCACGACTTTTCTAATGCTATCCTTGTTTAAGGATTTCTCTGTAAGAAAGGGATTGATTAGTAATTTAGATTTTCTGAGTCACGATAGATTTTTCCAGTGGACAAAGCAAAGCTTGTTTTCCCACTTATTGGTCAGAACTGTGGCCGCAGTCCAGCTTACGCCACAGAAAGGTTCCGGACAAGTAATCGCGGTCCTAGAACCAGCCGCGGCTAGGTCGCAAATTTCATTGCATTCGATACCATGATGACCTGGAACCTATCCTAACCCAACTTTGTTACGTTGGGTTGGAGATTGTAAGGCGTCAAAGCAGCTTTTGACACATTTGGATTCCATTACATTGGTTTAGATTGATCAAAAATTTTATTTATCTTTAACAAGGCGACTTAGCAGGAGAGATGCTGCTCGTTGACAGCACAAGATTTTGTAAACAAGAAATTCGGATAAGGCTCTTTGGTGAACAATGCGATATCTGGTATCGAATGAGTGAATAACATGAGATGGTTTGTTGCACAAGTAAAACAATAAAATAACTAAACTTGAATTTTACTGTGGTTGTCAGTTATTAACAACCACAGTAATAGTGAAGATATGTTAGGACTTCAGCAACGTGAAGTTGTTTTCGATGTCCATAATAAAGGTGGCCAGAGCGCAACAGTGCTGGCACATCTTTCGATGGAGATGTTGCGCGGTTTGCCTTCGACGTTGATGGTGAATAGCCTATCTGTGACTCTCTTCAGTATAAGATATGGTCCGGAGTACTGTGGCTCAAGAGGTCTGTGTACAACATCGCAAGAGAGAAATACACATCTAACCAAGCCGGGCTTGGAAAGCACGAAAATTATATTATTAGTCTGATGATGAGACACTGGTAATGCCCGTTACTGTCACATGTTCTGGCGAAGGTATTCTACAAACTATGGTGGATTAGAAGGAACTTCTTCATTAGTGTAAAACTCATCTGCGATTCGAAGTAGCCGCCATAGGACATCTCGACTAGTGACGATTTGATGTCATTCTTGCACGCCATCCGAAGTCCCAACATCACGGTTGGAAGTAGTCTTGTCCATTTGTTTTAGCGTGATATATTAATGCTGCTGTCAATCATACCGTTCGCTTGAGATTGATATGGTGAAGTCCGTATCTTTTGGGTGCCGCACAAGTTGCTGAGTGGATTGAATAACGCTGGCTAAAATTGAGTACCCTGGCCCATAGTATGTGTCTTGGGTAAGCCTAGACGTGGCTCCTCTAGCCATCTTGTGAATCGAACGATCATAGTTAAGCAGTATCTGAAGCATCGGCATAGGTGCAAGATTTTGAGATCAATGTGAACGTGGTCGAAGCGATGATACAGTACACGAATTTTATTCGAAAGCAGTCGGTTGTGCTGGTGGATCTTGTACCGCTGACAATGAATGCACATACGTGGCCATTGCAGCGCAACGTTTTATTTTATTTTTTTCGAAGCTGGGCGCTTGTAGCTCTCCCGTCTGGATGGGATATTGTGGATCGAATTGAAAACACTTCGGCGAAAAGACTCTGGAATGTTTTGCCGGATGACATTGGTTGATATGTCACATTAAAATTGGCAATCTGGTTCTATTGTGAGTTGTTGAAGGTTTGAGGGATGAATCTCTACTGTTGTTAAAAATATCCTTCAGCTCTGCTTCTTCCTGTTGTTATAGCAAGTGAGGGTTTATCTTTGATGACATGTATATTACGTTGAACTTTATAACCAGATACACCGCGCGTAGTTCCCGTTCGTAAGTGCAGTTTCTGAGCTATTTTATTTTAGCTCCAGCTGCAGTGTCAGAAGCGTCAGTAGTAAGGACCAGTGGTGCATTAGGGCCAATGCTCTCCCAACATTGGTTGAAAGCATCCTCTGCCTCTTATGTCCAAGGTATCTGCCACTGATCATTCTTCTTGGAGTTCTTCAAGTACTCGTTGAGGGGTATTGGCATGTATGCGCGCTTTGGCATGCATCGTCTCTAGTAATTAACTATCCCAACATAACTTCGGAGCTCGCAAGTGGTGTTAGGTTTGGGATACTCCAAGATGGATTGAATACGCGAGATATATAAACTCTGATTTGCCGCCATTTATTTGTAAACCATTGGACTAAATCATCAACTTCGTTAAGTGTTTCTGGGTCCCGAGAGGCAATGACGGAATCAAACATGATGTTTTCCGAAATTATTCTATATTTGTGAAACTGAGTCTCCACCTGCGCCAACCAGAGAGAGGGGATTAATTCACCAAAATTAAGGTAGACTCAGATTCCAGAACGCAGATTATTCTCGAGTATATTTTTCGATGGTGGAAGAATGTTGCGTTGTGTGCTCCCTATTCTAGTTTCGGTGGACATCCTGCAAGACGTATGCGTCCTAGTTTGGTTGCAATATAAGAGGGTAGATGGGTTTGCTTAAAAAAAAACAGCGTCAGGGTCACCAATTGTGGCTGTCAGGTATTATACACGAATTGTTTATTATAACGGTTATTATGCATACAAAATTACAAAGGTTTTCAGTCCGTGACTTTTTTTATCTACGTCGTTACTTGTCCAAAGATTCGTGAAGATGTGTTAGGACCTCAACAACATCAACAATGTAACCGTTTTAGATATTTGTATTTGTTTTGACGTTTGCGCATAATGAATAATTTTTAATTTGTTCACTTACCGTCTTCACAGGACATGAAGTTGCCCAACATCACATCCATAGTCCAAACAACAATCAGGGTTTTTTTTTCTCGCTGGGCAAATGATACCATGTCATTTTAGTCCAATGTTAGACAGCAGCGAATCAACATTAGGGACTATAACTGTATAATATGATACGCAAAAAAATTATTACGAAATGATTCGTTTGCTGGAAGTGTTAGAGAAATCAGAAGAACTTAAAGAAACAAAAAAGTGCGGAAAAAGTTTTGGATAAACCCGTTTATAGAGCTAAGAGAAAAACACAAACTTTCATAATCGATGGCTAGTGTTGCACTTATGAGTATCTGTTTGTAGATGCAGTGGCTTTAATCTTTCAACCGAAATGTCAACTCTCCGGGTATCAATTTATATTGTGTAAAGCCATTCGTTGATTAGATCCCAGTTAGGCCAGTGTAGGGCCTGATTGGAACGGAACAAATGCATTCGAGCACTTTTAAAGATCTGAAGGAACAAAAAGTTTGTTTTTGGCGTGATTGTAGTGGATGTCAGACGAAACTGTCTCAGAAGCTCTCGGTGTTTCTCCTGGTGATGCTTTTAAGTTTTCTATAGTATATACGCTGTGCACAAGCCTTGTTGTGCCGTTGGTTGACCCAGTCGGTTTGCTTATGATAAATCACAACAACTTTCAGCGAACGGTGTCAATGCTCAAAGCCCATATGAGGCCGCCAATATTTAACATTTTATGGTCAGAGCACAGAGTTAATAAGCCAATTATTTCTCTTAGTGTTTTTCCTGATTGGTAAGAGGGAAAGTCGCATGCGGCAAGCCTTCGTTCAACTTTGTTTCAGGTAGCTCCGCTTTCGAAAACCAGATGTACGAAAGGAAAAGTCAATACAGCACTCGCTGAAACTGCACCTGAGGAAATAACTTTGTGTAAACTGTGTAGGTTAAACTGAAAATCTTAAGACGCATATACACGCACCCTTAACAATTCAGTGGCCCAACGGCGATGTGGCAAATGAAGATGAGTCAAAGGTCGGCTCAATTTGCATCTCTGGTACTTTCAACAAAGCTCGGACGTACACATTGCACGACGTTAGAACAGTAAAGTGCTTACCACTCCAAAGCCAAACGGTCAATTGGTAAAAACTTGTTGAAAAGTGGCGTACTTGCAGCTAATCGATTTAGAGCGTTACGAAAATGTAGAAACAACGATCTTTATTGGCGCGAGAACAACGGCTTGTTAACAATTAATACACAGCAAAAATAACAACCCCATTGTTAGCAAGACTTGGCTAGGAAGGACGTGGAAGTGATGGCTGCAACAAACACAGTGAGCTCGGTCATGTTCATTATGTCAAATCGTCTGAGGAAGAAAACTTATATCTGATTGTAAAATCTTCGTTTTAATTAGATGATGTTCTGACGAGTTGTAGCGACCACAAACGATCTCGAGAGGATGAAAGAGCTTTATATATTATGAAAGCTACAACGACGAAAAAAGAGGGCAACAGATGGTAAACTGGTTTGCTGTGGAAGCACTGCCAGACAGTAAATTTGCTGTCCTTCAAAGATTACTGTATACTTATTGGAGAAGAAGCTCGACAAGTAAATCAATTTTAAAGCAGCGTATGGTGACATCGTTGACGGTTATCTGAACAAGAAATATCTAATGAAAGCCGAAGAGGAAGCTCTGAGAAGTGACAGGACTTGGTACTTACCTCATTTCTCAGGCATTGACCCGATGAAATCAAATAGAGTAAGAATTGTCTTTGATGCAGCCGCAAAATCAGCAGAGTTGCATTAAATGACGTGCTGACCCAAGGACCTGACCTTCTTTAAGCTTTACCAGGAGTGTTTAAATTCCGACAAGGTGCAGTTGGATTTCCTGAACACATCAGAGAAATGTTCCATCGAATCCTGATACGAGAAGATGACAGCAGAAGCCAATTGATTTAATAGAGAGGAGAGGACAGAAACAAGGGACCACAAATATACAAGATGACAGCGATGATGTTTGGCGCTACATGTTCTCCGAGCTCAGCAATTTACGTTAAAGACAGAAACGCCCATGAGTACGCTGAAAGTTATTCTGATGCAGGAACCACTACATGGATGATTATTTGGGAAGCGCAGACGATGATTCAACAGCAGCAGCCTTTATTAGAGACATTATCGAAATCCACAGTTTAGGAGGGTTTGAAATACGGAATTGTGGCAGCTCTTCGCAACTGGCGCTAAAAGGTATTCCAGTTGAATTAGCAAATGACGCCAACCATCAATTTAACATCGACAAGCGCAGTAATATAAGTCGTGTATTGGTTACCTTTGGAACACAGAAAGCGATGCGTTTACATTTGCGTCAATTTCGCGAAAATTGACGACTGCCTTTTGGAAGGCAGGGAAACTCCAACCAAACAACAGGTGCTGAAGATTGTCATGTCCATTTTTGGGTTTGTCGCTCATTTCGTAATACTTGAAAAAATGTTACTACAAGCAATTTGGAAAACGTCTATCGACTGGGATGATTTGGAGCCGATGTGACTTAATGGTTAAACGACCTGAAGAAGATCTCGTTAGTAAAGATTCCTCGTTGTTACTCTCCGCTTTTCAATACAGCGCCTGAGTTGAAAGTTTATATGTTCGTCGATGCAAGCGAATCAGCGTATGCAGCTACTAAAGTTTCTTTCGTTGCAGCAAAGGCCAAAGTATTACCACCAAAACCGCTGATGTAGATACCGCAAGCAGAACTGCAGGCTGCAGATTTAGGAAGTCGTCACGACAATTAAACCATAAAATGACAGACCCTTCAACAAGACAATATTTTGGACTGATTCAACGACTGTCTATCTGTTTTGGGACAGTACTCGTTTGTACCGCCTATAGTCAAAGACACATAAACCTTGATTTTATAGTTTGAAGACCCAAGCACTTGAACTTGGACTACTGGCGGAGATGAGTTGGAGATAGGAACCCTTACCTCTGGTGGGGGTGATCTATCGTGGTTCAATAAAAATTCACGTCTTACTTGTGGATCAATAATTACAATGATTCTTTATTGAAGATCGTTATTTATACAATTAATTTGCTTACTAAGCACACTTATTGACCGAAAGATTACAAACGAAACAAACAATTATTTTGTTAACTAAGAATAATTTTGACTACAAGAATGAATACAAAAGAACAAGTAAAAATTTATTGAACATGAAAAATACTAAAGTGCAAGGCAAGCAATATTGGAAATAAAAATAATAAAGAAAAATTTCAGCGACAACATACGGTAAGACTACAGAGTAAATGAAAAGTGAACAAAAATAAAGTGAATTTGAACACTTTCTTTGGTTAAACTCGAAGCCAAAGCGATTCAAATTATTTGTTGCTAATAGAATAAGTGAAATTTCAGAATTGACAAATGTATCCGATTGGAAATGGCTTCCGACAAGTTTAAATGTCGCCGATGAAGTCACTCGAATGACGCGGAAAGAATTCGCAGAAGACTGTAGGTGGTACAAAGGTCCTTCCTTTTTAAACGATGATGTTTAGACGTGGCTTAAAAGAAAACTTTGTGGTTCAACGCATGTCGACACCGAAACTGAAGTGAACGATTTTGTGGGTGTCATTTCCGAAACAGAACATCACGTTTTACTTGTTGTGACAAAATGTTCATCGTGGCTTAAATTGATACGGACAACAGCATGGATCCTGCGATGCATAAATAATTTAAAAGAAAAAAGAAAAATCATATGAGAGCCGCTTGGTGAACTGACCGTGGTTGAACTGGACAAAGCTGAGGCATTGTGGATCCGACGTCAGCCAAATTCATTTTTTAAAGAAATATCCGATTTGACGAAAACCAGTAAACTGAACAACCTATCCCCAAAGCTGGACGAAGAGGGCATCATGCGACTTAAAGGGCGCATCTCGAATTTGAATTTGAAAAAGATGTGTGTCTAAAAACTCCATTGTTAAAAACTCATTGATGTTAGCAACTCATACGTACGTCCAGTTCTACCATGAGCAAGCAAATCACATTGGTCATGATGGAATGTTGAACGAGCTTAAGCAAAGGTACTAGATTTTGAGGTGAAAGCGACGCTGCGGCAGATAAAATTCAAATGTAATACCTGCAAGATAAGACCAGCAAAACCAGAGCAAACCATCATGGGACAATTGCCTCCGAAAAGACGTTTATCTGGTAATCCTGCTTGTTGCGAGACCACAATCGGTTGGGTCTGAAACTCACAGGTTAAATTATTAAAAATTCCAAATTCGGACTAAATTTACTTAATTATTTATTTACTTTTAAGATTTACAATACAGGAATTCAGTTCTGTTAAAAAAATTTTAGTTTCTTTTTTTCCTTTTATTTCCTTATTCACCTTGTCACTTCGGGATAAATGCCACGAGTCCGCCCACGGAAAAAGTATGGCGATACGGATTCGTGTGATAGCTGTTGGATGTCGCTGAAGTCGCGATGACTGCGTTCACTCGCAACACTGCTTTTACATTTACATTTTGAAGCGTTATTGTTCCGTCTATCGGAACGTTAACTGAAACTTTTGAAAAAAAAGAACATAAACTTAATGTTAAACAGCTCCCTTGGGCTTTAAAAAAATCAAGTTTATTGTTAAGGCGCGAAAGCATCTGCATAAATGCCCGCGACAACATCAGTCCCCGCAGTAAGCGAAATGGAATCCCCATTCCAATCCGCCTTACTTAACCCGTCGCCATTTGGTTCTGATCCAACTTCAAGTACAGCAAGTTTAGCCACAGGTCGTTCGAATATGTCTTTTGAAGTCTGCACGCAAGCTCGCCTAACTTGTCCATCCGCAGCTACTGTTGTGTCGATAACTATACCCTTCGGCCAGCAATTCCTCGGGATGTTTTCGTCGAGAATTACCTCCAGGTCTCCTCTCTGAATCGGTTGTGCTTTTTCATACCACTTCGTCCTTCGGTTGAGATTGGATAAATAAGCTTTAACCCACTTCTTCCAAAAAAGGTCAGCTACATCTGCGAATGTTTCCATTTTTTTCTTAAGTCCGTGATTTGCAATAAGTCACAAGGCGACTTTAAACCATTTGATGACCCAAGGAGAAAATGGTTAGGAGTTAAAGCCTCATCGTCACAAGTTTCCAAAGACACGGATGTCAAAGGTCTCGAATTAACTATATTTTCCATCTCCGCAATAGCACTTCGTAAAATTTCTTCGCCAATTTTACTGCCTGGAAGAATTCGGTACAAGACGTCTTTAATAAAGCGCACAAGTCTTTCCCAAGCTCCGCCCATATGTGGCGCAGACGTTGGATTAAATTTCCAAGATTTTTCGACTGACACAAATTCCCACGCTTCTTTTGACATGTTAGTCTTTGCGAGTTCAGCTCTAAGTTCCTTGTCAGCACCTCGGAAATTCGTGCCATTATCGGAATAAATCTCGACCGGAGTTCCTCGTCTCGACATTTTTTTTTTTTTTTTTTTTAAAAAAATAAAATTATTATCGGAATAAATCTCGACCGGAGTTCCTCGTCTCGACATAAAATTTATCAAACATAAAGTAAACGAATCAGCTGTTAGATTGTATTCTAGCTCTATGTGCACAGCTCTCGTTGTGAGACACGTCATCTATCTATTTTCGCTACGTCTACCAATTATTACTAGCATAGGGCCGAAATAGCCTATGCCGACATACGTAAATAGTCTGCAGAATGCCCCCATCCGTGCACGAGGTAAGTTTGCCATTTCTGGCACGACTGGACGCGCCCTTTCTATTTTGCGCTTTTGACAGCTATTCCTGACGGATTTTAGAAGTGCTCGTAAATTAGAAATAAAATATTTCTGCCGGATCTCAATTAATGTTGTCTCATAATTACAGTGGTGAAATTTACGATGATATGAGTCGACAACTAAGAAAGTGATTCGATGGACCCTTGGAAGAATTATAGGGATCTTACTGCTTTCTGCGACGCAATCCGCATATAAGGTGCGGTCACTCATCCTTAATACATCGTCCTCGTCAAGAAATAGTGAAAGCTTATACAAGGCACTGTTCCTTGGCAACGGCATTGTTTTCAACCCTACTCGATTTCGTTTGAGAATATTGATTTCGTCTGGGTAAGCGGACATCTGAGCTTGCCGATAAAGAGCGGCATGTGACCTTTTGATTATTTCTGCCGTAAGATCACAATTGCTGTGATGACCACGCACTTTAATATCCACGAACAAAATGGCATAAGCTAGTGAGCGAGTCATACGTGACCAATTGCTAAGTCGGGTCTCATCAATGAGAGAATACCTCAAAATTGTTGTACATAGTAAATACCGTCCGCACTTCTTCATTAGTGACGCCAATTGATGTTGTTTGCGGCCACTGTTCATACGGTTGTCGCAAAAATGCTGGGCCGCTGAACCAATCACTAGCAGCATCATACTCGAATTCTGGATTCCATTTAGTGGTCTTGTCAGCAACATTGAGTTTTGAAGAGACCCACTCCCACTCGGAGACATGTGATTCTTCAAGGATCTCGCCAACACGAAACATTACAAATTGTTGAAATCTACGCGGGTCACCTTTAAGCCACGCCAGCACAGTTCTCGAGTCCGACCAGAAGTATCGTTGTTTAATAGCTATTTTATGAGAACTGCAAATGAGTTAAGCCAGGCGGGTTCCGAGCACTGCTGCCTGTAGTTCCATTCGCGGAATCGAAATTGGACGTTGAGGGGCTACCTTCGCCTTTGCACATATTAGCGCAATATTCACTTTCGATGCAAAAATATGATACCGCTGCATAAGCACTTTCACCGGCATCAACAAAAGTATGAAGTTGAACATTGACATCGGCTTGACTTAACAGCGGAGAATAACATCTCGGTACCCGTACTTCGGTTGCGTTGTTAAATAATTTTGTCCATAACAGCCATTTTTCAACCGTTCGGTCCGGTAGCTCGTCGTCCCATTCGATTGATGATCTCCAGATGTCTTAGAGAAGGATTTTTAAACCAATCAAAAGAGGCAACAAAAAACCAATTGGATCGAAAATGGACATTAAAACCTTGAGAACCTCGCGTTTGGTAGGGACCACTTCTTCGCAAAAAACATTTCTCTGAAGCCGTTGAAACCGCAGAATAAAGGTTAACGTATCCGATACAGTACACCAGTGAAGTCCCAAAATTTTCTTTGTTGCGTCAGGCTCGGAGGCGCTAAATGTTTTGTTGTTTGGTTTACCGATTTGCTTTAATGCCGTCAAGACTGCTTCTGAATTCGAAACCCAATTGCGCATGTGGAATCCAGCATTCTGATGAATATGTCCTACATCATTGGCGAGTTGAATGGCTTCAGCTTCAGAATCGACACTGTCGATAAAGTCATCAAGGTATTGATGCTGTAGAACGGCTTCCACAGCTCTTGGCATGCTACTTATGAAAGATATCGCATTTTTATTCTTAACATAGTGAGCTATATAAGGCGAACACGCTGCGCCGAATGTCATAACTTGTATTTCAAATACACTGGGTTCGTTTGTATCTGGATTATCGTTCCAAAGAAAACGTTGTGCATGTCTATCCGCCTCTCGGACTCGCACTTTGTGGAACATTTCGACTATGTCCCCGCATAATCCAATCTTGCTGCAACGAAACCCAAAAAGCACGGACAACAAAGGTACTAGCAGGTCAGGTCCTTTAAGTAAAAAGTCGTTTAGGGAGGCTCCTTTGCACTTAGCTGCTGCATCCTTAACGAGTCTAACCTTGGTGGGCTTATTCAGATTGCGAACGATAAAAATGGGCCAAATTCTCTCATGTTTAATGCCAACCTCTTTCGGGGATAACTTTCTTGCATATTTTTTGTCTACCAGCTTTTCTATCTGCTGGTCCAGAATGCTTCGAAATTCTTTATTCTCATGGATCACTTTTTGAAGATTATCATTTCGGCGGCGGGCCATAGGTAGGCTATCTGGTATGGAAAATTTATCATATTTCCAAAATAGACCTACTTCGAAATGACCATCGACTTGTGTACAGTTATCCTCTAGGATCCTGGTGGCCCGCTTTTCTTCTTCGGACATTATTGGCTGTGAGGAGGCTCGGATGCCGATATATTAAATTGAAAAAAAAATATTCACGAGTCGGTGAAGCTTTGTATCTGCGTTGCATTCGCATACGTGAAAAAATATGGCTTGCTCGATTTGCCGCCTCCATCAGGTCCGTGCACTGACCAACCCAGTCTAGTTTTAGTGGCCATTGGCTGCGACCACCTGCCCTCAAAGACCTTTAAGGGTACCCCCAACTTCCAATTGTCCATGCCTATTAAAATTCTTGGCCGCCCCTGTTAGTATGATTGGATTGGCAGACCGGCCAGGTGAGAATAGCGCATAGCCAACACTTCACTATCAATTGATTGGACTGGCAATTCTAGGCTGTGGACAGTGTGTACACATCTGAGTTCATACTTTTGGCTTTTGTAGTAATTGCCTGCGATGCCTAACGACACAATTTGCGAGTTAGGTTCAACACGCGTGGTGTTGGAAGTCACTGGCAAAATTCGAAACATCACATTGGTGAGCTTATGCGTTTTATGTGTTAGGAATCCACTTGTCGTAGCTGTTTGTCTGTTCGACAGACAAACTGACGAATCAGTTGCTATCTTTCTGACAACCCAACGCTTTTAAAGTCATGACAATTGAATGTCGCGTTGTAATTCTTCGCCGGTTGTGTGTGTCTCAGCTTTACTTACATCCACGTGTGTATGAAGTTGACGACTTTGCCTTGCTGATCGCTTACTTCGAGACAAATTTGAGCCTTTTTCTGCTGGCGCAATGTTTCGTGAAAATGTTGTCACTGTTCAGACTGATTCGGTAAGATCAGCCAGCCAGCTGTTGAAATCAGCCAATGTAGGGGGTGTAAATGTTTTGAAATCTGCGCCCAGTTTACTAACAAATACGCTGGAAGCCTATCGACGAATTCTTTTAAAAGGGTGGGGTTGTTGAGATATTGAGTTGAATTCGTTGTTTCCACGGCCGCGCAGACACTCTCGACAGCAAGAGCATATTCAACCAATGTCTCCAACATTTTCGATTTCGGGGTTGGTGTATTTCGTGCCCTGGCAATTAATGACGTTATAATTTGATCCGCTCGTCCGAATAGCATTCTCAAAGTATTTATGACGCCTGGTACCATCGATGGTTGTGTTAACCGATGTCTGACCGCTTCCAATGCCGCTCCCCGCAGACACTTTTGTAGTCGAAGAAGATTTTCCGCATCAGAGAAGCCAGCAAGTTCAGTAGTTTGTTTGTAAGAATTCATAAAAACTGGCCAATCCTCTGCGTTACCATTGAACACAGGAAGCTCTTTAGGAATCGCACTCCTCGCTGCTAAATCACTTTTGGAAAGTGTTATAGGTACCAAATTTTTGCCTATTGATTGCGAAACGGGTCGACGGTTTAAGTGAAGTGCCGGTGTTATTGGTTGCGTATTTTCATTCACACACTTCTAATTCGCGTGCCTTGCGTTGCTGTTGAACATCGCTGTCCGCGTCTTCTGAATCAAGGGCGAGGATATCATACTTTTTTTGAAGATAGCGTAACTGCAGTTGGTGCTCTTCTTCGAGGCGTTGAAGGGCAAGTTGTTTCTTCTTTGCGCTGGCCGATGTGCAAGTGGTTTGGGCATCGTTATCGACAACGGAGATCGCTGCTGCAGCTGGTCGTTCTGTAGCCTTGCCACCCCATAGCGATTGGGATCTTCCAGGTGCTGATGTGGATACAGTTGCTTGTAGAACAGGGACTGACGCTGAGCAGACTTTACACTTCCACGGTTTGTTCGCCACCCTGGAGTCGAAATTAACGCATGCGTAGTGGTGCCATAGATCACATGCATCGCACTGAACCATATTTTCGTCATCTTGTTCGATGCTTTCCTCGCAATTGTTGCCGTTCTTAGGATTTGCTTGTGCCATAATGCGCACCAATATAATATGCGAATTTATACAAATTGATTTTTTTAAAGAAATGTTCCGTCTATCGGAACGTTAACTGAAACTTTTGAAAAATAAAAGAACAAAAACTAAATGTTTAACAGCTCCTTGAATGGGCTTTAAAAAAATCAAGTTTTATTGTCTCAGAATCAAAGGACACAATGGCCAACGCTCAACGCCTAAAAACTTTATCATTTGTCCGTTGGTACTACTGGAAACGCTTCATCTTCTCCCAATCTTTCCTACTTAAGGCGCGACAGCATCTGCATTAATGCCGGCGACAACAGTTATGGTGTATTAATTACGTGTCTATGAGTAAGAGCGATACTTATTGAGATCGCAACTAGCTTAACTACGGATTCTTGTATCATGGCGTTGAGACGATTCATTTCCAGGCGTGGATGTCCCCTTGAGGTGTTTTCAGATAATGGTACGAATCTGAGGGGAGTGGATGCTGACCTCTAAGAATGTCTGAAGCAATTAAACCAAAATCAAATTATAGGTGCCTTGACTAAACATCAAATCGACTCGCACTTCAACCCAACCGAGGAGACGCTGGCAACGTTGCTGACTGAGGTCTTACAGGTGATCAATGCAAGGTAAATTGTTCGGCGAATGTCACAAAGACTGGCTGATCATTTTTGGAATCGCTGGAGAAAAGAGTTCCTGCCAGGTCTTAACCAACGTAAGAAATGGAAAACGCCGAAAAACCGAAAAGTACAAGTGGGAGATATTATTCTAACGAGAGTGAGCCAAGAGGAAATTGGCCGAAAGGTGTGATCAGCAAAGTATATCCCGGTTTGGATGGAGAATTTCGATTAGTCGACGTTACGAAGACAACTGGAACCTCAATACCGGAGGAAAGAATGTAAAGGAATTCTATACCGGTACATGCATGTACTCATACACATACACATGCATAGGCGTAGCGAAGGATATGAGACAAGAAAAGAGGCAGTTGGGTTTCGATCTTTGCAACGAGCGGTTTCAAATAAAGAGAAATAAAAGTTTATTATTAAAAAACATGTGAGTATTTTAACTGTTTTTATAACAAAAATTTATATAACACCAGTTTTGCACAAACCGCGGTGTAAAGTTCCACTCCTTAGACACTTTTACTTTGTGTTAACTTCAATCGCCTAATGCAGCCTCACATTAGGTAAACAAGAAAAGGCTTGGTTCGATTGAATACTAACAGTGTGTCAAATTATTTATTTCAGATCTATTTATACAAAAATAAGTGCTTACTTAAACAGAAACGTGCAGGTGGCAAAAACGTATACAAAAGGTGCATGCGTTATCAAAAGGTGCAAAATTACAGAAAACAACAGCAAACAAATAAACAAAATTATGCTTACGTTAACAAATTATAATTAAAAGGGAAAAATAGAAAACGTGAAATTGAAAATTGCAAACTTGCAATAAATTGCAAGTACTTTTGTTGATGTGATCAACATTCTGCCTCCTCCGGAGCTGTTCTCCAGTTCATCCTAAACCGTGGTGTTGTACTGCTTCTGTTGTCTCTTAATTCGATGTCCTGGGATCTTTTGGTCGGGCATTTGCCGTATTTGAGGATTACAGCCAATAATAAGATTAAAAGAATTGCTGCAACAATAATTGAAATCCAAGACCCAAATGCCCAATACTGATGTTTTATGATGGTTTTCCAATTTTCGTCATGTAGCCGGTTGAGCGCTTCAATGGTTTCTTGGTGGTTTAGATTTGAGATCTCCGTTATATCCTTACTGAGCGGAATGATAGTTTCATTCGCAAAATAAACTGGAACGTGTGTCGATAGTGTTGTGTTTAGAGTGGCAATTGATTTGCTAAAATGCATCACTACTCTTGATTCCTTGAGTACCCTTGCTTCCAATCGTATGGAATTGGATTCGATGACGCAGTCTGGTGAGATATGAATTACGCCTGTTTCATTAAGAACTACTTCTTCACGTTCTAGTCCACAATTTACAAATATTGTTGTTGTTTTAGGTGTTATGAACATCCATGTGTTGTGAGTCCATAATTCTTTCCATATTGTGTGCTTTATTTTTAATGTTTTGGTTGGACATTGTTTGAAGGACAGCTTCTTGTACAGCTGTTGAACAATACAGTCCTCGCTCTGGTCAATACTTTGAAATATTGATGGCCGAAGAATAAAGGTTGTTTCATTGATAGTTTGAGTCCCAATTATATCTTTCAATGGTATTTCAAAATATCGTTGTAGATAATAATTGACTCCAAGTACCGGTTGCTGTATCTGCACTTCTCGGAATGTCTGCACATCGATTTTTTCAGGAACAGTGTTGATTTTAATCAGCTCATATTCGTTGGCGTCTATAATCATGAAATATCCCGTTATTAGGATCTCTGATGAGTTTGATGAAATTTCCAATTTGTCCATTGGATCCGGTAGAATTGTCATGTCAGGACCAAGCTTCTCAGCACACTCGTGGATAATCTTTTCCATGCTTTCATGCGACAAAAATTCCAATAAGTGGCTACGTTTCAGATATGCATTAAGTAGCTTGTTGTATTTTGTTTCGATCTCCCGCATGTAGCTAAGCGCTATCAAATATGCGTTCGTCACGTATATGTTTATCTTATTCTCATCAATGAATTTGTACCAGTTTTCCATCTTGTTGATCTCTTCTAAACCAGCATTAAGTCGTTTGGTGAAGCTGTTTATTTTCTTGCCGATTCTGGTTTCTGTGTCGTTCACACTCGCAATTGTCGACAGCATTATCTTGGTATTGGTTTGACTACCCTTGATTAGAGCCCTCTGATTTTTGTCAAGAGCTTCGATATCCTGGTAAACTTCTTCGTTGACTCCAAATATTGAAGTAAGGATGGTTCCTAGTATTCCTCGTTTTTGTCTTTTGTATGGTGTTATTTCAAGCCTCTTGAAAATCGAGAATACATTTTTCCATTCTTCATCCAAGTGATTTCGCAATTCTTCGCACTGATTTTCCTTAGTCGCTGCACTTGCCCGTCTACATAGCTCAATCAATTGGTCTCTTGTCTTATTTACGTTTGATTGATCACGTAGTAGATCTAGCATCGGGTATCGAATGCTGGTGCGAAGTACGCCCCGTTGAATTCTGGCTGTTCCAAATTGTTCCACAAATATTCCAGCCTCCGGATGGGTTATTGTGTATCGTGTAGATCCTGGCGTAACTAATGCAAGAACTGACAGAACTGCAAGAGCAACAGGAAACTTGCATGGATGTTTCTTAATTCTCTGGTTCCTTGTTGAAATCGGAGACTGTTTCACCTTCGATTCATCTTCTTTCTCCTGAGGCTTCATAGGGTTTTCTTCATTGGGTAGCGGACACACCTTGGTTATTGGTCGTTTCAATACTCCTTTTTCCGTTTTTACCGTCACAACTCTGGTTAGCCCATCAGCTCCACTATGCACTTCCACAATTTTTCCCAAAGGCCACTTCGATGGTGAAATAAGTTCACCCTTCAGCAGTACCAATTGTCCGACCTCAATATTCCTTGTTAAATGCTTCCACTTGTATCGTTGTTGCATCCTTGATAAGTAATCCTCATACCATCGTTTGCACAGGTCGTTTTTTAGTTTTTGAATTAGCTTCCACCTCTTTAAGCTACTCACAGACATATCCAAAATGAAATCTTGTTGTGAGGCTAGCAATGGTTCTCCAACAATGAAATGGCCCGGTGTTAATACATCAAGATCCTCAATATTGTCTGTTAACGCACAGAGTGGTCTGGAGTTCAAACATCCCTCTACTTGTACCAGAATAGTGTTCATCTCTTCGTAAGTTAATTTCTGCTCTCCAATAATTCTGTTCAAATGGTACTTCGCGGATTTAACTCCGGCTTCCCAGAGTCCACCAAAATGTGGAGCTCCTGGTGGTATGAAATGCCACTGTATTCCACTGTTTGTTAGGTTGATTTGCAATGCGTCGATAATGTTTTTAGCTCCGATGAAGTTGGTTCCATTATCACTATAAATGTGATACACAGATCCTCTTCTGCTGATCATGCGTCGTAATGCTGCCATAAACCCGTCCGTTGTTAAGTCAGAAGTAAGCTCAATGTGCACTGCCTTTGTTGCCATGCAAACGAAAAGTGCTATGTAAGCCTTATGTGACTTAACACCCCGAAACTGTGAGCATCTGATGTGGACTGGACCTGCATAATCTACTCCACAGTGAGTAAATGGCCGTGAAAACCTCACTCGTGCTTCCGGAAGTTGTCCCATAAGTTGACTTGATTCCTTGGCCTTGAAACGAAAGCATTTAACGCATTGATTTATAATCGCTTTAACGGTGTTGGTTCCTCTAATGATCCAGAATTTTCTCCTGATGTGATTTAAAGTGAGTCTTACGCCACCGTGCAGCGTATCCTTGTGAGCCTTAGTAACAATTAATCGTGCCAGTGGGTGGGACGACGAGAGAATCATAGGATGCTTTTGATCCATTGTCAAGTTTGCATGTTTTAAACGGCCTCCCACTCGTAATATTCCATTTGAATCGACAAATGGGTTCAGTGAAGATATTTTGCTGTCTGATTTCAAAGTATTGGTTGTCAGAAGATTTGCCACATCCTCAGAGAAACATTGTTGAGCACCCTTTACCAGCATTCTTTCTGCTTCCAAAAGTTCCTCTAGTGTTAACCCGCCCAGTGTACGCTCTTCACGTCTGGTACTCCTTTTGCAGTTGTTTTGAAATCGCAAGCAATATGCGGTTATACGCTGAAGTTTCGAGAACGAAGAGAATTTGAGAAAAATATCATACTTGCATGGTGGAATGCTGTTATCCACTGACAAACAAGCGCGTATCTTTCTGACTTCCGGTAATTCTTGAATTTCCGTCATTGATTTGTCGGCTGGCCAATGATTTTCATCTTTCTTTAACCAGTCTGGTCCATGCCACCAAGATGAATTTTCAGCGAGAGTATCTCCAAATGATCCTCTAGATGGAATGTCAGCTGGATTCTCTTTTCCTGGCACAAACCTCCATTGTCCTACAAAATGTTGTTGTACATAGGACACTCGGTTGGCAACAAATGTATTCCATTTCACTGGATGTTGTTTTAACCAGCTCAGTACTATGGTAGAATCTGACCATGCGAAAACTCGGTTGTATTTCATATCTGCTCCCTCCTTGATGTTCTTCATTAACTTCGTAAGAAGTGCTGCTGCGCATAACTCTAGCCTTGCCAATGAAACCTGCTTCACCGGTGCCACCTTTGTCTTTGATGCAATTAGACTGATTGTAGTAGCGTCGCCATTATTAATCTTGAGATACACAACGGCTGCATATGCTAATTCGGATGCATCTGCGAATCCATGTAACTCAACTTGAGATCCTTCATTTTGTTGTGTCCATCTCGGAATTCTGACACTTTCCAACGATGATAGCCTGGTCTTGAATTCACTCCATTCCTCTTGAAGTTTCTCTGGGACTTTCTCATCCCAACCAATGCCCAAAAGCCAAAGACGTTGAATAATGATCTTTGCCTTGACAGTTACTGGCGATAACCATCCAAAAGGATCGAAGATTTTTCCAGCGTCACTAAGTATTGCTCGTTTGGTACCCTTTGTACTGAATAACGACGAGTTGACCTTGAAACGGAAGTCATCTGCCCTAGGACACCATTTTATGCCTAAGACCTTGAATGTTGTTTCGTTGTCAAAGCCATGGTCTAGCTCCATTTCAACCTCGTCTCTGGGCAACGCGCTTACAATCTCCGTACGATTTGATGTCCATTTACGTAAGTGAAATCCACCACTTTGGAGCATTTGCGTCAATTCTTGTTGTAGCCTTCGGCACTCTCCTATTGAATTCGCACCACCCAGACAGTCGTCCACGTAGAATCCTTCTTTCACAGTTTTGCTTGCTAATGGATATCTCTGCTTTTCGTCCTCGGCTAACTGACACAGAGTCTTAATAGCTAAGTATGGTGCCGAAGCTGTACCATAAGTGACGGTTCTGAGTATATATTCCTTGACGGGGTCGCTAGAACTAGCTCTCCAGAAAATCCGCTGCAAATTTCGATCATCTTTGCTAACTAATATCTGCCGGTACATTTTCTCGATGTCAGCAGTGAACACGATTTCAAAGGACCTCCATCGAAGAAGCAGGAAGAACAAATCCTTTTGAACCACAGGACCAGTCATCATAATGCTGTTCAGGGACTCACCAGAGGTAGTTGCTGCTGAGGCGTCGAACACAACCCTCAATTTGGTTGTAGAGCTTTCACTTTTTAGGACTGCATGATGCGGAAGATAATACGTCTTTTCAGTAGTACACCCCGTTGCTTCCTCCATGTGTCCCAGATCAATATATTCCTGAATGAACTTCGAATATTCTTGCCGTAGACTGTCATTTTTTGCGAATCTTTGTTCCAAGATGAAAAAGCGTTTCAAAGCCATTTTGCGTGAATCTCCCAATACAGTGCGATCCTTTCGCAGGGGTAAGTGGACTGTATAACGTCCCATTTCGTCGCGTTTGTGCGTTAATAGAAAGTGATTTTCGCACCTTTCGTCTTCTTCAGATTTGATTTTCTCACTGGGAACTTCTTCTAATTCCCAAAATTTCTTCAACTCCTCATCTTCCCTGCACACACTGATGCATGATGTGAGGTTTTTGCCTTGGGACTGCTTCCTCGAGATCGGTGTAGTGATGATTGGACCCGAAAGTATCCAGCCAAATTTTGTATTTTGAGCCATCGGAGTATTAGCTGGACCTTTGACTACTCCTTTCGTCAAAAATTGTGGCAAGATATCAGACCCAATTAACAAGTCGATATCTTGAGGTTCTCCATACCATGGGTCAGCCAATTTCAGACCTTTTATGTGCGGCCACTGGTGGGAGCTAATTGGATGCACTGGTAGTCTCGATGTAATTACTGGCATAACTAATGCCTCCACTTCCAAACTGACTCTCTCATCGTGAATTGACCGAATAGTAATTTCACAAGCTGCAACGATTTCTGTTGCATGACCGTTTATGCCACTGATTTTAGATCTGTACTGGACTAAGGGTATCTTCATTTGGCGTGCTAGTTTCTCCGTAACGAAGCACGATTGAGACCCTTGGTCAATCAAGGCTCGTACTAGTCTTGCTTCTCCTCCAACGCAAATATTCACCATGGCTGTGGCTAATAGTGTCATCCTATTGTTATGACAGGTAGTAGCGACTCGTGCTGACGATGGTGTTTCTTCTACTGGTGCTCGGGGGAGATGAAGCAAGGAGTTATGTGGTTGTGCGCACATTTTGCAACCCTTTTTCACTGGACATTCCTGTGCGACATGTCCATCTCTCAAACAGTTAAAACACAACCTTGACCGTTGGATTACTTCCAAACGGTTTTTAGGCCTCATGCTTAGGAACCTTTTGCAGCTATATATTTGATGAAACTCGCTGCAAACAGCACACTTTGACTGTGTGACGGTAGTCAAATGGTTCCTTGTCGCTGCTGCTCTCATTGTATATGATTGGGGGTCCCGGGTTGATTCGCGGCTACTTTCTAAACCTCGGAATCTGCCCTCGATGAAATTAAAGAAATCCTCAAGCTTAGGTATTTCTGTTGACGTCCCTCTTGACTGTTGATATAATTTCCTGGTTTCCGGGTCAAGTTTTGGACAAAGTAACTGGATTATTAACGGATCCCAGGAGTTAGTGTCAACTCCCAAGTTGTTAATACCGTACAAGATTTCTCGGGACGTGTCCATAATTGTTTTTAGTTCAAATGCGTTTTCGTTCCGAGTCGGTTTCAAGTTCAACAACCTTTGGATGTAATTGTTGACTAGTACGGCAGGATTTTGGAAGCGCTTGGTAAGTAGTTCTATAGCTGTCTCATAGTTATTTGATGTTGGGGATAGGTGACTAACTATTCTGGCAGCTTCACCCTTCAAGTTTCCCTTCAAATACTGGATCCGTTCAACGTCGCTTAAAGTAATATTCTGGTGAACTAAACGCTCAAACAGTTCCCAGAATGATGTCCACTCCTCGTACTTTCCACTAAACGATGGAATGCTTATTGCTGGAAGCTTGATCTCTCGGTGTGTAGGTGGTTGTTGATGTACAGGTGGTTGCTGCTGACCTTCAGCTTCTTTAATTTGGATGTACGCATCTTGATACATCTGCTCCAATTCAATAAACTCATTGTTGCAGACATATTCATGATCGTAGTCAGCTTCTTCTAACGTAGACATTATGTCGTCGTTTATTATTTCAAGTTTCGTCCAGCAATCTCTTAGCTGGTCTAATTTGAATCTGAGGTATACAGCACCTTGACTCAAATCCAAGCTGTTAATGATGCGGGTGAAGTTGTTTTTAATGACAATTAATTTCTTGAACCTCGCTTGAACCTTCCCTGGATCTGATTTATCTTCATTGATGGGAGACAACCTTGATGGCTGCATGCCTGCAGTGGACAATGGCTCTAGTGTTGGTTGTGGCTGAACTTGAGACTGTGCTTTCGTTGATGTTGCTGGCGCCGCTTGTTCGTCAAAATGTTGCGGGCCAGTCTTCTTTCGCATTTGCTCCATTTTCATCTTAAAGGTGCCCTTGATGTCCTGGTACCTCGTCTCGAACTGCTGAAAGTACTTCTGGGTGAAGTAGTCGTGCTGCGGATTGGTTTTCCGCAGGTCTTCCAAGTACCCATTGTTGATCTGGAAGTCGGTCCAATACGCTTCTAATTGTTCGAGTCGCTTCCTGAAGTACTCATTAGTGTAACGAGACTCTCCATCCTTTTTAAAATTGGTCCACAACCGATGCACTTCTTCACTAATATCGGTTTGTAATTGCGCGATGCCCTCGAATTCACTCATTGCAAATGTTTGTAGACTTTTGTTGATATCACTTTAACTCAATAAAATTATCAATATATTTTTCTTGGTCTCGTACCAATTTAAAATATGTAATTTAACACTTTCCGGCTAATCCGGCTCGAAGGACCAACTGTAAAGTTCCACTCCTTAGACACTTTTACTTTGTGTTAACTTCAATCGCCTAATGCAGCCTCACATTAGGTAAACAAGAAAAGGCTTGGTTCGATTGAATACTAACAGTGTGTCAAATTATTTATTTCAGATCTATTTATACAAAAATAAGTGCTTACTTAAACAGAAACGTGCAGGTGGCAAAAACGTATACAAAAGGTGCATGCGTTATCAAAAGGTGCAAAATTACAGAAAACAACAGCAAACAAATAAACAAAATTATGCTTACGTTAACAAATTATAATTAAAAGGGAAAAATAGAAAACGTGAAATTGAAAATTGCAAACTTGCAATAAATTGCAAGTACTTTTGTTGATGTGATCAACACGCGGTATCAGATGCGTAGGCAAACAGAACCAAAAGTGAGGTGGAGTGGATGTGATTTAGCATTTTTTTTATTTATGAATTTCTTGTTTATTTCCACTATTCTTATTGTAATGTTTAAATTGAAATCTTAACGTACAGTATTAGGGCGCCCTCTATTAGCAATTTTGTTTCATCGGACCTCAAATTAAATCTCAGGTGTGGGTTTAAGCCTCAGAACAAGGTGAGAACCATATATATCGAAATATTTTCGGTATTGAAAAAAAAAAAATATAAATGTTAAGCACACGGACGGCATGACAGACGATTGTGGAGGCGCTCTCAAGGGCTAGTGTAGGGTTTCCATCGAGTGCTACGCTGGCGCAATTGCGCCCATTGTACGACGAATTGCTGGCCACACAAGAGACAGCCGAATTGCGGAGGTGGAATGGACAGGACGCCGAACCCGCCTACGAATTAGGCGACAAACCAGACGCCGAACCAGTTGCCGAACCAGTCGCCGAACAAGCCGCGGTACCAGCCGCTGTCCCCGCCTACCAGCTGCCGTCTCCGCCGTACCAACTACTGCCACCGCCATTGAGACACCTGCCGAACCAGAGGAAGAATATCTTAGGTATGCCAGACGAGAACCCGGTGGGGACGTGCATACGACAGCGATACCCGAGGCAATTGAAGCCCGTCGATTCCAGGCCCAAGTCAATGTTCTGCGTATGAAACGCGAGATGCTTCTTCTGCAGCAGCAGATCCGCGAGGAGGAGGGCACCGAGTGGAGGGAAAGCCACGTGCACCGAGGTGCCAATTTTGAGCACATGTAGAACTCATTAAACCCATACACTGGAAAAAATCATAGTGACATCCGCAAGTGGCTTAGCGAGTTCGAGCAGTATGCGGCGACACGCGAATTTACCACCGATGACATGTGCTTGGGTGTGCGTAGGCTCCTCAATGAGACAGCGAAGGAGTTCTTGGGAACACTAGGTGTGGTGAATTATAGTGAGTTGAAGGACGCTCTCATCGGAACGTTCGGAAGGCAAGTCACCCACCGAGACGTGTACCTACAGCTGGAACAACGGAAAATCTCACCCGACGAATCGTGCCCAGAATTCGTAATTGCGATGAAGGCTCTGGCCGCCAAAATTTCAGTTCCAGAGGCCGAGCTAGTGACATTCATCATTGATGGCTTTGACGACGACAGTCCTAACATTACGCTAATCACCGATGCCCAAACCATGGCTGATCTCCTGAGCCGACTCGATCGATATCAGCAGAAATGAAGCCAGCAACTAAGTAGGAAGCCTGCTTAGTTATACGCCGCCATCGTCTCCGCTGTTAACAAAACGAGGTCAACTGGTACGAAACTGAAGGAGCTCGCTGAGGTCCGCTGTTATAATTGCTCTAAATTCGGCCATTATAAGGGTAGCTGTACCAAGCCGCTGAGACAACCAAATGCCTGCTTCATTTGTAACGAAGTGGGTCATCATCGTGACAGTTGTCCAAAGACCAACCCAAGACAACAGAAGATCGTAGCCGCCGTTGCAAAGGTGTTAGAAGAGGAGGAAAGCAGTGCCGAAGATATGGTTATTGCCATCAGCGCCATGCAAACGGCATGTGTTGCTTTCTCTGTTGACCAAGTCCGAAGTGACAATTTTGTGAATTGTTTTTCTTTATTTGATACCGGCAGCGCGATTAACCTTATCAGACGTTCCTTAGTCCCAAGTGACGTCAGGATATCCGAAGTATTGCAACCAACTAAATATATCGGAGTCGGGCGAATGAAGCTTTATACTTACGGTACGATTCAGAGTCATATTAAATATCAGAAGGAAATTAGAATAGTATATCTTTACGTACTCGCAGATGATATGATGACGCTGCCGCTGGTCTTGGGGCGTAGCTTTCTCAAATTATTTAATATACATCTCAGCCGCATAAGGCCTATAAAAAAGAGAAATAATAGTGAACTGAATTATAACAAAAGTTTTATTTTAAAAAACAATTGTGTTGGCACTTCTGGCTTTGGTCGAATAAAATATTCTAGCAGTTGTGGTAGCCGGGAAATTTGTTTGAGTAACAATCACGAAAACGTTAGTAGAGTCGTCAAGAACGCCGAATGGTGAAAGTGTCCGCCGAACCGATACCTCAAGGCTGGTTAATGTTGCTCTGTCGCAGGTTCACTCTGAGGATGATAGTGTCCCATCGGGGTTTGAAATTGATTTAGGTGAACCGCCGTCCGAAGACCATGTCTGTCCGCGGTTGAGAGAAGATGAGAGTAATGCTCTTAAAGCGGTGTTAGATAAAAATTAGTTAAACCCGATAGGTATCGAACGTAAATCGCATGACTACAAAATGAAGATATGCCTGACTGACAATACACCTTTTCGTTGTTTCCCTAGGTCACTTTCGGTGTACGAACGAAGAGAGGTTGTTAGGAAAGTGAAAGATCTGATGGAAAGGGGGATAGTTCGACCGAGTAAGTCCCCTTACGCATCCGCAGTCGTACTTGTTAAAAAGAAGAACAGTGAATTGCGAATTTGTATTGACTAAGACGCATTGAATAGGAAAACAGTTGGAGACAGCTTTCCGTTGCCTCTTATCGAATATTGTATTGACTTTCTAAAGGGGAAGCGGTGGTTTACCCTCCTTGATTTAAAGGATGGTTTTCATCAAGTGGGAATGGATGAAGATTCCATACAGTTTACATCTTTCGTAACACCGGATGGGCAATACGAATATGTACAAATGCCCTTTGGGTTAAAGAACGCACCCGCTAATTTTCAGCGGTTCTTGCACGAAATATTCCGAGACCCGCTCGAGTCGGGCGAGTAGCTACAGTTGATTTCAACTCTCATTTGGAAATCCTAACGTTCTACGCCGTCTTTATGAAGAAGGACTGGAACTTAAACTTAATAAGTGTAAGTTTGGCTATGATGAGTTGGAATATTTAGGGTATGTAGTGAGTGCATCAGGCATCAAACCGACGGAAGCCCATATTCAAAATATTTAGCAGTATCCAATGCCGAAAAATCATAATGAGTAACACCGGTGTATAGGTCTGTTTTCGTATTTAAGGCGATTCGTACCCTCATTTTCCAAGATAGCAAAGCCATTTTTGGAACTTTTACGCAAGGAAAGTCGGTATAACTTTTCGGTGGATTGTGTAAGGCATTTCGAGAGGTACGCGACAAACTTGTGACCGCACCAGTACTAGCGATTTATAGTCCCGAAAGGGAGACCGAGTTGCACTGTGATGTAAGTAGTTTGGGGTTCGGATCAGTCCTACTACAGCGGCAAGATGACAAGAAGTTTCACCCGGTAGCATACTTTTCTAAAACCGCCACGCCGGCGGAGTCTAGATATCATAGTTTCGAGCTAGAAACCCTAGCCATTACCTATTCTCTGCGACGTTTTTGGGTATACCTGGAAGGAATACCGTTCAAGATTGTCACAGATTGCAATTCGCTTACTCTCACCCTAAGTAAAAAGCATGTGAACCCTAGGATTTCGAAGTGGGCGCTAGAGCTCGAAAAGTACAACTGTACTATACAGCACCGCAGTGGGGCATCGATGGGGCATGTAGATGTATTAAGCCGCCTTTACCGGTGATGAGGTGGATATTCAAATCCAAGTAGCCCAGAGTCGGGATCCGGAAATCAGAAGATACCGAGAAGATTGATAGAGGTCGGTTGTTGCTTTGTGTGCCCACCGAAATGAAGGACAATTTAATTAGGATGGTTCATGAGAAGGTTAGTCATTTAGGAGTTGAAAAATGTTATAATCAGATCGGAAAAAATTATTGGCTTCCGAGCATGAGAAGTGAGATCGAGCAGGTCATTAAAAACTGTATAAAGTGTATTATGTATTCGGCCCCCGCCCGATCGAATTATCACAACATGTATAGTATTCCCAAGAAATCAGTCCCGTTTGATACGGTTCACGTGGACCATTTTGGGCCATTGCCCGCCTTATGGTCGAAGCGAAAGCACATCCTCGTTGTGATTGATGCTTTTACCAAGTTCGTGCAACTGCACCCGGTCAATTCGACCAGCACTTAGGAGGTGTGTGCCTCGTTAGATAAGTACTTCCGCTATTATAGTCGCCCTCGGCGAATGGTCAGTGACCGCGGTTCGTGTTTCACCTCACTCGAGTTCGGAGATTATCTACTCCGTAATAATGTGGAACATGTTAAGGTTGCCGTCGCTTCTCCACAGGCTAACGGGCATGTCGAGCGGGTGAACAAGGTAATTAAAGCCATGTTGAGCAATATGAGTGAGCCGATTAACCACGCAGATTGGGACACCAAGTTAACACAGGTGGAGCACGCTATCAATAACACCACCCACAGTTCAACCAGAGAGTCCCCAAGCAGGTTGCTATTTAGGGTGGAACAGCGTGGAACGGTTGTGGATTGGCTTACCGAGTATTTGGAACATAGGTTTTATCATGGGGAAGTCCGCGATCTCGAGGCTATTAGATCCAACGCGTCAGCCGCGATTAAAAAGTCCCAAGAATACAATGAGAAATATTTTTTGAGGCACAGTGTGCCAGCGAAAATATATAGCACAGGTGACTTCGCAGTAATTAAACATGTCGATACTTCCGTCGGAACTAACAAAAAGTTTATTCAAAGATACCGAGGGCCATATGTCATCTACAAAGTGTTGCCGAACGACCGCTATGTAGTAAGAGACATTGATAATTGTCAGCTGACACAGTAACCATACGACAACGTCATTGAAGCCGCGCGCAATAGAAAATGGGTTGCCCCATATAAGGCACCACAGCTTCTAGTATGAGAAAGTAAGACTAACCTAGTTATAAATTTCAATTAATTTTTGTTAAGTTTATATCTTAGAGGGACCCCACATTGTTCGAAGTGTTTTTGTTTATTGACATGATCGAGGCCGGTCATATTGTCAGGTCGGCCGAGTTGTAATGTATAAATTGAAATCTTAACGTACAGTATTAGGGCGCCCTCTCTTAGCAAGTAAGAAAAACGTTAAAAATAGGCACGGCTAGATTGGTTTGGGCACGGCCATTTTTGCATGTTCGATTTTCCGGTCCTGGATCGAAAGCGAAAAGTTGATAAAATAAAGAGCGCGAGAGAAAAAATTTAAAATGCAGATTATTTTGTTTCATCGGAACTCAAATTAAAATATAAACATATTTTTTAGCAAAGAAACAATATAAACGCTCAAACACTATTTTTACATTGTTGTAAATTGCCGAACTGATCTTGGCTTTCATTACTGAAATTATGATATTATTTAATATGCAATAACATAAACCTATTCGTATAACATTATAAATTTTATTATGAATAAACAGAGAAGAAAATCTAAATTAATTAATTAATTAATTTCTATTATTTTAACATAGAAAACCTACAACCTAAGACAGTAAAACAATCTAGCCGCCAGTATTTTTATGGCTTGACCTCGCGTCATTATTTATATCTCTTTCAGGTACGTCCATGCAGTTTTTCCAGCTTAAGGTACCATCCCCTGAATGTGTAGGCATATAGTGGATTCTTTTCTCTGTGGCCCTTTTAGCAGCATGATTTACAATTGGAACGTTACAAGAGTAACATAAGTAGCAATATGCATCCAGGTATAAAAATGCCTCAGGAGGTATCCGTCCACTTTCCAATGAATTCCTAAAATACCCAGGATAAAACAAACCCCATATGAGTTCATTCTCAGTAACATTTACTGAGAGCGCGGAATGATTCCTCGCAAGATCCAGGATAACATTTGTATATAGCTCTTTTGCTATATATGTATATGTTATTGATTATAGACCACGGTTCTTGTACCGTGACTATCAATGGTATTGCCGGTACATGAACCAGAACACCAGAAAAATATTTATTTATGGGCTCCTAAGCAGACTCACTTAGAAATTGAAATACTGTCTTCCTTATAATTATATTCCTTATAATTATATTCATTTGTTATATTACTAGTCGTTTTTGTTTTTCTTTTGTGTTTTGTTAATTTATTATTTATTTATTTATTTTTATTTTATTCAAATAGACTTCACTTCTTTCCTTGTACTTTATATACATATATTTATATAGAAGGTTTTTTTTTTTCGTATTTTCCTTCTAAATTAACTTAATCTTTAAGTAAAGTTATTTGATATTCGCTCTTCCTCTTAAAATATTAAAGAAGTAATGCTCTAGTAAGCAATATCTCTTAATGTAAAATGTGCGGTGACAAACCAATGTAAAATTATACGAAATAAAGCAGATTATACAAGATTAAATACTGTCTTGATAATTCGGTGGTTGCAAAAGAATCACACTGAAATTTTATTCGGCGGTTTTTATACATAAATTTTGTTTATTCTAGCTTAAAATTACATTATTCGAAAAACTAATACAAAATTGATTCATTGAATTTATTGCTGACGTTAATAAAAAAACTTTAGTCAACAAAAATATGAATGACAAAAAATGAACAAGGAATGAAAAATAACAGCCAAAGTAAAAAAAAGAAAAAATATTAATTAAAATGTATCGTATTGCAATGCGACATTTGAAGAATAGAAAAAGAAGGAAAAATGACAAAACGAAATAATTACTTGAATAAAAAGAAAGAAAATGTATCAAATTTATTTTCGAGGTCGTTGCTGTCTAAATGTTCCTCGCTGTTGTTGACGTTTGCTGCTACATGACCTATCTCAACATCCTGCCCCGCGCTGATGATTCTAGGTTCATCAGAGGTATATATTAAAGCTGATTTGGTATATCACACCTTTGTGATGCAGTGTGAAGATTGTGGAGCTGATGATCTTGGTTGTGGGATTGGTGCTGTAGCCGTGCGCTTTCAAATTCTTGGACCGTGTTTCCAGAAAAGATACGTGAAAATGATAATGGCCAAGAATAATCCGGATGATCCCATGATGGTATGCCGAATGTTATGATGTCGTATCAATAAAGGTAATTCGGATTGCTGTCCCTTTTGTGTGACGTAATATTTGGTATAATGAGTTGAATTACTGCTAAATCACCAATATTGTCGGAATTTGGCAAATGACTCAGTCTCGTATAGCATACTCGGACCACGCTCGAATAACTCGTATGTCCTCGAAGAGTTACCATGTCCTGCTTGGCGATGCAATTTGGAGGTAATTTAAGGATGCCAGCTCCTTTTACTGTACTTATTGAATTCCGGCCGTCGCATACAGTGTTTATTAGTGTCTCCTTCGTTACCGCAAAAATCCATTCATTAGTATTGTGAATCCACGTCCATACCGGGCTGTGCTCAATGATCTTCACCTTGCATGATGTGAGAGATGTTATGTTGTTAAGAAGGTTCATTTCGCATAGGCTGATGTTGGCTCCTCGACGATAAATTGGCTCGGATTGGGGGCACAAGTAATCCCAATCTTTTACGATAGTACACATGGAGATATCGTTGTTCGACAGTGGAAAGTAATGATCTTGGTAGCTATTCACGGCGATATGGGTAGATGACGGTTCGATCGCTATTTGTGTATTGTTAATAACTGAATTGGTATGATCTTGAATAACAGGAATTTGGCTTGATCCACAAGTGGTACGCCGATTTTAAATACCACGTGATTTGACACAATTCGACCTTCTACGGACATCAGGTTGTAGAATTGGAGAAGATCTTCTACATCCACTGGTAGATGTTGTTCTGTGGGAGATGATTCTTGATGTTGGTAATTTCATGTTTTAATTGTTGAGGTGATATCAACAAATGACTTAATTTTCCTTGATGAGTATCGGCCCGAACGCAACGTATTGCGAATTGCGTCCTCTGGATGTTAGCAATTAGAAGGGTTGAGTAAATCGACCAAGATGAAAATAATTCTTGTACCAGATATGTGTTTCCTGTTATGTTATTTAACCTGTCGGTTATCAATTCCAACTGTAGAACGAACGTTTTGTGTCGCTTGCCCATGGCTTCTTGGTTTTGTTTCATAATGTTTACAGTTGAATCCAAAATTGATGTTTGTTTTCTTAAAAATGTTTTCAAATGGTCCTCGTTTGAATTGATGCGCTCAATATTTTCAGCCATTTCTTCTGCGTATTTGGAGTCAAGTATGCCAAATAGCGAGTTTGCAATATTTCCTACAAGGTCAATGGCCCCTCTTTTGATCCTTCTGGAAAAAGATTTAATTGTGAATAATCCGTCTTCTTCTAAGATTTCTTGATGGATGTATTGAATTTGATAGAGAACTTGATGGCACAGATCCTTCTGAGTATTTTGCTCGCAGAGATGGAATAATACCTTCGTGCTATTGTCCAGAACCGTGAGTTCGTTTCAGTAAGGTCTCAGATCGAAGTAGACTACCAGGTTCCATTTACTGGTAATTGTGTTGATGTTACCTAATTTTTCGAAATGAATCCCTGGCGTCGGGCTGAAGTAGGAGACCTCTGCTTCCCTTACGAAGGCTAGAGGCAGTAAAAGACAAGCTAGTAGTAATATGACTACGGTTGAACTTAGGCTTGATTGACGACTCGTCTTTTGCATTCTCAGGCCTTGGGTCTCAACAACTTTGGATGGCATATCAATTTCATCTTCCTCGTCTTCAGTGTGTTCGCGTTTCTTCCCATGTGGCTTGACATTTGGTCGTTCCTGTGGTGCGACTGGTGTGGCTTTTGCTGGATCCTCTTGTCTCATGAGTGGGGCTAGCTTGTGTATTGGTCGTTTAAAGGTTCCAGATTGTGTCCGCACGTCGACCACGTCGCCGTAATACACCTTAGTAATGCGCCCGAGTGGCCATTTTAACACAGGAGTGTTGTCTTCTTTGATGAAAACCAATGTGTCGATTTGAACATTTCTGGACGAAGTTTTCCACTTGCTACGATGTTGAAGTTCATTGAGATATTCCAACGACCAGCGTTTCCAGAACTTATCCTTAATGTGAGAAACCAGCTTCCATCTGTTACTTAAACTCCCACGTAGTGGCTCTGCGTTTGGATCGACTGCAGCTATTAACGGTTCTCCTATTAAGAAATGACCCGGTGTTAATGCAGTCAAGTCATTAGGATCACTAGAAAGCGGAGTAATTGGCCTTGAATTTAGAATGGCTTCTGCGTCCACACTGATAGTGCACAGTTCTTCGTAAGTCAATAAAGCTGAAGCAATTTTGTGTTGCAATAAGTGCTTTGCCGACTTGACAGCTGCTTTCCATAAACCTCCAAAATGTGGGGCCCGTGGGGGAATGAAGTGGAAATCTATTCCTTTTGAATTACAGGCATTCGATATTTTGGTCTGAGAGTTGGCTGCGTAAATAGAGGTCTTCAGCTCTGACAATTGATTCTTTGCAACTACAAAGTTAGTGGCGTTGTCGCAATACAGATTTTTGCAGTATCCTCTTCGTCCGATGAATCTCCTAAGTGCTCCAATGAAAGCATCAGTTGTTAAATCACTGACGACTTCGATATGTACCGCCTTCGTACTAAAGCAGCAAAATATGGCTAGGTAACTTTTCTGTGGGCGGGCACCTCTCGACCGATAGTGTATCTAGATTGGGCCGCAAAAATCTACTCCACAATTAATAAAGGGACGTGCTGGCTGACCCCTGTGCGATGGTAGATTACCCATGATCTGTGAATACATCTGAGGTCGGGCCTTGGAGCATTTTGTGCACTGCTGAACGATTGAACGCGCAATATTTTTTCCTTTAATCGGCCAAAATTTTTGTCTTGTAATCGCTAGAAGACCCTGGGGCCCAACATGCAAGTGGTCAATGTGTAGATCTGTCATCAATAACTTGACAAACGGGTGAGAGTAAGGTAATAGAATTGGATGCTTGGTGTCATATGATATTGTAGATGATTGCAATCTACCTCCCACACGTAGTAATTTGTCTTGCCCTATGAAAGCTGCAAGTCCAAGCAATGCGCTTCTCTTATCCAAGTCTTGTTGTGCTTTTAACTGTGTAATATCTTCCTTGAACTCACATGCTTGGACGTATCGTAAAATTAACTGGAGCGCTTCTTCTAGCTCTTGTGCTGCTAGTGGCCACATTTCTTGGGTTTTAGGCATTGGTTGATGCTCCTTGTTGATCTTTGAATGGTACCGCTTTCTTGATGTTATCAGCTTAATGAACCGAAGACAGTAGGCTGTTACCCGTTGTAACGAAATGAATTCGAATGATTTATATGTTCAATGAAGGTGGGCGATTTGTTTATGGTGGTGGAAAGCGAGATCTTTTTCTTTTCGATGCTGGTTGGCGTGCTGCTCTTAAACGGCGGTGGCCATATGGATTCCATGCCATGTAGAAATTTCGGTCCATACAACAACAAGCTATGGGTTGCTAATTTATCGGGGGCAATTCCTCTGGATAAGACGTCAGCTGGGTTGTTGGGTACGTGACGCCATTGTGTGATAGTAGAAAGTTGCTGAATTGATGCGATTCGACGAGCCACAAAAGTTTGAAATGACTCTGAACTAGAATCGATCCAACTGAGAACTATTTGAGAGTCTGTCCAAAGATGAAAACTTGCACCCTTTATTTGTAGATCCTTGTTTACTCGACGCGAAACTTCAGCAGCTAATAGCGTGGCGCACAACTCGAGCCGAGGGATTGTCATCGAGTTGCTTCCTGACGATGTTCTTTTGACAGGAGCTACTCTTGATTTAGAGCAAAGTAACCGGACTCTTATGGATCCATCCTTGCTGACTGATCTGATATAAACTGCAGCGCCGTATGCCTTCTCGGGTGCGTCAGAAAATGTGTGTATTTGTATTAACGTAGGAACACATTGTGCAAAAACATGACGGGGAATATGGAAATTATTCAAGGATCTTAAACCATTTCGATAATTGCACCATCTTGTATATATTTCCACCGGCAGTGCAGCGTCCCAATCATAATTCAGCTCCCAGAGCTCTTGCAGGAACAATTTAGCAACAATTACCACTGGAGCAACTATTCCAAGTGGATCGAAGAGTCTGGCAATATCTGATGCAACTGTTCATTTCGTGAACCGTTTTTGCGTTATGCAGTTGGTTTTGATGCAGAAAACATCTGATTTTGGCAGCCAGATTAGACCTAGAGTCTTGACGAACCCTTCCTTATGGTCCTCATCCAGAGAAATTTCCTGATCCTCTAATGGGACATGTTTAAGCAGTTGCTGGTTGTTTGCACACCATTTCCTTAGCTTGAACCCTCCCTCTTGGAGCAGTGCTGACAACTGAGTTTGAATATCCTTAGCCATGCTTAAAGTGTTTGCTCCGGTCATTGCATCATCTACGCAGAAGTCTCTCAATAAAACTTCGGACCTCAAAGGATAGATACTAGCATAATCTTGAGCTAATTTTTGTAAACATTTTATTGCCAAGTAGGGGGCAGATGATGTAGCGTATGTAACGGTTTTGAGCTGATACGCCTTAACAGGCTGGTTTGAATCTCACCTCCACCATATCAGATGATACTGTCGATCATTCTCATTTAATTGAATCTGCCGATACATTTTTTGAATGTCGGCTTTTAAAACGTATAATGGCATCCTGAAACGCAGCAAAATTGTGAATAACTTGGCTTGTATTGTAGGCCCAGCGTATATGATGTCATTTAAGGAGATGTTGGTGGAAGACTTCGCTGAAGCGTCAAAAACCACTCTCAATTTCTTATTAGTACTGTCTGGTTTTAAGACTCCATGATGAGGTAGGAAGAAATGTGGCGATTTGGTTGTTCGATAATCAACCTCTTCCATATGGCCCAATTCGATGTATTCGTCCATTAATTCGATGTATTGTTTCTTCAAAGCACTATCCCCGTCTAGTTTCCTTTCTAGTGCGTAGAATCTACTTAGTGCGATGTCCCTGGAAGTACCCAATTTCTCTGGATCATCGGCAAATGGTAAGCTCACAATGAATCTGCCATGAGTGTCTCTTCTTACTGTGTGATGGAAGATCTCCTCGCATCGCTGTTCTGCTAACGTGTTTTCGGAGTTGTATTCAGGCAGGTTCTCAGTTACCCAAAATCGTTCAATAGATTTTTCTAGAGCTTCGTTTGAAGTAAGGACACCACAAGTCGGAGCTAAAGAAGTTGGTCCAATGAATCTTCCGGTGACTATCCACCCAAGTTGTGTGTTTTGTAGCAATGGTAGACGTTTTCCTAATTTTATTTGTCCAATGCAAAGCAAGTGATGAACATGTTCAGCGCCAATGAGTAGATCAATCTTATTTGGCGTGTTAAACTGTGGATCTGCCAATCTTATGTTTGCTGGAATCTGCCATGTTGAGGTGTCGAACGATTGCGATGGCTGCGGTGCTACTATTTGTGACATGATGACTGCTTCTATTCTTGTGGAGAAGTTTGTTGCGCCTGACATTAATTCTAAATTAGCTCTGCGCTGTGTTTCGCGTCTTGAACTCCCGATACCATGCACTACCAATGGGCTACGTGTAATTGGTATCTCGAGCTTACGCATCATTCTGTGTGTGATAATGTTTATTTGTGAACCAGAATCCAAGATCGCTCGGCAGCGGATAACTGATCCGTTTTTGCTAACCAAATTAACTACAACGGTGCTCAAGAAGACATAGCCTAGCTTTGCTTCTATATTAGTAGTTGTTAGCGAAATATTGTCTTGCGTAGCATGGGTTGTATCGTTTGGGAGTGAGGCAACTGCCTCACAGGGTTACCCAATGGTTGAGAGCTTGTTTGTTGCAGATGTAAGAGTGTATTATGTTTTTTTTCACATATTGTGCAGCCTCTAGACATGCAATTGGATGATGTGTGCCCATCCTTAAGACAATTTATACAATTCTTAGACGTCTTGATAAAGGTCAATCTTTACGAGGGTGTCATTTGCAAGAATTTGTTGTAGGCATATAGTTGGTGTAGTCCCTTGCAACATTTGCAGCATTTTGCATCAAGTGTTTTTGTTAAAGCAGCTAGTGATTTTCGTGACGCTATTCGCCTGTTTGTCCCATCAACGGAGTTCAATTTGCCGCCCAATGCTTCGAGCGACTGAAATCTGGTTTCCACAAAACCAAGAAAATCCTTCAGGGGCTGGAGCAATCTCGGTTGTTTAAGTGATTGCTCCCACAATGTGTGTGAAGTCTTATCAAGTTTCTTCGTCAGAATGTGTATCAGAATTGGATCCCAAGTAGCCGTGTCTATTCCTAGACCGCCCAATGCCAACAGGCATTCTTGTGTATTATCATGCAATTGTCTTATTGCCGCAGCGCTTTCTATGTTCACTGCTGGTTGTGACATAAGTTTGTGAAGAACAGCGGTGACTAGCAGACGTTTGTTTTCGAACCTATCCTTTACTATTTGCCATGCGGCTTCATAATTTGAATCTGTCGGCAGAATGTGGCGTATTAACTTCTCTGCTTCGCCAATCAAACTTGTTTTTAAAAAATAGATTTTTTGAACATCTGCTATCGGTTGTTTATGCACTAGTTCAATAAATAGATCGCGGAACTGTCGCCATTTCATATAGTCTCCGTCAAACTTTGTGAGAACTATATTTGGTAACCTGAGGGTATTTGGTAGCGGTCCGGCATCATTGTTGGTAGATGAGTTCGGTTGAGTTAGACTTGTTAGCTCGTACAGTTCGATGATCTTCTGCTGCACCTTCTCTTTAATGTCGTAATATTGCTCTACATCGTATTCATGGAGAATGGGATTCGCGGAATGTTCGTATATTTCCGCGTGGATGTTCTGGTTGCTGTCCCAATCGCGTTCTATTGATTTTATCTTGACTTGATAGAATTCCCTGGACCTCCGGATTGTGTTATCTAATATCCCACGAAAAGCTCTATTCAGCCCTTCCATTCTTGCTTGCTGCCTTCTTATTAGTTTTTCTACCCTGCTTCTTACCTCATCAGCAGCACATTGTATTTTGGGGAGAACATTTTGTTCTTGCTGTGTTGCAGCTATTATGGGCTTGGTGCTGGGTGCACCTGCTCCCTGTTGGAAGACGGAAGTGACATGATCGCCCCTCCGTATGCTGTTAAGCCTTGATAATATATCAGACCTTACAGCTTCATAGCTTTGTAGCACTGATTCGTACTGCCCGCTTGTGAAGTACGCATGTGCTAATTCGCCTCCATAATCTGTTCGGATGTTGCTATCTGTTGCTTGGAAGTGCTCCCAAAGCTGATCGAGTTGCTTGAGCCGAGCTTCATACAGTTCTGTTGTCTGACGAGCTATAGGCTCCTTCCTTACATTTGCCTAAAGGCGCAAGATTTCAGCAGATGTATCTGTTTGCCTAGATGTTAATTCCTCTAGCGTGTTGTTGATTGTTGACACCAGTGTATGGCCCTGGTGAACGCTTATTTTGTTAATGTTGATTGAAGGTACCAATGTATAGCCCTGGTACACGCTCTTATTATTGGACTAGTCGTAAAGGTTCCTTACCACTGGTGGGGGGAAACCAAAATACGCTAATCACATCGGGGTCACCAAAATGTGTATAGCTCTTTTGCTATATATGTATATGTTATTGATTATAGACCACGGTTCTTGTACCTCGACTATCAAAGGTATTGCGGGTACATGAACCAGAACACCAGAAAAATATTTATTTATGGGCTCCTAAGCAGACTCACTTAGAAATTGAAATACTGTCTTGATAATTCGGTGGTTGCAAAAGAATCACACTGTGAAATTTTATTCGGCGGTTTTTATACATAAATTTTGCTTATTCTAGCTTAAAATTACATTATTCGAAAAACTAATACAAAATTGATTCATTGAATTTATTGCTGACGTTAATAAAAACACTTTAGTCAACAAAAATATGAATGACAAAAAATGAACAAGGAATGAAAAATAACAGCCAAAGTAAAAAAAAAGAAAAAATATTAATTAAAATGTATCGTATTGCAATGCGACATTTGAAGAATAGAAAAAGAAGGAAAAATGACAAAACGAAATAATTACTTGAATAAAAAGAAAGAAAAAGTATTAAATTTATTTTCGAGGTCGTTGCTGTCTAGATGTTGCTCGCTGTTGTTGGCGTTTGCTGCGACATGACATTTCGCTCGAAAATTCTGTATTTTTCCATATAAGGCGGACAAATGTTCCATCACACTGGACTCGCATATGTCAAAATTGGACGCACAAAGGCTTGGTAGCAAATGACCTTCTCATGGAATCTTAGATAATTGGAGTAGAAAAACCTTTTGAGCGACATAAATGCCGCCCTAGCTTTTATTAACTGGGTATTTATGTGTTTGTTATAGTACAAAAAATTGTCCAAATGAACACCCAAATATCTTACTACACCCTTCATTTCGACGTTAAGTTCATTTGAAGTCTTAATCACCATATTTTTCCAATTGCCTCGCAAGTCTGAATTTCCCTGTCCTATTGGGGTGCGGAACAATATGGTTTCACATTTGGAATTGTTTATCTTCAGTTTCTAGTTTTGGCAGAATGATTGTAGAATATCGAGCTTAAGTTGAAGCTCGTTTTGTATTTCTCTAATTTTTGAGCCATGAGCATTAGCGAATGCTATTGAGCTATCCAAATCCCTCAGTACTTTAGAACCGTGAATATTAAAGAGTGTTGATGCTGAAACTCTACCATGTAACAGACCATTAATGGCGTCAAAAACTTTTGTCGTCGTGTACTTTCTATCTTTTACCACATATAGATAGATATGAGTCAGCGACAGCCACACTCAATACATCCGCGGACCCTCATCCGCAATGAAAGCTATTGGGCCACCGGGTGTTGGAGCTGAGTAAATTTGTCACTTACACAAGAATGAGTTAATAAGTAAATAAATATTAATTTTGGCATTTATGCAAATGTGAAACCATATTAATTAAGATACTATTATTACAAGATTTACAAATTTACAATTTAAAAGATAAGTTCAGTTGTGCTTGAACATAGAAATCCACTACAAAATCTTTTAAAGTTATTTAAATTTTGCTCCACTTAAATGTTGTTGGGAAGTTGGTTTAACATTTGGAAACCTCTAAAAATAGTGCAATTTTGAGCTGCTTTGATCTCACAAAGTTGATACGATATCTTTGTTCTTTGGCAAGCATCTCATCCGGTTAAAGATGGATTTAAAGCATGCACGAAGCTTAAATGCCGCGAAGCTTGATTACCTCAGACAAGTGATGATTAATTCGGGCGTGGATATTGTTTATTTTGATTCACAACGATCGAATTACAAGTACTGTTGGTGGTGAGGTTGCTTTCTACTACAGCGATACTCTTAGTTGCAAAGACGTTGAAAAATCGAAGGTGGCGGTATTGAATATCTTCTCGTTGAAGTTAGTGATGGCAATCTGAAATGAATCGTAGGAACCGCGTTTAACCGTAATCGAATTTTTTCGCTCCAACCACTGTTTTCGGCAATTCAATTTTTTTTAAGCTTGTTATGAAAATATAATCATAACTGGACATCATAAGTTTTTGTATTTACTCTTCCACATTTCCTGATAGCTAGAAGATTGTAAAGGTAATTCCTGTGCTGAAAAAGTCTAACTCTGCTCCTGCATCTGACTTGCACGCAATAAGCATTCTGGCATACCGCTACAGTTAGGGTACTGGACGGTATTAGGATGCAATTCGATCGGGAGCATATCACTGAGCTATATTTGCTTGATTTTTCAAAAGCCTTTTTCTTATATAAATGACCTACCAAAAGAAGGTAATAATGTGTCCTTACACCTCTATGCCGATGATGTGCAAGTTTACTTATCTAGGTCCATTGGTCTGGTTGAGGATCTCGTTCGCAGACTGTGGAAAATACATAACTGGTCTGTGTGCAATGGTCTTATAATTAACCCCTTATAAATTACAGGCTTAAATTATTTCTACTAAATTCTATGACAGACTTGCTACCGCTAGTATTTTAGCACAAGTACGACTTAAATATGTAGACAGAGTTACCAGTCTCGGGTTTAAAATAAACAGAAGCCTTTCCGCCACAGATCATTGAACTATGCGGCTGGACGCACTTATGCAACTCTACGCAAACTTTGGCTGTCTGCGGCATTCACTCTATTAGTACCAAAATTAAGTTTGGTCGAAATGCTAACCATACCGATTATCTGTTAAGCTGCGGTTGTCTATTGCAAGCCCGATACCCAGTCCCAGCTTAAGTTACTTGTCGGTCGCTTTAAATGACACTATAAGTTACGTATTCGGATTGCGCAGGCATGACCATGTTTCTGAATATTATCAGCTTATTCTTGGGTGCACTTTAGGTGAATTTATTGATATAAGGCGCTGCGTCTTCATGCACATGTTCATTCACAATCAATGGCCTGGGTACCTAACCAAAAAGCTTATATTAAAAAAAGTTGTTGTTTTTTTACACTTTTAGTATTCAGTTCTTTCCCTATTCTTTTGATTTGGTAAAAAAAGTTTTCTCTTCTCTTTTCTCTTTTCATTTATGTTTACTCTTGTATTATCTATAAGCCGATTTAAATGTATTTTAAAAGACACAAGTCTTATTTGCACTTTTTAGTTAATAATAAATTATAATAAAATTGAGTCTGTTTTATATTTAGTTAATTGGTGCTTACCGGTTGCAGCGACGGATTATTCGGATGGCTCTGTTTTGCAATTTTTGTAGATCTTCTAGTTCACCCTGGTGACGCATTAATAGCATTGTATAGCAATATCCAAAATTTGGCTTTACTAGTTTATTATAATTACTTATCAGTGTTAGCATCGAGACTTTATTTCGTATTCCCCTTTTTTACACACATATTCACTGTGAACTCTATGCATTCTTTTCTGTCTACTATTTGAATATCACAGCCTTTGATCTGGATGCTGGAACTTGGAAATCTCATTACCATGGCTGTCGTAGAAAAAAACTACTTTTATCTAAGCTTCGTCAGCCAGGAACGAAGGTTCGAAAGAGACTCCTTCTTCAGACCAAGGTTAATAGAGTATAATGGTATGACATTGCGCATGCCCATTTGCATCTCCTTCACACGACGTGACGTCATCTATATCGTATTTTTTAGGTACTTGAGAACATATTTGGGGCGAAAATTTTTTGAAATTTAATGATTGATTAGTTTGCTTAGTAAACATAAATAAATAGGGTGATCTGGGCTATTTTTGGCAACAGCAGCAATGACAAGAATGTAAAGAGGAACAAATTTGAGATTATAAATGAGCCGATAAAATTCTTCCGATTTCTGAAAGTGTTAAAGTGCGGTAGAATGGATAAATTCAATTTCAAAAATGCGTTTGTGTGCTCGAAACTCTTTACATCTGACCAATATGCGAAGAACGTGATGCATTAACTGCTTAAGTACTCAACAAAACATAGCAGAAAATCTAAGTTAGCTGGTATCCCGACCCAAAAACTTGCCTCTGCATTCGGCGCATGCTGAAAGCTAGTGCCAAGAGAGGAAAGATAAGCGGGATGCAAAACAAACCGTTCCTGAAATCTTGTTAGATTAAAGAATTAAAACTCTAGTTTATTCAAACCGAAGATTGCTGCCGAACAAGGAGAATCATCTGACGGCATGTACGGTCCAGGACTTACAGATGAAGAAATATGCTCCAAAATGGATAAATGTATAAGCACTAATGACTTACAGGAGACAGTCAAGAAAATTATCAGGTGAGATCATATGAGTAAGGTGCCCAATTTACTTAACATTAAGTTAAATTAACATGCATGTTCCACACAGTAAGAAAATTAACCAACTTATTGAGCAGAATAAAGGCTTGATGAAAGAAGTTCATTCCTTAAGGCAGGAGACTTAATGTATGGAAAAAATGTTCACGCCTGGCCAGATAAGGAAATTTCAAGGCAATAACAAAAGAGTTCAGTGGAATGTCAATGATTTTTTCAAAGCCGTTGCCTTGTTTTCTAGTGGTCTAAAAGAAATTATAGATATTTGTCAAAAAAACGCTGTTTCAACCTTGAGAACATGGGCTTCTAGAGTGTGCATCGAACCTGACTATATCTCATATGCATTTGCTTTTATGAGAATTGTAGGTCTTACCAGTGCTCTTATGGCAGATGAAATGAAAATTCAAAATTAAACTATCGAGTCGGCTAACCGAAACTCATCTAGTCGTGAAAATGGTAAAGAGAGAGAAAATCAAGTGCGAAACGCAGCTATTTTCTCACACGAACTCGTGCACTCTATGGAACCTTGGGCTTCTGCAGATCTTAATATTGCCACAAATTGTCATATTTTTAAAAGACGTAAGCTACAATAATTTTGATATTTTTTGTGCATTAAATACCTTGTTTTAAACAGGTCAACGACTGGTTTGACGTTTATAACTATGGGGTTTCAAGGATTGATTTACGTCCAAGAATGACAGCTTTTGGTCTCAGGGTAGAACAACAAGAGCAAATTTTGACTAAAATGGAGCCAATCATCAAAAGTATCCGAATCGGAAGCCCCAGAACAAAATTACCATTTCAGCAAGGAATACTTACCAACATCAAGGCGCTCAGAAAGATGATTAAGGATTTACAATAGCGATTCGACATAAAATACGTACTGACATACAGACTAAACCAAGATCCTCTTGAAATGTTCTTCGGTGTAATGCGAGCGAAGTGTGGGCTCCAATCACCCTACTGCGTTACAATTTAAATACCGATTACGGAACTACATATTTGGAAGAAACGAAAGGATCATCTCGCAATCTGCAAACGTCGAGCCTGATAAGGCAAAACAACTATCTATGGATGTGAGAAACGGACTAATTAATAATCAATGTGCCGAAAGTGAAAATGGGTCCACATCTGAGGCTGAGGAACTTTCCGACAGCGTCATAATATCGAGTTTGCTGGCGGTTTTGGAAGAGGAAGATTTTGAAATCGAAGAATCTTCAGAGGAAATGAGCGAGCTGGAATACGATGCCTTGGAGTATCTTGGAGGTTACATTCTCCACCGTCAGAAAGCCAAAATTTCAGAACAGAATTATGGCGTGGAAAATATACTTGACCGGTCAAGTGACAGAAGGAAGATTGCAAAAACTGAACAATAAATTTACGCAAACCCTAAAGCAATTTGAAAACGTTTTCAATTCGTATAGCAAAAATACATTACTAGGGGGTCGCGGATATATAAATACGCTGCTTAAAAAAGCCGAACATGTTTCAATAGAGTGGGAAATCAAAAAAAATATTTTTCAGGTGCAAGATGACCTGCACTTCTTTATATGAAAGTCCAAATTAAAACTCTCTACTTGAACTTTTCTGCGGGTATCTTCTATATATAATGACGAATGAAGAGGTTTCGCGAATTGCGTAGGAGAGGAGTGCAGTTGTTAACAAAATATTCATATTTCATGCCGGTGCAATGGAATGTGAATATGTTGCAGATACTACAATACACTCGTGTGAGTGGTGGAGTAAAAGAGGGATACAAAATGCCGAATTAGCAATTACGTGTGAGGGGAAGTGATAAGGCGTATGCCGTTATATGTGGAAGCGAGTGACGTGTCCGACGTAAGTCCTCCCCACTTAGCATTCTGCTCCGGAGAATCAATGTTGTTAATATCAACTTTAATATTAGTTTTATAATTTTATCTTTTCATTACGAGAACAAAAATTGTCGAAATTAAAATGGTAATTATAACGAAAGTCGTTCCAAAATTCATATATTCGTGGGCAATACTTCCCGATTTGATTTCTTCTGTGAGCTGTCGACTTTCTAAGCTCTTCATATGCATTTCTTCCGCAGAATAGTTCATTACAATTTTATTTATTGTAACATTACTGAAATTTGGTATAACAGAATTATCATACATTAAAAAGTTTTTGTATTTTATTTCATTTAACTCTAGCACACAATTGTCAATTCTTATCAAGTTATTTCATATTATATTAAGACTGTTTTTATGACAATTATGGTAAATTTGTGTAAATGGGATGGTTTTTGTTAGAATTAAGTTTTTCTTTAAGAATATTTAATATACATGAATCATTAACAGTTCTCAAATTTTTTAGCTTAATATTATTACTTACATTTAGGTATATTATTTTGCCATCTGTTACAATCTGTCAGATATTACGAGTTCAAGATTATTTTTCTTCGGAATTGGTTCAATTATTTAGTTAGAACTTTAAGGAATTTTATTGGTGAATAATTTGGGTAAAATAAATATTATCAGGTTTTCATGAAAAATAGCAGTACTTTTTATGTTTGAAAATTTATAAATTGTTATATTGAACTTTTCGATCTCTTTTGATGAAAATAAATCATTACCTAAGATTCGTTATCGAGCATTAAGTCTTCTTTGACTTTTTTTGACTTGATCTCTCAGTAACTGTATGTCGTATTGTAATTGGAAAGCATGTTGCATCCTTACTATCCTTTTATATTCTTCATTTATCTCGCTTTATCTATTGAGTCTGTCAATTAAATTTTTGTTGTTCTCTTCATTTGTTTCTAAACTTTGTCTTATATCCTGTTCGTCATCATGGTCCATAGCTCCTACTAGATACTTAAGACATTTTCCTATTATATCAAATAACCCTCTTCTTGATTTCCTTAAATTTCTTTTACTAGAATGCCAAAATTATGTGTTATAGTTGGATATTTATCTTGTTGACGTTATGTTCTAGAATTTATTGATTACTTGTAGTTCTTGTTCTTTGATCATAATGTATCTTTGTCCTTCGTTTAACTTTTGTACGTCAATTTTTTGTCCTGTTGTCATTGTCAAAAGTCTTGTCAACACAATTATAAGTACCTGAAAAAAAATTTATGTATTTTCGTATTTGTAATTTCTACTAGGTCTGATGATAACTTGTTCAGCATCTCATTAATTTGTCGGGATACCTCATTTTTATGTACCTCAGGGTATCTTCAATTCTTTGTATAGACAGGGATATCGTTCACGGTCCTTATATGGTGCTTGATTGCATTCTTGAATGTTAAGTCGCTACCTCGTTGATAGAAAATGGATGAATACTGAGAAACAAGGATGCTGATTTCCTTTCTTTCTTGGTCACTTAATATAGGTGATTGGTTCTAATCTGTTTCAAAATTGGATCTTTACTCGTTTCCTTATGGTATATCTCTAACGTTGGTATTTGTTTTTCATACATTTTTATGGTGATTGTTTCTTCATCTTTATAAAAAAAATGGGATTTCATTCTCGTTAACAATTAGAAGTTGTTCCCAAACAATCCGTCAAATGTTGGATAAAATTTATATTCAAGAATTCTGCGGTTTTGTTTAATGCGCCAAATTCCTCGAATAGTAGGGCTTTCACATTTTTGGTTATAAGGATGGGTGTGCTAGTTGTGATTATTTGGATCGGGTTATTAAGATGGACTTGCCATTTAGGATGGCAAACTCCTGGGTTTATAATGATCGTTTCTGAGCTGGGATCTATTCATATTTTAATTTTGAATTTATTTTTGGTTTCTGCCACTATATAGGGAAGTTTTCCGGTGGGCTTTCTTCGTGAACGCGTTATTAGAATTAACCCTTTGGTTAAGACTACGATTATATTGGTTGCTTTGGCTACTATTATTCGTTAACCTTTAATGATTTGATCTGTTATTTCTAAATGTTTCTGAATTAAAAGGATGGCTATATTGCCCGCTACTCTGATGGTTGTAAGTACAATGTTATTATGCCCCTGTTGAGCTGCCGTATTGTGTTGTTTATATGAGTTTTTGTCGAGACCTGTACGCTGTTTGTTGTTGTCTCTAGCGAATGTATGGCTTGTTACATTATTATATTCCCGTCGTGTTGTAATGTCTGTATGAGTTTCTGTCGATACCGGTTCGTTGTCTGTTTTTGTCCCTAGTGTGTGCATAACCTGTTTCAAAAACGATTTGCAAAGCCACTTCTAAGTTGTCTGGGTTTCTACAATGTAGTAGGTCTCTCGTCGGTTCTGGAATTTGACTTATAAAAATCCGTAGCGTTGTTTCACAGTTCCGTTATATTTCTGAGGCTGAATTTTCTGTATTGATTATTCTTACTTTTGTTGTTCAAGCGGCCTAGCATCGCCTTAATGTTATTATAGTAGTCATGACAGTGAGTTCCAAATGGGATGGCCCTAAGGTCACCACACAGTTGTTCCACGGATTTCTTGTCACCGAAATATTGAAAAGATATTTTTTTACTTCTCCCCAATTTTTTACATAATTATTTGTTTCTATCGCTTCGCGAGCTTTGCCCGTTAGCCGGCTCTTAATTATATTCAAAAAAAGCATTTGGCTTGCTTCATCGAAGCGTTGATTTTGTACACAAATTTATTGATTGATTGTTGAATCCTTGATTGGCTTATTCTAATATTACTATTCTTATAATATTATTGTTATTTATCAATGATTGGTTTTTGAATCCTTAATCGGATTATCCTGATATTATTATTAGTAATCACTGATTGATTATTGAATCCTTGGTCGGATTATTCTCATATTATCATTAGTTTTGTTTACGTGAGATAAAAATTAGTTAAATTACTGTGATTTCTTAATTAAATGCGTTCTCACAAATTACCGACTGCGCCAATGACGTCGTGCCTAGCGACGGGAAGGTTTTTAATAATTCAACTATATTCATCACGACAAGCCGCTGCCCAAAGCGAGGCTGCACTTCTCTAGATGAAACTCCAAATTAAAACTCTCTACTTGAACTTTTCTGCGGGTATCTTTTATAGACAACGACGAGAGAAGTGTAGTTGTTAACGAATTATTCATATTTCATGCCGGTGGTGGAGTGAAAGAGGGATACAAAATGCCGAATTAGCAATTACATGTAAGGGGAAGTGATATGCCGTTATATGTGGAAGGAAGTGACGTGTCCGATGTAACTCATTAGCTCGATGAATAGGACAGTTTCATCATATTTGAAGATTTTTTTTTGGATTCGATTAAACTTTCGCTTCTTAATCACAGTTTTTTTTAAATTAAATGTACTTTAATTCTATCACTTTTTCCGATATCTTCAGATAATTTGACAACATAATCCCCAATTTTTTTACCAAACCGAAACTGTTTTTAACAGTCAATAAATTAACCTGCAAATTAATATATAAACAAACCAAAGCGTCATATACACGAAACACGTGACGTAAATGCGCAGTAGAAAAAAAATTTAAACTCGGAGCAGCATATCTTGTATGTTGTATCAGACGGCTTATTCGGATTTGTCGACGCCAGTGTTCGATTCATTTAAATTTTCTTTGCGAGTGTGTCGTCACCTACTTGTGATTAGTTGAATTGCCATATGAGTTCGGCAACAGTGCCATCTCCAGGTCGATAGGACTAATATTGATGTGGCAGAAATTTGACAAGTACATTGGTTGTGTTTGGATATTAATTGAATGTTTTCATTGAGAATTTTATCTTCGCATACCTGCTACAGTATTAATTAATTATATTATTTGCGTCCAAGTTTTACACAAATGAATAATGTTATTGACATACTAAACAGTCAGGATGTTCGCACTTTCAGAATCTCAAAAGGATTCTTTCCTAGAGCAAACTAAAGTAGCTCGTGAAGAGAGGGCTTTGGAAAAGAAAAGGGAGAATGCTGCAATTCACATTCAATCACATCTTAAAGGTTTTATTGCGCGTAAAAAGTATAAAACCCGTATACTGTAAGTTGGAGTTGGAAATCAAAACCTTAATCTGAAGAGGCCTACGTTTGTTATTTATTCATAGATCTGATTTTGATGAAATTATCGTCTGTGTTCAATCCGAGGAAAGTGACCTACTCTTGCCTCCAGCTGCCGATATATTTGTTGTGGCCAAACGTTTTCTTACCCAATTCCGGCACACTGACATCGAGCAACGTGAAAGGTTTGAGTTTCTGTGCAGATATGTTAACAAATCGGTGCAATCAGATACTCTGAAAGCTAACTATGCGAGTTTATGCTTACAGGCAAATTTAAGGTAGGTAAATATTTTTACTTGGTGCAAAATGCGATTTCATCGTAAATTATTTTATTTCCAGCCTGTCCTGGATATCTCATGTTAAAATTCTTTTGAAAAATTGCTGTTTGATTATAGAACTTCTCAAACCAGGTATTTATTGAAACATTTACTTTGTTTGAATTATAAATGGAATAAGAAGAAAGCCATTTATTTTCTTATACAAACAAATTTTAGTTCAATATGTATGTATCATATCCTAAGTTTTTAGAATCAAGCCATTATTTTCAAGATAAATGTGAACTTTTGGCAAAATCTGCAATAAGAGCATATTAATTGATAAGGCTTTTTCATTTCTTTAAAACTTAAAGAATGACCCAAATATATAGACACTATTCAACAATATATTGGAATCTTTTGGACTTTTATATTTCATTCGTGTTGCATATACTGCCTTTGTCAATTTAAAATATTTACAAACTTTTTTCCAACTGCTAAAGCTAAAGCTATGTTCAACCGATCGCCAGATCTGACAATATTGTCAATGCGTCGACATAGAAAACGAGCCAACATTTCGACCAGTTGAGTTGAGATTGATGTTTGATGAACGCGAGGACTGTTGGATACGCAGAATAAAATCTGGCGAAAGATGCCTTATGGCACGTAACCACGGACGTTATCTATATGACCCTCAAGAACTGCCAGGGCAAATGGTAGAATCTCCACATAACCTTCATAACAAACCGCTTAGCCGCTGAAATGCTCGCTCGGTTTATATATGTTGCGAACTCAGAGCTTAAAGAAAAACAACTTTTCCACTTGAGGGTTTTCAACTATATATTGACCGATTTCTCTTTTTAGTTTTGATTTGTATAAATTTTGATTTTCAAGTTTGCGAAAGTGATTCGCAGAACTTTTCGTTTGATGATGATGACCTTTGCAATCACAATTTATTTATTTATTTTAATAGGACTACCGGTTGAAAATGTCGTTATTGCAGACAACTTCATATCTATTACTCTGAGGTGAATTTTGACCATGACAGCTGTCACATCAGAAACTTCATGTCATTGTCTAATTATTTCAGTCTAGGTTATTGGTCATTAGTGAAAACACACAAGTTCTTGTAAAGCCGTAAAATGTCTACATTCGTGCCATCAAAACGACATTTGCGGGAAGTTTTAATATGTTCTCATTTAAAGAAAAAAGCAACCGAAGCGCATCAATTGCTTACCGAAGCTTACCCGGGCTATACTATAGACGTTAGAATGTGTCAGCGGTGGTTTAAGCGGTTCAAAGATGTTGATTTCGACACCGAAGACAAAGAACGCCCCGGCCAGGTGAAAAAGTTTGAAAACCATGAATTGGAGGCATTGCTCGATCAAGATCCGTCAGAAACGCAAGAACATGCAAAATCACTTGGCGTCGCTCAGCAAACCATTTCCGATCTTTTAAAAGCAACGGGAATGATCCGAAAGGTAGGGCATTGGGTGCCGTATGAATTGAAGACACGAGACGTCGAACGCCGATTTTGCATGTCCAAAATGCTGCTTGAAAGCCACAAAAAGAAGTATTTTTTGCATCGAATCTTCACTGGTGATGAAAAATGGGTACATTACGATAGTCCAAAACGGCGGGCAACGTATGGATACCCCGGACATGCCTCAACATCGACGGCCGTTCAGAATATTTTTGGCCTGAAGGTTATGCTGTGCATTTGGTGGGACCAGAAGGGTATTGTGTATTATGAGCTGCTAAAACCGAATGAAACAATCACAGGCGAGGTTTGTTTGAGCCGAGCCGAGCACTGGAGGAAAAACGGCCGGAAACGGTCGCAAGACACGATAAAGTTATTTTGCAACATGACAATGCTCGGCCACATGCTGCAAATGTCGTCAAAACTTACCTTGAAACGCTCAAATGGGATGTCCTACCCCACCCGCCGTATAGTCCAGACCATGCGCCATCCGATTACTATCTCTTCCGATCGATGCAACATGGCCTGGCTGACCAGCACTTCCGTCATTTAGATGACGTCAAAAAATGGATCGATTCGTGGATTGCGGCCAATCCGGTCGAATTTTTCAGAGCGGGTATCCATGAACTGCCAGAAAAAGGGGAAAAATGTGTGGCTAGCGATGGGCAATACTTTGAATATTCAAATTATATCTATTTTTCTTCAATAAAGCATTGGTTTTTGAAAAAAAAAAACAAAATTTTCAACCGGTAGTCCTTTTACATTCAAACACAGATGTTTTAATGGAGTATGTTGAGTTGTGGGTCAATGTGCCGTTGTAGGGTGTAATATGTGCTGGGGTGTAAGGCGGAGATTAACGTTTAGTCGTAACTCGCGCATATTCGTTTCTTGCTTTTGCATACGTGGAGTCACCAAAGCTAGCAGAACATCGAATTGTTAAGAATTCATAGGCAAAAATTACTATACAATTCGATGGGCAATTTTGCCTTAAATACCACATTTTGACGCCGGACAACCCAATCCTTCATCCAAACCTGCCGACGTTCCTGTAGCAATTCAACTTTCTCATTGCTTTCCAATAGGAACGCGGCCAAAACAATCGTAATTGCATTTTTTTCCAATTCGATTTATTAATTTTTAATGTTCAACGTTTTTCAAATTCACAGCACTGATGCAGAATGAAAAAAAAATGTCGGACAATGCCTATCCACGAATACGACAGTTGTTTTTTCTTTCCAAACGTACGAACAGACAATTTTCAAGTTGACAACGTTGTTAGACAAAATATTGCCAGGCCAACCATCTGACAATGAGAGTTTGGGACAGAAACTGGCACCAGTGTGAACTGATAATTTAGCATTGTAAGGTTGTTCGCTGTTGTCAACAAATTTGCAGCTCATTGTCAGATTTATCATTGGTAGATCCGACAATATTATCAGGTCTGACAATCGTCTGAACATAGCTTAAGTCTATAGTGCTCTTATATTTCGTTCTTCCATGTAGTGTCGTCATTTTGGGGTTTCAGTTCAATATTTTTGAAATTTGAAAATGATACTATGTCCTCTGTGTTGAAGGTTTGAGCACAAACTTTGACGCAACTTTGTTCTTATTTAATATTTTAAAATTATTTAAGTATAGACAACAATGGTATATCAGCTTTAAGAAGTTTGGTACTGGCATGCCGCAATAATTGAGATAGATTGCCAGCCGTTCAAGCATAGGTCCCGTTCAGAATTCGAGGCACTAGCTAGTCAACCGAATCTGATTGGTCGAGGGCCCGTGAATTCTGACTGGATTTGCAGTTAAAAATATTTGACTGCTTTTGCAGTTGACTGACAACGTCAAAAGCCAGCTGGTTCGTCGTAAAATTATTTATAAACGGCTGGACCTTATGATTTCTTGCGATAATTGACAACGGAGAAGAAAATTAAATTCTAGGTGTATAACGATTTCTAGGCGTTTATGCAATTATTATTAAATGTATTAAGCAATCAATTCGTTTGGGTTAATATTTTCCTTCGCCGGTTTTATGAATGAATAAATTGGAAGTGAAAATTGAAAATAAAAGTTCATTATGCTGCATTTGCAATCAGTTTCGCGTTCAATATTCTACGTTTTGACTGAAATTTTAGTCCCTACGATACTCTGCAGATATTCAAATCAATTTGTATGCATGTTCAAATTACGTTGTTTTTGGGGGTTTTACCGACTACCCAAAAATATTAAGGTCGAACAAAAGCTACATGCATGTAAAAATTAAAACTTCTCTTGTAAATTATTAATTTGTAAAATGTTTTCATTGTTTATTTTTTCTTTCCTAAGAAATAATTATATTTGTATATAATTATTTGTTTGAATGCCAAAATTGATATTGATTAAGAATTTCGTTTTCAGTGACATCTTTTCTCAGCTCATCAGGGTCTTCGGACGTGCTGAGTTTGGCTGTCGCTGACTTTTTTATAATTTAAATTTTTTTGGTCAAAGTAAATATAATGATATTAATAAACTAATCAACTATCTAAGTTAATTCCTTAAATAATCTTATTTACATTTTAAATATTGTTGCTTGAAATTTCACTCAATTTAAATAGTTTTTTTTTCCCGAGATTCTATAGCAAAGTTTTCAACTAAATGATTTGTGGTAACAAACGTCCTGGCATTGTGTGTGAGTTTCGTATGTCCCAAACGCAGTTTTATGTATTTTCTTATTACGATAAGATGTTGATGTGTACGAAAACTGAAATGAATTATTTATGTTGTTATTGCTTTGCACATATATTTTACTTTTTTGAAAGATAAATAATTACTTAAAGTAAATATCACTTTATTCTCCCTGTATACTACTGTGTCCAAAAAATAAGGTGACATTGTATTTATTTTGAAAATTCTTTATTTATTCTTCCAAATCAATTTCATCCCCTTCAAAGTAATCCCCTCCCGATGCAATGCACTTATGCCAACGGATTTTCCAATCTTTGAAACACTGGTCGTAGTCACTTTCCGGGATGGCCTTCAGTTCCGTCTTCGCTGCGGCTTGAATCGCCTCTATCGTATCAAAACGGTGTCCCCGGAGAAGTCTTTTGAGCTTGTTGAACAGCCAGAATTCGCACGGCGCCAGATCAGGTGAATACGGTGGTTGCGGAACGATATGGGTTGAGTTTCTGGCGAAATGATCACGAATTACGAGTGCGGTATGGGATGGTGAATTATCGTGGTGTAAAAACCAAGAATTGTCTTTCCACAATTCCGGCCTTTTTAGGCGGATAGCGTTAGGCAAACGACGCATAACGTTCAAATAATATTCCTTGTTGACTGTTTGGCCGGTTGGAAGGAATTCATAAAGCACAACACCACGACAATCGAAGAAAACAGTCAACATGACCTTGATTTTTGAGCGACTTTGGCGCGGTTTTTTTGGTCTCGGCTCTCCTTTGGCACGATATTCGCTCGATTGATCGGTTGTTTCGGGGTCGTTAGCATAGATCCAAGTCTCATCGCCAGTTATAATGCGTTTCATGACATCCTGGTAGTCGGAAAGCATTGTTTCACACACTTCAACGCGACGCCTTTTTTCCAAAAAATTCAAAGTTTTCGGTACCAGTCGAGATTTGACGCGCTTGAGGCCCAAAGCATCCTTCAAAATGGTATTGACTGAGCCTTTCGATAAGCCAACTTCATCAGCGAGGTCTCTAATCGTTAATCGATGGTTTTTCAACACCAAATCTTTGATTTGTTGGACGTGAGCTTCATCGGTTGAGGTTGATGGTCGCCCAGAACGCTCTTCGTCTTCGACACGTTCACGGCCGGCTTGGAAATCACTATACCACTTGTAAACATTTTTTTAGACATAGCCTCATCATCAAAGGCTTTCTGCACCATCCTCAACGTATCCGCAGCAGAAAATTGATTCCGCAAACAAAATTTAATGCAAATTCTTTGCTCAATAAATTTCGACATCGCAAAAAACGAAAAACTCACTTTTAGCAGCTCACAAAACGACGCGATTCTGAAACACTATGAATATATTTTGACATGAAATTTCACATAGATGTCACTGACAGTACTTCCAACCTAAAAAGAAAGAAAAATTTCCAAATCCTTCGACGCGCGCAGTTTAAATTCATTAAACTATTTTTGGACACAGTAGTATGTGGGTCATCCTTAAATGGTACTCAATCCAAGTTTATATGGTTGGGAAATCGTTTTGTTCTTTCAGAAGGTTGAAAAAAAATAATTATCAACGAACCACATAATTTTAAATATCTTTCACCAATCAAGTCAATCTGAAGACTAATTGAAAGATCTGTTTTACGAACTTTTACTTCAAGCGCGTCCCAAAACACCGTTATAGAGGAAACTCTGTTTTTGCTACTCAGTCAGGAGGAGCTTATCACTTTTTTATCGTTTCACCAAATTAGCGAAAAGAAACTCATTGGCAAGATTTTTGGTATCAATTGATTTCGCAAACGCAAAGAAAGTATCGAGAGGTAACAAAATGACAATAGTTAAGTTAGAAACCGGAAACCAACTATTGCAACACTGGAAGACCAGTTGTATTCCGGATAATCAAAAATCCAGATATTCGATTTAATAGGGAAATAATTTGTTATTTATTTTTGACGAAATACATCACATGTTTTCATTGCAACCAAGTCCATATTCAGTGTAAGCTGCAACAAGTGTACAGGGTCTGATTCATCCTGTCTTTTAAACCACTTAAATACAACGTCTGGAGCTGCAAAAGATTCTGCTGCATATACCATATATGATATATGTAATATCCATTCAAAAGAAAAATTTTATAGAATTTGCAAACAGCAGTAGCACATTTTAGCTTTCCATACTTACTTTAAAAACTAGTTAACATTTTTCTTGTGTTGAATCCAAGGTCACGAAACAATATATATTAGAAAATGAATAAATTAAGACATCATTCACATTGAAGTGACCATTGTTAAAAAAATTACCTAATAAACAAGTATACTTTTTCGCGAGGACGTCCATTCATTTTTAAAAACTTTACCATTGCTTTTTTTATCAATACCACCTATGCAAACATTCTTATTTTTTCTACCTTTTTTATTTTTGTAGAAAATCACTCCGATAGCATATGGTTAACGCTATATTTACATACTTTGATCGTATTTACATCACCAAGATCTTGGGGATTGTTGCACAACAAAAATATGGAAAAATTTCAACCAGTATTACAAAAGATTTGCTGCAATATCCAAGGTTTTTTGATTCAAAACGGACTATTTCAGACAATGAGAGTAATAAATAGTAAAAAATATTTAATTCTTGTATATGTTACTTATATTTCACTTTCAGTGCATAATGTTAAAAGGGTGTCCAAGGGAAGAATTGTCACTAAAGCCTGTATCATTAAAAGCCATAATCACACTTTGCACAAGGCCTTTAATTGATGGGGATTATAGTGAAGCATTAATAACAAAATTTTTGAAGGACATTTTATCAATCCCTGCACTAATTCTACACTTAGAATCAAATGCCCCACAATGTGTGGGCCAACTGCAGTCAATGAATATTCTTAAAAGAGCCCTTAAAATGTCAGAAAATACTGATTGGCGAAAGGAATTCGTTGACAGTATCTCAGTAAGAACGCATAGTATGCTTAAAATTAGTTAAATGTAATAAAGTTCCATGACAGGGCACGAAATCGCTGGCATTATTGGGCAATCTCATTAATTTATTTCACATTGAAAGTTCAGACGAAGCTAAGTTACTGGCATACCCACTAATGACGGTAACTGTGTGTAGATATATATAAAACGAAACAAGTACATTTTTTTTTAATTATTGCAGGACACAACGACCTACATATTGGAAAAAATCCCTGAAAGTGTTGGCACTAAGGGGGTTTTTTCGCAATGGCATGATATGCTTGGATGGTATACCCCGTCTCAAGATTTAGCTCAAAATCAAAATGTTCCTTTGCTTAAAAAACAGTATCATTTACTGTGGGGGCACAAGTGTATTAAACTTATTCTTGGTGATGTCCTCAAAGAAATTAATAAAAATTTTGAAAGGGTCGAATTTCAATCACCAACACAAAATTCTGGAACTAATTTGTTGCGCCGTGCCCTTGAAAGGAGCTCGACTAAAGGAAGTTTGAATAAAAGTGGCAAACAATGGAGAAAGCTAGACTCGCCAGAGTTTTTAAATGTTGCCAAAGTGTGTTCAATGTTTTTTGCTGCACTTACAACTTTATCACAATTGAAACTAGATATTTTGTCAGGTTATAACCTTTAATTTTGTTGATATTTCAGAAAATTTTAATTTAAAATTTCTATTTTTTAGGAATTTGCTATAATGACTCAATTCTTTTTGATCTATGGCAACTTATAACGTCGGCTGGTCAATATTGTGGAATTAAGGAATACGTGGATTTATTAAAATCTGACCCCACCGGTTCACAGCCCCAGATATACATGCTTATGCTTTTCTCCGATTGTATGACCCATTATGTAACGTAAGTTAATATCCTTTGTCAGATTATATGGTATGAAGTTAAAGAACTACATGATTATTACAGATTTGTTTACCATTTGAAACTATTAATATCCAACAAGACGAAATTGTGTTGTTATTCTACTGCATTATATAGCAATGCATTTTTTTATTTTCGAACACCAATAAAAATGATGCATAACTATAAGTTGGTGAATAGTTAACCAAAGAATGGTTTCAATTTTCCTTTGAAGATTTTACACTAATCAACTCAAGACTCATGGTTTTGTTGGATATTATAGTTTTAATGCTTAATTTATCGTAGAAAAATGTAAGTTTTAAAAGTGTATTTGTTGCAAAAATTTCATGTTCATTTCTTATTTATACCGCGCGTGTATATTTATTGCAGAATTTTGGACGAGTATGAAATGTACACAGAGCAGAAACCATTTTTGCTTAATGACTTTGTTGGTTTGTCCCACTTTTTAAACAACTTTATATACAGAATGATACAGGATAATATTTTGGGTAATGTGTTTTTGAAAAAAAATAATTTTATTACATTAATTGTTTCTATTATTTTGATAGATCGTAAAAATTTGACATCGCTACCTCTTTTTGTATCTTTGCATACACTATTACTTTGTCTTTATCGACGAGATTGCCGCAGATCATTTGCCCCACCAAATCATTGGCTGATTCAAGAAGCAAAACCTTCCCACTTCTTGGCTGATCTGGAGAAGGGTAAAAAACATACTCAAATACTTTTACAGAAAATGCCGCACATAATACCTCACGAAGACCGCGTTAAGCTTTTTCGTAGGTATGTGCAAAATGAGAAAGCCGTTCTAGGTCTTACTGAATCAGCCTGTGCATCACCAAGATCGGCTTTAATTGTAATACATCGAGAACGAATCGTTGAAGACGGCTATCGACAACTGGCTGCATTGCGTGCTCACGCCTTAAAAGGAGTAATTCGTGTGAGATTTATCAACCAACAAGGCCTTCACGAAGCTGGAATAGATCAGGATGGCGTCTTTAAGGAATTTTTAGAGGAAACAATAAAAAGAGTGTTTGACCCATCATTAAATTTGTTTAAAACTACATCAGACCAACGACTTTATCCTTCTCCAATATCATACGTACAAGATAACCATTTACAGCTTTTTGAGTTCGTTGGGAGGATGTTGGGAAAAGCTGTTTACGAAGGAATAGTTGTTGATGTCCCATTTGCTTCATTTTTTTTATCGCAGCTATTGGGACAAACACAGCAAGCTCTTTACTCGTGTATGGATGAATTGCCGTCATTAGACAATGATTTATACAGAAGCTTAACCTTCATAAAGCACTACAAGCAAGATGTTTCGGATTTGAATCTAACTTTTTCAGTTGACCAAGACGTAATGGGAAAAATTATTACTCATGAATTGCACCCAGGAGGAAGAGCACGTGGTGTTACTGATCATAACAAGTAATTTAATTCATTTAACTGTTTTTTATCATGAGGTAAACTTATTTCAATATAAATCTTTAATATTTACGTCGTATATAATAGTTTAAAATATTTGTTCACTTTGATAAACACGATTTGATCTTTGGTACACGCCCAATTCAATTCACTTTATTTAAACCGGTTAGTAGAAATACATTTTCAAAACTCTTAAATAACACTAATAAAACAATTTTTTTTTTATCAAATTGGGAACAATATCAAAGACTTAATTCAACACCCGTTTTAATTTAAGGGAAAAAATTATTCCTCATAGTTAAGGTATATAATATCTCATTATATATCTCGACCATAAATTGCTGTACAACAGTTTTGTCATGATGGCTTATGAAGGTCATATCCAGAATAATCTTCAAGTAGACAACTCCTTAATAATCGAACTTACATTACCCATTGACTCGTTGATGTATATGACAACTCCTCCGAAAATTCGGGTAAAGCTTTAATATTTAAAGATGAACTTGCCTGTCTCTTCGGGGATTCTTATTTATTCACATGTTCTGCTTACTTTTGTGTTATGACAGGTGCTCCTGTTGATCTGCTTTTATGACATGGACTACATAAGTCGGAGGGCGCCGAAATGTGAAAGTTACCGGAAAACTGTTTGATAATTTGACTTTGGTTTGATTAACAGAATTTGGTTATCGTTGTTATTCTGTAGTTTATATTTTCAAATATCTCTTCTTATCAGGGAATACTTACAATGTTTAAGCTTTTTATATAGATTGATTAAAACTGAGGTTGCTGAGGTTTTTTATTTTGAGCGTTATTTATTTGAATATGCTTTTGGATTCCTAGTATTTTCCAAAAAGACTGACTGCTTTTTTGGTCGATATTCTTTTGTACTCATACCCTAACATGTTATCAGGCTTGCTCGGCAGATAACACGTTTGGAATCTCAGGGGAATATGAGAAAGCTTCGTAATCGGTTCAGAGTTCCAACTTAAGTTGAGTATGGCTCTTACACATCGCCTTAATATATAATTAGTTTTTGTATAAAAATTGAATTCAAAATAATTTCATTCTCAAAACAGCTATCACAACTTTGATTATTCAGAGAGCTTGAGTTATTCGCTTAAAACGACGGGATTACACATACCGTCAATCTTCACCGGTAAGAAAATGGTGAAATAAGTCAACTGCAGTCCCCTAGCTCAAAGATAGCATTGAGTCGCGCTAGTAACAACCGGATGTCGGAAAGGAAAACCAAGTAATTGGCTACTAGCTACAAGTCCAGAACACAGATTCTTTTAAACATACACGGTAGCTTTATCCAAGGATAGGTGAATTGGCATCATATAGAGTAATACTGAAAGAGGAGAACCGTTTTGCTGCAATATGAGCGTGCGCAGGGCACGCGATAACATGAAATACTCCCATGCTCAATCACTTATCCCCAACTATCAACAATTGTGAATTTTATTTTTATTTGAACACGTAGCAATTGAAAAAAAGAACTTTTCACAATTTTAGAGACTATAATTCCAAATAATGATGAAACTCGAGTCATTTTATTTCACTCGAGTAGAAATTCAACTCGTCCATTTGTACTCGAGTTGACTCGAGTTCATTAGTACACGAGTTGACTCGAGTTCATTAGTACATGAGTTGACTCGAGTTCATATGTGCTCAAGTTGACTCGAGTTTATTCGTACTCGAGTCCATCCGTACTGGGCGTCATTGATCTCCGTAGTTGGTTGTGTTTGCGAAAATAACTTCGAGTCGTGAAAAAAGTGAGAAGTTAGAGTTAAAAAGCATTTGTTGATGCTGAACTCTACATATCAGTCGCTGCAGCTAAAAAGTGAGTAGTTTTGAGTTGATTTATAAATATTGTACGAGCATTGCTATATTGGTCTGGGATTAGCGTATTTGTTTGTAGTTTCCTGTTATGTAATAAATTTGTATTATAATTAATAAAGCCCTTATTTTCGACAATTTGCAATGGCTGTTAGTCAATACAAATCATTTCTATTAGGGCATTAGTAACAGATTTTTCTTTGTGTTTGGAAAGGTGTGCTGAGAATGATAATAGTGTGAGCTGTTGAAATTGTCGTTTTCTAGGCACCGCCGAATCAACTAAAGATTCATTAGGATCTCCTCTCCTTGTTCATTGCTGTCGTTTGATGAATGCAGTGGATGCTTATTTTTAAGTGTGAAATCAAAGTCGAGGTGTTTCCAAAGTCTTTATATTGTTTTTAACATAACTAACAAATAATTTTCCAACCCCGTCTTTTTTATCGAAAAATGTCCAAACCTTCGATTTCTTTCTACTTATTTCAACGGCTAAATAAAATTCCACAAATTATAACACTTAAACAGTAAACAAATAAGCTGCAATAAGCCAACACAGATATGATTAATCCTTATCCAATGTACACAAGAGGAAGATATTCCAGTTTTTGACATGTTTGTTTTTGGTAACTTATGTAAGTGTCCTGTAAAACAAAAACTTGCAACACAATTTATGTCTCCACTCGTACACACGCAGTTCCCATTGGGTTGTGTTTGACGTCAACAATGTTTTGTGTATAGGCTGCTTGACGAAATTTCGTTTCTTTCTGGGTTTGTATTGCATTACGATTAAGGCATGCTTTTCGAATTGTATTTACTAAAATCAGTTATGCTTCCCGAGAGCCGAGACCGAGTACGAATGGACTCGAGTACGATTGCGTTCAAATCAAAATAAATCGGACTCGAGTACGAGTTGAAACTTTATTACTAGAGACACTCGAAATAAAGTCAACTCGAGTCCCATCACTAGTTTCAACATTGCAACTAAGTCAGTCATTATACAACTAAGTCAGAATAAACTAAATATAATATTAGAATGGCAATGAATTCTGTCAATGTTATTCAATGACTCAGAATCTTATGCATCTTGAAAAGATAGCCATAGATAACATTATCAGAAAGGCACTCTTATTCCCATAACAGATCAGGGGAATTGATTAACGTTCAAATGTTTTTGTTTAACCAACATACAATTTTCAGCGTTGTAGTTAAAATGTTGCGTCATCTTCTCTGGAAATTTGAATTATGAACAACTTAGTTGAATCTTTATAATATTATTTCCTAGCTCAACTAGTCCAGATATTGGTCAAGAACATCTTCGCTTGGCCTTACATAAAATTCATTAATTTTGTTTAAAATTCAATAAAATGTTCATTTATTTATTTATTTATTTGTTGGGTTAAAATTTTAGTTGAACCGAATTGCGTACATTATAAGTAATAAATGTGTTTATCGTGAATACAGTCATAAAAAACACATGCAATACATTACTCTTAAAGAAAACATTACAAAGTATCTGGCGTATTTTGACGGTGCACCGATGCATATTATATTTTAAAAATATGTTTGTTTTATGCTTAATTAAATTGTGAAAAATGATGTGTTTGTTCATTCAAAAATATTTTCCTTTGCAGGATTATTTATATCCATTATATGGCATATTTTCACATGCATACGCAGATTAGGGAACAAACGGCAGCATTTAATCGAGGATTTCGAAGCATTGTTAATCCGGAATGGTTGTCGTTGTTTTCAGCTCCAGAACTACAGAGATTGATATCAGGTGATACAGCTCCTTTAGACCTCAGAGATTTACGAAAGCATACTCAATATTACGGAGGTTTTCACGACTCCCATCGTGTTGTTGGTTGGCTTTGGGATATCTTAGGAAAGGATTTCAGCGAAGAGGAACGCAAATTATTTTTGAAGGTAATTTGTTTGATTGAATATTATTTATTAATTTTTAACGGAGTAAGTTAATTGTTGTAATTTGCAAGTTCTATTCGGCAATATATAAGAAAATCTCTTGGGTCGATCTTACATATATATGCTTTAAATTGCATACTTATTTTTGGAAAGAAGTTAACATTGATGTTCCTAAATTAAACATGCTTCAAAACATTAATTTCTTACACAATATTTGTTATATTTTCCTTGTCATGATGGCTCATGTAATCCTTTTACGCTTTAACGTGTAATCTTGGTATCATCTCGAACTCTCCTTTTGGTGGACGTTGATACCTATATACTATTCATGTGCATGTTTTTGTTCTTCGCTCTACGTTCTTATTTTTTATTTTTTAGATTATTTATTTATTAGTTATTTTGATTACTTTTGAAGACAAATAAACATTTTTTTACCTTCACTTTGTACAGCATTATATATTGAGATGCTGCTCTGGTGACGAAATTAATTCTGATAGCCTCCGCGTTCCTTAATGGATATGTCCGCCTATCGACTACTAAGTTAACATTCTGAGAAAGATATTTCGGTGCGATCTATGCTTCATTTTGAATACAAATAAACTCAACTATTTTTTTAATGTTCATCCATGTTAAAATTGGAGAATCGAATAAATCGGTGTGAGTGGGTTGCACCGCAGAATGACTCATGGCCCTATTCTGCAGCTTTTGCAGCCTGGCTATTTGCTTGGTAAATATATCAAGGTATCGTCCCCAAATAAGAACATATTTTATGTCATTGAAATACAACAGAAAGGGCAACGTTCCAAGCACAGACCCTTGTGGTACACTCAATTCAATTACTTCTTCGAAAGAGTACTGGTTGTATTTCACCCTCTGCTTCCTTCCTGTTAGATAAAATTCAAACCACCTTTTCCACCGTTCCATTTGTCCCATATTTTGACATTTATTTAATCAATATCTTCCTATTCATAGTTTCAAAGTCCCTTTTAAAATCAAGAAAAACTGCAAATGATTCCAATCTTCTTTTCCAACTCTTGCTTCCATTTTAAGATTAACCAATTTTTGTCCGTCTCCATCCAGACTGCTCTTCACTGGGCAACTTTTAGTTTCCATTTATTTTACCAGTTGCTTTTGGACATCCTTCTCCAAAATTTCTTCTAACATGGGAAGCATATATATTGACCGAAACTCCTCGCAATTGGTTGTCCCGGAAATCTTAGGTACAGATGTACAGGTACAACGACAGCCGCCTTCCAAGACTTGGGAAACTTTCCCTGCGCCAACGACATATTTATTAGCTTGGTTCAGCTATGAGCAAAATAGGAGGAGAATTATAATATTGTGAAATGGTTTAAAAATCAGATGAATTTGGTTCAAATAGCTCCATGAATAGAGTCTGAATCGGGACAGAGATTTTAAAAACGAGTAATTAGTTTTCGCTTAACACGTTTATCATTGAATTTAAATTGTTGACGAACAAGAACTGTCTTTCTATTTCCGATGGATTCTGGGATAGTTAAAAAACAAATAATCAATTCCAAAAACACGAGCGAAAAGTCAAAAAAAAACAAAACAAATTAAACCCCTAACTCGAGTATAGTGCAGTTGTGATACAAAGTGATGGACGTATATTTACCAGAGCTTTTGTGAATTCGTATTTCAGTTATTTTGTGATACGAACAACAGATTTTTACGGACAAAAACAAAATCAGGTCCAAAGAAAAAATTTTAGCTATGTTGTTGAGCATACATGTTTCAAACACTATTATCAATGGCTCCAATTTCCTATTATGTATTTGAAGTGAAAAAATAAATACATATTTTCCAGCAAACATAAATCTACTTGACTGTATGAGTACAGCAAAATCGAAATATTCCTTAATAAAGTTTGGAAGCGAGTAATTTGGTCAGATGAGAAAATATTAATCGGTTTCTATCAGACGGGAAGGCGTATTACTGGCATTGACCACCATATAAATGGGACCGTTAAACACGGGGAGGAAGCTTGATGGTGTGGTGTTGTTTATCGTGGTGGCACAGAGCACAGATTTAAATCCCATCGATAACTTGTGGGCAATAGTTAAAAAAAGTCTGGCGCAACATAAAAGTCCCCTATCTCTATGAGCTCTGCGTTAGAGTACAGGCTGAGAGGTAAAAAATTCGAGAAGTTAGTAGAAAATATGCCTTCAAGACATTTAGGTGGCATAAAAAACAAAGGTGTATGGACAAACTACTCAAATTAGAAGAAAAATGTTACAAAAAAAAAAAAACCTGCAAAAATTTTACTTTTTTACTAAAATTGTTTTGTTTTTCTTTTTAAATAAAATAGTGAAATATTTATATATTTAATTTAATGTTCTAAGTGAAAGAATAAAAAAAATTATCCATTTTTCTCTAATTTCTACAACATATACTCATTTTTGCTCGCCACTGTGGAAAACGAACTTGAAAAATATCTTAAATTCATGCAAAAAGAAAATCAGGCAATCATATGTTGCTTTGCTTGTCGACAAATGAAGAGCGTGACCAATTCAATTGGCATCTTCATGTTCAAAGGAGATATTATCCCAACCATCCCTACACATGTGGACCACAGATCTGCACCAAGAAGGTCGCTATGTGAGCCGCTCGAAATGTTCGCTGTCATGTAAAGTATTCAGACACATTCAAATTCAATTCAAAAGAAATACAAGCCACCCTCACAAAATGGAATCTGAAACAAACTCACATTCGTTTCAATAAGTTATCCGTTTGAGCTGATTCATTTAAGAGAGTGGAGTCAGAGCTGACCTAAGAACAAAACAAATCGACCCTCCTTTAAAACAACTCGGACAAGAGGAGAAAAAAATATCTTGGAGAGGAGAAAAAAATATCAGTGGATAATTAAAAAACTGCAGGCCATTCCCTTTAGTTTTTGGTAACGGCTTTCGAAAAATGGTGAACCCGTTAATTAAAATGGGAGCTTAATATGGAGAGAATTTGGATATTGACGATTTACTTCCGGACCCAACAAAAATGTCAATCAACAAATTGTTAAAGATGGACGAGCATCTATAACTGACAGATAGTTTTGTAAAAAGATTTTTTCGAGTGCCATAACGTACAAAATGGAGTTTGAAAAGTCTACCGGTGAAAACAATCTTCGCAAGATTAAAAGTATTCTTTCTGAATTCGATATTCATTGCCTCTATAAAATTATGTTTGTAACAGAAAGAGGAGCTTATTTTAAAAGTGTTTTCAAAGATTAGGAGCGAATAAACTGCTACAATCATTTATTTGCAAATGTGTTAGATTCTGAGTTTGACGGTTCAATAGAACTACATTCAATTATTGAAAATCGCAGAAAACTTGTCAAATAGTTCAAAAAAGCCAACTTGCAGCATTTTCTGCCAACTACTCAGCACATTGCATAACCCGCTGGAACTCTAACCTGAATTTATTTAATTTATTTAAATCAGTGTTCAATAATTGGTTCAGAATAAATGAACTTTTATCCGACAGTTGTGAACTCCACAGGTAATCGGAAATAAATGTAAGTCTTCTTAATATCTTAGTAGAACTGTGTGAAAAGTTTGTAACAATTTCAATTAAATTACAAGGCACAAAATACGTTTCAATGGTTGTTTTTCCGTTTATAAATCCCCTCCGAAAAATTTGCGAAGTTACAGAAGAGGATGCACCAGCCATTGTGAGTTTAAAAAACAATACTTTACTTCAGATAGATGCAAAATGGATTCCAAATTAAAGTGTGTAGCACAAAGTGGCTGTTTTTTTATATCCACCGTAGTGTCCGACCGAAACATGATTTTCAACCGAAACCGAAACCCTAACCGAACATTCGGCCTCGGTCTAAGTTTCAGCCGAAACCGAACCTTTTGAGACAAGTTGAAATTAATTATGTATTTTAATTGTTATTATACAAATTTAGTATATTTTGACACATACAGAAAGTTATCTCGTCCGAAGACACCTGACGAGAAAATAAACAAATTAAAAAATACGACTCACCGACCAAGAACTCACGAGAAGTTAACCGTGCTAGTCAAACAACAAAGCTTGTGTTGGTAAAATTCAATGCAATCTTACCATGCACAAGAGTTGATTTTGATCAGTCCTCAATCTTTAAAGCAGATTTCCTTTCAAGAGTTAAAGACTATATACTCTCAAAAACAAATTTTCCGATATCGGCCGGATCCATCACGATAACAACCGATGGGTCAGAACTCGAGAGAAATGTGGAAGTTTATCTTTTTGAGTAATCTAAGTTTAGAACACTTCTTCCATGTTTTACCACGACCGCGAAATCGCTGTTGTATAGTTACATTTCTGGAAATATTAACTTCGACCGACAGCCAAGCTGCCATAAAATTTACATCAAAGGTTGTCAAGGAACGCCGCGTTCCGGGGTTCCAGGACATAGGAAAATCCACAGAAACTGCAGAGCAGATGGGCTTGCTTGTGAAAGTCCAATGCAATTTCACAGACGCACCTCACAATATATTAACATACCATAAGCTGCGGTCAAACTAAGCATAAAAAATGAATACATCAACCATCTTGCAACCATCAGACAAACCTGGAACCTCCTTTATAAACAGAGAACCGGTCATAGCAATATCATGACATAGAAAGCTTTGTTCCCATTTCTTCACAGCTTTGCCCCAACTTGCTAAAGCAAACCGAAAAGACCTCGCTCAGTTCATTTGAAAAGCAAACCAGTTCTTTCCACCTTCTCCTTCTTCACAGTCCGGGAGGAAAACCTATCAATACTCACTTGCTCCACAATTTAGGAAGATACGTTAATCCACATAACCCTCGCGGTATCAAAATGGGCCAAATTGTTGTGTGCTTTGTGGAAGACTGAGTTTCGACGCCGCCAAAGTTTCGGCCGATTTTTTGCCGAAACCGAAACTGTGACCGAAACCAATTTTTTGGCCGAATCTGGCCGAAACCGAAACCGAATGTTCGGTCGGTCACTTATCCACCGATGAACATAGTTCAAGAAGACTACGTTATTTCTGACGTGAAAGATTTTTGATTAAAGAAATTACTGAAAGTGAAACCTCACTAGATCCTCATAACAGTACAACTGCAAAATTTACCATCACATTCCAGTTCACCATAACAGAATCAAATCTTTCCACCCGCGATTTCAAGAGAAATAGATTATTCTTCCTTGAATTATCGGAACGATCTACTGTTATGTTTCCTTTTCCAGAATCCGTAAATGAAGTCGAGAAATATCGAGTAAGGGCTTAAATTTGCGTAGACTTTGATGCTATACAATAGTGGGAAAATCATTATCCAAATCTTTCAAAGCGTGCTATTAAATTTTTCTCTATTCCTTCAAGTAGTGCTGAGTCAGAGAGATTAGTTTCCTTAGAAATCGTTTGGCACTAAAGACTATTTCAAGTATTTTTTTTTTAAATTCAATATTTAAATTACATTTAAATACATATGTTAAATTAAAAATCGTATTGTTCTTTTAATTTTTTTTTTTTCAATGTATAAACATGTAATAAGCTCAACATTAAAACTTTGCTTTTAATAAGCAATGTTATAAAATGAATAAGACAGAATTTTTCTTTTCAAAATTTCAGAATCATAAAATGAAATTACAACATTAATCGTGTGATTTTAAATGGGTGACGAAACATTTGTTCCCACTTTTCCTTTTTTATGAATGGGTTATCCTACTTTTTTCTTTTACACACTTCAGTGCGTGCGCTCAAAGTGATCGGTTGCAATAAGTGCTTCAGTGTAAAAACAATTAAGTGTGTACAATTTTGAAAAACAACAAATAGTGAACCAATATATTGTTCACAGAAATAAATAAATAAGCCCCGAAACTAGACAAACTAAAAAAAAAAACAGTGATTTTGTGTTTTTTTTTTACCGCAATGTCTCCTAGTGGAGATGACGATGCAAAAGAACATGAGGTCACTCGTGAAATGTACGAAGCCGCCATGAACTTGATTCAAAAATTACAAGCAGAGGTGAGAGAGTTGAGGAAAATGTTTCCTGGGGCAGACAGTGACTGCTCTCTCACCCAATCATCAAAACGGCGCCGAGTCCCAAAAAAAGTGCATCAAAAAAAACGTCCAGCACCAATTCCTTTTCGTTACTCGATGACGATATCAGCGACCAACCTACGGAAAGCTTTAAGCAACCGTCACAAGCGTCGACAACAACAACAACTTGCACTCTTATCGCCCAATTGAAGGCGAAAAACGAAGAAAAAAGAAAACAAACCGAAGACAAAAAAAATGATGAACCAAGAACTCAGCAGAACCAACAACAACAGCAGCAGAATGATCTCAAGAAAAAAAAAACGCAGACGCAGCAAAAAACACAGGAACAAAATCAGCAGAAGGAAAACCAGCAGCAAAATAAGTTGAAGACGAAAGTGCCGCCGATTAATACGTACAACATGGTTCTTAAAGAAACGGTAAGTTTATGTAAGTCGGCCATAGGCAATAATTTTTTTATAAAGCGATTAGGAGAGGATAGACACTCCATTCACTGCTCCACATTGGAGCACTATAATATAATTAAAAACCTCTTGAAGGACTCGACGACGGAGTTCTTTTCATTCACTCCAAAAGAAGAAAAGCTGCAAACCATGCTATTGCGTGGATTGGAGCCGACTTCTGACTCGGAAGATATTCTTCGTGAGCTGAAAACGAGGGAAGGTGATGACCTCGAGTTTGTGGGAGTGAAGCCATACGTCACTCCTAGGGCTAAAAGGGAGAAGCGGAACTTACCGTACTTCCTGGTATCTTTAACACCCAACAGCAAACTGGATAGCTTGAAGCAAATCAAGTTTCTTGACTATCAGGTTGTAACGTGGGAAAAAATAAACAGGCGCGGGGACATTATCCAATGTGTCCGTTACCAAAGGTTCGGGCACGTCGCGTCGAACTGCCAAATGAGGCCTCGATGTGTTAAGTGCAGCAAGTTCCACAAGGCAGAGGAATGTCCACTAGGCAGGGACAAAATCGATGATAGGGACCAGCTCAAGTGTATTTTATGCAATAACTCAGGGCATACTGCAAACTATAGGGGGTGCCCTCAGTATTTATACGTAAAAAAACTAAACCTGGCTCGGCAAAAGAAGGTCGATATAATAAGACCACCCGTCCGTATTCAAACTCCAGCCGTCACTCCGCACGTGACCTACGCCCAAATGGCATCAGGTCGAGGTACGACGGTACAGCAACAACCTAAGGTAGCCTCACAGGCCCAAGTGCCTAAAGCACCTCAGGCTGATGTTATGGCTGTCTTGCTTGCTATCCAGGCACAGATGAGTCGTATGCAACAGCAACTACAAGACCAGACGGTACGGGTGAATCATATTTACGCCCTTCTTCCGAGCCTAACGCCCCTTAAGCCGTAATGCGTACGCTGGGGAGGAGACCCTTAAAGATCATGGCAGTAAATGTAAATTCAATGGTGAGTTTGGAGAAACGAGCCGCACTTTTTAAATTTCTCAAAGACCACGCCCCTGATGTTCTTTTAGCTAGCGAAACTAAGCTAAACAAAAGACATAAACTGAGGCACAGCAATTACATTATTTTTAGGAGAGATCGACCCAACTCGCAAGGAGGGGGTGTCGCTATCTTTATAAAAAAAGAATTAAGTTTTAAGGCAATGTACAGTGGTGAAGTGCGGAGATTCCGAGTACTAGAAGCCTGCGTCGTGTGTATTCATCTCCGTAGTGGAAAAAGGATATTCATGATTGCTGCCTATGCTCCTGAAGCTACTCAACCTACTTCTTTTCGAGACACTTTTTAAATGCCTACAGCTGGAGTCAAAGGATAACTATTTTCTTTTGGCCGGAGATTTAAATGCCAAACACAGTAATTGGGGAAATAATAATTCTAATACCAGGGGGAACTCATTGTTCAATTGGTGGGGTCTACACAATGTCGAGTACAAGCTCGATTTAAAAGCTACAAGTAGCCCATCTTTTCCGAGCAGCGGCTCATATTTAGATCTAATGCTGTTTGACACAAGACTAAATCTTACCGGAGTAGATCGACGGACTGTTAACTGTTTAAATACATTTGTATACGAAAGTGACCATTGCGGTCTTTGCGCCGAAATAACAATTCCTGACGAAGTTGCGGAGTTAGATGAGTTTGTCCAAACGTACTCTTACGATTATAGTAGGACGCGTTGGACACGCTTTTCTACAGCTTTGACAAGAGCAATATCCTCCAGCGTACTCAATCCACCGTCCAATAGAAATTTGTCAAATGAGGAGATTGATTATTTTCTTAAACATATGGATGAGACCATTGAACGAACTATGGAAAAAACGATACCAAAGTTTCCACATGCTGACAACAACGACATATACCGCAGCACAACAACTGACGCACTACACAAACAAAAAAGTAGGCTCCTATCACGACTAAAACTATTGTACAGACAATTTACCGACAGACAAAACGCGGAGATTAGGACACTGAAGTCGTTGCTAAAAAATATCCAACATCTTATCAAAGAAAATTATAGAAATTCTGTCAATTCGTATTGGAACAACAAAATTCGCGCGGTTAAGTCAAACAACCCGAGTATGTTCCCGCAAATTAACAAAATTTTTCGCAGAAAAAAACGATCTTCCATGTCTTAAAATCCCACGAACTACAGAAACAGAACGAATACTTCTGACAGCAGGGGTAGATCCGCTAAACGCCGCTGATGATGAAAACTTTTTTGTGATTGAAGATCCGCAGGAAAAGGTTGAGGTTATAGGAGCGACTTTTCAGGAAGTGCATAAGGCAAATGCTTGCATTGGCCCAAACCGCGACTTGGAGAATCGTGTCCTTTTCCATAACTTCTACCTTCGAAATGATATTCACCAATGGTAAATGAAGTCGAGAAATATCGAGTAAGGGCTTAAATTTGCGTAGACTTTGATGCTATACAATAGTGGGAAAATCATTATCCAAATCTTTCAAAGCGTGCTATTAAATTTTTCTCTATTCCTTCAAGTAGTGCTGAGTCAGAGAGATTAGTTTCCTTAGAAATCGTTTGGCACTAAAGACTATTTCAAGTATTTTTTTTTTAAATTCAATATTTAAATTACATTTAAATACATATGTTAAATTAAAAATCGTATTGTTCTTTTAATTTTTTTTTTTTCAATGTATAAACATGTAATAAGCTCAACATTAAAACTTTGCTTTTAATAAGCAATGTTATAAAATGAATAAGACAGAATTTTTCTTTTCAAAATTTCAGAATCATAAAATGAAATTACAACATTAATCGTGTGATTTTAAATGGGTGACGAAACATTTGTTCCCACTTTTCCTTTTTTATGAATGGGTTATCCTACTTTTTTCTTTTACACACTTCAGTGCGTGCGCTCAAAGTGATCGGTTGCAATAAGTGCTTCAGTGTAAAAACAATTAAGTGTGTACAATTTTGAAAAACAACAAATAGTGAACCAATATATTGTTCACAGAAATAAATAAATAAGCCCCGAAACTAGACAAACTAAAAAAAAAAACAGTGATTTTGTGTTTTTTTTTTACCGCAATGTCTCCTAGTGGAGATGACGATGCAAAAGAACATGAGGTCACTCGTGAAATGTACGAAGCCGCCATGAACTTGATTCAAAAATTACAAGCAGAGGTGAGAGAGTTGAGGAAAATGTTTCCTGGGGCAGACAGTGACTGCTCTCTCACCCAATCATCAAAACGGCGCCGAGTCCCAAAAAAAGTGCATCAAAAAAAACGTCCAGCACCAATTCCTTTTCGTTACTCGATGACGATATCAGCGACCAACCTACGGAAAGCTTTAAGCAACCGTCACAAGCGTCGACAACAACAACAACTTGCACTCTTATCGCCCAATTGAAGGCGAAAAACGAAGAAAAAAGAAAACAAACCGAAGACAAAAAAAATGATGAACCAAGAACTCAGCAGAACCAACAACAACAGCAGCAGAATGATCTCAAGAAAAAAAAAAACGCAGACGCAGCAAAAAACACAGGAACAAAATCAGCAGAAGGAAAACCAGCAGCAAAATAAGTTGAAGACGAAAGTGCCGCCGATTAATACGTACAACATGGTTCTTAAAGAAACGGTAAGTTTATGTAAGTCGGCCATAGGCAATAATTTTTTTATAAAGCGATTAGGAGAGGATAGACACTCCATTCACTGCTCCACATTGGAGCACTATAATATAATTAAAAACCTCTTGAAGGACTCGACGACGGAGTTCTTTTCATTCACTCCAAAAGAAGAAAAGCTGCAAACCATGCTATTGCGTGGATTGGAGCCGACTTCTGACTCGGAAGATATTCTTCGTGAGCTGAAAACGAGGGAAGGTGATGACCTCGAGTTTGTGGGAGTGAAGCCATACGTCACTCCTAGGGCTAAAAGGGAGAAGCGGAACTTACCGTACTTCCTGGTATCTTTAACACCCAACAGCAAACTGGATAGCTTGAAGCAAATCAAGTTTCTTGACTATCAGGTTGTAACGTGGGAAAAAATAAACAGGCGCGGGGACATTATCCAATGTGTCCGTTACCAAAGGTTCGGGCACGTCGCGTCGAACTGCCAAATGAGGCCTCGATGTGTAAAGTGCAGCAAGTTCCACAAGGCAGAGGAATGTCCACTAGGCAGGGACAAAATCGATGATAGGGACCAGCTCAAGTGTATTTTATGCAATAACTCAGGGCATACTGCAAACTATAGGGGGTGCCCTCAGTATTTATACGTAAAAAAACTAAACCTGGCTCGGCAAAAGAAGGTCGATATAATAAGACCACCCGTCCGTATTCAAACTCCAGCCGTCACTCCGCACGTGACCTACGCCCAAATGGCATCAGGTCGAGGTACGACGGTACAGCAACAACCTAAGGTAGCCTCACAGGCCCAAGTGCCTAAAGCACCTCAGGCTGATGTTATGGCTGTCTTGCTTGCTATCCAGGCACAGATGAGTCGTATGCAACAGCAACTACAAGACCAGACGGTACGGGTGAATCATATTTACGCCCTTCTTCCGAGCCTAACGCCCCTTAAGCCGTAATGCGTACGCTGGGGAGGAGACCCTTAAAGATCATGGCAGTAAATGTAAATTCAATGGTGAGTTTGGAGAAACGAGCCGCACTTTTTAAATTTCTCAAAGACCACGCCCCTGATGTTCTTTTAGCTAGCGAAACTAAGCTAAACAAAAGACATAAACTGAGGCACAGCAATTACATTATTTTTAGGAGAGATCGACCCAACTCGCAAGGAGGGGGTGTCGCTATCTTTATAAAAAAAGAATTAAGTTTTAAGGCAATGTACAGTGGTGAAGTGCGGAGATTCCGAGTACTAGAAGCCTGCGTCGTGTGTATTCATCTCCGTAGTGGAAAAAGGATATTCATGATTGCTGCCTATGCTCCTGAAGCTACTCAACCTACTTCTTTTCGAGACACTTTTTAAATGCCTACAGCTGGAGTCAAAGGATAACTATTTTCTTTTGGCCGGAGATTTAAATGCCAAACACAGTAATTGGGGAAATAATAATTCTAATACCAGGGGGAACTCATTGTTCAATTGGTGGGGTCTACACAATGTCGAGTACAAGCTCGATTTAAAAGCTACAAGTAGCCCATCTTTTCCGAGCAGCGGCTCATATTTAGATCTAATGCTGTTTGACACAAGACTAAATCTTACCGGAGTAGATCGACGGACTGTTAACTGTTTAAATACATTTGTATACGAAAGTGACCATTGCGGTCTTTGCGCCGAAATAACAATTCCTGACGAAGTTGCGGAGTTAGATGAGTTTGTCCAAACGTACTCTTACGATTATAGTAGGACGCGTTGGACACGCTTTTCTACAGCTTTGACAAGAGCAATATCCTCCAGCGTACTCAATCCACCGTCCAATAGAAATTTGTCAAATGAGGAGATTGATTATTTTCTTAAACATATGGATGAGACCATTGAACGAACTATGGAAAAAACGATACCAAAGTTTCCACATGCTGACAACAACGACATATACCGCAGCACAACAACTGACGCACTACACAAACAAAAAAGTAGGCTCCTATCACGACTAAAACTATTGTACAGACAATTTACCGACAGACAAAACGCGGAGATTAGGACACTGAAGTCGTTGCTAAAAAATATCCAACATCTTATCAAAGAAAATTATAGAAATTCTGTCAATTCGTATTGGAACAACAAAATTCGCGCGGTTAAGTCAAACAACCCGAGTATGTTCCCGCAAATTAACAAAATTTTTCGCAGAAAAAAACGATCTTCCATGTCTTAAAATCCCACGAACTACAGAAACAGAACGAATACTTCTGACAGCAGGGGTAGATCCGCTAAACGCCGCTGATGATGAAAACTTTTTTGTGATTGAAGATCCGCAGGAAAAGGTTGAGGTTATAGGAGCGACTTTTCAGGAAGTGCATAAGGCAAATGCTTGCATTGGCCCAAACCGCGACTTGGAGAATCGTGTCCTTTTCCATAACTTCTACCTTCGAAATGATATTCACCAATGGTAAATGAAGTCGAGAAATATCGAGTAAGGGCTTAAATTTGCGTAGACTTTGATGCTATACAATAGTGGGAAAATCATTATCCAAATCTTTCAAAGCGTGCTATTAAATTTTTCTCTATTCCTTCAAGTAGTGCTGAGTCAGAGAGATTAGTTTCCTTAGAAATCGTTTGGCACTAAAGACTATTTCAAGTATTTTTTTTTAAATTCAATATTTAAATTACATTTAAATACATATGTTAAATTAAAAATCGTATTGTTCTTTTAATTTTTTTTTTTTCAATGTATAAACATGTAATAAGCTCAACATTAAAACTTTGCTTTTAATAAGCAATGTTATAAAATGAATAAGACAGAATTTTTCTTTTCAAAATTTCAGAATCATAAAATGAAATTACAACATTAATCGTGTGATTTTAAATGGGTGACGAAACATTTGTTCCCACTTTTCCTTTTTTATGAATGGGTTATCCTACTTTTTTCTTTTACACACTTCAGTGCGTGAATTACGTGTACAGGTGCCCCGTTCAATAAAAAAAAACAACTTTTCAGGTGAACTGTTCAAAAACTAACTTCGCATTCTTTATTGTTCTCCTTCTATTTATAATTAACAATTGGAATAATAATTTGTCAAGTCATCAAAAGTGTGGGAATAAGTGAATATGGATGTGGGAACGGATGAAAGGTTTTAGGTTTACAAAAATGTGTGAGAAAAATAAAAGTTTTACATTACTTGAAGGGAAACAGAATATTTGGAAAAACAAAAGTGTAGGATTACTGTTTGTGTAAAGTTGATGTGGAGAGCTGGGCACGTAACTTCTCCCCCCCCGGATGGAGCGATGACCAAAGAAAATTATCCTTAGGCGTACGATTTTCGATGGGAAAGGCGTCTTGAGAGTCCATGGAATGTGTGTCCAGGTTGATGCTGTTTGACTGTGTTGGATTTTTGAAGGTCTTTATTTTTAGGAAGATGATGACGGATGTGACGATGATGAACAGGAGGATTAGGCTTGAACTCATCAAGATGTCTGCAGTTTTAGATTCTTGTTGTATAATGTCCAGTTTGGCTGAATTTTTAAATCCGAAATCTTGTAGTTTGGTAAGAGTAAGTATTTCCACGATGTTATTTGCTTTAACTGTATTGAACAGCATTGGATGGATTCTGATATCATCAAAGTGGTTGATTTCGGTGTTATCATAGATGTAGTTGTTGATGTTGACTGCACATGCCTTGAAGTGGATAAGAGTTGTTCCTTTTATCGTAATGTTGCCTTGATTGCATGTTGATGTCAATTTAGTTTCTGGGATATTTATCGTAAGCAGAAATTGGTGTTCCAAACGTTGGATATCTGGTAATGTGGTGATTTCCATTAGGTTGCATTCAGTTTCTCTGTGTCGAAGCAATTCTTGGATGCATTTTGAATTTATGATGTTTTTCTCAAGTTTAGACTGTGGACAATAGTACGTTCCTTCGATGTTTTTGCATTTTTCATCTTGGAAATGGATTTGGGTATCGGATAATGATGCGAAAGGTTTGGTTTCCACAATTTTGTTATGGATGGGAATTGGGATAAGGTGGAAATAATCATTTATTTCATCAGTGAAGTTTGGAATTTTAACATTAAATATGATGTTCGTATCATTATAATACGCCTGTAGCTCTAATAGTTCATATATGTGCTCATCAGATATTATATCTATGTTTTGCTTCCTCAAGATGACAAAGAGCTGTGCCAATTCGTCTGGACTTAAAATGCTTTTCGAGATAATATTTAATTTGGCTAAAGATATTGCATCGATGATATCATTAAGATGACTTCTAAGGATGTCTATGTTGTAATTGATAGTGTGAAAATGTTGTAATATTTGTAAGGTAATAGTCTGTATTGACAGTTCTTTCCCTATATTGTTCTGTGAATTTTGTAAGAAGTTGTTTATGAGAGTTTGTTGTCTGTTAACGTGGTTAGTTATATTCTCAAATCGTTCTATCATTTGGTTGTTTAGTATCGTTTGTGAGTTTAGATTAGTCTTCATTGTTTTTTCATTTGTAAGTATGGTTTCGATTTGTCTGTTGATTTGTAGGGCGTCGTCAGCGTCCATGTTTCCTGTTATTGATCTGATAACACTTCCTAATCCATTTATAATTCCACGTCGAAGTCTAATTTTGGGTTTGATTGTTTCAAATTTTGTCTCTAAGTCTTTTAGTTTAAAGTTCAAAACACTAAGTGTCTCTTTTGCTTCTCTGGTTTTACTTAGTTTTTCTATTGATTCTGAAATTCTGTCGATATTTTCTTTGTATTGGTTAAGTCTGATTATATGTAAAAAGTTTTGGTGAGAGTTAATTATTCTGGATTTTCCTAGTTTGAGGGGAAGTATTCCATTGTTGTTGGTTAGGTCATGGATTTCTAGTATTTGGGCTTGGATTGGAGTTAGAAACCTGAAATTTTCGTTTCTTTATTAATTTGCTCTTATGGACTTTTTGGTTTTTAAGTGTTAGTACGGTATATTTGTTGTTATGTTTTATTCTGTGTTTACTGAACCTTGGTGTTATTTTGTTTCGTCTGTTTTCTTTGCGGAAAACAAATGAACCTGATTTGAGAGACATTGGTTTTTGTCTATTTCTATTTAACTTATCTATGTTGTGTGTTTTATTTTTTTCTACTAATTCTTTTACTTCGGCATATAATTTGTTTTGAAATTCATGGAGCTTGTCTAAATAATCGTGAACATTATTGCATTGTAAGTCTTGAAATTTGTAAGTTCGTCCGTAAAACAACTCGAAAGGGGTAAGTTTCGTTGATGAGTGTATGGCATTATTGTACGTAAGGATTGTCTCATTAAGGATGTCGTTATGATCTTTTATCGTTCGTTTGCTATGTATTATTCTATAGATTTCAGTGAAAGTTGAATGCATACGTTCAACTGGAGCATTGCTGCTGCTTTGTTGAAGGGATGTAAGATGGTGTAGGATGTTATATTGTTTACAGAAATCAACAAATATTGAAGCTGTGAATTCGCTACCTTGATCAGTGATTAATTTTTTTGGAATGCCGTGTAGGCTCATGAAATGTTTGAAGGATTTAATAACAGTTAGACTGTTTCTGTTTTCTAAAGTGTAGGCTGCTGCAAATTTTGAAAATTTGTCTATTACTGTTAATATTTGTTTATGGTTTATGCTATAAATATCAGCGTGAATTATATCTAATGGTTTTTCTGGGGTTTCTGTTTTTTCAAATTCAATTACTGGAGGAGTACGGTTATATTTTAATGTCTGGCAAATATCGCAATTGTTAATAATTTTAGTTATCTTGTTTTTAATGAATGGAAAATAAGAGGTTCGTTTTATGTGCAAAAGGGTTTCGTTGATACCTCTGTGATTGTTGTTCACATGGTAGTCTAATATTATCTTGTCTTGTTCGTCTTCGTCTGTAATATCTAGAAGTTTTTCTTTGCATCTAATAACTTTATATCGTGAAAAATATTTCGAATAGACGGATTGGATTTCTTTGAAAATATTATCATCACTATACACTGCGTTGAGTTTATTTGGGGAGAAAAATTTCTTAAAAATATCAATAATTTTGGATTCTGTAAATTCTGGCATCTTTATTGTTCGTCTTTGTTTATTTCTGAATATCATTTTGAAAAAATTCTGAGGGTTTTCACTTTTTTCTAACTCTAGTTGTATGGAAAATTCGTTTAATGGACGTTCTGAAATGTGAATATCGTCATTAAGGTTTTCCTCGGCAGAATGGATTGTGGAACAGCTGTCTCCTTGTTCATTACAATTTATCTCTATTGTATGTTGTTCATGGTGTTTGATTTCTTTTTCGTCGTCTTTGATGATAACTCGACTTAAGGCATCGGCGTTTAGATTTTGCTTGCCTTTTTTATAGACGATTTCGTACTGAAACTCTTCGAGTTTGAGTCTCCAACGTACAAGTTTTGAATTGGGATCCTTCAAACTCATAAGCCAAGTGAGGGGCTTATGATCTGTCACAATCTTAAACTTATTACCGTAAAGGTAGGGGCGAAAATATTTTGTCGCCCAAACTATCGCCAACAGTTCTTTTTCGATTGTTGAGTAGTTTAACTCTGTATCGGTGAGAGTTCTGCTTGCATAGCATATTGGTCGATCGTTTCCTATTGTACCCTGTGATAATATTGCTCCTAGTGCAACATTACTTGCGTCGGTTGTCAGGATGAACGGCTTACTGAAGTCAGGGTATTGAAGTAAAGGATCGTTTGAGAGGATATCTCGACAATGTTCAAAAGTTCTTATAAAATTTTCCGTATGTACAACTTTCTTATTCTTTTTTAAACATTCGGTTAGAGGCTTGGTTAACCGGGCGAAGTCCTGGATAAATTTCCGATAGTAACCTATTAATCCGAGAAAACTTCGGACTTCTTTTTGATTTTTAGGGATAGGAAATTTTTTTATGGCTTTTATGCGATCTGGGTTGGGTTTCACGCCGTCTGCTGTGACTAAGTGTCCCAAAAATGCTATTTCTTTATGTAGAAATTCACATTTATCTAGTTGTGCTTTAAGATTCGCTTCTCGTAATTTTGTGAATATTTTTTCTAAATTTTCTTTGTGCTCTTGGAGCGAAGTAGAAAATACTATAATATCGTCTAGGTAAACTAGACAAATTTTGCCTTGTAGTTCTCCAAGTACGATGTCCATAACCCTTTGAAATGTAGACGGGGCGTTTTTCAGCCCGAATGGCATTCGTACATATTCAAAGTGGCCGCCATCAACTGTGAAGGCAGTTTTTGGAATGTCGGAGGGATCCATCTCAATTTGATGGAAGCCACTGGCTAGATCTAATGTTGAAAAGTACATTGACTTACCTAACTTGTCCAATATTTCATTAATATTGGGCAAGGGGTACTTGTCACTGACAGTTTTGTCGTTAACTTTCCGGTAATCTATTACCAGTCGCCACTTCCTTTTACCACTGGCGTCGAGTTTTTTCGGTACAATCCATACCGGAGAACTCCATGGAGAATAGCTTGGTCTTATTATTCCATTATTGAGCATCTCGTTTACCTGTCGTTTGACTTCTTCCTTATGAATATAAGGGTACCGATAAGTCTTTGTATATATTGGCAATTCATCGTGTGTTGGGATTTTATGTTTGACCTTGTTTGTAAATGTCAATTTCGTTCCTTCTCGGAAAAATATATCTTCATATTTGTGGCAGATTTTTAGAATCATTTTCCTTTCTTCGGAGTTAAGGTGAGAGACTCGTATTGAATCTAAAATGTCCTGTTTCTTTGTGATGGTTTCTTCGTCGGAAACATTACAGGCAATGCTAAAATTATTAACTTCTACGAGATTAAGAGTTTCATATTTAATTACTTTCAAGGGTTGTTCTAGTACAATAGTTTGGTCTTCTGGAGAGTTGTTTGAAATTTCAACAAAACTATACCAGTTGTTTGCGTTATATAATCCTTCTGAGATGAATATATTTGGTTTAAGTTCTGTCAAGTCAATAAGTATGTCACCGTTTTGGATATCGACGGGTAATTTAGTTGCTATCTTTGAAAAAGCTGGGATAAAAAACTCATTCGAATTTAAGTTGGGTTTAAAATTAAGTGGTATTCTTGCATTATTTGTAATTAACTGGTTATTTTTTATGTCGATTTGGGCTCCAATTTTGGTCAAGACATCTAATCCTATGAGACCATCGAAGTATTCATGAAATTTAAAAATTAAAAATTTAATATGACCTTTTTGTTTAAATTCTATAAACATTGGAAGAGTTATTGTTTTGTTAATGTAATGTTTGTTCAGAACGGAAGAAATCACAGTAGGGGTAGTCTGTTCTATGTCCTCTTTTTGTGTGTACTCAGGATTTATAAAAGATGAAGAAGCGCCTGTATCAATAAGGAATTTTAGCTTACCGTAAGGAGAAGATATATCAATATATGGAAGTGAGTTCCCACTAGTATTAATATCGACGTATTTTATTCGTTGTCCGAGGCAATTATGCGAAAATTTGCTTCACTAACCTCGTCATTTGGAAGAAATTCGTCTAAATTTGGAAAATATGAATTGTTGGTAGTTTCAATGTTTTGATTGTTTTGGTCGGAGTGTATCATAAAATTAGTGTCATTATTAAATGGTCTATTGTTCTTGAACATGTTACTTGGGGGTCTGTTGGGGGTATTTCTAAAGTTGTTCCTGGAGTTACCAGAGTAGGTATCCATTGGTTCTGGTCTTTGAACTTGCATATTCCTAACACGACTATTACCGGAACTAGTGTCCATTGGTTCTGGCCTATTCAATATATTCTGTGAGTTTCTGTTGAAGTTGTTAGATTGTTGTCTTTGTTGGTAAAAGTTGTTCATATTTGTTTGTTTTTGAAACGAAGGTGAATTATTGCTAGTACTGGGATTTGATTGGTAAAATGGTCTTGGTCGGAACAGTTGTTGATTTCCTGTTTGCCTTTGGAGTGGAATTCTGTCAGTAGTCTGTCGGTATTGTTGTCTACTATTGTCGTGTCTCGTGTAATATATGTTCTGTTCCATGATACAATAGGAAAATGCTTTACTCAGGCTGTCTGGTTTCATGGCTCTAACCGTTGATCCTAATGGTTCTTTCAAACCCGAAAGAAAGGCATTCAGGCACATTTCGTTAAAAAGATTTTTCTTTGCCCTGATAACTTCATTGTTACTCTCGTGGATTTGCACATGATTGCACATGGAAGAAAGGATTTCTATTATATGACTATAATATTTTTCCACCGTATTGTTACCTTGAGATGTACCGTGTAGGTCTCGTATGAGAGAAGTTTCATTACGCTTGTCGGCGTAGTGCAAAATAAGATTGTTTTTTATATCGATCCATGACAAGGAAGTTCCAAACATATTTAGAACTTCATTGGCATTTCCATCAATCTTATTCCTGATAGCTCGAAGCAATATCCTGCTCTGGGGTGTACCATCAATCGGTGACATTAATGAGAGAATCTCTTCTACATTATTTATGAATTCAAATAATAATCTCGGGTTGCCGTCAAATTTTGGCAAATCCTTGATTGCATCAGGAATTTTTAAAGCATTAAAAATCTCAACGGGATTGACACCAGCTTGATTTTGAGCGTTAGCACTATGGAGCACTCCATCTTGGGATTCATTTAAATTGAGAGACATATTTTCATCAATTATTTGAAGGTTTCTTAAATTATCAATAAATTTTGACCTAATAAACTTCGCTGATTTCATAAACGAAAATTAAGGATGTGGTACTTACAGGAATAGAAGGATAATAATCATTACTGCAATTATGTACTATGTTGTCCTGATCCACAGCCTTTTTATTAATCACTGAATCACTTATTTATTTATTTATTTTTTTTTTTTTTTTTTTTTTTCACTGTTTTCTAATACTGTATATATATATATATATTTTTTTTTTTTTTTTTTTTTTTTTTTTTTTTTTTTTTTATATATCCACTTTTTCACTGTTCACGTTTTTTTTTTTTTCCTTAATTTTGATTTTGATTTGATGATATTTATTTTATTTTCACAAACGATGAACCATCGTTTCACTATTGTGTTTTGATTTAAAATAACGATTAACCGTCGTTGATTTATTAATCTTTAAAGCGGTATATGGAGCGATAAACGATGAACCGTCGTTTAGTTTTCGACTGCGCCAATTACGTGTACAGGTGCCCCGTTCAATAAAAAAAAACAACTTTTCAGGTGAACTGTTCAAAAACTAACTTCGCATTCTTTATTGTTCTCCTTCTATTTATAATTAACAATTGGAATAATAATTTGTCAAGTCATCAAAAGTGTGGGAATAAGTGAATATGGATGTGGGAACGGATGAAAGGTTTTAGGTTTACAAAAATGTGTGAGAAAAATAAAAGTTTTACATTACTTGAAGGGAAACAGAATATTTGGAAAAACAAAAGTGTAGGATTACTGTTTGTGTAAAGTTGATGTGGAGAGCTGGGCACGTAACTCGTGCGCTCAAAGTGATCGGTTGCAATAAGTGCTTCAGTGTAAAAACAATTAAGTGTGTACAATTTTGAAAAACAACAAATAGTGAACCAATATATTGTTCACAGAAATAAATAAATAAGCCCCGAAACTAGACAAACTAAAAAAAAAAACAGTGATTTTGTGTTTTTTTTTTACCGCAATGTCTCCTAGTGGAGATGACGATGCAAAAGAACATGAGGTCACTCGTGAAATGTACGAAGCCGCCATGAACTTGATTCAAAAATTACAAGCAGAGGTGAGAGAGTTGAGGAAAATGTTTCCTGGGGCAGACAGTGACTGCTCTCTCACCCAATCATCAAAACGGCGCCGAGTCCCAAAAAAAGTGCATCAAAAAAAACGTCCAGCACCAATTCCTTTTCGTTACTCGATGACGATATCAGCGACCAACCTACGGAAAGCTTTAAGCAACCGTCACAAGCGTCGACAACAACAACAACTTGCACTCTTATCGCCCAATTGAAGGCGAAAAACGAAGAAAAAAGAAAACAAACCGAAGACAAAAAAAATGATGAACCAAGAACTCAGCAGAACCAACAACAACAGCAGCAGAATGATCTCAAGAAAAAAAAAACGCAGACGCAGCAAAAAACACAGGAACAAAATCAGCAGAAGGAAAACCAGCAGCAAAATAAGTTGAAGACGAAAGTGCCGCCGATTAATACGTACAACATGGTTCTTAAAGAAACGGTAAGTTTATGTAAGTCGGCCATAGGCAATAATTTTTTTATAAAGCGATTAGGAGAGGATAGACACTCCATTCACTGCTCCACATTGGAGCACTATAATATAATTAAAAACCTCTTGAAGGACTCAACGACGGAGTTCTTTTCATTCACTCCAAAAGAAGAAAAGCTGCAAACCATGCTATTGCGTGGATTGGAGCCGACTTCTGACTCGGAAGATATTCTTCGTGAGCTGAAAACGAGGGAAGGTGATGACCTCGAGTTTGTGGGAGTGAAGCCATACGTCACTCCTAGGGCTAAAAGGGAGAAGCGGAACTTACCGTACTTCCTGGTATCTTTAACACCCAACAGCAAACTGGATAGCTTGAAGCAAATCAAGTTTCTTGACTATCAGGTTGTAACGTGGGAAAAAATAAACAGGCGCGGGGACATTATCCAATGTGTCCGTTACCAAAGGTTCGGGCACGTCGCGTCGAACTGCCAAATGAGGCCTCGATGTGTTAAGTGCAGCAAGTTCCACAACGCAGAGGAATGTCCACTAGGCAGGGACAAAATCGATGATAGGGACCAGCTCAAGTGTATTTTATGCAATAACTCAGGGCATACTGCAAACTATAGGGGGTGCCCTCAGTATTTATACGTAAAAAAACTAAACCTGGCTCGGCAAAAGAAGGTCGATATAATAAGACCACCCGTCCGTATTCAAACTCCAGCCGTCACTCCGCACGTGACCTACGCCCAAATGGCATCAGGTCGAGGTACGACGGTACAGCAACAACCTAAGGTAGCCTCACAGGCCCAAGTGCCTAAAGCACCTCAGGCTGATGTTATGGCTGTCTTGCTTGCTATCCAGGCACAGATGAGTCGTATGCAACAGCAACTACAAGACCAGACGGTACGGGTGAATCATATTTACGCCCTTCTTCCGAGCCTAACGCCCCTTCAGCCGTAATGCGTACGCTGGGGAGGAGACCCTTAAAGATCATGGCAGTAAATGTAAATTCAATGGTGAGTTTGGAGAAACGAGCCGCACTTTTTAAATTTCTCAAAGACCACGCCCCTGATGTTCTTTTAGCTAGCGAAACTAAGCTAAACAAAAGACATAAACTGAGGCACAGCAATTACATTATTTTTAGGAGAGATCGACCCAACTCGCAAGGAGGGGGTGTCGCTATCTTTATAAAAAAAGAATTAAGTTTTAAGGCAATGTACAGTGGTGAAGTGCGGAGATTCCGAGTACTAGAAGCCTGCGTCGTGTGTATTCATCTCCGTAGTGGAAAAAGGATATTCATGATTGCTGCCTATGCTCCTGAAGCTACTCAACCTACTTCTTTTCGAGACACTTTTTAAATGCCTACAGCTGGAGTCAAAGGATAACTATTTTCTTTTGGCCGGAGATTTAAATGCCAAACACAGTAATTGGGGAAATAATAATTCTAATACCAGGGGGAACTCATTGTTCAATTGGTGGGGTCTACACAATGTCGAGTACAAGCTCGATTTAAAAGCTACAAGTAGCCCATCTTTTCCGAGCAGCGGCTCATATTTAGATCTAATGCTGTTTGACACAAGACTAAATCTTACCGGAGTAGATCGACGGACTGTTAACTGTTTAAATACATTTGTATACGAAAGTGACCATTGCGGTCTTTGCGCCGAAATAACAATTCCTGACGAAGTTGCGGAGTTAGATGAGTTTGTCCAAACGTACTCTTACGATTATAGTAGGACGCGTTGGACACGCTTTTCTACAGCTTTGACAAGAGCAATATCCTCCAGCGTACTCAATCCACCGTCCAATAGAAATTTGTCAAATGAGGAGATTGATTATTTTCTTAAACATATGGATGAGACCATTGAACGAACTATGGAAAAAACGATACCAAAGTTTCCACATGCTGACAACAACGACATATACCGCAGCACAACAACTGACGCACTACACAAACAAAAAAGTAGGCTCCTATCACGACTAAAACTATTGTACAGACAATTTACCGACAGACAAAACGCGGAGATTAGGACACTGAAGTCGTTGCTAAAAAATATCCAACATCTTATCAAAGAAAATTATAGAAATTCTGTCAATTCGTATTGGAACAACAAAATTCGCGCGGTTAAGTCAAACAACCCGAGTATGTTCCCGCAAATTATCAAAATTTTTCGCAGAAAAAAACGATCTTCCATGTCTTAAAATCCCACGAACTACAGAAACAGAACGAATACTTCTGACAGCAGGGGTAGATCCGCTAAACGCCGCTGATGATGAAAACTTTTTTGTGATTGAAGATCCGCAGGAAAAGGTTGAGGTTATAGGAGCGACTTTTCAGGAAGTGCATAAGGCAAATGCTTGCATTGGCCCAAACCGCGACTTGGAGAATCGTGTCCTTTTCCATAACTTCTACCTTCGAAATGATATTCACCAATGGCGATCAGAGAACCGAAGTTTCACCGAGTTCAATGACGAAAATTTGGCATATAATGCCTTCGCTGATGACAGGGAAAATCCCCCATTCATTTCCAAGGAAGATCTTCAAGCGATCTTCGAATCACCGAGGAAGAAAAAATCTACCGGAATAGATGGAATACCAAACATTGTGCTTCGACATCTCCCTCCGGAAGCTATAGACATTTTCACTATACTGTTTAACAATGCACTGAATAATGCACATTATCCGGAGCACTGGAAAACAGCAGTAGTACAGCCCATCTCAAAAAGGGGCAAAGATAACTCCAATCCGGCAAATCTGCGGTCAATTAGTCTCCTTCCGACAATAAGCAAAGTTTTCGAGAAAGTTGTCAATAGAGCGCTGTCTAAGTGGGTTGAGGACAAAAATATTATTCCAGAAAATCAATTCGGTTTTAGAGCGGGGCATGATTGCATACATGCCGCGTCTAAACTGGTTTCAGATGTTCAATGGTACAAAGCTAAGAAACAATGCACGGGTGCCTGTCTGGTTGACTTGGAGAAGGCCTTCGATACCGTCTGGTTAGAAGCGCTCTTTTACAAGTTGAACAGGCTTGGCATAAGCAAACCACTGCTGTACATGCTTTATAACATGCTTACAAATAGACGGTTCGTTGTGAAGAATGGCAATGTTACTTCTATTTGTATTTTCGAATTAAAAAGAGGTCTACAACAAGGTGCGGTTAATTCTCCGATACTTTTCAGCATTTTTACGATTGATCTTGTAGGTTCTCTTCACCATGCCATAGCGTACGCAGACGATCTGATTGCGTACAGATCAGGACCAAAGATTGAGGACATCAGTTTGAACTTGCAATGTGACTTTGATAAAATCCAGCGTTATTGTGACGACTGGAAGTTGAAAATTAACTACCAGAAATCGGAGACTATTTTTTTCAGAACTCCACTTAGACAGTGGGCCTCTTGGGATACAAGAAAGAATTGGCGAAAATTCTTGATCGTGGGACAACACGGGCAACCATTGGCAAATCGAAGTGTAGTCAGATACCTAGGGCTCTGGCTTGACCAATATTTATATTTTAACAAACATATAGATGTAGCTCTAGCCAGAGCCAAGGCGACTTTTGCCATGACAAAGAGACTGTTTTATAGCAGCCAACTCGATGCCAGGGTAAAAGTCATCTGCTACATGGCTCTTGTTAGGCCAATGATTACTTATGGCTGTCCTGTGTGGTTCAACGTGACAGCAAATTCGATGGAAAAGATTCGGGTTTTTGAAAGGCAATGTCTCAGGGCTTGTCTTCGCTTATATAGAACTCCAGAGTCCCAATACAAAAAATTCTATCGCAATGAGGTCCTATACAATGAAGCAAACCTGATAAGGGTAGATAATTTCGTAATAAAGCTTATCCGAAGGCACATTGCAAGGGCAATGACTTCGATCAACAACCTGATCTCCGGGGCTTTTTACCCCAACGAATTGTATCACGAAAGTATGCGCCTTAACGGTTTTGTCCCTCCAGAGGGGTTCCTCTACCTAGATTCTAAAGGTCTGATCCAGAGCAAGCTCGCGGTGCCGCTAATCTTCCACTTCGCCCGCTCAAGAGTAGACAGGCGACTCCCATACAATCGAGACATCGCACGCGGTTCCGAAGAGTGTCTCCGTTTCAGTAGGGCGGTATCGGTCCGCGACGTAGCAGATGTACGAAAGCAGCACCAGCAATTTTGGTGGCAGGTAGATAATTTGTAGGGAACGCCCTCGTCGAATGCTTCCACTACGAACTACCTTTCGGGGCAAAGTTTGCCTCTTTCTTTTCAGAAAAGCCTTGGCCGGCTTACATAGATTTAGATTTAGATTTAGTTAACTTTAAGCATAAGTAGGAATTGCTGATGGAATATATATAACAATATTATATATATATTGTATGTATATATATATTTATTCCATATATATTTCATCAGTTTTAAGGTATTTAGATTTAAGAGTATTTTTAGGTTATTTAAGGTATTTTAAGTTAGTTTTATATAAAAGAATAAAAAAAAAAGTTCGGATACTAAGTTTTTTACATTCATTTTTTCTTAGTTCATACCTTGCTGTTAATTTTAAGAATTAAATAAAAACAAAAGTTAGTTAAAGTCGAAAGATATATCATAAGTACTAGGTTTAACTTAGAGCGCCCGCATAGGGCCAGTAAGTTAGTTAAGAATTAATGATAAATAAACTAGTTTAAGCGTTTTTGTCTAGTTTTTAAGAAATTCATATAGGTCAATAAAAAAAAATGCATTAATACTGAAAAACTGAAAAAAAAACTTTTTTCTTTTACACTCCCATGCATAGTTGTGATCACTTCGAATCAATGAACGCTGCGAGTATGAGCCTCCTACGGATTCAAATGCACATGAGTGTGAATAGCATAAGCATTCCAATTTTCATCCGAATTTTCATCCTACATTTCTTACATGATTCATACTTACTTGTATTTTTTGTGTGTGAGACTGCGTACGGTTCGAATTTTAGAGAGTGATTTACAACTGCAAATGAGATAATTCGTGCAACCCTCTGATGTGGACCGCTAGGAATGCATTAGAATGGAACGGTTATGAACCCAAAATCTCGGGCGGTATCCTCTCCTCCAAGAAATATGTAAAAGATAATTATAAATAAAATTTTGTTTATTATAGATTGAATCACATTGATATATGTAGTCACAATAAAAAAATGAAAAATTTTAAAGAGAATGTTTTTTTGCTTTTAAAAAAATAAATTTAATTGTTTTAGTTAAAATGTTTATTTTATTGTTATTATTAGAGTTTACTGAACTTTACGTATGCATTTTTAGTTTGTCACGAGCTGCTCTAAACCACCATTATTGGGATTTGCACATTTGGAACCACCATTTTCAATCAGGTGCGTAGAGGTTGGCGATGATGAGGACACTGGTGACACAATTGGAAGTGTGATACGCGGTTTTTTTACCATACGTAAAAAATATCCTTTAAATAGGCTGCCGACTTCCTCAACGTGTTTTAATTTATTAAAATTGCCAAACTACCAAAAGAAGTCAACACTTCGAGATAAATTGCGATATGCCGTGTGCAGTAACACTGGTTTCGAACTATCGTAGTTACACGCTATCGTAAGAGGTAATCATAAACACACTGATGTAATGTACATAATATTTTTATCAAAATTATTTCAGAATACAAGACTAGCTGTATTCAACTTGTTGCGGGCGATATAAATATGGTAAACGTCTTGGGATTCAGATACAAGCTTCGGATCTAAGTCTTAGAAAAACGTAACTGATATATTTTAAAAATATTTAAAAATATACAGTTCAAGGTTTTCCTGTGTTTCAAAATAAATTGTAATGAGACTTGGAGGTGTTGAATATGCTTTGTTTAAACGTGTACATATTTGGTATGGATCTGTGATAGATTAAATTGCATACAAAAATTTATGTGTATAATATAATATAATTTTAGAAATAAATAAAGTTTGTTTTATAAGATATGTGAAAGTGGTCTAACAATTATTTTTACGGCCTTAAATTTAAATTATATTTTACTATTGTGGATTTATGTGAGTCTAAAGCATTTAAGTCAATACGTAGTTTCAAAATTCAACCAACCTATTGAAAATATCATTGTTTTGAACATGTTTCTAATATAAATAATTTTTGTATACTTCTGATTTTCAGCAGGCAAAATGAAAAAATGAAACAAAAGTGTGAAAGAATCATAAAAAATATCTCTAGAAATGAAAAAAGTTATGGGATTTTGAAGAATAATTTCTTTATATACAGCGCTCCAGTTTGTGACGTCATGCAAAACAAACGGCGTGGGTCGTATCGGCTGAGTGCGCACAAATTCATTGGTGTGTAGTCATTTGCGCGGTTCGTATCTTATTTTGGTTAATATTTTTTTTATGGTCAAAGGCTGAGTTTAAAAAATACACCTACTAATATTGTATAGTTCCTTTGTTTCAAATCACGAGAGTTAAATACCCTAATAAAACAGTGTTTCAAACGAATGAGGCGTGATTTAATTGGACCTAAATGCACGAGATATGTGCGTGAAGATCAATTTGCTGTGAGAACCTATGTTCCTATGAATACAAGCTGCCTATTACCCAAGATGAATTCATTCCGGGCCAAACCAGATTTGCGCGAAAAGGAAGTGAAGTGTGCAATATGAAACGGACTAAAATCGAGAACAAGATGGAAAACTAAAACACACAACTTTTTACTTATTGACGTGTACGTCTGACTGAAATACTAATTCAATAGAAGAAAATTCATGTAGTATAGTTTTTTTTTCATATACATAATACATACTTTCTGTTCTGTACTTTTATAACAGCGATCGGCGCGAGAGCCCTTGCGCGACTACGAAAAAAACACCTGAATGATTTGAGGTGCGACGATCTCGGATAGGCTAAATGATGTTACAGGCTAATAGAAAATGCGTTAACTTCATTGATCTATTTCTAAGTCATTGATCGATTGAAAAAAAATCAGTGATTATTCAGTTTTGATCTATATTTAGATACCATTACGTTAAATGTGGTATTTGCAACATAATTGCAGTGGAGTTTGTTGCCTCGTGGTATTTGTTTTATTAATTATTTGACGTATCTGCAGGAGTCCGTCGCTCGGTTTGTGAGTAAGATTGCTCATCGAGATTGCTCCTTTGTTGAACTTCGGAAATAAAACCATCAAACAGTAGGTTCATCACAGCATGTTAGTTTTTCGGAAGATCACACACAAAATTCAATTGCTGATAAATCGTAAATTATACCAACTAATATTTTGTGGTTGTATTAAGAATGTGGTTGTATAGTTTGGAATGTGTTGAGGTAAGGATATATTTGTCAGTTTAATTACGACCAAAACAAAGACATCATTGTAGGAGCAAAACAGTCCATTTATGATGACTACGCAATAATTTTTTTCCAAGGCAGCAGCATTTTTCGTACAAATTGGCATTTCAGACCTCTCGGTAATTCGTATTATTTTTATGCACGAGGTCACTTAAAGCGTCTATTACCTACTTCGTATTTGCAGCTTTTAGCATTATCAAGGCATATTGATATTGATGACGAGAACAGAACGAGTGCGAGCGAAATGTTTTCTAGGAAATCTTCATAATTCATTTACGGTGGCAAAGGGGGTAGCGATTGAGGGAGATAAAGTTTCCTTTTTACAATTCAGTTTCGATTTCTGTACCGTACGGTCACCATGTCTCGAAAAAAAATCCTTAGCATCTATTTTAAAGATGATGTATGTATCAACAGTAGCCTCTAAAGTTGCTAAACAATACGAGAAAAACTTGCGCTATTTTTTTTCAGAAAAATCAGACGTCAGTGATGAGGTATTTTTTACTCTGAAAATTGCAAGTGCTGCGTACAAAAATAAAATTCATAAGTACGTTCGTTTGTGTGTTTTTTTTGTGTCGCATAACTCGAGAATAAATTGTCCAATCGAATCCCAAAAAGTCCGAAGCGAATGGTCAGAATAAATATCTGAAAAGGTTTGGTTTAACTTGATGAGTTGCTATAATTTTATAAAAACATAATTATAATAACAAATAGGGACAGTTTCATGTAATCAATTAAATCTAAACTAGTTTTCGTATGAAGAAAGTTCAAAAACATGTTAACTTAACGTTTTCAACTTCATTTCATTTCATTTCATTTATTGTTCATTGTTCTTATACAGTTTACATCTGTCTTAAACATTAAATATTTGGGGTGTACAAAGTAAATATTAGTTAAAAATTTATTGATAACATCTATGTTCAATTACAATTAAAAGAAAAACAAAAAAATATACAATTTAAGCGTGCGGAAGCAAATAATGATCTTGGAAATACTATATAATAATTCCGATATTTAATAATTCAGATATTTAAATATGGAAGCGCAACAGGATTTCGATTTGATTATGGTCAAAGTTTAGAAGCCACAACTTTAATTTCCTCAAAAACGCGGTCAGATTTCTAGTTATTTTTATTTCTATAGGAAGCTTGTTAAACAATCTGCATGAAATGATTGAGTAGAAGTTTCAGTAGCTAATGGTTCGAAACACGGGAACACAAACAATGTAGTTTGTACTACTTCGTAAGTTCTGCCGGTCGAATGGGCTTTGCATGTAACCACCTCTCGCAAAGAAAACTTTCATTACTTTAAAATAAAAATATTCAAGGCCTTAAATAAATGTATTGTGTGAGAAAAACGATTAGTTTTACAAACTTTCCTTATGGCACATTTTTGAAGGACATTTAACTGTTGGAGTTTATTGCGATACGCACCACCCCAACAGCTTATACCATATTGCATTTTTGAATGGAATATGCCATTATACAAAAAAATTTTAAGGTACGTATGGAACAGTACTTCATGAGCCGGTAAAAACAACGAATGGATGATAGTAGATATTGCTTTAAACACAAGATGTGTTTGGACCAACTCATATTTTGGTCGATGATGACACCAAGGTATTTAAAATCCTCCACAATATCAATTTTAAAGCAATCTCCACTACAATTGACTTCATTACTATTGTTATTATTGTCATTAATTTTCCTACACTTACAGTCAGATAAATTTTGCTAAATACAATCTGATGCATGAAATATAATGTCTAAGTCCGGGGGCTCTTGCAAACTTAGGCTAAAAATAATTAGCTTAGTTTTGTTACTAACGATCAATTTGTGTTTCGCAAACAAACGTCTTAAGATGTGCACATCATGATTTATATCGGTAATCAAATTCAAGGGGCTTAATGATCTAAAGGCATTACCATGATCATCTGCAAAAGCGCTAATTTTGCCTACGAATCATTGCTCGAATAAAGAGTTTATATAAATAAGGAACAAGATTGGGCCAAGCACAGATCCTTGGGGTACACCAAGATTGGTCACTTTCAAGTTACTGGTATTTTCTCCAATTTTAACTCTTTGTGTTCTATCTTTTAGATACGACTCAAACCATTTGAGGATAAACCCACGAAAACCTAATTTTTCCAATTTATCCAAAAGAATGGTATGGTTTACCATGTCGAAGGCTTTTGTTATATCAACAAAGAGACCAGCAAAAGAATTTTTGCCATCCAAACCCATATGAATATATGAACAAAAATCTAGTTGAGCATCTTCAGTAGAAAGGCCTGCCCTAAACCCAAACTGCAAAGGACCAAAAAAGCGTATTCTATTAAGAAAAGATAGAATTCTAGTTTTAACTGCTTTCTCGAACACCTTTGAGATTGAAGACAGTAAGGAAATTGGTCTGTAGTTTGTTTTGTCCTTCTTGTTATCCTTTTTGAACAAAGGAATGACAAGTGCACATTTTAACTCCTCAGGAAAGTTGCCGGATTCAATACTCAAATTGAACAGATGTGATAAACTATCTATAATGTTAAGCGCAGTTTTCTTAAGAATAAAATTAGTGATCCCATCTATGCCACATGAACCCGAATTCTTTAGAGAATTTATTATTTTTAGAAGTTCAAACCCTCTTATTGGCTCGAAAAAGAAACTGTTCCTGGTGTTAGTGTTTTCATAAAGCCCATTCCCAGTTTCAGTGTGGCAATTACAAGATGAGGGAACGGTAGCCGAAAAGGATGATTGTCCTATTGAAGAAAAGTATTCACAAAAAATATTGGTTATAGCTGTAGAATCCGAAATTTTTATATTTCCGTTTTTCAACATGATCGGCTCGGCAGAATTGCTAACATTATGATTGACAATGTTATTGACTACTTTCCATTCCTTTTTGAGATTCCCTCTCGCCTCCTGCAACTTGCTTATATAAAAACCATCTCGTGAGTTACGAATTAACTTGTTGATTTTTTTACTCATATGGACAAAACGACTTTTCAAGTTTGTATTTAAGGGATGATTGAAGCATTTTTTTTTGCAATTTATGTTTCAGTTTTATTTTCTTGAGAAGATTTCTGTTAATCCAAGGCTTCAATCTAGTTTCTGATTTTCTCATAGTAAGGATGCAGGTTGATGAGCATATATGGTTCTTCATGATTTTAATAAACATTTCATAAGCTTTAGAAGCATCATCATCGAACTTTCTCCAAATTTTCGAGGCGCAATTTAAAGTTTAGTTCGTCAAAATTGATTCTGGACAACTTAGGAGGAGACATTTTTCTCGTATACTTAATTTTAAGGTTTTTTAACAAAAGACCAGTCATACAATGATCTATTATTTGAAGATCAAAATTAACTAATAATATATGAAGATATGTAAAATAATGTACACAGCCGATCAAAAGCTTCGGGATAAATTGGTGTAAAATGTTAATCCTTTTCAAATTTAACACCAAAATTTATTGCAAGCAATTCATCAATATTATGTTCATTAAGCCAATTGATTTAATTCAATAAGAAAAATAACAAAACAGACTGTAAATTTTCCATTTTTGCGGCGCCTCTTACCCTATACCTTGATCCAGGTTCAGAAATGTGAATCGTATTAATCTAAACTAATCTTCCATAATTCTGATTGATGCCTGCAACACTGACGCATGAAACCACCCTTAGACAATAGTGAAACCACCAGGTTTTTTGTTCAAAAGCTTCAAATGTCGATTCATCTGTCCGCATTATATCAAAGCCACAATGAAGGCCTACGTAAGCGTAACGCTTTTTTTATCGTTTAACTTTGTTTGAAAAAAACTGATGGGGCAATCTATATGAGCCAATTGATTCTGTAGAAAAAATATCATGAGAAAGGAAAATGACAAAGTTTTAATACATGCATAAAAGGCATGGTAGGGAGGATCACAGAGTCCGAAGATTACGTTTGTGATCCACTGTTGTGGTTTTTTATCATGAACCAAATCCAAGAGGACATAAAGATAAACAATCTTTCGAAATCAAACTGGAAAATCTTTTCACTAAACCGAAAAACTGAACTTGATCCTCTCGAAGCCAGAACTGCAACTATTTGTCAAAAAGAAAAAGATTCTTTGCTGAATATTTCCTCAAGTCAATGGTGGGAGATGCCTTTCAACTGAAACCATGTACTTTTGACCCATCTTGTTTCCAACCTTACCCCAAAAATTTGAATGTGTTAAATCAATTTATCACTATATAATGCAGTTGTGAGAGAAAGGTCCTGGGCTGGTCAGTTAAGAGGACACATGCAAAAGTTGCAAATTCTGGTTGGTTGTGTAGGAAAGAACCGAAATGCCCTTCTAGTATGAGTGGTGATGAAGTCAAATACTTTGGATATTGAGACATACACCTTGTCTCACTTGATAACGAATCGGCAGTTTTTTGGAGAAACTAGTATAGTTGCACAAGGAGTGATGGCTATATTTAAATTAAATGGGATTTAGTTGATAAATGTAACTTTTATTATATTTAACTTCCCATCAGGAAGTTCTTGTAATTGGTCCGATTTTCGAAATTCAAAATTTTTACATTTCTCCACGTTTGGCGGTCCCAGTATTCGGATTCCATGATTTTTAGAAAGATGTCTGTGTGTGTGTGTGTACGTACGTACGTACGTACGATTCTTTCGTACAGCCTAACTCGAGAACAAATCAAGCTACCGAATTGGTTTCATTTGAAGCGTGTGTGCATAAAGATCACCTGAAAAGCTTTTGGTTAAATTTCACAGGGTGGTTTGAATTTTATGACGAAAAAACTGTCAAAAAAAGGGACAATTTGACTTCTTAAATTAAAATCAACTTAGTTTTCCATTAAAAAAAGTTCAAAATTAATTAAATTTATAGTTTATAGCTACCTTATCAGATAAAAAAATACGCATAAATACATACACTGCCGTTCATAAGTTTCCGGACAAATTCATATAAATTTTTTTTGTTTTGTTCAATTTTAATGCCAAAAGTTTCATCAATTTTATGTTTATTTAGTCAATTGACTAAACTAAGTAAGTTAATAACTATAGAGACTACCAAAAAGACTAAAACAGTTTTTAGTTGAGGCCATTTCATACATTGATATGCCTCTTTCTCTATTTCCTGATCCAAATTTCCACGAAAGTTCTTTGAAAATTGTTTCAGAAATGTGAATCCTCCCATTTTTCAAGACTCAGAGTAATGTCTGCAACACTGACACATGAAAACATCCTTAGAAAATTATGGAGCCACCGACTTTTTTGTTCAAAACCTGCTCGGCTGTAGCTTGACGCTTTTTTATCGTTATAATATATTAGCAAAAAGAAGCTCATGGCGCAAATTACATGAGGAATTGAATTTAAAGCAAAAGCATCGAGAGAAACCTAAATGAGAAAGTTAAAATACATGGATAAAACTGCATTACTCGTATATTGCAAGGAAGACCATAATATCCCATTTAGTTTGTTTTCCACAGTTGTGGTTTTAAATCATGAACCCAATCCTAGAGGTCTTTCTCTCGGAATCGGCGTGGAAAATCCTATAGAAATGTGCAAAGAAAACTGGTCTGAATGTGATCCTCTTAAAGCCATATATTAACAGACAGAAAAAGATCATTTGCTGAGCAGTTACCAGCTCAGAAGGAAGAGGTGGAAATCTCTGGATTGAAACTATGTACTTTTGAACCCTTTCAAAAAGGACATAAAGTTAATCCTTAATATTCCGAGCAGTAGTTAATATCTTCCAAAGAAAAGCAATCACACAAATTTGATTGATTAAAAATAGTTCCAAAAATACATGAAGTTGATATTAGCAGTTGGTCCTCAAACTTTTAAAATATGAATCCCTATAAACAGAGTTCTTACAAAATGTAATACTTTTGAAACTAAGCTATATAATATTTAATAATTCTGACTCTCTGATTTATAACACTTTATTGAAGAAGTTGATAAACAACTGCCAAAAGCAAATACAAATTCAACATCCAATGTTAAAATTGTTGTTATGAAATCGATTTTCGCAACTCTAAATTTAAAATATCTTATCTTCACGTTGCGTTGGATACTCTTAGAGGGATGACTGGCTAAGATTTTGGGTCGTTGGTCCTATATTACATTCGAAAATGCTTCTATTGAGTCGTTTAATGCAAGCCTTGGACAGCCAGCCAGCAAAAACAATTATCTCAAGGTTACACACCCCAAACCGAAGCTTGCAAAATTCGAAATGGAAATATCATAGTAGAATTGCAGTCAATGCTGAGGACATGGAAGAACCAACAATGCCATCTACCTGACCTAGACGAAGTACAGATAGCAAAATAGAAATTCTAAAAGCGGTGGCGATGACTTAGTTGGGAGTATGCACCAACTCATCTGCAATACATGGTCAGAAGAAAGCATGCGAGATGAATGGAATCTCAGTATTGATTGCCCAATCCTGAAGGAAGGAAGCCAATTATAGAGGTATCAATCTCCTCAAAATTACCTTTAACATCTTTTCCGCCGTATGATGTGAACGTCTGAAGCATTTCGTCAACATCCTGATAGGTCCGTATTAATGTGGTTTTCGAAATGAAAAGTTCACCATAAACCAAATATTAACATAACGGCAGATCTTGGAAAAAACCCAGGAGCGCCAAGTCAGTACGCACCACGTTTTCATCAATTTCAAGGTTGGTTTTGGTGTCTGTTTCGTCCACAGAGACGAGATTTATGAAGTCATGTCTAGATTTGGCATCCCTGCCAAGCTCGTACTTTTGTGCAATATGGCGATTTAGGTCACCGCCATCCTGCACAAATTAATGTCGGCAAAGACGTCACCGACCCACTTGATGTCAAACAACGTTTTAGACAAGGTGATGCACTGTCTTGCGATTTCTTCAACATCATACTTTGGACAATAGTGCAAAAGGTTCTTCAACAAAAGCGGGCAAAAAGATGCATATGCTGCCATCAAGAAAAACCAAATCCGACGTCTGGGTCAGAACGTTACCATAGACAGCTATAACTTTGAGGTAGTTAGGGCTTTATCTATCTTGGCTCCGCTGTAAAAACAGATAGTAACATCAGCGCTGAGATCAAATGAAGAATACCTCTGGTTAAGAAAGCTAAGCCCACTTTCGAAGCACTAAAGCATCGCTCTATAAGACCCATCTCATCCCCGCCCTACTATATGGTGCAGAAGCATGTACACCTTCAAAAGCGGATGAAGGCCCCTTAGGTTGTTACGAGAGAAAAGTGTAACCTTTTGTCCCATCTGCATTGACTGTGAGTGGAGGAGAAGATTCAACAGCGAACTGTATGCTAGGAGTTGTACAGCGACATCGACTTAGCCAGAAGGATAAAATACCATGTTACGCGGACTGCAACGCCACCTCAAGTTAGTAATTAAATGACTAAAAAGTCCAACCAATTATCATTGAAAAAGAAAAACGGTAAAAATTATTTTAAATTATATTAAGTTATTTCTGCAGTAAAACTAAAAATCTAATTTTCTTTTAGTAGAAATGAAACTCAGTCAGAAAAAAAGTATTTCCAAATTGAAATATGTTAATCTATCAATGTTAAATACGCAATTTGTATTTTAAATGATCCAAAAATACGAAAACATATACGAGTATATGGTATTCCTCAAAGGCAGCTAAAAATGTATGTATCTGATCTTTTCGCAATGTTTTCATAACCCGAATCGAACTTCATGGTGGCGGCGAATAAAATAGCACATATTTCTTTTGTAACTTGAGATGGGAAGTTCATGGTTTGGGCAGGCCTACTCGCACCCAAACCATTTTTTTTTTTTTTTTAAATTTACCCGTTTCTTTTGTTTCACTTGATTACGAATACTAGCTTAATAAGCCTGTTAGAAGCTTAAAAGGTAAGAAAACAATACAAAATATGTTTATATAAATGAAGTTCAAAGAGTAGTTTTTAGTTTGTTTGATATATTGATTACTTGAAGTGTAGATATTCATAGAGTGCTTTCAAATAATCCAGCGAAATTTCGGACCTGGCTCGTTTTATGGCTTCAATAATCTCGTTTGTTTCTTCATATTGCCTTCCTCCTTCATAGAATTTTCTTGAGAGCCAACCCCACGTGTTTTCCATGATACACTTTCCGAGCCAAATATAGGATGTATAAATATTCACAATGTCGCCCATAAGTTTCCGGACACATTCATATAAATTTAATTTTTTTGTTCAATTATACAACAGTCTGGTTGTTTGCCATCTCCATAAATTACAGTTATGACTAGATACCAGTGAATCTAAATGAATCTAATGGTGATTGAGCCATCTCAGGAACTTCTGGGATCAACTTGTCTATTTTGCACTTTTGACAATCCAGGCGCATTGATCTGGGAAGTGTCTCTAATCGTGTCACCTTAAACCTTCACCGTATTTCATTAACTACTGTCTCTTGATAACTGTGGTGAGAATTGTTATGATAATCTCTTATAATCAAAACACTGACGTATCTCTTAGCGAGATGATAGGGCGTTTGTTGTCCTCCTTTATGCACCATGCGCTGTCATTCTGTCCTTTTATTCTCAGAACCCCGTGGTCTAGATATGGTTACAATTTGTACAGTTGACTAGACTTAGTCAATAGCTTTCCGTTCTTTAGTAATGCCAACTCATAACCATATTTTAGCTTCTGTGCTAGCTGAATGATCATCACCAATCAATCTTCGTGTTGTCCCATGATCCATTTCTTTGGTGTGCCCCGATGTTGAGAGCTCAAAATGTTTGTTTGACAATGCTCATCCAACGCTGTTTGGCAACCTATCTTCATCTTCGGAAAAGATGTCTGTATCCCGTCTGGACCATATATCATTTTTACTAAAGGTTGACAACATCTCCCACTTGGTGGCTGCATCAGCAACATTCTTTTTTGTTGGCACCTCAATTCTTCCCTTTTGGTGCTGTTTGGAATCACAACAATGCGGAACATCAAGAATTGCTTAAATTTCTTGGCATCTGCTCTCAGTCAGGATAAAAAGTTCCTAGATTTTGACGAATGGGCTTTGCATGTAACCACCTCTCGCAAAGAAAACTTTCATTACTTTAAAATAAAAATATTCAAGGCCTTAAATAAATGCATAGTGTGAGAAAAACGATTAGTTTTACAAACTTTCCTTATGGCACATTTTAGAAGGACATTTAACTGTTGGAGTTTATTGCGATACGCACCACCCCAACAGCTTATACCATATTGCATTTTTGAATGGAATATGCCATTATAAAAAAAATTTTAAGGTACGTATGGAACAGTACTTCATGAGCCGGTAAAAACAACGAATGGATGATAGTAGATATTGCTTTAAACACAAGATGTGTTTGGACCAACTCATATTTTGGTCGATGATGACACCAAGGTATTTAAAATCCTCCACAATATCAATTTTAAAGCAATCTCCACTACAATTATCTTCATTACTATTGTTGTTATTGTCATTAATTTTCCTACACTTACAGTCAGATAAATTTTGCTAAATACAATCTGATGCATGAAATATAATGTCTAAGTCCGGGGGCTCTTGCAAACTTAGGCTAAAAAACATTAGCTTAGTTTTGTTACTAACGATCAATTTGTGTTTCGTAAACAAACGTCTTAAGATGTGCACATCATGATTTATATCGGCAATCAAATTCAAGGGGCTTAATGATCTAAAGGCATTACCATGATCATCTGCAAAAGCGCTAATTTTGCCTACGAATCATTGCTCGAATAAAGAGTTTATATAAATAAGGATCAAGATTGGGCCAAGCACAGATCCTTGGGGTACACCAAGATTGGTCACTTTCAAGTTACTGGTGTTTTCTCCAATTTTAACTCTTTGTGTTCTATCTTTTAGATACGACTCAAACCATTTGAGGATAAACCCACGAAAACCTACTTTTTCCAATTTATCCAAAAGAATGGTATGGTTTACCATGTCGAAGGCTTTTGTTATATCAACAAAGAGACCAGCACAAGAATTTTTGCCATCCAAACCCATATGAATATATGAACAAAAATCTAGTTGAGCATCTTCAGTAGAAAGGCCTGCCCTAAACCCAAACTGCAAAGGACCAAAAAAGCGTTTTCTATTAAGAAAAGATAGAATTATAGTTTTAACTGCTTTCTCGAACACCTTTGAGATTGAAGACAGTAAGGAAATTGGTCAGTAGTTTGTTTTGTCCTTCTTGTTATCCTTTTTGAACAAAGGAATGACAAGTGCACATTTTAACTCCTCAGGAAAGTTGCCGGATTCAATACTCAAATTGAACAGATGTGATAAACTATCTATAATGTTAAGCGCAGTTTTCTTAAGAATAATTCTTTAGAGAATTTATTATTTTTAGAAGTTCAAACCCTCTTATTGGCTCGAAAAAGAAACTGTTCCTGGTGTTAGTGTTTTCATAAAGCCCATTCCCAGTTTCAGTGTGGCAATTACAAGATGAGGGAACGGTAGCCGAAAAGGATGATTGTCCTATTGAAGAAAAGTATTCACAAAAAATATTGGTTATAGCTGTAGAATCCGAAATTTTTATATATCCGTTTTTCAACATGATCGGCTCGGCAGAATTGCTAACATTATGATTGACAATGTTATTGACTACTTTCCATTCCTTTTTGAGATTCCCTCTCGCCTCCTGCAACTTGCTTATATAAAAACCATCTCGTAAGTTACGAATTAACTTGTTGATTTTTTTACTCATATGGACAAAACAACTTTTCAAGTTTGTATTTAAGGGATGATTGAAGCATTTTGTTTGCAATTTATGTTTCAGTTTTATTTTCTTGAGAAGATTTCTGTTAATCCAAGGCTTCAATCTAGTTTCTGATTTTCTCATAGTAAGGATGCAGGTTGATGAGCATATATGGTTCTTCATGATTTTAATAAACATTTCATAAGCTTTAGAAGCATCATCATCGAACTTTCTCCCAATTTTCGAGGCGCAATTTAAAGTTTAGTTCGTCAAAATTGATTCTGGACAACTTAGGAGGAGACATTTTTCTCGTATACTTAATTTTAAGGTTTTTTAACAAAAGACCAGTCATACAATGATCTATTATTTGAAGATCAAAATTAACTAATAATATATGAAGATATGTAAAATTATGTACACAGCCGATCAAAAGCTTCGGGATAAATTGGTGTAAAATGTTAATCCTTTTCAAATTTAACACCAAAATTTATTGCAAGCAATTCATCAATATTATGTTCATTAAGCCAATTGATTTAATTCAATAAGAAAAATAACAAAACAGACTGTAAATTTTCCATTTTTGCGGCGCCTCTTACCCTATACCTTGATCCAGGTTCAGAAATGTTAATCGTATTAATCTAAACTAATCTTCCATAATTCTGATTGATGCCTGCAACACTGACGCATGAAACCACCCTTAGACAATAGTGAAACCACCAGGTTTTTTGTTCAAAAGCTTCAAATGTCGATTCATCTGTCCGCATTATATCAAAGCCACAATGAAGGCCTACGTAAGCGTAATGCTTTTTTTTATCGTTTAACTTTGAAAAAAACTGATGGGGCAACCTATATGAGCCAATTGATTCTGTAGAAAAAATATCATGAGAAAGGAAAATGACAAAGTTTTAATACATGCATAAAAGGCATGGGAGGGAGGATCACAGCGTCCGAAGATTACGTTTGTGATCCACTGTTGTGGTTTTTTATCATGAACCAAATCCAAGAGGACATAAAGATAAACAATCTTTCGAAATCAAACTGGAAAATCTTTTCACTAAACCGAAAAACTGAATTTGATCCTCTCGAAGCCAGCACTGCAACTATTTGTCAAAAAGAAAAAGATTCTTTGCTGAACATTTCCTCAAGTCAATGGTGGGAGATGCCTTTCAACTGAAACCATGTACTTTTGACCCATCTTGTTTCCAACCTTACGCCAAAAATTTGAATGTGTTAAATTAATTTATCACTATATAATGCAGTTGTGAGAGAAAGGTCCTGGGCTGGTCAGTTAAGAGGACACATGCAAAAGTTGCAAATTCTGGTTGATTGTGTAGGAAAGAACCGAAATGCCCTTCTAGTATGAGTGGTGATGAAGTCAAATACTTTGGATATTGAGACATACACCTTGTCTCACTTGATAACGAACCGGCAGTTTTTTGGAGAAACTAATATGGTTGCACAAGGAGTGATGGCTATATTTAAATTAAATGGGATTTAGTTGATAAATGTAACTTTTATTATATTTTTTTTTTAAATTTACCCGTTTCTTTTGTTTCACTTGATTACGAATACTAGCTTAATAAGCCTGTTAAAAGCTTAAAAGGTAAGAAAACAATACAAAATATGTTTATATAAATGAAGTTCAAAGAGTAGTTTTTAGTTTGTTTGATATCGCAGAATTACTTGAAGTGTAGATATTCATAGAGTGCTTTCAAATAATCCAGCGAAATTTCGGACCAGGCTCGTTTTATGGCTTCAATAATCTCGTTTGTTTCTTCATATTGCCTTCCTCCTTCATAGAATTTTCTTGAGAGCCAACCCCACATGTTTTCCATGATACACTTTCCGAGCCAAATATAGGATGTATAAATATTCACAATGTCGCCCATAAGTTTCCGGACACATTCATATAAATTTAATTTTTTTGTTCAATTATACAACAGTCTGGTGTTAAATTGTTTGCCATCTCCATAAATTACAGTTATGACTAGATAACAGTGAATCTAAATGAATCTAATGGTGATTGAGCCATCTCACGAACTTCTGGGATCAACTTGTCTATTTTGCACTTTTGACAATCCAGGCGCATTGATCTGGGAAGTGTCCCTAATCGTGTCACCCTAAACCTTCACCGTATTTCATTAACTACTGTCTCTTGATAACTGTGGTGAGAATTGTTATGATAATCTCTTGTAATCAAAACACTGACGTATCTCTTAGCGAGATGATAGGGCGTTTGTTGTCCTCCTTTATGCACTATGCGCTGTCATTCTGTCCTTTTATTCTCAGAACCCCATGGTCTAGATATGGTTACAATTTGTACAGTTGACTAGACTTAGTCAATAGCTTTCCGTTCTTTAGTAATGCCAACTCATAACCATATTTTAGCTTCTGTGCTAGCTGAATGATCATCACCAATCAATCTTCGTGTTGTCCCATGATCCATTTCTTTGGTGTGCCCCGATGTTGAGAGCTCAAAATGTTTGTTTGACAATGCTCATCCAACGCTGTTTGGCAACCTATCTTCATCTTCGTAAAAGATGTCTGTATCCCGTCTGGACCATATATCATTTTTACTAAAGGTTGACAACATCTCCCACTTGGTGGCTGCATCAGCAACATTCTTTTTTGTTGGCACCTGAATTCTTCCCTTTTGGTGCTGTTTGGAATCACAACAATGCGGAACATCAAGAATTGCTTAAATTTCTTGGCATCTGCTCTCAGTCAGGATTAAAAGTTCCTAGATTTTGACCAACCGGGATCCTTTGAAGGCTGCTTGTAGCTCCATCTTGGGTATTGTCAGTGGTTTCAACGGAGCCACCTTGCCTTTGGCGCAAACCAATGTACAATTCACTGAGCTTCTATATTAATAACGCAGATATGCCACAGCCACCATCGCATCCTCACTGGTGACCACAAAAATGTGAAGTTGTATTGACATATCCTTACCGAATCACAGAGGTAACATCTCTGGATCTCGGCACCCTCCACTTTCGGCAACTGGCGGCGCCAATCTTTCCTTTTGCATATCAAGTACTGCAGAGTCAACTCATTCCATTCAATGGCTGAACACCTAATCTCCTGCAGCAACACTTTGAGTCTAACAAAGTAGAATGACAAAAATACGAAAGGGTCATGGATGGACATAGGCACCCTCAAAATTTGGCGCTTTGTTGGCACTCGCTGTCCATTCTAAACGTCTCTTTGAGGTTTATTGTATTAGAGTCTACATAATGATTGCCGACAATCGTTTCTGCTGCCTCAGCCAATCTTTCATCAAACTCCCTCTCATTGGCAACACTAACACCATGAAGATAATAGACTAGAAATCTGTTTCACCGAATCTGCACCTGCTGATCCTCTTCTTTTATTTTACTTGTAGAAACATTTCTTTCAATATCAGCAATTATTGCTACTGGCCTTGTCCGGAAATTATTAAGAAGCTTCAACAGCATACTATTCAATGATAAACCCTGTGTGCTGCTGCGTCCCAAATCTGCCAGAACTTCCCGGGCTTGTTGGGATTTTTCACTATAAAAATGGGTAGATGCCAAGTCTTCGGATGATGTTCCTTCAATTCTACTGGTGTAAGTCTTCTGCCATATGCCTTGGTCAAAAGATTGTTGATTTGCCCATTGATAGCATCTTACAAGGAGGGCTCAGTTGCCTTTTCTTTTATACACTTCAATCGCTTAAGTTCCATCTGATAAATCTAGTAACACAAAGTCATCATACCGCCACTTCAAACAAGCACAGAATGAATCGCCTTTGCTTTCCATAGATGCCTTTAAGATTTTCCTGCCAAAGAACGTACGTTTATCTTTGGCATGTTGATGAGCACACAGTTTTATAGCTATTTGTGTTTGCACTGGTGCTACAGCTGGCTGCCAGACATATTGTGGCAAACTATGAAAGCGTGTGAGATATTTTCGAACACACCCTACCACACTGCAAGCACGTCCATTCCTTCATTTAAACTTCTTGGAGTGCCCCAAACATATTTCGCACATACAACGGCTTTCTATAAAATTCCCTCAGCTTTTCAAAACAGATAGAGCTGCTTGAATTGCTCGCGTTCCACCAGCTTGTGCTTCTTCCCGTAGGAAAAGCATTCGCCTCGTTTGTTACTTGAAGGAATAACGTCCAATTTCATTCTGTATTCGGAGTGAGCGGCATGTAAATGCGCTGGCCGCTTATCGTTTCTCCACGAATGTTGGAACTGAACTTGCTCCTTCCGCTATTTTATACAGCGCCATTTACTGAACTGCGTTAAATTGGACTCAAACTCGCCACTTTCTGTGCTTCAATTGAGTTTTATCTGGACCGGAAGTCTCTCTACAAGTTCCGCAAGCAGTGTTGCGTCGTTTAAATGATTTTATAACCCCGACGCCACAATCGTAGTGGTTTGACTATGCATCAAGAGCGCATATCTAATAGATGTATCCAATCTTTCAATTTTCGTTAGAGGCTCTGCTCGCATTTTCTTCAACAGCGTTTGTACGATGAATTGTGGGCGTCCATAAAGTATTCGAAGGGTATTGACGGCTTCCGGAACAACTGAGGGTATCACAAGTCTATCCAGCAAAACTAGTGCGTCGCCCTTGATAGCTTTTTGCAACCGTTCCAAATTTCCAGTATTAGAGAGCCCGCATAATATGATTGTGTTCTCGTAGCTACTTTTAAAAAGCGGCCACTCCTCCGGTCTTCAGTTGAACGCTCTCTATTCCAACTACATGCCGCGCTGAGATTTGGTGCTGGTCTCCTCTTTATTGTCAGGCAACTTCTCAAAACGCCGCTCCATTTGTTTGTTCTTAGTGTCCTGCGCTTTGTTTGTGGATGCGCACTCAACGATCTTTGACTTGTCAGTGGATGTGCGCAACATAATGTTTATATCGAAACAACAAATGAAATTCTACAAACAACAAAAAAAAAAGCCTGATAACAAATTTCCCCTTAAGCTCATTTCAAAACAACTTTTCAAACTTTTTTTTTCTAGAATGGCACTAGTAATTTTGTAAGTGAAGTTTCAGTGGAAGCTCAGCACACAAGTTCTATTAAAAAGATTTCCAAGGAAGGGAAAGTTTGCAAAGAAATTGCAGAGTTCAACCGAATCAGATTAATAATTTTTTCAAAAACATGAGCATGTGCTCATCCAGTCATTGTCAAACATGTGGGAAAAAACATCAAACTCTCCTTCATTATTCGCCTCAGCAAACGCTTATGGTGCCAATTGTATCAGCGTGTAATTCACCATCATTAAGCGCGCAAACAGGAGACAGGGAACATTCTCAAATTACACAAACTGTAAATCAATTAGATCATAATCCAATTTTCATTCCCAGATTCAACCATGGACAATCATCACTGGCAGCAAAAAATTCTTCCAAAGAAGTTCTGCTTGCAACTGTTGTTGTTAAGATTAAGAACGTGGGAGGATTGTATACACTCGCAAGGGCGATACTAGATGGCGGATCACAATTGAATTTCATCACCGAACGGCTGGCACATCAGCTCGGACTTTCAAAATCAGTCGTGGAATTCGGAGGTATCTGCAATCTCAATGCTCGTTCGACCAGAAGAACAAGCATCTCAGTTGCATCAATGCACACAAGTTGGACAACAAATATGGAAGCAATAGAAGAACCATCGATCACAGCTTTGCAGCCGCTTTTTTTCTTCAGCACGGACGATTTGAAGGTACCGAAAAACATTGTCTTAGCTGACCCAGCTTTCAATACACCTCCGAAAATTGACCTGCTCATTGGCGCATCACACTTTTATTCATTACTAAGTGTCGGTCAAATCAAACTTGGAAGTGGAGAGGAATACCCGATCTTGCAAAAAACACTATTAGGATGGATTGTTGCAGGTTATTTGCCAACCACTAAATTTTCTCTTTTTTTTTTCTTCATTCAGGATCGAGAATGAAGATTCACTCAGTGAAACATTGCAGTCTTTTTGGGAAAATGAGAGTTTTAATGCAACTAAGAATAATTGGTCAAAAGAAGAGAATCTCTGCAAAAAATATTTCACATCAAACGTGGCCAGAGCGACAGATGGACGTTATATTGCAAAGCTGCCTTTCCGCGAACCACCTGATGTTCTTGGAGACTCATATGAAATGGCACTACGACGATTTTACTTTTTGGAGCGTAAACTTGACAAAGATCCTGTGTTGAAATTGGAGTATTCGAAGTTTTTGGCGGAATATGCTATCTTAGGTCACATGGAGGAAATCTAACCATCGATGGCTGCTACTATCAGGAACAAGCTCTTTTTGCCCCATCATGCAGTCCTAAAGGCAGATAGTTCAACCACAAAATTGCGCGTGGTTTTTGATGGATCGGCAAAAAGCAATCCTGGGAAGTCCATTTACGACATCCTGAGGGCCCACAATACAGGACGACATATTCGCGCTTTTGTTTCGTTTTCGTCTTCATCGTTATATACTGTGTGTTGACATTGTGAAGATGTTCAGACAGATTTCGATGAATGAAGAACATGCTGATTTTCAATTAATTTTATGGCGCAATAATTCAACGGACAAAGTCAAAATATATCGTCTTCGTACGGTTACGTATGGTTCCATTTTTAGCAGTACGTGCTATGCATCAGTTGACTTCCAGTTATGATTGGCGAACGACTTTTTGAGCTCGTAATTTAGTTTGTGTCACCATGCAACTGGCCTACGCACTTTTAAAATCTGAATTCTTATAAACAGAGTAAGTTCTTGCAAAATGCAACACTCTTGGAACTTTCCTACATATTATTTCATAATTCTGGCTGTCAGTACTTATTGTGTTAAACACTTTATTGGTGAAGTTGGAAAAACAATTGCCAAGAGCGGAAACAAGTTCAACTTCCAATGTTAAATTTGTTGTGCTGGAATCAATTTTCGGAGATCTAAATTTGCTCAACTTTCTCCAGAGCTCGTGATTTTTTAAAAAGCATTTGCAATCCATAGTGATCTCTTACACCCAAGAGACAACTTCATACAACGAGTTCTGAAACATTTTCATCTCATGCACAACTTCAACATCAAGCTGTACCAACGGTCGCAGCTGGAAGAACACAGGAACCACGCGATCGAGTATGTTGAGAGAAGTTAAGAAACAGGAATGAGGGTCGAAAGTTCTACCAATAGGAAAAAAGAATTATCCTAGAGTTAAAGACCTCAAACCTAAGTCTACACAATGCAAAATGGAAACATTATAGTAGAATTGAATAGATGACTCAAATTCCGCTAACACACAGGGTGAACCATTTGATGAAGACGACGCGCATCAAAAACAGCATGTACCCCATCTAGACGAAGGAAAGATAGCAGTATCAAAGCTTAAGTCTAATAAAGCCACTTTAAAAGACGGCTTAGCTGCCGAAATTTTCAAAGTGACGCCGATGACTTGAATAAGAGTTGTTACTGTTGTTTCCTCGTTTCCAAGACGCCTTGAAGCACCAGCTTCACTAAAGCCGATAATTCATATATATATATAATATGTCTTTCCGATAAAAATCTGAAAACGTTCTAACTTCACTTCCACTGCTGAGCGCTCAATCCGCTCATCCACTTCATAAGTCTGTTCGTAGGCATATTCCCCTTATCCTTATGATAAGAATCCAGAGTACCCTAATTCCCTTAGTGAGAGAATATCACGCCACGTTCCACTTATCGGCATGTTCAATTTTCACGCGACCCAAAAAATAAATAAATATGCCCCTCCCATTCGGATTCGAGCCGCAAAATCCTACTACTAAGGCCGCACAAACAATCAGTCTCAGTCAGTCATTCATACAGTACAGACATTCTTCGGTACTTAGTGATTACAATTTTTTGTCAGGGCTATATTCCTTCCGATACCCAGGTATCTGATAAAATTTAACCCTTATTTCTTACAGCAATTTTTTGAGTACACCGAAACATTGCCTTATACGTACAGACACGGACCCAAGAAGGTAGAGCGCTATGCCGTATATACAGCAATAGACACGCTCGTGTCACTGATTCGTCGTATTAAGGAAGATGTTGGAACGGCGTTCAACAGTACCCTTATCGACATCATCAACAAGGTCGAAGGAATGGCAGAAGACACTTCAGCCAATGATGAGGACAACTCGAGGTAATCCACTTCGAACGAGAACTCCAGCAGAGACGTCGAAGGTCCATCGACTACGACCACACCATCAAGCCCGTTAGACGCCGAAGCCAGTTGTTCATCCCCACAGCCCGGACAGGAAAGGCAGAAGAAATCTTTTTCGCTTGTGGGAGTGGTTGATTATGAGTGCTCATCATGGTTTGTAAAAGTCATTAGGTCTTTAGCGTGCCAAACCCCTGCTCCTTTCCCATTCGCATCACACAACTTCGTCCAGGTAGAAACTCTCATTAAAACCCCAAAAGGGCCAACATACGTTGACGCCAGTTTCGCAGTAAAGAACTGTGCTGCATCAGAAAACACGAAGTTTTGACTTTTCACTTTAGCCTTTCGATTAAATTGAGTATCTCTCAGCTTTAAATTATATTGACCTGCCAATTGTTGGGCAGAATGTAGTATTCTGTCCTTCACGTCTATTACAACTTCAGTAAGATGCTTAGACCAGACTTGGACATCATACGACCTGTCTGTGGAAAGCCTGATGTGGGAATAGGTAAGCTCTTTCCTTTAACCTGAACTTCGCGGCCGAAAAGAACAAAGTATTGGGTGGCTTTAAGGACTTCGTGAGTTGAAGTTCTGATTGCGCACGCAACCTTCTGAAGCAGCACGTCCCATATTTGATTAATGAATTTTCTCCATGTGGGTGTTCGTGATAAATTTATCATGCTCCTCTTCAATTCCCACGGGACTTTTAGCAACGCATTCATGAAAAGAATGAAACGCAACAGTTTGGCTGGATACTCAAGTATATCTTTAATTTTTTTTTGAGAAATCTTTATGAAGTGGGCCACAGAAATTAAGTCCATATCTCCATTCCTTGGTAGAATTCTCATCCGACAATTCTTTATGAGAAACCATATGAAAAATTAAAAGAGAACAAACAAAAAATTATATTATGTTTGGATTTTTTAAGTGTGGGAATTCGCAAACAAATAAAATATGCACATCTGTCTCTGGATATTAAAACTCAAGTTTTATCTCTTCTCGTCAAAAATGAGATTCAGCTAAGCTAAGATATAATTTCTTTCACATCAGATGGACGTGAAATGGCGCTAGTATTTCGTGACAGTAACTTCTTTGTTTTGAACGAGAATGTATTTCAAATTAATATTGCTGAACCACGAAGTTATTTTAATTATCATTCAGGCCACTATTCTTCATCCATTAAGGCCTGAAAAGCGAATGATTTCGGGCAAAAAGATGGTGCAAGAAATGCCGAAATACTATCCACAGGAGTTTGTTTTAAATGCCACACACATTGCTCCATGTCTTTATAAATATTGATGCTTACGAAATTTCAAGACTCTTCATTAAACATGTGCATTTATAATTATATTTTTTCTTTGATTGAATTTGATCAAGAAAATAATTCATGTAGGCTGTGTGGGGTTTTTTTTTCTGTAATGAAATGAAATGAAAAGTTGCAAAGAAAAAAATCTTTATTGATGTTAAACAAAACGTTCGCACGCATAATTGTCACCGCGAAGTGATTATTGAAAAGTTGAGTTAGATGAAATGCATTTCGATTTAAGTTCATTCAGGAGCAAGGTTAAGAGAACGGAATAAAAATAACGTCGATTTTACCTTTATTTTTTTAACATACCCCTGTGCCACATGTAAGGTGCATTGATTCCATTTTAATATTGCTCTTCTCTTATCAATATAGGAAATATCTCTATGATAGAAAGATTTCAGAAGCTGCAGAATAAAGCGATGAGAATAATTTTAAAATGTAATTGGCGGACTCCTATTGATATTATGTTAGACGAACAGGGTTTTTCAATAAGGACTTGAAAACTTTTTTTTAAAATAAAATAAGCCGAATGTAAAGTATGCTGTGTGGCCTGTGGCACCATTCTGTTGAAATCACTTGTCGTCCAAGTTCATATCTTCCAATTCGGGCCAAAAATAATCGGTCATCATGGCGCGATAACGCTGGCCATTCATAGTAACGTGACGATCGTTATCGTCGACGAAAAAATTTGGCCTAATAACGTCGCCGACATGCAAACCGCACCAAACTGTTTTTTTTTTTTGTGGATTATGTGGTGATTCATGAAGCAAATGTAGATTTTCAACCGACCAATAACGCATATTTTGCTCATTGACGAACCCATTGAGCCAAAAATGAGCTTCATCACTGAGGATGATTTTGCGTTAAAATTCATCATCTTGGCACATCTTCGCCAAAGCCCCATCGGAGAACGTACGTCTTTTCTAATAATCCATCGGCTTCAATTCTTGAGTCAGCTTGATCTTGTATGGGTGTAAACCAAGATCGTAACGCAAAATTTGCCGTAATGTGGTCTGAGCGATGCCCAATTCTTAAGAACGCCGTTCGTTTGCTACGGACGACTGAACGGCAGCGATATTTTCGACACTTCGACAGACCAGTTGTCTCATTGATACAGCAAAAACGAATATGTTTACTCAAACTTTTGCACTTAACTTGTTATTGGCTGTCTAATTGGCGAGAATAACGATCGAAAATTGGAGTTAACGCTCTTAAAGTTTTGATCATCGACTCCGAGTTTCGGTAGAAAATTTTTATAGTTCTCAAGCGTTGCTCGTTAGTGTACTTTACCATAATGAAAATGTTGAGTTGACTGAATAAATTGACTATGACAGTTTGATGATTGGTGAAAGGGTACGTTCACAAATTAAATTCAAAGTTGTCAAGTCCCCATTTGAAAACCCGATACTTAAACGGTAAAGTGTTAACCAACGAATGTTTTGGTTTATGTGTTCAAATCGAGAAATGGGTTGTTGCCAAGCTATTTATAGTATGTAATAAATTGATGTATACGGGGAAACACCGCGACTCTGATGGCACACACAAGTGGAAGGGGAACTCAACCAACTTATCGTGCAAGACTGGAAACAGCTAGCTAGGGACAGTGTTGGCTGGAGAAGAAGTTAGGAATTAAATAATTAGTGACAAAGAAGTCCAGCAAGGAATCAGTGTTTAAAAAAACGCAACACCGTATTTTAAATTATAAATTATTTATGCAGTTGAACTTGAAATCTTAATGAACGAAAATTTCGAAACGATTATATTTCTATTGGCTAGAAAAAGCTACAAAATGTGTTTCTTTTTTATTTTTTTATGCATTTGTTTACGGAATAAATGATGTGTCTATAACCTAAAGTGAAGTTGCTTTTGTTACAAATTTTTTTTTATATCATGAGATGGGAAGTTCATCGTATTGTGAGGTTAAATAGCATCCAAACCAATTTTTTAAATTCCCAACAGGAAGTTCTTGTAATCGGTCCGATTTTCGGACTTCAAAATTTTTTCATATCTCCACGTCTCGAGGTCGCAGGAGTCGGATTCCATTGTTGTTGTGCGGATTGACTAAATTTAGTTAGTTATAAACTATAAAAACTAATTAAAAGACTAAAACAGTATTAAGTTAAGCCACTCATGAGAAAGAACACCCAAATCCTACGTCTGGGTCAGAACATTACCATTTACAGCTATAACTATGAGATTGTTAGGGACCTTGCCTACCAAGGCTCCGCTGTAAACACATAAAATAACACTTGTGCTGAAATCAAATGAAGAATATCTCTTGCTAATCGCTGTTTTTTTGGGCTAAGAAACTAACATAGTAAAGTCCTCTCTCAAAGGACCAAAGTGTTGCTCTATAAGACCCACATCATCCCTATTCTGCTACATGTTGCAGAAGCATGGACACTTTCAAAAGCGGATGAAGGGGCCATATGCATGTGCACAGAGGGTATGTTCACATATCCGCATATGTGGGTATATGTTGACATATGTGGCTCTGCCTGCTTTGCTCGCTTTGTTAAGCTCGATTTTCTTAGTTTTAAGTTATCTTTGCTTATAAATAAAGCAACAGCTAGTAAAGTCGAAAGATAAACATATATAGATTAAGCAATAGGTTAAGCTTAGAGAATTCACATTGGGTCAGTAAGTTATATAAGAATATTTCTATACAATAAGTTTGAAGCAATTTTGTTTTGCATTTAAGTAATAACATTATATAGAGTGCAATGAAATTTGCAAAAAAAAAAAATACGATGATGATGTCCTCTATGCGCTGAGTAAGATCCAAGTGGCTGAGATTCCTTCGAGTCTTATCGAAGAGCCGTGAATCCTCCAGATGCACACACTTATAAATAATAATAAATATGGTACGATATTTGGTGGTAGTGGGGTAAACCAACTCGAGAGACGTTTTCATTGAGTTTACAACGTTTACAAAAAAAATAAATTTACTTTGCGTCAAATGCAACCAAATTATGGGAATGGAAAATAAATAATTTAATACGTTCTCAAATATGCCGGCCGTCCTGGAATAGATAGCAGGACAAAGGAAGTCTGGCTTATTTTGTTATTGGACGAACGAATATCCCTTTCTTAGTCCTCAAAACAGCAACTTGTACTCGTCTACATACTCATGAGTGACAGATTCGATTTTGCAAAAATCCACTTTGTGGGCTCCTTGATAACAACGGGGTCATCTGATTTGATATTTGGGCTACTCTGCATTTATTTTGGTCAGTGCTGAAGAGAGGTCACGTTTAGTGTCGTTGGACCTGGCAAAGCAGAGACTTGCCTATGAGAAAATGTGTGGGAGTGAGAGCATACAAATCTTCATCAGAAATAAAACATAGAGGATGAGAATAGTGAGTGGTTTCGAATTGTGTCAAAACTGTGTGTAGTTTCTCAAAGGTCAAAGTCGATGAATCGATAACTCGTCGTAGATACATCGTAACGGATTGGACTCAAACCTCCCACAAGCAACCACAGTGTGGAGCATCAGGAATTGTAAAATGCCTGGCATTGTTGCAGCAGTTTCATTAAATTTTCTGATATAACTTATTTATGCATATCGGCTAGACATCGGCGGGCTTCTTGAAAGTTAAATCCGTTGTCAGAGTTTATGTTAGAACAAAATCTATGTCGAGAGACAACCCTTCGTAAGGCGGCCAGAAAAGCATCTGACGTGAGGTCACTCACCAAATCCATATGAATCGCTTTCGTTGCCATGCACACCACAAATATGGCTAGACAGTGGACCAGTTTTGCAAAAAGGACGACTTGGTTCGACCCGCTGAGTTGGTAGACCCAACAACAATTGTGAAGTGGAAAGCCTGCTTTCATTTTTGGACAATTTGACGAAAAAGATCCAAGATTGTTGTTGACGATTGCTAGATGTAAAAAATCAGTGTGGATGTCTGTGATTAAAAGAAAACAATAGTTGATGTGATTAAGGTAAAATTATATGATTTTTTATATTGAAAGTCATCGGTGCATTCAGGATTCATTCAACATCCACAACCTCAGAATATCTTAGTAATTTAGATTTAATCGGAAGTTGCTTTCTGCTAAGTAATGCCCGAATATTTTCAACGAAAGTACTTTGTTGAACAGTTTTGCAACAGTTATTCGTCACTTTGCAACACGAATCTAGATTATGGCCAATATTCTTCTTCCAACGAAAACCACGGCGGACCTATTCACCATAAGCTTTGGTCAAGCAGAAAAGAAGGAAATAAAGCACGCGAAGCACAGTCGGCTGGTTTAATTCCGAAGAAATATGATACCACGAGTGTCTCAGAATACGTTCGGTTAAAGCAGGTTTTCTAATGGCGACGCATGTTGTGAAGTGACATGGTGGATGACACCATGCTGTGACTTTGGAAATCTTTGTTGGAAACGACAATTTGATTAAATTTAATCGCCGAGCTAAAAGTCAGGCATCGCAGAGTTCCAGGCGCGGGTAGACACTGGCTTCAGAGGTGGAACATTGGCTTTGACTGCATCGATAGTCATCTTGAACTCGCCTTCAGCGACATTGCATCGAAAGTAAACAACAGCGGCATACGCAAGCGAAAATGCATCGGAAAATCCTTGGTGTTCTGTTTCATACAAAGTTGAAAAACAGTTTCTTGGAGTTTGAACTTTTTCAAAGAATTGAAACTCTTGCCTGAATTTCGTCCATCTGTCTTCCAATTGGTTAGGTAGTGGGTCGTCCTATCCTAAGTTAAGCTCCGAAGACCATAGCTGCTGAAATTCATTTTAAACAAAATGATGGACGGTGCTTAGAGTCCTACGGGATCGAAGACACGCTTTATTTCTATATAATAATAATCGTCTGGATTATGAAATTTTTGTTAAGAGATTTTGTCATGTAAAACGAACATTCAGCACTCACAGCATTCCAATAACCTTAATCAATGATTGCGAGCGTTCAGCGTGAAGATTGAAACTTCACATTCCTCCCTTGACAAAGAGGCAAGATGGGCCAAAAATTGGAGCTCAATTTCCGTAGCTGCAGTTGAGCCATAGCAAGTAATGCAATTAGCTCATTTTCTGAAGCCGATCCCGTCATGACATCATTCACGTACACATCTTTTAAAATTTCTTGAGCTGCCTTTGAAAACTTTGATATGTAATCTTTTGCCAGTTGTTTCAGGACCCTGTATGCTGTACCATAAGTAACAGTAAGCAAACGAAAATGCTGAATTAGTTCTGAAGGTTTGCTCGCTTATAATCAGTGTGTGAGTGTGCTACTTAAATTTGTAGAAACCACATTGGCAGTAAAATCGTATCGATGTTGCCGAAAATGCAGACAGACTACAATTTAATCTCGGTGAATTGGTGGACTTATGAGGAGCGAAAAATTTAGCGAACACGCATTCGAGTCCTTGACAGAACCATCGAGAACAACTCGCAGTTTGGTTGACGAGCTTCCGAGCTTAAACACCGCATGATAGGGAAGGTAAAAACGTTTGCGTGGACGAGAATAATTTTTTTTTCTGGAAGAATTCTTACAATATGTCAAAGATTTCATAGGGCTGTTCATTCCGGTAAAACCGACATTCCAACGATAATTGCCAAAAAATGGTTCGACCGTCTTAAATGTGAGTTGAACAACGTATCTTCCATCCCGCGAGCGAGAAAATGTCTGTTAAAAGTGTTGTTCAGCTTGATCTTAAATGTCCGAATGAGCTAAGGTGCCATCTTCCAGCTCACAAAACCTTTGAAGCAACAGGTCGACATCAGAAGTAGAGTAAAGAGATGAAAAGCTGCGAGATTCATCAGACATTTTCATTTTCAAAAAAAATCTTCTGTTATCACCCCACCGAAAGAACTTCATTGCGCGAGTGGATATCCATTGATGCTTCTATGAATTTGGCCTTCTTTCAATATACCCCACAGTTTGTCAGCACCTAAAAGATCATGAATGGAAACAGCTTTATTTAAATCTGGATCTGACAGATCAAGATTTGAAATATGAGACCATGATGCTGTCTTTTGAACGCGAAGTCAATTTGTTTAGAACGTATGCATCAGTAGAAAAGCCATCTAAAGAAAGGTGCGAACGTAATGTTAAGGGAATGTGTATAGTATATCCTTCGGAATACTCTCCTTCCACCGACGATAACCCGAGAATAGGGATTCGATTCGAACAGATTCGAGCGCGCGAACTAGGATACCCGAGTTAATCAAATTACCCTGAATGTCCGTGACTTTCGCGAAAATTGTAAAAAATTGCACTTTGCTTCCAGTCCCCGCACAACTTTATTATTGCTTATTTTTTTGCAAAGCGTGCACGTTGTCATCGCTGATTGAAGGGATCGACAAAAAATTTCGATGAACGACAGAACAATTAAATTTACCCAATTTGAGGTTTTTCAAAGCGATCCCATGCTTCCAAATAAATTGTGTCGGCTATATTTATAAGTTATATTATACCTCATAAGATTCGGGCCATCATTGCGGAGAAAAGATCTTAAAAAATGTAGCCAAGTGGAAGTTGACACTCACACGAAGTGTTCCGCGCCTCCCAAAAGTACGCAACACCATATTGCTTTGTTTAAAGCTTTTTCATAGTATCGCCCATAAATATGTAGGAGTAAACGAGACAAAGTAAAAGCTCGGCATCCGTTAACTTTTGATTTCAATAAGAATAAGAACTTCCAGATGGGAAATTAAAAAGTTTTTAAATATAAGGATTTAAAACGATCGAAAGATTAAAAGTTAATTTGATCCAAACTGATTCTGATTCTGAACTTTTTTTTGACAAAAGTGTCACGTGCCCGTGTCCCGTGTACGTGTTTTGCTATCGCAACTAAAAATATTTGCGCAAATTCATAGTCAGATAAAGCCGACACTAAGAGAATTTATTCACCTACATAACTTAAAACCGACTTTTTGCTATTCATAGTCATTTTAAAGTCAACTTTAAAGTTAAAGCCGGCTCGAAATTTAAAATGAGCCAAACGTCACTTTAAAAATATAATGTCGGCTCTAAGCGATTGTCAGGATTGATTTCTAAAAATTGTTTTGTGTTTTCTGCCAAAGTTGTTTTCAGAATTATAAAATCAGCTTAATGTGATAAATAAATTTCACTTTTGTTCAGTTACCTTTTTCGGTATTGATAAGAATATGTAACTATAATGAAAGTGAGTATCAACCATAAACTTAGCCGATTATACCTTCGCGTCTTTCTTCAATTATTTAAGTATGTTAAGGAGCTTCGAAAATTTGAATCTGTCAAAACAATTACTGTACAATATACTCGTATAGTCCCAATTATTTAAAAAAGGTTACAAAAATGTTTCCGGAGCATCGAGATTTTGAATTGTTTGAAGATTTTGAATTGATCTCACGAACGAAAATATACAGACCGCGCTTGAATCCATTTGAAGAGTTAGAGGAAGAAGAATTTTATTCGCGGTACAGGTTCGACAAAATTACACTTAGGTTTTTAATTGAAATGCTGGATATGGAAGAACCGCAAACTTATCGTGGATTGCCGTTTCCAACAGATCTACAATTGCTGGTAGCTTTGCATTTTTTTGGAAGAAATGTCCATCAATGCGATGTTGGTAAGTTTCATCAACAAGGTTACTTTACTAGAAAGTACTTCTACACATTTGTACCTTCAGGAGCCTTGGATGGAATTTCACAACCAACTGTGGGCAGAATCATCAAAATTATATCGAAGCGAATCGCATTACTTCTTCCTCATTTCATTAAGTTTCCGTCCACAACGGCAACGGCAGAGTTCGATGAAACGAAGCAAACATTTTATAGAATTGCTGGCTTTCCAAAGTTTATTGGAGCGATAGATTGTACACATGTGCAAATCCAACGTCCCGCTAAAGTTGTGGGGCCAGCAATGGCTGGCCATTACATTAATCGGAATGTCGGATGCCCAATGCAAAATTATTGATATCGTTTGCAAGATCCCGTGGTTCGAAGCACGACTCCAGTATATGGAACAATTGCGTGCTGAAATCTAAGCTGGAAGCAAATGTAAATGGCCACAACGGTATTTTGCTTGGAGACGCAGGCTACCCTTCTTCACGTATTTTGTTAACGCCAATCAGAAATCCCTCGAATCGGAAAGAAGAACTGTACAACAATGCCCATACGGCAACAAGGAGCACAATTTATTGCCTTAACGGCCAATTGAAGCTTTTGATGATGTCAACTGAGTAGCCGTGTTTTTAATTCGCTCCTCGCATTTTAAATAATTTTAACCAGATCGTTAATAAAAAAAAAAAAAAAAAAAGTAAAATTGTATAGTTATCAAGTGATAAGTTTAGTCTGTTGAAGTGCGTGTTTTAGTTTGATAAAAGTACCTAAATTAACACCAAGATTGTAAATATCAACTCTGTCTTACTCACGGAACAATACTTAAAACAGTGTACTATGTCAACTACACGTCTGCAAGCGCTGAAAGAGAAGGCTATCGTCTCAACTCCAAATCGATCTCCCGCCGAAAATAATCAAAAGTCAGCTCAGCCACAACCTTCAAGTAAAGCCACAGATAAAAAAACATCTTGTTCTTTCTCTGAACAATTACGCGACCTTGAACGTGGTTTATCTGATAAATCTGATTGCTGCGGCATGCGCTTGGTTTGCGTAGAGAGGGATTATTGTATTCAGCAAAAACGCGCAATGGGTTTGTTTATGTGAAGAAGACTAAGGAAGATGCGGAGATGAAAATTCTTTCAACTACGAAACTCTCTTGAAAGCTTTGCCAGTTTTATTTTTATTGTTTTTTTTTTTATTATTTTTAACACTACTCAAATTTCTGCATTAAATCTGTCTGGAGCAAATTAACAATCGACATGCATTAATATTTTATTATTTTATTTGCTTAAATAATTAATCGTCATTTATTTTATTTTTATAATTATTATTATTTTTTTTTTTCTTGTAATTTATAATGTCTAATTTTATTTATACTCGATCCCCCTCAACCTTCTTCCTCTCCTTTTTAAACAACACTTCTATGTTTACCGTCGTGTCATGTGCCTTTTCCCTTAAAATATGCATGATATATTCATACGTAAATAAACCTGTGCTCCTTTTGCTTGTTTTAGTTGCCTTTAACTATGGCTTTTGGATCTAGTAGCTTATTGTCTGGTATAAGGGATGAATTATCGGTTGCGGTGTATTATAATGCATCTCTTAACTGCAAGATACTTGCTAAATCGGTAGGAAATGGTGTGGAATATCTCCTTCTGGAAGTTGCAAACGGAATAGCTAAATGTATTGTGGGTGTAGCCTATAATCCGAACAGGAGTTGCTCCCCAGAGGCATTGTTCTGTGCAATCCAAGAGTTTTCAGCGCGTTATGAGCATATTATTCTCTGCGGAGATTTCAATGCAGACCTTATTAAGTCTGATTCGAGAGCTCGCCAACTTTTGGACTCTATTTCTACCTCTGGGTTAGCTGTGGTAAATTCCTATCCTACACGATTTGCTCCAAATACTTCACCAAGTCTTCTTGATTTGTTTATAGTCTCCGATATCACCAACGTTTTGCTACATGATCAGCTGTCCCTGGATGGAATCACAGACCATGACCTTGTTTTTTGTACATATAACGTTGACCTCAATCGTTCGTTTACACAAAAATATTTTCAATTTAGAGACTTCACCTCTGTGAATCAAGATGCTCTTCAGCTGGATGCAAGTTTACTTCCATGGCATGGTTGTTACCTTGAAAGTGATATAAACAGCAAAGTTAACCTAATGCAGAATTTTGTATTAGATCTGTTTAATCATCATGTTCCATTGAAAACTGTACTGGTGCGTAACAATAAATGCCCATGGTTCACACCTGAAGTACTCCATGCAATAAAAGCCCGCAGAAAACTTTACTCAAAATGGAAAACGAGTCAAAATAGTCTTGCTTGGGAAACTTATTGTCGCGCAAGAAACCACGCAACTTTTGTAACACGACGGGCCAAAAAAAGGTATTTTTTATCTAAGCTCAGCACAGACCAGACACCCAAAAAACTGTGGAATAACTTGCGTTCTATTGGCATTGGAAAGAAAGATAATCCAAACAATAATTTTGATGTAAACGAACTCAACAATGCATTTATCCCTTCTTCCATCAGCAGTTCCTAATTTATCCCAAATAATCAGCTTTTCTTTGAACCGCCCAATCGTTTTGATTTCGAAGTTGTGTCGGAGGCAGAAATTATCCAGCATAGCATAGCACATAGTTGTGCTACGGCTATGATTAAGGTCCTTGATGACATAAGACTTAAATACGACCTAAATTATATAACTGTTCTGTGCCTTCTCGACTTTTCCAAAGCTTTTGACACTGTAGATCACGGAATTTTGTGTAAAAAACTTGGTTTTTACTTTGGAATGAGTGACAGATCGATACAGCTGGTAATGAATTATCTAAGTAACCGGAGTCAGAGAGTTGTGGTAGGTGATAAGTACTCGCAATCTAAGGAATTATTGATGGGAGTTCCACAAGGATCTATTTTGGGCCCACTCCTTTTTTGCCTTTTTATAAATGACTTGCCGAAAGTGTGCTCTGACGTATCGATGCATCTTTATGCAGACGATGCGCAAGTCTATCTCTCGAGACCTATTGGACTTGTGGAGGATCTTGTCTCTAGATTTAATGAGGACTTATCTAAAATAGTGAATTGGTCAAATTCTAATAATATTTTTCTAAATCCCACAAAATGCCAGTTAGTTCTTATATCGAAAAAACTATATAAAACCGAACAAATCCCACAAATTTTCCTAAATTCCACAAGACTTCAGTTTGTGGAAACTGTTACAAACTTGGGATTCAAAATAAATCGATCACTCTCCGCTGTGGATCATATTAACCATGTTATTGCGCGAATATACGGAGGACTACGCAAACTTTGGCTGATCTCTAGTTTAACCCCTATTGCCACAAAGCTAAAATTAGTAAAAACATTATTAGTACCGATAATTGAATATGCCATAGTTGTGTACTGCAAACTCGATTCGCTCACTATGCACAGACTGCAAGTTGCATTTAACGATATGGTCAGATATATATATGGACTTCGTAGATTTGACCATATATCCCGCTACCACAAACTCATCCTTGGTTGCACGCTTGAGGAGTTCGGAACATAGGGTGTTGTATGTTCATGCACAAAATAATACAGACACGAAAACCAACTTATGTATTCGATAAACTTCAATTCGTACAATCACCCAGAACACTTAATCTGATCGTTCCTCCATCCAATTATTTACAGCCTGCCCGCCTATTCTTTGTCCACTGTACCAGACTTTGGAATTCGCTACCGAGAGCCGTTAAACTAATAAATGGAGCCAGCCAATTTAAAAAAGCAATTTACGTCCACTTTAATTGAATATAGAATATGCATATCTTTGTCTTTCACTTGCTTCCTTGTTATTTCCTTAACCTTCTCCTATCCTTTTCCGGTTTTTTTTTCTTCAACATTTTTACGAGTATCTACTTTATTATTTTTATTAATTTTTGTATTAAATTGTAATTAAGTTTTATTAGCTCAATAAATTTTTTGTTTTATATAATTATTAATTTTGAAATTTTCCATTAAGAACTGTACTAAAAGAGACTAAGTCTTACTTGTACCCCCATGAATTAAATAAATTTGAATTTGAATTATTATTTGAGGAAGTCTAAATTTCGTTTTATTTATTCGTGAATTTAAACACTGCAAAGAACGTTATTGTTGCTGTGCTGCACAACATTGCCAAGGAGCGAAACATTCCTTTTGTCGAATGTGAAGAAGTACTCATTCCCAGCCAACAACAATCAAACTCCCTTGAGAATATAAACGATCCTGTTGAAATAAGTGGAAGAGCATTTAGAAATGGATTCATAAAAAGATTTTTTTAAGTTCCTTTGTACACATTTATAACATTTATTTAAATTCTGTTTATCACATTGAGCTGAACAAGATTAATTACATACTTAATAAGAATATAAACAAAAGACATAAATATTTAATTGAAATACATTACAAAATAATATCACATTTTTTTAATTTTTTTCATGAATGCTCCATGAAATTCCTGCTTCTGTTTTATTTGGTCCTCAAGTTTTTTCATTCGCAAGGAGTGCAGTTGTTTTCGATGCTCCAATTCTTAGGAATGTAGCTCAGACGCTTGAGAACTTTCCTCCTCTATTTGGCATTGCCGTGTTGCCATCACATCATATTTGAAAATGTTCGCTTTGGGCAATTGCCTTTATTTAGAAACAGCACTTTGCCTGGATCTTGAAGCGGTAACACTTACAGCAGCGTCCGAATTCCCAGCGTTTTTGGGACTTATTGCTGTGACAGTCTGTGGAATTTTTGGAAGCGATTCAAAGGCAACGACAGCAGGAGAAGGAAAAGCTATTGACTCTACAGATGTCGACGAAACATCGAGTATGGTGTTCCTTTCTATGAGGATGGTATCATCTTCCAAGTCATCAGCTATCATAGCTTAGACAAGGGCATCAGAAGAGTTGACAACTGGAATCGTAATGCGATTTCCTGTAGCCGTAACATCTCTTTTTACAGCGACAGCGAACTTTTTTGCGACCATTTTCATTCGCACCCATTGCTGCTTTAATTTGTCGACACTTCTTTGGTAACCAGCAGCACGCATACTCTCAGAAATTGAGTCCAAGGCAGGTTTTTTCCTCCGAAGCAGGTTTTTTCCTCCGAATTATTCTCGACCACTTCCAATTGCTTCTACAAATTGCCGCAGCATTTCCCTTTCCAAAGGCTCCCAGTTGTGTTTTCAGTCTCGTTTTATCTGAAATTATACACAGCTAGTTCTAATATACTTTTAAAAGAAATAATACTTTCAACTCTTTGTTTGAATCCATTTTATTTTCCTCTAAATAATTGAACATTCAAACAAAAACATTAAAATGTACTATCGCTTTTCAATAACACTCTTAAGTCGATGCTAGATATACATAGGCATAAATGTGTCTATGAATAACGAAAAGTTAGAGCCGGCTTTTTGATTTAGAGCTGGCTTATAACTAAAGTCGACTACAAGCACTATTAATGGGCAGACTATGAATTTGCGCCATTGATTTTATTGGTATTTTTTTGAAAATAAATAATTAAAGACAAGTCTATCATGAGATTCTGGAGTGTTTTTAAGTTATAGTGATTAACGAATTGAATTTTTAACCCTCTGTTCAGACTGATTTATTGAAAAGCTTGAACAATCATGATTCAAACACACATCATAATCACATAAAATAATTCTTTGATAATTTATTTTTTGAAAATGACATTGTAATTATTATTTTTGGATCGAAAAAATGCCACCACGGTCTTTTGGTCCAGCAATGAAAACAAAAACATTTAACTTTTTAATTTGTTACTTAATTTCTACTTAATTTTATCTTCGTGGTACAATGGTCAGAAGTCTTATGAATGAAAACTACACGTTCTCCTAGCATTTAGCTTTTTTTGTCGGCTCAAGCCGAGGAACATGCACTCTGTGTATGGTCTGCTGTTGGCTTGTTTACAAGCCATCGCGGCTTCGCTGTTGTTAAGAGACATGTACTCTGTGCATGGCCTGCTGTTGGCTTGTTTATAGTATAAGCCTTCGTTGGTTAACACTGTTGCTAAACCTTTGCTGCTGGTTCAACCCGAGGAACATGCACTCTGTGAATGGCTAGATGTTGACCTTTTCGGCAATGCTGCTATGTTAAGTGACACCGAATGGGTGGCACGTAACTAGCACCTTGATTGACTTATAAAAACACCAATTGGGACCGCTTTAGAAAACAATGCAAGGAAAACGTTCCCCTGAATGTATCTCTCAAAATGCCGCTGGAAATAGAAAACATAATCGGCAGCGCAACATGGAATAAGACTTCGTTCCGGAAGGCCGGAGTACGGAATAGTGAAATAATATTCCCGCTCGAGATCTCGCGTATAACGTGAGAGGAGGAGAGCGCGTAAGCGATGGCAACGAACCACCAAAAAAAACATACTTAAACCACTTTTCTAACAAGTTAAGGCGCATTTTTCAAGATTTTATGAGTCCCGAGACTTGCGCTTACCTCCTTGCCTTGACTGTGGATTAGAGCTCAAACTGCTCATTATGGAAAGCCGTTAAGTCGATTAAAAAACCCGCAATGCGCTCGGCGCCAATGAAAAAAACTAGCGGCAAAAAAGATGAAGTGGGAAAAAAAGATGAACAGAAAACTAATCTCTTTTCAGAACATTTGGAAGACACGCTCAAATCATTTGAAAGAAGCTGCCTTTAAAAGCGTAAGTTCAGCTTTTGTATATTATAAATGCTTGCTTGGGGAAAGGCAATGGAAAATCGTCCCAAGACAATGGAAAATCGCAGAATTCATGATGGTTCCGAAATCGGGAAAAAGTCCTTACTATAAAAAATCATAAAGACCTACTTCGCCCTTGCCGATTAAATAAGGTATTTGAACAACTTTTTCTTAAATGATTGCAACCGGTAATTAGATTAAGCCGAATAATGCCGGACTACCAGTTTGGTTTTAGAGTCAAGTACAATTAATCAGGTCTATTGAATAACAAACATATTAGAAAAAGGCCTGGAAGGGAAAAAATTTGCTCTAGTTTATTTCTCGACGTATCGCAAGCCTTTGACAAGGTATGCCACGATGGGCTTAAGCATAAGCTAAGGCTTATTTTACTAGAGAAATTGTTTAAAATACTGGTAAGCTACCTTGAAAATATACTTTTCCGTGTTAAATACGGGACTGAATACTCAGAATTCAAAGAAACTTTTGCCGGATCTGATTCTGTTATTGCTTTATACAAGAGACATGCCCCAAGATGAAGAAACAGCAACTTTCGCGGTACACATGGCCGTCCTCGCAATAGATGATACAGTTGTGATCGTCCACGCGAAATTAATTTATTTGTTTAGGAAACTTAATCTTAGTCTGGAAGACATGGAAGATGAGTAAGAATCCCACACTATTATGAGCACGCGCAGTCGGCCCTCATCAAGGTTTGAACATGCAGGCAAGATATCTCCTATATCGGATCTCAAATTGAAACATTGCGCTTTTGGAATTATGTCAATAAAAAAAAACTCAATGCATCTATATGTTATATTCTTACCGCAAATAGAAGAAGCCCATTTCAGAAATATCCTAATAAAATGAACAGCAAAAAACAAGCACTAAATATTAAAAACCAAAGTTCCCCTGCCTGTCTGTTTGTCTGAACGCGATAAACTCAAAAACTAACAAACGGATTTTCAAACGGTTTTCACCATTTGACAGAGTGATTCAGTAGGTCACAGTTACAACTTTTTGTTCAATCAAAACACAGGTAGAACAGAAAGGTTTCATGATATCAATCCTTACCCAATCAAAAATCATCATAATCAAGTTTTATTATGTCCAGGATAATACCTCTCTTGATTATTTAAATCTGAAAAGTTACGACGTGCATAAACATTCTCCTTCATCGATTACGTATGAAGCTACCACTATCAAGCTACCATTTTGTGGAAAAATGAGACTGCGCGTTTCAACGCTCTTATGCACTAGTTTAAATGAAAATGAATTTATGTAAAAAAAAAATTGGAAATTTTCAGGTTGTGTTGAAATGGCCAAATCGGCGGCCGATAATAAGGCAATTTGTTGTTTGTCTTTTTTTTTGGGTTGTACTGACGCTGCAGCTTCGATTATTTTTTACGAACCCGAACCCTGGTCAGTCAACAACAATATCAGATGCTGATGCAGAGTTTTTTCTTTGCGATTTGCAAACGTGCTGTGCTGCATCAACATCGGTAAGTGTTGGCTGTTGTTAGTGTTATTGGCCTGGACATAAAAAATCCCCCTTTGGATGAAAACACAGCTAAGTTTTAGATGTAATGGTTCGTAATTTTTGTGTTTTAAAATTAATGAAGATTACAAGAATAACAATTAACATTAATAATATAATTACTATACATATATATATTAAGTAATTGGTTATTTTTTCGTTCATATTTAAATTCGTTGGTATGTTACACATCTTCTTTTTGTTTGAAAACAATGTCATCAAATGTCAATTAATTTTTAATCGAATCAATTTTTATTTCGCTAGTTCTTATAAACTTTTTTTTTTTTAAAGTTTCGTACGTATGAGCAACGTCTGCTAATTATAAAAATTTTCTAACGAAATTCGGAGTCGGTGCCCGCAAGTTTAAGTGCGTTAATTCCAATTTTCGGTCGTTATTCTCACACTGGTAGACGGGCAATAACAAGTTCAGTGCAAAAATTTGAGTCTTCATTTTCGTTGTGTGATGTTGGCGTGTCAGTGAGACAACTGGTCCGTGTCGAAAATATAGCTGCCGTTCAGTCGTCCGTAGCAAACGATCCAAATCAGACGATTCCACGGCGTTCTCAAAAATTGAGCCTCGCTCACAAGATCAAGCTGACTCAAGAGTTGAACCCGATGGACCATTCGAAGCGACGTACGTTCTTCGATTGGGCTCTGGAGAAGATGCGCCAAGATGAAGAATTTCGATGCAAAATCAGTTGACGACGCTCATTTTTGGCTCAATGGTTTAGTCAATAAGAAAAATATGCATTATTGGTCGGGTGAAAATCCACATTTGTTTCATGAATCACCACTTCATCCATAAAAAATAACTGTTTGGTGCGGTTTGCATGCTGGCGGCGTTATTGGGCCATATTTTTTCGTCGACGATAACGATCGTCACGTCACTGAGAATGGCCAGCATTATCGCGTCTTGATTTCCGATCAAATTTATCCCGAATCGGAAGATATGGACTTGGACGATATGTGGTTGCAACAGGTTGCCGCCACAAGCCACACATAACACCTTACAATCGATTCATTGAAGAGTAAGTTTAATGAGCGTGTTATCTCAAGAATTGGTCAAGTTGATTGGCGGCCTCGTTCGTGCGATTTTACGCCTCTAGATTATTTTCTTTGGGGCTACGTTAAGTCATTGGTTTATGACTTAACGTATGAAAATTGGGCCCAACGAATCGACCGCTGCATACGTGGTGGCCATATGAACGCACGCGAGTTCCATTCATAAATGTTTTGATTGTTCTTCGGGTTGAAGTACAATCAAAACATTTATGAATAATAAAGTTTTTGAAATATCACAAATGGTTTGCGTTTTAAAAAAAATAAATTTGTCAAGTCCTTATTGGAAAACCTTTTTTCTTTTGCTTGGCCGTTAAGAGTGTTGAAATGAATGATTTTATCTAACTTTATTATTCTGTATTTTGTCATTTTATTTTTGTCTAGTGAAATTTTCGTCGAACCAGAGTTAGTGAGCCATTTAAGTTTATCGTTGGACTGATCTCAAGAGTTCGGAAGGTTTTGTGCAACATCTTATTGAATTTTATTTAATACATGCCTTTAAGATCCTTCACGGAACTTAAACGCAGTCCATGCTTATATTTCCTGTATCAACTCTGTTACAGGAAAGAGACCCGTTGACATATTTTTCCACAGAAATGATTCTACTGACCTAGAGGTTTTCCGAAAGGTATGGCAAGATAATGCTGGAAAGATCAAAGCGAAACCGCCAACCCAGTATGTCATAAAAGTAAAGTCTTACTCTCACGGCGAAAAAATGTTTGTAAAGTAAAGTAAGTAAACAAAAGATAAGGATCTAGATATAAGAGCGAAAGAGTGGCTGAGAACAACGCAACCACCGTTGTAACTGAATCTGGGAGAATAGTCCACAGATCCCACATAAAGAATTGAATCGTTTCTATTCCAGAACATTATTCGCAGCATGCGTCGCCGACATATAGATCTCAGTCTATTCCAACTCACAGCTTATATAAATAAATATTAGAACGTTTAAGCTACAAAACGATACCTTCGTCCTCGGTTCTTAAACTGTGTTCCTCGGTATCCTGGGATTCCACGGAAGGGGTTTGAGGGTTCCGCGACATTCTTGTATTGAGAATAGTAAAATACAAAAATAATTTTTTTAAGTTTGTAATTCCAAACAGTTTTGCGTTTATATTTTCTTTTATTGAAGTGTGAGCTTTAATGAGAATGGCCAGACTCCTAAAACATAAATTAATATGGATAACTGGCGTACGACAGGGCGCCTTTCGCAGCGAGTCTTAATATGAAAAACTGTGGTTGATGATGGAAGAACAGCAGAATTTACAGAAAATATAGAGAACATTTTGCTGATTGTTCGCTGAGTAGGGGAGATTTATCCACATGTATACATTTTGACAACATGTTAAAACCATGTAATTTTTACTTTTGGTGAGTTTGCTTTGTGCTGTTGTGAGGTTGTGACTTGTTTCGGGTTTTCATTTTGAGTTTTCATTCAAGCTTTTTTTTATGCTTTTCATTTTTGTTACTCTTGAAGTGCGTTCTACGTATGCTTCACCCGTACTATCCCATGCTACAAATATTAAAGGTACCTTCTTTAATTTAAAAACAATTAAACCATTCAATTCAGTGCCAAAAGATAAGTACCTACTCCAATATAACTGAGCAAGCAATTGGAATATTTATACAATTTTTGCCTCGAATCGGAGAACGGGAAGCATTCGTATAATAAAAATGTTGCCGCTGTTTTCTTATAATTGTGTTTAATTTCAATTTTTTTTTATTATTAAATTTTAGGATGTAGATAATGCAACATAAAATTCAACAAAAGATAAACAAGTAAATGAAGAAAACTTTAACAAAAAAACGGCTTTGGATTTATACCTGTTTGAAGTTCCGAAGAACCTGATGCATTACGCCAAGTTTGAATAAAAAAATTTAGTTCATAATTCACTCGTACCAGCAAAACTTAAACGAAAATTTAAAGAAGAAAAACATCAGGTTTTTTCAAAAACAAAAAGGACATGCATAAATATACAGTTTGCAGTTTGACTTGATTATAACAATAACAATTCAAATGAAGCATCTTTCCTCCACGCTACAGAATAGCCCGATCTGAAAAGCCACACACTATTGCAGAATATTTAATTTAACGGATACACAAAATATCTGACCACATCAAAGATGAACTCGTTCGCAGATTGAATGCTTGTGATATGTTTGCAATGCAACTCGGTTGCTGCTTTCAATACTTCTTGTATTCGTGAGGTATCCCTTCGAAACATCTATTCAAGAAGATTTGCCCATCTGCACACCTTTAGAAACCAATACAACTGGTGAAGAACCAATAATAGGAAAGCCTACAAGGGTCGTGTCAAAAATCAAAAACATTGCGTCAGAAGTAGGTAGGAAATATGCCAACTGATTTAAAAAATTCTTGATGAAGCTTTGAAAATAGTAAAAATCGTTAAAAGTCGTCTTCTATAAACGAGATTCTTCAAAAAAGTGTGGCAAAGATATGGGAATTCAGTACGAATCACTCCTTCTGTATACGAAAATAAGATGGCTTTCCAGAGGCTTTATTTAGATTATTTAAATTTCTTGATGAGTATAAACTTTTCCAACTGGACCTTCATATGCAAACCTTTTTGATGTAATCGATAACAAAATTAGCTTATCGCGCAGATATTTTTGAAAAGTTTAACGGAACTGTTACTACTTTGCAGGAAAATCCATAATGGTATTTTTTTGCGAGAGACAAACTGGCAGCTTAAAAACAAAAATTAAATTTCTGGCTTATCTACATATACAGAAGAAAAATGTTGAATGTTTTCCAGTTTTACATGAACTCTCTGGATATTTGGTAAGTATAGAAAAATCTGTATTAGATTGCTTTCCAGATACGAAAGCTAACATCGAGTAAGTACAAAACAAAAACCCAGCATACGACACTAGGTATTCGGAAAACGAGTCCATTATTGATCTGCAGAGTTCTTCTTCGTCAAAATATTTATTTGATTCTGTACCATTTGTACATATTTTGGGTTGGTGTTAGAACTGAATACCGTGAACTTGAAAAAAGGCTATATTAAATTTGTTCCGTTTTGTCATATCGTACCGCTGTGAAGAAGGCTTTTCAGCGTATACCTTTGCAAAGACTTAATACACATCGAGATTGGAGCTTACGGAGAGTAAATTCAATTTTAAAAAAATTATAAATCAAACAATAAAACAGTTTTATTCTTCACACTTTGATTTTGAAATTATATCTTTAAGAATTGGGGTTCCGAAATATATTTGGGCCTTGTTAAGAATTCCACAGCTTAATAAGTTTGGGAGCCGCTGGTCTATGTCATTGGCGTGCAATGATATCGAGAAGCCTTAGACAGAATAGACACAGCGATTAAGAGAGAGAATCATATTGTATTTAGCGAAGTACTCACCATTAGTATGCAACCAACGATAAATCTGACAAGGAATAGAAAAAATTATTCTGAAGAAGCTAGATTTTTGTTGGCACTAATTAAGGAAGAAATTATTAATACGGTCTACGCAATGCATTGCTGGCACATATTGATTTTCTCTTATGCCGTGTGATGAACAACAATATCGGATCCCTTGAGCCTAAGTGCAGGAGTGATTATATTGTTTGCGGTGTCGACGGGTGTGAATTAATAACAACTTTGGCTTTATTTGTTGACGGATTTGTGAATTCGCGCGTGATTTTTTATTGGCAAAGATGTAAATTCGACCTTGTCGGTTCTGCCTTCTGCTGGGAAATGTACGACACCTGTGTCTTCAGAGTTACGCCGTGCAAATAGTTCGAGTTGTTTTTCTAAGGGTTGACAATAGTTTTTCGTGGCAGATAAGCGATCAGCAAGATGAGTGTCCTGTTTACGTATTGACTGGATATGTCTTTGAGTTTATAAGCAATCATCTAGAATCGATTTCAAATATTCGACAGACATTATCGACTGCCACTTTGGAGTTTAATGAAAAAATTGGTTCTCCGATTTATTTCGTAGTGTTTATAGTCAGACTAAAACAAAAACGAACCGATTGAACTATTTGAAAATAAATTTCTAAATTCTAGGCAGAGAAACTAGACTTTTTCACTTCACAGGTTTGTTTATTTAAGGTTGGGATGTTGTGGGGTTGGTTGTGTTACCTGATCTAAGGTCTGGAAGGATGTACTGATTTAACTTTAGTATTTTTTTATATATCTTGTTTTGTTTTTATTTTCTGGCAATTTATTAATTTTTGGCTAAAATAAGATATTTATTTCCTTTTTTTTCTCATTCTTATGTTTAAAAATAGTTTTTTTTTATCTAAAATGCAATCTTGCATAAAAATGATAATCGCCAAATGCTGCATCTTTCTTGGTTGAGCAGCTGACAGATACCCCTCTTCTTTTCCGTTTCGGCTTCTTAGGGGTCTCGTTCTCGCATACTGAATAGAATTTAAAATTTAATTATTTATCTTTTTATTTTATTATATTTCTGCTTTTTCCCTTTTTGAAATTTTTAAATGCAATATTTTTTTTATTATTTTTTTCTTTTATTATTATTTTTCTTCTTAACCAAAGTTATGGTTAAGTTATATGAAGGAATATACTTTATCAACAGAGTTAGTTCAAATTGGCACTACTAGAGGACGCTTTCAATCTTAATGACTTGATTTTGTCTGTGCCCCACGTTGGGCGCCAATTAATTTATTTGATACTAATTTTTCTTTAAAAAAAAATATTTATTTAAATGCCCAACAGGGTATCTGGTAACAATTTCAAAATTTCTTAATCTATCTTAAAAACTTATCTGCTGCCTGATGATCCATCCGCCGATGACGTGTTCCCACACTCCTACTCCGATTGCACTTTCGGTATGTTATGGAATGCGCCCAGCGTCGAGTGCGTCGGTGTCAGGATCTTACTGATTCCATACGTAGAAATTGCATGTCAATGTTTTCGTCTTTAACTAACATGACCATTCGCTGCAGGTAGAATCCGGGGTCTTAGTGCTCGTGATGGAATGTACTGTATCCGAAGAGCCAGACGCTATCTCAGCAAGTTCTGTTGAGATGGAAACACTGCTTAAAGTTGTTTAGAAGTAAGTTTTGTGTCGTTAACTTTTCTCCTCTTAAGTGCAAACGCACTTTATTTTAGAATTTATTTTTATGATTTTGAATGGAATGAATAAGCTAAGGCTACAGGAAGATGTGTGTTCCCAGGCTGGTGGTTATGCCTATCTTGTTTCTATTTTTCAGCAGATCGATATACATTGTATTGTTCATATTCAGAACTTTAATCATTGCCAGGGAAAGGAGTTCTTCGATGTTTTCACTCTTCGATTCTGGTTGAAGGACTGAAGGTAAGTGCTTATATGCAGTTATTTCAGAAGATTGGAGTTATGCATTTCCAATCCTAATTGTGGCGTTTTGGTATCGGATAATGAGAATACCGTGGAGGTTGACTGGATCATCGTTGATTATCAATTGTCCCTCAAATAGATTTAGAAACAGAATTCCATGCCTTGGATTTACCATGGTGCACGTACTTGGGTGACTTCTGAGCAAGTTAAGAATTATTTCTTAACTTGACAGGTTGTTTTAAGGCTTACACGGAGATTTAGTAGCGCATAAATTCAATTCGTTTTTGGTAATAAAGTTACCTCTTTTTACTGCCTTTATTAAATTTGTCTCGCAGGACTCAGTAGAGGTAGAGGTAGAGGTAGTAGAAGAACTAAATGCTATTTTGATTTCAGCGTGATCAACGCCGAGCGAGGATAGGGTTGCCGTTTGTCTCTCTAGCCGTGTTAATTTAAGTATTTTCAGTTATAACATAACTGGCTTGAATAGTAAACTATTATACGCTGATTTGTTCAAACTTATTTTAAATCATGATATTGTTATACTTCTAGAAACTTTTGTTGTCGACGGCAAGGCAAATGAATTCTTGAAATATTTTGTGTTCTCGCAATCAGACTTAATTTTCAAGGTAGGACCACTTGTGTGGTTTTATATGCGATTTAATCTTCCTTAAATGATCTTATTGAACTAATTCATACGAAGTGTAGTTATCTTTATTATTTCGACAGACTGAATTTCAACAACTGGTCTCACGATTACACTGGGCTTGAATCTTTGTAAGTTAAAGTATCTTAGCAACCTTTTAATTCATTCTTTTTTTTCTTTTTCATATATATTGCATTTTTAAAAACTAACGAACTGAATTATGAATTGTAAATTTATTTTCAATGAAGAATAATTATGATATTTGCCCAATCTTCAACGTGTCAACCAATAATATCCCAATCAATGGCTTCCGTACTTATTAACACAGCTTGTTTCAACCCATATATCTCTATCGCATCAAGTAGATCTTATCACGATACAAGAACAGATGTAAGATCCACTCCAGAGCTAGATGGTCTTATCGAATCAATGGTTTGTCAGATGTTCGAGAGCCAGGGAAGAAATATATTTCAAAAAGCCCTTAGTGCGACCATCGACAGACTGTTGACCAACCAATAGACGTAGAACATAGTGGAAATTTGTCGGATTTTGACAAGATGCAAAACATAGTGATTTTCCGAATATCGCAGGAATTTCAGCTCTTGGAAGAAGAGTGGGGTTATCCAAATCTAAGAACCTATCAAGGGTACGCCGAAATATTTTGGAATGCTCAGTGTAATATGGAACAAAGTCGTAGGTCATGCAGATACTACATTTAAGTCTTAAAGTACACCCCTCAATTGGAACTGTATCTCAAAATGTCTCATAATACATTACGAGGCTAAAAGGGATTAAGGTACTTTGGAGTACGAAATGGCAAGATAGAAGAAGGTAATAATACTAAAGGGTTCTCAAATGGGGACTTTGAATTTAATATGTGAACGCACCCTTTCGCTTATCATCGAACTGTCTTTGTCAATTTATGAAACAAACCTACAGGGATAAGGCCCAGGTTTTTCTGAACCTGATGAAAACCTCACCTTCATTACAAATGTTAGAGGAGAAACAAGGACATCATCGCACACTCCGGTGTATTCAAAATGTTACCTTGCCCTAAGAGCATGAAGGATGAAGTGGACAGAGAAATCCAACAGTTACTTGAAGATGGCATCATTCGAGAATCAAAGTCCCCATACAACTCATCCGTATGGACTGCGTCGTAAAAACCTGACGCACACGGACATCGGAAGTACAGATTAGTGATAGATTACAGGAAACTTAATTAGTATATTTCAGGCAGAAATCTTCACCATTAAGGTAGCGTGTCATTTTATCAGATCAATCGAACACACAGGCTCGATACAAAGAAAAGCTATTCTCGTTGATAGCCAAGCAGACATTAAAGACTGCCGCGAACAGCTTGCTAGTAAAGTAGAAGGATTCAAGGCAACCATTATTTAGGTTCCCGGGCACAGTCACATCCCATGTAATGAAAGAGCTGACAAACTAGCCAAGCAAGGTTCCGCACTCGACAGCTCGCATGCCGCAGAGGTGCATATACCATTAGGACAATGCAAAGCTAAAATCGATACACATTTCTGGAAAATTGCAAAATTTCAACATTGGTTATGGCAAGAATGAATAAAAGAGAAACGAGAAGGCTACCTCGAGGCACACCTAAGATAGCGTTTATGGTATTAGAGATTCATACCCTAAAGAAAACTTGATAAGTTCTCACGTCAATATCCGAGCATATCCACTCCACGAAAGACAGAGAGAAACCAAGGGATTTAGTTTTAAAAGCAATAAGTTTACGGGAAAGCTTATCAAAAGCCTTACGGAAATCAGAACGTCACTAGTCTAGTGACTTCACATAACCCCAAAGAAAGTTATCTAAAGTTATTGGATCGCAGGAGCGTAGAGGTCAGTTCACAGGTCCGTTACGCGAAATTATGCGCCCATCAAATGTTTCCCGCAATAAATGGATGGTGTCATGCGCCGTGTGGCAGGTTACACCATCTTATTGAAACCAAAGCTCTGTCAAGCCAATGCCATTCAACTGAGGAACGAAGAAGTCAGAGATTATTATTTTCTATAGCGCTTTCCATTGACGGTAACATTTTGGATGGCATCGCGCAAAAAGGAATATGAACTGGTAATTCCATCAGCCTCAAACAGTGAATTTTATTGGATGTAAGGGTTTGGTAATTTTGCTTGTTTACATATACATTTAACAAAAAACCGGCCCCATTGGAAAACAAATAATTGCGTTAAAAATAAGGATCAGGCTAAATCATGTTTTCAGCCCATTATCCGAAACTCCGACGTGTATAATAGTCACGAGGCTTCAACTCTTGCACAAACTGGACCTTATACGCTTTTAGCCAAGATCGTTCCGTAAAATCTTCACAAAATGTACCGACATAGCTCAAAGGATGGCAAATCGAATAATTCGAATTCTCCTCAATACTGCGCTCCACAACGGCAATAAATTCTTCTGTTCGCACTGTTTGTCGTCCTTGGGTATGCGTATTATCCACTTGAGTGTTCGTGGTATGAAAACGACTCAAAGTGTTCCGAATATCTCAAAAGGCCGATTATGTAGAACGTTAAATGGACGTTACGCACGATACGTTTTGCGAAACGAACCATGGAACATAACTAGGAGTAAATGCATGCAAAAACCGAATAAAAATCCATTTAAAAGTGGATTAAAATAATAAACCAACGAGAAAGATAATCAACTATTTCATAACTGAATAAATATTTTTATTCGTAGAGAAGTTTTAAGTGTCGTAATTTATGATTCGTATAAATCATAATAAAACAAAGACTGTCCATGAGTCGGCATAATCAAAGTGGAGTCACAATGATTCATTTCTCTTTTAATATCAGAAAGTAAGGCAAGCTAACTTAACTTGAGTTAAAATAATAACCCAGGCTTCGCGTTTTAACTTTAAAACAAAATTCAAAAACCAAAAACCCTTCTAAAGTCAAATTTTATTCCATGATACATATTTTTACGAATCGATAACAGACATTGGCTTCCGACTCACAGACTTTGCGGCAGCTAGTAATACGGTGATAAGAAGCAAAAAATCTACACAGCAACCTTTCTCCAGATGGTCGAAACGCCAAATTAATTGCTCATGTTCTAATTGAAAACTCTCGTCAAAAATACTGGACGTGTGAAGGGACTAAAGACAGCAGTTGAGCGTAAGACTCTCAAATATGCTGTTGATAACTACAGACGGCAACCATATGTAGGAACGATTCCGCACTGTCGAAAAGGAAGAAGCCGAGACCAACAACCACCCCGACAAGAAGTCAGTGGCATCATGACATATACGCGTAGAAAAAGAAGGCAACAGATGAGGCATATAAAAAAACACTGCAACGAAAAACGAGAGCAGTATGGGAGGAGTATTGAGCCAGAAGGAGAAAAAAAAAATGTTGCGAAAAAAGAAAACAGCCCTCGCAGTCTCTGAGGTCAAGAACAAAGAAGTGTATAGAAATTGACATTTTAACAGAAGCGTTTCTAGCTAGCTTCTGACACTGGCACTCAAGCTCTTCGAAATTGTAATGGTAATCTTGTCACTCATCAGTTATGGATGTATAGTATATAAGTATTCAAGCAGCTCTTAAATGGGTATGATCAAGAGAAAGTGATATGTTAATAAGACAACTCAAAAGCCGAGGAATAACAAGGCAGCGGGTTCAGGCCGAACTTTATTAATCTGAAGGAAATGCTTTGGTTGGGATCATGAACCAATTCATCTGCCAAGCTTGGAAGTTTGAAAGAATGCCCGACAAAAAAGGCTTTCCTATGTCTTGCAACAACTACCGACCGATATCCCTACACAATTTCGCCTACAATATCCTATCCAGCGTAGTGTCCTAACGTCTAAGGCCTTTTTGCTCCACAAAATCGGACAATACCAACGATAGGCCAAATTTTCACACTATTCTTAATCCTGGAAAAGACTAACGAGTTTCAAGTCGATACCCATCATCTCTTCATCGACTTCAAAACCGCATATGATAGGATATATCGCTCCGAGCTCTGCAATGCGATGGTTGAATTCGGGATCCCCGGAAAACTGATCCGGTTCTGTCGCACAACGTTCGACAATAAACGGTGCAAGTTGCAGTTTGGACCTTAAGCCAACGAAAGCACATGCAAGAAGATGCACTTTCCTATGACTTCTTCAATCTTGTCTTGGAACAGAAGGTACTACAGTCAGGTGTCGACATGGAAGGTACTATGTTTTTCATGTCTACATAGCTTCTGGGATACGAAAATGTTATCGACATCATCGCTCGTTCCCAATATCCCGAAGTTGAATCATTTACGGCGATTGCTTAAGAGGCAAAAGGTTGGACTTATATTCAATAAGGACATAACAAAATATGTGTCAACCAGAAATAGATCCGTTGAACATCATCTCGGACAAAACATAACGATATACAGCTACAATTTTGAGGCAGTAAAGGAGATCATCTACTAATATAACCTTCACATTCGACACCACAGTGGTGATCCGACGGAGAATATACTTAGCCAACCTATGATCAAAACTCCTAACAATAAGAAAAAAATACTGCTTTATAAGACACTGATTTTTACAGTTTAAGCTTTATGGTGCTTAATGCTGTACGATAAGCAAAGCAGCTGAGCAGAAATAAGGATCCTTCGAAAGTAAAAATCCTTCGTCGAAATTTTTTTTTTCCATCTGCGAGGAAGGCGAATGAAGGAGAAAACATAACCACGAACTCTAGTGCTGTACAAAGATGTGGATATAGTCGGGAAGGCAAAAAACCATCGACTACACTGACTCGGCCACATTGAGAGAAAAGCAGTTATACTCCTGCCAAGAGAGTCTTCGAATCAAAGCCTCCAAGTTCACGAAGAACTGATAGAAGGTTCGGTATCTCCGGTTCAAGGATCAAGCAATCGCGAACGCTGCATATTGTCCTTAAATTGTAACAATGAGATCCAAGATCGATATATCAAATTGCAAAATTGTGAAGTGAAATTTTGCCACAGGGAAGTATGATTCGCAATAAGCAATTAGATGTTATATTTTGTTTGTGATCAATGCTTTCTTGCACGACATTAGTTCAAAATCATTGCTCGCAAGGCACGAGTACGATAACTTGGGCGCCAAGTTAGTAGTTAGTAGAGGGGTCGAAAACAAGCATTTTTTACTATGGGAGGGGGTTGGGGTCTATCTTGCACCGTTTAGGAGGTAGGGGCAATTAAAAAAAAATTACTTAAAATGAAAAAAGAAACAACGGCAACACTTACAATAAAGTACTACACCGGCTTTGAGAGCCAGAGACATGTTCTTTAAACCTGGGCTTAAATTAAATAGTTAACTTTAATAGTTTTTGAAAAATTCGCATGCAAACTCAAAATTTTGATGAAAAAAAATTAAAAAAACAAGTTTAAACCACTTTTTTTCAAAATTGTGAAATGAAGTGCTGAATTTGCTTTTTGTAGTCAATGCATGTATCAATTCTGAATAGAACACAAAAACCTGAATGGTTTTATGTCTTCTAGTTTTTGAGAAAATTGAAACAGTTTCTGGCTTACAAAGCCGGTATAGTACTTTATTGTTAGTGCTGCCGCTGTTTTTTTTCATTTAAAGTCTTTTTTTTTAAATTGCCCCTACCTCCTTAACGGTGCGAGATAGACCCCGCCCCCTCCCATAGTAAAAAATGCTTGTTTTTGACCCCTCTACAAGAAATCAAAAGTTATCGTACTCTCCCCGATTTGTGTAATATGCATCCATTATTAGTATTATCTCTTGTTAATCCCACGTATTTTCCCTCTGGATCGAGAGGTCGCCCATCTACTCTTGACACATTTATAACAAACAAACCCTTCTATGTAGCCCAGCCTGTTATTTTCAGTGAAATGTGCTCAGATCATTGGCCTATCGTTTGTAAGCTTCTTAGTCCTTGTCAAGTTAAGGAAAATTACTAACTTGATTTAAAAAAATGCGAAATGGGTTCTCTTTAAGTCTTTAATAAAATCAAGGCTTCGAAACGTAACATTAGACTTAGAAATTGTAACCAGCAAAGAGGATGTTGACCAATTTCTGGAAACTTGTTCAAATCTGATTCTCAGCTCGGTTGATTTGTGCGTGCCTAAAGTAAGCAACACTTATTACGTCACAGCCATTTCAGATAACGTCCTCGAAAAGATACGTGTACGAAATTCGTTAAAGCGCCAGTGGCAAAGGTATCTTTGCCCGTCAATTAAATCTCAGGTGCGTAATTTAAATAAACACATAGCCGCAGAAATTCAGAAACATCGTAACGAGAACTTAAATAAAACACTTAATACTCTGGATAAAAACGCAAAACCGTTCTGGAATATTGTTAAAATAATGAAAAATAAAAATAAGAAAATACCAAGCCTCAGAAGTGCATCTGGTGTTCTATAATCGGATGCGGATGAGGCTAACGTGTTTGCAGCAACTTTTTCTAAAAACCATTAAGGAACTCAAAACATTGGGGATCCTTATTTAAATATTGCTGTTAATAATGCTGTCAATTTGATAAAAAACCAACGAGCAGAAACACCACAGGATGCCTTTGTTTTTCTAGAATACATAACTGGCATTGTGAAAAGCTAAAGACTTAGGGAAGCAGGTAGAATAAATGGGGAAAAAAATATATATTAAAAGCACCTGCCTAAAGCTGGATTACGATTCCTAACATTTCTCTAAAGGCGTGGCTTTAAAAAAGATACTTTCGCGACGAGTGCAAAACAGCTAAAGTGGTACCCATTTTAAAACCTGACAAGGATAGGGAATTTTCAAACAGCTACAGACCTTTTAGCCTCTTGAGTTGTCTTAGCAAAGTCTTTGAAAGAGTCTTAAAAGAGAAGTTTCTGGAATTCATTGATGAAAAGTCCATATATAATCATGAACAATTCGGATTTGGAAGTGGACATAACTCCTCTCATCAAGTATTAAGACTATGTCAGTTCATATAAAAAAACTGTGTATTAGGAAATTCAACTGGTATGGTGCTCTTAGACATTGAAAAAGCATTTGACTCGGTATGGCATAATGGGCTAATTTACAAAATGTTTAATTTGGGATTTACTCTTTGTTTGGCACACGTAATACAAAGTTGCTTGTCAAAAGTGGTGTTTCAGTGTAAATGCAATATCATGCTGGCCTTCCCCAAGGTTCAGTTATATGTCCTGTTTTGTTCAATGTCTTCACGTCCGACTTTCCGCATCTTCCAAACTGTGATAGTGCAATATACGCTGATGATACAGCAGTTTTTTCATCGCACCAATTCAGTCTCAATATTGAGGCGAATTTGCAGAATGCCTTCAGACTGTTGAATAACAATTTTAATAAGTGGAAAATAAAACTAAACGCTGGAAAATGCAAACTATCTTTTTTCGCAAAAAAAGAAAGCATTGATTCATTCCAAGCGGTCCCTTAAATTTGAATGGTGTCAACATACAATGGGATAACAACGTGCAATACCTTGGAATCCATCTCGACAAGAGTGTTAGCTGTAAACACCATGTGGCCAAATTATACAAAAGAGTAAGTAGAAAATCATTAAAAAGTAAGGAGAACAAAATTATATTACATAAAGTCACATTTCAATCCATTCTCCTCTATGGATGCCGAGCGTGGGGAAACTGTGTCAGTTGTCATATTTCAAGACTGCAAATTAAGCAGAATAAATTCTTAAAAATGATGCTCAATTTGCCCAGATATTATCCTACACTTGATCCTTATTCACAAGCGAACGTTGAATTGATCTCCGACCGTATTTTGAAGCCTAAACAAAACTTCTTGAGTAAATGTATATATTCGGGTAATCCTCTAATAAATTCCTTAATTTCTTGATCTCTATAAGACTGTGTTAATATATTTAATTATCTATTTATATTTTCTCATTTATTTTACACATCTATTTATTTATTTATTGCCTTATTTATATATTTATTTATTTGTTAATTTTTTTTACTTAATTATTTATTTATTTATATAGATATATATATATTTTATTATTATTTATTATATATATAAAATAAATTGGTATGGATACATCTATTTATTTATTTATTTATTTGATTACTTCATTATTTACACTATCACTTGATTCTAATTTGTTTTTTGTCTATCATATTTATTTATTATTTGGTCATTTATTTTTCACTCACAAATGATTAATGTTTATTTATTTACTTTTTTATTTAAATATATCTAAATTTTATTTTTTTTATTTTTATGACAACACTTTTTTTTTAATTACTCTTACATAAAGGTTTTTTCTCGTAGTTTTCCTTCAGATTCTTGATAAATTTTTCCATATTCTTGCATCTTTGTAAAAAAAATATATTTCAGTTGTAAGATATAATACAATAATAAGTGTAAATTGTGCGTCATGTAATCTTCAATATGAAAATAAAAATATCTATCTATCTGAAAAATTGAAAATAATGCATAAAAATCTATTATTTGTTTCGTTTTTTCCTAATTCGAAAATCATTTTGTTGTATCATAGTATTCAGTAATTATTTGTATACAAGAAATTTTTTTACGTTTAAAGGTTCATCTGGTTTGAGAGTATTAACCAGAAAAAATTTATACGAAGGAATAAATGAATGTAAGGACACCGATTTCAAGGCAAAATTGGATTATTTAGAAAAATATTTACTTAGTAGAGCTTGTTGTTAGCAGGATTAATAAAATGATTTTAAACAGAAAATATCACGTTTAAGGCTTGAGTTTAAATTATGGCTATGGTTAAGAGATGGCTAAATTAAAAATAAGATAAAAATAAGACATTTACAAGAAAAAATGAGACTTGGCTCAAGAGAACCTTCGATCTACCGAACGCGCAACTCAGGCCAGGCCTACCAAAGAAATCATTTGAAGAGCTTTGCGTGTGAAGTAAATGCATAAAAGCAGACGAACTGAAGTCGTACGAGCTTACCTTTGCAGCTCAAATGATATGACGGGAATCTGGACAGGCAGATCCTTCAGAAGTCTGGAATAGCAACGAAAAGTAGAAAAGCATTGAGTTACGAAATTTGTGAAAAGTGAGAAAAATTGTCAACCGTTAAAGCGCTTTCAAATTTCGCTAAGGCAGGCTTATCGAGAAAGCAGTAAGCAGTAAAGCTATGCCCTAGCAACAGCACACTTAAAAAAGCTTAAATGAATTGTTATCCTGCTCCGATATCATACACGATACTTAAGCTGAGGCAAGACTTGATTGATCACTTACGCAAAGTGAAAAAAATTATAAAGAATTCAAATTCAATTCGTCTATAAAAATAATAATTGAAAATAAGTTTGTGTGCGAGTAGGCCTGCCCATACCATGAACTTCCCATCTCAAGATAAAAAAAATGAAGGTGATATTTTTTTTGCCGCCACCATTAAATTCCATTTGGGTTATGAAAACATAATTCATTCCCTAGACAATCGCATTGCAATCATAAAAGTAAAATACACTATTTTTTCAAGTAAAACGTTAAGGGATAAGTGTGTGCCTTGAGTTCGCTGTCTGACGCGTAAATTATTTTCGGAACGAAAAAATAAAATAAAATAGAAACGAAAATTTAATAAAAATGTTAAAGGATTATGGGAATAATTAAAAAAAATAAGTAAAGTTTGCCACGAGTACCTCTTCCTGATAGATGGTTACAGTCTGAGAATAGTGCGGGCAAAAATCGGTGAAAAAAAAGAGAAGAACTTATACAAAAACAATTGAACAAAAGGTTAAAAAAAAAATTATAAAAAAAGACAGTAAAAAAAAGAACAAACAAACAAAAAAAGCATACGTACGTTGGTGAGCTACGGGATGTCTCCCGTGGGAGATAAAATGGATACGGCACCACTTTCAGGTATTACAACGGACAAGGACGACAACAGCAACAACAAAGATGAACAACCGACGACATCAAAAGCTTTAATGGACAAAATGAAAAAGGCAAATGAACAGAAGAAGGAAAACAAAAATCTACTTCAAGCAAACAGCAATAACAATTTCGAAAATAGGGACATCTTAAACACAGAAGTGCCTAAAAGAAGACCATCGCCCATCAACGTTAACTGGAAAGACAGCAAAAATACAAGTAAATTTTTGAACGAACATGTAGGTATTAATAACTATATTAAAAAAAAATGTAAATAGTAATAAAATATCGATAAGGCTCAACAACAAAAATTACTGCAACAAGGTCAAAGAAATTTTAAAGGAAACAAAGTCAGAATTTTTTACTTATACGGACAAGGAAGATAAGATGTATACCTTTTTGTTGAAGGGCCTTAACGAAAGCTTCAACCCAGACGAAGCTCTCGAGGAACTACAAAATAAAAAAATCTAAGGGATCAATTTTGAGAAATCTTTCAGGTACGCCACGGGGCGTTCGAAGTTGTTGAACAGAACCCGACCTATTATAGCGGTTCAGTTATCACCAGATAGTAAGGTTCAGAAGCTTCGAGAAATTAAACACACGAAGGAGCGACGTCCTCCAATGTCGTCGATGCCAACGATTTGGCCACGCTGCTTCGAATTGCAGCATGTTATATACTATAGGTGCGTAAAGTGTAAAGAGCAACATGAACCCGGTAATTGCCAGGTGAAAAAGATGCATCAAAGGAGCAGCTATCTTGCGTTTTGTGTAATAGAGCTGGCCGCCCGGCTTCATTCAGGGGTTGTCCTGTCTATAAAAAACTTGCAAGCGAAATGCAAGAAAGGAAAAGTTTGGCAAAACAGCAAACAGCTGGGTGGCGAAGTTGGTAGAGCGCCTGCCTTTGAATTGATTCAATTGATAGGTCCCAGGTTCGATTCCTAGAGTAGTGGTCTGGTTTTTCGAATCTGGTCCAGTCACCATTTGCCATTGGGATTAATGGCACTATCACTGTGTTGGTCGACCAGTTATAGTAATCTGACTAATGGGTGGCTATGTTGTAGTGGTTGTTGTATCAGCTTGGTTCCTATTCGTGTTTTCAAAATAGCGGTTTGTGTAGATTGTGTGCAAATGGCTCTGCTGTGAAGGCATAACACTGGCAGCGGGGATGTTTAAGCTAAATCTTCCAAACTTTCAAAAGTTCATAGATCATAACTAATGTCGAAAAAAAATCCTGCGAATTAGGTTAAAAGCAAATAGTTCGATATCAAAATCCTCCGTCCCATTTCGGGTTCCACCCACGGAAGTGAGTTGAAACCAATTACACCTGAGTTTCTCAAACCACTAAACAATCTTTCATTCTTCTCCTAATTCTTCCGCTCGCTCTGTGCTACACGCATTATAAGAGTCTTAATATCCTCTTGAAGAGCGAAGCAAATAATAAAAAAAAAAAAAAATAACTCAAAAAATTGCGATGGTTGAAAATAATGTTAAGAAGGGTGTTTCGTATGCCAGTGTTGCCGGAAACGCTAGTGGCTCACACACAGTTTCACGAACTGCAAATGAAAGCTTGCAAGTTCAGGTAAACAATCTTGCCAGAGATGTGAAGGCTTTGGCAGACAAAGTAGATACCCTTCTTAATACTTTCCTTGCCTAATTCCAACATCAGAGAACTTAAGATAGCTGCTCTTAATGTTCATTCTATAGTCTCTAATGATAGAAGAGGTGGCCTGCTGCGTTTTACATTAGATCATAGACCTGACGTGCTTCTATTAAGTGAAACATATCTTAACGACAGACGTTACTTGGAATTCAGGGATAACAATCTCATACGAACTGACAGAAAACATTCGAATGGCGGCGGCACGGCGATTGTCGTCAAAAAACCGCTTCGATTTCAAACAATTGAAAACGGTGAAACAAAAAAGTTTAGTCGTCTGGAGACAACTATTATTTCGCTGCCTTTGAGGGGGAATAGATGTCTATACACAATATTGGCATACATACCAACAGCATCCGCTGCTGAATTTGATATCGAGTTCAAAAAATTGTTTGATATTCTAGGGCTTAATAGTTTAGATAACTATTTCGTCCTATCGGGAGACTTGAATGCGAAACACCCCTCTTGGTCAGATTCACGCGCAAATACTAAAGGTAACCGCTTGCGACGATTTATAGACGAAAGCCAAATAGATAATAAACTTAAATTGTACAGCCCAATCACAGCAAGTTTTCCATCAGGAAACTCATATCTGGATCTGTGCATCGCAGACGCGCGGTTGGATATCAAAACAATACGCGATACTAAAATACCGCTATTGCCTTATGATAGCGACCATAACGCCATCGTCATCGAAACATCCTTTATTGACGACTCCACGTTTACCTTTTCAACGCAGAACAAGTTTCCTAAATTCAATTTTAGGAACACTGACTTGAGTAAGTTCTCTCTTTGTGCCACGAGAAAATATATAAGTCAACGCTCATCTTCCAAAGTTCCTAATGACAGGAACCTCACGAACGATGAGTGTGACTCTTATATTGAGAAACTTTATACCGTGACACTGGAAGCAATGGAGTCGTCAGTTCTGAGAATTAAGAACAAAAATAGCATTGAATGTTATCCCAACCGAGATATGCGGACATTACAGACACACAAAAGCTTTATTCTTTCTCAGATAAATCGGATATGCCGACAATTTCAGGACAACTCGACCAACATGGAGCTGATAAGATTAAAATCCCTCCTCAGGAATGTGAGATCACTGTTGAAAAAACAGTTTCGGAATTCTGTCAATGACTATTGGAAGCATAGAGCGGAAAAGGTGATAAAATCTGATTCGAGGAATATGTATCCTCAGATAAAACAGATTTTCAAGCCTCGTAGTGTTGTCAAAATTCCGAGCCTGAAAGTCCCAATCGTTTCTGATCGTCTCCTCACTCGCGCAGGGATTGATCGCAATCATTGTCCAAAAACCGGTAACCATTATGTGATCGATGGAGGGACGAATAAAGTTAATCTTATTGGTTCTCATTTTGAGTCGGTTCATGCGACACAACATTCTAGTCCCAAATCTGTTGAGGTGGCTGAAGAGCTGCTAAGGTTTAGCAACTAAAGTAGTGACTCAGGCACTCACATACAATTATCTGAGAGAGTAAAAGCCGATGAACTTACATCAGAGCAGGCAAACAACTATTACACAACATTCGACGAAATTACTTACGTATTCAGGAGTCTGAATAACAAAAAGACTTCCGGTTTAGATGGCATTCCTAATATCGTGCTTAGACATATCCCGATCGAAATCATAAGGCAATACTGCGTAATATTTAACAACTTGCCTAATAACTGCTACTTCCCAAGCTGTTAGACAACTTCGAAGGTATTTCCAATAGTAAAAAAAAGAAAGATGCTTCAGATCCTTCAAATTATAGGCCAATAAGTCTCCTGCCTAATATTGGGAAGGTTTTTGAGGTAGTTATAAGCAAGTCAATCTTGTCCGAGTGCGAAAAAAAGGAGACCGTCGTCAGGTATTCTGTCGAGACTGGAAACTTAAAATAAACAGCTCCAAGTGTGAAACTATACTGTTCCGCACCCTAGTAGGGCAGGGTGATTCGGATTTACGACGCAATTGGAAAAAAATGGTAATAAAATCTTCAGATGGACTTCGCATCGAGTCAAAGACTGTTGTGAAGTATTTAGGTGTTCATTTAGAAAATTTTTTGTACTACAATGAATAAGTTAATACTCAGTTAAAAAAAGCGAAAGCAGCATTTATGTCGCTCAAAAGACTTTTTTACTCCAACTATCTAAGATCCGATGTGAAGGTTATTTGCTACCAAGTCTTTGTGCATGTAATTTTGACTTATGCGAGTCCAGTAAGGTGGAACATAAGTCCATCCTATATGGAAAAGTTAAGAATATTTGAACGAAAGTGCCTGCGAGCTTGCACACGGTTGTACAGAAGCGCACATTCCGACTTTCGACATTACGTCTCTTACAAAAGACTATTGGATATTTCCGGCGTGTCTAGGATTGACAACGTTATCCTGGACTTTGTGAGGAATCATTTTGCGCGGTCAGCGAATGTTACTGAGAATAAGCTCATATCGGGTTTGTTTTATCCTAACCCGGGGTATTTTAGAAATTCATTAGAAAACGGACATTTACCACCTGAAGCATTCCTGTATCTGGACGCACATGGCTACTTATCGGACTCGAACAATGTTCCTATTATATACCATGCTGCTAGAAGAGCAACAGACAAAAGGGTTCACGGTGTGCCAAGGCACTCGGGGGATGGATCTGCTGACTGGAGGTACTGCATGAGCGGTCCTGAAACAGATTTAAGTAACATTAATAGATTAAACAGAGCAAAATATTGGTGGCTTGACTGGGTTGAAGCTAACGCTTAGGTTTAGTTAGGTTAAGCTAGGTTAAAGTTTTCTTTTAACTCCACTTTTCTTTCTAGAGTTCAAGATTATTATAAATAAAAAATATATTATTAATTTAATACTGGTTACATATAAGTCTTAATTTATAATTTTTATGTGTTGCAAACCGATCATCGGTCTAACACGGTATTTTAATAGTTAATGAATTAAGTATTTCTCATTTGTATTTTAAAATTTTATAGTGTTAATTGTGGAAAATATGTGAGTTTAAAAAACAATAATAATAACGTTAAGGGAACCGCATGATAGTGGATCACCTTGCCTAAAACGTTGTTTGACATCAAATAGGCATCTTGAGTTCTCCATCGAAATCCTGTATAAAAGGAGGAGTTTGGATGGGATGCCAAACCTAGACATGGCTTCATACATCTTGTCTCTGTGGATCAAACAGAAACCACAACCAACCTTGAAATTGAAGAGAAGGTAGTGCGTGCGTATTTTCCAAGATCTACTGATATGTTAATAATGTTGATATGGATCTATCTGATTGTTGATGAACGGTTCAAAACGTTCAAATAATATGGCGGGAAAAGTGTTGTAGACAATTTTGCAAATATTGATACCTCTATAACTGGTACAGCATAGATGGTCTCCTTCTTTCAAGATTCGGCAAACAATACTGAGATTCCATTCATCTTTGATGCTTTATTGTGTTATTGCCGCCTCATTGAAAAGATCGACAGCTAAAGTGGCTCTATTAGATTTAAGCTCATATATGTTATTGCTATCTTTACTTCGTCTTGGTCGGATGAAAGTGGAATTTTGTTCTTCGTTGCCGTAATACAGTCTGCACAAGTGGTTCTTCCATGTCCTAAGCATTAACTGCAATTCTACTATGATTTTTCCATTCTGAACTTTGCAGGCTTTGGTTTGGGGTCTCTAACTTTTAGATAATTGTTTTAACTGTTGGTGAAATTTTTGAACCTCTTTCCTGTTTCTTTATCTCTCAACATCGCGCGTTTAAAATGCTCTTTCATAGACGTTGGTACAGCTTGAGAATATTGTGCACGAGATTAAAACAGCCAATTTGAACACCTGAAAATTTGTCACGCATGGCAATTACACCATATTTCTCAATCAGATTGTTACTGAAATTTTTTTGCCTGTGACCAAATTATTACAAATCGAGTTAGAAAAAATATAGGACTAACGACCCAAATTCTTATCCAATCTTCTGTAGGTACACAGTGGCACACAGCCATCGCTCTAAGAGCATAGAACTCTACGTTTAGATAAGATGTGTCAAATTTGGAGTTATATTACGACAAAATTTACATATAAAGTCGAATTTGTTATATGTTATTGAAGTTGTTTTTCAACTTCATCAATAAAGTGTTTCAACTCGTTAGGGACATACAGCCAGAATTTAGAAATAATATGCAGGTAAGTAAAAGTTGTTCTGAGCTAAGACTGAACCGTCACTTACAAATTATTACTATTCTAGTAAAAAAAGTTTAGAAAGTTGTTTTGAAATCAGAAAAAGTTAAATTTGTGACCAGAGTTTTGATTGCAGAATTTGAATCGTTGTTTTGATATCAACATTGTGAAAGACCGCTTACGTCAACTCAAGGAGTCCAATGTAACTATTTTCGAAATTATTTCAACGACCTCGTAATATACACTCGTTGTGCTCGGAATATTAAAGCGTGATTATCTTTATGTCGTTTAAGTTCAAAAAATACATAGTTTCAGTCGAGAGATTTGCACCATCTCTTCTTTCCGAGCTGCGGAAATGTTCAGCATCGCATCTCATTTTTTCTGGTAACAATTCAATCCAGCTTTCTTTGGAGATTTTGATAGTTGTTTCCAGGCCGATTTCGAGAGATTGTTTATATCTTTGTCATTTTCTGAAAAGACCTCAAGATTTTCGTTCATGATAAGAAACCACAACCGTGGTAATCAAACTTAATCTGCGGATGTAAGGCTTGTAATGCTATTTCATAGACGAGTAATGCAATTTTATCCACGTTTTCATGTGTCGGTGTTGAAGACGTCCTTCGGAATCATGAAAAATGAAAAAGATTTATAGGACTCACATTTTTGAAATAATTTTCCAAGCTCTGCCGTGGAAACGTGGATCAAGAAATAGAGAAAGAGCAACATCAAAATATGTAAGGGATCAACTTTACTATATACTGTTTAAGTCCTTAAATTAGTCTTTATAGTTCAGAACTAACTTAATTTAGTCAACTGTAACTATATAACATAATGTTGATGAAATTTTTGGAATTAAAATTGAACAAAAAGAAAAAATTAAATGAATTTGTCCGGAAACTTATGAACGGCAGTGTATATATTTGTACATATATTTTTATCTGATATGGTAGTCGAAAACTATAAATTTTATTAATTTTGAACCTTTTTTATTGGAAAACTTAATTTCTCTTAATAGAAGAAGTAAAATAATCCCTTTTTTTGAGTTTTTCGTCATAAAATTTTAACCACCCTGTCAAAATTATCCAAAAGCTTTTCAGTTCTTCATTATTCGAATACGCTTGGGTTGGGTTGGGTTCGATAGCTTGATTTGTTCTCGAGTTATGCTTGACGAAAAATTCCGCACAAACGTACGTATGTACGTGGGTTCAAACACACACACGAACATCTTTCTAAAAGCAATGGAATTCGACTACTCGGACCTCGAAACGGTGAGATATGTAAAAATTTTGAATTTTGAAAATCAGATCGATTACATGAACTTCCTGATGGGAAGTTAAATATATTGAAGTAAAGCATACATTGGCGTTTCCCCAGACGGCAAGTTCTGTAACGCCACAAGCGATACAAAATCAACTATGAAGTGTTATACTATATACCATATGTGGAGCAGCATCTAAAAAGTTTAATGATTTGGAAAAATCGACAGCAACTCAACCAGAATCAATAAGATTCGGCTTGTCAATGCTCGAATACGTCGTTTTGAAAGCATACTTCATCTTGCATACAAACTTCAAGTAGAGAAATGGCAACTTCGACCACAGGAAGATAAAGACATTGTCAAACAAAAAAAGATGGAATAGCAAGAGAATTTCAGGAGCAAACTGGACCTTATACTGGGTGTGCCAAACCTAGGTTTCGGTAGCACCAATGGTGGCAATACTAGCCGAAGATTTTTATCGGCTGAATTTTGCGAGAAAATTTTCGAGGAAGGATTGTAATCAAGATGTTCATCTTGCATACAAACTTCAAGTAGAGAAATGGCAACTTCGACCACAGGAAGATAAAGACATTGTCAAACAAAAAAAGATGGAATAGCAAGAGAATTTCAGGAGCAAACTGGACCTTATACTGGGTGTGCCAAACCTAGGTTTCGGTAGCACCAATGGTGGCAATACTAGCCGAAGATTTTTATCGGCTGAATTTTGCGAGAAAATTTTCGAGGAAGGATTGTAATCAAGATGTTCATAAAGGGCTATTATTTACATCTGACTCCTAAATAACAAGTCTTAGACCTTTACCGATTAAGGAAACAAAGTCCCTTTCAAAAAAAGCACTGGAAATGTTTACTTCTGAACTTCCTGTTCCATTTTTCTGAGCAGATAGAGCTATAATTGGAGCATTCTGATGAACAATCCTTAGACAAAGAAAAATCTTAAGCTGAATCCGTCCCCGATTAATTAAAAATGAAAAATGAAAATTATTACATATAAACCTGCCTTTTATATAAGACGCTTTTATTTGTTTAACAAAAAAAATTCTTTAAAACAGCACTATTTATAGTTTCAGATAGAGAACGGACCATTAAGACAAAAAAGTAATTTTGTCCGGTTTTTACATGCATGGTGTGTGGTTTTCAAAATAAGGTTGCACAATTCGCACACATTATTCCGGCGTTAATCTTTTCACCGTCAACGAATTTATCACATATTATATATAATTTGTCAAATTGACAATCTTTAGAAACAGACGTGCCAGTTTAAAAACCAACCCCCTAAAAAACACCTTTTTCAAAGCAGAAAAATTCTCGATGAAATCATTTGTAAAAATGTTAAAGCTGGAGTTTATGTGTATTTTATATTAATAAACTGGCATCGGCTGAGTTACACAATCAACTCAGCATTTATCAACTCAAAATAAATGCTATAATAGTAGCTGCTGTTATATGGTATAGCACCTAAGAACATGGGTTTGAATCAATGACAAGTACATAATGAGTTGCAATTGGCTTGCATGGGCCAATATTCAACAATGGTACAAAATCTGAGGTTTTGAACTACGGATCTAGATTCTTATTTCCGACAGTCAAAATAATTTTGGCTTCGCTAAGAATTAAAATATAATCAAACTTCTTACCCTATTCATTAATCGAACTTAATAAAACTGACCATATCGAGCTCTAACCGCAAATTTATCGTGAGCGACAATTTTTTGGAATAAAGTTATTTTTACCATTCGACAATAACATTTATGCATGTCAAGCCACACATTATTGTATAAATAAATAATTCCAATCCATAGTTACAGAAAAAACAAATTTTTCGTAGCCTAGGTTCACCTTATCATCTTCCTGCTCAATATCGCAACCGACAAAATTTGTCGTTGCCGCTTATCTTTTCCAGCGGCCTTTTCTCACCAGAATTTGTCGTTTCCGCTTATCTTTTCCAGCGGCCTTTTCTCCTTCAGCTAATGTAAACGTGAAAATAATGCACAGAAATTAGTTTTTTTTTTTAATTTAGGGACACATGGTCATGATGGTTCCGAAGTCTTTCCTCGTGATTTCATGCAACTTTTTTGACCTTTTTAACCACCATCTCAATTTTAAAACCTCTGTGTAGATCAGAGTCATGATCATACCATGGCGCATTTGCAATTTTGGGTAATGCTTTATTTTGAAACACTTGAGTCGTTTGCATATTTGTTTTCGTGGTGCATCCCCACAGCAGATTGGGCTTAGGACTTGTCAATTAAATAATAATTTGTTGAATGTTGACAGGCAAGAGTATTTTGCTTTGAGCCAATACATTTTATTGGAAAGATTAATTTAAGTTTTAATTCAAAATTGAATTGTTGTTTATGACAGTGGGAAATAAACATGTATGGATGTAAATAAAATTGGTTTGGGTGCGAGTAGGCCTGCCCTTACCATCAACTTCCCATCTTAAAATAAAAAAAAATTTAGGTGCTATTTTATTTGCCACCACCAACAAATTCTATTAATGTTTTGAAAACATCATTCATACACCAGACAAATGCATAGCAAAAAAAATAAGATACATATTTAATTTAAGCTGCCCCGAACGAATATGTACTATATATATTACGTTATCATTTAAAAAAAATTGTGAATTTAACATAATACATTTATGACACTTTTCTCTCGAAATAACCTAAGGCGCCTTCATCTGTTTTTGAAAGTGTACATGCCCCTGCACAATTTATCAGGATGGGGATTTTGAGGGTCTTATGAGGCGACACTTTAGTTCTTCGAGAGAGGACTTTACTCAATTGTTTTCTTAGCCCAAAGAAACAGCGATTTGCAAGAGGTATTCTTCGTTTGATCTCAGATATAGTTTTAGCAGAGCCTAGGTAGACAAAGTCCCTAACTACCTCAAAGTTATAGCTGTGGTAGCTATGATAACGTTCTGATCAGGGTTTGGTCTGCCTTTATGACAGCATATGCCTCTGTTTGCCTTCTGGCGTTGACAAGGTTCTTTTGCACTATTGTCCCAAGTATGATGTTGAAGAAATCGCATGACAGTGCATCATCTTGTCTAAAAAGTTGTTTGACATCAAGTAGGTCGATGACGTCTTTGCTAACCTCAATGGAGCAGCTTGATTTCTCCATCGCCATCCTGCACAAAAGTACGAGCTTGGCAGGGATGCCAAACCTAACATGACATCATAAATCTCGTCTCTGTGGACGAAACAGACACCAAAACCAACCATTGATGAAAAGGTGGTGCGTATTGATATGGTGGACTTTTCTGGTCGAAAACAACATTAATACGGACCTATCAGCATGTTGACGAACTGCTTCAGACGTGCCCATCATACGGCGGAAAAGATGTTAAAGCCAATTTTGAGGAGATTGATACCTCTATAATTGGCTTCCTTCCTTCAGGATTGGGCAACCAATACTGAGATTCCATTCATCTCGCATGCTTTCTTCTGACCATGTATTGCAGATGAGTTGATGCATACTCCCAACTAAGTCATCGCCTCAGCATTTACTGCAATTCTGCTATGATATTTCCATTTCGAATTTTGCAGGCTTCGGTTTGGGTTGTGTAACCTTGAGATAATTGTTTGTGCTGGCTGGCTGTCCATGGCTTGCATTAAACGACTCAATGAAAGCATTTTCGACTGTAATATAGGACCAACGACCCGAAATCTTAGCCAGTCATCCCTCTAAGAGTATCTAACTCAACGTGAAGATAACATATTTTAAATTTAGAGTTGCGAAAATCGATTTCATAACAACAACTTTAACATTGGAAGTTGAATTTGTATTTGCTTTTGGCAGTTGTTTTTCAACTTCTTCAATAAAGTGTTATAGTCAAGCTACAGTTGAACAGCTTTTGAACAAAAAAAAAACTGGTGGCTCCATAATTTTCTAAGAATGTTTTCATGTGTCAGTATTGCAGACAAATGGTATGAAATGGCTTCTACTAAATACGGTTTTAGTCTTTAAGGTAGTCTCTAAAGTTAGTTACTTACTAAGTTTAGTCAATTGGCTAAATAAACATAATATTGATGAAACTTTTGGCATTAAGATTGAACAAAAAAAATTTTTATATGAGTTTGTCCGGAAACTTATGAACGGCAGTGTATATATTTATCCATATTTTTTTATCTGATTAGGTAGCTGTAAACTATAAATTTAATTAAATTTGAACTTTTTTTATTGGAAAACTAAATTGGTTTTAATTGAAGAAGTGAAAATGTCCCTTTTTTTGGCAGTTTTTTCGTCATAAAATTCAAACCACCCTGTGAAATTTAACCAAAAGCTATTCAGGTGATCTTGATGCTGAAACCGATTGGGCTTCGATAGCTTGATTTGTTCTCGAGTTAGGCTGTACGAAAGAATCCGCACAAACGTACGTACACACACACACACAGACATCTTTCTAAAAATAATGGAATCCGACTACTGGCACCGCCAAACGTGGAGAAATGTAAAAATTTTGAATTTCGAAAATCGGACCGATTACAAGACCTTACTGATGGGAAGTTAAAAATAGGAAAAATAATTTTCCATTACATCATATTTTTTCAAATATTCAGCTCCAAAAACACAAGAGATAGTGGTAAATTAAATTCCCCGACAGTATTATCTATATATAATGAATAAAGAGACTACTCGTTCGATTTCAAAAACCAATAACACTGGTCTGCAACGAAATCCGAAATCCTCCTTTCAATAAAAGAAAGATCCGCTTAATTTTGCGCTATCACGTATACTTTTTGTTAAAAGTTAATTTTAAATATTTAAAAATGTTGGGAGTTTTTACCGTCATTCTCGCATTAATGCAACTTTTAATCAGTGATTGAAAGAGAGAGAAAGATATTGTCTGGCTCCATTTTTAAACGAATGCACGCGTCTATGCAGTTCTCGTTGTAACTCCGTGGCGCATCATACGTTTTGAAGTTGTATTGTGATTGTTTCTGTTTTAATCCGGATATATATTGGTTAGTTTAAAATTATATCGATTTATGAAGTGAAAATTTATGTGTATTTGTAATTGCTATTTTATAGCAAATTCTGTTTTGTTGTAGGTTCAAAATGCCAAGAACTTGCAAAAACTCTCAAGACGTGTTTTGCTACGTTTTTGGTGAACTAACTATAAAATCGCAACGAAGTACATTATCTAGCTCCATTCGATGTGCTTATCAGCGTTACAGTGAGCTCAAAATTGATGAAAGAGACAACAAAAAGATTTGTTGCGACAGTTGCTCAGGGACATTACGAGGTTGGCTCGGCGGAAGTCATAAGACCATGTCATTCGCAACACCCATGAACTATGAAAACGATTGTTATTTCTGTATGACTACGACAAAAGAAAATAAATTTCAATATCCGAGTATTCCATCTGCACAAAGGCCAGATCCTCGAAGCAAGAATGTTTTACCCATAAAGTGAATTAACAGCGAAGAAATCCAGTGCCTCCTCAGCCTTTTCAACTTCATTTACAAACTTAACACAACCTCATCTTATAACGCAACCTGATGTAAATGATCTTGTTCGAGATTAAGGACTCTCAAAATCGAAGGCTCAACTACTGGGATCAAGATTACAACAATGGAATTTGTAAGATAACAATACAAAGGTTTCTAATTTTCGTAACAGGGAAAAAGATTTTATTAGTTCCTTCAGCAAAGAGGGTGATTTGGTATTTTGTAATAATGCTTAAGGGCTATTACAAGAACTGGGCTTTCCTGAAGGATTTCATGAATGGCAGATTTATTGATTCTTCAAAAAGTTTGAAAGCTGTTTAACTTCACAATGGCTATAAATATCCTTCAGTTCCCCTCGCACATGCAACAAATATGAAATAAAATTATGGCAATATTAAGTTGTTACAGCAAAAAATCAAATATTCTCAGTACGCCTCGAACATTTGTGCTGATTTAAGAGTTGTACCAATGTTAACTGGACTGCAAGAATATACCAAATTTTCTTGTTTTTTATGTGAGTGGCGCAGAAGACAAACATTAAATAGTAAAAAGCTGGCCACAAAGAACGAGTTTCACTCCTGGATCTAAAAATGTAAGCGAAGATCCTTTAGTTCGTAGTGAAACATTTTTTTACAACCATTCCAAAGACCCAAAGTCAGACAAGTCTTATGAAAAACTTTGTGAAAGACAGGAACAAGGATGGTGAAGGATTTCAGTACCTGAAAACAAAGCTTCCCCGGATCTGTATAAATGAAAAAAAAGGGAATTTTTGTTGGTCCTCAAATACGCGAGCTTATGAAGGACGCAAGTTTTAAAATAAAGTTGAATAAACTTGAAAAAAAGAACATGAACTGCTTTTGTAGAGGTGTGCTAAAATTTTCTTGTAAATAACAAAAATAAAAACTATCAGGAAATCATACAAGAACTTCTGATTTTCTATAAGGCCCTAAAATTTAACATGTCTCTTAAAATTCATTTTTTGGAATCTCACTTAGATTTTTTTCCACCAAATCTCGGAGCAGTACCTGATGAACACGGTGAGAGGTTTCATCAAGATATTTGGCACATAGAGAGACGGTACAACGGTAAATGGTCCGAAGCAACGCTTGCAGATTTTTGTTGGTCAATTTGTCTGGAAAAACTCCATTAGAAAATATGAAAAGGAAAAATGCTACCAAGAAAAATGTGATAAACAATTAGAAATGATATTGTCATATTATATTATTTAAGTTATTAAATTAATGATTAAAATTTCATGTTAAAAAATTCCATCCCAAAAAATGTATATGTTATAGACGACTTTAAATGCTATAATTTTATTAAGTATTGCTCATGATAACAACATAATATTTGAAGGAAAGGTAAAAAAATTTCAGACCAGTTTTATTTGTACATAAAAAAAACTACGTTTTTAGTATAGTATTACTCACCATTGCCCCCACTACGGCATGTCTTGCTTGTTAACATTTAGAAACATCTAAGTGAGATCTATCTTATTATGCGAGATATTCATTGTTATCATTCACACTCAAAAATATATGTTGGCTCTCGGTCTATAAGTTTCATACACAAATTGTTAAAATATGACTAGAAAATTTAATTGAAATTAACTTAATTTGCCAGGGCCAATTTCAGTAGGTTATGTTTTGATATATTTTTCAAATTAATTTTCATTATTTTCGAAGAATGTTATGCAAGCAAAAATTTCCTTTTACGCAACATTGTTGGGACAAATAGTACAGTAGTGTTAGTAAGTGAGCTACGAATATACCTTTTTGAGTACTGCAATTTTTTACGAATGCAAGTTTACGAAATCTACCCAGACAAAGTCGCAGGTGACCGGAAGTATGTAATAAAACGAGTCTTATCAAGTTGGAAATAACTTTAGAAGTGTTTTTCGTTTTTGTTTGATATCTTTGTTGCTGTTACACCGTTACAAATCTACAATTATATCTTAATTAATGTAATTAAATTCCATGCGCACGAATATTAAGGAATGCCGAAAAGAAACCCAATCGATTGTGAAGTTAAGAAGAGAACTTACAACAAAGTCTGGTGTAAAATTCACTTTTTGTCGCTTACGATAAAAATGCGGTAAGGCTCGAATATGCTCGACATTTGTCTTTTTTGAAAAGTGTTTGATACACTGTCCCATGAATAACTTTTTAAAGTGAAAGTTTTAGAAGAAAAAACTAAAGGAAAGCTTATGACATTAGCATGGAGTACTCCGTTCTCGAACTGCTTCTGTCTGTTATATATGTAACAGGATTGCCTGTGTAGTTTATACGGCAATTGTAGTAATACATACAGATTGTCCAATGTCAATTAACATCATGCGAAGGGGAATTTGACTCATTCAATGCTTCAATGGTGCCACGACTTAATTTATGCATATTGGTATTTCAAACTCAAATCAAAATTATTGTTCACCAAACACAGTGTCCACAACAGGTACAACCCATCGGTATATCAGCGGACAATTGTACGGATGTAAAAGACAACATATTAGGTGAGAAATTGGAATGCTATTAAAATAAGATGTATGCAGCTGCACATAACAAAGTCATATAAACGTCTCACTGGCAAAATATTGAAAAGTCACAACAACACAAATATAATATAGGCAGAACTTGGACTTTTAAGTAAAGGGTTTTCCAATAAGGACTTGATAGCTTTTTTTTAAATAAAACGCAAACCATTTGTTATATTTCAAAAACTTTATAATAGGCTTGAAATACAATCAAATCATTTATGAATGGAACTCGACTTCGTTCATTTGGCCATCGCGGACACGTTTGCAGCGGTCGATTCGTTGGACTCAATTTTCGATGACTCGGCCACATATTTCGGCAGAAACGGCTGCTTTTTCGTATTCTATGTTGGCTCTGAGCTCTTCCAACGGCGTCGACTTGTTGACAAGCCAATGACTGAACGAAACCAAATAATATAGAGGAGTTAAATCACACGAACGAGGCGGCCAATCGACCGGCCCATTTTTTCAAGAAATCGATTATAAGGTGTGCTGTGTGGCTCCATCCTTTGGAAACCACATATCGTCCAAGTCCATGTCTTCCAATTCAGGCAAAAAAGTAATCGGTCATCATGGCACGGTTTAGAAAAATCGCAATCGAAAGATGCTTGTTCGTGTACTCTACCATGATGAAAATGTTGAGTTAACTAAATTGACAGTGACAGTTTGATGATTAGTGAAAGGGTGCGTTCACAAATTAAGTTCAAAGTTGTCAAGTTCCTATTGGAAAACCCTTTAAAAAACACATCTTTGCGTTTCACATTCCGGCTGCCCTATCTCACGTTAAGTTAAGTTATAACAAATGAAACACATATGAATTTGAAACAGGTCACGAACAAAAAGTTTAAGGTGAAATTCTCGAGACCAAAGTGATCAACATACATATACATAAACCCTTCTTCTCAGAACATTCCCAAAAATTCAGTCATAAAACGATGAGCATCAATACGCATAACAACCTCTATGCATAAATTGTAAAACAACAATCGAAAGCACTAACGTTTTTCTTTCCAGTGTTCCTCATACCGTGTAAGTACATTTTCCATGGGACAGATCGACGTTGTATCAATAAGAGAAAATTCGTTTATAATCTCATTTTGGAAAAGTTCAAGGTGGTTTCAAGTGCTCCTATTGTATATATGTTATGTATCTTTATCAGGTGGTTTTGTGTAAAAAAATCATGCTGTTTTTATTATCTAAACAGTTCGGTAAATGGCGGCAAAAAATGCGTAAAAAAGCAAAATGATCAAAGACTTATGACGGACATTGTAATAAAATGAAATGTTACAAGAAAAAAAAACTACTTTTAAAATTCCGCATTAGCAGTTGTCTTCACGTCTCAAACAAACAATTGTTCAAATGTATATAAGACGAAACCCCGGCGCAAACACTTTAAGTGAGGAGACGCAATACATTTGATTTATTGACTTTAGCCAGGCGCCACAATACATACGACATTCATCCACTCTTCACAAGGGTGTGACCTTTTTGGGCGACACAAGTTGTTCTACCTGAACGTACATTTTATTGTATAGTTGAAAATATTCACACTTTGAAACCGCACTTGAAAAAAAATACACCTCGCCGACATAAGTAAAAGGAAATATGGTCCATTACAATACGAACTCTGTCTGACGGCTGCTCTCTTATCTTTACAGTCATTAAAAGGCTTCTGTTATACGGCACTTGTCACCAGACAACATTTTTTTTTGTGTCTCAGTGTGACAATAAACATTTTCCGTCATATACAATTATCTCCTGTGATTTTGTCGTAGTTATGAATTGAAGCAAAAAACCAAAAATATTTTACATTGAAAATTGTTGTGATAATTAAAATTGTAACCGATACTTTAAATTGTTTTGTATTTTTTCTAAAGAAGCTAATTACGTTCGCGTCTTTATGTTGGATTAGAGAAAGAAACAATCATTTCTGGGCAAAAGTACAATTATTATTATGCTCTTTAAATTTCTTGACAAATATTTATGCTTAGGATAAAATTAAATTATTTCAAAGGTTCACAGAGGTGTGTCTTATTCTATGAATTAATAATATACCTATAGTTAACTGACATCTGGCAGTTTTGTACAGGAACTAATGTTCATCTAATTACTTGTGGGAATGGCTTATGTATCATCCCGTCAGGGGTGGGGTTCTAGACTTGTAGCGTGGAGTTAGGCTTGAAGCGGAATTATTGTTGCTTATTGCTTATTACCTATCTTTTCCTGAAAGTACTTATATACCGTATGTATAGTATATTGTAAGTAATGTTTCATGTTACTCTTATTGCTAAGATCATATTGCTCAGCCAAGGTTTAGACAATGTTAATTAGAATTATATTGATTATATTTCAAAGTGTTCTTGTCTTAGTTTTTTAGATTATAATTTTGAGTTTTTGCAAGCTTAGTTTTTCTATCATTGCGCAACATTGGCATTATTAATCACATCATTTACATTAGACTTGACAATCTTTAAAAAATGAATGAAAAAGCAAAAAAAAAGGGAGTTAAACAGATGAAGAATATTAAAAAATACAAATAAAATATTAATATATAATAATGAAGACAAACGGACAAAATATATTATATTATTCATTTCAATTTATATTGAAACTTTCAGGTTATAAAATAAAAAAAAAAATGGGTGCGAGTAGGCCTATCCATACCATCAACTTCCCATCTTAAGACAAAAAAAGGTAGGTGTTATTTTATTTGCAACCACCAACAAATTTTATTAATGTTTTGAAAACATCATTCATACCCCAGACAAATGCATTGCAAAAAAAAAGATACATATTTAATTTAAGCTGCCCCGAAGGAATATGTATATATGTATTAAGTTATCATTTAAAAAAATTTGTGAATTTTACATAAATACATTTATGACACTTTTCTCTAGAAACAACCTAATACGCCTTTATCTGTTTTTGAAAGTGTACATGCCTCTGCACCATGTAGTAGGATGGGGATTTTGAGGGTCTTATAAAGCGACACTTTAGTTCTTCGAGAAACAGCGATTTGCAAGAGGTATTCTTCGTTTGATCTCAGATCTAGTTTTAGCGGAGCCTAGGTAAACAAAGTCCCTAACTACCTCAAAGTTAAAGCTGTCTATGGTAACGTATTGACCCAGACGTCGCATTTCGGTGTTCTTTCTTGATGACAAAATAGGATTCTTTGTGCACCTCTTATACGGCCAAACTCATCTTTGGCGTCTGTGACGTCTTTGCCGAACATAATGGAACAGCTTGAGATTTCCATCTTTATCCTGCACAAAAGGACCAGCTTTGCAGGGATGCCAAACTTAGATATAGTTCGTGGATCTTGTCAAAGATAACCTTGAAGGGTTTTTTTTCCAAGATCTGCCCTTATGTTAATATTTGGTTTATGGTGGACTTTTCTATGGTCGAAAACCACTTTAATACGGACCTATCAGGATGTTGACGAACTGCTTCATACGTTCACATCATACGGTGGAAAAGATGTTAAATGCAATTTTGAGGACATTGATACCTATATAATTGGCTTCCTTCCTTCAGGATTGGGTTACCGATGCTGAGATTCCATTCATCTCGCATGCTTTCTTCTGACCATGTATTGCAGATGAGTTGGTGCATACTCCCAACTAAGTCATCGCCGCCGCTTTTAGAAGTTCTATCTTGCTATCTATACCCAACGACCTAAAATCTTAGCCAGTCATACCTCTAAGAGTATCCAACTCAACGTGAAGATAAGATATATTAAATTTAGAGTTGCGAAAATCGATTTCATAACAACAACTTTAACATTGGAAGTTGAATTTGTATTTGCTTTTGCAAGTTGTTTTTCAACTTCGAATTATCAAATATTATATAGCTTAGTTTCAAAAGTATTACATTTTGTAAGAACTCTGTTTACAGCGATTCATATTTTCAAAGTTTGAGGGCCAACTGCTTATCTCAACTTCATGTATTTTTGGAATTATTTTTTATCAATCAAATTTGTTTGATTGCTTTTCTTTGGAAGATATTAACCAGTGCTTGGAATATTAAGGCGTGATTAACTTAATGTCATTTTTGAAAGGGTTCAAAAGAACATAGTTTCAATCCAGAGATTTACACCATCTCTTCCTTCCGAGCTGGTAACTGCTAGGATCTTTTTCTATGCCTTAAAGATTTTCCACGCAGATTCCGAAAGATTTTTTATCTCTGTGTAATTTTTTGGACAGACCTCTAGGATTGGGTTCATGATAAGAAACCACACAAGTGGAAAACGAACTAAATCGGATGTTATGGTCTTCCTTGCAATATATGAGTAATGCAGTTTTATCCATGTGTTTTAACTTTGTCACTTCGGTTTCTCTCGATGCTTTTGCTTTAAATTCAATTGCCTCATGTAATTTGCGCCATGAGCTTCTTTTTGCTAATATATTATAACTATTAAAAAGCGTCAAGCTACAGCCGAACAGGTTTTGAACAATAAAACTGGTGGCTCCATAATTTTCTAAGTATGTTTTCATGTGTCAGTGTTGCGGACATCACTCTGAGTCTTGAAAAGGGGATAGACCTTCAGGATTCACATTTCTGAAACAATTTTCAAAGAACTTCCGTGGAAATTTGGATCAGGAAATACAGAAAGGGGCACATCAATGTATGAAATGGCCTCAACTAAATACTGTTTTAGTCTTTTTAGTAGTCTCTATAGGTAGTATCTTACTTAGTTTAGTCCATTGGCTAAATAAACATAATATTGATGAAACTTTTGGCATTAAATTTGAACAAAAAAAAATTTTATATGAATTTGTCCGGAAACTTATGAACGGCAGTGTATATATTTATGCATATTTAATTAATTTTGAACTTTTTTTATTGGAAAACTAAATTGGTTTTAATTGAAGAAGTGAAAATGTCCCTTTTCAGGTGATCTTTGTGCACACACGCTTCGAATGAAACCAATTTGGCTTTGATAGCTTGATTTGTTCTCGAGTTAGGCTGTACGAAAGAGTCCGCACAAGCGTACGTACACACATACACACAGCCATCTTTCTAAAAATAATGGAATCCGACTACTGGGACCGCCGAACGTGGAGAAATGTAAAAATTTTGAAATTCGAAAATCGGACCGATTACAAGAACTTCCTGATGGGAAGTTAAAAATATGTCATTCGACTGAATACTATTTATTATTTTTAAAATTATACTAACTTATAAAAAAACTACGAAAAATTTTGCATTTGTCTTTTTGTTGACTTTGTTTTTTGTGTAACTTAACATAAAACATAGAATCTTTACCTTACTAAATAAAGTTAAAACTAACTATTAAAATACAATTACAATAAAAACAACTTACACCACCTTAAATATACATAAGTACGACGGCTAGGTCTAACAGGACATGTTATTTTACTTGCCTTAAGGGCAATCAGGATTAAAAGTATTTAAACGACAGAGATCATTCTCCGTTGGTATTGCCTTTCGACATCCGCTCTGTCGCGATTTGATACCGCCCTACTGAACCGAAAAGTCCCTGAGCAACTTGCGATGTCTTGGTCGTAGTTGACTCGCGCCCGTCCACAGCCTTTCGGCATACGTGGAAGATTATCGGTACGGCTAATCTATTCTGAACAAGGCTCTTTCTATCGAGATAAAGAAATACTTCAGGAGGAATAAGACCTTTGAGGTACACTGTCTCATGGTGCATATCATTGGGGTGAAAAGCTCCGGTGATCAAGTTTTATCAGGAAGTTATCCACTCTGATCAGGTTGGCCTTGTTGTACAGGGCTTCATTACTAAAAATTTTTTTGTACTCAGATACTGGAGTTCTATAGAAATGGAGACGTAAGGCATCGCCTCTCGAAAACCCGAATGTTTTCCATTAAGCTTGTTCGGACGTTGAACCACACGGGACATTCATAGGCAAGGACAAGCCGAATGAGGGCCGTGTAGTAGATCACCTTCTCCTTGGCATTGAGTTGATTGCTGTGAAACAGTCTCCTTGTAAAGGCAAAGGCCACTTTGGCTCGGGCTTGAGCAGTATCTACATGTTTGTTAAAATATTGATATTGTCAATCAACAAGGTACCCGTGCATTGTTTCTTACCTTTGTTCCATTAGATATCTGATATTAGTTATGACGCGGAATGTATGCAATCATGCCCCGCTCTGAAACCGAATTGGTTATCCGGAATAATATTTTTGTCCTCAGCCCACTCGGTCGGGGCTCTATTGATCATCTTTTCAAATACCTTACTGATGTTCGGAAGGAAACTTATCGATCAGAGATTTGCCGGATTGGATATGTCTTTGTTCCGTTTAGGAATTGGTTGTTGAACTGCCGCTGTTTTCCAATGAGCGTGATAGCGTGCATTATTCAGCAAATTGTTAAACAGCGTAGTGCAAATGTTTACCGCTTCTAGAGTAAGGTGTTTAAGAACAATGTTTGGTATTTCGTCGATTTCCACAGAATTCTTACTTCTCAGTGGACCGAGAACAACCTGGAGTTCTACATTTGCCAAAATATCGTCATTGAACATGGTAAAACCAGTGATCGGCAGTGCTCAATGTCTTATCGCAAGTAGAAGTTGTGCAGTAGGACACGATTTTCCAAAATATGGTTCAGGCGAGTGCTAATCGTATCTATTAATTCAACTTTCTTCTGAGGATCTTCGATCACAAAAATGTTGTGATCTTCGATCGCTTCCAATGGATCTATGCCTGCCGCCACAAGTACTTGTTCGTTTTCTGTAGTTCGGGGGAGCTTAAGTCACGGAAGTTCATTCTGATTTTTTCTTAGAAAGAATTTATTTATTTCCGGGAACATATTGAATTGCTAGCTTTAACAGCCCGAATTTTTTGTATTTCAATGCGAATTGATTGCAGCACGATAATTTCGCTGAATTAATTGCTGTAGGTTTTTAAGTTCTGACCTCAGTGTCCTAACCTCCGGGTTTTGTAGGTCAGTAAAACGTCTGTGCAGTTCTTTGAGCTTTTTCAGTAGCCTACTCTTTTGTCGGTGTAGATCGTCGATTGTTGCGTTGCGGTATATATCGGATTTTTCAATAAGAGCGCTACAAAAGTTTTTTTTTAAATTAAACAAAAACGGTTTAAGATATCAATGAAATTCTTTATTCCTGTGAAAGCACGTTCGATGCCATTATGTACGGAACTCGATTTCTTTTGTATGGCCACCACGGGCACGCTTGCAGAAGTCCAGACGCTGAACCCAATTTTCGACGGTTTTCAAGCATAAATCGGCCGATACTGCTGCAATTTTACGTTCGATATTCGTACGAAGTTCATCAATCGTCGCCGGCTTGTTGGCATACACCATAGACTTGACGTAGCCACACAGGAAATAGTCTAACGGCGTCAAATCGCACGACCGAGGCGGCCATGCGACTGGACCATTTTAGCCAGAAATGAGCCTCATCGCTGTAGATGATTTCTCGATGAAAATCCGAATCATTTTTAAGTTGTTGCTCAGCCCAATTCACGAACATACGACACTTCTGGTGGTCAAGCGGCTTCAGTTCTTGTGTCAATTTAATCTTGTTAGGATGTAGGCCAAAAGCTTTTCGTAAAATTCGCCACAACGACGTCATAGAGATGCCCAACGCTTGAGAACGACGTGTGAGAGACACATTTGGGCTTTCTGCAACTGAAGCCTCAGCGGCAGCAATATTCTCGACACTACGGGCACTTCTTTGTCTCACTGGCACGGGAACATTTTGTACTGTGCCTGTGGATTCAAATTTTTCCACTAGACGCTCAATTGTTGATCTGCTAGGACGATTATGACGACCGTAAATTGGACGTAGCGCTCTTAACGTTGAGGCCACTAACTCCGAATTTCGGTAGTAAATTTTAATAATTTCCACTCGTTGTTGGCTCGTTTATCTTTCCATCATGAAATGGCAAACCATACTTAAGAGAAATGTCAAAAGAGCGGCAAGAAATATGGCGTCGTTTGCTGTCCCTGTCGCTCTTCTTTTGTCGCGTCCCTGTTGAAAACCCCGTTATTTATATTGTCAGTCAGTTGCTACTTGGGACATGTATGAAAGCGTACTGCCGGTGGAGTTCTAATATAGTATATGATGGTCTTGAATCATTATATAATACCTTCTATGTAAACCTGCTTCAGTGCTATTGTTGTGGGCCGGTACAGTTACTTTGAACAAAAAATATTTTAATCATAATCAGACCTATTATCCAGTGTCAACGCAACACAGCCTTTTTGCATGAGTGAGATTGTGCGGCCTGTGTGGTTTCAGGACGGAAAAAGGATGGATTTACGCTGGATTGTGAAATACTCGAGTCATTGGTCGAAGATTGATTGAAATAAAATGACACGTGTTTATCTGGGAAATGTTTTTGTATTTTTTAACACGACATCACTATCTACATTGTCGAAAGCTTTATTCATTTTTAATGAAATCGCTTGTGTTGCTAAAGTTTGATTTGCATTATGTTTTAGGCAATTAAGTTGATGAGAAGTTTGTTTTGATGATACCATTGACAACTAAAGGTTTCCGTTGCAAAGCCTTTAACAGGAGCCAAATCCCAGTCTATCTCGTAGAAATGACAAAATATTCTGAAATCTGTAAAAAATACATTGGGAAAGTTCTCATTATATTTTTTGCACTTGGACAATTCCAACGATATATAAAGCTTTTTATTGCTCAGAACATCAAGAGAATTTGCGATGATATCATAAACAAGTTGATATTTTGCTAGTTCGTAGATCGTTCTGCGTGTTAGTTCTTATAGTTCTGCAGTATAATATACAATATATGTTTTTCAATTAGGAATTTGATTTCTCCTGTTGTGCGCATTTTTCTTATGATTTATGACAACTAACGCAAGAAAGTCCTTCTTCTTTTATACAGCAAAAGTCTAAATTAACTAAGCATAAGTCTAAATTTTTATTACAATTTAGATTTAAAGAGGGAACCATTTTTCTGCCAATAAATTCCGAGGAAGAATGATTTTTACCAAGAAAAACATTTATTAGAAATAATAATAATAATTTATTCCATAAGTTTGTCAATTGTTTTTAAGGTTTTGGAATCGGAACTTTTCAACGCATGCGGTATTATCATGGATGGAATGTCTTTGTTTGCTTTGTTATTTTATTCATTATTCTCATGCAATAAATATATTTTAAAATTTTGGGAGAAAAATTTTGTAACATTTTTATTTCATGAAAAATAAAGTTTATGCCACTTTTCAAACAATTTCAATTTTTGTGTGGGTAGATAAGTTTATAATAACACTTAAAAGCTGTACTTAATAATTAAAAAAAAGAAAATAACAAATAAATAAAACCCAAAAGAAGAAAGTAATGAGAAAAAATAATGTAGTGCAGCCAAATTTCGATTTTATTTATGTTAAACGGGATGAGCCACGACTTTATTCCCAGCGTAAGAGTTTCTAAAAAGTGTGCGAGAATCGTTCCTTAATATACAAAAGCCGACAAAAGGAATTTGCTTTTAGCCCCCTTCTATGAGAAAGCGCATTTCTGAAGGACAATGGGTGGTTGTTATTTGTTGAGCAATAACAGCATATACCATATTCTGTATTAGTCTCGAATGAAATATCCCTTAGTAAACAGTTTTTAATATGGTATTAGAAAAAAATTGACTTAGATTGAAGTGACATCGAACTGGTGAAAGAAAATACTTTGTTATATTCAAAAAGTGTTCAGTCCATTTAAAGTGTTTGTTTAAAATAACTCCTAAATACTTGAAATGACTTACCACTTCAATGCGAAAGCAAAAAATATAGGCTGAGAACCTAGTCTGTGGCAATTGGTGTTCAACAGATAAAACATAATACAAAAAGGTGCATGAAACATGACCTCGACGAACCTCGACCTTAATAAATATACATCATAATTGATTTCAGCAACAAAATTCAAAGGATGGACTGAATAATATGCAATTGCAATATCATCAGCGATTGTTTAAACAATTCCGACAAATGGCAGCTCAAACAAAGAATTTATATTAATTCAGAAGAGAATGGGCCTCAGCGCTTAAGACATTACTCACTTTAACTTTTTGACGTCGATTATTTAAAAAAAATTCAAAACAGCTGTGGATACAACCATGGAAACTTATACTGTAACTAATACCATATCAAAAGCTTTAGTTATGTCAACAAAATGTTCAAAATGACAACTACGTTAAAAGGTGTTTTTTCAACATAACGTTCGAAATACCATGGGTATTAATTGTTTTCAAAATTTCAAAACCAGAAATGGATTCAAATTAATAACTGTCCGTACTGTTAGAATCACCAACACTTGTGGAGCAGCTGAAGTGTAAAGGGAGATTAATAGGAAATGAATTTTAGCCAACTGTAACAAAATAAATTAGCTATTTCGTTAAGATGTGTAAAATCTTTTTGAATTGTAAATGTATAAGATTGTTTTTTTTTTTTTTACTTTTCTATTCATTATGCTGTCAATTATTTTCACTCGTTTTTCGTACAGGCCATCAAACATCTAACATTTTTATGGTAATAATTGTCTCAACTTAATCTTATTACTTTGTTATCGTTCTTGCAAATTTTTTTAAAACGTTATTTAAGGTTTGTTTTTAGTGAATGCTGTTGACTTTTATTACATGATTTTTTGAGGAGAATTTTTCTTGTCCATGGTTTCAGTCTCATCTTCGATTTTTGGTGGGTTTTGAGTGCAAACAGGTCATTATTGGAAAATGTTCACTTCGATTAAGGAAGTCGTTCCTTTTCATGAGGAAGAAGAGAAAGATTTGAATTTGCTAAAAAAAATCTATTTCTTTTCCTCTTGCATTGAAGATGAGATAGGAGCCCAAAGAGTACGCCAGGCAATAAAGTTTCCAGTGAGTATTAGGGGCGAATTTACAGTTCTAGCCAGATTTTAAATATTTTGTTTTGAGTTCTTTGCAATCGAAGAATATGGCTGTTAACACATTTTCCCCAAACAGGTGACCGAAATAACATAATGCTTTGACAGACAACCTTAAAAATTATAAGCTTATTTTCGGTACTAAGTTTCGGTTTTCTGTTTATAAATGGGAATAAAATTGTTGTAGCCATTGGAAAGTTTGACATTTTAAGCATAACATCACTCAGAACGTGTTGTCATTTAATCGTGAATTATTTTATTTACAGAGACTTGAAAAATTCATCTCGGCAAAAAAATGGAATTAACTCGTGAACACTTTCGTGCGATCATAGAACATTGATGCCGTGCGTGAAGAGAGTTTAAGCTAACAGGAGTCTTGTTTTTAAATAAATGAAGTGTTGAGTGGCCCATAGAGTACGAAGCCCACCATAAACATAACCGATCATGCTGTTTATATGGGTATCCCATGTAAGGGTACAGTTAAAAACTGGGCGAAGGTTTTTGGCGGTACTCTATAGGCGTTCGCGCTAGTTTGACTTCAGGAAACACTGAAACATCCAGTACGCTGCGTTGTTTAGGTTTAGATCATGTGCAGTGGACCATTCAAATGTACTTGCGAAGTCTTCGTTAAGCATGCTAACGCTTTCCTTAACTGTTTAGAGTGGACAGCTTAGGTAAAGTTGTGCATAATCTGCTAACATGTGAATTGAACAGTATTAAATAACTTCATGTAATTCGTTCACATTCAAATATCAAAAAGAGTATATATGTATATATGCATTGTTGTTCCATTTATTCATTTTTTTTTTAAACTTATAAACATCTGTGACGCCTTGTGGTCTCTTTTCTTCCATGATTTCTTTCTTAGACACATTTTTTAAATATTGGGCAGAGACTGTGTCCTTGGAAGCATTGTGGTGGTTTTGAAGAGTGATTGTGATGGGGTAAAGGTTTGATACGGTTTTTTATTTTAGAGGAAGTGATTGGAAATTTTTTGTGATCTCACGAAAATCAAGAGATTTCAATCGCGAAATTGTATTATGTTTTCTTTAAAAGTGCTGATCTTATCTTTTGGCAAGAGAAAAACACTGAATGATGTAAGACTTTTGATAGCGTCAGAACAAGCTATTATAATAAATTAAGGATTAGAAGTATAAGATTGAAAGGGAAGAGGATTTTTTTTCTTTTTCTTAAATACTAAACCGATTATCCGAAAACTGGTATGGCGCAGACGCCATACTTTAATTTAATTTGTTCACTATTTATTAGGATAATCACACATTTGCACGTCGCGTAGGAAAAAGGGGAGATGAAAAGAAATGAGACCTTGCTGTATTCCGAACAGTCACATCAAAATAAGTGGAGCAGTTGTGTCAAGTATTTAGGTTTATATCTTGACTCTAAACTTACATTTAGTGAGCATACGACACCAACCCTTCAGAAAGTCAGTATAGCAATAAAAATGCTATACCCATTCATAAACAGAAAATTTGAGCACTCTAACGAAAACAAACTCATTGTATACAAATTACTTTTCCAATCAATACTTTTGTATGGATGCCAGGTATGGAGAAATTATGCACAGTGTCATATTAAAAAGTTGCAAGCATCACAGAACAAAATTCTGGAAATGATGCTTAATCTCTCCTGCCATCACTCACCACTGAGGTGATATCCGAGACAATTCAAAATCAATTGACAAATTTATAATTAAATCTGCTCTGTGGAGAGCGCTTTACTAATTAATATGTAGACAAAAAGCTCCTATATTTAAATTTGTTTTCGAAATAAAAACCATCTATCAGAAAACGATATAGGTTGTCGGCTCGAAAGTTAGTCAGTGACTCTCGACAAAACAACTATTGTTGTCAGTAATGTAAATGTATAAATGCATAATTCTAAAACACAGGAACGCTTCCAACGCGGGAATCGACTTTTCAATTTCGTTCAATCGGCGATATTCCTGACGACGTGAATGGAGGCAAAATTTATTTAAAAACACATTTTCTGCTTTTGGCTCGTGGTTAGAAACAGGACTCTCCTGAGTTTTATTAATTTGTTAAGTAGAACTTTTTTTCGTAAACAGTAGAAATACAATACATTTACGAACGCTAAAATTTACATTGTTGAATAATTTCTGTTGAATTAAATAAAATATTTCCAAATGGTAGCTGGTTGCTTACAAAAGTTAAGTTCTATTCTTAGGTATATTTTTAATTATTATTAATTATAATAGTACAATTTAGAAACGTTTACAAATAATGAGCGTTGAGTATTATTTAACTTTCATCACAAGGGCTTTTTAATTTGATCAGTTTTGCATTATTTACAATAATAATTTTGGTATCCAATTGTTTTTAGTTCTTGTAAATTTGTAACAACTTTTGTTTCTATAGGAATTCGCAAGAATTAGTGAATTATTCTGGCATTAGCAAGTTTTTCGTTATCTGTTTTTTTCATAGAGTTTTTAGTATGTAGGGTTGTATTATAGCTGATCTAGCTGCGGATATACCATATTATCTTATCTTGAATATTTCTTGATTTCTTCATTGAATCTATAGATTCTCAAACGAAGTTTTAACAAAAATGTATCGTCTCTCTCTTCAACAAGCATGTGGCCTTTAAGACCAAAGTCATTAAATTTTCCTCACCACAGTGGCTCGAAACAAAACTTAAGCAGCTTATGAAACTGTGTGATATTGCTTACAAATGTTGGAAGAAATTTGGGATCGGCGAATTTCTTGACAGATATCGCTCATTACGGAATGACATATTAACTAAAATAAGAACGCAAAACGAGCTTACTTTAAAAGAAAATTTTGTAGTTGCTCGTCAGGCAAAGAGGTGTGCCATCAAATTCGAGAGGAAGGGTAGGGAAAGAAAAGAACACAATGAAAATGAAATGGTGGAATACAGACCCATCTCAATATTTCCATTGCCTTTCAGGGCGTTTGAAAAAAAAAAACTATTCTGATACAGATGCAAAAATACCTTATAAGGTTAAAGCTACTAAGCAATAGCCAGTGAGGATTACGCCCATGACGGAGTTGCAAGATAGCTCTCTTACTGGTCGTGTCATCCTACGAGCATTCGACACAGTCAACCACTCTTTTCTTTGCACAAGGCTTAGTGGCACACAAGTTTCAGTTTTCGATGCTCTCAACAAATTGTATACACTCCTACCTTCAAGGGAGAAACCAAAGAGTTGTAGTGGGTGAACAGTGTTCCCATCCCTTACCAGTAAATCATGGAGTACCACAGAGCTCGATCCTTTGTCCACTACTGTTCATGTTTTATGTGAACGAGCTACACAAAATTGTCAAACATAGTTTTCGCAGATGATTGTCCTAGAGGAAAATTAAACGTCGCTTACAACAGCATAGCCCGTTTTGTCTTCAACTTGAAAAAAATCGACCATGTGATCCCCTACACAAACAAATCTGCGACTGCACATTCGACAATATCCTCAAATATTAAACCCTGTGTCTGCTGCACAATATCATGCGAACCAAGCAGCTTGAGTATTTATCCAACAAAATGCACCAACTTCAATCGACAAGATCGTGCATGCTTTGACAAACTACCTTTGCCTGTCTTAAGCCCGAACGCCAGTTCTTCGTTTACTCTACCCGATTGTGGAATTCCCTACCTATCAGTATTAGGCAAATAAGTAGCACTAAGAAGTTTAGATTCACCTTTTCAATATTCCTTGGCACTTAAAATTCAAAGTGAAACACTAATGATTTGCTTTGAATCACATGTATTTAAAAAAAAAACATATATTAAATTTTTCCTAATTTTAATGTATTCTTTTCTCTATCTTTTTATATCTATCTTTCTATCTATATTATCTAGAATAATTTTAAAGGCTTGCAGAACTAATAAAATATACATATCTTGAACTGTTAACAATACTTTTATTAAATAAATAATTCACTTAGAATTATCATTAAGTTTTGACAAAAGTTTAACATGTCCATAATATATACAATTTGGCTTAAAATTACACTTATAACTAAGGTTGCATATTGTCGGCTCAACAAAAGGGGCCGACGGTTTTCTATTGTTAAATTTACAATAAAATTGCTTAAACAAAATTATTATAATGGTGACTTAATCTAATTTTTGACTCTAATCAATTTTCCAAACATTTTGAAAATTGTAATTGATGGTGAAAATAATGAAAATCATATTAAAACTATTTACATGGTATCACCCTCCGTAGTATCGGTTGTCTGCTCTTTCGTAGAATTGTGTCTCCTCTCAATTGATCACGTCATCGAATCTTTGGTCAATGATCACCCGGGGGCTGAGATATCTGTGTGATGGTTCGATCGTTAGCTGATTGAGTTCTTGAATCTCCGCATTCGGATGGTTTTGAAGTCCTTGTATGATTTTTTTGTTTAGTTGTAACATGTACTTTTCATTGGGACTATCCCTGCGTTTTCGTATAACATGGTGTTAGGGTAATACTTCCGTGAAGTTGAGTGTCGCCACAATCCTGTGCATGAACGAAGTATTCTGCTTTCGAACTTTGAGATCTTTCTCATTGCGCTTGGAGAGATAGTGAACCAAACTGGGCAACCGTATGTTATAACTGGCCTGATGAGCTGCTTGCAAATAAATAGTTTCGTGCTTTTGGTAAGACCATTTTTTTCTTCAGCAGCGGGTATACCAGATGCAAATGTTGGTTGAACTTGAAGCGTTCGCTGAAGTTTATTCCCAAGTACTTGATTATTGGAACAGGCGCAATGAGTGTGCCGTCCGAGAGGGTAATCTGAATGTTCCGACAACGGGTCGCAAATCTGCGTCTTCCTCTCGCTGCAATTGTCGGTATCCTTAAACATACGAGCTCTGTTTTGCAACTGTTTATTCCGCATTTGAGGTAGTACTCGAAAACTTGTGTTTTATGGTCTTGTACATTTTAAGCTGCTGCTTTGTATGTTACTGAGTCATCTGCATATAACAGCGTCTTCGTCTGTTTATTGTTTCTTGGTTGATCCGATGTATGAATGATGAAAAGTGTTGGCGATATTCTTCCTCCTTGTTGGACTCCTCCTACCAGTGGTGTCATTGATGATATTGCGTTGAATATCTGTACAAAAAATACTCTATTTGTTAAAGAACTGTAAATGTTTCTTACCAAGTAAAGTGTTATCCAAACACTGTCAAAGGCCTTTTCAATATCCAATAGACACGCAACGGTTGTCTTCTTTTTGTTCAGCCCCTGAGTAATATCGCTATGAATTTTAATCAGTGGATGAATGGTTGAATGCTTGTCCCGAAATCTATATTGGTGGTCGGGTATGATCTGTTTTCTTCGACAAATAGAAAGTATTTGTTTCAGCAGAACTGATTCCAATATTTTCCCCATACAAAAGAGTAGCGATATCTTCTTATCTTCTTTGGAACTGTAACAATTTTAGCTATTTTCCATGCAGTGGAAAAATAGCCATTGTTTATGCAGTTGTTAAGGATAATTGTGAGTAGAATTATTGCAATATTCGGCAACTTTTTTAACAAAAAGTTGGAAATTCGATCCGGTCCCTAGGATTTTTTTGAATTCCCACTCAGAATCATCCCCTCTATTTCTTCTGCATTCGTGAGAACATCACTGTTGTTCGGATATGTTGCTGGATTTTCTTTGGTAAATATTGTAATTGGACTCACGTTGCTTGTCATTGCATTAATGCTCGTATTGACTTCCTCCATGAACTCCGGAAGATGGATTGGGGGCCTCTCCTAAAAATTCTTCTCGAAATATAACGCAAATGCTTCTGCCTTTTCTATGGATGTTCTGACAACCTCGCTTCCATTCTGAATTGAATCAGGTAAGTTTCTTGTTCTTCCGATAATTTTGTTTATCTTCTTGAAGGTATCTGGTCCTAGCTTGATGTCTTCTAGTTGCTTCCGAAATACTTCTTCAGTGTGATGCTTCATTGCTCGTTGGAACATTACGTAAATACACTGCAACTGCGCGTGGATGCTTCTATACTCGTCTGCTTTCGAAGACGTTGTCTTTGTGCGCAGATTGCCTGGATATATTGTGGCAGATTATCGTACTTGTCTTTACTAGTAGCTTGTGTCTTTTGGGAGTTCTCAAAATTGTTTATTGCGGTGTCAATATCGTCATTGGAGAGATTTGAATAGCCTGGTAAACTTGGGAGATTACTTTCAATATCAGCAGAAAATTTTCTCCAGTCGATTCTGATGAAATTTGTCTACAATCTTTATGCGATCTGATTCTATGTTGCTTCTGTAAATATTTTGACAGTACCATTGAAATTATTATATATTTTTACATGCTGATTAATGGTTTGGGTTGTGTTGGTTTTGTATACTATACATTTAAGTCACTTATATAAAAGTGATACGGTATATCTTGCTCATCTTCGTTGTCCATTGTTCTATAAATCCATTTCAATATATTTAGTACCACCAAAACTTAATTATGCCTTTTTAGACCTGTTACGTATCATTGTTTTGATTTTATCTCTGACTTTATTTGTTTTCTCAACCGCGATGTCTCTTTTATTTTCTAAGTCAAATAGCTTGATCGACTTTTCAAAGTTATAAATAAAATCTATCTATCTATCTATCAATGCCAGTAGGAGGAACAGAAATTTGTCCTGAAAAATTTTAAAATTTTTAATATATCTTTTATGGAATTTTTCTAAATTAAGGTTCTTCTTTTTGCGAAAATTATATAATATAGTTTTTAATTGTATTATTAAACCTTTCTATATCAGAGTTCCTCGTATGACAATTTCAGTTTGTGTGCAGTAAGCAACGCCTGTTTTCCATTTTCGTGTTCCGGAATTATCCTGCTTTTTGTGACATACCCATTCGGAACTTTGGTACGGAGAGTTATTTTCTCTGATTTTATTTTTATCACATTTCAACATTTCTTTAATCTGTTTTTCTAATTATTTTTCGTGTATTTGCGGGTATTTTAGAGTAAATTGGGTTGTTTGTGGTTGTAGTTCTCTCATGTTGTATTACATAAGTAGAAGTAAGCCTATATCCTTTTTTTAAAAAATAGTCTTTTAACTGTTCTTCTTCATTGAAATTGATCGATTTTGCTTACTTTTAGAGTGTAAATCTATCTAAAAAATATTTTCTCATTAACCTCTATGTTCTCATAATCTTAGTCAATTTTTGTTTTTCTGAAGTTTATAAATTTTTCCCTACAATTGCATCATATGTTCCTTTCGGTTACTCAAAGATTTTCCATGAAATCGTTCCTGAAACGTTAAATTCTCTAGCTTCTTACACTATTGGTAGCTTGCTTCCCGAAGCTCGTTTGTAAAATTTACATCTTTTTGTTGTAGGTTATCAATTTCAATTGGATTTAGGATGAGTATTGTTACTTTATTTTCCTGAAATCTTGTTTTGGCTTAACTGTCCTGAGTTATTGATTCTATAATTCTGTCCCATATTTCCACTCCTTCTAAACTAACCCGATCTATTGTTTCGGAAATAACCTGAGTTTACACCTAGAAAATCCATTATTATTGTTGTTTGAAAAATGACTGTTGGGTGTCAAATTATCACTTTGTAGACCAGATGCTGATTTCTTTTATTTTTGGACTACGTTCCTCTTAAGATATCTACCTGTATCCTCGTTTATCCACAAAAGCAACCTTAGGTCTAATTCAGCTAAAGAACTTAAAAGAGTTTATTTTACAGGCAATAGTTATCTGGCCCTTAGAAGATCTGAAGTGTCCTTTAAGTATTGTTTTGCAGGCATATAAGCTGTTCGTTGAATTCACGTTTAAGAGATATTTTGGCCTTCCTATATCTTCAGGTTACACTCTTGTTACAGCATCAATGGATGCTGGAAGTGTTCCTTGTTCTCCCTAAATTGTGGGCAAGAAACGAATTTCCCCCTCGGTTCGAGACCCCACATTCCAAAGTTGTTGGTTTTGCATGCAATTAAGCATTGTTCAATTTGTTCTATTGCCATGTTTCGATTCTTGTCTTTATTTTAATTTTTCTTCTGTTTTGTTTTGTTCGTGTTGTTTTTTTTTTCATATTCACACCATGTAATTCGGATTCGGATTGATTTTTTTCCTTACATCTATTCTTGGCAATTCATCACATTCTGCACTTGATTTAATATTTTTTATCTTCTCTTACACTATGATAATAATTATTGTTCTTATAAAGGGTTTATTTTAAATAAAACGCAAACCATTTCAGATTTTTCAATAACTCTATTATCGGCTTGAAGTCCAATCAAAACATTTATGAATGGAACTCGACTTCGTTCATGTGGCCACCGCGGACAAGTTAGCAGCGTTCGATGCTTTTGATGACTCGGCCACATATTTCGGCAGAAACCGCTGCTTTTTCGCATTCAATGTTGGCTCTGAGCTCTTCCAACGTCGTCGGCTTGTTGGCATAAGCCAATGACTTAACGAAGCCCCAAAGAAAATAATCTTCAGGCGTTAAAGCGCACGAACGAGACGACCAAACGACTGGCCCATTTCTTGAGATAACACGCTCATCAAACTTACTCTTCAATAAATCGATTGTAAGGTGTGCTGAGTGGCTTGTGGTACCATCCCGTTGAAGCCAAAAATAATCTGTTATCATGGCGCGATAACGCTGGTCATTCACAGTAACGTGACGATCTTTATCGTCGACGAAAACACGCCGCCGCCGGTATGCGAATCGCACCAAACAATTATTTTTTGTTATTTCTCGGACGTCTGAACGGCAGCGATTTTTTTAACACTTCGACCAACCCGTTGTCTCACTGACACGGCAACATCATACAACGAATATGTGGACTAAAATGTTTACACTAAACTTGTTTTTGCTTTTCTACTAGGGCGAGAATCACGACCGAAAACTGGAGTTGGAAATTAAGTAGCCGTCACTGAATCCGAATTTCAGGAGAAAATTTTTATTATTTGCAGACGTTGCTCGTTCATGTACTTTACCATGATGAAAATATTGAGTTTACTTAATTAATTGACAATGACAGCTTGATGATTAGTGATTAGGGTGTGTTCACAAATTAAATTCAAAGTTGTCAAGTCCCTAGTGGAAAGCCCTCTATATGTTGGTTGAGAAGTTTTTTTCTTGGATTAACTCTTCAGAGATAATTCACTTTCACTTTAATTCCCGACTGCGGCAATCATATTGACATATATGGTTTTAAAGTTATATAAATATATTTTATTGAGGATTCGTCTTTAGAGTAAATTCTATATATTATTCTTCACTAAATATGAAACTTTATTCTTAAATGCTGAAATGCTTACACCGCGGTTATGACATCCGTTAAATCGGCGATATATCTGACGATGTAAACGGAGGCAAGGTTTATTTTTCAAAATATTTTCTGCTGTTTACTAATTGTCACGTGAAACAAGTGTTTTGTTTTGAAACTTTTGTGTTTCGATGTTATGCTAGGTTTCGTACGGTTCGATTTATGGAGCTTTGTTATTTTTTAATTTTCCTACGGTCCGTCGGAGTTAAAACAGGCTTTCAGTTTTCATTTTGAAGTTGTCCGATCCCATATTCAGATCATCAACCAATGGTTATCCGTCAAAGCTTTTGAACGTGTCTTCTGAATGCTCTGCAAGTAGATCCGCTTTCTCTTTAACTTTTTTCATCCATTCGCCGTTATCTTTCCTTATTGGTAACGAATGCATTACGGACTTTCAATAGCATATAGCTACCATCGCAAGGCTTCCATCCAACTTCTGAATAACCGTTGAGTGATCTGAGCATAGATTATAGCATTCTTCAATGTTAGTGAGAAAAGAAATCTACTCCACGTTGCATTCTCGAGTAGTCGAGTAGTCTGCCTGTCGTTGACTTAAGTGTTTAGCCCCAAAAGCGCGTTGGGCGTTTTAGTCCCCGCCGATGATAAAATATGAACCAAGTGAATCATAAAAGCAAAGCAGTTCATCTTATATTGCAGTCCACCTTGTTCAATTTAACCGCGGCTGAACAAATTTGCATTGAGACAAATTCAATAAAAAAATTCTCGGAGTGTTTGATACAGTCCTTGATGTAAAATAAGTTTTATTTTAAAATATTGTCAATATTCTCAGTTTCATCAAAGATACGCATGAAGAGAGGAAGGCCTTTTTGTCAAAATTCATGGCGTCAACAGCCTTGTGCTAAAGATTTTCTTGTTATTTAATTTATTTGTCATTGCTCGATAAGTGTCGTTGTCGAAATTTATTTTTCACTCGTTGTTTCAAAGCGAAAGTACCATATGTTATGATTAGTCATAATTTTGTTTTTGAGGAGGTTACGCAGGTTGCCGTAATCCACAATTCCGACGACATTTATTGAGGGTTTTTTTTTGTGTCTTTGCCTTTATTGAAACGGTATGACCTCGGACGAGGAACCGATCCGACACATCTTGACGACAAGATTCGTTTCACGTGTAAGTTCTTCTTCGTTCGTTGCATTTTCATTTGCTGCACGGTTTGGTGTTAGCTCGAATTCCAACGATGCACGACAATAAATAAATAAATAATAAAGCCTCGTTTTCAATTCGCAGAGAATCGACTACATTTTTCAGCTCGTGGTTGAGTCGTTCAATTTCTTTAAGTTCCGTGGGGAGTTCGTCCATCCGACGTGGCAAAGTGACTTGGGATTTTCTTCGTATGTGTTACGGAATTTAGTTGCCCCTTATGACATGTACCCCTACTTGGGGAGGGGGAGTTCACTTTAGTGTAGCACATTATAAAATATACAAAATTTCATTTTGTTCATTTTGTTGATTTTACTGACGTTTTGTAAAGCAACAAATCCTACTTGATTGACTAAGACCGAGCAGTTGCAAATGCTTAACCATTTGACATCATAAAAATGTCCTTTGGTTAAACTCAGTATATTTTCCAATTTATTTTCGATCTTTTGGTGTTTATTGCACATCAAATATTCCAATTTTTGATATTTTAATTTCAATAAATTCCACAACTACAGATATCTCAATTTTTCAAATGCATACATACATACATACTTACCTACGCATATTCGAGTTTGTGTGTTCGTAGTTTCCTTAAATTTGTCTGGTTTATTAAATTTATACGAAAATACTAAAAAAGAAACACAATATGGGAGTCATGCAAGGCAGACACACAGCAACAAGTATCTCCATTTTCGTATGCTTATACATGCACACATAAACTGTCAATAAGTGATTATAATGGAGTAAATAATGCAAATGATGAGGTGCTCACAGCACACATAGCATAATTCATATCTAAGCAGTTATATCTGTTGTTTGGGTTGTTACTCATTTGTTCGTTTGTGATTTGTGTGTACAAATTCAAGCATCTCAGGCGTTGATGATCATTCCCACATAAGTAGCGTTTCATTTATTGACTTATGTTAATTCGAGTGCAAACATCAAACAAGTAGTAATATATATAAAAAAAAACCCGATTAAACACCTCTCAATTATTTTTCTTCACGATTCTACTTCAGTGAAGAAAGCCCTCTTCGAGGTGAGCTCAAGAATTGTGTGTGCTGCTGGTCTTTTTTCGTGGAATTTCGTTCAATTTGAAAACCAGGCAGTGTTTGTTCAGTAATTTTGTCACTTGTTAACACGACTTTGTTAGAGTGGCTCAGATTGAGTATTCTGTTGACTCCCATGCTGATTTTCTCTTAAGTCGTTGTGCATAACAGCATATGCAAATATAGAATATAAATGAATCTTAAGTGCTTATGTTTTCTTGTTCGAAGCAAATTGTATGAGACTCTTTTTGTCTTTTTTTGTTTTTTTTTAATCCGCTTAAAAAATTATCACTAAAAATAATACTGCAACTTCTGACTTAAAACTTACGCAAGTCGAAAAAAATGATTCCCTCCTATTATCAAAGTAATTGAAACACTTTTTCCAATTCGTTATTATCTTTGTTTACACTTTGAACCAGTGAAATCGTACGCTCATTATAACTTCTAGAATTTGTAATAAATAATATCACTTTCATATTGTTTTTATTATTTCAAATACAGTAAAATCTCAATAATGTGAAATAATGAAAACATGGCCAGTTCACATTTAAGAGAGATTCACAACATCGAATAGGAAAAGGAAATGTTTTCTTTTTGTTGAAAAATACATTAAACGTTTTTAGGTTAACATAAGATAGGTTTTCCAATATCCATAGTTTTTATTATGATTTCTTCTTCTCTGACAGAAGAAGTCTTCAGCTGTCCGTCGACGTCCCAAAATCATATCTCCTCGATTGAAATATCCACAGAACCATCAACGCGGCTTAAAATATTACTCTTGTGCTGGAATTCACTTTAAAATAGAAAGTTTGATCTTGCTCGTGGAGATGACTTAACTGAATTAGGTCTTCTGGTTCCTTCAGGTTCCTAATTCGACTGCCTTGGTAGAACTTTGTTGAAACATTTTGCTATGACTGCCACCGAAATTGCTTCCGAGACTCCGACAATATGCAGCATTTCATAAATTAAACTATTTTAAAACTGAGCTTAGGTCATTGCTCTAGTCTTGAGTGGCAATAATTTCAGACAGCATTCTTTTCTTGTATTCAAGTTTCAAAAGATAAATTACATTTTGACTGTTGTTTCCATGGATGGCAATTATCAACTTAACGTCTTTGCTGTGACAGGATGCATAATCCAAGAGAAGCACTGCTTTTTTGTTTTGGTAAGTTATTGTTCCGTTTAAAATTATAACCTGTAAACGAATTATGTATGTACATAACATTATTACTTATGATTCGTTAGGGAAGCAAGCTGATTTTACTCCCTTTACGAAATTATGAAATGAAACCAATCTAGGAAAATTTCTCTTGTCACCCAGGCATTTTTGCTTGACATATACAACACAGGCACATTAAATCCAGAAAACGCATTGGATTTTTGGATCTCCCGATTATGAGAGGTTTTAATTTTTGTTCCAGTCGCATTTTTGATCCTAAAAGGTTCACACGTCTTTGGACAACTCAAGGGTTTTCTTTGGAAAAAGTTTCCAATAAAGAGCAGTCCTAGCGGTATTATAAATCTGTTCTGGAGCAAGAGAATTCCCTGATGTAAGCATGAAATTCTTCCAGAAAGTGCTTTATATCTTCATTTTTTTTTTATTATTTCCTCGCTCTCAAGAGGTTATGAATACTAATAAGAACGAAAGAATTTTTTTGTTGTGTTTTAAGAAACTCAAATATATTTGGTTTCGACTTATTGAAAGAAGTTTGGAAGATTTAGCTCAATAGCAAGACTTCAGAATTCTAGTTAAGACAACAACCACCACAACAACGGCACGCATCAGTCAGACTACTGTCGCTTGTCACCCAATCCAGCGATAGCGCCATAAATTTTATCCCAATGGTCAATGGTGGCTGGACTAGGATTTGAACCTTATCCATCAATCGGAGGCAGCCGCTCTACCAACTGCGCAAACCGAGCCATCGTGGTTAGCAGACAGTTTATCTGCGCCAATTTTTAATATTCGAACTCCATAACGTTCTCGAAACTTTTGGAATTCTAGTGGGGGCTAACATTAAAATAAGGAGATTCCTTAAACTGACTCTTAAAATGATTTGCTGGATTTCTTAAGCTATTCAAAGAGGACAGTTTCCATTTGATATCTCTGAGTTTCTTAAGATTTTGCTCTTCCCGATGCCAGGCTCCGATTTTTTGATAAACTCAGATTAATACTATATTTTGTACAACTGTTATTGTGGATTTTTTAACCTCATACTTCTGCGATAGACCAAATCCTGATATGTCAGTATCCGCTTTTCTCGAAATATCAGACTTTTTCTCGATTTTAAGGAATCTGTGTTGCTTTTGCTTCGAATGAGCCATAGATTTATAGTTTTACGGAAGCAACACACGAACTCCACACAGAACAAAGCACAAAAGACAGAAACAAAATTAGAACGTAACGCCAGAAAAAACCAACAGAAATGATCACGTAGGGGAGAGTACGATAACTTGGGCGCCGAAAATTGCTAATGGGCATAACGCAATGCGGCGTTCGGGCGCTCTCGCTTCGGGGGCTTTGAAGGCGCTATGTAGAAGCCTTACGATAAAATGTGTCAAAAAGCGCAACCGAAGATTTTGTTAAACGAAATGTCGCTTTGCGTTGGGAGGTTATGTACGACAACATACATGTAATTTGAACTGTCATTTGTGCTGGTCTGCCTAACGAAATCGGTTTTTCATTATAATATTTTTAAATCAAAAATATGTACGAGCTTGAGACATACATATGTGGACTTATTTTTACTTGTAGTGTTGGAATATGCTCAGAGGGTAACATATCCAAATAAGAGGAGAAGAGCACCAACGATGGTGGGTTCGCGAGTTGAATTTGAGCAGGGACGAGCATGGATTCTACACGCTCAATTTTGTGCAGATGCAGGAGCGTGATCCAGAGGAGTTTTATAAGATAACTCGAATGGTGTCTCGAACATTCAACTTACTTCGTTCCCTCATCGAACCTTCGTTGGAGAAAACTTCTTGGAGGGAACCAATTTCACCAAGTTGTCGGTTGTTTTTGGTATTGCTGTAAGTAACATTTTTTCAAATACTTGGCTACGTCTGATGACTTTTAAGTTATCCAGGTATTTTTCTCAAGGAGTTCCAAAACGTGTTTTAGCCTGGATGTTCCGTTTGGGCTATACAACGGTTGCAGAAATCATATATGAAACCTGTGATATCCTGTGGACAACATTAATGCCGCTCTATTTACAGCAACCGTCATAAGAAAATTGGAAGCAGATTGCTGAAAAGTTTCAAAGCATGTGGAACCTACCAAATTGCGTGTCTGCTATTGACGGGAAGCACATCAATATACGTTGTCCACCAAATGCTGGATCCGAATACTACAATTACAAAGGTCATCACTCAATTGTTCTTTTGGCTGCGTGTGATGCTAACTACACCTTTACTGCAGTTGATATTGGAGCATATGGAAGCCAAAACGATGGTGGAATACTTTCAGAATCGTCTTTCGGAAAGACTCTTCTTAGAGGTGAACTGAATTTACCTGCCCCAAGCTTGCTTCCAAACTCCAATATCAACTGCAACTATTATTTGGTTGGAGATGCAGCGTTTCCGTTGAAGACGTTTTTGATGCGACCATATCCGGGTAGAATACTGCCGGATGACAGGTATAATTTCAACAATCGGCTATCGCGTGCTCGTCGCGTAATTGAAAACGCGTTTGGCATACTTGTGACGAAATGGCCTATCCTCAATACAACACTGCATATGTTACCTGCTAATGCTGACAGGATAGTTAAAGCTGCGGTCGTTTTGCACAATTTCGTTAAGCTCAACGATTCCGCTTATTGTACTCTAGATTCCGTAGATGTCGTTGATAACAACGATGAGATTGTGCGGAAAGGATCATGGCGAAATGAAACAGACGCTCTTGCTGGAATAAGAAACATTGGTTCCAATTTTTCATCACGAAACGCTTTTCAGATGAGGGATGTGCTGAAAGAATATTTATTTGCAAATAAAATATAAACTAATAATTCAATGGTTATTTTATTCCTTTATTGTTTTTAATATTTATTGGTTTATCTCGGCCAAAAACAATGACTGAAGCCGAATAATGCTTTCCTGCGGCAGTTTCTTCATCTTTTTGGCCAAGGACTTCATGAAAAGGTCATTTTCATCCATTTCCGCCGACTCGCTGACCCTTTTCAGCAATACTTCGGACAGGTTCCCAAGCATGTCGTTTGCCGGAGATTCGGATAATCTGAACCTCTTTCCAGTCTTCCTCGATGTCTCGGGTGTGTTGGAGTCGCTCGGGAACAAAAACGGCGATTCCTGAGTTGGGGAATCCACTTCTGGCGTGCAGCTATTTTCACACACGGTGATGTCATGCACCCCAAAGTTTCCTGATTGTCTGCAGGGAAATATTTGGGGTTAAATTAAATTAATTTCACTTAAAATACACTGAAAACTTGTACTTACTTTCGCGGCTTAAGTGCGTCGTGTAGGAAGTCCAACAATGAATAAAACTCCCATATTTCGAAGTCTTCGTTGGCCTTACTGCCGGAGGGTTGTTCCATTTTTTTTTCTCTCAGAAATCTATCCATCAGGCTCTTCCAACGCTGCTTACACTCTTCCACTGAAAACAAAAAATTATTAGTGACCTGCATTGACTTCAATACCAAAACGTACCTGGTCTACCAAGCTCCTCGCTTATTTTATTCCAGGCAGTGTCCCTTTTCAGAATATTTTTGTAGCTTCTTGATTTGGTATTATATAAAAAATCACTATCCCGAACTAAAGAAATTAATTTCTCTTCAAAACTTCCCATTACGAAAACGCGGATTGAACACAAAAAAAGAAAAGTCAATTCACACAAATAAACAGAAACAGCTGTGAGTGAACTGTCAAAACGCCAGAGCTAGTAGGATGTAGGTCTACTTCGGCGTTGAGCTCGAGCTTACGATATTTACGATCAAACACCCTTCAAAAGCCCGAGGTAACATTTCGCTTCAATTCATATGCGCACGTTGTTTCTACTCTATGTGTCAAAGCGAGAGCGCCCGAACGCCGCATTGCTTTATGCCCATAAAGGCTTCTTGTTGATGGGTCAAAAACAAGCATTCTTTACTATGGGCAGGGAGTGGGTCTATCTCACCTGCCCGTAGAAGGCAGGGGCAGTTTGAAAAAAAACTAACTTAAATAAAAAAATAATATTTAAATCCTACAGCAATACTTACAATAATGTACTATACCGGTTTTGAGAACCAGAGACCTGCTCTTTAGTCCTAAATTTAAATTAAATTATTTATTTCGATACTTTTAAAAAATTCGCATGCAAACTCAAAATTTTGGTCAAAAAAATTAAAAACAAAGTTAAGATCAATTTTATTTGAAAATTGAGAATTGAAATGCTTAATTGGCTTTGTGCGATCAATACTGATATAAATTCTAAATCGAACCCAAAAATCGAATTGATTTATGTCTCCTTGTTTATGAGATTTTAGTTTTTTGGTATTTTAGGTGATCTTATTTTGATGATTAATGTTGATGATTGGTTCAACTTTTTAAGTAAAGTACAGCAAATCATTAAGCGTAACCCAAAATGCACCACGAGGAGGCTTGTATTGCATTCCGTTTTTCAGTCAGTCAGTTTGTAAATAAGTTAGAAGTTAGATAAAAAATTTTGAAGTTCAGGTACAAACTTTACCTCTGATGTACTTCCGCTAGCAAATTTGATTATACGTCTATTACCACTGCTGTTGAATGTTGTTACTGTCGGCCATTGCGGTAGTTTGGCACTTAATAAGTTAGTAGTTTTTCTTATTATGTTCTATGTTGTATGACTTTTGGGTTGGATTTTTCAGAATACCGGTGTGAATAGTGAATACGTCGTAGCCCACAGGTGAGCGGCCTAGAAAAACCTGCACTGGGTCTCATCCGTCCAGTGCGACCACCATTGTTCGGAAACCATGAGGTTTGGCCATTGCCAACGAGACTGCGGAGTTGGAGGGGTTTGTTCAAATGCATTCTTACAACTGCAATGGTATGCGTTAAACACACTTGTCCCGAATACCGACAAGAGCACTCTCCTCGAACTCGCTTAACCCATCGTCAAATATAAATCTTTTTTTCAATTTCAATTTAAATGCATTTTTATTAATTCATTATATAACCTTATATGCTAGACAAAAAACGCTTAAAACTAGCTTAATTAACTTAACTATGTATATACTAACTTACTGGCCCTATACGGGCGCTCTAAGCTAAATTTAACAATTAAAACTATGTCTTTCGACTTATTAATAATAACTATATTTAAATTTAAATAACTAATAAGAAACTAAGAAAAAAGATTAATTTTAAGAAAAACTTAGTATATGAATTTTTATGTTTTTTTATTAAAATAAGTCTTAAATACTAAACTACAAACTAATCTAAAGCTAAAAATCTAAACCTAACTTAACAATAACATTAAAAACTACTTACACTACATAAAAACATAAATAAGCCGGCCAAGGCTGACAGGACATGCTATTTTTGCCATAAGGGCACCCAAGATATAAAACGACGACGAAGTTTATCCTCCGTCCAGCCACCAAAAGTGTCGATGTTGTCTTACGACATCAGCTCTGTCGCGGTCTGATACCGCCCTACTGAACCTGAGGGTCTCCGGTGAGCTACTTGCGACGTCTTGTTCGTAAGTGACTCGCCCGTCCACAGCTTTTCGACCAACGTGGAAGATTAACGGTACCGCTAATCTATCCTGGACCAGACCTTTTCTATCCAAATAGAGAAAAGCTTCAGGGGGAATAAGGCCGTTAAGGCGCACTGTCTCATGGTGCATATCATTGGGGTAAAAAGCCCCGGAGATCAAGTTGTTGGTCGAAGTCATTGCTTTTGCAATGTGACTTCGAATAAGTTTTATCAGAAAGTTGTCCACTCTGATCAGGTTGGCCCCGTTGTACAGGACCTCATTACTATAGAATTTTTTGTACTCAGACTCTGGAGTTCTATATAAATGGAGACAAGCCCTAAGGCATCGTCTCTCGAAAACCCGTATCTTTTCCATTAAGCTTGTTCCCACGTTAAACCAAACGGGACAGCCATAGGCAAGGACAGGCCGAATAAGGGCCGTGTAGCAGATCACCTTTACCTTGGCATCGAGTTGACTGCTGTGAAACAGCCTCTTTGTCAAGGCAAAGGCCGCTTTGGCTCTGGCCAGAGCAGCATCTATATGTTTGTTAAAATACAGATATTGATCTAGCCAGATCCCAAGGTATCTGACAACACTTCGATTTGCTAATGGCTGTCCGTTTTGTCCAACAATAAAGAACATTCGCCACTTCTTTCTAGTATTTCTAGAAGCCCCAGACAACGGAGTCCTAAACAGAATGGTCTCGCACTTTTGAAAATTGATTTTCAACTTCCAATCATCGCAATATCCCTGAACTTTTTCGAAGTCACGCTGCAAAAGACTTACAATGACCTCGATCTTCGGACTTGATCTGTACGCGATCAAGTCATCTGCGTACGCTATGGATTGGCGGAGAGATCCTACAAGATCACTTGTGAAGATCGTAAATAAAATCGGCGAAATTACTACACCCTGTTGTAGACCGTTTTTAATTTCAAAAGACCCAGCAGACACCACACTGCCATTTTTCACAATAAACTGTCTGCTGGTGAGCATATCTAAAATTATGTACAGCAGCGGTTTGCTTATGCCGAGCTGGTCAAGCTTGAAAAAGAGCCCCTGCAACCATACGGTGTCAAAGGCCTTCTCCAAGTCAATCAACAAGGCACCCGTGCATTGTTTCTTACCTTTGTTCCATTGGATATCCGATACCAGTTTAGACGCGGCATGTATACAATCATGCCCCGCTCTGAAACCGAATTGGTTATCCGGAATAATATTTTTGTCCTCAACCCACTCGGTCAGGGCTCTATTGATTACTTTTTCAAACACTTTGCTGATGTTGGGAAGGAGACTTATCGACCGGAGATTTGCCGGATTGGATGTGTCTTTGTTCCGTTTAGGAATTGGTTGCACCACCGCTGTCTTCCAATGAGCTGGATAATGTGCATTATTCAGCAAATTGTTAAACAGGGTGGTGTAAATGTTTACCGCTTCTAGAGGAAGGTGTTTGAGAACAATGTTTGGTATTTCGTCGATTCCCACAGATTTCTTACTTCTCAGTGAACCGAATATGACCAGGAGATCTTCCTTTGATATGAATGGAGGGTGAATCCCTTCATTGGCGATGACATCATTTGCCAAATTCTCGTCATTGAACCTGGTGAAACCAGTGCTCTCCGATCGCCAGTGCTCAATGTCATATCGCAAGTAGAAGTTGTGCAATAGGACACGATTTTCCAAGATATGGTTCGGGCGAGTGCTAACATTCACCTTATACACATCCTGAAACGCCGCACCTATTACTTCAACTTTCTCCTGAGGATCTTCGATCACAAAAAAGTTGTCATCTTCGATCGCTTCTATTGGATCTATGCCTGCTGTCATTAGTACTTGTTCGTTGTCTGTAGTTCGGGGGAGCTTAAGACACGGAAGCTCATTCTGATTTTTTCTTCGAAAGATTTTATTAATTTCCGGGAACATACTAGGATTGCTAGCTTTAACAGCCCGGATTTTGTTATTCCAATGCGAATTAATTACAGCACGGTAATTTTGCTGAATTAATTGCTGTAGGTTTTTAAGCTCTGATTTCAGTGTCCTAACCTCCGAGTTTTGTGGGTCGGTGAAACGTCTGTACAGGAGTTTAAGTCTCGTCAGTAGCCTACTCTTTTGTCGGTGTAGAGCGTCGATCGTAGCATTGCGGTATATATTGACATTGTCAGTCAGTTGGTACTTAGGAATTGTTCTGTCCATTGTTTGTTTTATTGTGTCGTCCATCCGTTTGAGGTAAGTGTCGATCTCTTCGTTCGACAAATTCCTGTTGGATGGTGGGTTGAGCGAGTCCGAAGAGAGTGCTCTTGTCATTGTTCGGGAGAAGCGTGTCCACCGCGTCCTACTGTAATTGTAAGAATGCGTTTGAACATACTCCTCCAGTTCCGCAATTTCGTTGGGAATTGTTACTACGGCACTAAATCCGCAATGGTCACTGTCGTACACGAATGTGTGAAGACAGTTTATTGTCTGTCGGTCCATGTCAGTCAGCTGTATCCGTTCGTCAAACAGCATAAGATCTATGTAGGAGCCTGATCTGGGATAAGACGGACTATCCGTCGCTTTTAAATCGAGTCGATACTCGACACTATTCTGACCCCACCAATTGAATAGTAGGTTTCCTCTAGTATTTGGTGATTGATTTCTCCAATTACTATGTTTGGCGTTTAGATCTCCGGCCATGAGGTAATAATTCTCCTCCGAACCCAGACGTTAGTATTGAAAAAGTGTCTCGAGCTCTGAGATAAAACAGGTTTGTTGAGTAGCTTCAGTTGCATAGGCTGCGATCATATACAGCCTCTTCCCACTACGGAGGGGGATGCATATGATGCAAGCCTCTAGCACCTGGAATCTACGCACTTCACCGCTGTACATAACCTTAAAACGCAGATTTTTCCTAATAAAGATAGCGACGCCACCAGCTCCGTTGGAGTTGGGTCTGTCTCTTCTTATGATTTGATACTGACTGTGCCTCAACTTGTGCCTCTGAGAGAGCTTAGTTTCGCTAACCAGAAGAACATTGGGACTTTGGTCTTCTAACAACTTGAAGAGTACAGCTCTTCGTTCGATATTTATTAGCGAATTTACATTCACTGAAAGGATCTTTAAGGGTTTCTCCACCAGCGAACACATTACGACTGGAGGCGCGTTAGACTCGGCAACAGAGTGTAGATACGATCTACGCGTGTCGCCTGTTCCTGAATTTGCTGTTGCAGCTGACTTATTTGCCCCTGAATAGAAAGCAGAATAGCCAGCAGATCAGCATCACCACTAGGTGCTCCAGGTCGTGAGGCCTGAGGAGCAACCTTTGGTGCTTGTTGTACCGTACTCCTCTGACCGGCCGCCATTTGGGCATAGGTCACATTGGGAGTTACGGCTGGTGTTTTGGGAACAGGTGGGCGCTTGACCTCCACCTTCTGTTGGCGAGCCAGGTTTATCTTCCTAACAAATTGGTACCTGGAACAACCCCGATAGTTAGCGGTGTGTCCCGAGTTACCACATAGAATGCACTTGAGAGTCGTGCTATCAGCAACCCTATCTTTCCCTAGCGGACATTCCTCTGCTTTGTGGTTCAATGCACACTTAACGCACCGAAACTGCATTTGACAGTTCGCAGCGGCGTGCCCGAACCTTTGACAACGAACACATTGTAAAATGTTATCGCTGCGATTTAATTTTTCCCAACTAATGCATTGGTAGTCTAGGACTTTAATTTTCCTCAGACTATCTATTTTGCTGTTGGGAGTCAGCTGGACCAGGAAGAACGGTAATTTCCGGTTCTCCCTTCGGGCCTTTGCTGTAGTGAAAGGCTTAACACTGACGAACTTAAGATCGTCACATTCCTTCGCTTGAAGCTCCTGAAGGAGCTCCTCGGGATCGGTGGACGAATCTAAACCTCGAAGGAGCATTGTCTGCAAACGCTCTCCTTTGGGGGTGAATGAGAAGAACTCAGTCGTCGTTTTCTCTAATAAGTTTTTAATGAGTTTATGGTGCTCCACTGTGAAGCAGTGGATAGCATGCCTATCTTTGCTTAATCTTTTAATAATAAAATTATCGCCTATGGCCGACTTACATAATTTTATAGTGTCTTGGAGCTCCAGTTTGAACGCATTGATGGGAGGCACCTTTGGCCTCGCTGTCGTCTGCTGCTGCTGTTTGTGCTGCTGTTGTTTCTGCTGCTGTTGCTGTTTCTGCTGCTGCTGATCCTTTTTCTGTAGCTGCTTTGGCAACTCTGTTTTCAGTTGCTGCATAGGCAGCTTTGTTTTAGGTTGCTGCTTTTGTGGCTGTGGCTGATGTTGTTGTTTTTCGACGGGCGCCAGATTTTCGCTGGTACTTGTCGATTGTACGGTTTGCTGTGCTTTCTGATTGGCTGCCAGGCGCTCTTGTTCGCGCCGAGCTATTTGTTTGGCCTTCACGGCCCGTATTATCGCCTCTAGTTGGCAGATTTCGTCTTCTTCGTCGTCGGTCTCTGAGGCCGCCAGAGACACGAAGGAGTTGCTGTCTCCAGTGTAGCGGCCCTCGCCGCCGTCGGAGACATACGGGAATTCTTCTCGCTCCGTTGTTGTTTTTGCTGTCATTGCTGCTGCCGCTATTGTTGCTGCTGTTACTGCAGCTACCGTTGGCGCCCGTTTCCCCGCTTCAGTCGGCAGCTTTTCCACCGAAGCCGATAGAGACGGGCGCTTAACGAGGTTTGGAGTTGGTTTGACCCTCCTCCTCCTCTTCTCTGCCACCGATGATGATGATGACAACGGTGGTGGTTTTGGGTCAGGCAATGCCTTCCCCGTTCCTCCCTCAGGTTGGTGAGGCGACGACTGCCGCTCACTCATTTCGAGTTTACTTTTCTTGTTATTTAATTTATTTGATGTAAATTAATATCAAGAATAAAAATTTATTTGCCCCGGCTGGGAATCGAACTGGGACGTGCGGATCAAAGAGTCCGGCACACAGCTACTGCACCGGCTGGTTTGTTATCAGCGCAGTAGCAAAACGAACACTTGAAAATAAACTTTCACTGGTTTCACTTTAGAATCGAAACACGTCTTTCTCCTCTAAAGGTCTGTGAACGACTCAAAAAAAATATAAATCTTTTGAACGAGGAGATTGACAGCTGTCTCCAGCAGTTGGACGACACCATTAAACGAACATTCGAAAGAACAATTCCGAAGCACCAACTAACCGACAATGTAAACATTGACCGCAACGCAGGCAACGACGACGAATGAAAGTTGAAGATCAATTTTCAAAAATGTTCAGGACTCCGTTGTCTAGGGGCTCTAGAAATTCTAGAAAGATATAGCTAATATTCTCTATCGTTGGTCAAAACGGGCAGCCACTTGCGAATCGAAGAAGGAGAAAAAACGGGTTCGGTCTAAAAGACTTTCCAGGAGAGGCGGTATAACACGCGACGTACAATTCGTGCCTGAATGCTTAAAAGTTATGTTCGCAAGCTACTTACAATAAGCAAACTCGTTGAAAATTTAATTTGCACTAATTTATTACTCACAGAGTTTGGGAAAAACTCCTTGCGAAATGAGAAGTTTGAAAAGAGCCGTTAGGGGTCAGACCAGAGAGCTGGTGCATTTTTTGAGCACTACGGTAGGCAAACCGTCCGGGCCAGGAGAGAAATCATCTTTGAGTTTACAGATCATCTCTATTATGACCAGGTGTTATTTCGATAGAGGAAAGGGTGATTTGATTGACGTTGGTTAGGTATTTGAAGTAATCTTGGTCGCGCTCCTGATCATGTACCGCGTATGATAGGCTGAAAAAATTGGCGAAAATATTTGGCTCTGTTGAAGTCGAGTCAATGTATTTAAGGGTGGATGGGTATCCATCGTATTTGGTTTTGTCGTTAATGAATTGATAAAAACGTTTGGGTTCAGATAATACACTCGATTGCCTTTGGTTGATATAATCAAAGTTAAGTGAATTGCAGCATTCGGAGAACTGAGTGTATGCGAGTTGGAGAATAGTTGGAGTCAGATTGTGTTTTAAGGTATGTTTGCCAAAGTCCGTTTCTTTTGTTCCGAAGTGCGCAAAGCTCTTTGGTATACCAAAGTGGGGATGAAGACGCGTTTTTTTCGGCATGTAAGGGACGGATTGAATGAAGCACTCGATAACTTCATTGTAGAAATTCGTTAGAGCATCGTCCATTGCGATGGAACTTAAATTAAGGACGTTGAAATTCACGTTTTTGAGAAGACAGTTTAATTACTACAACAGTCTGCTTTGCGGAGGTTGAAGCCGTAGCAATACTCTTGTTTGATTTTTTTATGAAAATGTGAGTGAGAGAGGTGGGCGAAAGTGGTCCAATGTAGACAAGAGAAGAGTGCTCTTGGAAGCTAGACAGTTGTCAGTGACGAGGAAACGAGGAAAGGAGGTAAAGTTGTCTGTTTCGGTTGTTTGTTACTCCACTTATTTTGAAAAGGCCAGCGTTACAGAGACAATCATTCTTTTTTAGATGAGGCATTGCTAGCGATGGAATGGAAATCGTCAATCGGACGTTATCCATTGCAAGTGCGGTAGATTAAAATCTCCCATAATTATGACACACTTTAACACAAATGTACTCAAAGTCACCAGAATGTGAGGATTTGAATAGAGTTGAGTCGAAACGATTATGTTAAGTTTAGAGAACTCCGCGACCAGATGAGTAATCTACTTGTGAAGGTCCATCAGCACGAAAGACGATCAAATGTGAATAGCTCATTATTCTTATAACTGTGGGTAAGATTTGTTTCCGATAATCCAAAAATTTCTTACGCAGGGCTTTGTTAGTTGAAGAACACTAGTAGTACATTCTAGTAGTAAATAGATATAAATTTATGGGGAGATAATATTGGAAAATTTGATGTTTGTTTGAAAGAACGTTAGGTACGAAAGAAACCTTTGAGATGGGAGCGGGTTCTTTGAAGACGTGCCATTCACTTTGATGAAATATGCGATGCGATGTGGAAAATCGCGTTCAACGTCTTTTGTCGAGATGTTTAAGATCTAGAGGTATCTCAGAACAATATTCCTTACTTTTTTTGGTTCAGTTGCTGAATTGATATCATTGATGATGATTTTCATTGAAATCCCCAAGTACGACTTTGACGTTGTGCTTCGGACCGACATCGTAGGCTTTGTTTAAGATTTCGTAGAATTCTTCTATGTTATTTACTTCAGCTATATGGGGTGGGGTCAAATTCTCATTAGAGGCATTAAAGAAAGAAGACCTTCTTTTGGAAACAGTTTTCCAATTTTCTAAATAATTTTTCGCAAATGTTGATTGATCATTTCTCTTACTGGAAAAACACACGTCGAATATTACACAACGCACAATATAAAAAGGAATATACCAACACAAAATTCTATATTCTATACAAGGTAAAGATTTTTCTTCGTCGTTTTGTTTGAATAAGTGAACTACGAATTTGTTGTTTTTTATATCATTTTGCGTCTCTTCACTCATGCTTTGCAAAAACTTTGAATATATTTTATCTTTAAGCAACCACGGATGTTTTGTGTATATTTTACGTCTTAGCTGAACATTTATTTTTTTTTTCAAATTTATAGAAACCTCTTTTTTTATGACTCACAATTTTATATATATTTCTTTATTTATAGTAGCAGTAAATATACAGTCGTATTTTATAAATTATTGCACATTGATTTGGTATAACGCTACCTTACAACTGAAAAAAGTTTAGATTTTTAATAAGTTTATCACAGTTCAAGAATAGAGATGGAAGGAAAAGCTACTAGCAAAAACCTTCATGAGTTGTTCTTCTAGTGGTTTTGATTAGAGAGAAGAGGAGGTAGCAGTACTAACACAATCAGACCGACTTTACAAATGTGGACTAATAACATTTGAATATACAAATAATTAAACACAATGTTAATAAATAAACATATAAATAAATAACAAGAAAAAATAAATAAATAAAAAGTTAAATAATAAATAAATATATAAATAAATAAATAAGTAAATAAATAAATAAATAAATAAATAAATAAATAAATAAATAAATAAATAAATAAATAAATAGAAATAAATATATAAATATATAAATAAATAAATAAATAAATAAGTAAATATATAAATAATAAATAAATAAATAAATAAATAAATAAGCAGTAAAATAAGGACAATGTTTATAAACATGTATGTATATAAATAAATAAATAAACTTTTAAGTCAATAATAATGAAAATAATTCAAATAGCCAGATCTGATATCAACTGGTTTTCAGAAGTACTGCAGGCCAGGTTATATCGTTCGAATAATTTCTGAAGTCTAATTTGGACAGTTTCAATATTTGCCAATCTGTGTAGCTCGTTGGTCGAGAAATGCCAAGGAAGATTGAATATCATTTTGAGCAGTTTATTTTGTGAAACTTGTAACTTGCGGATATGGCTGTAAGCACAGTTTCCCCAGACTGGAGAGCCGTAGAACATAATGGCTTGGAAGATCATTTTAAAAATTACTAATTTATTTTCCTCACTCATTTTTGATTTGCGATTGATAAATGGGTACAACGTTTTAATTGTAACATTGATTTTGTTTATAACTTCGCTAATGTGTAGAGAGTAAGTTAGAGTTTTGTCCGGGTGTACCCCAAGATACTTAGCCTTTGACCCCTAATTGATCTGTTCACCATTTATTTGCAATGTATTACTTGGCAAGAAACAAGCCTTCCTTTTCCGTGTAAAAAGGATAGCCTGAGTCTTGGACGCATTTAATTTAATTTTCCAATTATTAAAATATGACTCAATGGCGTTGATAGCAGATTGCAGGTTGATTTCAATGTTGGAACCAACCGAATCTGAGGAGAAGATGCAGGTGTCATCGGCAAATATAGCAGATTCACAGTTCGTGAGGCGTGGAAAATCTGACGTGTATATATTGTACAGGACAGGACTTGTTACTGCTCCTTGGGGTACACCAGCGATCACATTACAATCGTCCGAGAGCGAGTTATTAACAGTCACCTTGAACGTTCTTCCACTGAGAAAGGATTGAGTAATTTTTATCAAATAGTTTGGAAAGTTCAGGGTAACGAGTTTATGAAGGAGCCCATTGTGCCAAATGGTATCAAATGCTTTTTCGACATCAAGCAGTATCACGCCAGTGCTTTTGCCTGTTTCGAAATTACTTTTTATGTGTTTTGTTATACGATGTATCTGACTGACCGTGTTATGGTTTGATCTGAAACCAAACTGCTCAGCCGGGATAATGTTATTAGCATCAAGATGAGCCACCAACTTGTTTTTGATAAGTTTTTCAAAGCATTTGCTAATCGAGCTGAGCAGACTAATTGGCCTATAGTTGCATGGCAAGCTTGGAATTTTACCCGGTTTTAATACAGGTATTACTTTCGCGGACTTCCAAGCCTTTGGAAAGTATCCGATGCTAAGGCAACTATTAAATAAACTCTGCAGCAACTTTATACCTACAGCAGGGAGGTGCTTAAGGTATATGTTCCTTATTTTGTCAAAACCTGGTGATTTAAATGGTTTAAGAGTGCTCAGTATATTTTTGATATCAGTAATTGAAACAAGAGGGTGGCCTACAATCACATTAGGGATGTTAATTGAATTGACCGATTCGTTAACCGCAGTCACAATGTTTGGGCTACTCACTATATTACAATTAACTGTATGATTTTTAAAGAACTGTTCCGCTAAAGCGTTGGCTTTTTCGCGGTCTGATAGTTTCACAGTATCGCCTATTTTAAGTGTAGGAATATGGGAATTTTTCTTCTTAATAACTTTAACAATGTTCCAGAAGGGTTTACTGGCTTTCTCTAAACTCTGGAGTTTATGATTCCATTTGATGTTTCTCACTTTATTAACTTGATCTTTTATAATTGAAGTTAGTATTTTCATTTCAGATAGAAACCAGGGATCTCGGTTCCTGATCCATCTTGTTCTAAAACTATTTCTGACTTTGATAAGAACTCTGATATATCTTGGAAGTCTATTCTCATCGCTACAACGTTTTACTTTTTTAGGAACCGCTAGGTTTGCACTTTCGAGCACACTTGAAGTAAAAACCGTAACGAGCTCGTCTATTTGATGTTCGCTACTTTGTTCCGGAAGAAATTCCGGAAGACTTCTAAGTTTTATATTCAAGTGTCTTTTAAAACTTTTCCAGTTAGCGTTTTTGAAGTCAAACGATGTGTAGCTCTGTTGTACCGGTGATAGTAGGATATTCGTTTGGACTGGAAGATGATCTGAACTAAGTTCATTTATTACTTCTGGTGGAGTGAATAGTTCCGGGACGTTTGTGAGGAAAAGATCAAGAGTGGATGGGTTAAATCTGTGGTTTGCCGGAATGTGAGTTGGGTGAGGGGGATATAATATATTGAACGGATGCCTTAAGTTTAAGTCGGCAAGGATATTACCCCAGGTGTTTGCTCTAAGGCAACCCCAGTTCCTATGCCTACAGTTGAGGTCTCCTCCTACCAAGAACATATCTGTAGAATTGATTATTTTTCGCAAATCGTTGGACATAATGGAACGTTTTTGCGGAGATGAATTTCCGCTTGGAAAGTATACAGAAATTATTTTAATAGATCTTCCATTTGAAAATGGTAGCTCTATGCCAACGTTTTCTATTAAACTCGTTTTAATAATTGGAATAACTTTATGTTTAATATTTTTTTTAATAACAACGGCAACACCGCCTCCTCTTCTCTCTACTCTATCAAAGCGATAGCATTTATATGTTGAGTTTGACAAATTCATATTAACATCTAAACATGTTTCGCAAATGAGACTTACATCTATGTTATACTGACTTAGGAAAGCAAAGAATTCTAATGTTTTGCCTTGAATACTTCTAGCATTCCAGCAAATAATTTTTAAACTAGTAAAGTTACTTGACATTTTGATATACATACTTAATTGCTAATTGTGTGATTGCGTTGAATTGCTCCGCCTTCGTATGACAGTTTTTAAGCAGAGTAAGCATCTCTGCAGTTAGCGCATTGATCTCTTCCAAAGAGAAAAGTTCGTTTGTCTCCTTCGGTCCGGGGATGATGTTTGTAGTGTTGCTCCAAACATTACGAGTGGAATTTCCGTAGCCGTTGTTTTCGACAACGTTCGATGGAGGAGAGGCTGTTGCAGAGAAGTTATTTCGTGGAGCTTTGAGTGCAGGGAAGTCGTTCATGTTAGGGCGGTATGAGTGACTACGAACGAAAGCTGTCGATGACGACCGCAATTTATTTCTGGCGTGTAGCTTCTCTCGCATTGCATTGAAGTTGCGCCTGCTGATGCAATCGGGATCGTTGGACTTGTGTGCACCATTGCAGTTAGCACACTTGACGATGGAAGAATTGCACTCTTTCGTGTCATGGTTTTGAGCGCATACGGAGCAATGGGTTTTCATATGGCAATTTTTTTCACCATGCCCGAACATCTGACAGTTGTAACACTGTGTGAGTTTATTCCTTTGTCTGCGCGCAAAGTCCCACTTCACTTGAGTTTTGAAAAGAGATCGAACATTTTTCTTCAAGTCGTTCAGTCTTACCGAACCGCTTTCGAGAAAAACGATGTAAAACACATCAATGAATTTGTCATGTATTTTTTTGATGATTTTAATATTAAGGCATTTTATGTTCTGATTTCTCAACTCATTTTTGACACTTTCAATGGGATATTCATCAAGCCCAAAGAGTATCACCTTGAAAGTCTTTGGTGATGGAAGGTCGTGTGTGTAGAACTGCCAATTTTTGTTCTTTAATAGCTCACATACAAGGGTTAAAGTGTTAATAGTTTCACAAATAATTTTGATTCCAATTGAGATTTTTTGATACAATAATCATGTATATTATTTTCCTGGCAAAGTTTGTGGACACTTTCACTATTTTGTTTTATCACACATATTGGTGGGATTTTAGTTTTTTTGCTGGTGTTAGGTTGTGAGTGAATTTCGTCACATTCAATTTCGTTGTCGGAATCCGGCAAACATTGTAGCGGCGCGAAATAATTTTGCCTGGAATTCATTTTTGGGTTTTTTAAGCTGGAAGACAAATTGTCTTCGGCACACGGTGAGCGATTGCGCTTCGGAATTTTACCGGTTATTTATATTGACTTTACGAATAAGATACCGCACAGTAAAGAAAAACGTCTTGCTCTTAGCGATACTGACACAGTACTCACTCACAATTTTTATTTTCCAATAATGCAATAGATGGAACATTATGCGATCGTTTCTTGAAATTATGTCATAATTTTGCCTTCACAGCAGTTTGGAATAGGATAAGAATTAGTCTGCTGTTGGCAATAGTCTTATCACCATGCACCGGTGATCCACACGAGGAAAGAATAGACAACGTAAAAGAATGAAGGCACCTTCTTATTTCTTTTCAAACTTTAACATTTTTCTGTAATAACAACAAAAAAAACATTCAGATTGTTGAATGCACCTCCTTCCACGTGGCAATAGAAATCAGGAACCGATTAAAGTTCTAATCTAATCATTTAAAATTTGATTCTATAAAATGCCGAGCTTTTGGAGGAATGTACTACTTTAGCCAAGAGTGCATATTGGATATGCAGGAGGGCATTTGGGAAGTCCAAGGGAATGAAACTACTAGACATACAACTCTGTGATGAAAACAACACTTCTTTACGGCATTTTAGTGGCAGACTCACTAAAGTGCACAAAATCCACGCCGACGGCTGCCATCAAAGCAATTCTAAACATAACACCAGTAAAACTGGAAGTGAAAAGACAAGTAGGACATTGGGTCTCTTTGACAACAGGAAAGACACCGGGCATATGAAAATTCGGAACATTGTAAGGGCGAATACACCACTACTATATCGCCAAAGTGACCTAGAGAAAACTTTTATCTTCGACAACAATTTAGATAAAACTTTTATCTTCGACAACAATTTAAAAACAATTTTTCCGACCAGACCTTCATGGACGAACGGAAATACGACAAGAGACTCCGGTGTTATCGCAATTTAAACGGACGGTTCTTATATATGGTCTAAATCGGGGGCAGGAAACTACTGTCCAAGCCCACCGATAGAAATCTCAAACCATCTTGAAGCATTCGTCACGGTGTTTCAAGGGGAAGCAAATACTCATCTGCTCCGATAGTTCTATCGCTATAGATAGCTATTAAAGCTATAACTAACCTTTTATCAGTATCGGCAGGTAAGGAAATGCAAACATAAACGTAACAAACAGTCTTACTTGGGTGCCAGGACACGAAGGTGTAACGGGAAACGAAAAAGCTGACGAACTGGGTAGGAAAAGAGCAGGAAATAGCCATTCAAAAACCTGTAAAGGAAATAGGCGTCCCGCTGACAATTATAAAAAGAGCTTTAAACGAATGGGAAACCGACTCGCGAAACGAACTCCAGCAAACGGAATCTAAGGCTAATGGAGGGACCGTTAACAGGATACATAAACCTTAATCTCCACTTACAAAGACTCCGACTAGCAGTAACCTCAGGATGCAGAAGCTGTTAGGTGGAAGAGGAAGATTTGGAGCACTTCCTTTTCCGCTGCACAGCAACAGCGAGAGTGCGATACAAAAAAAAATGGGATCGGTGAGATCATGGATTTCGCAAAACAAAAAAAAAGACTCTCCAAAGTAACCTCTGAAATCACCCCCATTTTTCTACTGCAACTCCCTCACTTTAACCAAAATCTGAACATAATAACAAGAATGTACAGATTTCAATTTTATCATCAATTAGTTGTAATTTGTCTTAAAACGCTCATGCCAAAATTAATTTTTTCTTTTAATATATAACATTGTCATTAGTAAGAGAACTTTTATTATCGCCCACAGAATTTTTTTTACATACTTGGTAATGTTGAAGCAATAAAAATGGGTTCAGAGTCACAACTGGCGTCTTCTTGATATGCATGGAGAATAATATTTTATTGAAAACAAGACGCAAGAAAAAGGAACCATGAATGTTAAGGCGGCATCCGTACAAAACTCTTTATAAGATAACATCAGTATTGATTACCAAACTTGACATGTTAACCAAAACGGACGCGAAAATGGAAATAAAAGGCAACCTCTTTTCGTTGCAAGTGGTTTGTATCTTCACATGTCTCAAAATAACAAACAATAGTTCGGGAGAATGGATCATTAGCAAGAGCAGTTGTCTTTTGTGACTATCATTTGATCAATTTTACTTTAAGGATAATTGATAATACTCGAGTTTGTGAGACCATTTCGTCTGTTTTCTGTAGTGTGGATGCATTGTTCCATAAAATTTTGGTTTTGTTTCAGTCAGGCGACTAAATCGGAATGCAAAGTAAATTAAAATTATTAACATTTTTTTTTTTACTTTATGCATTCAACTAGATCGGATTAACCTTTTTAAACCACGTAATGTTTGGGAAAAGGACGAGTCATTTATCTTCTCCAAAATCATTGTGCATATTTATGTGAATCTAGGTTTTCTATAGAAATCGATTTTTCTTAATTGTTGGTTAATGGTTGGGACCATTGTTTCATTTCACTTGGACTGCCCAAAAGGATGTGATTTTGATCATTTTGAATTTATAATATTTTCTATGTCTTGACAGAATAAGTGTGCATTTGGTCTTGGTCAACATTCTCAGTACCCATTTTGACCTCGGCTGAAGTGCCTTTCAAGTTAGTGCCGTTGTCCGTGAAGGTATCCTGCGTCATTTTCCTTTAAACCATTAGTTTTCGGATCCCAAGAATGCACTTACATTTTTTTTTTGAACAAGAATAGTTTCACATGTAAATAAAAATTCATAGATCTTCTCGGTTGTTCACTCGCAGATTCACGGTTTGCAGAATATTGATAACGTTGCCAAAAGGAGCTGCACTATCTGTGATGTGGATATTTCCTTGGCGCTTGTCCAAAAGCCGTTCTTAGTCCTACTCTGGCGTAGGGAAATAATTACGGTCTCGTGGCTAAGATGATGACATGAGTCATGAAAGCGTTTTATGACCGCGGTGGTAATGCTGTGCTTGTTCGATAAAATCATTCGTCGTCGCCGCGTTTTGGAGTTTATGGCGCCACAATTTCGTTCTCTTTTCTTAAGCTCCACACTCGAAAAGAATTGAAGAGATGTACTGTGAAAGGGTCAAATCCAAGGTGAAAACATTCCCGGTCAACAACTACTTTTCACTGTGCCTTGTGAATGCCGATGAACTGAGACTTCAATTCACGACGGATACTCGCACATCATTTCGTGGTTGGGATCCTTAAAGATTTTTGTGTGTATTCGCTTTCGAACTTAAGTTTTCGACGGGTAACGGCTCATACTGCGCTAGTAGTCGAGCGTAAACGTTCTGTTTGTCGGCCAGTTCATATCAATCAATGAAAAGAATATACATTCAATGATCATTCAAATTAACTTCAGCAGCAATATTGCACCTATGAGACAAACATATTTCAGATTGAATGCGTCTACAAACGTTGGTTGCAGTCGTCTTTACACACTTCGTATAATTTACACCATTCATTTTTCAATTGTCTTAGTATATTTTTGATTAATATTTTTTCATACACTCAGTGAACTTATTTTTATTTTATAATTTTTCTAACACTTATTTAGAAACTTCGCCGAAACCGCACGACATTCGTTTTCCGAGCTCAAACATATTGCACAAATCAAGACCATTGCGAAAAGCTACGTCAGCTGTGGATATGTCAGACAATGCATCCGTCGGGTGTGAATGCACCGGACGATTTAATATTCTTGGAATCGATTAAGTTAATGCACTGTACGTTGGTAATGGAAAAGTACTATGACGAAAGATTGCGGTTAAGGGTTACGGAATCGGAGTATTTAAATCACATCTGTCCTTAATACTATAACTGATAACATCGGCAGGTTGCAGAATATGAGTTATTACTCGGCAAGTCGAAGAATATGAAATTTTCCTCACTGCAAAACTGGCTCAACTCAATTATTAGATGGGACTTATGCCACTTATCAAACCACTAACAGACACGATAGGCTTAACACTCATCCACCCATTTTCGGTTCGACCCGAAAACAATGTTCTGTGAGCTCTAAGAACCACCTTCGTATAATCTATACTTCAGAAATATTTGCTCTGGCTAAGCTTATTGATTCAGCTTAACTTTAAGCAAGTACAGGATTTCGTTTAGAAACTAAAGAAAAACAAGGTGTTTTCCTTTTACTCTCTTTAATTATCTTCTGAACAGCGTTAAGAAGATAGACTCTCTTCATACGGATACTGGTCCAAACCTCGAAACGTCTTATAAAATTGTGCCATGAAGGAGATCTTGAATTGCTATCCTTAGAATTCCGTGGATTACGGGGGCTTTTCATATGCTCAAATTATAACTTCTTATCTCACGAAGGAACTCTTATTGACTTGTTTTAATTTGGCAAGATTTTTGATTTTTCTCTTCTTTTTTCTCTAGGCGAAATTTTAAATCGAAGTAAATTACTCAAATTAAGCATCAGCGGCCGAACACTTAAAATTTTCAAACATATGTTTAGATAGCAGTGAAATTAAAGCAATTCATTAATAAGCTTTCAATATTTATAAATTAGGCTCTAGTGCATTTTTTTTAGTGCTCGGCCATCCCAGGCCGCGGACAGAAATTCGCAAAAAGTTGGGTACTAGTAGTCAGCCACCCCGTCATTTACAATGATATAAATATTTTGAAATCTTTGCACTACTAAATGCATGCCTTATGCTGTGAAATCAAAACAAATATACTTTCGCAAATGAACACTCACTGATGGGCTTTTACCGGCAGTATTTGGCTACTTATATCAGATCCCCTATCGAGCCATCCGATATCCCAAAGACGCGCAGACGGACCTGTGTCAAAAAATCATGAGTTAAAGGGATTCCAAGCTATGTTCAATTTTTATCTGCGCTTTTTACTTGGCAAACTGAAAAAAAGACACTTCTTCAAGTCCTCGTGAAGAGAAATAAGAATAAAGATTCCACTTTGATGCCAGTGTGCATTTCAGAATGTAAGGCAACGCCTTGGATTTCGCAGGGGGCACAGTACTCCATCAGATCTTCGGAGTACTACAGTTGTTGGGACTCTTTTCTTAGAAACTGATAGAACTGCCAGTGCGATACAGCACATATGCCCGTAAGCTTTAAGCGATTCATTTCAGCATAACAACAGACCACAAGGCACTCATTTTTGCTTTTAAGCAAAAAACATAAGTTTCTTCACGACGGCGGAGGTTTAGAAAAGAGCATAGCTGATATTGTCTTGCATACAAGAAGTCGGCACACAAATCATTGATTTGGCCACTATTGCTCGGGAAAAAACCAAAGCCAAGCAAGGATGAGATCCGGGCAGATAAATTTGGTGAAGGTTCATTTATCGTCAAAAAACTTAATTTTACAGAATGCAGATCACCCGTGTTTTGTGACTTGTGAACGAAACCGGTACGAATCAAAACCCAAAAACCCTTCGGCAGGAAGTTACGCTCTACAACTAATGACACCCAGGGGCAAGCGCAAGCGCAAGAATTATCGGGAAAAGATACGACAGCGTTGCCACATTCGTTTTTTCATGCGTAAACTGCCATCAAAATAGAGTCCATAGGCATAATCGGGCACCCTTAACAACGTTCATATACTTATGCATTCGAAAAGTTTCGATCATATTTTACTGGATATCGTCGGTCCACGGTCATCATCAGAGAGTAACCTCTATATACTCACTTATATGGACAGATTTTCACACTGAACAGAAGCTTCCCCTTACCGGATATTAAAAGTAATCATCTCTGGGTGGTCCGACGATTTTGCGCACATCGACGGAAAACAACAGATTTAGGCAGGCAGTTCGAAAGCACAATTTTTAAGGAATCAATGCGCGTTATATTAATCCAACAATAAAGGCCAACTCCTTGTCATCCATAGGCGAATGGATTCATAGAGAGGCGGCATCGCGTTCTTAAAACTGCCATTCGTTCCTATCAAATACAAGACTTATTTTAAGTGGTGCCTTCTCTTGCTGTTGGGATTGCGATCGACATTTTGATATAAAGAAGAACTGAAGTCAACTCCAGCCGAATTGCTTTAAAGTACTTCACAGAAGCTTCCTGAAAAACAAATATAAATAATTAAAGTAATAAATAAGAGTAAATATTTCACTCCAACGGTTGAAGACGGCATTTTTGGACAGAACAAGGAACTTCGATCGTGCAAGTACAAACGAGCGACTCGTTATTTAGGAGAAAAGTAATGCAACGACTTTGATTCTATATTTTATATTTACTGACATTCTATAAAATTTTTAATAGAAAACTTTTCTTAAGCGCCATTCGAAATTTGAGAGCAATGTTTTCAGTCGTCTAGTTTACACGCTTTCTCTCAGACCTCCGATAATTTTTGAATAAATGTGAAGTTCATTAAGGGGATCAATTGTTTAACTTTATTGACTCGATATCTATTGCGTCATTAAAACCAACACCTAAATTAATGGCTGTTCAGGCGTAGCATACGGTTTCTGCAGCAAGTCTTATTAGTGGAGTGCAATTTGTTTCAATTTTTCTCTTATAAATGCAAAGTGCTATGAGACAGGTTGTTCTTTTTTGCCCAAACCGGAATTCAATCTAAATCTGCATTTATGTCACCAATGGTACTCCCGACGGAAGAAGTTTGGTAGCGACACAAGAAAATCTGAATGTATTCGCTAGCTTTTTGTCAAAAGTTTGGAAACAGAAATTTTTTTTATGAAAATTGCGTGAATCGTCACGAAAAAGGGATGCCAACCAACAGCAAACGTGTGACCAAGCTAAGGCAAAGAAAATTGCTACCGTGTACGCAACGTTTATTATTATCAACACAACTTTATCACTGTTTTTTTTAACGCTCATTTAAACTTCAATATTCATATACAAACATACTTAGCCCGACTTCTACCCAATATGTTTCTGAAAAATGTGTTCTCCAATTAATACAAATTTCAGGCTTTGATCGTTCTATTTCTCAAAACAATAAGTTAAAAATGCCAATAAGCCAGACCCTCGCAATAAGAAGATTTTCCCGGCAGCTACAACAATTAATATAGACTATTCAGTTTTGTGTCATCATGCTCAGATGTTGAGAAACAGATTGTGGGAAATATAAACGTATGTGGTGATTTGGGATATCCCATGGACCAACGAGATTTGAGGACGCTGGTCAAGATATATTTAGCCAAAAAAGGAATAAATTCCACTTTACTTTTGCCGGTGTTTCAGCAGCAAGTATAATCAATTACGATGAGACTTATTTAAAGGATGATCCCGGTAGAAAGAAGGTTATAGTAAGAAGAGGGTCATAATACCCAGAAAGGGTCATAGATCAATCGAAATCATTCACTCCCCTGTTGACGGCTGGAACAGAACCAGGGCAGCTTTTTTCCTCCATACATCATATATGTGTCTCAACATTTGTATGGACTATGAATGACAGGCGGACCGAAGGGTTCAAGGTATAAAAGGACTGAATCGGGCTGGATGGATATAGTAACTTTTGAAGATTGGATTTCCACCACTTTAATTGTGCTTGCCAAACGGACTCCAGGAAAGTTGTACGTGATTGGAGATAATTTAAATAGCCATCTTTGGATTGAAGCCATTAACATGTGCAAAGAATCACATTTTCACTTGTTATTTTTGCCGGCTAATTCGATACACTTGACTCAACCATCAGATGTCACTTTTTACGACCCCTCAAAGTCGCTTGATGTGACATATTAACTGCTCGGAAGAACAGAGCGGGCGCAAGGAGAGTTTATTGCAAACTCAATTTAACCGCAATTGCACAGCAAGCTTAACGCTAGAACAAGCGCCCAGCGGTGTTAAATATCCGGATTTAAAATGACAGATAAATTTCCTTTGAATAGGCAGGGGGTTCTTAATAGCCAACCAAAAGAAAGCTCTAGAACCGAATGCTGAGGACGCGATCGTTAACGACTCTGTTGTAACTTTGCTCAAATCTTTTCGTTATTCGGAGGAACTGGCTCTTGCTTCAAAAAAAAGAAAAAAAAATTGATGTCTGGGTTTTGATGTCGGTCCTTAAAGGTGGTTTGGTGTTAAAAGTCATCCCCGATGTATTATCGTCCCCGTTTCCCGTTTCTTCGAAGAAAGCTGATTCTGCATCAGAATCTTTTCCTCTTGCAACAATGCCATTGCGTTAATGTAACGGTGTTCGGCAAAGTGTGCTTCGTTGGCCATGCTGTTGACAAGTCGATTTGGATGGCCCTTGGTGGTGGCTAGATATTTTGGGAATAAACCAACCATGTACCGGGTTATGGGTGTGATTCCTAACTCGCTGTAGAGTCTCCTGTTGCTGACAAGATTCGTTAAACCAATGAAAGGCGAAGCAAGCTTTTCGAAGAATGGCATCCACATGAGGGTTGAACTTCAGCTTCTCAGTGAAGTTGACTCCAAGATACTAAACCTTTGTCGAGGCCTTGACGACTATTCTGACAGATCTTGTTCTCCGTGATTTTCCGTGATCTCCGTGGGATTCCACAATCCTGTTAGTATTCCTTCAGTCTCCTGACATGCGTTTCAAATCTTCAAGTCGCTATCAGAGTGTTAATGAGCTTGAATACGTGAGGGAATCGTCCGCGTACAAGCAGCATTTTGTTGGATTGTCCAACCCGGGTTATTCGACAGTAGAGGACTTGCTCTCATTGCACGAGCTCAAGATTTCTTGTTCCCTGCCTGGACTAAGGAAGTAAAAAAGAATAAACAATTTTTATAAGTAACGTGGGAAAAGCCAATTGTGTTAATTAAAAATTTATCCTTGAACTCAGACAGTGTCAAAGGCTTTTTCAAACATGCGACTATTATCATGGGATGATGGGTCGAGTGTTTTTCCCGGAATCCAAATTTAATTTCCGGGATATTTTTAGGAAGGACGCAAATTTTTTTTTAATTTTTCGTAAAATTAACTCCTCCAGGTTGGATAAAAGTGACACAGGCCTGTATCCATCCACGCTGGCCCTGTTTTCCTTTCCTTGTTTCTTCCTCAATTGAAAAGATAGTTATCGTGCCTTCCTCAATAAACTCTGGTTTATTGGGTGGATGGGGCTTGAAATTATCTTCGAAATAGTCAGCGAAGGCTTCAGCTTTATCGACTTCCGTGGTGACTTCTGAAATCGAAATTTAATCACATTTCGCTTAAAGCGAACATTTCACCTAGTCATTTTAAATGCTATGCGTTAATCAAAAAGGAAACTGATTTGAAAAAAAACTCAAGTTTATAACCGTTATATTAGATATTCTGGATTCTAAATATTCAGTTTATTTTTTTATTTTTTTATATTTATTCTTTATTTAAAATCAAAAACTTATACAGTTTTTGCTTGAATTATGGTAGTTGTCTAAATAACAAGAGGCAAATGTATACATTCGTACCTATTAATTGAGACTAATTTAAAAAAATATGTACATATATAAAGGCGCAGTGATAAAATAAAACTGGGAGTGGGTGTGTTTTATAAAATTTTAGTACATTAACAAAATGTCTGGTGTTGACATGTAAATTGTAGTTTTCCAAAGTCTAGAAGAAATACAACCAGACTTTTCAAAAAAACAATTCAAAGATTTTGAAACAATTACAGGAAGAATCTCAAGATATCTGAACAACTCTCAACTGGGTGTTAAACGATTCGTTTTACACAAAATTTTAATAGCGTATTTTTGTTTAATAATTAGAGGTTCAATATTATTGTAATAAGATAATCCGTAATGCAATTAAGAATTCAATAAAACACTGAATACTAGTTTAAGAAGAGACAGATTAGAGTAGCGACTGCCTCATGTAGAGAGTATGGTCTTTCCAATTGAGCTTATGATCCAATATAATACCCGAATGCCTTAAATTTTCGACACGGTCAATTTCTAAGCAGGCCTCACTACATCTTATATTATTATTAAAGGAAATAGTAACATGGAGGCCCTCTGTTTAACTAAAACGTTAGCCATTCGGTGAATGATTTTGTAGAGAAAAGCTATCGCAAGCTGAGCCATTAACTTCGAATTGAAAACCATTAACTTCGTTTTGTTACTAAGTAGTAATTTACGCTGCTTGAACCATCTTCGTTGCATGTCTTAATCAAGATTAACGTCCACATATAAATAAAAATAACAGCTGTTAGAGTATGGGAGAGCTTCGTCATCAGAAAATGCTGCGATTTTGCCTTACTTACTTTGGAATGCATATTTTATTTTCTCATTAAACTACTTAGACACTGGACAAAACGCTTAAACTAGCTTATATAAATTAATTTTATTTAACTAACTTACTGGCCCTTCGCGGGCGCTCTAAGCCTTACATAGTACTTAACTCTATGTCTTTCGACTTAAACAAACTAATTTTATTAATTTCATAATATTAACAATTATAAAACTAAGAAAATTTTGAAAAAAAAACTAATTGGTCGGACGTTTTCAATTCTATATCTAAAGCTGAAAACTACATTAAAATAAGTAGAACACATACTTGAAACTATGTATGTAAATATGTAAAATATATATACAAACGCTTAAATATATATATATATAATATAAATATATATGCAATAAAATAATATATATATTTTCTAAACTAATCCTTCTTATGTTAAGAAAACTTAAGTCTATGTAAGCCAGCCAAAGCTTTTAAAACAACAGCTTCCAGATGGGAAGTTAAAAAGCAAAGAGGCCAACTTTGCCCCATGAGATTACCTGACTTTGAAAGGTATCGACGACAGAGTTCCCTATCAATTTTCTAACAGCCACCAAAATTGTTGGTGTTGCTTATGTGTATCTGTCACATCGCGGGCTGATACCGCTCTGCTGAACCGGAGACCGGAGAGATTGTAATAGAGTCGCCTGTCTACACCTGAACGTACTATTCTGTATCAAAACCTTTAGAATCGAAGTAGAGGAAAGCCTTCGGAGGGACAAAGCCACTTAGACGAACACTTTCATGGAACAAATCATTTGGGTAGAAAGCCCCGAAGATCAGGTTGTTAAAGGAATTATCCGCTCTGACAAGGTTGGCCCCATTGTAAAGAACTCATTGCAATAAAATTTTTATATTGGGCCTATTGAGTTTTTTATAAATGAAGACAAGCCCTGAGACATTGTCTTTCTAATACTTTTCTTTTCCATCGAATTTGCTGTCACGTTGAACCACACGGGACACCCATAAGTAATTATTGGCCTGACAAGTACCATGTAGCAGCTGACTTTTACACTGGCATCGAGTTGGCTACTATAAAGCAGTCTATTTGCCATAGCCGCTTTGGCTCTGGCTAGAGTGACATCTATATGTTTGTTAAAATATAGATGTTGATCGAGCCAGAGCCCTATGTATTTGAGTACACTTCTGTTTGCTAATGGTTGCCCATGTTTTTCAACTATCAAGCATTTTCGCCAATTCTTTCTTGTATCCCTTAGGGCCTTAGACTGCAGTTTTGCTGTTAAATGGTTGGATGAACAACGAATTCACATATATTAAAAACAGAGTGGGACCGAAAACAGAACTTTGCTGAACACCAACATTAAAGAGACTCTGATAACTAAGATAGTTACTAATTATTAAATAATAGGTTTACCAATCATAAATAAAGCCTCTGAAGCCTACACTATTAAGTTTATTTAATAGGAAATTGTGGTCCACCATATCGAAGGCTTTGGTTATATCTATGAAAAGAGCGGCAGGAATTTCAGATTCATTCAAACTATCAATCAATCTTATCAGTCAAAGTTCAAAGTAACGTAAAGCACGAGGCTTTGATTCCATCTTAAACTTATTTATAAAAGAATTACGCAGAACAGCAACGAAATATTTAACTTTTATCATAAACGCTTGTTTAAAGAACAAATACTTCCCCAGCGCATGGAAAATAGCTAAAGTTATACCTAGACTCAAAGCTTTATAATTTGCACACATCTGATTTTCCGAGCTTGCCACAATGCGATGCAGCCATCTTTGCTGATGATACTGTAATATTTTCACCACATCACATCCATATTGAGAGGAATCTAAACCATGCGATGGAAATATTAGAAGCTTGTTATTACAAGTGGAAAATAAAATTGAATGGTGACAAAACACAAGCAATATTTTTCAGCCGAAAAAGGAAATCTTGTTTTCTCGCTCGGAGAGCTCGGTGAGATATTAAAATATCTATCTAGACACCCGATTAACGTTCAAGGAACATATATCTAGATCGCTTAGAAAACTGAAAACAGCCGTTTATTTATTATATCCATTTATCAACAGAAAGTCTAAGCTTAGTAGTGGTTATAAGCAAATAATCCATAAAGGGATTTTTCAAGCTATTCTTCTATACGGCTGCCCTGTTTGGGGGAACAGTGCAAAATCTCACATCAAACGCCTTCAAGTTTCCCCAAACAAAATTCTTCGAATGATGCTTAATCTTCCTTGGTACCACTCTACTCTAGACTTACATGATTTCAGAACGAATACAGAAGCTTAATAACAAATTTAACTAAGGCTGTACTTTTGCTGATAATCACTTTGTTAACGAACTATACAATTGATATCACATGTTTTTATTACATTATTATTAACTTGAACTTTATTTATCTATCTATTTATATTAAGTCACATAGTTATTTTGTCTATTTAATCAATTGTTTACTATTTACTAAACTAATTCATTTAATCATTTACTTATATATTTATATAGTTTTATAGGTGAAATTATCATCAAATTATCATCATTCATTTATTTATTTATTTATTTATTAATTAATAAATACATTTATTTTTTTATTTATTCATTTATTTATTTATTTTTTTCTTTTTAATTTATTGAACTCGTTATTTACATATTTATTTTTTTTAACATTCTTGTTTCCTTCATAAAGTAATTAAGACACTTAAACTCTAGTCATTAAACCTTAAGCTCATATAAAATAATTGTTAAAAAACATATATACATAAATATATGTCAATTTGCCCGTATTTGTTTTATTTGTTCTCTGTATTAAGATTTTTATTATCGAATTTTCCTTTAAAACGATGTATTATTGTAAAGTATAACTCATTTCGATTGTGATATCTAATCCTATTTCAAAAGTAATATATAGCCATATAAAATCTCTGAACTGTAAAATGTGCGGTAAGACCATAATTTGTAAATTTAATCTCGAATTAAATAAATCTATCTATCTATCTTATCAGTCAATTTTATCAAAGCATTTTCTGTAGATTTCCCGCTCATCATCTTCTCTCATCTTCGCCCACGTAAAACCCGAAATGCAAAAGAAAAGCAATGAAAAATACAGTTATAAAAAAGATTGCGAAAAACATCCTGCATTTGAGGGTTGGTTGATTGCAAATTCATCGTCGAGTGCAATAATTTGCAGGATATCAGAAATACAAAAACGCAGTAACGAAAAAAACATTTCAAAAATTTGAAAGCCTTTGAAGATAAGAAACAACATAAGACCTTCGATTTTCCAGAAATTTCCCATGATCAACAACTGAAATTAAATTATGTGCATTCTGTGCAGATATAAAACCGTTGGACGATACCTCAAATTAACACTAAGCCGAAGTTAGGCAACATAAAGGAGAAAACAGAATATATTAGTAGAAGTAATAGTAGTATACAATCTTTATTAATATTTTTTTGATACTTAATGACAATAATAATAATGTATATTTAAATAACTTCATATTCGAATTATTCTATCAGGTTGGCAACTAAGTAATTGCGGATTTGTTTAGAAAATAAAAGACAATTTGTTCATGGAACGAAATAACTTTGCTCTGTAATGTATTACCCATTTTGAGAAATGACCTTTTGCAATCTTTCAAGCAGCATCATAAATCCACGTTCATAAAACTTCTGGTTTTTACCAGCAAAAAACTGAACCATCATCTTTATTATTGAAATTTTTACCATTCAAGGAGTTTTGCAAAGATCGAAACAAAAAGTAATCAGATGGTGGAAGGTCAGGACCTTAAGGTGGATGCGGCAAAACATCCCAACCAAGCTCCAATAATTTTTGCCGAGTGACCAAAAATGGGTGTGGTCTTGCATTGTCATGATGAAATACAACAGCTTTTCGATTTGTCAATTCGGGCCGTTTTTTCTTCAACTGCATTGTTCAATTTTGTTAGTTGTTCAATGTAAAATACTGAATTGATCGTTCGGTTGGGTGGTAAAAGTTCAGAGTAGACAATTCCTTTGTAATCCCACCAAACTGATAACATAACTTAATTTTGTTTGAATATCAGCTTTTGATGTTTTTTGAGCTGGTTCACCAGGCTTGCTCCACTATCTTTTCCGATTGACATTATTGTAAACAACCCATTTTTCATCACCAGTTATCAATCGTTTTAAAAAAGGTTCATTTCCATTACGTTTCTTTAACAAATCACAGATGTTAATGCGTTGTGTTACATGATTTTCTTTCAGTTTATGTGGAGCCCATAAATCGAGTTTTCGTACATAGCACAGTTGTTTTAAGCGATTTGTAATGCATGTATGTGACACATGAGGCTTTTCTACAATCTCACGTATTGAACTGTGATGATCCGGATCGATCATTGCTTTGATTTGGTCGCCATCAACTTTAACTGGACGACCAGAGCGTTTTTCTTCTTTGAGCGAAAAATCACCAGAACGAAATTCGACAAACCAATTTTGACACTGCCGTTCTTTAAAAGTTTCGTCACCATAAAAATAATATACATGACTTTTTGTGAGCATGCGATGCGTTTAAAAAGGCAAAATATGACGTAAACGTTCCTTTTGATTTTCCATTTGTCAATAGACACCAAACAAGAACTACACAACCGATCAAACAATTTTTTTTTACTAATTGACAGTTGAAGTACCAACTATCAAATTACATAATGTGTTTGACATGTCGATTACGTCAGCAAACCTAAAAATTCAACTAAAGCCATCTATGAGTGAAATCCGCAGTTACTTAGTTGCCAACCCTATATTATATTCAGTCTTATTTTAGGACATTTTTAATTATTTGTTTTTATATGTTTTATACACTAAAATTCAGTTCATCCTTGATATCATTTGGTTGCATATGGTATTAAAAAAATTGAATCCTTTATATAGTAAGGGCCGAGAGTTGGGGCGTAGCAAAAAAATATAAATTTAGCCCGACCACGAGGCTTAATAAAACACGGTACTTAATTTTTTATTATTATAGTTTATTTGTCATTCTTTTATTATTATCACTGACCCCTTACCACTGGTGGGGCGAAGTCAGTATGTTTAAGACCTCACACAACTAGGCTAGTTGTGATTCTAGAATAAAATCCGAATGGGGAACAATCAGGGTGGCTATTTATACCCTGATTGTGATGAAATTTATATTGCAATGTCTTTGTCTTAGATTTGTAATATGATCTTTATTAAATTAAATTTGTCAATTTAGCAAATTTATTGAATGGAAACTGAGTCTGACCTTGTGATCATGATCTACTTTCCATTAGAAAACAATAAATAATTATGTGGGTGATCCACTGCATGAGGATGCATGACGGCATTGAAGATAAGATAATGACTCATGCATTCATGATGCTCCTCGTGCCTTTATTTTGCAATTTTTGCAATCTTTCAATTTGTCCGAGTTTACAACAAGAAAATAAATCCAGCTAACGGCCATTGTTTTTTCTTTCTTCCACCATCTTTCCACTCATTTACAATATAATTTACAGCTGCTTCACATGCATAGTATATTTCTGAAACTTGACGGATATTCGGAGAGTATGTTTTGCCTTTCCACGTAATCCATCAGTTGTTTTTTACGACCATTTCAATGATTTTTTCAATAGTTCTTAGGGTGTTTCTCACTTCTTTTTGTTAAGGCGCTTTCTCCACTGGTCTGATTATCGAGTCCTTCCATGATAGAGGGAATTCACGCGTTCCAAGCATTTCGTTGACTTTCTCCAAAATGTTGTGTCGCAATAAATTCAAATTGTCTAGAATCATTCTAAGGCTTATTTTATCAAAATTATAATTGTTCTTCAATGGTTTACATATTGTTTCTAGTTCGTCTAGTGTTTTAGAGGGAATGTTAATCTTCTTGCTTCTGGACATATTTTATTCATATATTCAAATTTTTCAATTGAGTTAGTAATGTCATTTGCAATTTATACATTACTATATTCTATTTCGTCAAACGTTACATTTTTAATTGTAGTTACCTTGTGCTGTAACTAAGTTTTTTATCTCCTCCTCATTTTTTTCTGTTCACTTCTTTTTCTAATTTTGTAGTTAATGTTTTGATATTTCTCATCTTTATCGTTGTTTTATATACTATCCAGCATTCGCTACAATTTATCCATTTTGCTCTGTGATAAGTTTACGTTTTTTTCTTATTTAAACGTTTAAGCTCATCATTAAACCACTTCTTGATTCGTTGTTTGTTATGTTTTTTTTTTCTAAGTTACGAATTTCATTGCTTTGTAACTTAATATATCATCATTCTCCGCTCTGTTCTATGAAGCAGCTCTTTGTCTTAGCTAATTTTTGAAAATCTCTCTTTTGTATGTGAACTCTTCTATTTTCAGTCTTTATTTTAATTTCAAAGTTATTATGGTCTGATATTTTATCGGTAGTACTCGCATATGATGATATATTCTGTATATTTGTTATAATATAATCCATTAATGTTTTTGATGTTACCATGATTCTTTTAATCCAATCTATATTAAAATCTCTGGCTATCAAAATATTTTCTGCTTTACAAAACAAGTAGAAAAGTCCCTCGTACGACAGGAAGAACATTGCACATTTATGCAATCAATTTTATTTAATATATTAATTCAGAGAAAGGGATGTGGGCCGTTGTTTTTTTGTTTAAATATTTTTTAAGCTCATGGCAATTTTTTAAACAGTAAATATTTCTTATGGGGAAGTCAGGTTAATTCGTAAATTACAAAACATGTAGAAAGTAGAATTGCGGTAACCCTCATAACTTGGTGCTGGATAATACATAATAGTTTTCGTCAGGTAATGCTTCAAAATTTTCAAAATTTTAATTTTTCACTTTTTTTGGATTTGAAGGGAAAAATGGAAAAAATTGGTTAATTTGATGAATTTGAAATAATGAATTTATTTTATTTTGAATTCAATTGATTTAGAAAATTGAACTTTTTCGCAACTTTAACAAAACAGCAAGAATCCCCTGTTTCGGGGTGACAATATTTGAATTACATGTGAGATTTTGGGTTAGCCATTCATTCCTTATTTTAACTGTTCGCCCTTTATACACAAATCACATAATTCGGAGTGTCTTTATTTTAATTTAAATATAAGATTTTGGATAAGCTAATCATTCGCAATTTCGCGTATTACTTTAATTTAATTTTGAGTTTTCAGATCATTTAATATCTCTACCTGTGGAGTATTTGCTCATGGTTTGATATTATCGCTCTCATCCAAATCCATTTTTTAACTAATTTACTTCTATTTTGATACGTTTATAAGTCAGCAATGGCCTCAAACTGTTTAAAACAGCAACGGTTTTTTTGCGTTGTTAAAGGACATCTAACACAGACGAAGGCATACGTTGACTCGAAGCTAGAATTGGTAAGGAATAAAGTAAGGAATGCTTGAAATTTAACTTAAGACCTTCAACAAAGTGTAATCAACTATCGAGGAACTTGAAGCTGAGTTGAGGACCCCGGAAAGGGAACTATTCGAGAATGCGTATTTTGAAATTAAGGCAAAATTGCTTTACGGAATTAATAAACTGAAGCGTAAGTCATCTGTGTCAGACCATAATACCACCTTTATAGCACAGCAGTTGCCGTCATTTGACTTACCACCACTGAATATAACCACTTTCTCCGGAGATTTCACAAAATGGCCACAAGATCATCTTTCACCGTTTCGCAAGGTCCAGCATCTTGTTCGATTTGTGATGGGCAGCACGGTACCTTCAAGTGCGAAAGGTTTACTTCCATGACCCCACAGCAGAGATACAATTATTTGGGAACTGCCTTCGACACGGTTACACACCGAAATCTTGCTGAAGACACTGCCAAACTTGCGGAAAGATTCACCACACTCCTCCCAATTTTTCCTCTACACCTCAATCATCCATGATTTTGAATTGTGGGGCAAACGCTTTTTACACTAAAAAATCTGATACAAAATGTTCAACTTCATCAATTTTGCTCCAATCGAATTTGAAATTTTGACACATTATACAATCAAAGGCATTCATTAAAAAAAAAAAAACTTTAGCCCCCCCTTTAAAATATAACGTTTTTTTATGGATATTTTGTCCGAACCTGAAATTATTTCCTTTGATGTGAATCCTGTATAATTTTTTATTTTCAAATCACTTGAGCGACGAACTCTGGACATTGCAACACATAATTCTGGTTCTGGTAAGTAAATTCCAGCCTTTTTAACTTTTTTTTCCTTGTTCTACTTATACTTGTTCAAAATGAATTTAGAAGAATTACATTTAAAGGATTTAGATTTTAATTGTATTATAAAAATATTTCCGTTCGGTGCCGTTCCGCTGTTGAAATAAAACTCGCCTTCTTGGTCGAACCTATTTCTTGTCCAAGCTTCGCCACCTCACCATAGTGACCAAATATCGAGATGATTCTGTAATCGGTACCAGGCCCACGCTCGAAAAATCCATGAACACAACAATCCGGCCCAAATACTGCAGAAATCAAAAGTATCAGTTTTTTCCAACTTGCCATTTCGAAATACAATCCTCATGATGCAATTCTCCCTTTGTTTATATCTTCATTCATTACCAGGTCAATCACTTGTCAAAACAAGAGCCCATTCCACTTCCTGCATCGTAATCGTCTTGGAATGCGATAACGTGAGGGTAGCATACTCCGGACTACTCGATCACCATGGAATGTGGCGAAGCGAGGACAACGAGCCAAGTGAATAACTACATGAAATATTGTGCCGTCAGTCTGGAAAGATCCACATATCAATATTGTTCGATAGTTATTATTATTTGACTTATCTTACATTCTACACCTGTCAAATTTGATATCATTAAGGAAAAATTGGTTTGGGTGCGAGTAGACCTGCCCATACCATGAATTTCCCATCTCTTGATAAAAAAAACATAAAGGTGCTGTTTAATTTGCTCCCAACATCAACTTTAAGATACTCACTTTTTAAGCTTCCCTGTATACTTTAATTTTTGTATACGCATTTTTGAATCATATTAAATACGATTTGGTGTGTACTTATTTTGTACATGCTAACACAGTAGAAATACTTATAAATCTATGAAACATTAGCGATATAAAGAATACATTGGTTAAATTGAATTAAAACATATCAAACTTGTTTGAACTCGTTTTAAGAAGTTTCGTCTTGGTTCTTAGAAATTACTTTGGCTTGTAAAAGCGTTTTGGAGAAAGTATGAGTTCTATCTTGTTGAGCTTCATGTTGAAGCTGGCTGGCTGTCCATGGCTTGAATAACAGGACTCAAAGAAAGCATCTCCTGCTGTTTAAACCATAAATATAGGATCAACGACCCAAAATCTTAGCCAGTCCTCTGCAGGCTCATAGTAGCACATGGCCATCCCTAAAAGAGTATCCAACTCGACGTGAAGATCATTTTTTTATAATTTGCTTGCTATCAAGAGGTTACGAATACTCTTTTAATGCAAGTCGCACAGAACGAGTGGAAGAATAAGGAGAAGAACGAACGATTTTTTGTAGTGGTTTGAGAAACTCGGATGTATTTGTTTTCAATTGAATTCCGTGGGTGGGGATGGATGGTTTGATATCGACCTATTCAAAGTTTGAAAGATTAAGCTCAAATTTAGAGTTGAGAAAATCGATTTCATTTCAACAACTTTAACATTGGAAGTTGAATTTGTATTCACTTTTGGCAGTTGTTTTTCAACTTCTTCAGCAAAACGTTATAAATCAGACAGTCAGAATATAGCCTAGTTTCAAAAGTATTACATTTTATAAGAACTCTGTTTATACACATACACAAACTAAATATCATGATCAAAATGATGAATGATCAAATTTCTATGCAAACTTTTCCTTCCTCAAAAAACTTTTTATTAAAACTTGCGCTGAGTAATCACTGAATCATCACTTACTATACAAACTATTACTCCTTTTTTTTTGTTTGCAGAATTTAAGTTGTTACGATATAAACATTGTGTGCCGCTTATCTCAACTTCATTTATTTTCGGAATTATTTCTAATCAATCAAATTTGTTAGAAGATATTATTCCGCATAGGATCTTTTTCTTCTGGTTAATATATAGTATGGCTTCAAGTGGATCACATGCAGTCCAGTTTTCTTTGCAAATTTTGATAGTTGTTTTAAGGCCGATTTCGAGAGATTTTTTTATCCATGTGTCATTTTCTGGAAAGACCTTAGGGGAAAACAAACTAAATGATGATCTTCCTTGCAATATACGAGTAATGCAGTTTAAGCCATGTGTTTTTACTTTGTCATATAGCTTTCTCTCGATGCCTCAATTGCCTCATGTAAGTTGCGCCATGAGCTTCTTTCTGCTTATATATTATAACGAAAAAGCGTCAAGCTACAGCCGAGCAGGTTCTGAACAAAAAAACTGGTGGCTACATAATTTTCTAAGGATGTTTTCATGTGTCAGTATTGCAGACGTCACTCTGAGTCTTGAAAAATGGGAAAGTTTCACATTTCTGAAACATTTTCAAAGAACTTCCGTGGAAATTTGGATCAGGACATAGAGAAAGGGGCACATCAATGTATGAAATGGCCTCAACTAAATACTATTTGAGTCTTTTTGGTAGTAACTATAGTTAGTGACTTACTTAGTTTAGTCAATTGGCTAAATAAACACAATATTGATGAAACTTTTGGTATTAAAATTGCAAAAATAAATAAATTAATATGAATTTGTCCGGAAACTTATGAACGGCAGTGTATTTTTTTATGCATATTTTTCTAACTAAAAAGGTAGCTGTAAACTATAAATTTAATTAATTTTGAACTGTTTTTATTGGAAAACTAAATTGATTTTAATTGAAGAAGTGAAATTTTTCCTTTTTTGACAGTTTTTTCGTCATAAAATTCAAACCTCCCTGTGAAAAAGCACCCAAAAGCTTTTCGGGTGATCTTTATGCACACACGCTTCGAATAAAAACCAATTTGTCTTGGATAGCTTTATTTGTGTACACACACACACAGACATCTTTCTAAAAACAATGGAATCCGACGACTGCGGCCGCGAAACGTGGAGAAATGTTAAAATTCTTGAATTTCGAAAATCGGACCGATTACAAGAACTTCCTGAGGGGAAGTTAAAATGTAGTGGATCTAAATTTGAAACAAAACCATTTATTTTTTCAGTGTGTCATTTGAATTATTTGAATCAGATCTGCAAAAAAAAGGCTTGCTTATGGTTCACCATCAGCGATTTGTATATTATAGCGTCCTAATTCAGAATTTATTGTCATGAAAAGCCTTAATTCCCGCATTAGTAAAGGATCGTAAAAACTATTTCCATTTAAACTCATTCTCTGATCGGCAGCTGCAGCAGGATTGAAAATATACAACTGTGCAAAAATTCTTTGTTCACCAATGTTGGGATATAGAGGTCCAATAAGATAATAAATATTTCTGAATTTTTGAAACAGTAGAGTAGTGCAAAATTTGCATCCGACGAAGCAAATGCCAATGAGACCTGATATTTTTTATAAAAATTATTGAAAGCGGGTGATTATTTTTTAATTGTTCCATCAAAGGCGATACTCTTACTTTTCCCTTTTTATAACACTGTGTAAATTCACTTGTTTTTGGCTTGACAAAGTTCACACATTCATTGATGCTTTGACACGTTGGACTTAGCACGATACCTGATGCCAAACAGATTTCGACTTTGGATAAATTTAAAATATTCACCCACAGCGCTGCACATTATTGCAAAGTGTTTTTTTTTACAACATCAGAGCTCCGATTTGTGAATTTGTTACATACAAATGAACTTGGAGGAAAACACTACGTTGGAGTATATATTCAACGCCTCCAGTTAGAAACTCAGATCAGTAATTTTGACAAAATGTTGTCCATGTGATTTTTTAGTACCCCGATCCTTTTTTTTTATTTTGATGTTCGTAAAAAAGTAATATTTCCCTTGGCCGAACGATCCTTTGGTTTCCTGTTAGTCAGTGTCATCAATCGCTTTCCAAGAAAATCCCACTATCGAATTTTATACTCGGGTTGCAAAAATCACGGGTTAATTATAATTATTTACACAGGTAAATATGCTTGGAATCCTTCCTTGCCTAGTAAGCTGCTTAGTGCCACCTCATCATTAATCTCATTGTTATCGTTCGCACCTATTTTTCGGGGTTGCTAATGCTTATGCGACGCCGCCATAATTTACGTTTTGTTTCTGAGACAAATTTCATTATATTCATTGCACAGAGAATACTTCCGAATACCGAATTCGAAATGTGTATTCATGCAAAACAAAACCAAAAAAAAAGGAATGCGCATAAAACGAAAAAAGAAGAAGTGTCAGCAGGCTAGATTCGAACCCAGACCTGATGCGCAACGTATCAACCGACTAAACCAAGGAGCCTAATAAATCCAATATTTCTTTTTCGTTCGCATCCGGTATAGGTGTGACATACTATTATAAAGTGATGTGAAAAATAATAAGGACAGCCACAACCATATTTTTAAAAATAAATTAAAATAGTTAAATATCGATTTTTGAAATTTTTTTTTATGTTTTTTTTATGGACACTTTTCTTAGTTACATGTAAATAATAAAAGAAAAATACAAAAAGAAAAAAAAACGAAGCTGAATAACACTTGTTTTTATTGACAGCCAAGCAACGCCGCGGCATCGAGTCTACTAACACTTGGCTAGTGCTTTGGGGTAGTCCTTCCTACGCTGCTTTGACACATGATCACCACTGATTGATTGAGAAGGCCAACTCAAAATATTAATGTTATTTTCCGGGAACCAATTTGATGAGTGTTTCGGACACAGCTGTCGTGATTTCTGTAAATGGGACCTACCCCCTGGTAAGAGAATGATCCCCATACCATGATGCTTCACCCACCATTTGTAAAGCACAAGATAGCTGCATCTATCAGAATTGAATAAGTTCACCTTGGTCTCATCCGATCAAAGAATATTTCGCAATTTGCTATCCGGCCAGCATGTGTGCTCGTCCGCAAATTTTGATCTTTGGGCTTTTTTCTTTTTGGACAGCAACGGTACTTTTCTGGATTTATTTTCCGGATTATTGTGGTCCACATCCAAACTTTATTCCTGTTTCATTTTGTTAGATGAAGCGCAAGGTTCCTTTTTTGCAAACCTCAAAATCATTTTTTTCAAAGAATCGTTTATTTTAAGTTTTCTCTCCAGGGTTTCAAATTTGACCGCTTTCTCAACCATTGTCTTTGACCGCCCGACAAATTCAGCTATTTGGCGGTAGAAATAACCGTTTTTATACAGTTCCTTTATTTGTCTGTTTTCGTTACAGGTACAGTGCTTCTTTTTTCCCATATTTTTTAATTTTTTTAACGAAATTATTTTTTTTCCTATTTTAATACAATATGCAAACCTTTGCTTTTTTTTCACAACTGATACCGATCGGTTTTTACTTATGACTTGATTTGGTGTGCATGCAAAATATGCTACAACCGATATTATATTTTTTGGGAAACAATCCGTTAGATTTATTTGTTTTACTCGTTGTGTGCATAACTGAGGAGCTTTTTATACATTAAGTTGAAACTGTCCTTATTATTTTTCACATCACTGTATGTATTTACATATATTTCTTACCTACATAGCACTTTATTATATTAGGATTGTGAAAGATTTTTTTTTGTTTAAATCGAATATTCTAAATAAAGACAGCTTAATTGCCTTAGGTTCTGATGGAGCTACCCGATATATTCACAATGAGATGAATTTGCCAAGCATTTCACATAATTGCAAGTAAAGCTGTGTGGCAGTTACTTGTTGAAATCGAAATGTGTTGGAGGGAAATTGATTCCCATTTCAATTGAAGCGCTAAACGTCAACATCTTAATCAAGACTACCAGGTATTTTGCAATATGAAATCGCAAACAATTCTGCACCCATCTCAAACCAGATGGTTGTCTCTACATGCGGTGGTGCAAAGAATAATTCAGCAAAAGCCCTCATTTTATATTTTACTGATACATTCTTCGAAGACAGTATGAATAAGAAGATAGAGAGATAAATTTTATTTGGTATCGAAAATTTTGCAAAAACCGATTGGCTATCACACATTTTACACAGAGATATGATAATAGGAAATTACTATCTTCCTACTGAAACAATTTACGTTTTTAATCAAATAAATTAAAAAAAATCTATCTGCTGTTAATTTGTTAAACAATTACATGAAAAATAATAAACATCTATAAATAACGTTAGAGGACAAACAAAAAACAAATCCTTGATAACAAATAATTTATAGACAAATAAATAAATAGTTAATCAAAACAAAAATTAAATAAATAAATATATGAATATATAAATAAAAAACATTATTTAATTAATTAAAAAAACATGAATTATTAAATAAACATATAAATTCATAATAAATAAATGTCTAAATAAAAAAAAAAAAATAAATTAATAGATAAATAATAAATAAACCACTATAGAAAAGGAAAATATAATACTACATATATAAACAAATTAGTATAAAGGTACAAATAAATAAATTAAAAATTAATATTCAGAAAAAAATTAAAAGAACATCGTCAAGTCCTCTTTTTTAACAAGTTAATTGGGTAACCAAAATATTATCTGCATTTGCATAGCGAATCGTAAAGGTATTTTTAAGCTGAAGGATTCCTTCGAAGATCAATCCAACGTTCCCTATTTGATGATGATCAGATGTAGAGTGATGCCAGGGTAGATTGAGCATTATTTTAAACAGCTTGTTTTGCGACAGTTGCAATGTTTGGATATGCGTTTTGTCACAGTTCCCCAAGGCCATCAAGAAGAATAGCTTGGAATATTACTTTATGGATGATGATTTTATTTTCATTTGACAGTTTTGACTTTCGATTTATGAATAGGTATAACACTTGTAGCAAAATTTATATTATAATGTTTTTGAAATATGTTCATTGAAAGCCAGTTACTTATCCAAATGAATACCCAAGTATTTAATTGATGATCCCCATTTAAGGGCTTGTATTTTTTTCCGAATTAACTGTTATTTTCTATTTTTTATAATATTCGCAGAGTGACTGAGAGAAAATTCATTCGAAGAGAGTATTGCTGTATCAACAGCAAACATGGCAAATTTACACTCACTTATTTGGGGAAAAATCGCAAGTATGTATGTTGTATAAGATGGCTTATATCAACACCTTGGGGTGCACCTGCAGATGGATAAAATTTATTCGAAAAACAATAATTCACAAAGAGAATGACGATTTAAAAAAAAACTTTGGATAATTTGACACATATGTAATGAGAAATAATATTTATAAATAAGATCATCGTGCCAAAGAGTATCAAGTGCTTTTTTTATATCGAAGAGCATCATTTCTGTCGATTTACCGTCATTTCCATTTTTTTATGTGTTCGCAAATCCTTAATACAGATGACGAATTTTATGTCCTCTTCCGTTACAAAAACGTGAGACGGCGTTTCGATATTGATCGTATTAAAGTTGTGGATAACTTCCCATAGCACTATTTAAAGAGTCAGCCAAGCTCTGGGCGACTGAATGATTTTTATGAAAAGCAAATGCAAAAGCGTTTGATTTTTCCAAAGCACTATAATAGATGCTGCTACAGTCGGTATCTCGAAGACAAAGAATATGACGGTTTTTTTACGATAATTTGCTGAGAAACCAAACTATTAATGGAATAACAATTGTCGCCTAGATGCAGGATGACGATGCCACTTTCGTCTTTGGATAGTTCTTATCTTTATAAGCTCCAAAATAGAAGGCGGAAGATTCGTACAAAAATTGTTCCTTATGATTTTTTGGACACATATTTCGAAAGCACTACAGAGTTTAAAAAAAAAAATCAACAACATTATCAACATCTTGAACCTTAGGCATTTTTTCTAGATCTAGAGGAGTGTTTCTAAATTTAGTCTTCACCAATGGTCGAAATCGATCCAAATCCGGTTTCGAAAGATCGAGAAAATATTCCTTCTTTCTTCTTTATTTCGGCGTCAGAATTCTGTTTCCGCATTGCAGGATTTTGGTCTTATGTTGTTTAAAATATTTCTCACACAGACGGAGCACCGCGGTAGCTAGCACATACAAAAATGGTGCTTGGTGGGAATAATAGGGATATAGGCATTGTCACTAGAAAGTTGGCGAGCAAATTTCTCAATGCATTTGCTCTTGAGGAACCCCAATCTTAATTTCTGGAATTCAGATCTCATCCTATCAGAAAATTGACGTCTAACGGAAAAGTTTACTAAAGTCGCTTTTAAGACGCGTTTTGGACTCAACAGACATCCGTTTACCAGAAAAAAATACGCATACAACTTTAATAAAAATATTTCATTTTAGTTTTACTTGAATCGGCTTTTACTAAATAAGTCGGTGGATTTATGGTTTCCACTGCAGTCGGCACATTTGAGCGATGATGTATTTTCGCATTCGGTGGTTTTATGTGTGCTGGCACAGATAGCACAATATGTTTTAATGTGTCAATTATTCTCGCCATTTATTTTCTTGTTGTTTTGGGTACGTCCAACTAACCCGTGCGTGTAGGATAGCGCGATGATTTTTATAAAGTTCACTGAGCTTGATCGAACCACTTCCCAAGGAGTTGTACACCACCATCGACTTAGCCAACAGGCTAAGGTTCCAATACCACGCGGATTGCAGCGCCATCTCAAGTTAGTAATTAAATGATTAATGACAAAAAAAGTCCAACTAGTAATCATGTTTAAAAAAAAAAACCAAAACATGATTTTAAATTATATTTAGTTATTTCTACAGTAGAACTAATAATTTTTTTTTGTTTTGGAGAAATTTTACTCATCAACATCGACGTTATTGCTGGTTGGATAATAAGTAAAACTATTGGTGGTTGGATAGTAAGTAAGACTTTGTCGTTATTAGTAATCTTTGATCTTTGATTCTAACATTTACATACAAAATTTAATGAAGATTTCTACCCCAAGATTGTAAGATTAATATCTCACAGATAGACTTAAATATTTCGGATACCGAAGCAGGTCTTTTGACGAAATCCTACCAATTATTCTTAAAAACAAGTACAGCTGCTCTTTCTGAGCCTATCTTTTACATTTTTCATAGATCTCTAGCTAATGACGAATTCCTTTCAGTGTGGAAAAAAGTATTTTTAACCCCAATTCATAAAATTGGGTCATAACAGCAAATATCCAACTATCGCATGATTTATAAACTATCGAGTAAACTAAAACTCTTCGAGAAACTTTTGACAGAGTGAAACACTCTATCTTGATTAACAAATTGAAATTGTGTTGTTTTCATTGAAAATGGTTGAAATAGTTGGAATCCTACCTTAAGGGTCATAATCAATTTGATTCCACTGACTAAGTACTTTCAAGACCAGTTTTGGTAACCTATGGAGATCCTCAAGGTAGCCACCTTGGGCCACTTCTTTATTTTAATTTTAATCAATGACTTACTTAAACATTTTTTTAAATGATTGTTATATATTCTCAAAGTATCAATATAAAATATAAAAAAAGCGAGATCCATGATCATGATAAGGTTTTTTTTTCCGTGGTTGGGCGAAAACCTTCATGGGCACTATGAAGACCGCGGATGCTCATAAAAGTGTAAGATTCTTACTCACTTAAAAACCTCCAATGTCTTCAAGACTACGACTAAGTTTCCTTAACAAGTAGTTTCATTTTCTGTAGGTCATCGCGTATAGTAGGTAACTTTCCAGTGAAGGCACCTACTAGCTCCGTCATTGTATGCAGTTTTTACTTAAGGCGCTCGATATAACGTTCCTGTTGGTTGTAGTCGGCGCACAAAGTTAATCTCATCCCGAGTTTGCATAGTTTCATCATTATAGATTTCGATTTCGAAAGACGAGAACAAAACTTTGAGCAAAGTTAGTTACTTCGTCAGACACGGTAACAACTCCCAAATCTCTGTAAATGTCGCTATTTCTTATATACCAAGGAACATTCACAATTGCTCTGATTTTTTAACAATTGTTCTACTGCTTGCTTTGGTACAGCCCCATAGTTGTATTCCGTACGTCCAATTAGGTTTCAGCACTTGCTTATATAAGAGCAGTTTTTTATATAAGCTTAACTTTGAATATCTCCCGAGGAGCCAATGCGCTTTTTTTGAACGTATGATTTCCACTTTAGATTCGCGTCTTAAGTCATGCCTAAATATTTCGCTTCGTTTGAATACTGTATTTGAACCGAATTTAAAAACAGAGGTTTATTGTATATGGTCCTTTACGTAAAATTAACATGTGCTGATTTGGTGTCATTTACGATCCGCCAAGTCTTCGTCCACTCACTTATTTTGGCTTATGCTTGCTGGAGTTTTCGCGTTGACGATTCACTGTATCATCCTTTGCGAGGACGGCCGTGTCGTCCGCGAATCTGGCAACGACTGTTTCTTCATCTATGGGCATGTCTCTCGTATAAAGCAAGAACGGAATCGGACCCAGAACACTCCCTTGGGGAACACCGACATAAATTTCTTTGAACTCTGAGTATTCATTCCCGTATCTAACACGAAAAAGTCTGTTCAAATTCAATTTCACCAGTCATAAGATCGTACGTCGGAGCTTTGTTAGTTTTAATTTCCTTATGGTCTGTCGAAGTTCGGGCAGTGTTACTGTTTTCATTTTAAAGGTGTCCGGTCCCATATTGGCGTTGGGATCTTCGGCCAATGGTGGTCCTTCAAATGGTTTAAACGTGTCTTCTATATGTTCTGGAAAGAGATCCGCTTTCTGTTTATCTTCTTTTGCCCCTCCGCCATTAGCTCTCCTTATTGGCGCCGACTGCATAACGGATTTTTAATGGACTTAACGGCTTTCCATAACGAAAAGTTTGAGCTCTTATCCGCTATCGAACCTTCGATGAAAGCTGAAGTTTCGCGACTACTAAAATCTTGAAAAACGCGCGTGAGCTTGTTGGAAAAATTTGTTCAAGTATATTTTTTCTGGTTGATCGGGATCTTTGCCCTCGCTCTCCTCTTCTCACGTATAAGCTCCTCGATTTCAAGCCATAGAGTTTCGGAGAAAAAAAGATCTTGATGTAATTTTTTAATTCAAAACTAAACTCTGTCAAGCATATAGAATTCAGTGTAGCCGAATTAAACTCCATGTTGGGCTTTATTAAACGTAATTGTAAGGACTTCTTAAATTGCTATATAACTCCTATGTCAGATCAGTCTTAAAATTCTGCTGAATAATTTTGAACCCATACTCCATTATCATTCAAACAGAATTGAAATGATCCAGAAAACCAGATCCAGATGCCAACTTTTAGGAATTCAATCAGAACGAAAATTGTTTTCAGTGATATTTTCCCTCATCATATCAAATGCCCTTATTTTGTCTTTGCTTCACTTATATGCTCCATCCCGACAGCTTAGAGAACGTTGTTTGTTTCGAAGAAATGAACAGAGTTAAGTGAGCAAAAAATTTACCTACAAGTCGCTGTGTCAAAGACACCATCTTTCTTAAGGAATAAATTGCTTATGTTCTTTTCATTTGTTTGGTATAATGTTTTTATTTTATTTTATTCATTATTCGTTAAAGACACTCTTAAGTTTTCGGTAGTCTTATTGTATATTTAACAATCTCTTATTGATGTTAATAAAAAAATAAATAAATAGAAAGAAAGTAAGCCATAATTTACCTCTAAAATGTGTGCTCATTTGCTGGAAGGTTGATGCAATTGATGCGAGAGCCTTCGCTTTAATTTGCGAAATTTTTAACATAACAAATTTCATATTTTTATAACATTAAATCTTTCCGCGATAATTAAGTAAAGTGGTCGATTGCATCCAATGTAACGTGTCCCTTCATTTTCAGCAGTAAATGCTTAGTTCAATTAATTAATACACCGTCTTCACAGGACATGCAGTTGTCCAACATCACATCCATAGCCCAAACAGCGGTCAGCGTTTTTTTTTCTCGCTGGGCAAATGATGCCATGTCGTTTCAGTTCAATGTATGACAGCGGCGAATCAACATTAGAGACTATAAGTGTGTGGCTGTGCTAATAAAGAATATCTAGAAATAATATCTACGCAACATTCCAAAGCTGCGAAGAGGAAGATCAAGAGCATGTCCTCTTCCACAGCTCAGAAAAAGTGAGACTGTGATACAAAATACTGGGGTCAGCACCTCAAAGATATTGGGATCGGTGAGATCATGAAGGTCGCAAAACGAACAAAAAGATTTTCCAAGCACACAAATCCAGGCAATCCATATTAATCCCTCCGACATCACCCACCTTCTTTTCACTACAACTCCCCCACTTTTACCAAAATCTTCACCAAACAGGAATTTTTTTTTTTGCAAAAGAAATCCTTACAATGTTAAGAAATAATTCGTAAACTGGAAGCGTTAAGAAATTAGTTAAGAGAAAAAGAAAATTGATCTATTGCATTAAAAATAAATTGCTTTGGGTGCGAGTAGACTGAGAGATTAAGAAACAGGATTGAGGTTCCAAATAAACTAAAACATTTAACTCAGCATTAAAGACCCCAAACCGAAGCCAGCAGGGCTCAAAATGGAAACATCATAGTAGAATTGCGAGATAAAGATAAATAAGGCCACTTGTTCGGACGGCTTAGCTGACCACCTTTTCTAACCGGCGGCGATGATTTGGTTATGTTATAAAAAAAGAAAACCATCTTAGCTGCGCCAATTACAAAGCTATCATTTTCCTCAACATTGCCTATAACATCTTTTCGTATTATATGAACGTCTTAACCCATTCGGCGACAACCTGATTGGTTCATATCAATAAGGCTTTCGACCGGAAAAATCCAACATAAACCAAATATTAACAAAACGGCGGATTTTGCAAAAAATCCCATTAGCTCCAAACCAGCGCTCATCACCTTTTCGTCAATTTCAAGGTTGTCTTCGACAGCATCCATAGAGACGAAATATATGTATAAAGCCATGTCTGAGCTTGGCATACCTGGCAGAGACCTCACCGACCTGCTTGATCTCAAAAACGATATAAAACAAGGTGGTGGATTGTCATGCGATTTCATCAACATGATGCTAGAACAATACTGGCATCAACACCAACACCAAATGCACTATTTTTTAAAGGTCCGTTCAATAATCATGAGTATTGAGACAAAAAAGGCAAAGATGAATTTGGCGGTAAACGAGGACAAAAAGGAGCACATGCTGTCAACAAGAGACACCCAAGTCTTATGTCATGGGCACAACGTTATCCAAGACAGCTACAACTTTGCGGTATTTAGGGACAAATAAAAACACCACCGCTTTGAATCAAACAAGGAACAACTCTTGCTATAGATTGTTTCAAATGAGTATGCAGTAAGTTAGTGCATGTTTTCCCTTTCCCAGTCATTCCACACAAAATAGAAGAAAAAATCACATATAGCCACCCTTTAGTGTTTACTGCGTGGATTCTCAACGCACACTGATTAGTTTCTTGAATACGATTGGTCGATAAGGTGTTAAATGTATACAAAAAATAAGAAGCCGCCGCGCCGTTGCCAAATGTCAGAAATGAGTTTTATGAGAATTTGCAGAGTATGCATTCATTATTTTTTTAGTGAAGTGTGAAATGACAATTTTGTCGAAGAATGGTTATAGATCTGTAGTTCTCAGTTATTGTTGTTTGCCATTTTGCCAATATGAATTTTGCTTGAAAGTATGGATATGAAAAATTTTAAAATATTCATGCATGTGTTTTATTAAAGGAAATATATTTATTAATTAAATTTTTTTTTTCATGAAATAGAACGCTACTCTTGATTTTACAATACCCCGTATATTCTCAATTGGGCTTAAGTCCGGATGGTATGATGATAGCTCAGCTTTTAGGCCTGCTGATCTTATCAAGTCGTCAATTTAACGCTGCGGATCCTTCTTCTTTCGTTTTACTTTATCATATAGTTCAACTTTAAGAATTGAAGAGCTGTGTGCAATGTTGACGTACGTTTTTTTAGTTTTTTTATGATATGAAGCATTGTCCATTACAATAACCGACGTTTCATTCAGCTGCTGCAGAATCTGTTCTCTTAGCCATTTGGAGAAATCTTCAAAGTTCATCTCATCATGGTAGTCACTAGACTTTGATCCAAATTCGAATATGAGAAGAGCACTGTCGACATAAGGCTTTTCTTTTCCATAAGGCTTTTCTTGTCCTTCCGTACTTCCATCAGTCCAAAGCATTCCTCTTGTGTGGGAGCTTTTTATATATGATTCATATACATAAATAACTTGGTCCCCACTCTCATTTTATATCATATTTTATCCTTTGAATTTTATGCTCGTGACGTCTTGCTTATGCTAATTTCAAGTTCATCCTAAATTGTTTGTTTAAGGCTCCTCAATGTTACGATTTTTTTTTGTCAAATTGGTGGAAGGAGCAGATTATCCATCTTATGGCCTCTTAATCGAAACTGTCCAAATCAGAGATCCAGTGCCGATGAGGAATTTTCTTCTTGGGTGGTCGTAGTGTTCTAGTTTGATTCTGTTCTTTGATTTTTTTGTAGATAGCCCTTTTCGAAAGTCCGACTAATTCCGATGTTTTCTTCACAGCTGCTTCTATAGTAGCATTTTTGTTTTTTGTTGATTGATGGCTAAATCCAAATTTTGATTGTAAATTTTAAGCGCAAGCACTTTTGTTTGGCGTGTTATAGGCTCTCCTGGCTTGAAGCAGTCCTTTCTATATTTTTTTTATTTCTTTTTGCTTGTACTCCTTGTATTAAAAACCAAATCATATCTGACCTGTTAGCGTTTTTATATACCTAAGCAAAAAACAATAAGCAAATATTCTTTTTACTAACCCACATACATACAGACATAAAAAAGGGACATTTGGCTTAATTTCTTACTGCAATAATTGGGAAGTAATTTAATGTTGCCATAAAGATAACGCGCAGAAAAAAACCCACACTTATCCATTGAGCACTGTAAGTAAAATCCGGTAAGATAAAATATCAATGAAAACGGAAAAAGTTCAGCCGAGTTGTAAATATCATTTTCCAGGCAGCAAAGGCGTGGCAAATTATTTCCATGTTCTCTCTCTCTCTGCGCAGTTTCCAATTGCTGTTCCTTTGGGCTAAGAGACCAATTGAGGAAAGCCTTCTCTCGAAGAACTTAAGCGTCGTTCTATAAAACCCTTATCATCCCCGTATGGCACAGACGCATGGACACTATCAAAGGCAGATAAAGGCGCTTTATGATGTATCAAGCGAACCTATGGTCCTCAGCTGGACACAGCTAGCCAGAAACCGAGGTGGCTGGAGAAGCTTGTAGGTTGGCGCCCTTTTCCACCACGGACTTAAGCGCCACCACAAGTAAGTAATTAAATAAAAGAGGTCTGCATATTATATTCATATATTCATTTGCTTTCTCAAACCAGCGTCAAATTTCAGTAATGAAAGAAGACGTAGTAAGGTATGGAATATAGGTATTTGGAACGGAGATGATAATCAAAATTTAGTGGCATGTAAAAATAGTTTTGAAAATTTGGAGAGTTGAAAATTGAACTTTAAAAGCACTTCGAATTTAATAAAACACAAATGTCACATATTGAAAAAAATGAGAACTGTTAATAGAAAGAAAAAACACAAGTGGACGTTGAATAAAGGAGGAAAATATTGAGCCTGACACGTGACTGGAGTTCACGCCTTCAAATTAAAAAAATTCCGAAAAACGATTATCTTAAAATGTTTTTAATAGGCAAAGGAACTCAATGAATTGATATAATCGTATTAATTTGATAAATATATTAGTTAAATTATGGCACATAAAAAATATATTACATTATATTATTTATTTCGGAAATAGTAACATCATTGTTTAATTCTGTGACAATAGGTTTGTGAAAACTTAAATAAGACACATAAACATCAGAAGTTACGTAAGTGATAGTCGATGGACAACTTGAATCATCTTCTGGTGTTAGTTTTCAATGTCTGACTTTGTCATCGTCACCATCATTAAAGTTTTGAGGATCCATCAATTCGTCAGTTCCTAAATTTTCCAAGTGTATTTATCATCCTACTGGAAATCTATATTCCAACATTGATGAACAAAGAATTTATGCTCAGTTGTATATTCTTGATCCTGCTGCAGCGTATGATCAAAGAATGAGTTTGAATGAAATTAATAAAAGGTTTTCCAATAAGGACTTGACACCTTTTTTTTTAATAAAACGCAAACCATTTGAGATATTTGATAAACTTTATTATCGGCTTGTCGTACAATCAAAACATTTATGAATGAAATTCGACTTCGTTCATATGGCCGCCGCGGGCACGTTTGCAGCGGTCGATTCGTTGGACCCTAATTTCGTCAAATCGGACACACATTTCAGCCGAAACGGCAGCTATTTCGCGTTCAATGTTGGCTCCGAGCACTTCCAACGAAGTTAGCTTGTTGATTTAAAAAAATAACTTAACGTAGCCCAAATAATCTAGAGGCGTTTAATCGCACGAAAGAGGCGCAAATCGACTGGCCCATTTTCTGAGATAACACGCTCATCAAACTTTCTCTTCAATAAATCGATTGTGAGGTGTGCTGTGTGGCTTGTGCCACCATCCTGTTGAAACCACATGTCGTCGAAGTCCATATCTTCCAATTTGAGCCAAAAATAATTGGTAATCAGGGCGCAATAATGCTGGCCATTCTTAGTGACGTGACGATAGTCAACGAAAACATGTGGCCCAATAAAGCCGCCGGCATGACAACTGCACCAATCAGCTATTTTGTGGATGAAGTGGTGATTCATGAAGCAAATGTGGATTTTCACCCGACCAATAACGCATATGTTGCATTATATATTTATATATATATATTTTGAAATACAAAAAAATTAGAGTTAACGCTGAGTTTACTGAATAAATTGATAATGACGGTTCGAAAATTAGTGAGAGGGTGCTTTCACAAATTAAATTCAAGGTTGTCTAATCCCTATTGAAAAATGTGGTAGTTGCGATCCGTCACTGATGTGAGTATTAAGCCTTTTCTTTACAAACTATAATCCATTTGCAAGCGCATTTAAAACACTGCATAAAGTTGAACAGAAAGCATTTCAAACCAGTATTAAGACATGGCTAACTCAACGATGGCAATGTCATGACGTACAGGTGACTTGAATATTATTATTATTATTATAATATTTATTGTTATGTAAGTAAATTACAAGAACAATATTTGCTTAGCCATAGCTACCAGGACTATCAGCTAAATATTTTAATAAATACTTGAAAATCATAAATGTTTTCTTGATGTTGGTTTCTGATGGTGTCATGAGCAGTTCTTTAAGTGAATGGTGCGGTTTTGTTCAGGAGGAACCCAGGAGTGATTTGGGTAGGTATGTCCCATTCGAAGACACAGAAAACATGTTATAATATTTTTTTTTTTTAACAGCTGGATGGATATACTGTCGAAAGGCCTCCGGGGTTAATCGATGAGTAGTGATGAGTGTAGTCTTTCCAATATGTTTGCCTTTTAGCTTCAAAGAGTCTTTTGATTTCTCTCTGAAGGTCGATTCGGTTGAGGCAGTTGAACATTTGGAGTGGTTCATTAATCGCTAGTTTTGCTACTTGATCGGCGTTCTCGTTTCCTAGAATTCCAATGTGCCCAGGCACCCAAAGAAGCTTTAAAGTTTTAAAGATTTTTTGTGTTGTATCAGCTTATCCCTGATGGATTCGATAATTTCACAATTATTGTTCATGTTTTTTAAAGCTTTTGATGTAGATAGGCTATCTGTACAGACGAGTGTAGTTTTTGTCCCGGCAGCTATTGTAGCTCTAGCTTCTGCGGTGAAGGTTGAAACAAAATGCAGAAACACACCTTTTGTGAGGACCCTTTGGTTTTCATCGACGACCGCAAATGAATTGCAGTGTTTTGTCTTAGAGGCGTCGGCTCGGTTCGGAAATGTTGAACCCTTGGGCTTGAGTATTAAGACTAATTTCAGGTTCGGACAAAATATTCATAAAAAACGTTTTTTTAAATATTAACCATGTAGAAAATCCATGTAGAAAATCAATTTAAAAGGAAAGGGCGTGGACCCCCTTTTCGTAGGTGTGCCACATATATCTTCCTTCGTAAATACATCAGTTTTAAACTTACATTAAAAGGTTTAAGGAATTTCCATAATATATGTAATAAACATTTAATAAAATAGATTACATTTACGTTTATGACATCCTTCCTATCGTACGACAGGCTTTTCTACTAGTATAATATGTTATAATTAGAGACCGTATATTTGCATACGCATGTGCATTCCAAAAATCTACACATATTTACCAAAAATCTTGTGATGATGCATATTTATGCAATTTTTGAAATATTTTAAGGTACGATTCCAAAGATATCTGTGGCAGAACACATGTCAAGTGTTTTAAATACAACGATTGTAAAATAACATTGCATGGCAGAGATCCATGTTCGCGTAATTTAGACTTTTTCTGAAAGTGACATTCCACCAGCAGCCTATACCAAAAAGGTATGTCGATGAGTTTAGTGTTTTATTTGTCTGAGATAAATTTAAAATTAAAAATGTTCCTTGTGGATAGCTGACTATCCCAAAATATTAACATACGAAATGTTTTAAATTTCAATGCACAAAAAAGTTTCGAATTGACGAGGTTTGCCCAAAACAACAATTTTTATCAGCGGCAAGCTTCTTCTTCCAAAATCAAACAAAGCAACCAATTTAATATGGATTTATATGAAGCATTGCTTTCCAAAAATGATCATATTCACAAACTTTCAAATCCTACCTTCAAAGATTTTTTGGAAAAATTTTGATTGAATCAGAATATACCGGACGAATCAACATTGGCTACAAATTACATTCTAAACAATTAATCAACATGATCTGGAAAAATTACGCAAGGATACCATTGTTTGGATAACATAACGAATTTAATTGTCGGTGCATTTTCCGGCCTGCAAAGAATTTGAAAAGACAAATTATTGTACAATCGCCAGATTTGTGAATGAGTGTATAGAAAAAGAATACTTCCTGAATCTTTTGCAGATGAAACAGTGTTTATATTTCTCTCAGATGCTGCACCTTATATGATCAAGGCAGCCAAATCCCTCAAAGTATAATATTTTATCCGAATTCGATTCATCTGACATGCTTTGCTCACGGAGTACATCGACTCGCTGAAGAAGTACAATCCACGTTTTGTAATGTAAACAAACTGATTTCGTCAACAAAAAAGAAATGTTTCGTAAGGCACCTTCTCGCATCAATGCCTCTAAATAAAAACTGTCACACGTGCCTTTCCTTCCCGAATCAGTGGTAACTCGATGGGGAACGTGGAACCCTTCTTCAATGAACATTTCAAAACAATCAAAGCTGTACTTAATGACTTCTACTGTGCAGAGGCTATGGCAGTCAGTTTATGAGTCTAAGTAAGCATTTAATGATCCTGATATTAAATAACACAAGTTATGATTGGCACTCAATTTTATCGAGTATTTATACGCTTGAAACTCAAGGTTTCGCGTTGAGCGCATCAATTCAGGTAAGGAATAAAATCCGTCAAATGAACTCCGCGTTGCCAGATGTGTTCCCATCTAAACTTAAGGATAAGTTTGAAATAATTTTAAGTCAGAATTCAGGCTTTGAACACTTATGTCAAATTAATACTTTTAAAATGGGATGGGTAAACTCTAACCAGAAACAATGAGTTCTAACATAGCACCGAAATTAAAATACTGCCTTTGCCACCAAAAATAATTTAATTGATCGAAGGCACAATTTAATCATCGAACATTTACACAATACCTGATTGTTAACGTATACAACCGTGCAAAGCATTAAAAAAGTGTTAATAATCTGTTAATAACTTACACTTTGTATGTGACTTGGATTTGACAAAAAAAAAATAACAGACTACACAGTTTTTTTATTCAACGTTACATGTTTTGAAACTTTTCATGCATATTTTGGGCATTTTCATGCATGTTTTAAGCATTTTTTGTGTATATTCGCATGCATATTTAAAGCATATTTAATCCATTCTTTAGTTACATTACAAAATATTTACTAAAATTGTTGTTTTTTCCGATTTTTTGTGAATATGTTAAGAGATTTTTAGAAGTTGTGGTTACATATGTATACATATGTATACATGTCGTGATGTATTTCTTTACACGATTTTTTTTGCCCGATTTTCTAACGAACGTAAGTAAGAAAAGAGATTTTGTTGCGATGTGAATTTAGAGAATGAACAAAATGGAAGAACATTTTCGTTGAAATTTTTCTTTGTTTTGTTAATTTCAAAATTAAAAGAAAGACAACTCGCTTTCATTCAATACTGATAATATTTCCAAAGTTAGAAATACATGAAAAGTTGCATAAATACAACTTAAAGCAAGGAGAAAAACTTAATTAATAAATCTTTTAGCAATGGTCGGCTTTGAAAACGGATATATACTTAGTTAAAAAGTAATACATTATTTAACTAACAATCCAGTAAGCAAATCGAAAAAAGTTATGAGAAATTATTCAAAATATTTCTTCTGTCCGAGTCCACTCCATAAACAGAGCTGATTACACAATTCATTTACATATGTGATAATTTCAAGAATACTAAGTTACTCCGAACTTAAACGACAGCAATGCACTTCGAATACACATTTCTTCCCTGAACACGAAATATTTATGTCAAATTCTATCCCGGTTACAACAAAGGAATCCACCTGCATGAAAAGCAAGACCACCATAAAGCTAAGATTTACAAGACAAGTGGCAAGTGGCAAATGGCAAAAAAAAAATCATTTGTGATGAGAGGCGGAACTGAAAAAAAAAACAACAGCAAACTCTGCAATTCAAAATGGAGTCAACGCTGGTGAAAGGGAATCGAGTCGTTTTGTGATCCAGCACAAGCAGCCAATCAAAGATCATCCAGTGATCGAACAGTAAGAGATGTTCGAATGACAGAAAACCTGTTTCCCTTCTAGTATACCCGCCTTCGTTCGTATTGGTCGGTACATGTGGAAAGGGAGTGAACTGTCTGAAAAACCATTGGGAACCTGTACGTCTCCGACTTATCTCTATTACCTGTCTTCAGTTCAGTTAGCCTACCATCGAGCGTGTGATGCGGTGTTCACGGTAGTAAGAAACCTGCTTTCGAAATCTAAAAGCACATAACCAGACAGTATAAGGATAGATCTCGTTCGAAGAGGACGTTACGTGAATCTTAATGTCAAATGTGAGAAGCGTCGGGTAGTGATAGTTGTGTTATTGACTCTGATTTCTGTGGTAGTGATATAGCAAAATTAAGCAAATAAAATAACAATTAAATTTATTTCAACATGATTACAATGAATGAATTTGTGGATTTACGAATGCAACAACATATAGCACATGAAATTTATAGACATCAAATAATGCAACGAATACCTGGTAAGATGATTTCAAACTCGGATAAACCGGCGGCAAAGCAAATTAGAATCGAACTCTCGTGAACTATCGTGTAGAAATTATATTTGTTTTTTGTTTTTTTCAACCAGCAAGAAAATGATTATTAAAAATATTTACGCAATATTTTCCTGTGAAATATGACGTATTTTTCGCAGTCAATACTTGAACGTCATAGAGAAAATTGTGTCACTTTAAATTTTGTACAGTACAGTGATGCTCTGGCATTATTGTTCTTTTTGTTTGTCCACATATAAGATCTTAACTGTGTTCCTAGCTATGTGTATAAACATTTATACACGTACTAATTTATATATAATTTTTTATAAACAAATGGTTTCGTGATAGTGATCGTGCTAACAAAATTACTAATTTTTAAGGGACGGATAAACATAAGAAACGTAAATCACATCCAAAAATTATGTTTAAATTACAGATCCATTTCCACCGATTTTACCAATCGCAATTCCAAGGCACATTGTCCTACCTTCTCGCGCAAATCTGCCAGGTGTTGAAATAGCTCTGCAGAATGACGAATTGTGGAAGCAATTTCATCAAATTGGAACCGAAATGATTATAACTAAGAGTGGCAGGTAAGAATATAGCTAAACGTTTCTTAATAATATCTACTATTATTTCTATTTCTAAGTGGTGACAGATAAAATCTGTATAAATGTTTGAGTTTTCACTTTCGATAGAGTGCAACAAGTGCATTGTATCATTTCCCTGGCTTCAATTTTCCAAATTAGATAGATAGATTTATTTTATTCGAAATAAATATTGCAAAAAGCTGGAGTTACCGCAGATTTTACAATTTAGAGATACAATACAATTTTATATTCCTACTGAAATATTATCTTAGTATTATGGAAAATTTCAATTAAAAATATAAATATTATGTTATGTTAGGAAGGGAAATAAGTGAAAACTTCCAAATTGACTTCACACGAGTAAATGTATTACCTCCTGCATAAGCTATTCCAATCTGCATAAAGGATATTTTTTTCATGTATCATATAATTTAGTTTCGAACATCTGTGTATATCAAATGCCTCAAATTAATCATGCTCCTTTTTGAGTCGTATACGTATGTCTGTTGCTCTAGAATTAAAAGCTACTAAGTTCAAGTTTGTCAAATTAAATCAAACATTTTCCGCGGCTTCACTTCTGGTCAGTTTTCAAAAATTATCGGAGAGAAGATTTTCGGAACTGGCATGCTACAGGTGTTCATAACAATACGATCAAGCATTACGAATATTTTATTTTTTGTATTTATGCATATGCATATGTATACTGTGTTGACAATGTTAGAGACTTGTGGAAGTTCTATTGAACTTTGCTACAAGTGATCTTAAGCGCCTCTAGGATTTCCTTTTAATCAAACATGGTTTTCTTTGCTATTGATAGTAACATCTCATGTAACATCTTCTCCTCAAATATAGTGCAACGTCTTTCGTGCAAAACCCATGCTTTTAAAGGAATTAAAATACAAAAATTTGTTTGAACCTAAAAAAAAATCAGTGTTAATCAAAGCGCAAATCAAAATTAATTATTCAAAAAATCCTTATATAATCGTAATAACACTGCACTGATGTATGGAAAGTAATCGTATCAACACTAATATATTAAATACAATCAACTGACTACCATATATCTTCTTACAATTAATCATTCTGGTAATACTATAGACACACTGCGCGCCTGCCCAACTGTCAGACAAACAAATCCTCGGCGCCAAGAAATACCACCTGCTGACCTGCTAACTATGGGAAAACAAATTTGAGTTTAAATAAGAGATGCCAACCTTTGAGCAGCGCCTCTAAAAATTTGCTCAAGAATTTATATTGTTTGTGTTTCTGAGGATTATTTTGTGTGTTTTTCTGAATGATAATTAAATGGAGTTTTCTTTTTTTTTGTTGTTGTCAATTTATGCTTGTAATTGTAATAGCTGTAGACACTTGTCATATTTATTTATTTGAACTTTATTTGACAGACGGATGTTTCCCTCAATGCGTCTTTCAATTTCTGGTCTTGAAAATGAATCGAATTATTGCATCCTTTTGGAAATGGTGCCGACTGGTGATTGTCGATATAAATTCTCAGGATCGCAATGGGTGCCAGCTGGTGGTGCTGAACCGCAAAGTCCACAGAGAATGTATTTACACACCGATAGTCCAGCTTCGGGTGCACATTGGCAGGCTCAGCCAATCCTGTTTAACAAAGTGAAACTAACGAACAATACTCTAGATAACAATGGACACGTAAGTAAATCCCAAATTCATTTATATTATTGAACTTTCTTTATTTTAAGAAATACAAAATTTCATTCATCCATTTCAACAGATTGTTTTAGCAAGTATGCATAAATATCAACCAAGAATTCATATAATTCGTACATCAGATCCCACACAAATTCCTTGGTCGGCGCAGCAGTCGTTTGTTTTCCCCGAAACTGAGTTTGTTGCAGTGACAGCTTATCAGGTAAGAAAGAGTTCATAACATTTAACAACTTATTAATGAGGGAGTTTTAAAGAAAATGGATTATTATGCACATTTGCTTCTTGAGGTTCTTCAATTACACATGTTTTCTTGCCTACTAGCGTTTAAAAAATTTTAAAACATGTGTGTTTGTTGCTTAGTTATATCTAATTATACGACCTTAAAAAGAGTACCGCGAGAGATATTCATTGGAATAAAATTCGGAAGACCACCTGCGGATTAGGATAAGTCTTAAGTGTACTTCTATTACAACTATGAACAACTACAGTAGCATGCCTCCGGACTCATATTATCCATTTGCTGGCATCTTTCACAAACAAACACATACCTACCCTCAGTGGTGTCGTACATGATTGTTTTTTTCCACATGTATTGAAACTCACAAATGTCTCAAAACAGGTTCAGAGTCAATTAGATGACAAGATAATTGGTTGCTGGCGCCGTGTTGTGTTCTTATTTTGATTTTAAAATCAGTGAGCACATGTTATTGGCCCTTCTCTCCCTCAATTTGTATGATATCTATTTTTTTTTAATTTTGTTTTTTTTTATTTTTTGTTCATAGAATGATAGCATTACCAAGTTGAAAATTGACAACAATCCGTTTGCGAAAGGGTTTCGGGAAACTGGCCAGTCACGATGCAAAAGAAAAACATCTTCATCACCGGAAATTCATTTACGCGAAATGTCCGCAGGGAATTTAACATCACCTTCACGAGCGAGCACCTGTGAAAAAGGAAGACATGACGATGGCGGTGACCCTTTATATGGGAAGCGTATCAAATCGAATGAATCTGCTTGCTCCATAACCTCACTTGATGAGATATGGTTTCCCACATCCATCAGCAGTAATAGTTCCAGTGGAAAAAATTCACCAACCGGCGACCAAATTATAGAATCTCGATCTCGATCGATCTCGATGGCTACACAAAGACCTATTGTGTCCGACGATAAGATCATGGAAAACAAGCAACACTTGATCAATTCTTCATTTTTTGATTTGGCATCATCATATTTGTATGGACCGCAATATCCCTTGCATAACATAAGTCAAGCCAAGGAACTCCCAACTTGTTTGGAACAAACAGATGTATCTGTACTGAAGCCCTTTAAGACAAATATTAACTTGCAACTAAAGACAGCGATAGCTGGAGATAAAAATGAAGAGCCTGTGAATGTGGTTAAATTTAGAAGAAACAATTTCTCTATTTCAGCTATACTGGGCAGCAATAGTTAGGGCAGAAGCTTTTCATTTTTAAATTATTAAACTTTTTTTTTCAAGAAAATATACTCATAATTTGGTTGTAAATATAATACTAGTAAAATACACAAGTCGAAAGTAAAAGAGAAATGTATTTTTAATTCCAAAACTGACTCTTCGTAAAGCACTTTCGGAAACCTCTTTCTGAAGTTTAGATATTTTTGTGTTCACAAACTAATTCAATGAACTGATGAAGCAAGAATCAAGTTATAGGTATAGCGTTGGTTGCACAACTTCCAAATTTGCGCTCTTTTTCATAACTGTCAGAAATGAATAGTTCTAACAGTGTTACGCCACGGCACCCCCACAAATACATATGTTCGAATTAAGCTGAATATAATATAATAACAATCCGGGGCGTTGTTTAATTGGAGCTGTAGTTGGTGTGTTATTTGACTAGAGGCACGAGTGCGACAGAACTTAACACCCAGTCGATGTTAACAGTCAGTTGTTGATGAATGAAAATATTTCACGGTATTCCTCCATCATAACTTAAGTCTAATTAGCGTTCGGTTTTGGGCCACGACAAAAAACATAATCGATTATATATTCACACTATGGCATATCTGGCCACGAACGGTAGCAGTTATAAAGAAAGATGATAACCAAGATGAATGTAGGTAAAACGATAGTGTCAAGAAAAAACAGCTACGTGCACTAAACGTCTCAAATGACAGATATATCTTTGAGATAGTCAAGGAATTCGTCCACCTAGAAGGTTTGAAGAAGAGCTTCATGGGTTGTACGGCGATTTTGATGTAACCAAAATATTCTGGATACAACGACTCAGTTGACTTGGACATGTGTGTAAGTATGTACCTAACCTAAGCACTTATTTTGCTCCAGCGATTAAATTGATGCCGGAGTTGTGCTTAATATACTTACATAAAAACGTCATGCAATTTTTCTTCATCTACCAACCGGTAAGTAAAAAATTCAAGTAACACTGTTTACAATACTCGTCAATTTTTTTTTTATTGTATATTAGGTACCAAAAATGTCACTTTGACAATTTCAGCCAAAATTTTACACTTTTGTTGTTTCTTTAACTGTAGCGCTTTAAGAAGAAATTGATAGAAAGCGAGAAAAACGCGTATAAATAGAGCGGCAAAATTCGATAATTTTGCGGTACAAAAATCCCAAGGGATGGAATTGTAAAACTGCGAAATTCTAAAATCACATAAGAATTGGACGGGTTTATTCAAATTGGCGCTGCTCATTTTGTAGGTGCTAGTTAAAAGTTTACGAATACCCTTGTAATGATAAAGGTATAACCTGAAATGATAAGTGTTCTGTACCCATGTACTTGACTGCGCGACCGAAGTTTCGAGCTGTCATTATTAATTTCTAGTTGGCTCTACAAAATTGGTCGAAAATACGAATATTTATTTAAATGTTAAAACTTGCAAATAAGTAACGAGCGTTTTCAGAATACTGAAAAATTGTCAGCGTGCGGAAGGGCAACTTATTATAAGTAAGGCATGATATTATGAACCTGAATGAAATTTTGGAAATAAATAATAAATCGAATCAGAGGTGAATGTAGGAATTTCATCTTTAGAAAGGAGTAAGAGAGTATAATTTAAGCTTATGAACACATAAAACAAGAAAAATTATAGTATGCTCCAAAGGCATATTATTATCTGGTTTTGATGTTAGTCATGCAACAAGCAGTTTTCTGTGCGTGATTATTCATCTGGTTCAATGTAAAAGGATATTTTCAGAATACAAAAAGTCTCTGAAAAACTCGAATAGAGTAATGAAGCAATAATAAAAAAATCTAATAAGTTATTACCTGCGTACATTAACAATATATAGGGACGAATAAAATACTGCGGTTTGAGCGAATGCACAAAAATATACATATTTCGAATTCAATGCCTTTTTCAGACCCCATGGAGCATTAGATACCAAAATACATCTACACTTGAGATAACAACTGGACGATTCGCACGGAATAAATTTATGAATTTATATATATATATATATTTTTTCTTTTAACTTCCCATCAGGAAGTTCTTTCAATCGGTCCGATTTACGTAATTCAAAATTTTTACATTTCGCCACGCTTCGAGGTCCTCGTAGTCGGATACCATTGTTTTTAGAAAGTTGTCCTTGTGTGCGTGTATACACACGTGTATATAAACGTTTGTGTGGATTTTTTCGACAAGAACAACTCGAGAAAAAATTAAGCTATCGAATCCAACTTAGTTTCGTTCGAAGCGTATGTGCGTAATGAAGAGCTGGAAAGCTTTTGGTTAAATTTGTCAGGGTGGTCAAAATCAAAATCAATTTATTTTGCCAATAAAAAAGTTTAAAATTAATAAAATTTATAGTTTTCAACTTTCCTATCAGATAAAAAATATGTATAAATATATATATATGTATGTATACACTGCCGTTCATAAGTTTCGGAACAAATTCATTTACATTTTTATTTGTTCAATTTAGAGCCAAATATTTCATCAACGTTATATTATGTATCACCAGTTGGCTAAAAAAGAATAAATTAAAGACTTTAACAGGATCGAGTTGAGCCCATTTCATATTTTTATGTATCGTTTCGGACAGTGCTTGGAAAAAATATTTCGGAAATTTGAATCCTCTAAATCTTTTTTATTCTTCATGATCCCGAATGACGCCTACAACTCTGAAAATATGGATAAAATTGTATTATTCGCATAATATTTAAAAGCGTTGCAAGGAAGATCATAGCATCCGAAGATTTAGTTTGTTTACCACTGTTGTGGTTTCTTATCAAGAACGAAAATTTAGAGGTCTTTCTAGAAAATGACATAGAAATAAACAATCTCTCAAAATCATCCTGGAACCAACTCTCAAAATCTCCAAAGAAAACTGGACTGAATGTAATCCTCTTGGAGCAGCTCTTCCGCAGCTCGGAAAGCAGAGATGGCGGAAATCTCTCGACTGAAATTATAATTTTTTTTAACTTAAACGACGTAAAGATAATCACGCTTTAATATTCCGAGCACAACGAGTGTTTAGTACAAGGTCGTAGAAATAATTTCGAAAATACATTGGACAAGGAGTTGACATAAGCGATCTTTCAAAATGTTTATATCGAAACAACGATTTAAATTCTGCAATCAAAAGCCAAGCTATGATCACAAATTTCACTTTTTCTCGTTTCAAAACAACTTTCTTAACTTTTTTTTTATTAAAATAGGAGAGTACGATAACTTGGGCGCCAAAAATTCATAACGGCTTTTTGTACAGGGGTCAAAAACAAGCATTTTTTACAATGGGAGGGGGGGTCTATCTCGCACCGTTTAGGAGGTAGGGGCAATTTAAAAAAAAAGACTTAAATTAAAAAAAATAAAAACAACAACAACGGCAACACTAACAATAAAGTACTATACCGGCTTTGAAAGCCAGAAACATGTTCTTTATTCCTGGGCTTGAATAAAATAGTAAACTTTACTAGTTTTTGAAAAATTCGCATGCAAACTCAAAATTTTGATAAAAAAAAACAAGTTTAGACCAATTTTTTTCAAAATTGTGAAATGAAGTGCTAAATTTGATTATTTTAGTCAATGTTTGTATCAATTCTGAATAGAATACAAAAAACTGATTGGCTTTATGTCTTCTAGTTTTTGAGAAAATTGAGATTTTTGTTTTTTTGGTATTTACGGTGATACTTTTAGTATAAATGTTCATCTTTGTTAGTAAAGTTTAGCAAATCATATAGCGTTATCCAGAATGCACCACGAGGAGGTCAGAGGAGAATCAGACCAAATTCTTCTAAAAAAGCGATGCTCTTTTCGTTGGTCGATACCAAATCCTCGAACGAACAAACTACCGAAAAGTTATTTAGTTTAGGATGGATTAGAGGATGCTTAGTCGCCATTGCTTAGTGCTCGATTCGCACTAAGGCTGAACACAGAATGAGCTTTACCACATGTGCATGAAAAAACCAACGGTACACAATTCAAAGTTTGATCGATTATATTTTTGCATCTTTATTAAATGCATTCCATATTACATAAGTACATACATATAAGATGAAGAGTATTCATGATATAGGCGCCTGCCAGGCAAAAAGCAGGTACCCTGAGTGGAGCGACGAAGTCGCGTGAGCGTGGACTGACTACAGAAAGAAAGTTGAATTCCTTTAACCCGCGAAGCGGGCCACCCATGTACTGTTGATATAAAAAAAACTATTGATATAGACGCATGTCGGACATTTAATCGATTATTCATTCGGTTACCTTAAATGAAGACCACTTAAATGTCACAAAACAAAAATAGTAATTTTCAATTTTCTCAAAAACTAGAAGACATAAAGCCATTCGGTTTTTTGTGTTCTATTCAGAATTGGTACGAGCATTGACAAAAATAATCAAATTTGGCACTTCATTTCACAATTTTGAAAAAAATTTGTCTTAACTTGTTTTTTTGATTTTTTTTATCAAAATTTTGAATTTGCATGCGAACTTTTCAAAAACTATTAAAGTTTACTATTTAATTTAAGCCCAGAAATAAAGAAAATGTTTCTGGCTTTCAAAGCCGGTATAGTACTTTATTGTAAGTGTTGCCGTTGTTGTTGTTTTTATTTGTGTTTCATTTTAAGTCATTTTTTTTTAAAATTGCCCCTACCTCATGAACGGTGCGAGATAGACCCCCCTCCCATAGTAAAAAATGCTTGTTTTTGACCCCTCCACAAAAAACCGTTATCAATTTTTGGCGCCCAAGTTATCGTAATCGTGCTTAGAATAGTAATAATTTGTAAGTGACGTTTCTGCGTAAGCTCGCACAAGTTTAACTTACCTGCATATTATTTCTTAATTTTGACTACCTGATATAATTAGGGAACGTAGCTTGACGTCAACTGTGCGCTATTGAGTGTTCAGACAAAACTCAAAACTGGGTTTGGCGGTATAAGAGGGCATGTGCTGTCATCAAAAAAGGAAACCCAAAACCGACGTCTGGGTCAGACACGTTAACATAGACAGCTATAACTTTGAAGAAGTTAGGAATTTGTCTGCCTAGGCTTCGCTGCAAACACAGGAAATAGCACTTACGCTGACATCAAACGAAGAATACCTGTGGCTAAGAAAGCAATTATGTCAAGCCCTTTCTCGAAGAACTTAGGCGTCGTTCTCTTAAACCTCTATCATCCCCGTCCTACTATATGGTGCAGAAGCATGGACACTTTCAAAGACGGAGGAAGGCGACTAACAAGCTAGTTTCCAGAAGAAAGTGTGAAAGATTAGTATTAAGTTCGCAAATCTTTTTTTTAATGATTCAAAGCTGAAAAAAAATGTATTTTATTTTTTTGATTGCAATGCATTTGTCTAGGAATTTTTTCGTCAAGCCTGACGGGAGAACAAATCAAGCTTTAGAATCAAAATAAGCTTCGTTCGAAGCGTAAGTGCATAATGAAGAGCTTAAAAGCTTTTGGATAAATTTGAAAAAAAATTATTACGTCATTTCCACTGGTTGGAATATATGTGACAAAATTATATGCACCAGTGTCCTGACCAGTCAACTAAAAATTATTCGTTCCCTTGAAAAAAGTTAACAATATGTTAAATTTGCTGAACAAAAATCCTAAAAACAATTTGTGTGAAATGACATTAAGACACATACTTCATATACAAAAAAAAATTACTACGATAACGTTTTCTGTAAAAGCCATTCACCATGTTACAAATGAAAAAGGGCAAGATTACAATTTGCTAAAGATAATATTTAAGCCTTACGCATTGATGAACGAAACGGCAACTACGGTCAAAAAATGTTTATTCTATTAAAAAAATTAAACTAAAAAGTCCACTGTGTAAAAAAAAAAGTTGAAAATATTCGGGACATAGTATATCTAGAATTCCACTAAATGATGAAAGATCGGGGCAAGATATTTGGATGTATTATATAACCGCTTGCAGATCCAAAAGAGCATTACCAACATTTGATATACTATATATCGTAGTGTCCATTTTAAGCCACCTTGTCGAGGTCATTTTTTTTTAGGGGGTAAAATAAGTTACCTAATTATGATGTGCAACCATCGGTTTTAGGACGTCGAAACAGAAGTCACTTGCGCTAATAAAAGGTTTCAATTTGCAGCTAACTTACTAGCAATAAGAATAGTTCATATAAGCAAAGAAACGTTCATCACATGTTTCTTTACAAGCTAAGAGCTTCAACAATAAGGCTATATACTATATATAGGAACTACATATATCCCTGAATAAGTATAGCTAAATAAATAATAAATGTATTGGTTTCTAATCAAATGCTCGCAGTCAGTTCGTGATAAAGATTAAAATAGTATTTCTTCGTAAGTCCTTTGTAAGCTAATTTAATTTCTAATTTAATTTCTCTCGAAACTACCTAAGTCGCCTTCATCCGCTTTTGAAAGTGTCCATGCTTCTGCAACATATAGCAGGACGGGGATGATAGAGGTCTAAGAGAACGACGCCTAAGTTCTTCGAGAAAGGGCTTGACATAATTGCTTTCTTAGCCACAGGTATTCTTCGTTTGATGTCAGCGTTAGTGTTATTATCTGTGTTTGCAGCGAAGCCTAGGCAGACAAATCCCTAACTACCTCAAAGTTATAGCTGTGTATGTTAACGTTTCTGACCCGGACGTCGGATTTGGGTTTCCTTTCTTGATGACAGCACATGATTCTTTTTGCCCTCTTATACCGCCAAACCCATTTTTGAGATTTGTCTGAACGCTCATAAGCGCACAGTTGACATCAAGCTACGTTCCCTAATTATATCAATATCTTCGACGTATGCGAGTTATTGAACAGACTTTTAAAAGATATTGCATCTGGTGTTCGCACGGGCCTTATGCCCTTTTGTATCAAGAATAATATTGAAGAAACCGCATGACAGCACATCAGCGCTGTGCCTTAAACGTTGTTCGACATCAAATGGATCGGTGACGTCTTTGCCCACCTTAATGGAGCAGCTTGAGTTCTTCATCGTCATTCTGCACAAAAGGACGAGCTTGGATGGGATGACAAACCTAGAAATACCTTCATACATCTTGTCTCTGTGGACGAAACAGAAACCAAAACCAATCTTTAAATTGATGAAAAGGTGGTACGTGCGTTTTTTCCTAGATCTGCCGAAACAACAATATTTAGTCTATGGTGGACTTTTCTGGTCGAAAGCCACATTGATATGGACCTATCAAGTTGTTGACGAACGTTTTCAAACGTTCAAATAATACGGCGGGAAAGGTGTTAAAGGCAATGTTCAAAAGATTGAAAAGTGGTTTTATTAGTTTTAAGCTTATATATGTTATTGCTATCTTCCTTCGTTTAGGTCGGGTAGACGCTGTTGGCTTGCGTCATCTTCATCGAATGGCTCAGGCTGCCTGCAAGCGGAATTTTGTTCTTCGTTGCCATAATACAGTCTGCACAAATGGTTCTTCCATGTCCTCAGCATTTTCCGCAATTCTACTATGATTTTTCCATTTTGAACTTTGCAGGCTTTGGTTTGGGGTCTGTAATCCTGAGTTAAGTCTTTCATCTATTGGTAGAGTCTACTTACCTCTTTCCTGTATCTTAATCTCTCTACATCCACAAACGCTCTTTCATAGACGTAACGACCGTTGGTACAGCTTGAGAATGTTGTGCACGACAGCCAATTAGAACACTTGAACATTTGTAACGCATTGCAATTACAGCATATTTCTCGCATTTACATAACTGAATACTTTAGTACTTTAACTTTGTGCGGGAGTTTTGTTTACCAAGAGAATGGAAATTGTGCAATCAGATTGTTACTGAAATTGTTTTGTTTGGGGACAAAATGACCAACTTTTTACCAATCGAGTAAGAAAAAATATGGGGCCAACGACCCGATTTCTTAGCCAGATTAATTACCATTTATTATTGTGACTTAATTTTACATATGTATAGTGAAAGTGAGCCCAAAAATTACAAATCAATAATGCGGATGCAGTATTCGATGGAAGACTGGCATCATTGACTTGTTTTTTTTTTGCGAATTTAATTGACTTTATTACCAAGTGACATATAGACAAATTGGTTAAATATAGCCTTGAATATTTTATGTGTTCTTAACTTACTGTCCCTATGCAGGCTCTCTAAGTTAAACCTTCTGATTATTCAGTGTCTTTCGACTTTACCTGCCGGATGTTTAGTTTTTACACTGAAAATAACTTAAAACTAAGAAAATTAAGCTTAAAAAACTTAGTTGCAAAGACTGTTATAATTCCTACTTTAACATAACTTAATTCCATCTTAGTATAAAAGTGAAATAAACACGCAAAACAGAGAGAACACATATATCAACAATCATTGACTTGTTCCAACCATAGAATTTGACTAAAATGCGTTAATCCTTTGACTGTAGTAGTGACCTAGTAGTACGCGGTAAGAGCACGGCTCAACAGATCCATATCTTCTTCCGGAATAAAGGATTTTAGAACTTGTCTTTGAATATCTGTCCGAAAGGCCAAGCGCCCGATTTTTTTTTCCAGAATAGCGATTATGTGCTCTCTACTATTTCATTTAGCACACAAGGCAGTCTTCTATAAAGAAGCCCTAGTTTCATCATGAAGTCACGCTTTTCTGTACAAAAGAAGCGTTAGTTTGTTGTTTTGTTCAGTTGAAGTGAAAGTTCTATTGTTTCCTCCAACTTCCAGTTACATTGACATTAAAGAACTTTTTGTTACGAATACTTGCACTTCAATAAGTTTTTGAGTCTCTCGGCGAAGGTTTCAAATTTATGGATGTCGCATGACCATCCAAGTTCATTTTTTCTTGTAGCCAATTCATTACATTTAATGGTCCATACTACATCTACATTTGACTTTAAGCTTTTTGTGATTCAAGTGGCATCTTCAATTTTTATCTGCCTTCGCCGACAAATTTCGAAACTAAAAAAAAAAACAATTTATATTTCAAGACTTTAAAATGGCTCAATGACTTCAAAAGCATACCTCAAAAACGGTTGCAAATCACCTTAGTACTAAGTTGATCTCTCGGATACACCTGCAGGTAACGAGCTTTATAAACAGAAAAAAGTTACTGTCATCAAACCAACTTCAACCATCGTGCTGCTAAACTTATTTAGGGTAAACCCTTTCCTTAGGAAGTATGCATATAGTGGATAAGATTGTAATTGTAATTGTAAGAATTACATAAGAATTATTGAAATGGAATATTAACCTTAAAATGTAAGGCTTATCATTTATAAGCAATCCTGAATACCTGCAGTTTACTTTTTATTCCTTTTTTCAGGCATAAGCTTTTTCTGCATTTTCTATGATGTATCTATCTGATGTAAGCCTTTCTAAAGGGCTTATTGTTAGAGTTCGCTATTTTATATAAAGTTTATTATGAGGCTAAGTTAAGATTTTATCTATCTCCTGATATGGTTTATTTTAGGCTTAATCCTTGTTTTAAAAACATTTTTTTAAATACATCTGACACGTATTCCTCAAATGTCATATAGTTATTGTGAACGAAACATCAATAGAGTGATGAAAAATTATTACAAATCATTTTTTATAGTTTAATTGAAGTAAAATAATAAATTCATCCTGTAGAGTCGATTTAATATTTTAATTTATAATATTTTAAGCCAATAATTTGTTCCGATCGTTCCAATTTATTTCGGACAGTAAGTCGCATGTAGTGGCGTTTCAATAACTCTACCGTGCCAGCTTTAATTTTAACGTTTAATACAATTTCGAACTTACGAAGTATAGTATCTCTCACCAAAGTCGACACTTAACTGCCAGTCAGCCTTCAACCCAAATTTCTTTTTAATAGAAACGAAAAAGAAATTCACGGTAACAAGTATGATTCTCAACATCATTGGTAGTCTTAAGAACGAAGCCCTTATTTAAATTAAAAAATACATCTCTTTTGATCATATAAATGCCTTAGAATTAATTTTTCGTTTTCCTTATTTTTCCCTTTGCCTTTTAAATTTTGCGACATTTTTTTGCTGCGACCGAACAACATTTAAGAATGGTTAACTTAGGCATACATGTTCTTAAGTATGTTGAGTTTGGCATATTAGAACTTCATTATTCTTTCTAATCTTTATAATTCGATCTATGTTTGTCGTGTTTTTTATTATTCAACGTAGAATGTGCAATGACAAATTTGAATATTGCTATTAAATATTATATACTTGATTTCAGTAATTCATATTTTCATCAGACATTATATATATTTCTGTCACTGTTTTTATTGTACAGTTTCAATTTCTCTTTCCTCTCCACGGCACTGAATGTGTTCAATCTGGCTATGCCATACGTGACTGTTACTACGTAAAAATCTGTTGCGCTGATTTTACCATCATGTGTCTGACGGATGACATCTCTCAATGGTAGCAATGATAACATTAAACGGGAGCACAGAGCGCACTTCTACTCAGATCGATAAAGATTTCACAGATAAAGACAGGTTTTCTGGAAAAGAGCTTGGGGCGGATAAGTAAAAAATCACAACCGCTTCAGGCGACGAATCCTCACAGAAGCCTGGTATTCTCCAGTTGGTCGAACCGCACAACAACAACCATGTTATAATAGTTGCTACACGCGCATTTAACATTCTGAATGTTTGAAAGAGCAAATGACAATGAAGAGTTGTTCATACTAGTTGTTTTCCGCAATCCCTGATCTGTGCGGATGTAGTATTCTTAGATATGATAAAAGCATTAGAAATATTTGATCATCAGTTATTGCTTATAATGCTGGATTTAGGGGATCAATGTTCAAGACTTATTGCTTTAAAGCGTGCATAAGCTATAGGAAACAAAAAGTTAAACTAAATTGTAATTTTAAAAAGCCCCACTTTCAACAAAATGGTGTTCCTCAAGGTTCTGCGCTTGGTCCTCTTCTATTCTTGATTTATATCAATTGGTTTTTAACTAGCAATTAAATGGACTAGACATTGCATTCGCAAGAAGGCTTTGCCGTAACGTGTACGTTTAATAATCATAAAGAATGTTTTTAAAATATTAAATGAGACTGGAAGTAACTATGACTGTAATGTGCTGCTCATCAGTTATTCCTTAGTGAAAAAAAAACGAAACTTATTACCTTAAAAATATCAAGTAATATTTCAACCGATTATAGTCGCTGGTTTCATGCATATGAATATCATCGATTTAGCTTACCGTTACACACTTGTGGTAAAAATAATTTTCACTAAATCAGCTCATGTTCCAATATGTGTTTCAAAATTGATTCAGTAAGAAACTTTAAATATACAGCAGTTTTAATAGATAATAAATTGAACTGGAAAAATCACACCAGGTAAGTCATTATACCCTTCTGCTGCAATAAAGTTTTTAGTAAAATTTATCATGGTCTCAAATTTGTAGTTTGATATTGCCAGCTAAGGAGGATCAAATATGCATACACTCAACCTATTTTGATTGCTCAGAAGCATTTAGTTCGCCATATCTCTAGTTGTAACCGGTGCACGTATAGGTGGAAAGACTTAACAATGAAATATTTGTATGTCCTTAAGGTACTTAGGGATTTATTTTCAGCGGAATGGAAACGTATCGAGTAGAAGTAATAAAACTTACAATTTAAGAATAAATAATATGGTTTTCGTTTTTGTACCACATGCATGCCAATTAATTTTTCTCCATTTTCTATTTTTTTACAATCAATTAACTCAAAATTTTAGTGATTTAAAAAAAAAGAAAACTGATTATTTACACTTGATTATGCTAATGTTGAATTCTTAGTACCAATCATATCTTATTTGACTGCACTTAATATGAGCTTTGAGTTTTTGATCATCACCCCATATCAGGACATTATAAAATATTTAAAAGTCTCGTTCACTTAGTGGTGAACGACAATTCTTCTTTGACATATATAAATTAGGTTTTAATATTAACTCTCTAGCAGGACAATTTTTTTTCTCACAAATAAATTATTCTTGATGAATTTTAGTGCATAGAATTCAAAAATGAGACCGAAAATAAAATCAAGTAAATCATTTGAGTTGTGGGTGAGAAAATATCGAGACCGCCAAAACACGGGAAAACGGGTGTATTTTTGTGTATAAAAAAGCAAGTTTGTTTTGAGTGAGGAAAAAGAACAACGGAACATAATTTATGGCTAAGTATGAAAAATTTGGGAACATTGTTATGTCAATGATAGGTACAAATTTACCTTACATTTGGGTTTCCGATTTGCAATCGGCTAAATTACAGGTGCTTTTGACAGAACGATCTTATTGGTCAGGCATATGACCAATATCATTGTAACGGGCATCTAATGACAGTCCGTATGATTTTTTAACCCCTGATGGTCCTGCTTTGGGTGCTTCCTTTGTAGGCCTACCAACTAATCTCTTTTCCAGCTTTTGTTGATATTAGCACAAAGCATTAGCAACTAGGGCACGGAATTTCGGTAGATCCACAGTACCTCCTCCAGTATGGATACGTCTGTGAAGAAGATAAGCATTGACCCTTGTTATATCTACGAAATGAAATAACAATTTTAACGAAGCGCTTTTTGTTTTGAGGCGAATGTGGTATCTTCCTATTAGACCATCCAAAAGATCTACGCCCCCCATAAGATAGTTGTAATCTCTTATAATTCGTGGACAATCGTTCAATCAACTTTTTATTTTTTCGATCATATCGAGCTATTTTTTAGATATAGAGTGCGGATTCACTGTAAGAAACGGCTTTACACCAACGTATGTAATCATCCGAACATTTTTTGTATACTTCCATAATATACTCGTTATGTCTACACCATGAGCAGTGCCCACTTACTCTTATCAGATGACAGCTTGCAGTCATTTACTCGAGTGGCACGAACTGTACCCAACGCATAAATTCCACGACCCCTTTAACAAACCAGAAGTGGAAGTGACGTATAAAAATTGTCGAAGTACAAAATATGATTTTTGAGTTCCGTTAATGTTCCCAAATCAGGAGTTTTCCGAAGCGCCACATTACCATTTTTGCCGCAATAAACATGCCTCGACGTCATGGTTCTGCGTATCGCTTCAAAAGACTGTTCTCCCCAGTGCTCTTCTAGGCTTGGGTAACGATAAATATGTATATGTATATGTGTCCACATTAGAAACTTGCAGCTTGGTTTTCACATCCTGGTTCCGAGCATTCAAATTAGTGTAATGACAGATTTTTTCTAACAGGTCATCACGGCAAAATATTGAAAGCATTCAAATGGTGTTTTCAGTTCATGAAACCGTTCAGGAAATCTGTCATCTCCACAAAATACCACCTCGTGAAACCCTGCAGATTTAGGGTCAGTTTCCACAAGGTTTGAAGAAAGCCCTCGGCTATTGGGCTGCATTTTTGGTCCTTCTCCTTCTTTTTCTAATGGTGGTAAACGAGGTTTTTTTTCACGTTTTCCCTTCAAGCGTGGATGATCAGTTGGCGCAGACGAAAGAATTGAAAATGTACCTGATTGAGATGACGGCTCTGTTTCTGGAAAATGTTCCTCTTGTTCTTGTTGATCAACCAAAGCTAAAGACGGTATGATTTCAGCTGTTTGAATCGAAGTATTACTGAGATTCAAGCATAGATCTGCAGCCCTATTCAGAAAATGGAAAGACGATGCTCTTCTCAATTCAGCGACACAATCGTCAATTTGTTTCTAATCTTCCGGCAATACGCGATAATCCCGATAGTCGCCGATGGAGTCACCATCACCACCAGATTCAGTATCAGTAGGAACTTTCTTGGATCTGTTTGTCACTCATTTCGAACAAATTATATACCCGATATCGTTCAGGCTGAAAATTAACCGCCTTCTTCTTCTCGTTTGGCAATTCATCAGACATTTCTGAAACCAAAAAACGCAAAGATGTATTCAGTTGACATCTAAAACGTTAATGCAGATCAAGCCACGAATGGTAACAAAGAAATATATGTATAGTAAACACAAACCTATTCATGTAATAAAATATATATACATTCAAACAAAAAATGCGCACAAACTTCATGTACATGGATTACCCGCCTTAAGGCGGGGTGGGTTTAACGGCCGGTAGTGGGCAATTATTTATTGAAAAAACATAAACCACTTTGATTATCACAAAATATATGTACTTAATTTCCTACTTACCAATAATTTTTTCCTCTTCCACAAACAACAGGTGTTTTGAAAAAGTATTTAAACTTTTCACTTTGTAGGCCGACTATTGTTTCCTAAACGCGCATTGACAATTTTTTTCTAGCTAACGATACATGCCAAACGAACTGTGCAGTAACCGTTAAACTCATATCAGTGTATAGAGAAAAACCCAACAAAAGGCGACGTAGCATGCCAAAGAAAAAAAATAGAAACATGGACAAAGAACTGGATCCGAATCTTGGCTGCCAAAAGGCGGTCTATTCTGCTAGAGGGTTAATTTAATTTTTAATATAAATGCAATAAAATACAAGAACTTCCAGATGGGAAGTGAATAATAGTTGTATGGAAGGTATTGAAAGTTGAAACATGTCAGCACTTCAAAGACGCTTATGGTAGGAATTATTGCAAAGGGTCCGCCATCTAACGTTGTTTTTTTCAACTAGTGCTTATTTCGTGAATGGTAACACTTAGCTCATGTCTGATTTGACAGATAACTAGTTTAATCCTTCCGCTGAACGAATATGGTTGTGTATACGCTTGGACAACGCTGGGAAAAATTGCGACATTACTTTGAAAATTGCGTACGGATTTTGGAAGAAGAGAAGCACCGTCAGCTCCGTATGTTCGTTATCTTGTGAAAAAAGTGAAAGAAACTGTCAACTGGAAACCAAAGGGTGAAAAGCCGAAAACAGTGCGTATGCCCGAGAATATTGCTGCTGTGGCAGAAAGTGTCCGTGAAGCGCCATCAACATCAATTCACCGTCGTTCTCAACAATTGAACATTTCGGAGGCATCATTGAGACGAATTTTGCATAGAGACCATGGTATGACGCCATACAAAGTCCAATTGGTTCAGGAGATGAAGCCAACTGACCATCCAATGCGTTTTCGCTTCGCTAAGTGGGCCTGTGATCGACTTACAGAAGATGCCGATATTGCCAAAAAATCATCTTTTCAGATGAAGCTCATTTTGATCTTGGCGGGTATGTAAACAACCAAAATTGTCTCATTTGGGGCACAGAAAACCCGCACGCATACATTGAAAAGCCGATGCACCCAAAACGAGTCACTGTTTGGTGCGGATTTTGGTCCAGAGGCATAATTGGGCCATTTTTCTTCGAAAATGAGCAAGGAGTGGCCTTTACAGTCAATGGCGATCGTTATCGGGCCATGTTGAACGAATTTTTGTTCACAAAAATTGAAGAGGAGGATATTGGCAACATTTGGTATCAACAGGACGGCGCTACGTGCCACACAGCCGAAGCAACACTCGATGTTTTGCGCCCTGTTTTTGAAGATCGCATTATCAGCCGCAGAGCTGATGTCGTTTGGCCACATCGGAGCTGCGATTTGACACCGTTGTACTATTATTTGTAGGGTGCCCTCAAAGATAAGTGTTACGCCGACAAGCCAGAGACAATTAACGCTTTAAAGGACAATATTCGTGAAGCCATTGGTGAAATACAGCTGTACACAATCGATAATGTGCTTAAAAATTGGACCGATCATGTAGGCTATTGCATGGCCAGCCGAGGCAGCCATTTGAATGAAACTATTTTCCATTATTTACGGGAAGGATTGTGCTTTCAAATAAAAAAAAATTTTAGAAAATATTCAGCAGTTTTTTTTATAGCATTTTCAAAAAAAAAGTTATTTGGCGGACCCTTTATTAGGCTCTAGAAGGCGATGGATAAATTTTGGAAATGCTGAAACGATGAATGTGAAATTTCGGAACATGCTATCAAATTTGCCTGAAGGGCAGTAATGATTAATAACGGACGACAGAGTTTTACTCTTCGTCCAACCAACGAAAGTATCGATATTTCCTTACGACCTCAGCTCTATCGTTGTCTAACGTGGTCTGATACCGTATTCATGTATCGACTAGGGATGTCACATGATAATGTGGGGCCACATGTAAGAACACACAATGGGTCTGTACACACGAGATGAATTCAAATCGGGTTAAAACCGGTTACTTAAAGCAGAAAAAAAGCAGTATACGTGACCTCAAGAAGTAAAAAGTTGTGTGGGTGTCACTGTGATACAAGGCCGACCTCGATACCATCCGAACGAATGCTTAATGAAAAGGAGGGAAGCAGAGCCCTCGAATAGTCGGTCTAATATGTGAGCCCGCGAACCCGCGAACTCTAAAAGCTATACTCTTAACTGCACTAGCACACAAGTTTTAACGAGCTTATGGATAACAATGCTTCCATAAAGATGTTTAAATCATAGTGTCCTAGGTGGATGCGGAATATTCTGTGTATATCGGCTATGGGGGAAGATTGAAATGGTTGTTCAATCATTCGAAAAAATACCTGATTTTGCTAGATAACATGGGAATCCTTGGATTCAAATGATGGCCCAGCAAAACCAGCAAAGAATTTGCATTGGCGACATCGGACGGAGTGGACATTTTGGTCGAATTTTCACCGTTTCTGAGATAGTAATACCCGTTCCAATCTCTCTGTATGGTGCCAATAAGCCTTGTGATGGTCGCTTATCAGACGGTATAATTTTATCTTATATTTTTTGGAAGATAGGATTTGACTCCCTTAGAAACCAATAAACGACCTACAAATTTGGTTTGCTTTGGAAAAAAATTGCATTTATCAATTAAAATATTTTCTTGATTCTTTGCATGTGTTCGGTCCGTTATAAAAGTTAAAAATGAAATTCATTAGTCTTTGAAATGTTAAAATGTCCTTTTGTTATTGGGAAGGTTGTACTCTTCCCATTCTCATCTTTTACAAGAGTGTGCTTAAGGACTTGGCTCTGTCAAAAGTATCCAGGATGTTTTCTGTACGTACCATTTATCATTGATTCGAAAGTTCTTGCAATCGGTACGAGGTCCCAAGGAGTCATATTATATTGTCTGTGTGTGTGCGTATGTACGTTTGTGCGGTCGTCTCACATAACTCAAGAACAAATCAAAGTATCGAATGCAAATTTCCAGACAAAGCGTATGTGCAGAATGAACATCCGAATAGGTTTTGGTTAAATTTGATGCGGTAATTTCAATTTTATAAGAAAAAAAAATGGGACAACTTCATTTTTTCAATTAAAATCAAATTAGTTATCTAAGAAAAAAGTTCAAAATCCATTTAACTTCTCGTTTTCAACTTCCTTATAAGAAACAAACACATGTAAAAATATATAAACTGCCGTTCATAAGTTTCTGAGCAAATTTTTCTTCTCAATTTAAGCATTACAATTGATTGCAATAGTTTCATCAACATTATGTTTACTAAGCCAGTTGACTAAATTAAGTAAGTGTAAAAACTAAAAAGGGCTTTGGTTATAAAATATAGTTCGTCCTAATATGGTATTCGTCGAAAATCCACATCTTTTTTGCACCAATTTGGCCGACACTCAATCGATCAACTTCTTAATGTTTTCCAACGTTATTGATCTCAAGACTGTCTCAAGAACTGTCGATGTTGGACACTGTTTAACGAACCTTTTTGTCAAGTTCCTCACAAATCAGTGTTAAATTGAGAACATTTCATATATCGAGGGGCCCTTTTCTCTATGTCTTCAAGAATTGTTTGAGAAACGTGATTCATATAAATCTATAATTGTCTTTTTCTTACTTCTGCAAAACTGACGCATTTCTATTATAACAATATCTAAGTCAACATGAAGGCTTGTTGAAGCTTTATGATTTTTTTGTTGTTTAACTGAATATATTAGCACAAAAAAAATCTCAAGAGAAATCAAAATGTTAGAACACATCCTTAAAATTGCATTACTCGTTCGTAAAGAAGATCACAATAGAATATAAAGAATTAACAGCTTTCGTTAATCAGAAGAGTTAAGGCAAATTAGACCTCACATTCTTCGAGGGAACTGATATATAGTATTTACATATCAACCGAATGGAAACATTTTTTTTATTTTTTATAATATGGGAATTTCGTGGTATGGGCAAGGCATATCGCACACAATTTTATTTATATATTATATGGTACATCACAAATTGTTATTCTTCAATTGGTGTGCATCCTACTTGGAAAAAAATTATGTAGGCGTTCCTCAAGACTCTGTCTTGGGTCCTCTCCTGTTTCTGAATTTTTATAAATTCATTAACAGCATTTGCTGATTGCACTTCTTATCATACTCGAATTGTAGCATTTTTTCGGAAAACAAATTAGAGCCTTTGCTAAGCAGACAAAAGGATTTCATCCGTATTATTTGTAAACGAAGTCTAAGAACCCCGAGTTTTGAGTTTTTAGGAATCTTCAGATTCTTCCACTGGGGCAATTATATTTCTACAAAGTTGTGAAACTTTTTTTTGAAAATTTTGGATATAATGCTTCCAGACTTTTTGGAAGTCACAATTAACGTGTGAATGCCCGAAATTCTGTGAATATGGCTATATTGAAGAAAGCACAGTTTTCACATTTCTATGTCATTACTGCGCCCAGTCTATTCATTATATAACCAGAAGGTCTTGGGTGTGAGAGAGTCAAAAAGTTTTCTTTTGTACAATAAAATATTGGCTGTTTACTCTTGATCATTCTGTTATCGAAAGAAGTTTAACTATGCACACATTCTTTTAACTGAATTTATATCCCTTGTGTTGTTTATATTTAAATTTTGTATTATACTTTTTACTTTCTTTATTTCTATAGTTTACTTTGATGTTTGGAACATATACAGTATACACAGTTTATTTTAAAGATCTGTATGTATGTTATATACTGTTATATGTTCTTGTTGAAAGTGAATTTTGAAAATATTTACAAATAAAAACATTTGAACACTTAAACAACACTTACTTAAACCAAAAAAAACTTGCTATGAAATTTGTTCAATTTCTAGAAGGTTTATAAAATAATCGTCATTAAATTCGAAAGGAAAATCGGTGTGTTTATTAATAATTTCATTTCCATTGAAAGTATACAATTTGTCTGATCTTTGCATTATGTTGCGTTTATTTTCGTCCAACATAAAGAAGATCCGATATCTGATGAACATTTAAAAAAAAAAATTCACGCAATCAATTCTACTATCGGTAACAAAGTTACTTATTAAATTGATTCAAAATGTTGCTTGTTGAATGTATAATAGTTTTCGATGTCTTGTCTTGTGCAAAAACCTATTTTTATTGTGCTCTTAATATTGTATATTGTGTCCATTGTAACTGTTGTATGAAGTTTTGTCTTAATGTTTTATTGAGCAATAATTGACGCTTAATATATTTGTAATGTGTCTTTCTACAAGACAACGACCCCAGATGAACAAAAATACAAAAACAAAAATTTGCGGAAGGTTTCAAGGAAATACGCTCATGTCATGGAAGAAGTCCTCAATCTTCATAACAAAAGTCGGTAGCTGTAGTTAAGAAAAGTGTTTCGAAATGATAAGCAGGCATCGTTAACGAACTTCGGGATACTATTCAACGATGATGATTTCAACCCACGACGTCATAAAGCTGTTACATATACTATATGTATCTCACAAAAAAGATTATTTTTTAATAGTTAACTCATTGTTTTATCATTTTTATTCAAATCTATTTTTTCCTGTTTTTTTTGCCATGAAATAATGCAATTCGATCTGCTGTTTATTTTACTGAATTAGCTCAATTGATGCTAGTGAATTATCTATTTATTTCATCTATAAGTATAAAATACTTATGCGATAAATGGCTAGTATCGCATTGGTTTAATGACGATGTTCTATGTACACATTTTGTTGATAATTTTAATATTGTTGCTCTAGGTAGGTTTGCATATTGTTCTACAAGCCCACCAATAGTAAAGTAAAATTAACGGTGATATTTTGTCATGTACATAGGTGTTTTGTACAAAAAATTATTTACACAAAGCCATTTAATCATATTTATCTTAACTTCCTCTAGATAATACTTGCATTCTAACATGGCAATATTAGTGTAAGTTACAAGAAAAAACAACAATGTAAAAAAAAATTCCCAGTAGATTCAATTAATACATACAGGAAAAAAAAATCAAAAATAGCCTGCCGCATCAGGCATCGAATTCCGCTATCAGTTTTTCACAAGAGACCGCATCTTAAATGCTGGCGCCATGTCAAATGGTGAGATTGGGCATATTTACTGAAGTTATTTTTCCCAACCTTCAACACGCTCAACACAAAAGTGTATTATATTAAACGTTTTTTTTTTTTTTTTATTGCCTTCTGTTTCTTCGATGGATTTTTGTATGTATTTGAATCACAGCCACCGTTCCTTATCTGTTTCTGATGTTCACAGACGGAGGGCACCGGACTATGTAGTTTGTTTTTATCTCTCCGTTTTGTCGTGTTTCTGACGTCGAAATCTTGTCGTGCAGGTAAATCGTACTTTTTAGCTTCTGCTTGGGTATCTGCTTCTAAAAACATCTACACATAAAATCTATGCAGACAGAATCATGGAATTCTTAATGGCCGAGGTGTGAACCAGCACATAAATAATGGTTTGAATGCCACATTAAGCTATAAACCAGTGAAAGGATTAACTTCTGATGCAATTTAATCAACCTTATTAAATATGATATATGGATGCAAGCATTTGTCTTGATATGGAATACGTACTATATGTATAAGCGTGTGAGTGCACTTTCGTTCAACTTACTATTAAACAATAAATTTAGTTATCATTAAAATGGCATCGTCAAGAAATTAAGCTATGATGATATAAGCGCAACACAACTTTCCTTGATCTCCTCGATGTTATCCTTCAAAACTAATTTTCCCCATTCGAAATCTGTAAAAAAAAAAACTCCTGGCAGGTGAGCATGATATCTGTTATTGATATCTTAACCTCAAGAATGACTTTTTTTTTAAGAGTTGGGATTCATATCGGAGATATTGTACGTGTTCAAACTAAGCATGCTTTCATATTTGTATAAAATGTTTTCTTTACCTTCAATAACAATTTTTCACGTTTTGTTATTTTGTTAATAACCCAACTGACTGATCTTCAAATACGTGCCTTTGCTCAAGGTTATTTAGTAATACTCGCATCTACATACCTCTCTCGCATACCTCTAGTTGGTCCTTTTTGCTCTGTTTTGTAACAGCTTTTCAAAATTATTAATTAATTAAACTATGAACAAACACCAGAGGGTTCAAAATTTAATAAATAATTTTTAATAATTTACAGCTTGTTTGATCAAAATATGGGGAAAAATAAGAGCTGCACACCATAGATGCGGTACACGGTTTTTAAGATGAGAAATATTGATATGTAATTATTTTCAAAAGTCGAGAAAAGGCTGAATTGCTCAACAAATAATGGCTTTGAATGCAGTTACTTACAGTGGGAAGAACCAATTCAGCACGCTCTATACGGGAACGATTAAAAATAAAGCCAATTTTTTGGAAGTGCGACGGAAGAAACCGTTTCTTTCCCTAAAAAATCGTAAAACTTGGTTAGCTTTTGTGAAAAAATATAAAGATTAGACAATTTCTGGATGAAACAAAATATTATGGAGCGATGAAACCAAAATTAATAGAGTGTGTTCAGATGGTAAAAGATATGGTTATCGTCCAAGAAATTGAATTCAATACGAAATCCATGACAGTTACTCTTGAGCATGTAGGAGGAATTTTAAGTTTTGTGGATGTATGACAATTCAAAGGAACCGGACCCTAATATCGAATAGAAGGTATAATTAATTGGGAGCATTACATACAAATATTAGAAAATGTCATTTTATCCTATACTGAGGTAAAACTACCCGATACTTGAAGATTTATGCAAGTTAATGACCCAAAACATACGGCAATGGCAACAAACCAACAAATGGGTCGAATAGAATTCTGTCGATGTGTCGAGAGTGCCTAGCATGCAGTCCGGACTTTAACTCTTTGAATATCTGGTGGTATGAATATTAGACCAAAATCGGCAAGCACATAATTGAAAATTCGAACTTACTATTTGAAGTTGCATGAACGGTTTTGACCACCATACCACCAAAAAAATTCCGTGATCTTATTGCATTTATGCCCCGGAAGTGTAAGACAGTGATCACAAGTAAAGCGTTTCATTCGAATTACGTGAATTAACAAACATTTTCATAACGTTCCTAATTAGGTCGCCAACCAAAACGATACATGTAATTGAATTTGAATAATTTCTTCTGTTTTTAAGGTGGAATAAGGTTAATTCGTACAAAAAATGCATGCTTTTGTGAATTTTTTGTGACAACACAGTTTATAGTATATCTCCTTAAACGAGCACTATATTAAATTATGACAATTGAAAAATATTGTATAAAACTTTTAAGAAGAGATATTCTAAAACACGACAATGGCAGCAATTATTCAGACGTGTCTCGGGAATAAGAAGAATTGCGGTGATCCTAATAACTTGGTGCTGGATCATCTGAAATTAAAAAAACAAAATTCATTCGTTAGATAATAGTTTTCACCCGGTAATGCTGTGAGGGTTTTCAATTTTGATTTTTCACTTTTTCGGAACACCGTAGAAAAAAACGCTATATTTTGGGGAAAACAGGTATGAAAATACTCGTTACTTCGTCAATTTTGCTTCAATCGACTACAAATTTGATGCCTTGAAAAAAATTCATTTAATACCTTAGACCCCCTTTACTCATATTTGTTTGTAGTTTCTCGCGTTTCTTACTCTTATAAACGCGAGAGTTTGTTCCAAAAAAGCTAAATCAGATTTTGAATGGCCTTTCAAATGTAAACCTTTTTTGCCGAATTATTTTGTTAATGAAGGGCTTGGTTTTATTGCAGGTTAACCAGCACTTTTGAGGCCAAGGCGCCATGTTCGGGAGTTTCATTAATTTCCAATATGGTTGACTTTCCCTTTTTCAATTTTTGGAGGACTTACTTTGGGGTCCATTATTATTTTACGCCAAATCAGACGAGTTTCGTGGGCTGCGAACTTATGCAGGCGTCAACCTAGAACCTTGTTTTGTGTTGTGTCTGTCTTACATATCTTTTTACTATTTTTTGTGTGGTAAAGGGATTCTTTGAAGTAAAATTTTTAATTTACTGAACGCTTTTTTGTCTTTTGTGGCTCTTTATGATCATATCCTTCATACCTTACGAAAGTTGTTATATCAAAGATATAAACACATAATATTTACTTAAGCACAAAAGCTTAACTCGAGAAAAAATACTTACCTTTCCAAAACGTATTCCTTCCTTGCGAAGCTTTAACTCTATGCAATCTCTGTGTACTTACTTTTGTGGTATGGATTCGCACTCATTCGTCAGCATTACATGTATTCAACAGGAGACTATGTGCAGTTTTAGCGTACTAATACGCAGTGTTTTTTTATACTTAACGGTTAAATGGACAATTTTCAATGTTCTAAGTCGTGTTTTTTCCAATGACTCGATGCAATTAGCTGCAAGAAAATCATAAAAATTTTCTTCAGATTTTTCTTAGCATGCACATTTAAGAAGAGCAGTCGAATGCAGCAGTCATTGGTGTCTATGAAATCTCAACAAAGCCAAGTTAACGATAATATAATAACGTTACAGGATGTTCAAGATGTACTAGTTAGTCTTAAAAATTACAAGAGCACAGGGTTCGATGGTTTGAAAAATTTCAATTAAAAAAACCAATCCAAAATAGGTGTTAAATTTTTTCACGTTCTGCATGTTTTAAAACTGCTTACTTCCCAAAGCAATGGAAACAAGCCAAAATAAATCCAATACAAAAGCCTGAGAAATATCCTCCCTCAACTAGCAGTTATAGACCCTTACTTAGTTCTCTGAGTAAATGCCTTGAGAAGCTTATAAAAAATAAAATTGCGATTCACTTGAACACGCATGATATCCTAGCAGCGCAACAATTTGGGTTCAGAAGTTTTCATAGTACAGTATACCAAGTTATAACGAATAATAAAAGACATAACATAAGGGAGAAGTACCGGAATGGTTCTTCCAGATATTGAGAACAGAAAGCTTTTCCACTTTTCATTATTAAAATAATTGATTTCTTTTTTATCTGAAAAATTGAACGAGGTGTCAGTCAATAATTGCTTGTTTGTTCCTTATGAAACCCTTGCCGGAGTACCACAAGGTTCAGCCCTTTGTCCTTTTTTGTATAACATATTCACATATGAATTCCGAGTTGCACTAATTGCAAATCAGCTATTTTTGCAGATGATAAATGTCTGTATTCATCGGGTTCAGTTGATTTTTACATTGAAACCAACTTGCAATCTGCGTTAGATAGTCTGCAAACTTACTTAAATTATTGGATAATCAAAAATGAATGGAAATCAAGTGTTAAGTACATAGGAGTACACTTAGTCAAAACACAAACTTTTGGACTTCATTAACAGCTTTGCTACAAAAATGTTATATCTATTGATAAACAGAAAACTCAGCATCGTAAATAAGCTTATCAGATTTAAGGTTATCTTTCACCTGTTTGAGTTAAATGTAATGCGAGCCGTATACTGTGATACTTTAAATGACGCTAAAGAATAGCAAACTTATTGAGCGATATAATGCATCGTGTAGGCTATCCGAAAACTTCTTGAGCTCAAACTAAGCTGTTTTGGGAAAGCAAAATAAAAGGCAAAACTTAAAAGATGAACAAAAAAAAACAAAGAACAGTATAAGCTTTATAAATGTTATTGATTTTGTTTTCATCGGTTTGTTTATACACCTATGTATGTTTTTGTTTATCAATCCATTTAATTAACCATGTTTTTATCTATTTTTTTATTAATTTTTATTTATTCATTCATTTATTTGCATGTATATTCAATTATGTAATTTTTTTATTAACTAAGTTGTTTATTTATTTTAATTTACTTGTAAAGCATATTTGAGATCTGCTCTTGCTACCTTGCCTCCCAATTTTACAAAATTTATTTTCTCGTAGCTTTTCTTTCAACTTTTCATTACATTAAACTACGATATTTGAAATAATTATTTTATATTTTTTTTTTGAGTAGTATAGCAAGAAAGAAATAATGTAAATAATTTGAGCTACAATAAAATATTCACTTGAGTGTCTTTACTCGAAAATCAACGTCAACTTAAAGAGAAAGATGAATTATAAATTGTTATCAAATTCAGAAAACGGATGCAACTAAGAGATATACTATAGTTGCAAGCGTTGCAAAGACTTCGAATTTCTTTAAAGGATGCCAAGTTCAGAATTTTGCAAATAATATGATGACAATGTAATACTGGCATTTTATGCTATACTTAAAAAAACATTTCCAGGTATTAAAGTTTTTATCATGCGCATAATCATAATTGTTTCAAAATTTAATTAGTTTTCTTTTTTAATATAATTTGTTATTCTTACGGCATTGACATTGACTGACCTCACATAGTTGTTTACAATTTCTTTTGCATAAAAATATTTAATTCCATCAAAAATTGTATGGTTATTGTTACAGGTTTTTCCAAGACTCATAAAATGTATGGGTTTATTGGCCAACTTTTTTCGTTTTTTATGAATGTTTCGTTCACAAGGAAATGTTAATTAAACTTTATATAGTACGCATAATACGCATGTTTTGAAGAAAATTGACCTCAAAATCCGAAAAAAATGGAACAACCTTAAAGAATTTGTATCTTTAAAAGCTTAGATGATATCAACAATATCTTCTAAAGCATAGTATTCGTTCTAAAAACAAAACCCTTAACTAAGTTTCTATCATTGGAGACAGAGAAATTGTCGTTAGCATGGGTCAAGATATACAAAAGTAAGCGTTTTCTTAAATCATCCGTAAGTGATATCAACTTTGAAGATATGGTACTGTAAAAATTTTTTTTCTTAAAATATACACAAGACTAAGTTAAATTTTCCTTGAATAACTAGGGGACACCCTGTATACCGTAACCTTAGTTCTTCTTCTTTTATCCGTTATTGTTACCTAGAGTTTAGCTTATTTCTTTTCCCTTTATTTTTTCATATATTATATCTCCTTGTTTTTAAATTTTAGAACACTTATTTTTCTTTAGATACACAGGCATAGAAACTTGTATGTTCTGAAACGTCGGGCCTAAGTCAGCATGCAGCTTTAATATTCATATAATTCCCAAGGGAATTATAATACCAAAGGAATTTTTTTTTCAAAACCTTATTTCACCGTTGAACTAAATAAGCAAAATTATACTCATGGGACAACTTTTATGAGGCAATTGATTTCGAAGAAAAAGCATCAAGCAAAATGACAAATTTAAAAAACATGGATAAAATTGCATCACTCGTATATTAAAAAGAGTTGCAAGGAAGATCATAACATCCGAAGATTTAGTTTGTTTACCACTATTGTGGTTTCTTTTCATGAACCAAAGTTCAGAGGTCTTTCAAGGAAATGAAATAGAAATACACCATCTTTCGAAATCTGAAGGAAGAGCTGGTGGAAATCGCATAAAGGACATAAAGATAATCACACTTGCGAATGGCTTTACTTTTTCGAGTTCATGTAAATTTCTTTCAAGGAAAAGTAATCGACCGATAAAAGGTGTCGTGGATAAAAGGGTCGTAGAAACATTAGAGAAAGTGTTGACATAAGCGGTCTTTCACAATGTTAATGTCGAAGAACAAGAACAAGAAATTAAATTCTGTAAAAAAAAAACAAAGCCTGATCTTCGATCTTTTAAAATTATAAATCCCTATAAACAGTTAAAATTCTTGCGAAATGTAATACTCTTGAGACTTACCTTCATATTATTTCATAATTCTGATTGTCTGTCTGTAACGACTTATAACACTTTATTGAAAAACAATTACCAAAAGCGGAAACAAATTCAAGTGCCAATGTTAAAGTTGTTTAAGTTGATTTTCGGAAATCTTAATTTGACGCATATAATCTTTCCATAGAGTTAGATGCTCATAGACGGATGCCTGTATTCTTCTTGGTATGTGCCTACAAAAGACTGGCTAAACTTCTGGGTCGTTGGGCCTATATTTTGACTTTTGTTGTAAAACATATGATTTAACTGCCACGTCCCACAAATTTTAAAGTGTTCCAAGTGGTTGGCTCGGCACTGACCCCATCTTGTGATGACGAATCATTGTCAAGCTCAACAAGATGGAGCTCATGCTTTCTCCAAAATGCTTTTGCAAGCCAAAGTAATTAATTACAACCAGAACGCAATTTCATAGAGCGAAAAGAAGCAAATGTTTTCTCACGAAAAGTCACCCAAATCCAACGTCTTGGTCAGAACGTTAAAGAAGACAGCTTTAACTTTGAGATAGTCAGTGACTTTGTCTACCTAGGCTTTGCTGTGATCACAGATAGTAACACAAAACCAAGAGAAACTCTTGCTTATCGCTGTTTTATTTGGGCTAAGAAAGGAATTGAGTAAAGTCCTCTCTCGAAGAACTAAAATATCGCAAGGGTCTTACCCTTGTTACAACCCTCCTGCTTCATATTGCATAAGCATGGACTCTTTCAAAATCGGATGCACCGTCTGCATTGACGTTGAGTGG